>CM041056.1:4877491-6239399 GCA_023078785.2 Hyles euphorbiae | reverse complement strand
AAAAGGGAGATCTAGATAAAATTTGACTAGAAGGATCGGAGAAAATATATGTGGCTACACTCAGAACATAAGTATATTTTTCATATCATTTCTGACACGAAGATTTCAGATATACCAAATGGGGAAGAAGTTGAAAAGTTCCGCTGTGCCATTCCCGCTATCTAGGAATATCGAAAAAAGTCGATCAGCTTGTTAATAATCACTACATAGTATAAAACAAATTCGCTTTCTCTGTCCCTATGTCCCTTTGTATGCTCAAATCTTTAAAACTACGCAACGGATTTTGATGCGGTTTTTGTAATAGATAGAGTGATTCAAGAGGAAGGTTTATGTGTATAAAACGTGCATATTATTGTAGAGAAATCTATATGCACCCGGTCGAAGATAAGTTGTACATTTTTATGAGTATTTATTTTAATTCACATGCTCATCGTTCTGTCTATAATAAGCTTACCCGCATGACAATCTATAATAGTGACAATCTATATATCCTCATTTTACTCAGTGTGACTCGTGATTATGAAGGCTGTAATAATCTTTGAATCAGGAAAATAGATTTATTTTAATGAATTCATGTGAATTAAAAACATCATTAAAAACTATTTTACTAATATATCGGCATTGATACATAAGCAATATTTAAGGAAATGCTACTGTTTAGTGTGGTGTAGTCTTTGACACTATAATTTGCAATATTGAAGTAAATGAACTAGATTTCGTTATTCTGCTTTGGAAAATTCGGAAAAAATAGAAGCGCCCGTCTATTAGTAGAATATAAGTCAATGCTATTTACATATAATTAAATTTTATTTGTGGAATTCAAAGATCACCACACGCCTAAAGAAAATACAAATATGAAGTTTTTTAAGGAAAGACACCTGTGAACACCATTACACCATTTCCGACATTTTACTCATTACATTACAATATTCTTTAATTTTTTGAAAAACATTTACATTATATTATTTTTCGCAGCCGTAAATTTTCATGCCTCGTCTGTTTATTTCGTATGGTAAACACACTCCAAAATTAATATACTGCTAATCTATAACCGATGGACTACCATGAATGGTGACATAAACTCTGCCGCGGATGTATTGGTCATGTCGCATTTGGTCCCGACGCGTGTCGTTGCGTCTCCACCGCTGGCCGCGGCATATTCACCACGATGTGAACACCTGAGCATGTTCCTTGACAGCCGTCCACCGCTTCTACAAACACAGGCCACTAAAACAGCACAGGCCGTGCGATGTTTCTGTGCACAATGCTGTTATAGAGCAAGAGCCCGTCCGTGGTCGCCAAACTTTCGTCATTATATAAAAGCTGAAAGAGTGTGTGCGCGTGCCTCTAACATAGGCATCATACAATGAGCTATTATAAAGTTCCGATCGGGGTCTCTTTGGAAGTTATCAGCTTCAGTGTTTCTGGTAAGATGAAAGTACAGTTGCACTTCGTACCTAGGCAACCCTTTTATCTACCCGAATGTGGTGTCACGCAACCATCGAAACACGCCCTGATTTGTATAAATAGTCCCAAAATATATTCTAATTTCTAGTACTGCTCCAAGAATCGTTTCCTTCAGTCGTTGCTATCCTGTGTCGCTGAAGTAATAAAAAAGTAAGTGTTGTAAAGCTAACCAGAACTGCGTATTGTTGTACGCCAGCATCGGTATATTGAATTGGAGTATTGTATTATTTTAAAGGGATATATAGAAGTGCGCTTTCCTATTTGCTGTGTACGCGACAGAAATTTAGGTTGCACAGCTCCATGATATTTTATATTAACAATACGATATCATAAAGAACACAACATTGAACATACATATTATAAGGGGAGAACGTAAACGATGATCGATTTTGGTCATTTGAAGATTGTTCACTGGAACATCCGTGGTGTGCGACGCAAGAGAAGGTATTTGCAAGCTCTGTTACTCGCCAAACATATCGATGTAGCGCTCATCAGCGAGACCAAGTTGCGAGACAACGTTGGCTTACGGTTGGAGGGTTATTGCGTGTATCGACAAGACAAACTGTCGGCGACGTGCAAAGCGTGCCACGGCTTGTTGGTGGCCGTCAAGCAAACCATTTCACACACACCGCTACCGCGCCTAAGTCTCACCAGTATGGACGCTCTCGGTATACAATTGGAGAGGTTCGACAGAATGCCACTGAGAATTTACGCCGTCTACAAACCGCCGGCGACTCGTTTGAGGACGCGCGATATTGACGCTTTGTTGCAGTCCAACTGTCCCACGATCGCGGCAGGTGACATGAACGCCAAACATTTCGCATGGAACTCTGTCAACTTGAACACATCAGGGCGCATACTATACAAGCACAGTGTGCGACAGTTCTCTGTGGCAGGCCCGAGTGCATACACTTACTATCCGCGCAGAACTGGCCACCGGAAGAATGTACTCGACATCATTATGTTTCGCGGGCTACCCAGTCACCGGCGTCCGTGGCAGGCTGTGTACGAAGAAAGATTCGGATCCGACCACTGCCCAGTGTTTGTTACATATTAAATTTATGCAAATAAAGTAACAATGTATATTTGTGAATAAATACATATATTTTTTTCATTTGATATTTTTTCAATTTTCTCGTGGCTCGAAACTACGGACACAACAAGCCGCCAAAGAGAAATTGCTTACCTAGTTGTCTCAAAGCTATCTTTCGAACGTCAGCTAATGATAAAATTATCCATCGATTAAAAATATAGGCGTCGTTGGACGATTCATTGCATAATGACGTAAGACAGCGATAACAAAACGATATTCTTTATTGTAAACCAATACATAACAGAGCACAAAATACACAAGCAAATAAAATAAGTGAGAGTCATTATGTCAGAGCGAGAGTCAATTGGTGATCACTGGCAGACAATCTTTGTAGGGGTAGTATAAGAATGACTAAAAAAAATGATTGTTGGTGGCGGTACGCAATTAATCAATACATTACAATTGTTGCGAATTTATGTAAATACATTATTTTCACTGGGATGTTACTGGTGATAGTCATCTCATATGTGAGAGACCGTCTGGGTAGATACTCCCGCAATGTCTATTTCTCCCGCCAAAGAGCAGTGCAAATTCAATGTTGTGCTCCGTTTTGCAGGACACTGTGGCCAGAGTAAATAAAATACTGCACATATTGAGACTTAACATCATATGTCTCAAGATGTCGAGTGCAGTGGAATGCCAAACATTGCTTTGTAAATCAATATGTTGTTTAGTTTCAGTTTTAGTACTGCCCATGAGCGGTCGTATGTATCACTTACCATCAGGCGAATGGCATGAACGTCTCGCCATTAATAGCAAAAACAAAATATTACATCAAATTTTGCGAGTAAGAAGAGATTAAATAATCATGGACCCCTTTAAACATATTCTTAGATCAGGGTCCTGGATCATTGTATTGTGTACGCCTGATAAATTACTCTTAGCAAACCTGTCGATAAAATCCGATAAAAGATTACGCATAAATATTATTTCATATATTGGAATAAATCGTGCATAATTCCCCTTTGCCATCAATTGTACTTCTGTGTACATATCATTTGCGTTAATACGCAATTATATTTTTATCTATACCGGGTATATCAAGACTGCTACCGAAAACGAAGCCGGGTTGTAGTTTTAGTGAGTAAAAACAAAATGCAACTAATATTTTCGCAACAAACGCGACAATTATTTTTTATGATTTTTTAAAGATCGTAATTTTTGAGTTGTAAATCTATAGTTTTTGCTAAAATAATAATTAAAACTCTTTTATACCTTAGGGTCCTTATAAATAAAATGGTAAACACTATTATTTTAGGAAAACAATAAACTTACCATCCAAATACGACCATAGGAAAAAATAACAAAAAAAATCGTCCCTTTTTTTCAACATCTTCTGTTGCAATGGTTTTTTTTTTTGTTCTTTTCTTTCCGTAAGGAACTGGCTAAGATCCAAGACCATGCTGCCAAGTCGAAAGTATTTCTTGTTTCTTAAGTATAGTACTTGTGGACTATTCTTGATATAATATATAAGATAAAATATGTCTTCAGTAGTAGTGCTTCAATTTCTTGACTTTAAAGTCAAAACTCAAAGGTATTCATTAATATGTCATAAGTTTTCCCATCAGTGGATATTGGACAATTCCATTGGTGATTATGTACCTCTCAAGTACATATATCAAAGAAAATTCTTAATTCTTCACGCTCAAATTGGTATTTAATATCAAATTATATAAATCCAGTCAAGGGCCAATGCCGGGTAAATTAAAATATTTACAAACGCTCTATGTTAAAATTACCTTCCATTAAATTATTAATTGTAAACCCATTCAGAGATAAATTAATTACTATATCTAGCATTACTAGTACCTATATAAAATGTGAATACGAAACAGTAACCACAACAGTAACCAAGAGTGCAAATATTCAAAATTCTAACGTTACAAAGTATATACTCAGAGTGCATTAATAATATGTAATAAGTTATTAATCATCTACAGTGGTTTCTTAATTTATAAAATAATTGAGAATAAAAATAGAGAAATCAAATTAAAAACCCAAGATCTTATGTACATTAAGACGAAACTATTTACAAACCTCAATATTTACGAACAATTAAATAACAGTGTCCAAAACGAAGCCGCAAAACGGTAGTGTAAAATTTTCGACTTTTATAAAAACGACTTTTGCAGAACCAAGGTGTTGAGCCAATGGCGACATTGTAAGTAGACCTTTATTTTATTCTCAACTGTTTGTTTCCAATGCCTCGTCCACAAGTCGATTGATCTTCTTTTAAGGATAGGGACCACATCTGTGTGTGGTACAAAAAAATTTAGATTTCTACTGGAGTCAGGAACAGTTGTTGAAAAATGTGTAATAGTTCTGGCCAGAAAATCAGCCTTCTCATTTCCCAACACTCCCATATGAGAAGGAACCCACATAAATACAAGCTTAATATTATTAAAGAACAAATCCATACAAGTCTCCCTGATACGGGGAATTAAATAGTTAGTGTCAGCATTGAATCTACTGTTTTTAAGATTTTCAAGAACACTCATGCTGTCACTGACTATTACCCATTCATAACAACCATCATTACTATGTTTTATATGCCTTAAAGCAGCAAGAATAGCTACAGCCTCAGCAGTGAATATGCTTGCATGAGGGTCTATTTTATGACCAACGCCAGAATTCAAATATCCATCATAAATAGCAATTGATACAGCAGACTCTGTTTTGGAACCATCAGAATAAACAAATCTATAATTGGTAAATTTAGAAAATTTACAGTATACATCTTCTTTAGAGAATAAATTGTGATCAATAATGATGTCAATTTCAGGAAATTTACTATTAAAATCTCCCTGATAACATGAAAGAGAGGAAGATTTATGGATATGCAGATTTTCAAGAAAATTTACATATTGTGAGAAGCCTTGGAGAATATATAGGGAGCTACAAGCAGAAGATTGAGCAGTATGTTTCAAATGTTGGATTTATCTATTTTAAATGCAAAAATTAATCTAAACGAACTCTTTAGTAAAGAGCTGGCCACCTCCGTTTTTATTATTTATTAGTTTATATTGCTAAATGACATTCTTTGTCACTTTGTTTGTAGCCCTTCCAAGTATATATTTTCTTGTTATAAAAATAGAGACAAATTTATTTTCAGAGTGTGTTTTTCATTGATATAAATACCATAACCTGATTTATATATTACTATAGGTTATGCGCCCTGACCACGCGAGTAAAAATATTTAATGTTGTTCAGAAAATAAAAATTTAAAAAAATTGACTGCCGAGAATACAGATTTTTTTCAAGATGGAAAATTCTAATTCAAAAGGAAATATCAAACCATTTGATGGAGAGAAATACGGAAACTGAAAATTCAGAATACGTGCACTACTCAATGAATTAGACGTAATCAAAGTTATTGATGAAGATCCTGTAACAGATAGTACTATTTGGAAGAAAAAAAAAAGAACAAACTGCGAAAAATGTTATAATTGAATATTTAGCAGATTCTTATTTAGGATTTGCCAAAGACAGTTCTGCTAGGGAAATCTTGAGGAAATTAGATGCTGTATACGAGAGGAAAAGTATTGCAACACAGTTGGCATTAAAAAAAAAAATATTGCTGCTAAAACTACAATTCCATGTACCACTAATCAAACACTTTGCTGTTTTTGATGACCTCATAACAGAGTTGCTTGCTGCTGGGGCAAAACTGGATGAAACTGATAAAATTGCACATTTATTACTTACTTTACCCTCTACATACGATGGTGTCATTACAGCAATAGAAACATTATCAGATGATTATTTAACACTCGCATTTGTAAAAACTAGATTCTTAAATCATGAAGTGCAATTAAAACATGAATCTTGTGATATTAGCACAAAAGTATTATACATACATGTGCAAAAGAAGCCATCCACAGCTAATATTATGTCTGGTTTTGCTTTCATGACTGGAAATTACCAAAAAAAAAAAAAAGGAGGAAGGAAATAGAGTGAAATTTCTGCTAGATTCTGGGGCTTCGGACCATATTATAAAAAGAGAAGATTTATTTTCTAATTATATTGAATTACATACATCAGTAAAATTGTCGGTAGCTAATGGTGAATTTGTTTCAGCAACTAAAAAGGTATTCTACAAGTTTTCAGTAACATGGGTATCCAAGGTAATCTGGAAGGTGTCCTGTTTTGTGGTGAGGTCCCCTACAATCTTCTTTCGGTGTCAAAAATGCAGCGAGCCGGGTATATAATTATATTCGATTCCGATGGCGCTCGCATTTATAAAGACGGTAAAGTTATCATGAGTGGTACGTATACAAACAACTTAATTGGCATAGATTTTATTATAAATACAAATATTGTATGTATACATGGCCGGCTCTATTTTCCAAGGATGTGCTAGTGTTCAGAAAAATTATAAATTATGGCATCAACGTTTAGGACATATGAGTAAAAATAAATTCTTAAAAATAAAACAATATAAAATGTTTGAAGACATGAATCAAATAGATTTAGTAGAGCCAGATGATACTTTATGTGACGCGTGCATAAATGGGAAACAGAGTCGATTGCCATTTAACGAAGTTAAAGATAAGAGTCATATCAAAAGGCCACTACTTGTAGTTCATTCTGATGTTTGTGGTCCTATCACTCCTACCACTTATGACAATAAAAATTATTTCGTACTGTTTATTGATCAGTATACTCATTATTGTGTTACTTACCTGATGTCAAATAAATCAGACGTATTTACTGTATTCAAAGATTTTGTTGCATAAAGTGAAGCCAAATACAATTTAAAAATAGCTAACTTGTATTGTGATAATGGCGGAGAGTACTTATCCGCAGGAATGAAAAGTTACTGTATAGAAAAGGGTATTACTTATCATTTGTCTGTTCCAAGAACTCCACAGCAAAATGGTGTTTCTGAACGTATGGTGAGAACTATTACTGAGAAAGCTCGTTCTATGATAAGTGGGGCTCGTTTAAGTAAGATTTTCTGGGGTGAGGCAGTTTTAACTGCTGTTTATTTAATTAATATAAGTCCCACAAAAACTCTGAAACTTGCACAAACACCATTTGAGATGTGGCATGACAAGAAACCTCAAATAAAACACTTAAAAGTATTTGGTGCAACAGTCTATGTTCATAACAAAATTACTAAAGGGAAGTTTGATGATAAGTCATGGAAAGGTATCCTTCTAGGATATGAACCAAACGGTTATAAAGTTTGGAATCCGAATAACGGAAAGATTGTAGTAGTCAGAGATGTTATAATAGTTGAGACTAATTTTATTGAGTCCAGGCCTTCATGGAAACCTGAAGAGAATATAGTAAATTCTCATGACAAAACTGATAATGACTGTTGGTCGAAATCAGTGTCAGAGAACCCTGACAGCGTTGGCAGGACTAAATCAGATAAATCTAAATCTGATGGTCACGATAGTGGTCGAGTAAAAGTTCGCAAAGTGAACCATGACATTGTAGTTCAACCTGATAATAATACAGGGGATATGCGATCTAATAGCTCATTGAATCATGACACTAAGAACACATGTAAAAATACAGAACTTAGGAGGAGTGATAGACTAAAAAAATAAAACACCTGTGACGTATAAAGAAATAGATTATGATTATTGTTATGATTATTTAATGTGTACTCAGTCAGTTTTACATAAAATCCCAAATTCATTTGATGAAATTAAGTCTCTAGAGGATAGAAGTCTATGGGAAAGCGCAGTTAAGGATGAACTAAATTCATTATATAAAAATAGAACTTGGACTTTAGTACCACGGCCTCAAAATAAAAATATAGTAGATTGTAAATGGATTTTTACAATTAAAAGTGATGAATTTGGAAATCCTCAAAGATATAAAGCGAGATTAGTTGCTAGAGGTTTCAGTCAAGAATATCTTTCAGATTATAATGAGACGTTTGCTCCTGTTGTTAGAATAGCTAGCTTTAGGTTTATTGTTGGTTTTGCAAATCAATTTAACTTATTGATTCATCATTTAGATGTAAAAACAGCCTTCTTAAGTGGCAAATTAAAAGAGGAAATCTATATGCGAGTTCCTGACGGTGTATTAAGTAAAGAAGGCTATGTTTGTAAATTAGAAAAGTCATTATACAAACTTAAGCAGGCGGCAAGGTGTTGGTTTGAAGTATTTGAGCAATCATTAAAAGAAAGAGGATTTCAAAATTCTGCAGCTGATAGATGTATTTATATGTTAGATAATGGGCACTTAAAAAAATATATATATATGTGGTACTATATGTCGATGATTTAGTTGTAGTATGTGCTGAACTTGACACATTGAATAATTGCAAAAGATATTTAATGAGTAAGTTTGAAATGACCGATTTAAATGAAATAAAGCTTTTTCTCGGTATTAAAATCACAAGAAACTATGATCAAGTTTTCTTGGACCAAATTGTATTTATCAAAACGGTCTTGACTAAATTTAGTATGATTGACTGTAATCCTGTATCTACCCCTTTAGAAAGTAAATTAAATTTTGATGCGTTGAACTCTGAGGAGAAATACAAAGCTCCATGTCGAAATGTTATAGGATGTTTGATGTATATCATGTTATGTACTCGGCCTGATTTAAGCATCAGTGTAAATATATTGAGTAGATACACGAACAAAAATAACGAGGAGTTATGGAAAGGCCTTAAAAGGGTGCTTAGGTACTTAAATGGCACCATAGAATTTAAATTATGTTACAGGAGGTGTGACTGCACAGATGTTTTGTGTGGCTATGTAGACTCAGATTGAAGTGGCGGTGACACACATGATAGAAAAAGTACAACAGGATATTTATTCTACCACAGGATATTTTTTGGTCAATGAACAATTACATGGAGTACTAGAAAACAAACGTCAGTTGCAACCTCGTCTACGGAGGCGGAATATATGCCACTGTATGAGGCAGTGAACAGCAGGCTGACATTTTAACATAACCACTGGCGACGATAATCTTTGAAAGATTGAGAAGCAAAATGGCAATAACTAATGTATAAGTGTACATAATATTATAAATTATGATGTTGTAAAGATAGCTTAAACTTTATGGAAATGGTCTGATTAGGTTTTTTCTGGGTTTTCCCTAATCCTTGCAACAAATGTTGGACCATGTTGTATTTTCCCAGGTATAAATAATATTTGGAAGGGTGTGTGTTATTTATGTTATCAAATATTATTTCAGATCAAGTTTGTTCATTTATAGATTATTTTTGAGGTGGCGTGTTGGATTTATCTATTTTAAATGCAAAAATTAATCTAAACGAACTCTTTAGTAAAGAGCTGGCCACCTCCGTTTTTATTATTTATTAGTTTATATTGCTAAATGACATTCTTTGTCACTTTGTTTGTAGCCCTTCCAAGTATATATTTCCAAACTTGACATTGGCATATTGTTTTCAATTGCCATAAAAAAAAAAAAAAAAAAAAAAAAAAGTATATATTTTCTTGTTATAAAAATAGAGACAAATTTATTTTCAGAGTGTGTTTTTCATTGATATAAATACCATAACCTGATTTATATATTACTATATCAAATTTAAAAATAGGTGATTATTTGTTTTGCTGTATAATTTTAATAAAAACTTTTCTTTCAAATAACCAAATCTTATACTTAATGGGGCAAGATTGCACTCAACTTGCATTACGTTAATAGGGGTGCTTTTAAATGCTCCAGTTATTAACCTCAAGCCTTTGTTTTGTATATTATCTAAGATGTCTACCAATCTCTTATCACCAGCAAAAGACAGAAACCCATGCTCAAAGTGGCTACGAATTAGAGATTTATAAAGCAACAACAATATTTTGGGATCAGCACCCCAAGATGTTCTGCATAAAGTTTTCATAATATTAAAGGCTCTATTAGCTCTAGCACTTATTAACTCAATATACCTTCTCCAGGAAAGATTATGGGTAAATGTCACACCCAAAAACTTTGCATCATAGGAAACTGGAATAGAGACATTATTAAAATACACAGAGAGACTTACAGATCTACTTTTACCAAAAACAACCAATTTTGATTTAGATGGATTTATGTCCAAATTTAAATAAGAGAAATATGCACACAGAGATGCCAAAGACTTGTTGAGAATGTTTGTAACATTATCCAAATTGTTCCCAGTGGTGTAAACAACTAAATCATCAGAAAATTGAAGATTTTTTACTTCAGTGCCCAAAACAAAATTCAAACGACGTATATACAAGATAAAAATTAGTGGAGAGAGTATTCCCCCCTGACATACTCCAACAGATGAAAGTCTTGGTCCATAATATTTACCATTATACTTTGCATAGACTTCTCTTTCTGTTAAAAAATTCTTAATCCAGTGAACTATTTTGTTTGGCATTCCAATTGAAACTAATTCGGAACAAAGTACATTAATATTAACACTATTAAAAGCTCCAGCAACATCAAAAAACACTGACAACAATAACTCCTTATTAACAAGACTATTATGAACATCTAATTGAAACAGTCCTATGCTTTCACGGGCCGACACTCCCTTTCGGAACCCAAATTGATTAGCTGGAAGAATATTATTATGCTCAACAAAATATTCAAGCCTTTGTTTGAGTAATTGCTCAAATACCTTGCCTACACACGACGTAAGAGCAATGGGTCTATATGAGTCAGGACTCAAACGAGGTTTATCTGGTTTTAAAATTGGTACTAAGCAATCAGATTTCCATGACTGAGGTATGTCATTGTTTAACCAAAGGTTATTGAATATTTGAAGTAAAATGCAGAGAGCTTTGCGACTTAGTCGTTTCAACATTATATAAGAAACTCCATCCAAACCAAAAGCACTATCCTTTCTAGAATAAATGGAAGATAATAGCTCTTGTATTGAAAAAGGTTTGATTAAAAAACTATTTACAGAATTTGTTGCAGAATCAGAAGATAAATTAGGATGATTATTTACATAATCTGGAGTAAACTTTCGTAAGAAATCATTAACCCAACTATCATCATTAGTATTACTAGAAAATGTTTTGTTAAATTTCCGCATATATTTCCAGATCTTTGAAAGAGGAGTACACCGATTAAAAGAACTGCATAATTGGATCCAACTATTTGATCTTTCTGTTTTCAAAAAAGTTTTTTTTTGAGCTTGTAACCTTTTAAACTCAACATAGCTTTCATCTGAGGGATTATTTTTAAAATTGAGATAAGCATACCTTGAATTTTGAACTGCTTCGGAACATTTTTTATTCCACCAAGGAAGAGGAGGATGTTTAATAAATTTCCTGCTCGGGGAGTTAATATTAGGTGTATTTGTAGGAGATATCATATTGTGTTGATTATAATACGGAAGGGATTTATTGATCGCAGAATGCAACAATTCACAAAATAATGTGTACATTTTCAACGGAGTTTCAATGCAACTTTGAGTTTGAAAGAACATCGGCAAAAATGGACCATGAACGGGACCAGTTATGAATGGTACATCAAAAATTTTCATAATTTATTAGAGTCAAAATGCATATTTCAATTTATTTTATAAAACCCGGATAAAAAAGAAAAACTTAAAGTGTTTTTAATAATATTGAACGCATATGAGTGCGTTCCATCAGTCATACTTTGTTTTAAAATAAGGTTTTAACTACAACGTTGAAGGTAGTACTAAATAAAAAAAAGTGTAGGTATTTTCTATGACACATGACTTTTCTTTGCGCTGTCATTTTGCTTTCTTTTGATTTCCGATTTACGACTTCTGTTAATTTTCTGTTTATATTTGTGACTTGGCTTTAATCACGGACTCCGATATACGCTTGTATTTCTGACCACTTTGTAAGATTAACCATTGTATAACGATAACGCTTTGTGATTTGGTTTAAAGTGTGAAGTATTACCATATTACCAACATGAACTCGGAGCAACAGTGCGCTCCTCAACAATTTGTGCATTGTGTTCAATGCAATACCCGTCTTATTATTCTCATTTCTGTAATCAGTGAGTGAGTCTATCCACTAATCGAAGTTATTTTTAGCCATGAATCTACAAGATATCCTATTTACCATTTAGTCAATATGGTTTAGTATCCTGGAGTTCCCACAGGAAAAGTGTGTGTGTTTTGATGAAAAACAATGATGCCAAACTTCCAAATCAAGGAGCGACGGAATAACTAAGTATTATTGTAACTGTGTAGTAGGACGTCGCACAGTACTGTTGCTGTGTCCATGTCATGACTTTGATCTTGCTGCCCCTGCAGAGTTCTTAGATTCTATTGTGATAAGAGAAGATGAGAAATAATACATTTAAAAAATTATTGTATATTAATAATTGTAAATAAAATTGTACATTTCTTGTGTAATACTTTTATTAGAATGACAAGTCAAAGTCATAATGTCTAAATATTCTTTTTCGGTGGTTGAAGTGGCCAGAAACACAACAGTGTCCTCCCCCTCAAATATACACTGTCTGGACTTAATATTCATGATTGAGAGCGTAAGTCAAGGATCTGGTCTACGTGGCGTTTGTGAACTTCTCCATTTTCTGTTCTTATTAAATAGTGCAGACGGCCCAGGACTTTTTCGATTCTGCCGAATTGCCATTTGTTAGGACTTGTGTAGTTCCTAAACTGCACCGCACGTCCAATGACGAATTGCTTGGTTACAGCGGAATTTGAACTTGCCCTCTGACTCGCTGCCTTGCCTCTGAAGTAAACGTGTAAAGCGGTGCGTACTTCTCTACCGAACATTAGCTCATACGGGCTCTTTCCACTGCTGACGCTAGGAGTTCTTAGCAGATGTGTTTTAATATCCCGTAACTGTTCATGTAACGTCCCAGGTCCAGAACTTGCCGCACGCAGTGCCTTCTTAATTGTCTGCACGAACCTCTCTGCTTGCCCGTTAGTGGCTGGATGATAAGGTGCTGACGTTCTATGCGTGACTCCCGTATTCTTCAGGAATATCTCAAATTCATTTGACACAAACTGTCGACCATTGTCCGATACTAAAGTTATTGGTACTCCAAATGTTGTAAATAAATCCTTAAGTATGTTTATACACCATGTGCTAGTAGTTACCTTCGTCGGTATGATTTCTACCCACTTGCTGTATGCGTCAACTAATATAAATAAAAAATGTCCTTTAATAGGGCCCGCAAAATCGATGTGTACCCTCTGCCAGGGTCCAGATGGTTTTTCCCAGTGATGTAGTTGTACTGGCGTTGGTTGGTTTTGGTTTAATCGGCATTCACGACATTGACTCACCAGACTCTCTATGTCTTTATCAATATTTTTCCAGTAAACATAGCTACGGGCCAGCAATTTCATTTTTACAATTCCCAAATGACCTTTATGAAGTTCTTTTAGTACTGTGTGTTTCAGAGTCGCCGGTATCATAACCCTGATGCCTTTTATAATACACCCATCTTGCACAGTAAGTTCATTGTCATTGTGTCCATATCTTTTAACACTTATACCTGACATAAGTGCTCTTATTAATGTGTCATATTCTGTATCTTTTGCAGTTTCTTCGGCTATCTTTTGCCGGTCAATTGTGATGGCATTCATTTGGTTTCTCTGGAAAACGCTGCAAGTGTCAATAATATTTAAGGCTATTTTATCAACCGGAAATCGTGACAAGTAATCTGCGTTACTGTTTCCACTTGATGTTCTGTATTCAATCGTGTAATCAAAACCAGATAGGAAATGGGCGTAATGGAAAAGCCTCATAGTACTCATTGCCGGTAATGTTTTATGGGGATGAAATATTGTAGTAAGTGGTTTATGATCCGTGATAAGTATGAACTTCCTTCCGTAGCAGAAATGGAAAAACTTTTTAAGTCCCCAAAATATAGATGTCGCTTCCTTGTCAATTTGGCTGTATTTCTGTTCACTTGATGTGAGTGAACGAGAAGCAAATGCAATTGGTCTATCGGAGCCGTCAAGCATTCTATGTGACAGAACGGCGCCAAGTCCTGTCGGGGACGCATCTGTAGCAAGCACTAGTGGCTTATTGGGATCGAAGTGCATTAATACCCTTTCACTGAGAATTTCCTTTTTAATCTTGTTGAAACTCTCCTCGCATTTCATGGACCAAGAAAATTCTATCCCTTTCTTTAGTAAATTGTTTAAGGGATTTGATATTGAAGCTAAATTTGGTATAAATTTATTGTAATAGTTCGCCATTCCTAGAAAAGTTCTGAGTTCCTTGACATTTTTAGGGCGTTCGGCATCCAGAATGGCTTTTAATTTATCTTTGTTCTTATGTAAACCATTTTTATCAATCGTGTGTCCCAAATAGTTTATGCTTTTCTTGAAAAAATGGCATTTATCCTTATTTAATTTCAAATTATATTCTTGTAATTTTTTTAGGACTTCGCGTAGTCTTGCTAGCAGTTGATCTTCTGAAGATCCTTGAATTATAATATCGTCAAAGAAACATTTTACTCCTACTAATCCTTGTAGTAATCTGTCCATAAATTTTTGCCACACATTCGGTGCTACCTTCACTCCAAACATCAAACGGTTCACTTTGAATGTACCCTTATGCGTACTTATTGTCTGCATCATGGCGCTTTCTTCTTCCATCATCATGTGTAGGTATGCCTGGCTGACGTCCAATGTGCAAAATATCTCACCGCCATTCATTTCCACAAGTATATCTTCAATTATCGGTATTGGATACTGGTCGTCTTTGATAACCTTATTTAATGTAACTTTGTAGTCGGCGCATAGGCGTATACTTCCATTTGGTTTGACTATTGGTACCACAGGAGTTCCCCATTCAGAAGTGTCAACTTTCGTGATAACTCCTTGTTGACATAAGCGATCTATCTCCGTGTCAACCTTTTCCTTTAGAGCGTACGGTATACGCCTTGGTTTAATGAAAATTGGTGTTGCTCCTTCTTGTAAAGAAAAATTTACCTTGTAGTTAGGTATACAGCCAAGTGTCCCATCAAAAACCTTAGAATATTCAGCCAATAGTAAGTTAAGTTTTGTGTCAATATTAGGTTGTAAAATGTTGATATTGGCTAAATTGAGATTTATAAGTCTAATCCATGATCGACCAAATATAGGTTCCACGTCTTGTTTTATAATATATAATTTTCCGTCAAAGTATTGTTCTTTGTATTTGCATGTTACGTATGCTACTCCGACCGGCTTGATTAATTCTCCTGTATATGTTTTCATGATAATGTCAGTTTTGAAAATTTTTGTGTCAAGATTCAATGTCTTAAAATCCCTGTATGATATTGATGAGAGAGCAGCTCCTGTGTCCAACTCCATCTCAATAATTTTGCCATTAATGTGTATCTTGATCATATATTTATCGTTGCTGATAGAACTTACAACGTTCATATGCCATGGTGTATCACCATTGATACTTGACTCCTCACTCATGTCATCAGTATGCACCTCCACGTGCTGGGATTGAAGCAAATGGTTTGCCTTGAACGGTTGTAAGCATACGCGAGCTAAATGGCCTTTTCTTTTGCATTTATTGCAAGTATTGTCAATATACCTGCAATTATTAGCTCGGTGGCCTTCATTGCCACAGCGGAAACATTTCCCTTTCAGGTCTTTTATGGTTAGAGTCCTCCTTTTATACGTGGGTTTCTTATTAATTTGGTGAATTTGTTGAGTTGTACGAGAAGCTTGTGAGATGTACGAACTGTCATTCCTTGCCGTTTCTATTGCAGTTGCTGTGCGTATGAGGTTTGGTAAATCAGTAACATCGGTGCTCTGGAGAATTTTGGCACGTGCATCATTGTCTTTAAGGCCTCGCACAAACTGTAGTGTAATGAATTTATCAGCAATTGATGCATTGCAGTGTTTGCATTTAAAATCGCAATCTTGTGCTAGACGTTTCAGTTGTGCTGTGTATTCCGAGACTGATTCATTCTGCTCTTGAGTCCTTGTAATAAATTTGTGTTGAGTGGCCCATATGCTTTGTTTGGGGTCTAAGTAATCATCAAGTATTTTAATAAGATCAGCATAATTAACATCATATGGCTCTTTCGGTGCGCATAGATCGTATGCTCTTTGATGTAGTTCTGGTGAAATGTAACTTAACAGCATGTATATTTTGGTCTGGGTGTCATGGCAATTATTAAGTAGCAGGAACATTTCTAACCTTTTTGTAAAATTTTTGAAACTTTCCTTTTCTTGCAGTGGTAGAAAATGTATTTTCGGAATTAGTGTTTCACCGCTTCGAGCGTGTATAGATGCAGGTGTAGAGCAATCATACGTAGAATCACATGTAGTGCGTAAATCTTGTAACTTTACTTGTAATTGTAATATTAATTCTTCCGTAATATATCTCTCTTCAATTTCAATTTCCACCTGATCATCATTTTCTATTATAGATTCGATTTCGGTTTGAATTTGGTCAAATTTCTTACGATGTGTCAATAAATTTTCCAAACGTACATTTAATTCCGCGTTTGAAATTTCTTGATCTTTCTGTTGTAAAAAGATTTGTAATTTTGTAAGTTGCCCCCTTATAAAGGCTCGCGATCTTCTGAGTTTCTGTAGCTCCATCCTCGTCGCCAATATTGTATATTAATAATTGTAAATAAAATTGTACATTTCTTGTGTAATACTTTTATTAGAATGACAAGTCAAAGTCATAATGTCTAAATATTCTTTTTCGGTGGTTGAAGTGGCCAGAAACACAACAAAAATGTTTTCTGTGTTTTATTTTATTATGTGTTTTATTTTTGTGACCACTGCGTATTATATTCTTATACTAACATATAGGGGGATTTTTCAAGTGTGTGTAGGTGGCCAAATACGAAACTATTAAAAATAGCGAAAAATACTCAAAACAGTCTAGTAAATTCTAATAAAATTCTGCGAAATAATGACAGCAAAATACTACATTTTCTCTTATTACCTTAAGGTAACACAGGTATGGTGTACACCATATTCAACGGTTAATTAGTTTTATGACAAGGGAAATTATAGAGCATAGTAATTACTAAGCCATCATAATGATTTAGTACACTTTTTTCCTAGGTACCTGATAACCATAAGACCACCCTACATTAGGTATATTTGACAATGACAATGACATTATAATGTGCTATTTTTTATTAGTATAATCGTAACCTAAAAAGTTACAAATATATGAATAATTCTAAAATATCCGGCTTTTTAGAAATCTTTTTGTAACTGGACATCACGCCTCATGCACTATACAACACAATAAACTATATCCCAGCTGTGTACAATATATTTCTTTGTCAGGTCGCAAAATGTATGGACGTGACCGATGTTCTTTGACAATTCCGAATCTACATTTAGTGTGTACATTTTCCAATCCACCATTTTATAATTGGGGTAGATGGGCAAATGCACACTACCATTATTATTTGTAGCACAACTATGTACATTATTATTTACTAAAACTTTGATAATTACAGGAAGATGATAACTACCATTATGTACCATTATGTACCATTATGGATCATTATGTACAGACCAGTCCGAAGAAAGAGCAAGTGATGGAGAGACCAAAGATAAATCTAGAGCATTTGGACGCCACGTCAAAGAACCAACTGTAGTTACTTCACCAGAATTTAACAAAATCAAGTTATTGCCATCAATGACATCCAAAATATCTCTACCTCGTGCATTAACAGAGTTACAACCCCACAGGGTGTGATGGGCATTAAAATCGCCAGCAAATATCATAGGTTCCGGGACAGACTTTATTAAAGAGTCAAATTTATTTTTATCAAAAGATGGAGAACAATTTGTAGGACAATAAAAGCTAACGATACTAATTTCTCTATAATTTAGATTAATTCTTATACAAATAATTTGCAATGAATTATCACAATAAGTATTAATTCTTTTGTAATCAATATTATTACGAATTAAAATAGCTACGCCATTATGTTCATTGCCAACATCATTTCTTTCTACATTGTAACCTCTTATTGCAAATGTTTTTTTGGGTGTCAACCAAGTTTCGGATATGATTGCCAAGTGGATTTGCTTCTCATATAAAAATTGAGTTAGTAAAATCTTATTACTTAAAATACTCTGAGCATTCCACTGCATGACATTAAGGTCCATTTTTCAATAAGGAACTGTTTCGGAGCGTTTGATGTAGTATATCTTTTATCGATGCTGAATTTATAGGATTGTCCTTCTGATTAATTATTATTTTAGTTAGTGCTTGAGTCAATAAGTTCATGAAAAAATCTGATTTTGTTAAATTTTGAAGTTGAGTTTCTATGTTAGATGCAGTTAATTGTGGGAATGATTTTTCATTAAATAGCCCTGCGTATTGAGTATTTCTTGTTCTTATTTTATTTTCTTCTAATTTAAGTTTTTGTTGAGGGCAGGAGTTGGATATCGTTATGTGGTTGCCACCACAGTTAGCGCATTTCGCGTTTTTACTATCTACAGTGAATTTTTTAAAACTATGTTCCTGACTACAGATAGAACACACTTCTCCATTTTTGCAGAATTTTGCAATATGTCCGAATTTCATGCAGCGGAGGCATTGCTTAACCGGAGGGATATACGTTTTAACCTCATGCCTCCAGGAGTCCAAGTAAACATGTTCAGGTAGTTCTGTGGAGGCAAAAGTTACCGCCACAGTCTGCGTAGGCTGGTATTTTATTTGACCACTATCATCCCGTACTCTTCGCATGAAGCGCCTCACTTGAATAACATTACGAGAACTACCAATAAGAGAGAATATTCTTTTATTCGACATCTCTAGAGGGACAGAAGTAAGTACGCCAGTCGCCTCTGTGTCACCAGCAGGTATAGATGCTTTTAGCTCGAGTTCCTCCAGTAATTTTTTATTTTGTAGAAATACATTTGCATTATTGGACAAATCAAATGTTATTCCTATTTTAAATCTATTAATAGATTTAAGATGTAGTACACCCGTGACGCAATATCTGCGTAAAGCGCGGGAAATAGACAGTCTGTCTTTATCGGTGAACATCTTTTGCTCTTGATGGTTTAAAAATACTACAAATTCTTTTTATTGCTATTTTCGGGATACTTCCTAAAGTATCCCGGTACCTTATAGATTTCAAATTTGCTCGTGGAGTCATCATCGGAGTCCGATGAAGTCGATGAAGGCAGCCCATCGGGAGGAATATTTTTCCGCCTTTTCGTGCCTCCCATCTTCTTCAAACAATATTGTCACTTTGCGAGATTACAAATAATTAGTTATGTTACAAGAAATACTATTAAAATACAAAGAAAATTGCAACTAGCTTAGGGCAATTTTGGTTTTGGCGCCTTTCACTTCGAAGGTTCCCGCGCGAATCCTGTTGCAATGGGTCTGAAGTCACTAAAACTCATGGATGTAATATAAAAACAGGATTGCGCACGAAGAAAATGGTGTCATCCTGAAATAAGACATGTGCATGTAGCATAAGGTTTAATTTACTATGGTAAATGACATGGAGGAAGGCCGAAACCAAATGAGACAGTATGAGAGGTTTCTATCCCTTCTTATTTGCTAGCGTGACCATAATAAAACCCGCCTTAGAACTTTTTTGATCGACAATTCAAAGTTCAGATGAATTATTGAATAACTTTTAATCTGCTTGAATATTAAAAGCAGTTCTTTTTTCGTTAAAATTTTATTATTAAAGTAATGTTTAATTTATACACATTAATTTGCATCTACTACATACTATGTTTTAAGTGAAAATAAACACGTTAAAAGTTTTTCTAATACAATTAATCATGAATTAAGTATAATTAAAAAATATTTATTTCTTGCGATAGTTTTTATTTACTGAGTGATGTAAAATTTCGGCACGGACGTATTACACTAACTGCTATATTTTCACGCCTAAGCCACTGAACCAATTTTGATAGAATTTGATACAGAGATAAATTAGACCTTGGGTAAGGGCAAAAGGTTCCCGCTTGTTATGTAGACAACGCTTGAAGGGGTTGAACAAGGGGATACGCAGTACGCATGGAAAAATCTAAACTGTTGAAGTTATAGATGTCAAACTTTTTTACTTATTTTGTAACAAAAATAACTGCACACTTCGTTTTCTTAAAGTTAAACCATAAAGGGGTTATAATAAGGGTTGAAAGGTAGTGAAAATAATGGCGTGAATAATATTAGAAAAATAGCATTATGGGATTTCATTTCATTTCTTTATTGATCCGGTGGTCTAAGAATTGATATCTGAACGGGTGGTTCACACATTTACACGAAAAATTGAAATTTAGAGTCAGAATTGATAATTATCGCCGCAATTTTGAACTTTATTGTTAATGATTCGATTAAAATAGGGATATTCATCAAACATCACTTAATTTATCATATTCAAATTTGTTAATTTATGCGCCTACTTTGTTTTCTCTCTGCACCATCCAGAGAATGCCTCAGGCATTAAGTCCGCCTTTATACATTTTGTATATAAAGCATAAATAAATAAAATAAATAAATATTCGTTAGGGATGAGATAGACGGTACGTTGATTTTAGTTATTATAAGAGTTGGTATGAATAATAACATGTATCTGGTACGAAGTAGGCCAGGGAAGCTCTGCCCCCCTGAGCTACTGCTATTACTACCAACTTTCCCCTTCGTGGCTGTAGTATCCATCTCTACATTCCATACTTTCCTATCCAATAACATCTTCCTATCCAATGACAGCAGCGTCAACAACGCGAGTACCCTCCTGCGCTCTCGAATCCGTCTGCCAAGCGTGGTGAGTATTGGCATAAAAAATAAAAAAAGCCTAATAGTTGCTAAAGCCAGGATCAGGACTCCAGTCCCCGGCAGCCCCGCTATTCCTGGTTATGGTAGCGGCCACGGTAATGGCGGAACAGATGGTGGTAAGAATCTCTGTGTTGACCCCGGCTACCACACCCTGACGAATGGCACTGATAATACACAACATACGCACTTTGTGAACAGACGAGAAGATTGTTAACTGTATTTTGCTGTTAATAAAGGCTTATTATTATTATTTTCATTTTTCATTTCACCTATAAAAAGTATACGTATAAAACTATGATTTTGAACTTTTTTGCTAGGTCCTAATGGTGGACCATATTTTGGTGGTCAAATATTTTTTAAACGGTTAGACAATATCACGTTTGTTACCTCAAAAACAAAATGCTTCATTCGACGTATTACAACTGAAATATTTACCATATTAGCCAATTTGATTAAAATTCCTGTATTTCCCAAAACATATGGTCACCCTATAAACAGTCCACAGTCTAAGAAATAATCTTCATGTTTGAGTTAGGTATCACAATAATTGTAACTTCATATCGCAGCATTGAATTTCATATTATTAGCGAAATACGGAGTAGATAATTACACACAATAACACTACGGCATCGGGAGACACTAAGCATGATCGTAATTAACACATTTTTCCTTAATTCGATGTGTAGAAATGCAAAACTATACTCCCGATAATGTTCTCACGGTAAAAATTACGGTGACAAAACAATCGTATTTCTCGATAATAAATCGGCGATACTATACGTCAAAAATTATTCCTGCTACCACTTTTCATACATTCAACTATCGCTAGACTATACGATTACCATACTATAGTGTCGTAAACGTTTCCCGCTGCCATAATTTAGTTCCAAATACGCTCACAATGGCGCTGTTCAAATTCCCATACAAAATTTTACTATTACGATTACTATACTATAGAGCCAAATGTTCCTGCTTGGGGCAATGAAGTCGCTTAAACTGCAACCCGGCTTCGTTTTCGGTAGCAGTCTTGAGATACCCATATATATATATATATATATATATATATATATACAACGTGTAACAGGATTAATTCACAACCTCAGACACCCCAACTTTAAAATATTATTGCAATCATAGTTTATGCTTTGAAATCGTACTACCATAATTACAAAATATTTTATTTATGAAATTAGTTATACCAAATGTAGGCACTTAACATGGTCACCTCACGAGTTACAAATAAGAGAGTACTACTACACACGCTCGCGGACACGCACACATTTACACAAGACCTATTCACACGAGTACCTAACGCCGAACGCTGCGACGCGCCGCGCCGCGCCGCGCTGGCAGAAACAGCTGACAATAAACGAAATACAAATTACGTACGTAACTGATTACTGGGTGGTTTGGTAAACAAATTATTATTAATTTAATCTGTAAGCATAACATTTGTGTTTTAGCTATAAAATCTAAATATTTTACTTACTAGATATAATACGTACGAACCCAACGTAAGACAATATTTTGCATAAATCGGCTATAAAATATTATTAATTTCACTTCCGCTAAACTTCGTTCCTACAGGCGGGCAGGATACGGGCGTCATTTATTTTGCATTACTAATGAATAAGATAATTAGATAACGCAATATCTAACAATGAAGACTAGATTGGGAATCACAACACAAAAAAATACAACAAAATTAACTTACGTGTTACATGGCACTCATGCGGCGATTTCTTTTTAAAATATGTTCGAAATGTCCACCACCTTGATACACTTTGATGCACATTTGCGTAATTGTTCACGTAATTTATGTAAAACTTCAGTGTCACTTTTCACTTTTAGGAAGGCTGCCACTATTCTACCTTTTAGTAGTCTAGTTATACCAGAGATTTATTACGTCCACACAAAAAAAGTCAAGAGGCGTCAAGTCGGGTGACCTAGGAGGCCATTGCACAGGTTCGCCGCGACCTATCCAGCGCTCTCCGAACTCAGCATCGAGATACTGTCGGACACTACACTGGTGCCGCGGCCGTGCCTGTTGTTAAATGTCCTGAATGCCAATTATACATTATCACCACACTATTCGAACAATATTCGAATACCGAAAAGACATCGCGCGCGAAAGTTATCGAAATATCTACTAATCACTTAAACACAAGTAGACACAGATAACTGCGGTGCACGACTGGATTTTTTTCACATAGTCGGTGCCCATTTAGGGATTGCAATAACGGGATATTAGACACACCGGGATTCCGCATACATTGTAGCAAAATTACAAACCGAATTTAATCACCATTTTAACGTTCCGCGAAATTATTTTTGATAGAAATACCTACTTGTTGTTTCATTTCATAGTGATTTTGTTACAATTCAATTTGTTTCATTTAAGTGCATGTATTGCGCGGGATTTAGATCGCCCGGTCTTGCAAATACCGGGAGTAATTTTTATCGCGGCGCATCCCTATACCGGTTGCCTTTTGATGTACCGCCGCGCCGCGCGCGCCATCGTTTGTCGGATGTATCAAATTGCATTAAACAATAGCTGCATCCTGCTCTATCTAGTTGTAGTTAAATGTGCGGAAAAGAGAATATGATAGTTATTTATTTTGGTAGCTTATTACGTTTATTGAGGCCTATCGTTGTGTGCGTTTGATTAATGATAGATTGCTTA
The DNA here is from genome assembly GCA_023078785.2 of Hyles euphorbiae. Classification (NCBI taxonomy): domain Eukaryota; kingdom Metazoa; phylum Arthropoda; class Insecta; order Lepidoptera; family Sphingidae; genus Hyles; species Hyles euphorbiae. The sequence continues at coordinate 6,215,499 of CM041056.1, read as the reverse complement.
ATTACATTTAAATCTGTTACATGTTGTATATACAACATGTAACAGATTTAAATGTAAAAGCGGAAAGTAGTACGTTCAGAATCAGCTACTGAACCGATATCAACATTTTTTTTGGTAGGTATTTTTTTTCAAAATAATTAGTTAAGACCAAGTAAATTACAGACACTCTTTCATTTACTACTCCGAACAAACGAAAATGAAACGTAACTCCAGGACATAAGATCATTTTTAAATGAATCACTAAACGAATACTCTAATAAACTAAATAATGAACAAAAATGAACTTTATTTCGATAGTCATAAAGTTTATTTAAGCAATCTATCATTAATCAAACGCACACAACGATAGGCCTCTATAAACGTAATAAGCTACCAAAATAAATAACTATCATATTCTCTTTTCCGCACATTTAACTACAACTAGATAGAGCAGGATGCAGCTATTGTTTAATGCAATTTGATACATCCGACAAACGATGGCGCGCGCGGCGCGGCGGTACATCAAAAGGCAACCGGTATAGGGATGCGCCGCGATAAAAATTACTCCCGGTATTTGCAAGACCGGGCGATCTAAATCCCGCACAATACATGCACTTAAATGAAACAAATTAAATTGTAACAAAATCACTATGAAATGAAACAACAAGTAGGTATTTCTATGAAAAATAATTTCGCGGAACGTTAAAATGGTGATTAAATTCGGTTTGTAATTTTGCTACAATGTATGCGGAATTCCGGTGTGTCTAATATCCCGTTATTGCAATTCCTAAATGGGCACCGACTATGTGAAAAAAATCCAGTCGTGCACCGCAGTTATCTGTGTCTACTTGTGTTTAAGTGTTTAGTAGATATTTCGATAACTTTCGCGCGCGATGTCTTTTCGGTATTCGAATATTGAATACACTGAAATGGTGAGAACTTTGGCACTGTGTGGTGATAATTTATCATTGGTATGCAGGACATTTAACAACAAGCACGGCTGCGGCACCAGTGTAGTGTCCGACAGTATCTCGATGCTGAGTTCGGAGAGCGCTGGATAGGTCGCGGCGAACCTGTGCAATGGCCTCCTAGGTCACCCGACTTGACGCCTCTTGACTTTTTTTGTGGGGACGTAATAAATCTCTGGTATAACTAGACGACTAAAAAGTATAATAGTGGCAGCCTTCCTAAAAGTGAAAAGTGACACTGAAGTTTTACATAAATTACGTGAACAATTACGCAAATGTGCATCAAAGTGTATCAAGATGGTGGACATTTCGAACATATTTTAAAAAGAAATTGCCGCATGAGTGCCATGTAACACGTAAGTTAATTTTGCTGTATTTTTTTGTGTTGTGATTCCCAATCTAGTCTTCATTGTTAGATATTGCGCTATCTAATTATCTTATTCATTAGTAATGCAAAATAAATGACGCCCGTATCCTGCCCGCCTGTAGGAACGAAGTTTAGCGGAAGTGAAATTAATAATATTTTATAGCCGATTCATGCAAAATATTATCTTACTTTGGGTTCGTACGCATTATATCTAGTAAGTAAAATATTTAGATTTTATAGCTAAAACACAAATGTTATGCTTACAGATTAAATTAATAATAATTTGTTTACCAAACCACCCAGTAATCAGTTACGTACGTAATTTGTATTTCGTTTATTGTCAGCTGTTTCTGCCAGCGCGGCGCGGCGCAGCGTTCGGCGTTAGGTACTCGTGAGAATAGGTCTTGTGTAAATGTGTGCGTGTCCGCGAGCGTGTGTAGTAGTACTCTCTTATTTGTAACTCGTGAGGTGACCATGTTAAGTACCTACATTTGGTATAACTAATTTCATAAATAAAAGATTTTGTAATTATGGTAGTACGATTTCAAAGCATAAACTATGATTGCAATAATATTTTAAAGTTGGGGTGTCTGAGGTTGTGAATTAATCCTGTTACACGTTGTATATATATATATATATATATATATATGTATTTTAATTTTTTGTTACAGTTTCCAAATTCGCCACAATGATGAAGTTCACGTACTTAATAATCGTTTCTTAGGTAAAGGCACCTGTGAACGCGGGCACTACATAATATAATTTCCGACTGCTATTATTTTTCGCAGCCGTATATCTTCATGCCCCGTCCATTCATTCCTTATGTAAAACACGTTCTGAAATTAATGAACCACTAATCTACAACCGGTTGACTGCCATGAATGGTGACACAAACTCTGCCGCGGATGTATTGGTCATGTCGCATTTGGCCCCAACGCGTGTCGTCTCCACCGCTGGCCGCGGCATATTCACCACGATGTGAACACCTGAGCGTGTTCCTTGACAGCCGTCCACCGCTTCTACAAGGACAACAGCACAGGCCGTGCTATGTTTATGTGCACAATGCTGTTATAGAGCAAGAGCCCGTCCGTGGCCGCCAGGCTTTTCGACATCATAAAATCAGTTATTTTAATGTTTCGATCGGAGTTACTTTGGAAGTCATCAGCTTCAATGTTTCTGGAAATATGAAAGTACTGGTACGAAGTAAAGTTGCACTTTATACCCAAGCAACCCTTTTATCTACCCGAATGAGGTGTGACGCAACCACCGAAACACGCCCTGATTTGTGTAAAAACAACATTGCACATATTAACATTAACATATGTAAAAAAATATTCAAAAAAAATATATATTTAACCAAGTATGTCTTAAAGCGAGATCAATGTATGTAAGTAACAAAATAAAAAGCTCCAAAAATAAAATAAAAATGACTTGGAGTGTGATTAATAAAGAAACTGGTAGGGCTAAATCTCGGAACACAGAGTTTAGCTTAAATATTAATAATCAGAATATTACATCTAATTTAGAAGTAGCTAGGATTTTTGAGAATTTCTTCTCAGATGTACCAGTTTCCATAACAAAAAGTTTAAACTCATGCCCTGCCATAGCAGAAAAGTTACTACAAGAATATGTGACTGGAGGCAGAGATTCATTTGAATTCCATTGCGTTGACAGTATGTATGTATAGAAATATTTAAATGCATAAATATTAAAAACACTTGTGACCTCAACAAAAATATTAAACTCTGTAATACCGGTCTTGGCTCCCCAGTTAGCTGTAATTTTTAATGCTTGTATAAACAGTGGTCTATTTCCTGATAATATGAAGTTGAGTAAAGTTACACCTCTTTTAAAATTTTGTAGTTCAGAGGACCCCTCTAATTATAGACCTATTTCAGTACTATCTTCATTTAGCAAAATTTTTGAAAAACTAATGCTCTCACCACTTCAAACTTATTTTTCAAAAAATAAAATACTTCATGGTAAACAATTTGGTTTCACGCGGGGTCGTTCCACAACTGACGCTGGTGTGGAGCTTATAGGTAACATATTTGATGCTTGGGAGAATTCACGGGATGCCTTAGGTGTATTCTGTGATCTATCCAAAGCGTTTGATTGTGTTCACCATGATATACTTATCAGGAAATTGAGCCACTACGGAGTTAATGGTATTGCTCTTGAATTATGCAAATCATATTTGAGTAATAGGGTCCAAAGTGTAGATGTCAACGGAATAAGATCTCCTGGGTCTGCCGTTACTATGGGAGTTCCGCAGGGCTCGATTCTTGGACCCTTTCTCTTTTTAATTTATATTCATGACTTACCTTTTTTTTACAAGGGACAAATGTGAGGTAGTGTTGTTTGCCGACGATACTTCATTAATATTTAAAGAAAATCGACGTAATCCTGATATTGACGACGTAAACAATACCCTCTCAAAAATAGTACATTGGTTTTGCATTAACAATTTGTTATTAAATAGCCAAAAAACGAAATGTATAAGGTTTGTGACACCTAATGTCAAAAAACTTAATGGTACCATTAATTTGAATGGGGATGAGTTGAGCCTTGTGGATACAACTAAGTTTTTAGGAATTACATTAGATCCCAAACTTCAATGGGGTTCTCACATAGTCGCTCTAGCTAAAAAGCTGAGCGCCGCAGTCTTTGCGGTGGGTAAGATTCGCCAATTGACTGATGTTGATACAGCTCGATTGGTATATTTTGCCTACTTTCATAGACTGATGAGTTATGGAATTTTACTGTGGGGTGGTGCTGCTGCATTAATACCATCTTTGTTCTACAAAAACGAGCTAGAAGGTCAATTTATTCGCTTGGGTCCAGATATTCTCTTAGAGAAAAGTTTAAAGACATAAATATAATGACAGTAGCATCACAATACATTTTTGTAAATTTTCAAAAATGTATTGTGATGCTACTACTATTTATGTCCATAGAAATAAAGAAAGTTTTCTTAAGATTAGCGATATTCACAACAAAAATACTAGGAATAAGAATAATCTAGCTACTCTTAAGACCAGACTCCACAAGATCAGCAAATCTTTTAAGGGTTACTGTATACACTTTTATAACAAAGTTCCCAGTCATATTAAAGCCCTATCTATTACAAAATTCAAAGCTACTATCAAGCAAAAATTATGCAATAAGGCATATTATAAATTTCGGAATTTACTGGTGGTAGGTCTCTCATATGTGAGAGGCTGCCGGGTGGGTACCACCGCAATGTCTATTTCTCCCGTCAAACAGCATTTTAAATGCACTGTTGTGTTTCGGATTGAAGGACATTGTAGCCAGAGTAACTACTGGACATATTGAGACTTAACATCTTATCAAGGTGTTGTTCGGTTTTGTTTCTGTTCATGAGCGGTCGCAACGCTTACCATCAGGCGAACGGCAGGCTCGTCTCGCCATTCACTGCAATAAAAAACAAATTTAGACGATAACAAGGCTTGGGAATAGAATAAAATTAAATGAATGTATAGTATTCCGGAGCGTAAGTCTTGGTGTGCTCTATAAAATATCATTTAAATTAAGTAACTTGTCAAAGCTATTGTTTTCGTGTGTAAGTGATTGGGTATGTCATGCTCGCTAAAAAGTCTGTGCTTGCGGTGGTGTCGTGTGCCAGGTCGGTCACTTCCCTGCAACATGGTTGAGGAGGCCGATGGCTGGCACATGCGTCATACTCGTGAATGGGTGCTGCTTGCGAAGACTGGTCTATCCGATTTGCTTACATTGTAATAGATTGATTGATGGATTACATAAGGCTTTCGCAATTATTCACTGCTTTGGCGAAAAAGAGTATACTGATTCTTCGTTCTGGGCGACTTCACTTCACTCAGCCATAGTAATTATAATATAATAATATTCATATCAAAAATATTTATTGTAAATTTACAACATATTATTATTAAACTGCTCTGATTTAAACCAACTTGTAAATTTTGTAATAATTCACTACATTGTAAACTGGTTTTGGAAAAGAGCAACACTAGAGTTTCTTGCCCGTTCTTCTCTAGTGAAAACAGCTTTCCGAACCGGGTGGTAGATAAAAAAATGACTGAATCTAAATGATGTTGAACATTTTACTGGATTCAATAAATTATTTTCATTTCATTTCATTTTCGTTTCATTTCATTTCATTTCATTTATTATAAGGGACGATCGTATACGATGAGCGATTTTGATAATTTGAAGATTGTTCACTGGAACGTTTGCGGTGTGCGACACAAGAGGAGGCATTTGCAATCTCTGTTACTCGCCAAACATATCGATGTAGCGCTCATCAGCGAGACCAAGTTGCGAGACAACGTTGGCTTACGGTTGGAGGGTTATTGCGTGTATCGACAAGACAAACTGTCGGCGACGGGCAAAGCGTGCCACGGCTTGTTAGTGGCCGTCAAGCAAACCATTCCACACACACCGCTACCGCGCCTAAGTCTCACCAGTATGGACGCTCTCGGTATACAATTGGAGAGGTTCGACAGAATGCCACTGAGAATTTACGCCGTGTACAAGCCGCCGGCGACTCGTTTGAGGACGAGCGATATTGACGCTTTGTTGCAGTCCAACTGTCCCACGATCGCGGCAGGCGACATGAACGCCAAACATTTCGCATGGAACTCTGTCAACTTGAACACATCAGGGCGCATACTGTATAAGCACAGTGTGCGACAGTTCTCTGTGGCAGGCCCGAGTGCATACACTTACTATCCGCGCAGAACTGGCCACCGGAAGAATGTACTCGACATCATTATGTTTCGCGGGCTACCCAGTCACCGGCGTCCGTGGCAGGCTGTGTACGAAGAAAGATTCGGATCCGACCACTGCCCAGTGTTTGTTACATATTAAATTTATGCAAATAAAGTAATAATGTAAATTTGTAAATAAATACATAAATTTTTTTCATTTGATATTTTTTCAATTTTCTCGTGGCTCGAACCTACGGACACAACAAGCCACCAATGAGAAACTACTTACCTAGTTGCCTCAAAGCCAGCTTTTCAACGTTAGGTCGCGATAAAATTATCCATCCATTACAAATATAGGCGTCGTTGGATGATTCATTGCATTATGACGTAAGACAGCGATAACAAAACAAGAGGCCGCCTGGGTAGATGCTACCGCAATGTTTATTTCTCCCGCCAAATAGTAGTGTAAATGCACATATTTAGACTTAACATCTTATGTCTCAAGTTGTCGAGTACAGTGGAATGCCAAACGTGACTTTGTTAATCAATTTATTATTTGGTTTCAGTTTTAGTACTGCCCATGAGCGGTCGTACCACTTACCATCAGGCCAATGGCATGAACGTCTCGCCATTAATAGCAAAAACAACGTATTATATCAAATTTTGCGAGTAAGAAGAGATCAAATATTAATGGACCCCTTTAAACACATTCTTAGATCAGGGTCCTGGATCATTGTATTGTATACGCCTGATGGTATATTCTTAGCAAACCTGTCGATTAACTCCGTGTTTTATATGTTACGGCAAGTGCTCGGGCGAGGAGCCACATACACCACAGTAAGATGCGCACTCATTTATTGCATGGCAACGTGGATAAAAGATTATAAATAATTGTATATCATATATTGGAATAAATCATGCATAATTCCTTTTTGTAATCAATTGTACTTCGGTGTAAATATTATTTGCGTTCATATGCAATAATATTTTTCTCTATATGCGACGTGGAATTCGAACCCGAGGCCTCAGCGTTGCAATCGTAACGTAGAACAACAGCGCCACTGAGGTTGACATATTTTCAAAATTTTGCAAATGTTAAATAAGTGTTACAAGAAAATCGTATAAACTTTATTTTTTATATAAAGTAGGAAAATAATGTCCCCTATAGGATTTAATTATAAAAATATTCAGCGGCTGTGCAATTCAGTTTCATTATTTTTTAAGTATCTTATTTAAATCAATATTATTTTTCTTCACCAAGTAAGTAAGTGAGTTCAATAAGTAGCAAGTTTATTTAATCAAATGTTAAAAAAAATTCTGACCAGAGAATTTGGCATCGATTTTACCATTTACATGACAATACAGATTGCTATTGTTTTTGCGCAGGCGCATATTTTCATGCCCCGTCTGTTCAGTCCTTATGGTAAACACGTTCTTAAATTAATGTACTACTAATCTACAACCGATTGACTGACCTGTTCCGGAGTACATTATGATGCGACATGAATGGTGACATAAACTCTGCCGCGGATGTATTGGTCATGTCACATTTGGTCCCGACGCGTGTCGTTGCGTCTCCACCGCTGGCCGCGGCATATTCACCACGATGTGAACTCCTGAACATGTTCCTTGGCAGCCGCCCACTGCTTCCACAAACACAGACCACAAAACAGCACAGGCCGTGCGATGTTTCTGTGCACAATCCTGTTATAGAGCAAGAGCCCGTCCGTGGTCGCCAAACTTTCGTCATTATAAAAAAGCTGAAAGAGTGTGTGCGCGTGCCTCTAACATAGGCATCATACAATGAGCTATTATAAAGTTCCGATCGGGGTTTCTTTGGAAGTTATCAGCTTCAGTGTTTCTGGTAAGATGAAAGTACAGTTGCACTTCGTACCTAGGCAACCCTTTTATCTACCCGAATGTGGTGTGACGCAACCATCGAAACACGCCCTGATTTGTATAAATAGTCCCAAAATATATTCTAATTTCTAGTACTGCTCCAAGAATCGTTTCCTTCAGTCGTTGCTATCCTGTGTCGCTGAAGTATTAAAAAAGTAAGTGTTGTAAAGTTAACCAGAACTGCGTATTGTTGTACGCCAGCATCGGTATATTGAATTGGAGTATTGTATTATTTTAAAGGGATATATAGAAGTGCGCTTTCCTATTTGCTGTGTACGCGACAGAAATTTAGGTTGCACTTATATATTGATATTGATATTTATATTAATGATACGATATCATAAAGAACACAACATTGAACATACATATTATAAGGGGAGAATGTAAACGATGATCGATTTTGGTAATTTGAAGATTGTTCACTGGAACGTCCGTGGTGTGCGACGCAAGAGAAGGCATTTGCAAGCTCTGTTACTCGCCAAACATATCGATGTAGCGCTCATCAGCGAGACCAATTTAGGAGATAACGTTGGCTTACGGTTGGAGGGTTATTGCGTGTATCGACAAGACAAACTGTCGGCGACGGGCAAAGCGTGCCGTGGCTTGTTAGTGGCCGTCAAGCAAACCATTTCACACACACCGCTACCGCGCCTAAGTCTCACCAGCATGGACGCTCTCGGTATACAATTGGAGAGGTTCGACAGAATGCCACTGAGAATTTACGCCGTGTACAAGCCGCCGGCGTCTCGTTTGAGGACGCGCGATATTGACGCTTTGTTGCAGTCCAACTGTCCCACGATCGCGGCAGGCGACATGAACGCCAAACATTTCGCATGGAACTCTGTCAACTTGAACACATCAGGGCGCATACTGTGCGACAGTTCTCTGTGGCAGGCCCGAGTGCATTCACTTACTATCCGCGCAGAACTGGCCACCGGAAGAATGTACTCGACATCATTATGTTTCGCGGGCTACCCAGTCACCGGCGTCCCGTGCAGGGGCCCTGGTATAAAAATCCGAAGTTCGAATCTCCGTGACGTTTTTCGTTTCGAAACCTACTCTGTAACACGGAATTCGAAACTTCGGATCGAAGAATGAATGATTCGAATATATCGGCAATCCGAACATTTACATTTTTATTTACTATATTCATCCGAAACGAAGTTTGAAACTTCGGACGAACGAAGTTTGTGACGATACGTATGTACCTACTCTGCAAATGTTCGTATTGCCGATATATTGAAATAATTCATTCTTCGATCCGAAGATTCGAACTTCGTGTTACAGAGTAGGTTTCGAAACGAAAAACGTTACGAAGTTTCGAACTTCGTTTCGGATTTATTTAGTAGGGCCCCAGGGTGTGTACGAAGAAAGATTCGGATCCGATTACTGCCCAGTGTTTTTTACGTATTGAATGTATGCAAATAAAGTAATCATATAAATTTATAAATGCATGATTTCATAATTTCTCTTTCGATCTCTCTACTTCTGCGTACATATTATTTGCGTTGATACGCAATTATATTGTTCTGCTATTATAACAACGCCCGTGATAAGACATGTCATTAAAACAAAATACTCTCAAATAGTATTTATTCTTTGTATACATGTACAAATGCTTTTACATTATTACGAAGTAAACGTTAAACATTCATAAACGAGTTAAAAACTACATAGACATCAAAAAATAAGACGTAGTCTTTACTGAAGACTAAACATTTTCTTTATCAGGAAACTTATAAGTGGCATTGAATGGCCAAAACGCATTTATGTTGCTTTGAATTTCTATTGAGTAATGAAAAAGTCAAAATAAATTTAATAATGTAATTTGAGGTCCTGTTTAATATAGAGATTCTACGCATGATTCAATATTAAATGTATTCGAAAAGCATAGACGGTGGTGCCACCTAACGGTCTTTACCAGAAATCACTTAAACTGTTGAATCCTCGAACACTACTGTAGTACTGAGCATAGTACACAGCAGGGATGTTGCGAATGTTCGCATCCGCATCCGCAAATGCGGAACTTCCGCATAAATTTTGACATCTGCATCCGCATCCGCATCCGCATTAATCGATGCGGATATTTATGCGGATGCGGATGTAATACAAAATGAGACAAGACAGAAATTTGGCGGTGCCGGCGAATGGCGCGTGCCGTTCGCACGTGACATTGACCAATGGCAGCGAAAGAAATATTGAAATGATCCAACACGTATGTTGTTGCTATGATGTTAGATTGTTTTAGTGAAAATGAGAGTCGACAACTACCAGAAAATGGTATCACTGAAGCTGTACTCCGAAAATAATTTCTTTCTTATCCCAATAAAAAAAGAGTCTATGTGGATGAAAATCCTCTTAAGTGTTTATCGAGAGGAATAAAAGATATTGTTTCCCATAGCACAAAGATTTTTATCCACTCCACTACGTAGTAATCCTAGCGAAGAATTATTTGCAGCGAGGGTTTAATTTACCAATCTCTTCCTAAACGCCTTGTCATCAGAAAAGGCGGTGCGGCGTTATGCTTAATAAATGAAACGGTGTTCTTTTGCGAGCTCTTGGGGCTACTCAAAACGAAGGTAATGCATTTAATTATCAATAGAGAAGATGGCTAGAACCTTGCACAAGCATGGGATCGAATTCTACACTTAATTATATCGGAACCCAAAAGACCAACTGCCCGATATCAAGACACAGTGAGCTGCTTCTGCGTAGATTGAAATGCAAAAACAGATTAACGTTTTAAATTAACTTCTTAATTTAATAATAGTAAATTACGGGCAATTAAATTTCGCCCTGTGACCATGAATACTTTAAAGTAATCGAAATATCGGGATGTTAAAAAATATAAAACAATAACATAGATAAATCGATAAATATTAGTAAGCGGTAAAATCCGTAAATAATAGTTTAATTTCAATATTCATTCATATACTATACTAGCGGTCGGGCCCGGCTCCGCTCGGGTGTATATGTTATGGGCCAAGTGATTAATCGAGCATTATTTAATGCCCGGGCAATATGAATAATGCCCAATAAGAGCGGGCAATGTAATTATAACCAATCAATTTATAACATTGCCCTGGCATTATGAATAATGCCAAGTGCCTATTGGGCAGAGTGATGTAAAGCGAATCAAATTCAAAACAATGAGCCGAAGTGGTAGAATTTAGAATAGGGCAGCACGAGGGCGTGGGTTGGGAGTAGTGGAGGGGGAAGGGGAGTGTCGCACCTCCCCTGGTACCATTCCCATGAAAAGGTAACGCACCATTCCTGAGAAATATCTATTATAGCAACTTAACCCTTAAAACACTTGTTGTCAATACAAATTAGCTTCTGTATATATCCTTCGTTACAGCGGCGGGGGCTGCTCTCCCTCCGCGCCTCCGTCTTTTTATATACACTCTTGGGTCGGTAGCCAAAAGACTACGTGAAGTCGAGGTGTTCCGAGTCGGTTTTGGGGCACAGTCGACCTAATTGGTCCATAAAGTGGGTATACAAATATGATATGGCTCTCTATATAATATTCATACTGCCCGGGCATTATGAATACTGCCCGCATTAATCACTTGGCCCATAACATATACACGTTTTAAAATGGCGGTCAAAATAATTTATTCTGACTATCAGTTTAGAATATCGACCAATCGGACCACGAAAAACGAACTTTCCTCATTTTTGCTAGAAATATCACTACTGCTTTCCTCCTATATGTCATAGCGTGATGATATATAGCCTATAGCCTTCCTCAATAAATTAACTAACCAACACTGAAAGAATCATTCAAATCGGACCAGTAGTTCCAGAGATTAGCGCGTTCAAACAAACAAACGAAGTCTGCAGCTTTATAAAATTTGTATAGATTTACATAAGATCTTAAACATCCGCATCCGCATCCGCATCCGCGGATGTGAGCCTTTGAAAATCCGCATCCGCATCCGCATCCGCGGATGTGAAAAAATCGACATCCGCAACATCCCTAGTACACAGTATAAATATAAACCTACTTTATTTTATCTTTAAAAATACGTATGAAGTTTATTTTTATATTTCACAGTCAATATCTCAACAATAACTAAGTACATACATACTTTACTAATACCGACCATATACGACATATAAAATTGAAGGATTATATTATTTATTAAGTATTATTTATTGAATTTCGGTTATAAACTAGACCAGTTTTGTTTTATTCACCCTCTTCAATCTACCCTCTTTTACGGTACTTCACATTTATTTATTTATTTATTTTATATTGTACCCCAGAAAAATGCAAAAAATATCTTCCTTCTTTTTTATCAGCCCATATACGTCCCAACTGCAGGGCGCGGGCCTACTCTACAATCGAGAGTACGATTGAGAGTGGTTAGGCCATTTAGCCCACCACGCTGGCTTAATGCGGGTTGGTAATGGTAAAAAATATATGCCTTAATTTAAAATAAGTACAATCGGCGGCCTTATTGCACAAGGCAATCTCTTCCAGGCAACCTTAAATGGAGATAAAAGAGAGAAGATAACATTTATTTGGAGCTGATTTCAAATTTATAGACATTGGCATAAAAAATAATGGTTCTTCCCAGTACATATCTAGTCAAGCGTACATCACTTCTTAGAGACCACTGAAATTTTACAAATAACCTCAGATCGTAGTCAAAATAAATATGCCAACAAAAAGGGCAAGTTTTACCCGCCCTTGCCTAGTATAGACGATCACTTAGTATAATGGAACAAATACCAAACAAATAAAATATATTAATATTGTACATAAACATTTCTGAGCAAAAATTATCATTAATGGTATTTCTTAACTACATCTAAAATCCTTAAAATGTATTCATACATACATAAGCTCACGCCTTATTTTCAAGATTACTATAAGGACAATATACACAGTCAGGTCATAAGTATTATCACACAGTAAAAACTTTTCTTTTAGAATGCTGGCCACAAAAAAGTTTATTGAATTCGAATTCCAAATTGTTCATGAAAATAAAAATGTATACTTTTTAGAATACTCATTTTTAAATATGGAGTGGACGCAGAAGACCGTGTTGCAGTTATTGCGTTGCATCGTTGCGGTTGCGCGCCAATTCAAATTTTTGCCATACTGAAAAATTTGAATATACCCAAAATATCCGTTTATCTTACCATCAAACGATAAAATGAAGACTCTAGTGTAGATGACAGGTCAAGAAGTGGTCGCCCTCGGTCTGTTAGGACTCCAGCAGTGATAAAAGCTGTGAAGGCGCGAATTCAAAGAAATCCCAAACGTAAGCAGAAACTGCTGGCCCTTCAGATGGGGTTAAGCAGAACCACGGTAAAAAGGGTGTTAAATGAAGACTTAGGGCTTCGGGCTTATCGAAGAAAAACAGGACATCGTTTGAATGCTCGTCTAATGGACCTGAGACTGAAGAGATGCCGCGCTTTGTTGAAGCGGTACGCGGGAAAAAAATATCGGGAAATTCTTTTTTCAGATGAAAAAATTTTTACTTTGGGAGTTTCTTATTGGGGCTTAACAGAGGTACATTTTTGTGAGAAAGGTGTAAAAACGAATGCAGTTGTGTATCAAAATACAGTCCTGACGAACCTTGTGGAACCTGTTTGTCATACCATGATCAATAACAGGCACTGGGTATTCCAACAAGATTCGGCGCCAGCTCATAGAGCGAAGAGCACACAAGACTGGCTGGCGGCGCGTGAAATCGACTTCATCCGGCACGAAGACTGGCCCTCCTCCAGTCCAGATTTGAATCCGTTAGATTACAAGATATGGCAACACTTGGAGGAAAAGGCGTGCTCAAAGCCTCATCCCAATTTGGAATCATTCAAGACATCCTTGATTAAGGCAGCCGCCGATATTGACATGGACCTCGTTCGTGCTGCGATAGACAACTGGCCACGCAGATTGAAGGCCTGTATTCAAAATCACGGAGGTCATTTTGGATAAACTTTAGTGTCATAAGAATCTATGTTTTGTTAATATTTATTATTTGGTATATAAATGGTTACATAAAATGAATGAACTTGTTTCAATTATTTTATATTAAACATGTGACAGAATTTATGACCTGACTAGGTATAACTCTGAACTGATAATGAATAGAAAAATGCAATATCACTTTGCCTGACCTAGGATTCGAACCTGACACCTCAGCGTTGTAATCGTAATGTAAAACAACTACGCCACTGAAGCTGTCATATTTTCAAAATTTGACTATTTTCATATTAGTGTTACACGAAAATCGTATAAACTTTAAATTTTATATAAGACTAGCTGTAACCGCGACTTCGTCTGCGCGGAATTTAACAAAAATTTTATTTTTCTAAAATTAATGTAACCTAAGTTACTCCTTATTATATCAGCTACCTGAAAAAAAAAGTCCCGTCAAAAGCGGTTCAGCCATTTCAGAGTTTAGCCGGAACAAACAGACAGACAGACAAAAAAAAATTAAATATCATTTTCGGCACAGGTATCGTGTATATAACGATATGTAGTTGGATATTTTCTTTAATTTTCACTTTACAAACAGACACTTCAATTTTATTTATATGTATAGATAGGAAAATAATGTCCCCTGTAAGATTGCAGTAATACAAATATTTAGCAGCTGAGCAATTCAGTATAATTAAGTTTTCAGTGACTTGTTTAAATCAATGTTATAATTTTTTTACCACCTAAACCTTTTCCTGACCTGGGAGTCGAACCCAAGACCTCAGTATTGTAATCGTACCGTAAAATTGTAGACGACAAGTCAGCATGGCAGTTTTGTAGGAGTAGGATATATCGATAGGTTATATCGATATTTTTTTCGCTAAGCAATGAAATAAGAGTAAAAAATAATAAAGAATGTTAGAACATAAAAAAAAAAAAATATATATTTTTCCGTTAATTGTCACAATTTTTTATCACTTTTCTCGCTTGTTCACGTACTTGCACGCAAGGTGTAAACGCTCTTAATAAAAATGACACATATCGATATTGCACGAAGTTGAAAAGCTATCAAACTATGTGTATATATACTTATAATGCGTTTCAAATAAGAATAGGAACGTCAATGACCCTTAGCTGTCAAATATCACATGAAAAGTATGGTTAGCAACAAAAAAATATTTACGCATCAATTATTATTTTTCACACAGTCATATTCCTAAACATAAATTAGCTAAATAAATTGAAACAATTACGACATGTTATATGGAAAAATAAACAAGCATGTTTAGTCATAAATGGTTTAAAAAAATACAACTTTTTTTTTATTTGAATCGCATTATACTCGTATTTGTCAATATTTCTTGACATTACTAAATGAAACATATCATACAGAAAGTTCGAGACGAAAAGTGGTAATGTTACTCTATCCAAACAATGGAGCGATACAAACAGAAGAATACATACTGTTGCTATGCGACTAGATGAAATTATACCAATTTCCCGAATTTAAGCCCAAATTGCAAAGAACAATATAAATTAGGATTGTAGTTATAAAAATTATAGATGCTATGCAATGCAGTATAATTAAGTTTTTAGTGACTTGTTTAAATCTTAGAGTATATATATACTGGGTATATCAAGACTGCTACCGAAAACGAAGCCGGGTGGTAGTTTTAGTGGCTACAAACACAATCCAATTAAAAATTTCGCCTAGAAACGCGACAATTATTTTTTATGATTTTTTAAATATCGTCATTTTTGGGTGGTAAATCCATAGTTTTTGCTAAAATAATAATTTAAACTCTTTTATACCTTAGAGTATTTATAAATAAAAGGGTATATACTATTATTTTAGGAAAAAATGTATTTACCACCCAAATATGGCTATAGGAAAAAAATAACAAAAAAAATTCGCTTTTTTTTGCAACTTTTTCTGTTGCATTGTGTCTGAAGTCGCTTAAACTACCACCCGGCTTCGTTTTCGGTAGCAGTCTTGATATACCCTGTATATAGAGCCTTAGAGGGAGCGCTGGTACTTCAAAAATGTAGATAAAAATGGTGGTGCCGGGCCACCTTTTTCTGCCCTCCTATTGGCTAATATTGGAACAGGTTGTGCAACATACATAAATTATTTGAAAACAAAATTAAAAATAAGTAATTTAGGTATATTTAATTCCACTCAAACTCGTTTTAAAAGGATAATAGCTAATTATAATTTCGGCTAATAAAGGAATTTATAGCAATTTATTACTAAATAATTAATTCAATTTTTACTAATATAGGTGCGCTACCAACATTACGAACAAGAAAATATCTACGTTTTTCAAATCGCGAATGTATGACAGAGCTCCCTCTATATATAAATACTCTAAGGTTTCAATCAATGTTATAATCTTCACCACTCAATAAGTAACAAGTTAAATACTCAGCTAAAAGTTTGTAACTTCAAAGTATTTGGCATCGATTTCATCTTGAACAAATTCTATTATTTAATTAATAAATGTCATGTTGAAGAATACATCGCGTGGAAACCTGCATACCCGATAGATTTTTACAAAAAAATTGATATGATTAGCTTATACTATAGCCTTAGGCCTGACAAAAGGATAATATACAGTATGTAACAAAACTCTTGATAACTTTCTTTAGGAATTGTGCTTCAATATCGACATTTAAATTAAAAATGAATCAAATTATTATTACCATATACCAGCGTAGATTGTGCGTCATATTTGGAAAATATTTTTAAAGTCTTTAAAGGGTAAAAAGAATTTTGTTACACGCTGTATAGTCCTATTATCAATTATACACCATTATAAATGCATATACTTAACCAATAATTAATCAAAAATTACAAATATTTGTTCAAATACGGCACCAAATCCAACGGGTTGACATTGGGCGCCAATCTTTCCACCGGCACACCATTCCTATCGATTATAAACTTTGAAAAATTCCACTTAATAAAATCGCCTAGTGTACCACCTTGAGTACTCTTCAAAAACTTCCACAATGGGTGTGCCATTTCCCCATTCACCTCAACTTTCTCAAAGATATCGAATTTGACGCCTCGTTTTTTGGTGAACGAGAATATTTCGTTGGCATCGCCAGGTTCTTGGCCTCCAAATTGGTTGCAAGGGAAGGCCAGTATACGTAGACCCTTGCTGTAGTATTTCTCGTGTAGTTCGTTGAGTTCTTTGTAATTGGTGTCTGTTAGTCCACACTCGGAAGCCACATTCACTATGAGTAGTACTTGTCCCCTGTATTTTTCGAGTTTGACGTCACGTCCGCTCAAATCTTTGACCGTGAATTGGTAGACTGTTTGCGGTTTCGTTTCCGGAAGTTTGGCTTGTGTCCTGAAAAAGGTTTGGGAATAAGGTTTATTATATTATATCGCACCTTTGAATTAAATTGAAATAATAAAAAAAATATATATACTGGCTTTTAATCATATATTGGCTCCAAATGAATATCTTACGAGCCGTCATTTAAGAACGACATATTGACGCGTGAAGGACATAAATATGTATACTTCTCAGTGCATCTTCCAAAATGTTATATTTATATTTAAGTTACAAATCCTTAATGAACATACTCAAAAAATAATATTTTTTAGTTAAGTCTTTATAATTCTAGGGTATAAGGTGCTATATAATGCTTTAAATGTTTTTTTAAAGCGTCCATAGTCTATATTTAGTTATAAAGTGAGGCAGAAAGGATATATACATACATACTAAGCCATACTACTTATATTCTAGTAATACGTTATAGTGATGCAGGTTAACTGAATGCAGTAAAGATGTATTTTAAATAAGATGAATTATATTTAAGAATACTAAGACTGTTTTTGTTTAATTTGACCCGAGATGGAATTATTCTCATATTAAAAAAGGTATTTGAGACTTACATTCTCACCCCGTGGTACTGTATGAACGTGTCGACAGCGTGGAATATATCATCTGCCATGATGTCAGGGTTTTCCAGGGCAGCAAAATGTCCACCATCTTCCACTATAGTGCTGTGTAGATACTTGTGGTACTTTGTCTTCAGTATGCAGTCCGGTTGATACAATAACTCGTATTTGAATTTTATACCCCATGTTGGCACTTCAGTGGGGATCCTGAAATGGAAATTATTTTAAGCTATAATATAACTTATATGTAGATTCTAGGCTGACCTAACAAGAAGTCAGGTTGTTTTAGACACAATGCAATTTAAAAAATTAGCAAAGAAACGCGTTTATTTTAATAAAAAAAAGAACTTGCATACTGAAGCTTGCATAATGGTTTCTTAGATTTATGCGAATGTTACACATTGAAATAAAACTATTATTTACGGATTGAAATAAAACTATTATTTACGGATTTAATCACGAATTTAGTTTAATTTTTTACATTTTTTAGTTCCCGACGTTTCGATTACCTTACAGCTTTCGTGGTCACGGGGCGGACTGAGGTATTGGTCGTCCGCTCTGTGACTGTAAGAAACCATTATATTATTTACGTATCTTATATCCGTAAATAATGTTTTTATTTAAATACTAAAGCTTGTTTAAAAATAATAGGGTGTATTATTATTTTAAATGATATGAATGAAATACAATAAAAAATCCTATTATATATTCAACAATGTTGAATAAAGGATTGATTAAAGAACATAGTTGCATTGTACTTATAGCTACTAAACTACCACCCGGCTTCGCTGTCGGTCGTAGTCTGGATCATGGTGGTTTAATTGAACAAAGGACGGCGAAATAAAATCATCGGTTTGACTAACTTAACACCAGAGGTTGAAAAAATGATAGTTCATTTATCGAGGAAGGCTATAGGCTGTATATCATCACGCTATGACATATAAGAGGGAAGCAGAAGTGAAAAATCGAACAAATACGGGATTTTATTCTAAGTTGATAGAATTGAAAATTTTAATCAACATTTTGAAAAGTGTATACTACACCCGGGCAGGGCCATGCCAGACCGCTACTTTATAAATAATAATAAATAACTCACATATCAAATATCCAAGTAGTCTTCGAAGACAAAGTGTCAGCATACACTCTCATGCTCGATGTTATAGAGTTAGTGGTCCAGTACACCATCACATTGTCGAGTAGATGTGTGAGTTCGAACGAGTCCAATATGTTTCCATCCCCGGCCTTCCTGTTATCCGGATTGGTCCAGGTTGAAAACTTCTCCAGAATGTATGCCAGCAGACCCGCTGGAGAATCTGATAGCGCTATACCTGATGTAATAATAGGTTATTTGTTTATGGATCATGATCGGATGTAACATTGTTTATGAGGCGTTTTTCTGTTGTGAAAATTAGACGCCTTTGCAATATTTTGTTTCTTTACATTTAAAATGTATACTTTGTACAGCATTATATTTTGACATATTACGGTATTTAATTTCAACCACACATTCCTAACCACTCCAGGTAAGATTGTACCAATTTTGGCAAATACATAAGTGTCTAGTAGTATTGTCACAAATCAGGATTTAAATTTTACTCAGATAAATTCCCGAACCAAACTGAAGTTCAGGTAAGTGGTAAAAATACTCGTATCTATACGGGTTACCCAAAATCGTAAAAACTATATTATATATATTTTAACTGGCCCGGCATAGTGGCGGCATTGCACCTGATGGTAAGCGCAAATGCCGCCCAGGCAGAGTATCCATTGGCATCGGCACGGCAGTCCCATGCCAATGGGAACAATTATGCCGGCCTGCTAAGTTAATTACGATAGTTATAAAAATTATCTCAGATATTTTTCAAGTTTT
Source organism: Hyles euphorbiae (assembly GCA_023078785.2). Lineage (NCBI taxonomy): Eukaryota > Metazoa > Arthropoda > Insecta > Lepidoptera > Sphingidae > Hyles > Hyles euphorbiae. The sequence goes on along the minus strand of CM041056.1, from coordinate 6,195,859 downwards.
ATAAAATGTGACGTTGGGTGATGAGAAACATGTAGGTTAATGTAAAGACCATACGTTATTATTATACTGTATAGTGTATACCTATACAGGGTATATCAAGACTGCTACCGAAAACGAAGCCGGGTGGTAGTTTAAGCGACTTCAGACACAATGCAACAGAAAAAGTTGCAAAAAAAAGTGATTTTTTTTTTGTTTTTTTTTTCCTATGACCATATTTGGGTGGTAAATACAGTTTTTCCTAAAATAATAGTGTTTACCCTTTTATTTATAAATAATCTAGGGTATAAAAGTGTTTAAATTATTATTTTAGCAAAAACTATGGATTTACCACCCAAAAATGACGATATTTAAAAAATCATAAAAAATAATTGTCGCGTTTCTTTGCGAAATTTTTAGTTACATTGTGTTTGTAGTCACAAAAACTACCACCCGGCTTCGTTTTCGGTAGCAGTCTTGAGATACCCGGTATAGGTAGTTTTACATAATTGTAAAACTGAAGTGTTTATTTGTACGCCTTAATTTCAGAAACTACTGATTCAAATTTAATAAATATTTTAGTTTTGGATGGGAGTATAAATGGAGATTTATCGAGGATGGTTATAGAATACTTTTTATCACGGAAAAATATATAGCGGGACGTTTGTCCCAGAGAAAAACTTATTTAAGCCGCAAGTAATGCTAGTATGTATGTAAGAATTTGTATGGTATGTAAAAATCCGCCAAACCGCATTAGGCCAACGTGGTGGACTATATGGCCTAACCACTCTCAATCGTACTCTCGCCGACGTAGATGGTCTGATACATAGATGTAGTATGTAGTACCATGATCGTAGCCAACCGTGGGATCAGGGTGGGGCAGAAGTCTTAAATCATATGTAATTAGCAAACTGTACCCACGGTATTCTTTTATTACACTCTGTATCTGTGTTTATAATTGGAATTATCCTAAATACTTTCTTATTGCTCACCTGCCTAGCACTTTACCTAGATCATTTATTTTTTTAGAGTTGGTTAAGTACCTTACAGATCAAATCCAGGGTGGGGCAAGCGCCCCACTCTGCCCCACCGTGGCTACGCCCATGTGTAGTACATAATGAAACGTTAACCATAAACTAAACTTTATTTCATGAAATGACATAGACAATACAAAGAATATTTTCCAATAGTAATAACAGATGTCGCTAGTAGAATTTACATTAATAATTTTGATAGATAACAAATCTAACAGTACATACCCACTGTGTCCGGTTTGGTGGCTTGTATGTGCATGTATCCGGTCTCTTCTAGAATGTGTTTCAAATGTTCAGTGAGTGGATACATGCGACTGCTCAGTTCCGGCTCTACCAATAAACTCGGCCATAGCGAACCTGAAAATAAACAAAATTGAATCAGCTATGTCTATTTCTTACGCCAAACAGCAGTGTAAACGCACTGTTGTGGTACGCAATAATGAAAATATTCAGCATAATATATTACAATTGTTGTGAATTTATGTGAAAATATTATTTTCACTGGGACGTTACTGGTGATAGTCATCTCAAATGTGAGAGGCTGCCGGGTTAGGTACTACCGAAATGTCTATTTCTCCCACAAACAATAGTATAAATGCACTGTCGTGTACCAGTTTGAAGGACATTGTAGCCAGAGTAACTACTGGACATAATGAGATCTAATATTGTATGTCTCAAGCTGGAATTCTACTCAATTTTGAGGAGAACTAAACCATATTTTAATTGGACCAAATGACAATCACCAGCATTCTATCAAAGAAAGAATAATCAAAATTATTTCACCCAGTAGAGAGTTTTGAGCTAACAACCAAAAAAAGACTGGCAATTCTAGAACCTCCTCCTTTTCTGAAGTCGGTTAAACTATTAGATTGTTGCCCAACTGGGTCAATTGGTCAAATAATTTGTCAGATTTATGTTAAAAAATACATTCATTTAATTTTAATGAATAGGCAATTACTGATTTAAAAATGTTAAGGCTCTTTTTTTTAATATTCTTATTATACATACCTAACGCTGTATACATAACTGCATAAGGTGAGAACGTAAGTACAGGGAAATTAGTATGGAATCCCAGTACATTGTTGGGATACAGTGTGGCCATTACTGATCCCACTGCATGGCCCAGGTCGCCGCCTTGAACGTAGTACTGTTTGTGGCCTATACGCTGCATCAGGTTGTTCACCATTACTGCCATCTGCGCAGCGCCTAGACCAGGCCGGACGGAAGCCTACAAACAATACATCGTTATACATCAGATTACATTTATAATATGTATCAATTATTACACATTTATATCAAAATAAATAAATACACCCTACAGTAACGTATGATCATACTGATCCTACATTAATATTAATTAAGTCTTGTGTCGTGGGAATCAAGAACTATGAGATTTTTCGGTCTCAAAAACATCCAGACCCCAAACAAATACCTGTGGATCACACAAATATTTGTTTCGATTCGCGGATCTAACCTGCGGTCTCACGTTTTACAGCCAGCTTTCAACCAAATGCGCCAGAGAGGCTGTAATAACAATTATATATGTTGACAAAACTAAATAGTGGCAGGAAAACTACTAATAGCGGGGAGAGAGCGAGAGCGGACGGGTAGAGTCTTGCCTCGTACGCGGCGTGCTCGCAATCGGAGAGACGATCTCCGGTCTCCATAGATTAAACTATAAGAGCCGCAATCTCGCATCGCACGGTACTTAACGTTTTGGTCAAATACGTATTTAAGGTGGATAGAGGTTAAAAGCTCAAAAATACAGCGAGTCCTCTTTGAGGACCAACTCCTGGGGGGTTGCGGTTGCATGCTCGCACGTATCCCACAACCCTTGTTCTAGAGGAGATAGCGGTATATCACGGGGTTTTAGTCGGTAGGACGTTCTATTGACCTTATATTAGAACGGTGAGTCCGACATACCTAAATGGATCCGTAAAGGGATTTCCTCGTGCAAGAAAAAAAAAAGGAAAACTACTAATAATAATTTTAAAATAACATAACGAATAAGAACACTAAAAATGTATAAACTTCGCTTCACGTACATATTGCTATAATCTGTATTTTATTATTCGATACTTATATATTTATAATATGTATGTATCAGCCCATATACGTCCCAATGCAGGGCACGGGCCTCCTCTACAATCGAGAGTACGATTGAGAGTGGTTAGGCCATATAGTCCACCACGGCCTAGTGCGGGTTGGCGGACTTACATACCATAGAATTTTTATAAATCGCTATGGTATCCATGTTTCCTCGCGATGTTTTCCTGCACCGTTTTAGTACTTATAATATTAATAGGTAATATAAATATTATAAGTATGACAGTTATAGGTAACTACTAGTAATGGGAAATATTGATATTTCAAATTTAAATCACCACTTTGTTATTTTTGAAGCCTTTCTGGTACTGCTAATTGCCCCCCATATAATTTGTAAACAAAAAATCCGACCATATATTATAACCATTTTTCACATCTAAAACTACACACAAAATTGACTGTTCAGTTCCTTCTTTAAATAGATACGTAAAAAAAACTCACTCCTTAATAGATCCCACGAGATTGTATAAAAACATCGCATTATGAATCACAATCGCAAATAGCAACATTTAGCTTATTTAAAAAAAAAAAGCAACATACAGTCGAATTGAGAACCTCTTCCTTTTTTGAAGTCGGTTAATAAATAAATAACACCCAACAGTCACATACATAGTCCTGACCCCACACTAAGATCGAATCTTATGTCGTGGGTATCAGGAACTACAACAGATTTTTCGGTCTCACAAACACCCAGACCCGGAACAAATATTTGTGGGCCGCACAAACAATTCTTTCGGTGAGGGGATCGAACCCGCGGCCTCTCGTTTCACAAGCGGCGTCTAACCAACTGCGCCACGGAGGCTGTCAATAACATGTGAAACGTTATGATCGACTTCACTTGCTGTTTGTGATTAGTGATTACTAATACCACTTATTCCAACACTACTAACTACAGAAAACCTTTATAGCTATTAATTAAATAATATTTGGAATTATATAAATAATATTTGGAATAATTTGTAATACCTGTGAAAATCCAAAGCCCGGTAGACTAGGAGCAATGACTTCGAACACGAATTTGTATCCAGATCGAGGCGACGTGAGTTGTGGGATGATGTTGTAGAACTCAATGAAGGAGCCTGGCCAACCGTGTAGCATCAGAAGGGGTACCACCTGTTAATACGAAATAGAACTTAAGTTGATGGACATAAGGTCCACAATCGATTGATAAATAATAATAGATAATGAATAACACCCAACAGTCACATACATAGTCCTGACCCCACACTAAGATCGAGTCTTGTGTCATGGTTTTCAGGAACTGCGAGAGACTTTTCAGTCTCATAAACACCCAGACCAGAATAAATATTGAAATTGAACTTAAGGAATAAGTCTCTTTACACTGTCGATATCTGTATCTCTATCAGCCTATATACGTCCCACTGCAGGACAAGGGCCTCCTCTACAATGGAGAGTACAACTGAGAGTGGTTAGGCCATGTAGTCCACCACGCTAACCATCTAGTAAGAGTTGGCGGAGTTTACAAACCATAGTTTTTTTTTGCATTGAATGGCAAGCCCTTCACCTGATGGTAAACGATATGCTACTACGCTCGCATCATAAGACATTAGAAGTCAGCTTTAATAATTACTCTAGCTACAATGTCCTTCAATCCGAAACACAACAGTGCATTTACACTGCTGTTTGACGGGAGAAATAGACATTGCGGTGGTACCTACCCAGATGGCCTCTCACATATGAGAGACCTTCCACCAGAAATTGTTACAAATCGCCATGGTATGCAGGTCTTCTCACGATGTTGCGGTCGTATCACTTACCACCAGGGGATTGATATTCTGGTCTCGCCATTCATTGCAATAAAATAAAAAAAACTAAATTATTTAACTTACTTCAACATCACTAGTATCCTGCGGTTTGACCCTCATAAAATGTATGTCCAGTCCTTGAATATTAGTTTTATAATGATCATACTTATTCAAATACTCTTCCCTTTCCTTGAAGTTATATTTATTATGCCAGTAATCAAGCACTCTCGTAAGGAACTTTGAGTTAAATCCGTAAGTAAATCCGGCACCTTCTAGAGGAGCTGCAAACTCTCTACGGTGAAGGAGACGTTCTCTCAAGTCATTTATCATCTGGAATTAAGATTATTTTATAAGTGTGACCACTGTGAGTGACTGAAAATGTGTGTGACAGAATTTATAAAATAAAGTAATTATCATCATATTTTAAATTCTGTTCACAGAGCCAAAGACAAAAAAAAAATATTTTTTGGGCAAGTTCATTTCTCCCAGAACTATGGACCTGAAGAAAACAGTAGGTTTCTTTGAAGCACAAAAATCTTTACACCGATACTAAGATTCACGGTAAAATAGGCATTCTCTTTTATCATATGATTAAAGTGGGATATATTACCTATTTCCTCCATCCACATTATAATATATGTATAGGTAAAATATGAAAATTATACAATATGTTTTGATTTACTTTTTATCCAACTCTAACTTAACTTACTCAAAACATAATTTCAAAGATGCAAATCTAAATATCAATTGAAATGTAAAGATGACAATTCAATGTTATTATAATTTGCAAATAATTCAATAAAACATATATGATCTGATTGCAATATTAATCGCTTTAAAAGTGGTAAAGCCACCTTGTTGTCATTCACAACTAAGCATACATGGGTAGGAATGTCCAGGGATGTCCTATTGTCTCACAGGATATCTACTGAAGAGATACCTTTGCTGTTTGGTTTTGATTTGGTAAGTGAGACTGCCGGATGCTCAATAATCTAATCCTCTTCCCATCATGTTTCCTTCCCGCTCCACTCCCCATATGATGATCTGGCAAGACATCCATTATTCAAGCATAATGGTAGTTCTTGGGTGGCAGTGATAACTTACCATCAGCAGACCTTTTTTTGCTATGGACATATTTATGTTTTATTTTTGTATAATCTTACCACATCAGAAAACTCAATCTTGTATGGCCTTATTGATTCATCAGTGTTCATGTCTATTGGGTACTGCCCCCACCATTCTTTGGGGTCTAGTTGAGGTATATCTGGTGCTTTCAGCCAATCTTGCACATACCAAGCTGCAAAACCTCCTATTAAAATAGATATTACAACCACTTTCACCAACTGAAAAAGAGATTAAAAAATTACATACTTAGTTAATCTACTTTTCTAGTTAATAAGTATGAAAAGTTATACATATAATCTTATGAGTAGTTGATGCAAAACCTCAGTGACATTATCTGCATTGAATATTTTAACTCTGCACACGGCATACATTAAATAAACCATTAATTGAAAACACAAGTGTATTATGACACCAATTCATACATACTGGATATTGTTTTACTAGATATATTACTGAATATTACATTATTTTTTATTTCCTTTGTATGTAACAAAATATTTATAATTGAAGTATAAAGTATTTGAACTTGAATTCATTGACAATTGACTTAGAACATAGTGTTGATAAGTTCCCATCAACCAGTATGGAATTAAAAATATAATTTCGAAAAAATAAATATCAATAAAATAAATAAGTAATTTGTACTGTAATTATAGATTAGGTAAGTTTTTTGTTTACTATTTTTATCGGTACATTATAGTGTAATAAATAAAATAAATAATGTCAGTACCATGATCATCGATAATGAACAATTTTAGACACAAATTATACAAGGATAAACTTACTGTGATATGCCAGTTGCTTTTATTGTTTTTCTCATTTTTATTCGCTTTTTTGTTCCCTTTGTGCATGTTATGTAGTTTAATACAAAGTTTTATTGGATTGAAACACAGACCAAGTAGTACTAGATTGAAATGGCCACGGCAACAGCCAACAATTGCCGGTATTCTCGATCTCTGTTATCTCTGCAGATGACGCAATTTTAATTAATTATTCAAGATAAACGATTAGCAATGCTATTAAGTCACTCAAAAGACGAAACATTTATCGCATATTTATTGTAAAATAATTACTTTATCGTTAAAAAATTCAATAACAAGTTGCGGATCAGTTATCACAGATAATCTACCCAGTGTATTACTATACTCTATGATCTACATATTACGTCATTCCAGAATCACGATCATTCGAACATTCCACTATTAATTCGGATTTCAGAAAATGTTATTTATTTATTCATCAAAATAAAAAATAAAAATTAACGTAGGTACAATAATAATATAAAATTAAAATATTAAATATTGGTTACTTTGAAGTTTGTATTGCGCAACAGTACCATCTATCTTCGGATAGTTCAATCAATGTAAACTTGTTTACCTACATTCTACTAGATGTCGTTCTATTTCGGATTCTTCAGGCCTAACCAAGAAGCTTATACCCAAATGGAGATTGCATTCCGTATATAAAAGTGAAGCACAAAAATTTGACCTCGAATGACGTTGCGACTGATTGCTATCCTTTTCTTTCGAGTGACAATGAATGAAAATGACTTTTTGTTCATTCATTGTCACTCGAAAGAAAAGGATAGCAATCAGTCGCAACGTCATTCGAGGTCAAATTTTTGTGCTTCACTTTTATATACGGAACGCAATCTCCATTTGGGTATAAGCTTCTTGGGCCTAACTGTATGATTTTGAAAGTGACTTGTGAGTTTTTTGAAGTGAATACTTTAAATCCTATTGATTTTTTACTTCTTAGTCTGTGATTGATTTGGAATTTTATAAAACGATTATGCCACACGATAAACGCTGCTTACCCACTTTATGTACCCTTCGAATATATTTTTTATAATAGTTTGATACATCAATAAAATCAAACACACTTTTCATATTGAATCCAATTATACTAGAAATATTAGGGAAAGGAAAGATAAGTAATATTTTATGAAAAAAGGCATCAAAACATCGTCACAAATGTGTCACAATAAAATTCTTGAGGAGATGGATAAGCCCCTAAACAACACCATGTTCAATAATCAAGTGTGGTCTTTTCAGTAAGACTCGGTGACGGGTTAAAAGCTTGATCCACCCAATCTATGATAGAAACGAACGTTCTGTATTTCATCAGAGCTGAAGACCGGTCGTCATCTAGTTCTCATCTTGATCCAGTGGATTATGATTTATGGTCGTTTTTAGAGAGAAAGGCTTGCTCTGCACGCCATGATAATTTGGAGTCCCTAAAATAATACATACGACTGGCTGTCAAGAATTTTCCCACAGAAAGAATACGTGCTGCTATTGATAACTGTCCTAAACGTTTAAAGGATCAAGCGTGTTAAGTCAATTAAGACCACTTAAAATAAGCTTTATATATTTTTAATGGTTTTATATTAGGTAATGTATCAAAATACTGTAATACTAATAAATGTTACGTACAATAAAAAATGTTGTTTTTAATTGTTACAATATACATGATCGTAGCCAGCCGTGGGATCAGGGTGGGGCAGCAGCCTTATATGTAATTAGCAAATTGTACCCACGGTATTCTTCTATAACACCCTGTTTCTGTGTTTATAATTCGAATTATCCTAAATACTTTGTTATTGCTCACCTGCCTAGTACTTTACCTAGATAATTTATTTTTTTAGAGTTGGTTAGGTACCTTACAGGGTGGGGCAAGCGCCCCACTCTGCCCCACCCTGGCTACGCCCATGACAATATATATAACGACAGCATTACGGGCGGGAGATGGCATTATAAGACACTTGCAATGTATAGGAACGGGCAATTAACAATAGCAAATGAATTTAAACTGCGCCTGTTGTTAAAATCAATGCAAAATGTCATAAAAGACGAAGTATTTATCCCACCCAATTATAAGTGAGTATTCTATTCCCACTTGCAGATGGGGACCGTGGGAAAAAGAAGGTAAAATGTAAATGGGAATTTTGTTGGTGGGAGTATATTCGTGCCTGAACGGATGGCGATCACTGTACGTACACAGGACGTGATTGAATCGTGTTGTGTTCCTAGATAAACCTGTTCATATACTAATTCTTCACCTTTATAGTGGCGTGGTGATTGACAATCAATACACATATGATTCCGAAAAGTTAGAGGTGTGCCTTGATTTGAACTCGCAACCACCGTGAACATATTGACAGCCGCTTCTGGTCCGTTAGCATCAGGCCACCACGCATTTTTGAAGAAGTAACCATAATTTATAATATATAGAGACCCAACCCGGTTCCGTCCCGGTTCAGAAACACTTTTTTGAAAATACAGAAGAGAGAAAGGATTTTTATAATCGGCCCACTAGTTTGAGAGCCTATTCAATGCAAATTATCAAAACTTTCTTCTTTATATTATTAGTACAGATATCAGAATAATACCAAGCCAAAACAAGCTTACTAAAAAATTAAGCATAAATATAATTAAATTATAATTTACAGAAACAATAAACCGAATTATCGATGTGTGAAACGAATGTGCTGAATAATCCGAATGAAAGGCCTTGTCACAATGGAGGCCGCAACCCGGCCGAGTTAATTGAACTTGCGGGGCCAATATCGCTCGCTTTTCATTTTTTTTAACTTTTCCACTGAACCGCCGCGCTTTGTGCCGGCTCTAGGGCTGTCACATTAAATGTATTTGTATTAATTGTTTTTTTTAAATAATATATCGAACATTTATATCATGCATGTGTGTAGAAGAAATGAGGTTGTTTAATGTATATTTAATTAAATAAATGAGAATAAGAAAGCCCAACAGTCGCATACATAGTCCTGATCTAACATTATGATGAATTAATTCTTGTGTCGTGGGTAGTCGTGTGGCGCGGTTGGTTAGAAGCTGTGAAATGAGAGGCCGCGGATTCCCGCACTGAGAGACATGTTTCTGCGGCCCACAAATATTTCTTTCGGGTCTGGGTGTTTGTGAGACAGAGAAAAGTCTCTGGTACTTCCTGATACCCACTACGAAAGGCTCGATCTTAGTGTGTGGAGTCAGGACTATGTATGTCACCTCTGGGTGTTATTTATTTATTTACCACATTTCGGGTTCAGAGCAGTATAATTGTATTCACCGACTAGATATATCCATCTCATACATTTACGTGTAACAGATGCAAGTGGATATTTCAAATAGACAGCATTACATTAATCATAAGGGCGCCAGTGCAAAAAAGAATAGAAGATAGCTATACAAAGTCAAAAATGTCCTTAAAAAGATAATTCCATTTTATGCTTGCAGAGAAGAAATAATTTGGTGCAATCCTATTGTCTTACTCTGTTTGTTCTTTGGATAAAGAATGTACAATAAAAAGAGAACAAAAATGTAATCCCACGTGGTCGGCAACCCTATCGCGCTCTCACCACGCTCTCGTCGCTATCACGGCTCTCAGCCCTGTCACCGTTTTCCCATTTTTCCCCCACACCCCTATTTTAATCCCTTACAAACACCTTCACAGAAAAATGGACTTTACCTCCATCAACTCTTTAACAATTTCAACAAATATCCTATAATACTGTTCACTCACTTACACCGTTTCGACCCGCACGCGGCTTAGCGATGCGGTTTTTCAAATGAAACTCCCTTTTGTGAAAATTGACACGTGAATTTAATATCGGTTTTATTTAATATTATATTGTACGTGCGGTTTGTGTGTTAATGTGATAATTTCAGATAGGCATTCGGCGTGATCGCGACTGTACTTTATGGAAATATTAAATTAAATAGTGACACAACGAATACCTACTGTACATTATACATTCATGATTAACACATAGGCGTGATATAGAAAAGACCATGCTTTACAATGGACGAATACAAGTTGTATCGATAGATTATAAAAATCTACTTTGTTAATAAAACGGGTTACTAGATTTTGGTCAGACCTGCCAATGAACATCTATTTTGTCAATGTGTGATTTGATGGACCAGAAATACATAATATAATCCAAGTGTTACTTACTTATTTACTTACCATCAGGTGACCTGTTTGCTAGTTTGCCGGTTCTCTTGTATATATAAATATCCAAGGCAAGTGAGACGACAGTTACTGAACAATAGCAAATTCAGACAACACTATTAATTACATAGCAATATTTGGCATTCCGCTGCCTTCGGTATCCTGAGACATAAGATGATATGTCTCAATATGTCCAGTTGTTACTCAGGCTACTATATATTTCAAACCGGAACACAGTAGTGCATTAACACTGCTATTTGGTGGGAGAAATAGCCATTGCGATGGTACCCACATAGGTGATCTCTTACATATGAGAGACCTACCATCCATATATAGAGATTTGTATTTTATCTATAAATGTATTTAAGTTAGTCGCTTGACTAACCTAGATTATTGTAAAGTTTTACAGGTTATTAAAGTTTAAAATGGGTGATAACGATGGCAAACTACAAATATTATTCAAGCAGCGTTTGTTTCTGGATTTACAAGAATATTAATGGTTAGCCATGTTCAATGTCATTAATCTGGAAGTATGTAAACGATTAGTATAGTATACTTAGTATTCCACTGCGCTCGCCATCCTGAGACACAAGATGTAACGTCTCAATATGCCCAGTAGATACCCTGGCTACAATGTCCTCTTCTTAACGTCTACCAATAAGATGGGCAGACGTTATGAAGGTCGCTGGATGCAAGCTACTCCTAACAGTTCGCTATAATAGAATCTTTGGGGGAGGTCTATCAGTACGTACGTATAGTATCAGCCCATATATATGTAGATATTTTACATCTTATGTCTCAGGATGGCGAGGTCAGTGGAATGCCAAGCGTTGCTTTGTATTTCAAGGTGTTATTTCGTTTTGATACTGTTCATGAGCGGTCGTATCGCTTACCATAAGGTGAATGGCAGGCTCGTCTCGCCATTTGCAATAAAAAAAAAACGCCATAATAACTCCAGATGAATTTCCGAAATGTCATAATTGATGTTGATACATACCGATTACCGAGCATATTCATACCGAGATTATTCAGATATTGGTTAACAGCCGCTGCCAATAAACAATCCCAAACCAAAATTTGCTGTTTTAGATTGACAGCTCAATCTTTTTTGTGATACTATATTGCCAATAATCAATCTCAGTAGTGCAAAAACTATGGCAACATGACAAGCGACCAATCGAAAAGTAGAAAACAATCTAGATTGACGTCAATCTAATTTTTTCGATTGATTATTGGCATTGGCCGTAAGTCGGGGCGTCGCGTCGCGGCGTTTACAGATTGCCCGGTTGTCGCGATCGCTGTCTCGAATCGTTGTAAGGCGGGAGTGCGTCCTTCAGATAACTACGTCACAGTGACTGCCATGTCCAGATCCCGAGGGAATTTAAGATACTCTCTGTTGTTAAGTGTTTACAACCTAATTAATGAATGACGAGACGAACTTGCCATTTGCCTGATAGTAAGCGGTACAACCAATCATGGACAGTAGCAGTATCAAACAACATCATGAATTATAAAGCAATGCTTGTAATTTGTGTTAAGTCTCATTATGCCAAGTAGTCGCTTTGTGGGTTTTAATAAGGATTGAATATAACAAGCAAAGGCCTGGTTTTTAGGTTGAAAGGTTTACAGAATTTGAGATCAAAAACGAATTCAATATTATTTATTGATTGTCCGAATATTTCTTCATATTCTGATTACATGTTATTTTAAGTGTAGGTACATGTGGAATTGACTTGAACCTATCTTCCGAGATATATCAGATTTCTTGGAATTACACAAATATTACACATTGAAAAGAAAACTATTTTTTACGAATTTTATCGCAAATTTGGTTCAATTTTTACATTTTATATCTTTCCGACACGACATTTCCATCACTTTGCAGCTTTCCTGGTCACGAGGCGGGTTGAGGTAGTAGGCTGTAGTCATCCTCTCAGTGAATGTTACAAAAGTTACCTTCCTTTAAAAAATATTAAAATTAAAAAGTTAATAAAAAAAATTTTATTCATTGTCAGCCCAGAGTCAGAAATTTGTGCCTTATAAGGCGACATCTCCGCCTCCTATCACATCGTGGGAGATACATACAAGACAAAATGTGTTTGTACTGGTTGCTAACAGCACCTCTGCTCTATCCCTTTAGGGAAAGGGGCGTGACTTTTTGTACATTCATACGCATATATGTCATTAAAAAAGTTAGTTGGTTTTCATCAGCTTATAATTTTACGCCTAACTACTTGACCTTCCACGAATAACCTCTTTACTTTTATTCTACCACGCTTATCTCAGAGTCTAGTTTTCTTCTACTTTTGAAATTCTTTTATAGAGCCCTCAGCTATGCGATCCATAACTGTACATCCTCAAATCATCCTTCATTCTTAATGATAAGTCAAATGAAAGAATACGTCAATATAAGGCGCTAAAAGCCAGGCAAGTTCGTCTTTATATAACTGTATTCCTCTACAGCCTTAATATTATAGGTAGGTAGGTAAGTCGACCTTAAGTGAGAGGCGATAACGTGACAGCAAGGCTTAGCGGTCACGAGAGGAGTCTCGCTTGACGCTTCGCTTTCGAGAGGATGGGGATTTAGATGATATTGGCTTAAGAATTAGGGTTGTCCGTATTTTGGGAAATTCCGAAATTGTGCGAGGCTTGGAACGTGGTGTGAATGTGCGGTTAAAACGAGTTATACCATTGAGTTTTAGAACACAGATAATGTTTTATCCTTTGGCACCCGGTCTTGTCAGATATAAATAGGCTAATTGCATAAGCCACTATTAAATATTAATTTTACCATAGTCGATATTCAGGAAGATTTTTTATTTTATTTCAATGAATGTCGAGACGACTATGCTATTCGCCTGATGATAAGCGATACGACAACTCGCGGACAGTAGGAAAACCAAACAACACCATGAATGACATAGCAACGATTGGCATTGCATTGCGCTCGTCATCCTGACACATAAGATGTTAAGACTTAATATGTCCACTGAAAAAGGAACTTTGAGAAAACGTGTTGGGTTGAGTGCGACTCGGTGGAGAATTGTATTTCCAAATCCAAAGTTGGAAAAGAAAATAAAGGAGTCATACCAGCTTGATACCTGATCACACTGTTTAGTGGGATATTGTGATATAGGCGGAGTGAGCAGAAATTGTTTGGCCACGGGGTGAGTCTGCACATTTTAATATCGTAGCACCGGTTGATTCCGATTTTTAAGAGTGTTCCCGCATGTGCTGAAGATTATTATTTTGTTCTCAGCCTGTGGAAACGCCCTTATTGGCCACCGTTAGCGCAATAGATAGGCCAAGGAGCGCGCCCGGGGTGCCTGAAGAGGTCTTAGCTTCCACAACGTTGTCGCGAGGCAGCTGAGACCTAGACGCACACGTGATTGAAGGGGAGGGCGTCAAGCAACCGAGGTTTGAGTCTCGGGCACGGAATTGTGGCGGCACTGTTTAAGTGTTAAGGGATCTTGCAGTACATTTAATGAACGTTGTTCTTATTGATAATAGTTTTAGTAAGTTTTCTTAGCGTTAGGTTGTTATAGTAATTGTCATTAAGATTAAACCACACTTGGTAAAGATTTAATTGGTGTTTTTGTTCGCTTGAGTACCTCAGACCCTTTGGGGATCATAAGGACCCATTACAGATTCAAACCTCGTATAAGTCAGAAACTACGAGTTTCATATCTCACAGAAAAGAAAAGCTATATAACTATGACCTTCTTCCTCAAGCGCTAGTGACAACCCTAATGATCTCGTTACGTACGTACCCTCTCCACGGAGTTATCAGATAAGGGCGGGCGCTCAAGTTTAATTGAATTTCCTCGCAAAGTTTCCGCACCCCTGCTGCGCTGTGATTGGCGCTCCGCCGGCCCCAAAGACATTGTTCCCGGCCTCTGCCGACCCGGGGATATGTATTCCGGGATCAATTGTTGGACGTAGATGAATGCCTGTACGGGATAGTTCCAAAACTAAGTATTTAAAACGTGCTATGATATTAAATTGTGGGTTTGTTGTTTGTTTTTAGATTTTGACTAGAATATTTAATAAATTTTTACGATTATATTCAGGTTTTTTTTATCGAAGTTCGTGATTCAGATGCTATAAATTACGGTATGCTTTTGGTAAGACTTTAAAGTTTTATACAATCGTGAGAACACTTAAAACAATATTCTATTTTTGGTGGACCTTGTCGTGGACCATATTTTTAATCACGATTAGCTTTCGAAAATATAACATGTAATCCATCATACTTTGTGTCAATTTGGAAAAAAGAACCCTTTACAAAATACTAGAAAGCGATTTTAAAAGCGGATTGGCACTAGCTGATCCTGTCGGCGCGGCGTGGCACTTACGTGGATCACTATGCTGAGTTTTAACTTGTATGTCACTATTCATCCGAATTGGTACGCAATCCTACAATTCGAAAAATTGAATCAAAAAAGTATTTATCTATGTATTCTTAACTACACTCAAAAAAGGAAAAAAACATTACAATAACCAAAAAAAGTACAGATGGCGGTCTTCTTACAGACCATCTTTAATCATAAATTATTTTTATTAAAAATAGATTTGATTAGGTACGGTTACATATGATTGATGTTATTTGATTGAATATATACACACGGACACTGCACGGTGCAGGCAGCAGGAGTATTCGATTAAGAGAGCTAATAGTTAACCAAACAAGACTAATGCCAGAGCAGTTTCCACATACCATAGAAATTCTTGTAAATATTTCTATGGTATGTAGGTATCCCATGTAACATTATGCCGTGAAAGTGGTTACCAATTAATTAACAACACATTCATGACTCCAATTAGTATTCGCACACACTCTTGAAATATTCTTACGCAGCCAGCACGCACTTTAAATTCCATAAAATTTTCGAAATTCCAAACATTTGCATAAATATGAATCAAAGTTAATAAAACTAAGCGGACACGATTACGAACAACCGACAACCATTACTAAATAGATTGTCCGAATTATGCCAAGGAGGCGAAACAATTTTATTAATTAACTTTTTATTTTAAATGACCACGCATCCGCCGCGACCACGTGTGACGAGGAATCTCTTTCGTAAATTGCGAATATAATTTTCTCAAACACGGCGGCGCCATTTTGAACTTTGCGCTTTTAATTTAAAGTTCAAAATGGACGAGCTAGGTATTTTTTAATGGAAGGTTGTGTTGCGATCTCACTTTAGTTGCACTTTTGTTGTTAACTGGTCCGGAAGTTTGTGAAGACAAAAGAAACATTTTGTATTGCGTGTTCAAGGTATTGTGAACATGTATAATAACTTTTTATTCTGCGTAATTTGGGGTTCTGTAAGAGTGGAACGGATTCTTGCCTAAGTGTGACGAAGGCATCTTATTATGATTTTAACGGTACTAATGCCTCTTCACTAAGCACTTTGTCTGGGCACAATAACCAATAGATTAGAATTAAACCACGATTAAAACTATCCCAAAACATGTATGTTTCAACTCAGATTAATCTAAACCACAAAAGAAACCAAACGACAATATATAGTAGGCTTATCTCCAGCATATGATTACATCTAATGGTCACATACATGGTCCTAAACTCACATTGCTCAGAGCTCTTTACATTTTACACTCCGTATTGCCAATGATAACCAGTCATTGTAATAATTCCCCAATAGGCTGCACCACAACCAGGTGTTTGTTTAGGTGGAGCCTTTCATAATCGAATATCGTTTATTTGACGGCAACATTATCTGACTGCTTCGTTGGCGTAGTTCTGAGGTCTTGGATTCAAATCTCTGGTCGGGTATTATTATTAGCAAGAAGGCAGGAATTTGTGCTCGATATGGTGAATGGCTCGCCTCCTATGACAACATGGGACGGAATACACAAGACGAAATGTGGGTGTCCAGGTAGCACCTCTGTCTACCCATTTTGGGAAATATGGCGATAGGCTCGCCCCCTATCACATCGTGGGACGGAACACACAAGGCGAAATGTGGGTGTCCTGGGCTATCCATTCCGGGAAAATGGCGTTACTTCATATATTTATGTATGTACATTATCTGCGACTGATGTAGTAGTGATAGAAGTATTATTCCTGATTCTGATTGGTCACCAACCGGGCTCATCTTGTTATATATTTTGCAACTGGGGTTACGTCCTTCATTCGAGTTTTCTAAGCGCAACCAACCGTGCTTCGATGCATCCGTTGCCTCTTTCCAATTAAATTGTGTATCAAAGCGCGCATCGCTTAATGGATGGCTGAAATTAGATAATGAATTACGAAACTTTGTTCTCGTAATGCGATAATCTACGAGGCATTAGCCGCTATCATTATTGGAACGCATTTGCATTCAGTTTACGTGTAAGCGTGTTTGCTTTGATTGATTACTGATGGTAATTAGATCCTATAAAACAGCCATTCTCTATAATCTATCTATCTTTAACAAGGGAATTTATTACATATTCCGATGCATTCTATTTCAGGTAACAATTATAGAGGTATGAATTTGGTGCAAATATTGGCACAATATGGATATTCGACATGATCTTCGTTTTATCCATCTTCATTTTAAGACCCACCTGTTGGGAGACTCGATTAAGGTCTTCGAGCATAGTGCTAAGGTCTTCCAGCGATTCTGCCAAGACTACAATATCGTCGGCAAATCGAAGGTGAGTAATATACTCGCCGTTGATGTTGATGTTGTATTTAATAATAATACAGTTCAATTGACAGTTCATGCGATCAACATATCCAATGGGTCTCAAGTGGTAGTTGGGTCAAGAGCCAGATCCGAAAGGCAGTGTTGTTGGTCAAGGCACGTATAGTGAGGAGGTTCCTCACTATTGATCCCTAACCGCCTGTGGCTTGGGTCTTGAGCCTTGGCACCAAAGGATCCATTTAATTGCATATTTTTATATGACATATAGTAGTAGTTTTTTTTTGTTTTTAAATATGATGTATAAAAATATAAAAAAGTACTGACCAAATATAGGGTTCAATAATACAGCTCATATACGTCCGACTGCAGGATACCGGCCTTCTCTACAATAGACAATTTGATGTGCAAACACCTTTGATTTCGTCTCGTCAATTGTGAAATTACCATAAAACTCTCGACCTATAATTAATCGTTCATTAAAGGTCCTAAATTGTTAAAGTTCTGAAGACGACCTCTGGGGGTTTCCCACAGAATTGGCTATTTTAACATCAAATAAATAATAGAAAAAATATACAAAGAATTCAATTGTTTATTTTATTTTACGGTAAGCGATAACCATTAATTAACATCACAATATTCCTTTTGTTATCTGCATACAAACTGGGTTTTAATTAATGTTGTCTGCTACGAGTACAAAATTAATTTGCCTTTTTAAAACATTTTAATTAAAACCAGATGTGAAATCATCTAAATTATGGTCTAGCACTAGCGGATCTATTATATGTATGTTACCTAATCGTAATGACTAAAAATAATCACTATGATATATAAATAATGCGTTATATGGTTTTATATCCGGCGAGAAATGGTTGTCTCCTTCCGTTGGAAAAAAAAATCGGTCTACACAAAATTGTATTTAAATTGACTAAAGCCAAAACGCCATATTACATAATATTGTGATCATATGATCGATTTTCGACGATCCCATAATCGCTATGCATGTCTACTGAGAAACGAAAGGCCGTGGGTTCGATCACCGCACCGAGACAAACGTTTGTGTATTACAGGGATTTGCCTCGGGTCTGAGTTTTTGTGAGACCGAAAGGCTCTCGTAGTTTCTGATACCCACGACACAAGACTTGATCTAAATGTGGGGTTAGGACTAAGTATTTGACTGTTGGGTGTATTTATTTGTTACTGTTTATTAGATAAACATTGTTAATTCCCACCAACACTTCAAACAAAACCATACATACAGTGTTATAGATTTTAACAAGTATACGTATAATAAATTTGTAATCGATCAATATATGTACACGGAAGATATTTGAGAAAACCTGTTATGGAGGAACTCTATAAACTACAGACATTGTTTTGGTTTCTATGACTCTGTAATAGAACCCAAAGCAATGATTGTTAAAATTGTTGTCTGTATGTCAGTGCAGTTGTGTACTATGATCTAAGAAACGGCTTAACGGATTTCGATAAAATTTGGTATAACTGACACCCAGGATTAATAAATAGGCTACTTTTCATCTCGAAAAATGTAGTGTTCCCGTAGAATGAGCAAGGCATTCGAAATATGTTACTTTGTAAACTCGGAAGAGATAGGTTTCATTTAGGGACAGGTTTACATCCCTTGAATGAGTATGAGACGTAATAGGGCGGGATAGAGCGGGATATGACGGGACGGAATTGAGTTTGATTATAAATAAAACCGTACAGGAAATAATATGTTGCTGATGTGTATTAGACTCAAAAGTATATGCGCCCGAGCGGAGCCAGGCCGATCTCTAGTTATTTAATATACTTTTAGTTAAACTCCCATAAAGTTGTAATAGCGTACCTTGCGAAACTTATTGCGTTATCAGTAATTGTTTTATACATAGGCGTAAATAAGACGAGTGAAAGTCAAATATTAACCGTCACGTTTGTATGGGACTTATTTCAAACGATTTTAATGGTAACAATCTGTTGCGCCCTACATTCTAATGTCCATCACTGGTCTTATTTTGATGTTATGGGTTTGTGGTTTATGAATAGTTTGAGTTACTACATAACAAAAAACCATATTTTTTAGGCTATCTAATATTGCTACTATAGATGAATTAATTATATTAATGACAGTTAACTTTGATTCGAAATCAGAAAGTCATACTAATCCACCAAAATATATTAAACAGATTACAGATGTCTTATATAGTGCGTTATAGCCTGTTGGTAAATGGACCAGACGCGGCTGCCAACATGATACGGTGGTCGCGGGCTTAAATCCCAGGGGGCACCCCTGACTTTTCGGAATTCTGTGTGATTTGATAGTCAATTGGCGATAATCAAATACCATGCCGAATTTGTATGAATTTCTATGTAAAGTCCGCCACCTCGCACTAGGCCAAGTTGTGAACTACACATATATGGCATAACCACTATCAATCGTACTCTCGATTGTAGAGGAGGCCCGTGCCCTGCAGTGGGACGCATATGGTCTGATAAAGAACTTATATAGACATTAAATAACCAATTACGTCAACGATTACGAAAAATGTGGTATAAAAATATCGGCATGCACATTAAATGTATCACAATTAAGTGGCGCGTTGATTATGAGTTAGGTAATGTATGCCAAAAGTTGTAAGTGTTGTAAAATGGCGATTAACAATTATGCCCACGACGTAATTAAAGAAAACAATTAAAGACTACGCAACAGTAGTTACATTTGTTTACAATTTTGATAAGAATTGCATTTCGTGGTAAATGCAGAGTAATAATAATAATAATAAACTCTTTATTATTACACCACAAAACAAAAAATAAAAATATGAAGCAACTGTACATTAGCAGAGTATTGTTCTGTATCAGTCTATAATTGACCACTAAGAGACCGGGAATCTTCTACAATCGAGAGTTCGATATAAAATGTTGAGGCCATAATTTACCACACTGGCCTAATGTAGGATGGAACGCTTCACTTGACATACAGCGTGTTCGCGTCAAATAGAAAGGTTATATATCTTGTTGACAGAATAATGCATGTTTAAATCCAGATCTACATACACAACCTCGGAAATGAATAAGGTTGCGTGGATTTGTGTTTATCAAATGTTTCATACGGGTTTATAAGATATAGTAACAATAGAATAATACAACAATCGAACCTCTCAGAGACGATGTAAAAAGTTGAAGAGAAAATTATTAGTTTAATTAAATTAAATTAAGAAAACATATTTTTTTGTAAGAATGTGATAACATTGACCTAAACACTTTATTTCTATATAATTTGAAAAATATATAAGTATACTGCCTCCTGTAATATATAAGTAGACTGCCTCCGTGGCGTAGTTGTACTACGGTACGGTTACAAAGCTGAGGTCTCGGGTTCGAATCCCGGGTTGGGCGAAATTATATTGGATTTTTCTATTCATTATCAGCCCAGAGTCCGGAATTTGTGCCCGATATGGCGATAGGCTCGCCACCTATCACATCGTGGGACGGAACATACAAGGCGAAATGTGAGTGTCCTGGCACCTCTGCCTACCTCTTCTGGGAAAAAGGCGTGAGTTTATGTATGTATATAAGTATACCGGGTATATTAAGAGTGCTACCGAAATCGAAGCCGGTTGGTAGTTTAAGTGACTACACACACAATGTAACTAAAAAAATTGCAAATATCGCGACAATGTTGTATTATTATTATTTAAATATCGTCGAGTTTGGGTGGTAAATCCATAGTTTTTGCGAAAATAATAATTTAAGGCCTCGCGTACCCTAGCGTGTTTAAAAATAAAAGGGCGTTTGCTATTATTTAAGAAAATCTATGTATTAACCATCCTAACACGACAATAGAAAAAAAAATCGTTCCAATTTTGTTCACATTTAGTTGCATTGTGTTTGAAGTCACTAAAACTACCACCCAGCTTTGTTATCGGTAGCACTCTTGATATACCCTGTATAATAAATATTCTACGGTAGATAATTTAGTTTTTATTTAAACATAATTGCGTTGTATTTCAGACATGGTTAGCGTGCTCTTCCTGTATTGCCAGTGCTTCCTTAACAGTTAATCACACAGATTACGCAGGTATTCCATGTTTGTTAATTGTTGCTGAAATGTGTTGCAATCTGAATAGCTCGTTGATACAAATAAATATTGCCTCATTTGCGTAAGTGAGCGATTTATGTTATTGAGGTTCTCAAATAGTCATTTCGAAATGTAAATGACAAAGCGATCTGTTTGGATTTTTGGATTGGGGATCAAACTGACGGGATAAAAAGTTATTCAAGGTTCAGAATATTCGAGTATAAAAATACTTGAAACTAATAAAACAATTAAATAGAAATAACATTTTGTGTGTACTGATTGTAATATGGAAGAGATAGTTCTTAGCGATAAGACCACCTAGTGATTTATCAAATGTCTTTTTTTATTTTTATTGCAATGGATGGCGAGACAAGCATTCGCCTGATGCTTAGCAATACAACAACTTATGGAATAAAACTAAGCAACACTATTGTTTACAAGCAATGCTTGGTATTCATCCTAAGACATAAGATGTTAGGTCTCATTATGTCCAGAAGTTACTCTGGCTACAGCGTTTTTTCTATATTTCATGTTATTTGGTGTTTTAATAATTCGTATGTTATTATTACTTAAATATGTTTAATTCACGTAGATAGCGAACATCGGTAACAGTTGCTAAGAAATAATCATATTGTCCGGTCCTACCTCTAAATGTGTCACGTTTTGGGAAGTTTAGACATTCTGTGTATTCAGATTCTATCACGCGGAAATAACTGTTTCAACCGGTGACAGTCAGTTATTTCACAGTTATTTATTTATTTATATCTTTATTGTACATACATTTAATAAATTAAAATAAAAACGGACGAAACTGGATCCATGATCAGGTGACTTGTATACATTATCTTACCAACTCTTTCTTCGATCTAAGAAATCACTTACACTTAAATCAATTTTCTTTTATCGTGTCTAAGGAAATGCTACCGTATCATGCGCGTGGGACTTATTTTCTGTGCCAAGGCGATACCTACGGTAAACAATGTAAAAGTTAATATTATTTTATAACATTTAGCAACGTGTGTGCAATGAGAAACCAATCGTGTTCACAAAGGCTTCCAATTATATGTTTCGTAAACGACATGTTACAGGCCGCGGTTCTATATGGGATATTATTGTACGGAGAATAGAAATTAATAATGAATTAATTAATTCAACCAACAGTCACTTAATGCTGACTCCGCACTAAGATCGATGGTGTCGTGTATTAGAAAATAAGAGATATTTCGATCTTACAAACACCCAGACCCGAAACAATCGACTGTGATTCACTCAAGTATTTCTTTCAGTGCGGGATTGAGTCAAATATGGTACAAAGTCGGATGTTTAATAAAACCCATCTATCTACCTGCTATGAGAGATGTTTTAATGCATACTTTTAGAATAAGCAAACGGGTGAATTAATGTTAAATCGATATCGATTGCAATTTTCTGTCTCTCCAAATAGGACGGAATAAAAAGAAAAGACCAACAGAGGTATGCATATAGTAAACAGCCAATATCTAAAATATGTTCCTAGCTAAAATTTCAATATGTATATTATAATATCAGACGTCCACCTACCAGTAGGATAGAGGACCAAGTTAAGGTTGCAGGTCAATAAACAGGTCGATTAGAGATCCTTGTAGGTTGCCTAAGGTTAGTCGTATATTTCCTTTGCCTGAAGAAATAGAGAGAGAGAGAGAGAGAGAGAGAGAACGAGAAAACAAGTGAAATATTTTTTTGTCCTCCAAAATGTTACATATATTTCTACCAATCAGGTTAGTAGATTAGTAACATAGTGTAAGAGACAAACAAAGTAAGTTCCTTGACTAAATTAGTGAGGTACTCGGTCATGTGTTACTAGGCCGCGAATGAGTTATATAACAAAACTGTTATTAGCATGTTAAGTTATTTGTTAATTGCCGTTACTAATGTCAATTATAATTATTATCGCGTTATTTATGCGTGTTTGTTTATGTTCTTTAACTACTTCTATTTGTTTAAAGTCACTTACGGAACCGAGACCGCAGGTACAATTCATATACAAATATTTATTAATATTGCTCTGCATTTATTCTTTTCTCTTTTTTTCACATCAAGCCATTCATCATTCATCATCACACATTCATCAAATCGTTATTATGTTTCATAAACATCATTTAAGAAAATCACGACCTAGTTTAGCAGAGATGGATTTTAGATGTCGCTCTTTATATTGTGATTGGTTTTTGTTATAAGTTTTACAACATTTATTTCTTTTCAAAATGACGATGTTGAGAGGATATCTTCAGTAAGCCTTGTCCACTACTCCTTTTTATTAATGTTGAGTCTACAAAGTATAATTCAATATTTTTAAAATTCAGTTACGCAAATTGACTGCATTGCATGTTCCGTCCAGACAGAGAGTCGAATGATATCATATGGCTGTCCCATGCCATTTGGCACAATTATGCCGGCTTGCAAAGATGCTTCTTCACGCTTCAGCGATTGGACCCAGGATTCTAGGATGATTGCGCTGTCAAAGCATTCAGTGACAGTGAAGCACAAGAAATAATTAGCGAATATTTTTGATTCCAACGGCTGTCTCCGCATTTTATTAGAATAAGCTGGAAAAGATAACATTTCGCTGATACATATTTATATAAGTTTAACAATGAAGCATTTAAATTCCATTGTCTAAATTCGTGGCTTGAGGCGTGCGTCAATCGTTACGTTAAATTAATTGCCTCTATTCAAATACATGATGTAACAAGATGCGTGCCGCGGTGGAAAGTTAATAATCTGTGCCTAAAGTTATTTGTTTGTATTTTATGTACGCATTTTCTACGTAGACCTGTGGCACAGTTGTAGTAGGGATTAAGAAGGTGTGATCTCGGGTTGGAATTCCGCTTCGGGCAAAGTATGGAACTTTTCTATTTATTATCAGCCCGGAGTTAGATATTTGTGCCCGATATGGTGGAATGTTGGAATGCCAAGCATTGCTTTATAATTCAAGATGTTGGTTGGTTTTGCTTCTGGTCATGAGTGTTCGTCTTGCTTATCATCAGGCAATAGGCAAGCTCGTCTCGCCATTCATTTAAAAAAATGTTGCTGGTACCGATAATGACATAGTACCATAAAACAAATTATTTCATTAAAATAAGCTATAATTAAGGAAAGATTGCACATACATTAACAATTTTTTTAAATGCAATGCCATGCGTGGGTGAGCAGGAAGATATCCAGAAGGTATTATCATGCCCATTGCACATGTTGATAATAATCAGCATACTAACATTATTGTATTGAAATGTCTAAATTTCTAATCCAGTTTTACATTTGTTAGAATAAAAGAATTTTATAAGTGGTTTAACGATTTAAAGCCAATGCTATGCCATATAAAGATTGATGTTTAACTTACATGTTAAAGGATATATTAGTTTTCAGTATGAGATGGCAAGGAATTAATGACCTGTGTATATTATTTTCTTATATATTGTATTTTATTCTAGGTTGGCTACACTTGATGGTAAGTGCAATTTCGTTTAAATATTGTGCCCAATCAAAACTGATAAATAGCGTTTATGGGTGACGATAATCACCTGCCAAATACGTAGTTTGTTCCTTAGCCTGTCCTATGAAAAAAAAAATTATATATACGTAAAAAGTCTTAGAATAGTCCCTTTAATTAATATGCATAAGAGTGTGGAAAGTGCGTTGCTATCGTGTCGGAAATTTATTTGCAATTATAACAAAGAGAGCAGAACATTAAATCTAATTCGACCATACCGATATAATTTCTTACACATAAGCTCTTATATAACCTACTGTAATGAGCTTGTGTTTCACTAGCACGAAGCGAAGCGATGTGATCTTATCAATTTATCGCATAGCTAAATAAATGTGTTTTTTTACTGACTAGATATATATAACCCAAAATCGAGGACAAACATATTCTATTGCATCATTTTAATGGCAATTGATGTTAAAAACGCTATACAAAATAAAAATTCATTCGTAATTTTATTTATATATCTTATAAGATTACACTTAGTCCTAGGACTTACAATTAGTCTACTAAGCTATAATAAAAATAAGAAAGATTTTTTTAGTAAATAATAAATTGATAAATAGTAGAGCTTAGCTTATATTATCGCTTTGTCTAGTATGACAGTAAATGATAATGGCGGTAATTAGGTTGGCAATAGTCGCTCCGCAACGCACAACAAAATAAAACAATGAAAATCAACTTACGTAAACTTGATTCCAATTAAACGAAATCTCATTTCAATGTACTTTATAATTATAAACTTAAAGGTGGTATGAAAGATATTTCGTGTTTATTATATTGCTATCTTGATAATCGATATTTTGTATCGATTATTATACTGCCGATAAGTTAATCGATGAAATATTCTCGCCATTAAATGATCAATAAATACTTGCTTCTGGTCTGGATGTTGTGTGACCGAAAAGTTTCTTGCAGTTTCTGATACCTATTACTTTTTGATACGATTGTTGGATGTATTTTTTTACAGTTTATTTGTTGCAGCCTGATGGCCTCGGTGGCGTAGTTGTTCTAGGGTACGATTATAAAGCTGAAGTCTCGGGTTCGAATACCAGGTGGGCAAATTTTCTAATCATTATCAGCCCAGAGTCAGAAATATGTGCCCGATATAGCGATAGGCTCGCCACCTATTACATCGTGTAACGGAACATACAAGACGAAATGTGGGTGTCCTGGTACCTTTGCCTACCCCTTCTGAGAAAAAGGCGTGAGTTTATGTAGGTATTTTTATTTGTCGCAAAAAATCGAATGGAATTATGACTTGCTGATTTGAATTCGAAATAAACACAATGCAATTTTCACACGACTACGTAAGTGCGTAATTGTTTTACGAAATGAAGTAGTAACATTCGCTTTTATATTTGTTTGACGAATATCGTAATTGTATGCAACTTTGATGACTAAAGAGACGGATCACAGTTCTTATGTTTTCTACTATTATATTTATTTTATTTTATTTATGCTTTATTGTACACCATAAAAAGGAACAATAACAGATTAAATACTTAAAACTAAAGACATGGTAACAATTGGCGGCCTTATTGCTAGCTGCGATATCTTCCGGGCATGATCGTAGCCAGCCGTGGGATCAGGGTGGGGCAGAAGTCTTAAATCATATGTAATTAGCAAACTGTACCCACGGTATTCTTTTATTACACTCTGTATCTGTGTTTATAATTGGAATTATCCTAAATACTTTCTTATTGCTCACCTGCCTAGCACTTTACCTAGATCATTTATTTTTTTAGAGTTGGTTAAGTACCTTACAGATCAAATCCAGGGTGGGGCAAGCGCCCCACTCTGCCCCACCGTGGCTACGCCCATGCTTCCAGGCAACCTTTGGATGGACTAGATTAATATAAGAAAGAACTAATGGGGCAGTACAGAGGACGAGATAAAAGAAAATTATACTAGATGTACAGGTTATTATAATTGGTATTATAAGTAAATAGTGGCTATGTGTAGTAACTATCTGTAATCACTTAGATTCACGCAAATGTTACACATTTTATTTATTGAAATGAAACAAGTTTTTGCCGTCTCATGACCACGAAACGTATAAATTATTAGAAACATAGCGTCGGTAAGTTAAAAAATAAAATATAAATCAAACCATACCCGCGATAAATTCCGTAAAAAACCGTTTTATTTCTAAGTTTGTAAAGTCTTCGTTGCATATGAAGCCTTCTTGTTACCAAGAAATTTCTTGTTAAATATTCGGGCATATACGCACGGATTTATTCGATAGATCAGCTTGACTGTCGAATGTCTGTTTGTATGAATCTTGCTTATTTTTATATTATTTCTCTTTATTTTAAATCTTTTTTTTTACATTTTTATATATATATATAGTAAAAAACAAAATACATATAAAAATATAAAAAGTTATCCAACGATGGCGAGGCTCGAGACCCAAGCCACCGGTGGTTAGGAGCCCAAAGTGAGGAACCGCCTCACAATACGTGCCGTGTCAAGCAATACTGCCTTCTGAATCTGACTCCTGACCCAACAGCCGATTGAGAGCCTCTGTAGATGTTGGTCGAGGCTCTTTGGTATCAACCCATGGGCAAAAACGACAATCGGGACAATAATTGTTGAGTCGACATCCCACATGTCGGTCACATCCATTTATATTATTATTATTATGCCTTGCGGACCAAAGGGTAATATATGACAAGAAGAGCGATAGATACGTATATAGCTTGCATAATTAGTAACAAGGGTGAAAACCGAGTCAAAAAACAGGTTAATAAAATCAAGATCTCGATGGTTGTCCGAAACTGTGTATGGTGAAAAAACAAATCAGATCCTCAAAGCAGAGAAATATTTTAAGCGGAGTAAACAAATAATTGAAGAGTATAGGTGGACTGCATTGTCTTTCAAATTCTATGTTCTCATTTTGCCCAGACAGTGTAAGAAAATAAATCTTGATAAAAGTCTACAATTTCACAGCCCAGTATGAGTTATTAGCGCTACATTATGTTCATATGCGTATAATAAATACTTTCTTTCACAATTTGTTTCCGACGTGACTCGTAACGCGCACTTGCATGTAAATATGTAATTTTAATAATGTGTTAAAGTTTTAACACTTTCCTTCATTATTTCATGAAATGTAAGTAAAAAAATTTAATTGTTTTCGAATGTTAGTTCATTAAAATTGGAATAATTTAACTTGGTGAAAACAGAATGTGAACTGTCGCGATTTTGGTCAAGGGTTCGAATCTTAGGAATCAAATTCGGACTGACTATTCGGAGTATTTTTTATGTTTGGCAATGCATTTTATGTTGATGAAAATAACTTTAATATTGTTGAAGATCTTATTTGGAAATGAGCCGTAGTTATGTTAAATCCGGGCTATCATATCAGAGGTGGTTTGAAGTTAATGATTGATCACTTTAACTGTAAGAAAATAATGCCGAGAAAAATATCTCGATAGTACTTTTCAATTTGAAGATATGAGTAGATTAATTAACCAATAAAAAACGCTTCAAATTGGTGGAACAATTTAATATTTTTACTGACATCCGATCAGCTGGTCGCGAATAATATCTTAGTACATTAATATATTATTATATAAGAAATTGTGCTTTATAAGAGTACGGTCGAGATTTTGGCTCCGTTGCGAAAGTGTAACAATTTATTGGCCCAGTTTTTGACTTGTAACTCGATATAAGACTGCAGTAAATTTAATGTATGTGTCTTTAAGGACAGTGTGCATTTTATTTTAGATACGAGAAAGTCGCCTGACACTGTTAATTCATAAATTGGTAGTGTGTACTAATTAAGAAACAATTGAAGTTACGTAGTGCAAATATTTTTTTTTGTTACTTTTCTTTTTCTAGTATCTTAGGATAGGATGAAGGCATTGGGAAGTCAAACTTCGTAAGTCCGTCTACAAGGTGGACAGGCGACCAAATTTAGGTTGCATGAGTCGCTGGATGCAGACCGCTTCAAACAAGCAGTCAATCTGGAGATCCTTGTGGTAGGTAGGTCGTAGGTCTCTCATATGTGAGAAGCCGCCTGGGTAGGTACCACCACAATGTCTATTTCTCCCGCCAAACAGCAGTGTAAATGCACTGTTATGTTCCGGTTTGCAGAACATTGTAGTCAGAGTGACTATTGGACATAATATTGACACTTAGCATCTTATGTCTCATGATGGTGAGCGCAGTGGAATCCCAGGCATTACTTTGTAATTCAAGGTGTAGTTTGGTTTTGCAATTATTCATGAGCGGTCGTATCGTTTACCCTCAGGCGAACGGGATGCTCGTCTCGCCATACATAGCAATAAAAAAATACATAATATTGATACTTCCTTAGTGATAAGTGACTGTTAGTTACATTTATTATTACATCTTCGTTTACGTTCTGTGTCAAGGTCGACCTTTCTTAAGTAGTTATTTAATCAGTATAACAAGTGAAGCGATTTAGTTTCAATTTATATTGGTATCTCATACCGGTCACATTTTATAACATTATTTTCCATGTTACATGTTCTTCAAATAGATACTTGAGAAATATTTTACCAGCCCTCAACCCATATTTACATAGTTTTGGCGTAACATAATGCATATTGCAAAATCTATTAAAAAATTTGTTGAAAGTCTCCGTGGCGCAGATGGCTGAGAGTGGACTGTGAAATGAGACGCTGCGGGTTTGATCTACGTATCGAGACAACTTATTGTATATCCTACAAATATTTGTTTACTGTTTGGATGTTGTGAAACCGAAAGGTTTTCGTAGTTTATAATACCCACGAGACAAGATTAGTATCTTAGCGGCAAGTCTAAAATATATTTATTACTACTATATTTACATTAATATATATTATGTATATCCTATATGACGTAAAAGTGTTACAAAATTACCTTACTCATAATAAAAATAAATGTTATAATTTACATGCATAAATGAAAGTCAATAAATAAATGAAACAAATCAACGCGAGAAGGAAGTGTGAAGTTTGAGTAATGCAGTGTTATAATCATTGGTGTACGCAACTTTTGATGAGGACCGTTTCTCTACTGCATATATGAGATAGATTGCTTTATATACATTCATGATACTATAATACTCCTAATTACAGGAGCAATGGAATTCAAATAGTATTGATGATAAATTGTTATATAGGTTTTTCCTTATCGTATACGGTCGTTTTTTGAATGGACACAACCAACCAACAGTTTTTGGGTCTCTGGTAAACTCACTCGTATAAATAAATAAATACACCTAACAGTCACATACATAGTCCTGACCCCACATTAAGATCAATTAAGTCTTGTGTTGTGGGTATCGGGAACTACGAGAGACTTTTCGGTCTCACAAACACCCAGACCCGAGACAAATACTCATAGAACAAAAGACAAGTCAAATTCGCTATTTATAGGTCCAATAAAGTTTTGTCCACATTTTGGAGTTTCATTGGAACATGACATGTTTTTATTCTCGGGTGCTTAAAATATAATCCAAGAAATTCTTGGCTTTCATCAGTAATCTGCACACTATGTTTGACATTCTTTCTCTCTTTCTGGTCTGCAACCACAGAAAGTCTACTGCTGAACATATATCTGCTTCAAGGATTTTAATAGAGACCTATTGGAAGCGGCCCTCATCAAATGGCTTCCTGCAACCTTAGGTAGAATTGTTCTAGACTTCTTCAACACTAGAGTTTTCCCCGTTCTTCTCTAGTGAAAACTGCTTTTCGAACCGGGTGGTAGATAAAAAAATGACTGAATCTAAATAATGTAGAACATCTTAATGGATTCGATAAATTATTTTCATTTCATTTAATTTCTTATTAAATTGGAAGGCAAGAAGCCTCGGAGAAATATGAAATATGTAATATGAATAGATTGTTATATCGTTGTTAAACCAGTATTTGTAATAAAGGTTGCGCAACTAGGCCCTCGTGTGAAGTATCAGTTGATGAACCAGTTCTTGAGAATCTTCATTTACTTTTACTTGCAATGAGTTGATTATAATAGTATTCACACGCAGAAGTGTCACTTTCTATAATGAAAATAACAACAATGGTAAACTTTACAAAACAAAAGAAAGATATAAAAAAAAACTAAAACTAAAGTACACACAGAAAGTATACAAATTAAAGTTAAAGTACTATTATAAGATTGCACTCTAGTGCACAAATAAAGACTTTAATTGTGTTATGAGTGAGAGTGCTGGCCTCATAAAGAATTGGACGCGTATTGCTATGACTGTGGTTGCGGGTACGAATCCAGACATCTGCCTATTCGGTTATGTGTATTGTTACTAAACATTTGGCATTTGGACCTTTATTTTTACATACCGGCTGTAATAAGAGACCACTTTCAAATAAACATATTTACTGTATAGTTTTCGTCACGGGGTCATTTGACCATGAAAACCGTAAAAAATGTAAAATTTAAACCAAATCCATATATCATCAATATGTAATCGAAATGAATCGAATCGAAATCGTTATCCTATTTAATCAATCGTCGTAGTAAATTCCGCAAAAATAGTTTATAATTCAATGTATAACAGCGTATTTCTAAGAAACTATTAAGACACAGCACGTTCGATACCGATCGAGTAAAATAATTATGCTATCCACAAGAATTTGATGTCTGCAGTATACTTCTCAAATGAAAGCAATTTATTCGATTGAAGCTGCTTCCAACGACATGCTAGTGCTGTAATAACTATAGCAGAAATAGGATTGAATGTATAAATTCGACTTTAATTCTGTGATTCGTTAATAATATGTAAAAAAATGAGATTAAATGCAGTAATTCGTCAATGCCATTTGTGAAAAAAATAATCATCACATTGAAGTTATCTTTGGTCTAATAAATAATGCTCAATTCAATTACCTGTAATTGGTTGGAAACAAAGAACGCACGCCCCTTGTTAGTGATTGAATAAATCAAACACGATATATTTTACCTGCAATAAACGATGTAATAATTTTGTATCGATTAAACAAGAATTAAAAAAAAAACACTTGGCTGTTAAATAAAACAGTGAAAACGAATTCAGTAATAAAATAAGGGGGCATAGGTCTGCAACTGAAAATCCTCTGCTGTAAAATAAACGCTGAATCATTCTGTGACATAGTTTGAATAGTCATCTTGATCAGGTTTTTTTTATTGCATTTGTTGGCGATACCACCATGCCGTTCGCCTTTAATCACAAGTGCATTGCTTGGCATTCTACTGCGCTCGCCATCCTGTGACATAAGATGTTAAGTCTCAATATGTCCAGTAGTTACTCTGGCTACAATGTCTTTCAATCCGAAACACAACAGTGCATTTTCACAACAGTTTCTAATTAAGTGAAAATACTTAGAAGAGTTAGAGCTACGCTGTTGTCAGCCTTGACTCAGTATGAATAGGCTGGTTCACACGGGGTGGTACCACTGTCTCACAGGAAATCGACATGAAACGACATGCTATGCTGTCATGTTTCGTTCGATGAGTGAGATTGCACGATGCCCAATACCCGCTTCTTCTTCCCATCTTTTTCATTCCCGCTCTCCTCCCGATTTGATGGTCTGGTAACACATCCATGATCCAAGCGTTTTGAATATTCATGGCAGTGATTACTTACCATCAGATGATAGGTCTGTCCGTTTGCTTCAACCAGCCTCCACCAAAAATCATGAGTTTTTATATAAACTAATACCTTAATTTGTACCTTAAATCTTCTATTTTATCTACGTGGATACGTGGACCCCTTTATCTCCCAAGTCCGGTCCATTTAATATCTAACGGTAGTATTCGTATTACATAAGGATGTAAGTTATAAGAAAGTCTATTATGTATCATTGCAACCTGCTAGTTAAGGACGTAATATATTATTACGATATTTAATAACATCATCAACGCGGCCCGGTAACATCTGAATTAGAGTTTTTGTCTATGAAACGAAAATTTTAATGAATGAAACGTGTTTTATTTTATATTATGGAAAAACAAACTGTTTTTAATTATATATTTTTTATAGACCTATCCCATGTGCAGTAGTGGGCGGGTTTGGGTTGCTAAAGTCCTGTAATGACATGTAGAAATACTATAGACATGAGTTTTCACCATAGTATCACCGAGCAGTTGTATTATGGTCTGATCGCAAAGCTGAGGTCTCTGGTTCGGTTCGGGTGAAGTAATATTAGATTTTTGTATGTACTATCAGCCCAGAGTCAGGAATGCGTGCCTGATATGGCGATAGGCTTACCACCGATCATACCATGGGATGGAACATACAAGGCGAAACGCGGGTGTCTTGGTAGCATGTCTCCTACCTCTTCTCGTAAAATAGCATGAGTTTATGTATGTATGTGGAGGCAGCTAGTAAATCAAATACTATCACTAGAATCTAGGCTTTAGTCTATAAAGCTGACCTAGTGGGATTTACATTTTAATTGATCAAGATCTCATAAATACTTATCCCACGATAAAACGTCCAAAAAAGAAATGTTGCATACCCAACTGGTTCTTTCATAACGCCTTTAATAACTTCTTTAACCCTTTCTTATACATTTTGATAACTTATTAATCATGCTAGTTATGCAAAAATAAATCAGACTTCATAAATGCCGACAGAAAAAATGAAATATGGTCGAATGTAGAGAAATAAATCGTTTATTACCAGTCAATACTTTGTCTAAACATTAAACAGCATTATTAAAATCTGATTTTTTTAACATAAAATATTTAAAAAAAACATGGTAAAAAGTAATTATTGCAAGTCATAAATATATCTACGATTATTAGATTGAAATGCTTTGCTGACTTTTAAAAACTGGAGGGACAAAAAAACATAATGCGTAGGAGAATTTACATTCGAGTTACCACGCTGTTCAGTATTCTCCATGCAAATGCATGTTCCAAATGTTGGTAGGACGGTATACTTTACTGGTGGTAGGTCTCTCATATATAAGAGGCCGCCTAGATAGGTACCACCGCAGTATCTTTTTCTCCCGCCAAACAGCAGTGTAAATACACTGTTGTGTTTTGGTTAGAAGGTCATTATAACTACTGGACATATTGAGACTTAAAATCTTATATTTCAGAACTGCGAGCATAGTGGAATGCCAAGCATTGCTTTGTAATTCAAGGTGTTGTTTGGTTTTCCTTCTATCCATGACCTGTTGTATTGCTTACCATGGCATGCTGGCGAATGACATTCTCGTCTTGCCATTCATTGAAATAAATAAAAAAACATACACTGACTGACACACACAGTCACATTGTCGCGCTAGTTCGAAATAAAATAAAAATGTCTTGACTCTGTTTTTTCTTAGTCAATCTGTTCAATACAAATCTGCTTTCAATAATGATGAATTGTTGAGTGAAAGGGTGCTATTACCCAATTCATTTGACGGCTTTGGTATCACTCCTGCATAACACGGTCTAATTATGCACGTTATGCGATGATGCCAGTCAAGAGATTCAAAACTAGTTAGTTGATTATAAAATATTACGTTTTATTAATAGATAAATGCAGTTATAGCAGTCAGAGGGGTATGAAAGAGCACCTATTTAGTAATTAGTCTTACAGAAGTCTTGACGTAACTGTTATTGGAGATTGGGAGAGGACAAGAAATCTTGCCCTCCTACCGTTCTTTTTTTTTCTTTTTGTTCTCTTTGAATTTTAAGACGATGTGCTCACAAAGCAATATTACTTGAAGAAACTGTTTATTAGATTTAGATAAAGTCGGGGTCTGTAGTCGCTGGCGTGACAATTATATGTGTATGTAAAAGTTGCAAATTACTTTTTCAGTTGCCGCGATCGTAAATAAACTTCAAACCCACAGTCAGTGTAACTTTTCATA
The DNA here is from genome assembly GCA_023078785.2 of Hyles euphorbiae. Classification (NCBI taxonomy): domain Eukaryota; kingdom Metazoa; phylum Arthropoda; class Insecta; order Lepidoptera; family Sphingidae; genus Hyles; species Hyles euphorbiae. The sequence continues at coordinate 6,160,806 of CM041056.1, read as the reverse complement.
CGTCACGGTTCGGAAACATATGGAGGGAATACAATAGTACGACGTGTTGCGATTTAGCCAATTGGGAAAACGAGCAACTTGACACTACTAGTACAATTTTGACAGTTGCTAGTTGCATCAATATCAAACGGATTCTTTCTTCGAGTACAGCATCTGATAACTAAAAACGATCATCTAAAGTCACAAGTAGAGTTGCCATGAGTGCGCTAGCTTTTTATGTAAACTAGTTGAGAGTTGCCTGTTGCCACAATTCGTAGATGAAAGTTGCTCTGTCTGCGCAAAGCCTAAGATATTAAGAAACAATCATTAAAATAAGTAAAACACTATTCAAACGTTGCAGATGTTCATTGAGGGCACTAATTACTTGTCATCAAGCTGATTTTTTGCCTATCTATTATACCGGATGATCTATATTTTTTATAACAATATGAGTGGTGAGGCGATTATGCAATTCATCTGATGGTAAGCATTCACACTGCTGTTTGGTGGAAGAAATATACATTTCAGTGGTACCCATACAGAATAAGAATAAATTTATTGCGGAAAACCTCCAAGAAAATACAAGGTACACATTTTAAAATTATTTAAGTATCCAAAACGTGGGTCCCAAAGTAGGCAAGCCCGTATCTTGGGCACCCATCCTAGAATAATTACTGCTAGTGCAAACAAAAAAAAAATTGCAAATAATAGATAATCATTCAAACAAACAAAAATCAACAAAATAAAATAGAATAAACTTAATCCAAGACAAGGCAGCCTCTCACATATGAGTGACCTACGGCCAGTATAGTGCAATACTGACATAATTATACGGAGACATATCATCGACTAATGACAGAGAATTATATCTCGCCATTCGTCATAATAACGAATTATTATAATCTAGTATTATTATTTTTGCATTAAATTATGTTTGGAGCAGGCTGTAGAATTGTGTCAACTTTGTTTTAGATACACAAAGTAACCCACATCAGTCTATCCAAAATCACATCTATTCATCTTTGATTTGTTGCCGCGTTAAAGAATAACAAGCAATTTCGCATCAATAATTTATGTGCGACTAGCGACTCGACATGACTTGGATGTAGATACACATTTTTAAAGTTCTATAGACTATGTTCACCGGGTAAATGTAGGAAAGAAAAATGTAGGTAATGCTGAAAGAATTTTTCATATCGGTTATGTAGTTTCGGCGGCTTAAAGAAAACAAACAATCAAATATTTCCTCTTTATAATATTAGTAAGTATAGACAACATCAAGTACTAAGCATATACATCTGTACATTTGTCTAATCCCTGAAATGTCAAGAAGATTCTCGGTTCGAGGACATTGAAAGTAGTTCTGAGTGACCGACCGCCGTGTGCAATACCCAAATATCATTGAAGGCACCGATCAAGGTTTCAATTGCTGCAGTTTATCATTATTTTGCTTGACAGGTTTTTGAGATGAGACGTCGGTTGTGAAATGAAAGGCGGAGATCAATCCTTGCAACGAGACAAAAATATGTGCGCGCCATATGTATTAGTTTCGCGTGGGATACTTCACGTTATTTCTTGACCCACCTTTATCAAGATGCGGTGCAGTTGCAATTAAGTTTACGTTTTAGTGCAAAATGATATTCATGTAAATGTTTAGCTGCGCGTGAGCTGCGCGTAAGCTATGCGTAGACGTAGCTATGCTGCGCGTCAAGCCAGTCGTATGTAATACTTTTGATATTGATATAAAAAATAATAATATATTGATACGATTTGTAGGATGTTTCTTAAATATGAAAATCTAAACTGTACATGTGCTGCACGTTTAAAGGACTTAATTTTCAATTGAGACGTCAAATGAATACCATTTTTTTTTTTTTTTTTTTTTTTGTTGACGTGGGGAAACCGGATTACCGCTAACGCCCCACCTTGGGGGAGGGTGGAGCGATTATGTTGGGTTCACCGATAGGCATACCAACCAAAACCCCGCGTTGCCCTCTTCAGCGCAATTAGAACGGCCCCGGGAACCCGAAGCAAGAGCGCTCCAGCTTCTACCGGGACCATCCCTGCACAATGCCGCTCAATTTGCGGCACGTACCATAAGTATGTTGGAGGCTAGGAAGCCTCCTCATTTCCTGGCAACAGGCAATTGCTTCCTCCTCCTCCTGCTGCCGAACATCTCGAGGTCGCATTGTACGTGAGTACAATGGGCGCAACAACAGCCCCCCACTGCGCGCCCGCGACCTTCAGTTCCCCATTAGTCGCCTCCTACGACAGGCAGGGGATACCGTGGCGGGATTCTTGAAGCGCCCCCATACCACAGGGCGCGAGTCGCCGATCATACGTCACGTCGGCGTCTCCTACGTCTTCTTTGGCGGCGGGAAGGATCTGACCGCTCTCGATCCCTCTCGGCATTTTCCTTCTGCGAGATTACTTTCTCACAGAAGTTTGCCACCGCACGCCAAGACCTTGGACTGCCTACCATGGCCGAAACCACAGCCGGCAGAGAGAGATCGGTCCCAATAACATCTGTGAGAGCGCTGCGTTCGCTATCCCAGGACGGACAAACCTCCAGCGTGTGCTGGGCCGTATCTTCTGGACCGTTGCCACAGTGGTGACAAACGGCCAATCTTTCGACGCCAACTATCCTACACAGGTACTCGGCAAAACTACCATGTCCTGTGAGCACCTGTGTGAGCCGGAACGTCGCCACGCCGTGGCGCTTGTCTAGCCATTGGTCAAAGACAGGGCGCACTGCTTCAACAGTCCTCAGACCCGCTGTTGGGTTGTCCAATCTAAGACGCCACTCCTCCACGGCGGCCCTGTGGAGGGAGGCACGCATTACCTCAACCTCTCTGGACACTGGTCTTTGTCCAAGTCTGAACGCCTCCTCGCGCCAGTAAAACGTAGCCGAAAGGGCTTTGGCGTCCAGATCCCAGGGCAGATATCCAGCTAACACAGAAGCCGCCTCGAAGGAAACCGTGCGGTAGCCCCTGATGGCCCGCTGCGCCACTAATCTTTGGGGCTTACGTAGGAGAGTGACGCAACGGTCACTCAGGGACTCAGCCCATACCGGACTACCGTATAGAGCCATGGACCGCACGGTCAAATGAATACCTACCGATCTAGTTGTGATCTGAATCACACACATATAACACACATAGCGCGCAGCAGCAGAAAACGCTAAAGCGCTCGCGTAACGCGAACTAGACGCGAGAGTATTCGACAGCGGTTGTCATAATTACGAGAATTCGAAAATGGCTGTTTTGATCGAAACTTAACTGCAACTGAACTTATTTAATTACGTGGATCACTACACTGATTTCATTGTCAGACAGAGAATCTCTCTTAATTTCTCACTAAATAAAACTTTTTTTAAAAATATGTGTACATGCTTGAATGTGATGTGTAAATAAAACAGACTAGATTTATGAATAACACCTAGTAATCTACCTACACATAACTTCACAATATAAAACCATCCTTCAATCAGAGATCAAATTCATGGCAAGCACCTAGACGTATGCTGTTTTGTCAGAAATGTTTTATTTGAACGCTATTTGTGTTTATACGTAAAATAATAACAAAATATCATCATACTCCAAAAACCTCTTGTAGAATAGGCCTGTTCTCTGCAGCTGGACATATTCGCGTTATATAATATTTTGTGTGACGATCCATATTAAATATATATAATATGGATATTTTATGCATATTATTAAAATAATATTTATAACCACGTAACAACTATAATGTTGTCATAGGTCACTGATGCTATTTGATATGCTAGAACGCTATCTATTTATGTTAAGCATGTTTTTTTAAGTAGGCAAGATTATATCAAATTTATTGCGTATCGCCTAAAATCTTCGTTTTGAAAGTCAAGGACTTGTAATACTCTGAGATGTATTGTTGTCTTTATATTCTCACTTTTGCCTACTAAGTTTGTATACTTCGGTGAATTAACCATTTTCACTTGAACTTCTAAATAATGTTATCTCTTACCACCAAGAGCTCAAGTTATACCTAGTACTATTGGTTTAAGAAAAGTTTTATTGAATTCGTATTTTAAGTTTCAAAGAAGTGCGTTAGAGAATAACTTAAGAGCTTTTTATAAATAAATAAATACACCCAAAATTCACATACCCAGCCGTCACTCCGCACTAAGATTGAATCTTTTGTCGTGGGTATCAGAAACTACGAGAGACTTTTTGGTCTCACAAACGTCCAGACCCGAAATTAATACCTGTGATCACACAAATATTCATCTCGGTGCGGAGGTCGAACCCGCGGCCTCTCGTTTCACAGCCGGTGTCCAATCAACTGCACCACGAAGGCTGTTCAAAGATATGTTATATATTTCATCTCAAAAAAATATAAAGAGTGATTTTTACTCTATTTTTCTTCACTGAGCCTAAGTCGAGTGCATTCTAATAAAATATGAAAACTAGATTGCCAGGTCTATGAGCCAATATATCCCAATTTAGAGCCTAATTCTTTGGCACAATACCACCGGCACTTCATACTTATAACTTACAAAATGTTGGTACATACAGTTACGTTACGAGGAAACTGTCATACGGAATTAAAAGTAGGTTGTGCTTACAGAAACAGCAGACCTAGATACCAATGAATAATGACGTCCTAATGGCGCAGCGGTGTGCGGGCTGAGAAACGAAGGGACGTGCGTTCCATTCCTGTGTACATATTTTTACTGACAAGACAAATTGAATGCATAATAATTTTCAACATCGTTTAAGTTTAATAATTTTGTGGTTCTGCAAACTGGTAATTAGAGAAGAATGGGTAAGTAGCTCTAGTGTTACTATTTTTAAAACTAGAATACGTAATTTAATACAAAAATTACAAGTTGATATCCAGAACAGTCCATAAATAAATTTATATATTTGAAGACAACAATTTACATGATTGTAAACACAATGAAATATGTCACCAGCCACCGAAGTAAACGTAACGTTAACTTCCCGTCATTATAATACCGGAGGTTCTCAAAAGCCTCCCGTCTTCACACAACTCACTTCAGAATAGTTAGCTAGTTTTTAAACGACTTCAAAGAAAGGTGGAGGCTCTAAAGTCATCGAATTTTGTACGCTTATTGCATATTGTATTTAAAAGTCTCTCATTCAAATCTCTTTTTATGTTGAACTGTAAAACAAAATTCTTATTTTTTACTTCCCGACGTTTCGATTACTTTATAGCTTTCGTGGTGACGGGGCGGACTGAGGTATTGGTCGTCCGCTCTGTGACTGTGACAGTCAGTTAAAAAATTAACTAAATATTTACATCTATATTAGTATGCTACTAGACGATAAATAAGGTAACTATATGTTGAAAATCTTCAAATAAATAATAACTCCACAGTTTTCGCAACAGACCAGACACCCAACCCAAAAACGCATAATCAAAATTGAAAGTATTTTGATCTTCGCCAACAAGTTTCCTTTCATTGAATACTGCATGTTAAGCCATGATGCAATTACTGGGTGCCAATAAATAAAATATAGCCGTGAGATAATTTATTCTAATTTATGTGTGTAAACAAAAAATATATTTAGTTTCTTCATAAGATTTATAATAAACAGTTGAAAACCACGTAGCCACTATCTTTAACTTTAATTTGAGACCGGTAACACTGCGTTCAGTGACCTACGTACCGTATAATTGGGACCATAATTGTTAGCAAAAGCTTAATGGATTTGATTATATGTCCTTAATCTCTAAATCTATATGAGTGCCTCTGTGGCGCAGTTGTTTAGGACGCCGGCTTTGAACGAGAGCCTACGTATTGGAATCCCATCGCGTGACAAATAAACAAACGTTTGTGTAATCCACAAGTATTTGTTTCAGGTCTGGGTGTTTGTGAGACTGAAGTCTCTTGTAGTTTCTAGTACCCATAGCATATGACTTGTCTCGTAAACTGGGGCCAGGACCCTGTACGTAATGGTAATAATGTTTTTTTTTATTTCATGGGACCGGCAAACAAGCAAACAGGTAACCTGATAGTAAGTAATCATTGCCGTCCATAGATTTCCATAATGCTTGGATTATGTATGTATGTTATCAGTCCATCCATCAATATTAAAAGAGCAGGAAGGAAAAAAAGATGACAACAGGAAAAGGCTATCTCACCCACTGAATGAAACGCGACAGCGAAGTCGCTTTAAGTCGATTTCCTGTGAGACAGTGGTACCGGCCCCGGCCAAGCCTGCTCTTTCAAATTGAATCATGATTTTATTTGAATCACAATTTTTAGAAACTATCAACAATTCTTTAAAATTTCGAGGAAAGAGGTAAGATTTAAATGTTTTATCCTATAAGAGATCCACATGCATTTTAAGTGAGTTAGTCTTACCAATCCGCTGCCGGAATAAATATTTTCCTATTGCCTAACTACATTATATAAACTAGATGGTCTGCCGCAAATTATACCCCGCGAGATTTTTAATGGATCGGAAATTGTTCCATGTCATATGTGTGTTGACGAAGATTGATTCCGCTTTATTGCTTTATTGACCTGTGTATCGGATTTCAAAATAGCATAATCTTGTGGATCTCGGCTGGACAGAACCCCCAGGAAGAATGATTGAGACTACTGACGCTTTTATAAGTGTAGCGTAGTGTATATCTGGAATATGTAGTATGATAGCACTAACTTTAACACTTTATACCATTGACACAGGAAGATTAGGCAGTCAATTCATACTAATATTGAAAGCTGAGTGAAAGAACGTTTTAAAGTCAAACAAACAACATTTGTCTACACCTACTTATTCCAGGAACTATAGATAGTACTCAAAAAATATTTAAGTGTTCGTGAGCCTTTTGATCAAGGAAGGCAATAGGCTATAAAACATCACGTTGCAGACCATAGAAGCGGAGCATTGATAAAAAAGATTACGGTTTTATTTTATTATCTAAAAGTATATTTACCCCGACGAAGGCACGTTGGTCTACTAGTTTAACATAATATTAAAAACCTCAACACATTTGAGTCTTTCATACGAAGGAACACGGCCAGGTGCATTATAGATTTACTCTCTCTTTCTTTTCAAATACAGAAGTTCAATGTAAATACAAATATACTTTGGTCTCCCCAAGAACCTCCACAGAAATATTAGAAGGGGCCTGCATCCAGAGACTTCCACACTACATTTCTCTGTATTAGTACATACTCGTACAGTCAGCAACATGAGTCGCTACAGAGTAACGAGAATTCATAAAAAAATCGTAAAAAGATTATCAAAAAATATGCAGTGTTCAGCGACTTATGTTGCTGACTGTACATTACACATAAACTAAATTTTTATCAAAGAATAATGTTTGTTTTTTTTTCTAATTTATATTGGTCCTGAATATTATAAATATTATATATATACCTACGTTATTATTCTTTATACTGTGACAGTATTGTGTTCTGCTAGTCGTGAATTCAAAATATTGTTTTTATATTATTAATATTATATTGCTCAATAACTTGTGGGTATGGTACGGATGTTTTTTATTATTATTCCACACAATGTGCGGAACGAAGATGTTCTAATCACATTACAAATGCACATACCCAAATAGACATGTTAATATATGTATATATTACTCTTTCGGAATGCTAACGCGGTTCCGACCGAAAGTCTGCATAAAAATCGGCATTGACGGAAAAATGCTTAGAAATTGCTCCTTTTCTCTATGAAGTCATGCGGTTATTTTAAATATTTAGGCTGAGTGTTAACTAATAACTTAAACTTTGACGATGCGTACCTGTAATATACATTCATAAACTCACGCCTTTTTCAGAAGGTGTAGGCACAGCTTCGCCGTGAATTTTCTGTCTCAATATGTGATATGGAGCGAACATATCGGCAAGCTTACTTGTAGATAGTATTAAGGTTACGAAAGTAATAGAATGCAAACAACTTTTTAAAATAGATAAATAAAAAAGATAATCAGATAATGTAAAATAATAACCCAGCCGATATACGCCTGACTACAAGACATAGGACTCCTCTACAATAAATAATTCCATTGAAGCAGGTTATGGCATAGTCTTAGTGCGAGTTATATTTAAAAAACTCGTACATCAATAGTTTTATTTCTTTGTCTGTGAATAGATTCATTAGAGTTTAGATATTCTTATCTTCTTGGTTTCTTATTCAGTCGGTCATTGTAAAAAGATCACATAACATGTTTTGCAATGCAGTTATTCATTAATACGCATGATAATAAAATACTAGCTCGTTTTGTGTGCCATTGATTGGGTTTAATTTAAACGTTGATTATAAAATGAAATGTCTGCAGGCGTAGAAATTCTGTTTTGATTGTAAAAACTTGTTATTAAAATCAAAACAGATTGCAAGAATTTTTTGGTAAATGAAGCTTATTGTACACACTATACATATACATAAATATGTACAATAAGCTCACACACATAAAGTCACGCCTTTGTCCAAGAAGGGTAGGGAAAAGTGTAACCATGACGGTTTTGCTGTGATTTTTTTGTCCCACGATGTGATAGGAGTCGAGCCTATTGGCAAGCATATAACTATTCTAATCCAATCATGAATATTATTATGTATGTATGTATCAGCCCATATATGTCCCACTGCAGGGCACGGGCCTCCTCTACAATCGACAGTACGATTGAGAGTGGTTAGGCCATATAGTCCACCACGCTGGCCTAGTGCGGGTTGGCGGACTTACACACCATAGAAATTTTTATAAATCGCTAAGGTATGCAGGTTTCCTCACGATGTTTTCCATCACCGTTTTAGTGCGTGGTGATTGACTATCAATACACACATGACTCCGAAAAGTATTATGTATAATATGCATATATTTACGTATAGATACATAAATATGTGTTTAAATTTATAATAAAGTGTAGTTATTCAGTGTAAATATTATTGTTTATTATTATTTAAGATTTTCCCTACACTGCCCAATTTTTTTTACAAATTACCTAGTGTGACAAGGCCCCCACATGGAATATTGTTATTATGTAATTTCTTTATTTTTTCTCTGTACAGTGGAATAAAATTGTTTTTTGTTTTAAATGTTAAATGTTATCACACATACATACATAAGCTCACGCCTATATCCCAGAAGGGGTAGTCAGAGGTGCGAGGACACCCACATTTCGCCTTGTATGTTCCGTCCCACAATGTGATAGGTGGCGAGCCTATCGCCATATCGGGCATAAATCCTGACTCTGGGCTGATAATGAATAGACAAATCCAATATCACTTTGCCTAACCCGGGATTCGAACCCGAGACCACAGCTTTGTAACCGTACCTTAGTACAACTACGCCACCGAGGCAGTTATCACACATACAATTACCTATCTCACGAGTTGAACCCACTACCTCATAATTTACAACATTTAGCACTATTTGACCACTAAGCGGCTAGTCTCTAGAGTCTAGAGTCTAGACAGAGTAGAAAAAAAACGTTTGCATTCATTTCATTTGCAATAGAATAAATTTTATTATATGATGTGGGTTAACGATGAAACATCGACTAATGGTTATTAGAACTAGATTTACGACTTGTTTGAATGATTGTTTTACAATTTACGATTATATTACCCAACAGTTTATTATTTATTTTATTTATTCAGCAAATAATATTTATCTTGCTAATGTAATGGAGTGATGTGTGTTTGAAACCATTAGGTTACTTATTTATGTTTGTCTGTGTTATTTATCTTTTTTACAGTTCTACAACAAAAAATCAAGGAAGAGGTCCGACAACGATAGGTTGCATAAAACAGCAGAACGGATTCTGTGGCTTACCTTGAGAGAGGCCTATGAACAGTGAACTGCAACGGGCTGATGATGATAATTATGATGATAATGATGATCTGATAGGAACACTTCTTTGTCTATTTATTAATCGGTCAATATATCCCATTAAACTTGATTGGTATTTGGAATGAAGCAAGGTTTAATACAGTTTCGTAGTGTAGGGAGTCCGCCTACAAGGTGGACGGACGACCTGGTTAAGGTTGCAGGAAGTCGCTGGATACAAGCTACTTCAAGCAGGTCGATGTGGAGATCCTTGGGAGAGGCCTATGTTCATCAAGGGACTTCTTGTGACTGAAAAGAGAGAAAGAGATAGCGAAGGTTTTATACTGTAAGTATAGGGATTTAGGGTCATAGGGATATAAGGAAGAAGGGATATAAGGACGTTGAGATATGGGGATATAAGCATATAGGGGTATAGAGATATAAGTATGTAGGGATAAAACTATAAGGAAGTAAAGATATAGGGATATAAAAAAGTGAAGACTGAGGTTATAATGAAAATGTATATAGACCACTAGGCCACTATTTGTGCTGCAGTGTATGTCGGCGATGACATCATACACATAACACTAAGCATACCACATAGTTGTATGCTACATGCGTTGTATATTTAGTATTTGACATACAAACACCTTAACTAAATGGTTCGTTTGAATCTTTAGTACATAATTAAACTTCAAGGAAATTGGTCTAATATAAAATAATGATAAAGAAATACACCCAACCGCTATATAAATAGTCCTGACCCCACACTAAGATCGAGTCTTGTGTCGTGGGTATCAGGAACTACGATAGACTTTTTAATCTCACTATCACCGAAAGAAACATTTGTGGTTGACACAAACTTTTCTCTCGGTGCGGGGATCGAAGCCACCGCTTCTCATTTCACAGACGACGTCCTACTGACTGCACCACGGAGTATATTGGATGTGTTATTTATTGGACGGTTTTACAAAGGATGGATAGCGCTAAAGCAATAAGTACTGGTTTGATACAGTTAACACAATGCTGAATGTATTATATGATGAATGTATTGCAATTTAAATGTAATATATGTACGACGATCACCTCATTATCTCTCGCATACTAACATAGTTGTCGGCGTAGATTGAACTCTTAATGCCAAGAGTATCATAATGTCAGGTTTTTCACCATTGTGTGCGGTGGTCACTGCCCTGGCATCCTAACAATTCCTATATGCCTTTTTTATTTCAATGATTGCAAGCATGTCATTCACCTGATGGTAAACGATACGACCGTTCATGGACAGTATCAAAACCGAACACCATGAATTATAAAACAATGCTCGGCATTCCAGTGCGCTCGCCATCCTGAAACATAATATGTAAAGTCTCAATATGTCGAGTTACTCTAGCTACAATGTCATTTAAATAGAAACACGACAGTGCATTTACATTGCTGTTTGGCGGGAAAATAAATATTACGATGATACCTACCCAGGAGGTCTCTCACGCATGAGAGACTACCAGTGGTACTTCAAAGTCTCACCTAACAACAAGCAACGACAAGAGTATTATTGCACACATTTTTTTTTTATTGCAGTGAATGGCGAGACGAGCATGCCGTTCGCCTGATGGTAAGCGATGCGACCGCTCATGAACAGTAGCAAAACCAAACAACACCTTGAATTACAAAGTAATGCTTGGCATTCCACTGCGCTCGCCATCCTGAGACATAAGATGTTAAGTCTCAATATGTCCAGTAGTTACGCTGGCTACAATGTCCTTCAATCGGAAGCACAATAGTACATTTAAACTGCTGTTTGGCGGGAGAAATAGACATTGCGGTGGTGCCCACCCAGGCAGCCTCTCACATATGAGAGACCTACCACCAGTAATATAGTATATCATATAGTAGTATATCATACTTTTCTGATTGGATAAATATGTAGGACCAGTTTGATTATTTAACCCGAGGATTCAATACGAGATTTTACGATTCACATTATTTGCATACTAGTCTAATCTTACAAACTCGACGATACATACTAAACATTTATCTACAGCAATAATCTATTGCAAGGAAATAGCTATTGCGCCACAAATAACATATTCAAATCACAGACACATATAAGTTAAAATCTTGCTCGAGTTAAATATTTTAACAGCACGCTTTCTCGATGTAGCATGTGTTACTAATGCGTTTGGATCGAATACGTAATCCTTAGATTTTGTTTTAGGTTTTTAGTTGAATTAAAATGTTAATTTACATTGAGGACCGTGTCCTCGGCTTTAGACGGCGTCTGTGAAACGAGAGGCCGCGGGTTCGATCCCCGCAGTGAAACAAACCTTTTTGCAATCCATAGGTATTTTTATGGGGTCTGGGTGTATGTGAGGACGAAAAGTCTTTTGTAGTTTTTAATATCCACAACACGACTAGATCTCAGTGTGGGGTCAATAATATGAATGTCACAACTGAATGTATTTATTTGTGTATTTAATTAACTTTCGTATGGTAAACTATCGGTGTGTCACGGTTTGCCTGGACTACGTCAGTTTACTACATGAATTTAAAATAAATTAAACTTAAACCCGCGTTTTCGATCATCTCACCGAAGCAAATATTTACAAAAATCAATATAGCCAACTGTCAATTACATAATACCAACCTTATAATTATATAGAAGTCGTGGGTACCAGAAACTACGAGAGACTATTCGGTGTCATTGTCAACATTTATTATACCCTATACAAATAACTGTTGATCACACACATTTCAGTGGGTGCGGGGATAGAACTTGTTGCCTCTCGGTTCACAGCTGATACACAGCCAACTGCACCAAGGTTTTCGGAGTTGTGTGTGTTTAGTGTTATGTTTGCTAAATACTTTAATGGCCAAGGAAATCATCATTTTCTGTTTGCGTATACCGGTTTAAAGTTCAATCATGTTTTCAAGTATCTTGTATAAGAGTAACTGTATCGCGATCAAATAAAAATACTCGCTTATAAACACAAAAAACATGCATCTTTAGGAGACAAAGTAATAAACATTTATTTAATGGATAAATTGTTAGGGTGCTTGATGATAAGTAATTGTACTAAGCAGCCCACGCTTTTATCAATAAAATCAATGTGTTTTACTCCATTGTCTTATCTTAAACTCATTAACAATTATTTACACGTTTTTGTTAAATCTTTTACTAAAGATACTACTACATACTACCACTTTTAGCGTGATTTTGTATTTGAATTTTTTATCTAAACTATGTACATTTTTTAATAAAACCAGCTATCATCTCCAATCAAGGGAGTCGGCGCGCAAATTACACAAAAATAATCAAAAATGCATTTATATTAAAAGTAGAAGGTATTTAGATTCATGTGTTTACCTAATAGAGCGTATCCAAGTCTTATCAGATGCGCTGGTTGCGTAAACCACGTGTCTTCCAATGCGTAAATATTAAATTATATTACACAAGCAATGTTCCTCTTACTTAATGTTACTAAAACGATGAAGGAAAACGTCACGAGCAAATCTGCATATCACAGCGATGTTCAAGAATTTCTATGGTATGTAAATTCACCACCCGCATTAGGCCAGCGTGGTGGACTATATGGCCTAACTAATCTCAATAAGCTCGATTCTCGTGGAGGAGGCCTGTGCCCTGCAGTGGGACGCATATGGAATGGTACAACGTGACTCTTAATAAAGATCTGGTACTCAGCGTGATTTAATGGTAATTGGAAGATAACTGTAGATACTCGGATAGACTGAGAGATGAAGAGACGAGAATAGCTTCGAATGCGTGGGTACGTGACACAAGACTCGATCTAGTGTGGGGGCAGGACTATGTATGTGACTGTTAGGTGTTTTTTATTTATAATTAAATATATTTGGTTTAGAAAACTTTAGATCCAATTATCTTACAAACATTCGGTATTCTTAACCTTAGCACTCTTTATGAGTTCTACGAGACAATACGACATTATGTATGAGATAATATGCATGAGCGTAGCCAGCCATGGGCTCAGGGTGGGGCAGGAGTCTAAAATAATATATAATTTACCCCGGTTATTTTTTTTTATACAAGAAGCCAGAAGGTTACACCCTATAGCATTTATTTAAACACTTATTGCTCACCTGCCTAGTAGTTTACCTAGATAATTTATTTTTTTAGGTTTGGTTAGGTACCTTACAGGTCAAAGCCAGGGTGGGGCAAGTGCCCCACTCTGCCCCACCGTGGCTACGCCCATGATAATATGTGATTTTATTTGGGCTTATGTGTGTCTAATGAAGCGCATTCTTTGCATAACACTTATGCATCAAATAAACGTTTAGGAATTGACGTTTTTTTATCAGTTGTACGATATACTGAAAATATGTATGTAGGCACAGGTCTTTGCATCATTTGCGAATGTTTTTTTTGCGAACTTTATTCATTTTGAAAAGGAATTAATGAGATAAGCAGGACGCTCGTATCATGATAAACATCACTTAAACCTATGTTAAGGATTAGCAACTTATGTAAACCTACCTCGAAACATTAGGTGTTAAGTATTTTATTTATACTTAGTAATGACTGGCTACTATAACCTTCCAATTTGAACAATACAGTGCTTAATCACTGTTGCTTACCGGTAGGAATATACAAAGTTGTGGTACCTACCCTGAGTGTCTTTTATGAACGAGTAACAACCAACTAGTCACTTATGGGATTCTGGAGTAAACGGGAAGGGTAAACGGAGTTACTTTAATATGCTAGGAGACAAGGTGAAAATCCATTAGATATATGATACGTATCATTGACTCTTCGATATGCCAAATTGTAATAATTAGGATCGACGATATCATATGCTCTCTGAAGGACAGAGAGGTTTGATATTTGAACTCTCTCTACGCTTCACTATCGCTGCGAATGGTTTTTTATTGACTGAGCTAATTAGATATGCCAAAAATACGATTCATAACAATTACTTTGATTAGTTACTACCATCTGATCGTAACTATCCTTTAGTACAAGCACAAAGATAATACTACTGCCCAAATCGATTATTAAGATCGATTATCTTACTAATCGATGCTAATGAAAATAATCTAGAAAAAAATTGTTACGCTTTGTTCAAATTTAGAACAGCAAATGAGTGCCAGGTACATAAACACATGTCATTATCTGCTAGCTATACACCCTTCTTGAATGTGTATTGCGGTGAATGTTTAGTGGGAGGGACAGTATATAACATGTTCGCCGCTACTTCGACCACACAACCAGTCTTCGGCATCGGACGAAGACATACAACAATGAAGTTCACGGTGAGTGTAGTGTTCACGTGATGTGTTAAAGTGATTTTTAATCAAGTGTTTTATCGATTATTGTTTTATAATCGATTAGGTGACTAATCCTTACGTTTAAGCGCCTTTAATTAAAATTAACTTTTTAAATTACATTGCAGGTTGAAAATTACGTTCCTTTTTTAATTTTGGTGATGAGGATTAAAAATAACATTTAATTCGGAAGTTAGATCAATTTATGTTGTGATCTCCAAATTAATGGAGAATATTTAAAAATTGATTATTCGGATGTTAGTCTCGGCGTGAATATCAATTTTATACTAACGTTACGTATTGTGTTATAATTAAATTAGCATTGATTAGGTGTTGGTAGCATTGATTATGTCTATTATAATTTTAGGAGTGTCACGATTAAAAATATATCTTAATTGGTTTTAGTATCTCCAACATATAAATATTCTAAATCTATTAATATAAAGAGAGCACATAAAAGATAACGATTTAAAACAACATTTGGAGAGAGCGATAAGTTTTATGTTTAATTGCGCGAAATAAATGTCTGTATTAATACCAGTGAATGACGTGACTCACTTTAATTATATTTTATTTGTTTTAACAATTAATACAATAAATATGCATGAGCTCTGTAAATATTATCTTAAACGCTTAATTACGATAACAGTTTCATACATAAATATAAATCTTAATTAGTTTCAACTATATAAGTTAAGTATAACGTGTAATACGCGTACGGAGATAATAATTCAGTATTCGTATATTCAAGGGAATTTCCCACCGGAAAGCACTCAAAAGCACTATCAAATCGTGAACTTTCATACAAAAATTGTTACCTAATTAATTTCATAATTATCAGTATTGATGACAAATTTTCAGATTTAGTTCTAAGTTTATCAACCAAGTCATAAAAATCTCTTTTAAGATCAGCTTTACAAGAAGTTTCTGTGGAAAAATAAAAGCTTCTATATTAAATCATGTTCTATAATCGGATGTTAAGTACATTGTGAGTATATTTAAAAAATATGAAATAATTTTCCAATGTTCAGATCGGAAGCTTTACATTTTACTTGTATAATTAAACTATTCTGGATTTCCCCATTTCATATCGAATCCACACATAAATATAGAATTGTAAAGACTTATTCTTTTTGCATAAATCGAGAGACTTTTAAATGTTTTCGAATGGTAGAAGCAATTGAAAACAATTAGTGCATGTTGACGAAGGACTGTTTAGCAATATTCATATCTTTTCGCTACAGAATTGCAGTATTTACGAAACTTATAATTGCGCTCGAGATATTAACACATACGTGTATATAATTATACCGCTGTTTTGCATGCTAAGTAATAACAAAACGCTTTAATAGACTTTTGGGAATTTTCATATACTTTTGACAATCTCTATAGCGGTGTTGGTTAAAGCTGGCTATAAAACGAAGGATTGCGGGTTCGATCGCCGTATCGCGATATTTTTCCGGTCTGGGAGTTTTTTTAAATATTATCTAGATTCCTCTAATATATTCAGTGAACTTATAATACTACTCTTTGATACATTACCTCCTATCTAATTTCCTTCTTTGGGAGATCCTACGTGGCATAATGAGCCTATTGGGTCTGGGAGTTTAATACCGAAAATTAAAATAGCTTGTGATTGATACCTTAAAAGGCTTGCGTCTTAGTTGTGTTGAAATTTATAATCGTTGGTAAACATTGATTCAAAGATCGATACTTAAAGTTACGTATGCTAATTTGATAGCAAATAAATATCTAAGTTTACGCAAGTAATTGCTAATAAGTATATAATAGTGACCATTTGTAATTTTCTTCCTCGTACAAGTTTAGCGCTTTTCACTTTCCACCGTTTACGGAGAAAATATCGGAATCAGACGCTTTAGTTCCGCACCTAGTTTCTTAGGATTTTATTACTACTGCTTTTTATTTAACATTTCCGCTTATTCTTTTTAGATCTGTAGCTGTTAGACTATGTGTATGTATATGTAAGGCTCTTATAACAAGGTTTTTGTGGAATTGTTACTTGGCTATAGATAACAAGATGTTACTCAAAAGCTTCATCTATTGGTTGTGTAAAACACGTAATTAATGTTTATTATATGATACAATTTGTATTCTATGAAATTAAGAGAATCTCAGATAAATTTAGATGCTTTTAATATTGAATACGAATCACAAATATTTAATTAGTAATTACGGTTACTTTTGTTTTGATCACGACATGTTTACGGCGTCGGTTCCGTCACTTTGTCTTGAATTGAATTGGTGCATTGTTATCTAAAATTGTGCAATGTAATTGATAGTCTTACACAATCGATTCAGAGGGGCTACTACGAAACACGCTTGAATATCGTGCGATTCATCGTATTGAAATCTACTCTTAGTAACATCGTTTTTACTAAGATGTCGATGAGTATTCTCTGCGATACTTGTCAACACTATTCAATTATTCAGCAGTCGATAAGAGCGAAAATGAAGACACTAGAATGAGGTTTTAACACGCGGATACGTACCATATATCGAGTAAAAAAAAATGCTTCAATTACAAAATAAATTATACAACGAATAAATAATAATGACAGTAGAGCAAAATGAAGTGACTCAGCTTATGCTGATCGGCAACACAGTACTGAGCAGCGCTGATTTTCAGTCACCCGCTGGGACAGAGTATCGTTGTTTAAAGTAGTCCCCCAGGTTACGATCGACGTTCTTCATAACGGAATATGAATGAAACAATTGGATCGTATAATTAAGAAGAATGCGCGTAACTTGCTCACACTAATGGCAAGTTATGTGGGTTGTTGCGTTGCGAACCGCTGTAATTATTACATGTTGGGCCATTATTATGAAATTCGTATCACAATGAGACAGAAATTGCTAGAAAGGTTTCGCTGTTCTAATAAAGATTGGGGCCTTTGGAAGTCACATTATTTATAGTATCGTGAACACGTTTTGCAAATAGAAGAGTTATACCTACATACTATTTAAGAAGGGTAAATATATGAAGTTTTCGTAAATATTTAGTTGCCTAAGAATAAAATTGGAAGTAAAAGTGCTGACGGCCAACATATGAATTCTAGTCAAATACAATTTTTTTTTTGTGATATAAATTAGTCTGCCCACCAAGCCACAAGTATACATAGGTAGATGTACGTAAAAAATATCGATATATTTATACAACAAAAGGTTTATCCTACGATGTATAAAAGAAAGACGAAAGTATGTATATGACAGCATCCGTGGCGCAGTTGGTTAGACATCGGCTGTGAAACGAGAGGCCAGGGATTCGAGCCCCGCACCGAGACAAATATTTGTATGATCCACAGGTATTTGTTTTCGGTCTAGGTGTTTGAGACTGAAAAGTCTCTCGTACTAATACCCATGACAACACTTGATCTTTTTTTGGGATTAGGACTATGTATGTGAATGTTGGGTGTATTTATTTATGTAAAGTATGATCAATAATACCCATACAAATTAAATTTGTTGCTTTCTCGACAATTATTAGGCTTACTAATAAATAATAATTTATGATGTTGCGATTGAAAGGCTTTGTGTTCGATCGAGCTGTTATTTAACGTTAGTTATTGTGAAATATATATTAGATTTGACGGAAAGATAAGAGCATTCCTAAGTAACAAGATACAGTCAGTGAGAGGTTTAGAACCATTTATCTGCTATGCAATGCTGTAGAGTCTTTAATATAGAAAGGCGATTTGAGGTTGTAGTAAACTTATGTAGATATAACTATACTTGTAATTGCTATATAAATTTTTGTATGTAAACGCATATTTACTTCGCATTTGTGTTATGGGACCGAAGTCACTAGTGGTTTCCGATGCACAATAATTGTTACAATTTTTGAACTGTTTTGTCCAGGATATTATGTTTATTTGTGTATTTATTTGTTAATTATTAAAATACCTTGGGTTAAAACATGAACTAATTTTATAATCTCCAAACAGTTTGTCTGAGGCAAATTCACTACGTAAACATTTCCTGTAGAGTATTGTTTTTAAATCGATATGATGCTGTGTTCTATCACTTAGGTAGAATAATTATATATATGATGCGTCTAATCATTGCCATTCTCAAATTGTTAATAATAAACCACGTTTATTTTGGCATGATCCTTCAAATATTTGTGTTGCGACAATTGAAGGAATTGATTAAAGTAAAGAAGATTTTACAAAATGAATTGAATTAAAGGCCATGCGCTTTCTTTAAACAATCTTCTCAACCAAACGTACTTATTTTATTCAATAACCATGCAATCTCAACGTAACGTGTTGCAAAACGCGGATAATCTTATGGCCATGTAATGTTCACTTGTGCATCGTTATTAGCGCGTTTCGCAAACTTAGATAATATATTTTGAAATATAAGCAACCGGAAAGAAAGTTGTCGAGTTAAAGTGCCTGTTTTAATAAATGTACAAGTTTTATGCACATCTGTGAACTTAGCTGTCCACTACTGCATAGGAAACCTCGATTAAATTATTAAATTGTGATAGGTTAGGCCGTTTTTTACTGTTATTTGTGGATTGGAACTATATTTCGACGGCTCCGTAAACGGTGGCTGGTGATATAGGAATGAATATTTTAAAGCCTAATATGTCACAGTATCTACATGAATTTAAGATAACGCCTAAAACAAATTTTGCATTACAAGCACGTGTTTAAAAATAACTGCCATATAAAGTTTTATTCAAGCATCAATCATTTAATGAAAACGAAATCTTTTACATAGCAATTAGGTGTTTTATAATAAGTAATAATTTTACCTGCAAATATTATTACATAAATCTTATGATGATTTATAAATACGTACAGGTTTGAGATTATTTAACAAATATAAAAGGTCTTTTATAACAAATCAACACGGTACAAACTGGTTACTCAGGCCACAGCAATGAATGTAAGAATCGACAGTTTGTATTAAACATAAAAGGCCTTAAAGCTATACAAACCATTAGAACAAATAATATTTCATTTTATTAAATTACTCTCAATTACTTTGATCACTTTATAACAACATTGTTTGAGAGCTTTCTTAGTTTTCACAATGGTATTAAATAAGAAGTATAAAGTATTAGTGCGTGGTGGCCTGTTGGTAAACGGATCAGACGCGGCTGCCAACATATTCACTGTTGTCGCGGGTTCGAATCCCAGGGCACGCTTCTGATTTTTCGGAGTCATGTGTGTTTATATTACATCCTTTCCTATATCTTTGAATATATGAATGTTTAATTTAATTACCACCATTTAAGATGTTACAACAAAAAAAAAACTTTTTCATGATATTATTATGGAATACGTTCACTCTTAGGAATGTGTTTATATAAAATTGTTAGATAATCCCGATTTCTATTCCATTTTGTATGGACGATGTGCTTTGTTTAGGAAGTATCATGTAGATTGAATTACAAACGCGGTTACTCCGAGCAATGACGCCGCAAAATCCGATCGCTGTTGCAGATTACCACAGAAAGTCACGATATTGTCACTTTTAATCCGGTAAATAACTATCTGTATGTATTGGCTCAGTTAACGTATTATTAATGAAAAATAATTGAGATTCCTTTCAAAAAATATGATTTGGACCACCTCAATTGAAATGTCTTACTTACTTTTACATAAAGAATATAACAAAACAAGGGAACTAATCTAAAGCTTTGTTTATTTGAATGCTCAATTAAGTTATTTTGCAGTCCAATTTTGCATTTTATTCAACTATCAAGCACATCTTTGGCACAAATATACAAAATTGGTTCGGAATTATAAAGTTCTTAAAATTCATGTACATGGAAAAACAAATTTGGTAGTAGTAATTAATATTCATAATAATAAATATTCATTGCTTGTCCTCGAAACAAGTATTCTAATGTCACAAAAATCTCGCGTGGTTTTACTCTATCGCCATTGGACAATAGTAGGCGCATCGTTTCCGTGATCTATGGCGAACTGAACCACTTTCACTAGACCGTGGTACACACACGGTGACCATCGAGAGTAAATATCTCGCCTTACATTTTTTAACCGAATTTTAAAAACAAGGTTCTATGTTCGATTATGACAGCTGATTTTTCGGTTTTGCTACGGCGTTGAAATCTTTTGTATGAGATGGCTTGTTGGTAAGAATGAGAGCTTCGCAATGTTATTGGTGGTTCATAATATCAATAATTGTTGAGTTTTAAAAGTCATGCGCGTATTGTTTATCAATTATAATTTATTGGTAAAGAAAAATATCACGCGGAAACTTGTATACAATAAATATTTTTAAAGAAAATTCTATGGTGTGTGAAGTCCGTTAGCATGGCGTAGGCCAGCATGGTGGACTGTGGGTTTAGAGCTTATACTAATACCTTTTGTTATAAATTACAAAGTAAGTACACTATAGGCTGTTTGGTCTATAGTAAAACATATTTATTAAATCCTCTCAATCAAGCAGTCATGTTCATGCATAGTTATTTTTTTCATAGCAAACAAATCCATATTTGGAAGGAATCCAAAACTCGGGTATTTTAGATATCATACATCAAAGTGCATTCCTTATAAAAGTCAACTTGTACAATAGTATTATTTAGTTATTCAAGTAGTTCCCCTTGACCTAAAGATGCGCTGTATATAATTAGCATACAATTTGAATATTGCATAAATGTGCAACAAATGCATTTGTCTTATCTTATTTGGATGACCTTTTGTTTGTTAATTTAAAAATATATCAGAATCAGAAGATATTGTAGTTGTTTCCGATCAGATATTTATAAAAAGCTGTCGCTGAATATAAATAGGCTTAAAAAAGGATTATCGAAGATTTAGCTGATTCTTGTATGGTGAATTGTTTTCTGTAAAACCTATTCAAATGTATTCATATTCCAATGTGATATCATGGATGAATAAAAAATAATTTGTTAGAAATTACCTACTTTAATAGCATCCTAGTTTCCCAATACGGTCGATTTTCTATTTATATTTGAATCAAAAAACATTTTTCCAAATATAAAAACTTTTGCGAAATATAGCTTAATATTTTCAATTATGCAGTCGTGTGCCTAAAACATATATACGACGTGCATTGACATTTCGTAATGTTGCGAAACTAGAGGTGCGGCTTAGAATTTTGAGTTGCAACTGCAACATAAGTGAATTTAATTAAGAAAAATCACGGCAATATGACACGAACAAATTGATTGTTGCAAGAAATGATTGACAAATAACAACTAATGCGTATTGGGACATAAATCTAGTAATTGTAGCGTAAAATTTTAAAAATAATGTGTTTTACGCTAGATTTTTTATATCAATACAAAACAAATTGTCGAGACAACATCAGATTATTTCTTGAAGTTGGACATGACTAACTTAGCCTACTTGTCATATATTCACGGTATAATTTGAGAAAATTACTTAATTATCATTATAGTGGTTATTATATAAAATAAAATAGATATAGCAAATGCTCTGATTTTAACGATATTTAATTCGGAAAGCTTAAGGTAAAAAAATGTATAGCAAATAACTTCACAATTCCATATTAAAAATATCGAAAATATATTTAATAAATATTTATATATTTTGAAGAGAAACTACCATCAACACAAGCACTAATATGACTTCTAATAAATTGTGCAACTAATCAAACATCTTAGAAGTGAGTTATAGCTATGTAAATTATATACGAGACATTAAGATAATGCATTTGTAATTTCATTTGTTTTTGTTTTGAATTAACCTTATTTGCACGGTTTTAAAATATCAATTTGCAATTCTAATAAATTATTTGACACATTAGAGAGTGTTCTAGAATTGAGAGTCAGATAGAGAGTTAGAATACTGCGGATTGACTACCAACTCTATAGGCCGAAAACTGGTCATTCATGTAATAGATTATAATCATAGCATAGTAATCAGTTATTTCCTTTATATTCTTCCGCTTTGAGTTCTTTCGTCGTGATTTATATTACTTTTCCAGTGGTCACTCCTGTTATTTTACCAAATTAGTCAGTAACCTGTTAAAGTACTATTTGACTCACTTAGTTATGTTAACAAGATTGACCTGAACTTTGTGTTCATTAACGATCATAGCCATATTATATTTTTTCTTATTAATATTTATTTCTAGCATTCTAAAATAAATGTTTGTTTTAAGAATTTAAGCATATTCATTATCAGTTTTGTAACTATGAACTTGACATTTTAAAACACTAGATTATTAAGATTTTAGCTAAGCACTAAAATCAAGTTGAAATGAAATCGTACATTATATCATAGTAATGTGAGTCAAATTACAATAGCAAAACATTAGGCTTTTTCTTCAAATATTTTTATAATACTCTTGAGATGACACGACATTCCATAACAATTGAAAAAATACAAAAACATATAAAATTTAATTGACAAGTTTTTAATTCGAAATAGTGTATTCTATGATACTAGGAAGTTATACAATAGTGAATTAAGACAATGCAAGCTTCTTACTTGATAGAAAGTGCTTTAGTATTCCGCGCTGATACAAGATCTATTAACTAGATTTACTTTTACTTTACGACCGTATTCTGGTACCGTGGCGCAGTCATGCCGTGTCTATTAATGCTTAGTTTCGTCATCTCATGCTCATGTCATCGATTTTGGATACAATAGAAAGTTTTTTTGCAAAACAATGATAGTGGATTATATTTATGTAATAATGTTGCGGTGATTACATATTTTGAACGATAAAAGAATTCATTAGGATTACAGATAACATGATCTTTACGTGGTTTATCTGTACTTCTAATAAATTATATATGGATAGTTTCCAATCAAAATTAAATATGCAAAAATATCCACAGGAAGACGACTGCTGACTATAGGCTTTCCCAAGAATATTCATCAAAATTGGTTTCAACCTTAATTGTCGTATTATAAACGATTGTCGATAAAAACAATCTATTAAGTAAGAACAAAAAATAATAATTTTATTTTAACGTATCTTTTCTTGTCTCCAGGTTGTTTTGGTGGCATCGTTGGCCGTGGTCGCCTTTGCCAAGGAGGAAAAGGACGCACCGAAGGCTGTCGAGGAGAAGAAACAAGACAAGAGAGGTATCCATGACTTCGGCTCCTACGGAGGTCACAGCGGCTTCGGCGGCGGCAGCGATGAGGGACACAGCTTCGGACACGAGGGCATAAGCTTCGGAGGACAGGAAGGAGGTTACGGCGGTGGCGAAGGATACTCCTTCGGCGGCGGTCACGGAGGTGGTCAAGGAGGCAGCGACTTTGGAGGATACGGAGGCGGCGGTGACTGGAAGCCCATCTCCTCTGACCATGGCCACCACCATCACGAGCACGTCAAGACCATCGAGGTCATCAAGAAGGTGCCAGTGCCCTACACCGTCGAAAAACATGTCCCATACACCGTCGAGAAGAAAGTACCGTACGAAGTCAAAGTGCCCTATCCACAACCCTACACCGTCGAAAAGAAAGTCCCAGTGACAGTCAAGGAGTACGTCAAATACCCCGTCTACGTTCCCGAACCCTACACAGTCGAGAAGAAGGTGCCTTACGAAGTCAAAGTCCACGTTGACAAACCTTACGAAGTTAAAGTGAAAGTGCCCACTCCCTACACTGTCGAAAAGAAAGTGCCTTACGAAGTGAAAGTGCCAGTACCACAGCCCTACACTGTTGAGAAGAAGGTGCCAGTGCCAGTCAAATACGAAGTCAAGGTTCCCCAACCCTACGAGGTCGTGAAGAAAGTGCCTTATGAAGTCAAGGTGCCCGTCGACAAACCCTACCACGTGTATGTTGAGAAGCCCTACCCCGTCCCTGTTGAGAAGCCTTACCCAGTGACTGTGCACAAACCAGTGCCCTACGAAGTCAAGGTCCCAGTCGACAAGCCTTACAAGGTCGAGGTTGAGAAACCCTACCCAGTCCCAGTCAAGGTCCCCGTACCTAAGCCATATGAGGTCATCAGGAAGATTCCTTACACCGTTGAGAAAAAGGTGCCTTATGAAGTCAAGGTTCCTATTGACAAGCCCTACCCCGTGTACAAAGAGGTTCAGGTACCCCTTGTGAGGGAGGTTCCATACCCCGTGAAGGTCCATGTTCCCTACTACATCAAGAAAGAGGAGGATCACCATCATCACGAACACCAGCACCACGGTTGGCATTGAGAGGAATCGTTTAGCTGAACACATCCGTACCTTATAGGCTTAGTTCAAAAATGTGATCATTTAGTATTTAGTGTGTATTTGGTAAAATTTCGTTTCGTGTTTGTAAGGTTGTGATCATGTTTCGCTGTTTAGTTTGAGAAGTCTGGTTTTGTATGCCGTGCGTCGCGGCCAGTCCTTATTAGATGTTATGACCTGTTAATAATTGTTAGCTTTTACCTGCTTGTTATTGTGTGTTTATCGGAGTACATTTGCTTCGAGTGAGGCTGATGTAATAAATCGTGTGAAATGTTTGTTTTTGTTTTATTCTTATTTTATTATTAAGTCGCTAGTGAAATTCATTCATTTCTTACTTTTGCTAGTTCTAATTGCCATGTTTTCATATAGATAGATAGATTGCTATAAATAAGTATGAGATTTTCTAATGCTTTAGAATACATAATCACTTTTTATTGTTTACTTGAATGGCGAGACTATGCCTTTCCTTTTTCTTGTATGGAACAAGGCAGATCTATCTGCCTCGTGAGCTTATGAGCTACTAAAAATCATACAAATTAAAAACTAAAGAGAATGGCATGTCCATTAATGGGTAATATTGGTTTATAGATTAATATTTTCCTCTAATAGTCGAACAATATTCTTGCAAAATAGAATATAACCAATTTTTATTACTTTTGCTGGTAGTAGGTCTCTCATATGTAAGAGGCCCCCTAGGTAGGTACCACTGTAATGTCTGTTTCTCCCGCCAAACAGCAGTTTAAATGCACTAGTGTATTTAGGATTAAATATGGAACATATTGAGACGTAAGATCAGGATATAGTAAGGTCAGTGGAATGCCAAGCATTGCTTTGTAATTCATGATGTTGTTTGGTTTGCATGTGTAGTGTCCATGAGCCTTCGTATCGCCATATTACCATCTAGCGAACGGCATGCTTGTCTCGCCATTCACTACAATAAAATAAATCTAACTATATAAAGCCATAGTCCTACCTAATAATACTAATAGTTTACAGAACTTACTTTAAATATGTGACTGTTGGATGTATTTATATTTAGATATATAGATACATAAGCATCATGTGTGTATCTCATATTACTTTCGCTTAATCCACTTATATCAACCTCTAAGTCCATTCTTTTTGGCTCAGGTTACTGCGTAATTTTAAATGTTAAAAGTCATATGTAAAATATATTTCAGTTTATAAATAGGTAGAAAGCATAAATTACTCGGTATAAAATTACGAATATACCGCAATTGCAAAGCTCATGAGGTATAAAAGTAATTACTGATCTAAACTAATGAATGTTTCAAAAGGATTTTTTTACCAATATAGCCTACTAGGCATTAATTTAAAAACAAAGGACAGGCCCTTCAGTATATTGATATCTTTAATAAGAGGTTAAAAAACAATGTCGGTACAATTCTACGCTTTATTATGCAAGAAGAACACATTAAGACGGACATATATATCTATCTTACCTAGCTATCTATAAATATACACCATATCTATAGCTCTCTATTATTGTTAACTGAAACATCAAATGCATCGAAATATTTAATGAAATCTATTGTTAAAGCTAGATTGAAAGATTTTAGAGATCGGTTATAACCTGACCTTGGATATCGCGCCTTCTATTAGATTTATTCATAAACACGTTGAAAGAAAAATAGTAAAATCAATATTAAAGTAACGTGATGTAATAGATTTGGGTACATATATTTATGTCAATGGTTCTAGGGTGAAGCAAACGTATAATATAATTGGTATTTAGCACTTAAGAATTCATGAATTCATGAATCTTCAAAATTTTTCTCAACAGGATATCCAATGCTGAATATAGACCTCCCCAGATACTTTTAGAGAGACTTGTTGCAAGTAGCCTGCATCCATACACTTTTTGACATCTTCAACAGATTGACTAGTACTGTATTCGTTTGGTTAATGTTGCGAGAAGATATCATTCATTATTTTGAGTAACGATCAGTTATATATGGCTATCTCGTACCCAATTTGAATATTAGTAACGTTTATATTTCTACTTTTTAAGACGCAGCGTGAGTGTCCCAGTACCATGTCTGCTTACTCCTTCGAGAAAAAAGGCGTGAGTTTATGAATGTATATTGTCATTAGTATGTAGTATAAAAAAAATAAGTGTGATAGTTGCAATTAGCGTCTTATTGACCCAAAACCGAGTACAGTGTGATGTAATGTAATGACTACGCATGTCGCCATTAAATGCAGATAACTGTTATATAATTTGAAATAGATTTTTACAAACTTGTTTGTTTTAGACTATGTACATTTGGCTACGACTATTTGGAGCAGTAAGTATGAAGTTTCTGTGGTGGAGATAATATTTTTAGAGATTTCAGAAAATTTCTGCTTAAATTTCAACATTAGTGTTTTTGTTAAGGAAGGATAAATAATTTTGTAATAATTTTACTCAAAAAGAAATAATAAATAAATAAATACACCCAACAGTCATATACATAATCCTGACCTCACATTAAGATCAATTAAGTCTTGTGTCGTGGGTATCAGGAATCGAGAGACTTTTCGGTCTCACAAACACCCAGACCCGAGACAAATACTTGTGGGCCTCACAAACTTTTGTCTCCGTGCGGGGATCGAATCAGCGGCCGCACGTTTCACAGCCAGCGTCTAATCATCCGCAATAGAGAGGTTGTCAAAATTAATGCACATTTATACCGAAATGCCAATTTGCACGCCGCAATTAAGCTTATATTTCTGTGATTCATAACTATTTAGAATTATTTCTCGTCTCGATATAATGGTGCCTAAATATTTTACGTAGTTTCTGATTCCTACTATACAACACATACACCTTATTTAAAAATACTTTTACGACCTATCGACTGCCTCGGTGATGTAGTTATACTGCGGTACGGTTGCAAAGCTGAGGTTTCGGGTTCGATCCTGGTCGGTCAAAGTGATATTGCATATTTCCATTCATTATCGACCTAGGGTCAAAAAACTGTGACGGTATTTTTTTTTATTTCTATGAATGGCGAGACGTGCAAGCCGTTCGCCTAATGATGACCGCTCATAAACAGTAGCAAAACTCCACTGCGCTCGCCATCCTGAGACATAAGATGTTAAGTCTCAATATGTCCAGTAGTTACTCTGGCTACAATGTCCTTCAATCCGAAACACAACAGGGCATTTACACTGCTGTTTCACGGGAAAAAGAGACATTGCGGTGGTACCTACCTAGATGATCTCGCACATATGAGAGACCTACCACCAGTATGGCGATAGGCTTGCCCCCTATCACATCTCGGGACGGAATATACAAGGCGAAATAAGGGTAGTCTGGCAGAACCCCTATCTACCCCTCTGGGAAAAAGGCGTGCGTTTATGCATGTATGTTAAAAACCTATTTTAGCTATTGAATTTTTGTCCCTTTTGAACAACTTTTGAATGCAGATTGAGCGAAGAAGACCAAATATTCGATTATTATAATATAATATTATGGTATTCTAAAAACTTTTTTGGTATTATATTTAAAGTGATATGTAAATAAATAAATGAAATGTTTTATAACTATCTATGAACAATGTATTAGTGTATTGGTGTGGGGCTAGGACTATAACATAATAGTTAGGTGTATAATGTGTTTATTTATCTATTTTCCAATACAGTAGATAAAACTAAATTATTAAAGAAACAAGGTCGAGCTATAATCAGCCGTGCCTGACTGCATTTAGTTCGATATGTTATAAAAATATCTGTCGTGTTGCAATCAGGTCTCGCAACTGCAATTGCTTGGACTAATCGCCTATAAGTACTTGTGTTTGTGATATGTTTGACGTTTACTTGTGTCGCTAAGCAAACAGCTTACATTGAAATGCACCTTTATGGCTTTTGGACTGGATGATTATGAAAACTGTTTGTCTTCCGATTGTCTTTATGTTTTGACGGGAGGTAGGTTATTTCTGTCTGGATAACAACACTTATATAATGTTTGTCATATTGTCTATAGTGTTTTGCACTTCGTGTTTTTTAGATATAGGTTAGTGTAGTACTGTCATAAAACAGTTAATGTATGCGAATCAAAAATACCAATAATAGAAGAGTGGAGCGCACACAACTTCTTCTTCTACTGCCTGGCGTTATCCCAGCCGGTGTCAAGGTCCATTTTCCGGCTAATTGTCCTCTATTTCGCGCGATCTTCGGCCTTCTGAATAGTAAGCTATTGACCCTGACAGCTTCCTGATGACATCTAGCCAGCGCTTCCTTGGTCTACCCGTCGATCGAAGCGCGCACGATTTTATAAAATGTTGTAGAAGGATTAAGCTTATAATTTTACCTTGAGCAGCTCAAAACCCTTTTGGTATTAGTTTAGTACAAGTGCGTGGTGGCCTGTTGGTAAACGGACTAGACGCGACTGCCAACATGTTCACGGTGGTCGCGGGTTCAAATCCCAGGGCACACCTCTGACTTTTCGGAGTCATGTGTGTATTGACAGTCAATCACCACGCACTAAAACGGTGAAGGAAAACATCGTGGGGAAACCTGCATACCATAGCGATTCATAAGAATTACTATGGTATGTAAGTCCGCCAACCCGCACTAGGCCAGCGTGGTGGACTATATGGCCTAACCACTCTCAATCGTACTTTCGATTGTAGAGTAGGCCCGTGCCCTGCAGTGGGACGTATATGGGCTGATTTAAAAAATAAAAAATAGTTTTGTCAACTATGCTATCGTGAGACTGGTGGACTCCACACACATAATATTGTTACTAATCAATTATTATTTTTAATCATTTATTAACTGCTCTGAATTCAAGTCAACTGCCAAAATTATATTCATTTAATCTAAGCATTTAATTGTTTACTTATTTTCAAAAGAGAAACGCTAGTTTCTTGCACGTTCTTCTCTGGTGAATATAGCCTTGTGAACTAAATGGCAGAGAAAGAAAAAAAATAATGAATCTAACTAATGCATAACATTTAAAAGATTCAATAAAATATAAGCATGTTTATTTTTTTTTATCACAGAAAATCTCAATAAAGGCATTGTGATATGTGGGTGCCCTCATTGTATTTTTCTTTACCTTTGAAACGTAAAGACTTCAGAGTTCGTATCACTTAAAATAGTTACAGAAAACTTTAATACAAGTTCTATGTCCAAGCAACATTACCCATTTCGTAAAGTTCAAATGCCGACACAACATACGCATATAGTAAAGTTTACACTACACAATTATGAGTGCGTCTGTGGCAACTTTGAGACAATATGTCGAGTCATTCCTTTAAGAAACATGTTACTCAATGTCCACACAACACTTAGAAATTTCCTCCAAGTTGTATGCAACGAGTTACACTTTTTTTTAATGTGCATACATTCATACATAAACTCACGACTTTTCCCAGACGGGGTAAGCAGAGGTGCAACCAAGACATTCACGTTTCGGCTTGTGCGTTCCGTCCCACGATGTGATAGGGGCCTATCGCCATATCGGGCACAAATTTCTGACTTGGGGCTGAAAATGAATAGAAACATCCAATATCACTTTGTCCGACACGGGATTCGAACCCGAGACCTCAGCGTTCTAAACATACCGTAATAGAAATACGCAACCGGGGCAGGCCACCGAGTTTAAAATATGCAGTGTGACAAAAGTGTAAAGAACTCTACATCTTTCGCATGTTTTCAAACTATTCAATGGGTTGTAATAGCTAAGTGAGCATATTAGCAATTAGCACGTTAATTACACAAGCTTTATTACTACTTTGTGTTGTTTAACGCATATAATGTCTATCCGTGCAAAAACATCTTTTGCATTAATAGCGTTATAATAATAGAGGCGACATTGCAAACAAAATGTTTGTAACAAAAATGATCGGTACCGTACGATACTGTTTCTGTCTCTGTCACGCCTAGGCAGTAATACATCTTCGCTCTCGCTTCACTGTGTTCCCGTGTACACACACACGAGTATGGATGTACTAGACCAGCATAATGCGTAGATAATTTGCTCGAGATGTCCGCTCTATTATAATATCTCAATGTTTGCTTTAGACTCCTTGTGACTATTGTTCTGCTTGGATGGCTATTTTTTATATCAATAAAGTTTTCAGAGAAACCTTGAAACGAAGGAAAGGCATGAAAAGATTGAGTAAAGTGACGTTACGTGTTCTAGAGCATTGAGTATCTCTGCCCACCCGTACGGAATGTATGCGTGAAGATTATCAGTTATGTACGTACGTGTTTCTTTCTATGTATTTATTTACGCTAGTATAACCATTAAAGTTTAGGACTTAAAATATATATTGTCCAAATACACTTAAACATATAACGATCGAACTAGAATAAAAACCCAAAATAACAATATACATATTCAATCTACACGCATTACAACAAAACCAACAAGCTCATACAAGTAAATAAACAAATCATTATAATTATTATCCACAAGAGTAATAATTTAAAGAATTTATCATGAATGTTTACTCAACGGCTGTGTGTAAAGTTTATTATTTTGTCCTGGATACCTATACTTAATAATAGGAAGTATGCAAACGAAGCACCCGGGGCAATGAGTGGTCATTAATCTAAAGCGAGGCATTCACGCGCTTACTGCGCGATTAAAAGTCGCATAAAATAAAAACATATCAATCACACACAAAGCCTTGAGTAGGTATAGAATAAATCTGAAAATATAAGGTACTTAAAAGTGTCCCATCACTTGCGGCTGCAAATATTTGGTTTCACAATCAGCTGACTGCACTAAGAAGACTTTTTAAAGTAAGAATTTTGAAGTTAAATCATTATTGTCTATTTTAAAAATGAAAAAAAAAACGAATCACCACTTCACTGAGGTGGTATAACTAATCTATAATATTTTACTTTGTAGTCAAGAATATCCAACTGCCTAAAGTTATGGTCAAGCATTAGGGATATGTTTAAAAATGTATATGGCTATGAGCATCTGTGCATTAAATTTCTCACTATAGCTTTCTAATTACAATTCAAAGGCTTCTCTAAGACACAAGGTCGTTGGCTCATATTCCATTTACCACATATTTTTAAATAAAAATATATCTTTTGATTATTTTTGTTCGAGCAGCAAAAAGTAGCCGACAGTTTATTAAACTACTGTACAACCAGCGTCCATTTTACTTAAGCACTACCTGAGATTTTTTGTGACGACAAAAAATCGCATAGTCAGCCCTGCAACAGCCCACCTTTGCACATTAACTCTATGTAGTTGTGCTTGTGAGCAGCGGCGGTGAGTAAATCCGCACTTCCACGTGTTACGAGAGCGTTGTGCAATGCAACGATGATACGCGATAATGCCAACTTACTTCATTTTGTGAATGTTGGACACAAACATTTGGGACAATGTTTATTGGATAGTTTGTCAAGACACCGCCTGTGGCACACGAGGCCGCGGGTTCAATCCCCGCACCGAGAGAAATGTTTGTGCGGCCCACAAATATTTTTGTCGGGTCTGGGTGTTTGTGAGACAGAAAACTAGTTTCTGATACTCATGACACTTGACTCGTTCTTAGTGTTGAGTTAGGACTATGTATGTGACTATTGGGTGTTATTTACTTATTTTTATTAACAACAAAGAAAATATACAACACTTGAAACGAGTTTCAGTCAGTGGTTGTCTAAATTATGAGGGAAAAAGCATACTAGCGTTTACTCTTTCGTCTAATCCTTTAAATAGATCTACGAAATGAAATGCATTTATTGGTCATGTAGGCCATTAAAGAGTTCTTATGACAACTCAATAAGCATAGCACTTAATCGCTGCAAAATATTTTCTTACTTAGTATTATTTATTATAATTTCTTAGTTTTTTTTTTTATATAATGGCCTGGCGTAGTGGCGGCATTGCACCTGATGGTAAGTGCCAATGCCGCCCAGGCAGAGTATTCATTGGCATCGGACGGCATTCCCATGCCAATGGAAACAATTATGCCGGCCTGCTAAGGTGCCTCTTCACACCACGGCGGAAGGACCCAGGATTGTAGGAAGGAGGGAACACGTGAGACGGCAAACAATTCCACAGCCTGACGGTGCGGCACAAAAACGAATTCGAGAACCGTTTGGTTCGCGCCGAGATGGTGTGGACCGTCAAGCTATGGCTTCGCAAGCCAGCACGCGTGGTTCTGGTTAGGAATGGAGAGGAGGGGATTAAGTTGAACAATTCTTCAGAGCACTCACCGTGAAACAGGCGGTAGAGCACGCTTAGAGAGGCGACATCTCTCCGGAGTTGTAGCGACTCTAAGTTGCTCGTAACGTCTGCATCATTCACAATGCGGATGGCCCGCCACTGCAATCCATCCAAGGCATCGCGCAGGTACTGGGCGGATCCATCCCAGAGGTGGGAGCAGTACTCCATACCCGGCCGGACCTGCGCTTTATATAAGCGACAAAGCTGACCGGGCGTGAAAAACCGACGCACCCTGTTCAGGACTTCAATCCTGCGTGATGTGGCAGTTATTACGCCCTCGATGTGATTCCTTGGATTGAGATCACAGCGGATATCCACACCAAGGATACTTAGGTCATTCCGCATTGAGAGGGGAGCACCCTAAAGAATAGGGAGGGGAGAGAACGGGGATTTTTTGCACGTGAACGCACACACCTGGGTTTTCTTGGCATTGAACTCAACCATATTAGTTTCAATTATTTACTAATTTTATTAATTAGAAATCAATAAACAGCCTCCGTGGCGCAGTTGGTAAGAAGATGCTGTGAAACTTTATATCCTCGCACCGAGACAAATGTTCGTGTGAACGTCAAATATGTTTCGGGTTCGAGTGTTTGCAAGACCGACATTTTGTTCTAGTTCCTAATACCTACTACAATAGACTTGACCTTATGTGGGATGAGGACTATGTATTTGACTTTCAGTGTATTTATTTTTTTCATTACCGGTGCAGAAAGCCAATCACACAGTGCAACAATTTAATGATCTTACTTAGACAATTATTTTAAGAAAGACCAATCCGTATCAGGAATAGATAAATAATTTAATTCGAACACAGGTGTATGTTTAACAAAGCTTAAAAATAGCCACCCCAATAAAAATAAACGTACGAAACATCCCTTCAAGTTTCCGCCCTTAAATGGTGCCTCATTTCAACCCCTAATCCGTCTGATTAAATACACCAGATAAGGTTTAACCACAGAATAAAAACGTTTTTATTGTTGTCGATTTATTTCAAGATAAACATATCTTGTTGTAATAATCGAACGAATTTATCGATATGATTAGATATATTTGTCTTAGATAATTTGTGATTATTGGAAGAATATAATTAGCTCTTTAATTAATGCTTTTTTTGGACACCAACTTGATCCAATTTTATTAAAAATACACATTTGTTTACCTCTATACCTTGATAGCCTTGACAGCCTCCGTGGCGCATTTCATTAGACACTGGTTGTGAAACGAGAAGCCGCGGGTTCGATCCCCGCACCGAAATAAACGTTTTTGTATGTGTATGTATGTATTTCGGGTCCGGTTGTTTGTGAGGCTGAAAAGTCTCTAGATTTTAGTATGTGGTCAGGACTATACACATATATATGACTGTTGGGTGTATTTATTTATATTCTCAGTGATTAAGTGATTACAATACGGCCAGGTTATGATTGTTATTTTATACTAAAGGTCTGGCCCGGCTTCGCCCGTACAAATACATAAAATAAATAAATAATAAATAAATAAAAAACCATTTATTGCTTTGCATTCAGCTCGTGCTGACCGGGACCTAGATACCGGGCAGCGCTGATTTTCAGCCTCTCCTGACTTCCTAAGTTGTTGAGCGGAAGTCCAATAGCGGCGGCCTACTAGGCAACATTTACTAATAAAACGTAGTGACATTTATTAATTGGAAACCAGAAAAAAAAGGAAAATTAACATTGTAGAATGTAATAAAATATGGCAACTTAATTCCATTTCATAATTAATAGTCAATTTAATTATTTTTATGTGGTAACAAAACACGTGTATGCAAATTAAAAGAAAATAGTTGACAATTCGTTCTCGTAATTACATAAAATACAATGAAAATATTTTCTGCAACTAGTGAAAGTTTCCTTCAATCAATAAACAATTTAATAAGTAACAATTTAAAACACAATTTCCAATGCCGTCTGAACCTTCAAAACAACTTAATTTGCAAAGAAATGTAGCGGTGTATCCACACAATCTGAACATCCATTCATTATATGAACGTGTTTTGTGATTTGATAGCATTCGATTGAATTCTTAGGCTGATGGATATAACGCTTTGTTTTTTGACAAATGAACTGAAATGTGTCAGGGGCCCTACTATATTTATCCGAAACGAAGTTCGAAACTTCGGATGATCGAAGTTTATATACGATACGAATGTACCAACATATACTTATGGTCGTTATTGACTTACGGTCGTAGTGTACGTTATACAAATTCGAACTATTACAGAGTAGATACATTCGTATCGTATAAAAAACTTCCATCGTCCGAAGTTTCGAACTTCGTTTCGGATGAATATAGTAGGGCCCCAGGAAACATAGATGTTTTCAGTGTAATAATGAATAGAAAACATATTTTAAAGTATTCATAGTGATATTACACAATTTAGTTTGTTTCTTGTACTTACAGCTTCTTCTTACTTAAGGCTGACTTAATCATCATCGAGCCTCTTTCTCACAGAAAAATGAGCTTATCAGTAGTATTTTATTCGGTCTAACAAATTACTTTAAAAAAATTCCTACACAACATTATTACCTCAACTTAATTTTTTTAATCTATATAATATTTATAAAAAAATAGTGAAATCTTATTAAAGCGGACGTAAACAATAAACACATGAAATAAAAAAATAAAATATGCTCAATAATCTTAATTACCTTTAGTCTGGCCGCGCCACTAAAGCTTTACGCAGGTATAAAATTCACACACTTTGCATTCCACCTGTGAATTTTTACGAACAGTGATTTCTAAACGTAAATTCTTGTTTTAGAACATTGTTCTCGGGTCACCTCTTACTGTTGTGTCATCTAGTACTTTGTAGAATTCGTAATTATTAAACATTTCATTGCATTGAATGCACATTTATTTCCTTTTGGGTATGGTATCCGTAATTTGTGAATAGGCCAAGATTTTTTATTTTAAAAGATTACAACTAGCAGTCACATACATAGTCCTGACCGCGTACACAAATATCCAAAAAGAAAACAAAAACTTGTGGATTGCATAACCAATAGGGTATATGTATATGTCTTTTGTATTTATCAAAATAATCGTTTTCCATATTTTTGATACAATTTATCAAAAGGTATTTATCATAAATCACGAAATTTCCAATTTGTTATGTCAATATCTCAAAATTTGTATCTTTCATGACCTCCTGTAATTTTAATCAATATCAAGTAGACGTTGATTAAATTTATAGAAGTTTATAATATAAATATAAAAATATATTTCTTGGTTTAGTGGCACACTAAACCAAGAAATATATTTACCAATTCCAATTATATTACATTATTATATTAAATTACACGATAATTTCCAGAGCGAGGCGCTAGCGTCGAAATAATCGTTTTCAATATTTTTCATGTGCGAATTCACACCCCTATGCCCGAGACTTCAGCTTTGTAACTCAACTATAGTACAACCATGCCACCAAGGCATTTTATACTAGACGGTAAAATTGTTAATTAAAATTACCACCGCTTCGGAATGTTGCGACTGCCTTCATTTTTCTGCATTTTCTAAGATCTACGGTGAAAAAATATCCGCGACTGTTACAAGTCCATGGAAGGTATTTGTTACTGGCAAAGATAATGAAATTACAACAAGTATTTTTGGTATGAACGCTAGTAATGTGGTAACTTGTTAGTGGATGTCATAAACGTACACAATAACTTAATACTCCAGTGAGGTATGTTGATTTCACGATAAAATAGCACCTGTACGGTCTCAACGCAGACATAAGAATGTTTAGAGGCAGTAACCTTATTTACGTCATTTCTTTCAGATGTGGTGTTGCATTTTATCCGTGTTTGTTTTTTTAATTGATATAGTTTTGTAAATATAAAATAAATTTGGTAATCATCGTTATATATTTTACACAAAACCCACGTTTTAAGCTTTGTTTTCGAAATAATTCCGGGAATAAAAAAAGGCGTGATTTTACCAAAATGTATGTAAGAGATAATCACAGGAGATCATATTCAATATTTGTAATGGGAGATTTTAGCCCGATTCTTTACCAAACTAAAAATTAACTTACTTGATATTTAAATTAAAACGTACTTTAGTATGATCGATAAAAACATTAACTGATTGATGATATAAAATAAATAAAAATGCTTTGTAATCTTTAATATTTACTGTTCACGACCTTTCTAACTTCTATAATCTATTAATTTGATGTAATGTCTAAACATAGCCTAACTCTACGCCGAACTCAACACGAACATTTCGAATGAGAACATTTCTAACGAATTAGAAATGTGTTGATAGTTATCTCTTTATAAACGGACCCATTCCTCCATTTCATTTGTCCCTATTAATTCCAACTACAGTTTATATACTGTAAATCATACGTAAACACCCATTTAAGGATTGTAAAATAGAATGAGGTAATTATTTGATTATTAAATTGCCGTTTCAAGTACCTGATGGTTTTCTTGGAGCAATAAATCATTTAGTAATTTGCTATGTGCATATGCTCAGGCGTTAGTCACATTTAGCGGTAATTTCTTATCTGATTTAGGTATAAAAGTAATTAATATTGAATCACTGTATTGAATACATAGAAAGGCAAATACAGCAAGCGATTAAGTACTTATAAGTAAAGTAAGCAGCTAAGACGGCGGTCGCAGATTCGAATGTAAGGAACATTTTCATTCAATCAATTATTTACAAAATTGATAATTGCTTTTACAGTGAAAGAAAAGTCTTCCTATATTTAGCAACATTTTATTGAAAAGTATGTTAAATTGACCAACTCATCCCCGATGTATAGGAACCAAAGAATAGACCACTTATAGGACACATATATACAACACCAATATAGTTGTACGTAGAAAATTTATAGCAAATATATCGTTTTTATTTAAATAATCGGCTCCCACGTGTGTCCCTTAGTTTGATTCCCAAGGCCTCCCCGCCACCAAACCATTCGTCAGCGATAAAATCACATTTAACCCTTAATAGAATCTCTGGAATTTTCTCGCTTCTATGATTTTGAAGCGTCAAGTTGTTTATGGGTTTGTTTTGCTTTTTTGTTGGGATCTGAACTAGATTCAAATATAGGTTAATATTTTTTGACTGGTACGATACCTATATAAACTACAGCTTCAATCGTTCTGTGACTACAACGCACTTGATAGTAAGTCGAGTGCAATCTACCTAAAAGTATTCGGTGTGCACAATGCAATACTATCGTCGACTTTAAGTTGGACGCGCTGGAATGAACCTCCTGTTTGGTCCATCCATCCACCATCTGTCAGCGACCTTTCGCAAATCGTCACTCCACCAAGCTGGAGGCCGTCCTAAACTACGCTTGCCAAGACACGGTCTCCACTCAAGAACACGTTTACCCAGCGGTAGTCAGTTCTTCGACAGAAGTGGAAAGCCCACTGCCACTTTAGTTTGTTAAACCTATGTGTTATGTCTACGACGTTGGTTCTCTGACGGTTAATTAAATAACATTAGGAATCCTATAACATGAAAAAAAAAATATTTTTTTTTATCTAACATTTTTTGATAAATAAACGGTTGAATAAAACATCGACTCGAAAGAAATACAGACATAAATCCTTTTTTTTTTGTAACCTAATATATTGCTTTATCAGTGAAATGGTTTGTAAAAATTGAACGGTGATTTAATTGGACGTATATTAGAGCATTTGATTAAGTGTACAGATAAGAAGATAAGATTTGGCGACGTTTTT
This sequence comes from Hyles euphorbiae, assembly GCA_023078785.2. Lineage (NCBI taxonomy): Eukaryota > Metazoa > Arthropoda > Insecta > Lepidoptera > Sphingidae > Hyles > Hyles euphorbiae. The sequence continues at coordinate 6,121,643 of CM041056.1, read as the reverse complement.
TTACCAAAATCGGTTCCGAAACGACACGGTAATGTACCTGAGTCGGAATTTCGTTCCGTGACAGACAAAAAAATGGTTTATGTCTCATATTGAGAGATATTTAAATTAATTTATGCTTTATTTTTATTATGATTGTATTCTTATATTTTGTTCATAGTTTTTATATCCACAGGGTTTTTGATGAAATTATTGGATTGAGAATAAACTGATTTAAGCAAAAGACGTTTTATTCAAGAGAGAGATTTACAAAGACAATAAAAAGTATCATAAACAATTATTGGAATAGAGCACAAAATTCAAAATAAGTTAATCTCTATTCCACAATAGAAAACACAAAGAAGGTCAAATTTAATTATTACAACACTTGCACCAAATTTGAACTTTATATAAGATTTAAATTTTAATTAAAAACAAAAAATCTTATTTCATTTTAAACTTTGAACACCAATTTTCCGTCTAAGATACTGAAATCTATCTCTAGGAAGAGCTTTTGTAAACATGTCAGCATATTGCTCCTTGGTGCATACATAGTTCAAATCTATTTGCTTTTCTTTATACTTGTCCTTGATAAAATTATATTTTATATCTATATGCTTACATCTTTTGTGATAATCAACATTTTTTATTAAGCAAATAGCGCTCTGATTGTCTATGTTTAGACAAATAGATTCTTGTTTAAATTACATCTTGTTTAAATTCATCAATGTCCATTAACAATCTTTTTAACCATATTGCTTCTTTTGTGGCGGAGCACGCAGCCATAAACTCTGCCTCAGTGGTGGATAGAGCAACACTCTGCTGGCGTTGCGTTGCCCATGTTACGGCAGCTCCATTTTTTATAAACACATACCCAGTTAGTGACCTACGTGTACAAGTATCTTTGGCATAATCTGCATCACTGTATGCCTCAAGTATGTGTTTTGTTGAAGATGAATAACATAGACCATAATCTTTGGTTTCTTTTAAATACTTCATTATTTTCTTAACTACATTCCAATGCGTGTGGTTATAACAATTAAGATATCTGCGTACCAGACTGACTGCATACATTATATCAGGCCTGCTTACAACCGCTAGGTGCATCAATGACCCAACAGCTTCTCGGTATAGAATACTCTTGTCCGGAGGCTCAGGACTTTTCTCCAGTGTAGTATGCGGATCAACTGGAATATTATTACAGTTAGCGTCTTGCATATTAAATTTAAGCAGCAGTCGTTCGATATATTTAGACTGGTGAATGAATATTTTTCCGTTGAATTTTTCAATTTGCATTCCAACATAATTCTTTAAATTACATTGTTTAATTTTAAAATTTTCTTTCAGATCATTCATTATTTTATCAATTGCATTCTTAGACCTTGACATTAAGAGCCCGTCATCAACATAAAGTAATAAGTATATTTTATTATTATTAAAATTACCTGTATAAACACATCTATCTGCATGACTATTTACAAAGCCAAATTTCTTTAATAAGCTGTCAAATTTCTGATTCCAGCATCTAGGTGCTTGTTTTAGTCCATAAAGAGAACGTTTAAGTTTACATACCAGATGTGATGGGACATCCAAACCTTCAGGAGGCTTCATATAGATGTCTTCTTTTACATCACCGTACAGAAATGCAGTTTTGACATCAAATTGCAATATTTCAAAATTGTGTTGAGCAGCCTCGGAAAGTAATACTCTCACTGAATCATATCTCACTGTGGGAGAGTAAACTTCTGTGTAATCAAGCCCTTGTATTTGTGAGCATCCTTTAGCACACAGTCTTGATTTATAAATCAGACCAGATGGCATATCTTTTATTTTGAAAACCCATTTACAACCTATTAATCTTGCACCTTCTGGTTTTTCAATTAATTGCCAAGTCTCATTCTCTTCATGTGCTTTCAACTCATCTTTGATTGACTGCTTCCATTTTTCTGCATTTAATTTGTCTGATATTGCTTCGGTGTATGTCTCCGGCACATTATATGGTTCTAAAACTTCATTATCACACATATAAGTGTTCGCTTCTGTTTTATTCTTTCTAGTCATCGATCTAGTTGTTATATTTCGTGACAGCTCTGTTAGATCTATTGATTTTTCAGGCTCATATATAGATCCTTCATCGGAATAATAATTATCATCACTTATTCCATCATTGGTTGTTTCCAACTGTTGCGAATTATTCAATGTTTTGTCATTCAAGATGTTGTCATCGTCTTTTAACATTGATTCTGAAACAGTTTCTAATGGAACCATGACAAAATTTCTTTTAACTGAGCTTTCTATAAACATTACATCTCTACTCATTAGGATTTTCTTGGTCTTTGGATCTAAAAGTTGGTATCCTTTGGTTTCTTCACTATAACCAACAAAGATCATTTTCGTTGACCTTGGATCCCATTTCTTGACCTTTTCTTTTGGAACATGAGCCATTGCCTCGCAGCCAAAAACTTTCATATGAGAAATATTCGGCTTTATACCAGACCATTTCTCTTCAGGTGTTGAAAATGAAAGAGTTCTTGTAGGACATCGATTGGTGATATAGCACGCTGTTACCACTGCTTCTGCCCAATACTGTTTTTGTATTTTAGCATTTAGTAACATGCATCTTGATCTTTCCAAAAGAGTTCGGTTCATCCTCTCAGCTAAGCCATTCTGCTGAGGAGTGTACGGAGCAGATGTCTGATGTTTGATTCCTGACTTCTTAAGGAAAGCTTGAAACTCATTACTCAAATATTCTGTGCCATTATCTGTACGAAGTGTTTTGATAGTTAAATTCAGTTGGTTCTCTACAGAGGCTTTAAATTCTTTGAATTTTTCAAATACCTCTGATTTGTTTTTCAAAATAAAAACAAATACTTTTCTAGTGAAGTCGTCTATGAAAGTCACAAAATAGCGAGCTCCTCCAACAGATTGTACCTCCATCGGCCCGCAAACGTCAGAGTGAATGAGTTCGAGTTTACTTTGAGCTCGGTTGCCTGTTGTAGGAAAAGGGTTTCGTGTCTGTTTTCCTTCTAGACATGTAATGCAGACGAATTTCTCTTTGTTTTCTAGTTTCACTCCTGTATTATCTGATAGTCTATTTAAGTCTTCAAAATTCAAGTGTGCCAGTCTTTGATGCCAGAGATAGAAATCGTTGTCTTTCGAAGTAGATGTGTATGCTTGTATACTATGTGTTTTCAGCCTGTACATATTGTTTACCAAATTGGCAACTGCTACTTTTTCATTATTTTTATTGAATATCATACAACCTTTTCTATTAAATTGCACGTGGCATCCACTATTTATTACCTGACTTACTGATAGAAGATTTGTAGCCAATTCTGGAACATACAGAACATTCTGAACCATAATTGAATTTATCTTGCCTCTCTCATTGATTACATTCAGATTTACTTTTCCACAACTTTTCACAACAAGCTTCTTGTCATTAGCTACCTTTATTGTACTAATCGGAGGTGCTACTTCGTCATAGAGCCAGTCACGGTGCATTGTCAGATGCATTGACGCTCCAGAATCTATGTACCAACCATTGTCATTGTTTGTAGTTGCAGAGAACACAGCGACATATCCAGTGTCATCCTTTGACTGTTGTGTCTTCTTATTTCGACAATATTTACTTACATGTCCATATCTATTACATGTAAAGCATCTCGGACCTTTGGACTTGTTTGTTTTATCGGTAGCTTGTTTGGCGGACTGCATCGGTTGTCTTTTACCTTTGTTAACATATAATGCAGTAGACTCGGAGTTCCTCACGTCCTGAAGAAGCTTGGTCTTCACAAAATCAGCTGTGATCGCCAAACCAGAGCTCTCAAGTGCCATTATCATAGGTTGATAAACTTCGGGTAAACCAGCTAGCAGTAAGGTGCCTAGCCACTCATCGTTTACACTGAAACCAATGTTTCTTAGTTTATGCGCTGTCGAAATAATTTTATTGACATAATCTTCTATGTTCATGCAAGATTCGAGTGTCGTTGTTATCAGATCTCTCAATAAACCAACGCGGCGTGTCAAACCATTATCATCGAAAGCTTTTTCTAGATTTTGCCACACTGCTTTGGCAGTCCTTGCTTCTTGTATGTGTACATAATTAATAGGATCTACCAGCAATATAATTTTAGACTTAGCTATTCGAGTGTCGTTGTTATCAGATCTCTCAATAAACCAACGCGGCGTGTCAAACCATTATCATCGAAAGCTTTTTCTAGATTTTGCCACACTGCTTTGGCAGTCCTTGCTTCTTGTATGTGTACATAATTAATAGGATCTACCAGCAATATAATTTTAGACTTAGCTTTCGTGTCCTTTTTGACGTCGGGGTTTTCGGTGGTTATACAATCCCACAATTCTTCGTGTTCGAGATAAGTTTGTACTGCAAACTTCCAAGTAGGATAATTTTCTCTTCCTGTCAACTTTTCAATCAGTGCCATCGTATTGGAAGACATTTTGTTGATGAAGCGAATTTTACAACCAGTTGTCACGTATGATTTTTCTTACTGAATACGGAACTTCTTTTTGCTTGATATATTATATTCTCAGCAATTTATTCACTTTTACTTTATAATGTGAATCAGGTGGGCTGGGCCCATAACCTGATGAAATTATTGGATTGAGAATAAACTGATTTAAGCAAAAGACGTTATATTCAAGAGAGAGATTTACAAAGACAATTAAAAAGTATCAAAAAAAATTATTGGAATAGAGCACAAAATTCAAAATAAGTTAATCTCTATTCCACAATAGAAAACACAAAGAAGGTCAAATTTAATTATTACAACAGTTTTTTTTGTCTAGTGAAAACTTTTGTTCTGTACTGTACTGTATCAGCCCATATACGTCCCACTGCAGGGCACGGGCCTACTCTACAATTGTAAGTACGATTGAGAGCGGTTAGGCCATATAGTCCACCACGCTGGCCTAGCCACCACGCTGGCCTAGCTGGCTTTGTTCACTGTGTAAAAAATACATTAATTGCAATTAGACATTTTACGGGTATATTCTTCGATCGTTTTATTTAACTTAATTACTAACAAAAATATAAGATATACCTTGAATATTTCGCAAGTTGTAATCACTGTATGTGTATTTGCTAGTTTTTCTTTCATAGGCGCGGTGTGTGTAGCCAACATAATGATATTATGTTTAAATGAAAATAGATTGACTGCCTTGGTGGTGCAGTTGTACTACGGTATTATTGTAAAGCTGAGGTCTCAGGTTCAATTCCGGGTTAGGTAAATTAATACAGATTTTTTATTCAATGTCAGTCCGGTGACTGAAATTTGTGACCGATATGACGATAGGCTACCACATCTTAGGACGGAACACACAAGGTGAACACACAGAACACTGGAAAAAAAGCGTGTGTTTATGAATTTAATAATTAAGTAATTAAAAATATTAATTAGACAGAATCCGAACAAGGACGGTGAGAAAAATAAAAGGCGTACGAGACAATAGGATAAAAGAGTTTTTGATTATTTCTTAATTGCAAGTAATGGCGAAACAACCATGCCATTCGCCGGTTGGTTCGCGATACAACTGCTCATGAACAGTAGAAAAACCAAACAACACCATGAAGTATAAAGCAATTCTTCGCATTTCACTGCGCTCGCCATCCTGAGACATAAGATGTCAAGTCTCATTATGTCCAGAAGTTTCTTTACCTACAATGTCCTTCAAACCGGAACACAATAGTGCTCTTACACTGTTGTTTGGTGAGAGAAATAGACATTGCGTTGGTACCTACCTAGGCGGCCTCTCACATATAAGAGACGTACCACTAGTCCAATAGATCTCTGCCAATCCAAATGTTATCCTACTAATATTATAAATGCGAATTGTTACCTCTTCAGTATCAAATCGCTGGACCAATTTTGATGAAACTTGACATCGAGCTAGCTGATACCCTGGATTAACTCATAGGCTAGGGCCTATGACTTTTCTAAAATGGACTAAAAAGTATCTGCACCCGGGCGAAGCCGAGCCGGACCGCTAGTTGTTAATAATTGTACAATTGACTAGAATCATCACTATTTGTCATGCACCCAAGCAGTGGCAATAATGTCGTCAACCCGACGACAGGGCGCGACGGGGTGTACACCCCGCTGTGAAACCACCCCTGTGGAACTAGAGGGCGGCCTGCTTCTGTCCGACAAAAAAATCGCTTCTTTACGACCAACACAAATGTTTAGATAACGCGATTTATGCGAGTTTTAAATTGGGAATTAATAGATCTCTAAATTATTTGTGATCGCCAGGTGCTTTTGGTATGTAATATGTAGTTTCTTGGAGGGTGTAATAAGTTTAATACTATTGTTAACTATATAGTTTTGAGAGAGTAAATTGGATAAAAGTTTAAAGCGTAAATTAGATATTTTTTGATTTCAATGAATGGCGAGATGATCATCATCGCCTGATGGTAAGCGATATAACCGCTCATGACCAGTAGCAAAGTAAAAAAAATCGTGAATTATAAAGCAATACGGAACACAACAGTGCATTTACATGGCGGTTTGGCAGCAGAAGTAGATATTGTGGTGGTACATACCCAGGCTGCATCTCATATATAAGAGACTGACCACCAATTCTTATTATGAAAGGTATCGATAATGTAAGGATAAATATAACAATACGGCAACTAGATGTTTTACTTCTGTTTTTATTTCAGAATATCGCCAATACCCACACGCCAACTTATGTTAGTCGCGGGTACCCGAGAGTTTTAGGACTACCCTCGCGTCCGGCCGTCATAGTATTATACTGTGACAGTGGCATAGCGTTAAATAACAACAAAAAGGTGCAGAGATAATAAACTGAGCAACTAGTGTTGTGTGACGTATCCTGAAACGACACAAGTGACAAAACCAAAGCTGAGTAGCCAGCAAGTCACTCATCAGGGCGCTTAACATGCGGCAATGTAAGTACATTTCACAATTTTTTTGCCATCACTTATTTAATGCTTGCTACCTGTGCACAATCCCGGTACAGTCAGTGAGTTATAAAACTGTACAAGATTTTGTTTACATTGTATAAACAATACTTGGCTCTTTAAATTTTTATTATTTTTCACTTTCTGATTGCAGCTTTATTCGATTATCATAATACTAAATTATCGGCCTCATTTTACTATTCTCAATTTTTCTCTTCACTACATTGTATAAAACAAAGTCGCTTTCTCTGTCCCTATGTCCCTTGTATGCTTAAATCTTTAAAACTAAGCAACGGATTTTGATGCGGTTTTTTAATAGATAGAGTGATTCAAGAGGAAGGTTTATGTATATAATAGATACATATTATTGTAGAGAAATCTATATGCACCCGGGCGAAGCTGAGCCGGGCCACTAGTTATTTATAATTTGTTTTGCTTTGCACTTAAGTTTTACGTTATGTAAGGTTGATAATATATTAATGTATTTAACTGAATTAACTGAAGTGCATGGTGACCTGTTGTTCATGGATCAGACGCGGCTGCCAAGAAGTTTTTTATTTTATTTTTTTTTATTTTTTTTAACCACCACGCACTATAGTAATGAAGGAAAACATCGCAAGGAAACCTGCATACTACAGCAATTTTTACAATTTATATGGTGTGTAAAGTCCGCTAACCCGCACGGCCTAATCACTCTAAATCTAACTCTTGATTGTAGACTAGGCCCGTTCCCTGCAGTGGGCTGGTACAGAACTGAATTAATCATTATTAATTTCCTTCCATTATCTCCATCTAAGGGTAGTCGATAAAAGATTGCCTTATGCGATATGGCCACCATTTGTACTCTTATGTAATGTAAATTGTTTTATTTGTTAATATTCGTTGCTGTACAAAAATAATAAAATAAATAACCTTACTTTACCACTCCTTATACTTCAAACCTCTCATATTTTCTAAAATCTAATCTAATGAAAATATTCGTCATTTAAATATAAGTATAGTATTAAATGAAATCTATCAATGAAAAAGCTTTAGTTAGCAAATCGGTGCGTTTTGAGTGTTGTGAAGCGTATAACACACGTCGCACGGTCGGTTACACTGATAAGGGCGCGTGCACATGCGCTGCGGAGCGGCAAATCCGATGATATTCACACGTTTGTGACTGTCTGTCTGTCACGCATGGAGGCGGGGCTTTATGTTTTATCTACGGTTGCAGTAGTTTAGCTAGTTTAGGGTGTGATTTAGGATATCAATAAATAACTATTATTTTAGGATCATATCTGTTACTACCTATGAACATACATACCATAACGTAAACATATTAGTATGAAAAATCTCTGATTTAAACCAACAGCAAAAAATTACTGAATCTATATAATGTTGAACATTTTAATGGATTTAATTAATTATTTTTAGTTTCATTATTCATGTATAAATAATTATGTGGTTAGCAATTTGTCTGATACATCTGGACTTTTTTATTTTGCAAAATAAACTTTAAAAATTCCGGAAGGCAAAATAAAGGATTTCCTATAATATCTTACTAGATTTAGCGGATACATTCAAGTTAGATGAGAAATGCAAAAACACTTATGAGTTACTATAACAGAATTTACGCCATTTTGTACGTTGGTCGCTAGTCGGAAGTATACGAATATATTACTACGAGCGAAGTATTTTTGAGATGTTTTAAAGAGTAGATTTTTTTATTGCAATAGTTTACTCTACGCCATTTAATTAATAACTGACTGATCCAAGAATGATAGACGCTTTGTATTTCACTCTCATTTCTTCATTATCATATTATGTCTTCTCTCTTCAGCCACAGTAACTTCATTCCTGACCAAAGCCTCCCCAACGATGTCCACATCGACCTGTTAAAGCTGATTGTACCAGTATTATGTCGTAACCCTAAAATATTATTACAAAATCAAGAGTCACGGAGGCCTCGTAAATTGCATAAAAACGAAAACGAAACTAAATCGATCATGCGCCGTGACTCATTAACTTGAGGAAATTCATTCGACGATGTTTACTTATCATATTACGTGGTTGCGTAATGTGTTATTAGCCGATCGATTGATATTCACTTGTTGTTTAGTGATTGTACGATCAGGATGGCTTTGAAATATGTGTAATGTTGTTATAATATACTAGCGGTCCGGCCTTACTTCACCTGGGTGCAGATACATTTTTTTGAAAATATTCAGTGGAATATGTGCATCAGAGATAATGTAGGATTTTAATGGTGATAGAATGTTTGATATCGCCTCATTATTTTTAGAGGCTATTCGATTCAAATAATAAAATCTTTTCTCTTTACAGTATTAGTAAATTGCTGTGGCAAATTTCGTATTTAAATCATGCCAAAAAGGCATGCCATGTAAAATTTTAAAATCGCTACTCTATAATCTCAGGCACAGATACCAGGGTGACATTTCGGATGCATGTGTTAATTTAGTTAAACTAGAGATCTTTATACTCGTAAGTATGACTAATTTGATTGACTTCAATAGTAATTGTATTGAAGTCGGCTATCGTATTGGACTTCGAGCCAACACTTGAAAATAGTACGACTATTGAAAAATACAATGTAAAAGTATGCAACAAAAAAACTAAAAATGGCTCTCGTCACAAATCTAGCTTCTCGACTAACTTTAAACTATAAACAGTCCTTGGTTTCGTAATTTTCGCCTTCTATGAAGGTGCTATTGTCTAATTACGAGTAAATGAAACTAGAGAAATTCTGACCAGGCCACTACTTTGAACATAATGAGACATTTCACTGTTGCCCTTCATAAATACAAAACCATCGAACTCGCTTCACCATTTACGAAAATTTACGACAAAAAATCGTGTTCAAGCACTGTATTCAATACCAAAAAAACCTAATCGAAATCGGACTGGGCTCGAAGCCACGCGCCCGCAAAAAGATGCGTTTACCAAATATTCTAAAGAAGCAATTAAAGAGCAAATAGCCGTCAGTCGGTTGGCCACCCTGTATGATTAGTGGATAATTTGGGCATGTTGGCAGCACTTGGCGCCCGCGGCGGCGCTGTCAGCACGCGACCACGCGCTCAATTACAAACATGCAATTGGTCGTCGATTTGGTAGCGCAATGTTCACGGTGGTCGCAAATCGCGAATGTCTTCGAAATTCATTAGAAAATTAGGTTAAATGTAATTAAAATAGGAAATTAATTGGAATTCTATGGAATATCGATTTTAATTATTAAGTTTTTAGAGATTTAGAACACGAAATTTGGGCAGCAAAAAATGGTTTTAAATAAAAAATACAATATGATCGTTTTTCGCGTTCATATGATGACGCAGCTTCCCAAGGTTATTTACGGTAAGTTGCATTCACTAAAGATCTATCGAAATATCGGCATTAGCTAAAATTTTGAATTTCTTGCAAAAAATCTTTCGGCGAGTATGTTGCTAATAATATTTACAAAATACAATATCCTACTCCTTTCATAACTATTGTCTACATTAAAATTAGGTTATAGGTAATTCAAAATAAGGTATTCGACTACTCTGAATATTTTATTCGAAGGATTTCGTGATGATCCTTATTTTGATATCATGTTCACACCTTTTGGTAAATTTATTTAGCCCCGGGCAATTTAGAAATCCGATGATTATTCTGAGACCGATTAATCAATAGAAACGTGGTTTCGTTGCTACAGCCAGGTAGAAAATTGATTTTAATAGACAAAATTGCTTAGAAATTGATAAATTGGTAGAACTGTTGTGAAAGTTGCAAATATTTTAAAATTCGTTCTAGTTTATATAAAAATTATATATCCGACAATCACGCACAAAGTCCTGGTTTTAAAAAAAAAGTTTTACAGTAAAATAACGAGGTATATGGGTGTCAGAAACTATGGCCGTTTTGTGTCACAACAACTAGATTTGGAAAATTTGTGGGTCATACAATAATTTAGCTGGATGCAACGATCGAACCGATGCAATGACCACCAAGGCAGCCTTAAAGATTATGATAAAAAGTAAACATTGATTTTACACAGCATTAATAAATCAGTTTGCTTTCTAACCAGTTCTATGCTACAAAACAGCCTTCCTTGATATCCACGAGGAATGACAGCCCCAGTCTTAAGTATTGAAACGACTAAAATACAAGGATCATTGACCGGCGCATACTTCATACATCATTACGGCGAACTTCAGAAATTGCTCTGGTTTTGGAAACGCGTGACGGGAGCAGTTCGGTCTAATTTCTCTGCGGTCGACGCACGCGCCTGACTCCGTGTCGGGACTCAAATTAACTAATATTGTGGTGACCAAAATTTGTAATGTTAAACTGCAAATAATACGCCGGTTCTGCATTCATATTAGAAGAATTATTTGTTACACCAAAGATGCCGCACATTTTGGGGTTTAAGACAGTGGTAAACGGTCAATTTAGCCAAAATCGGAGTTATACTGTTCTTCAATTATATCGACGATATTTCTTCTATTCTTTTTTAGCATCATATAAATTATGACAAGGCTCTCTACAACTTAAAACTCGCGTATTTTAATGCCTATAATGTCTAATTTTAAAAATTAACAGCGGAATAATCTCCCGTCTCGGCCATCCCATACATCAGCCGTTAATAATTTCGTTCTGTATTCAAACTCTTATTATTCTCTTTTTCTTGATATAACTGCCAACACCATCTCATACGAGAATAGGTTACTTCACTCGTTTATATAAATCACCCGTTTACATATTTGTATGGATTTGAAAGGGCAAATTGATTTGCACCTAAACTTAGGGTAAGTAAAAATCTGCATGGGCTTGTTATTTATGATCGTTTTATGGTATTTTTATCGTATTATTGTATCTTCCATGATATATGTACTATTCATAACGACTTATATTTTAATATTGTGTAGTTCTAGTACAATTTTGTTGGTGTCCACGAGATAAGCATGAATTGATAGCACATATTTAAATATAACAATAATGGCAACTATTGATTTACAGATTACATTCTCTCTAAAAAAATATTTATATTAATATATGGTCACCCTAAACGGCTAAAAAATGGCACGGATTGCCAGAAACATCTGTGAAAGAACAAATGTTAGAATCACGCAATCAACAAAACAATTTCATATTGACGCGACTAATGATTGATTAGAATTATTACCTAGCACTGTATTATAGAAATACACACACACTCAAGCTTTTTATAGGAGACAAATTTTGTGTCGGGATTATCTAAAATTGTGAGACGTGAGACATTTCTATATATGAATCTTTTCCATGATATTTGGGTAGGAACATTGTCCCGCCAAAAACAGGGTAAATGCACTGTTGTGTTCCCTTTTGAAAGACATTGTAGCCAGAGTAACTACTGGACATATGGAGACTTAACATCTTATATCTCAGGATGGCAAGGGCAGTGAAAGCAGGGAAACCCAAGCATCGCTTTTTAATTCATGGTGTTGTTTGGTTTTGCGATTATCCATGATTAGTTGTCTTGCTTAACGTTAAGCGAATTGCTTGCACGTCTCTCCATATATTGCAATAAAACAAATGGAAAAAGTCTAGAAGAACTACGAATGACAGTTATGAAGTTATATTGTATGCAATAGCTTTGATATGCGTACTATTCTCTTCGCCAGACTGTCAAAGACCTCATTGCCTCTAATCTTCCTCGTTCCATCACTTCACAATTTCATAAACGGGTGCCAACGCACCTGCGATCAAAAGTAGTGGGTGTCTGTGGGCGTTAGTGATTCTGCTCCCTTTCCCAGCTGTCCCCGTGCACATCAACATTTTATAATACACGAACGCCAGAAGAGATCTTACCATCCCCGTATTAAGGTCAATACTGCTGATTAACTCGGAATTCAGCGAACACAAGACCAGTTCCAATAATTATGCCAGCATTAACTCATTATAGACCACGTTATTATTTATCGCAGTACATTGGAGACCATTAATTATTCTATATAAGGTGGCATGTATAAATAAATTTATCGGTTATTAAAACACCTCAAATTTCACAACTAAAATCATCCTTGGGTCTTGTTTATACGTCACGATTTTGTTTGTCGTGCGGATCAATTATGATTACGTGTTCCTTTATTACAATTGTTTTGATGCGCTTGTATAAAGCAGCTTTGTTGGTGTTACAAGTTCTATTTATCATTATAATTGTTTAATTGTGATAGTAAAGAAATGGATCTTAGGATGAGAAAATAGAGGAGCGGTTTTTCTGTTCAAGAAATTGTTAAGGCTGACCCATTACAATATGGGTATTATTATGATTTGCCAGAGTCCTGACAAATCCTAAATTATTTGCGAAATAGAAAACTAATATAATTTAAGAATATAATATATTTAACACATTGCTTGAGATTTGTTTTCATATTCTAATTTACTGAGTTTGTTGTTTAATTAGCTATGCTAGCTCAAAATCCTACACCTATCCTAGGGTACGAACTGAAAATCCGTTGGTGATCAAAGAGCGATTTGGGAGCGGCATTGCATGGTACGGCATCCTTTGACAATACGCGCCCAAATTTTCATTCACGTGGTAACCCAGTGTAGACCCACGACGTGCAAAATTGTTCCTTTTTTAATGTTATTTTTACATATTTTTCTTTTATGTACGATGGTTTGGGATAAATAACTCTCTTTCTTTTTTATATAAAAAATATAGGTTATAAAAACTGTCATCTAGGATGATAGTTATGATTAGCTTGTTAATTTGCCCACTGATTGTTGAAAAAAGGAGTGCTGGCAAGTCTTGGCGTGTAAAGCGGCCTGTATAAATCTCCGAACCCACTTGACACCACGTTTCGTTCTCAATCGAACAAGATGCCGAGTTTTTGCAGTTACGCTCCACAATCGGCATTCAGCAATAGCAAAAAGGACCGAATCAAAATTCCCCGATGGCCGCATCTTTTATTTATGCGCTTCGTTTCGGCTAACAGGCGTAATTTTTTCCGGTAAACAATCAGTTTTGCCAGAAAAATGCGAGACGAGAGGAAGACATAAAAAGGTCAGTCGTATTGTCGATGGAATTTTTTAAGTTCTTGTCGAGGACTCATAAATATCGAGATATGATTGCCGTGGACTGCGGTGGAATGACCGAGTCGGTCCCGTATTGTACTTACTTGGCCGTTTTAGAAAAACTGTCCTGATTGTTTGATGTCGGCGGAGCGCGGGCCACGCATCGGCGATGGGAAAAACTCCTACCTACCACATGTGAGTACGTAAATGGCATCGGGTGTGTTTGGGAATATAAACTTGAATATCTGCTCATTGCTATCTGCACTGGTGGGATAAACGGTTTTGTAGTATATATTCACGTGAAATTTGAATTAAACAAATGATTTCGACTGCTTCCAACTGTCACTATAAACTACACTTGGAGAGGCATAGGTCTCCTTAAGAACGCACTGGAATTCTCTTGCTTGACAAAAGAGAGTGAGAAATTATATCTTAAGTAGATTAATGAAATATAGAAAAAAGCATAATTCTGTACTGAGCTTTTATGTTATGACCTGTTATTGTTTCAATGATTCTAATATACGGTTCGGAATGTGCAACAAATAGAAAATAAATATTATTTAATTTAGTGTTAGGTACCAAGACTAGATACCGCGTGACTTGATTGATATCAATTGATCTATTTATTATAAGTAGGTATATGTTGATTACCATTTGTTCTAGTTTTATAAATATCGAACATTGTAACTTCATATACGAAATCCTTTAGACATTTATATCGAAATTTCGAGCCTTGTAATACTATATTTAAAACAACGTAAATGAAATCACAAAATCCTTCAGCTATTTTTATCAAAATTTTGGTTCCCGTAAAACTATATTAAAACAACGTAAAATAAAATCACAAAATAGGTTAGAACCCGAACAAACTTTATAAAGTCATAATAAAATACCGCAAGTCTCATCGAAACACCAATCAAAATATCACATTGCGATGTTCAAGCCGTATCACGAGGAAGAAATTACAATACCGGTCCGCGGCGCAAGAACCACCGTGGAATATTGCCGTATGCACTAATGATGTGTATTTCTGCGGTTTAATTGCGAGCAAGCAGACAAACAAACTTATTTTTACCGTCGATTATATCAATTTTCATACTTACGCAGAATGAAACTGGAAAGAACAGCGGCAAAACAAACTTTGCGCGTTGAGTTTTGTCGCATGAAAAATGTATGAAATGGCTCATCTTGTAAGGTGGATAAAAAGCGGGCTGCCCTCGAGACGGTTTTGATCTGTGTTCACTGTGAAAGGGTATCATATCGGTTTTGGTATTTTAGTTATTAACTTGGTAGTCAGATCCTAAAAGCGACTACCAAACTCAAAGCTGTCAAGCTCGGCATAGTTCACGCGAGTTTTTCGTGTTTGAGTTTAGTCTAAGACGTTTTTTATTTAATTTAAATGAATGGCGAGACTGGCATGCCATTCGTCTAGTGGTAGGTTAAACGACCGCTCATGGGCAGTAACAAAACCAAACAACACCAATACAAAGCAATGCTTGGCATACCACTGTGGTCGCCATCCTGAGACTTCAGATGTCACGTCTCAATAGTTCCAGTAGTTAATCTGGCTGCGATGTCCTTTTAATCTTTTAACGCGAGTGTCAGAAGATTAGTATATTTGCCTATGAGTTTTTAACTAATATTGAAATTTTTTCGTGTTAAAATATGGCAGATTTTATATTTCTTAAGGTAGTTGCGCAATTTAATAATTAAGTACATGGACATAGATAGTATTTGGTTGTTACCAATATTGTATGTACTCTGTAGTTGTCACTCAGACTGCTCTTCAAAAATTAGTGCTATCATCCTAAGGCCATCTCTAAGATAATTTTATGCACGTTATATTCATTCATTATTCCACGCAGATATATATAAAAATATTTTATTTATTAACATTTCGCTACTATATAATATCGCAATGGTACTCTGTATTGATGATATCAACCAAATCAGTCACCCAACTAAAAGAAAACCATTTTATTTGGGTAGTCAATAGCCATACATATATTTGTGAACGGTTCCTCATGTAAAAGGTTAAGAAAAGCCTCTAGCTAATTAAGCATCGTATGCCGAATTGATGTGTTAATAATGTATGTAATTTATTCATTGTAATTCAAGTAGGAGCCAGTTATTACGGACACCGAAAGTATTTTGGCAGTGTAAGATTTATGGTCAAAATCTTTTACCCTTTGGCTCTTGTCATGTTGGTGTCGATTATTAATTAGTTCCGCGTGATGTCGCCGGTGGCGTTGCTGTCGCTAATTTCGTCGATAAGAGTGGAATCGGACTTTGTATGATTTAAAATTGATAAATGTATTCGCAGATAATTAAATAAAGTGGTGTTGTAGGACATACAATAAAAAGTACATTGTTAATGTTTTTCTATGTCTGTAATGTGTGAATATTTGTCAAACCAGATGTAAGAATGGTTCGATTCGATCAATGTCTTTCAGAAAAGCAAAGTAAACAGCTAAGCTTTTGAGTTTCGATCAGTGGATGAGTTTGTCTTACATTTAAAATCTATCTATTTTCTCGGTCCGAAAGGCGACTGTCAAACAGAACCATGAAAACTCCGCAACACTGTCGTACTTCAGGCCAAGCCCGTGTTAATGAAGGTTCAACTAAGTTCTAACTAACTCCAGACTAAGTATTACTAAGACTGCTATAACTATAATATAAGTAGCGGCCCGTCCCAGCTTTGCCTGGGTTCCGTCCCGTCACTTCCCATCCCGTACCAGTAAAATTGTCTATCTTCAATACTCATGATATTTGACACGGAGTTGCCCCCATGTATATGAATTATGCATATAAACCTTCTCCTTGAATCGCTCTATCTATTGCTGTAAACTTTCTGGAATAGTTTAAAGGGTTTGAGCACACAGACACCGAAAGCGACTTTATTATACACTATTTTTTCATTTGACGAGAGATTACTTCTCACAGCGTTGCGGAACACTTACTACCAGGTGCATTTGAGTAGGATTTATGTTCCAAAATAAACTAAATTATATTTATCATTGGTGGTCTCTCATTATGTGAGAGTTTAAATGCATTGTTGTATTTCGGGTTGAAGGACATTGTAGCCAGAGTAACTACTGGACATATTAAGACTTAAAATCTTATGTCTCAGGATGGCGAGCGCAGAGGAATGCCAAGCATTGTATTGTAATCCAATTGTTTTGTATTGTTTGGTTTTGCTACTATTCATAAGCAGTCGCATCGCTTACCATCAGGCGAACGGCATGCTCATCTCGCCATTCAAGGCAATAAAAAAAACCTAACTGAGAATAGTTTTGTTGAAATATAGGTGTTTTGTTTTGGTCTAGAACTCCCGTCAAACTGAAATCTTCAACAAATGTCTCATGTCTCACGAAGGCGAGTACAGTGAAATTTCGAGGCCCCTAACACCCAGATCGGGAACGAATACTAATGGTTCACAAACACTATCGTGATGCATAGATTCACAGTCTTTTGTTTCTACACAAGTTTATTAACTGTACCACGGATGCTGTACAAAAATTCACTAGGAACCCACTCCACACATCCGCAGCCCGTCTCGAATCAAATCATTCCAAACAGTATCACATAATGAATGACACGGGTGTATATTTTTCTTATTAATAAAGCAGCGACCCACAGGCGTCTTGGCTCTTTCATTACCCGCTCCTTCAAATTGAGTGCGCGTTTACCAATATTACGGACTCTTCAATTGATTGGTAGGCGGAGCTCATATGAATATTTTTTTGTCTCCTTCATTACGTTTATAAGTTCCCAATGTACCTACTTACTGATATTCTACTTATGCTATGGGTGTATATTTAACATATCGTAAATGTAAGCTTCTATCAATACAGCGATGATGATAGTAACATAAACTTTCTTGTAATTGTATACCTAACATATTTGTGGGTACATGTTGTGTATACATATTTGGAGTGATGTGTGTATTGATTGTAAATCACCACGTAATATAACCTTGAAGGAAAACATCGTAAGGAAACCTGCATACTATAGCAATTCCGAAGTATCACTATGGTATATACAAGTCCGCCAACTCGCACTAGGCCATCGTGGTGGATTGTATAGCCTAGCCACTCTCAATCTTACTCTTGATTGTAGAGGAGGCCAGTACTCTGCAGTGTGATGTATTTGGGCGGATACAGTACAGTTTTGACAAGTTATTACAGTAAACCAACAACAGCTATTAGTGTGGGGAGGCATCTTAGCAGGCTGGCATAATTGTATCGAATGACATGGGACTGTCGTTTGATGCCAATTGATACTCTGCCTGGCCAGCATTTGCGCTTACCATCAGGTGCAGCGTGATCACTATACATGACCAGAATAAAAATAAATTTAAAAAAAACTCCATATGTAGTTTTCAGTACATCTATCATCAAGTAAAATGCATCTGTCACCCAAATTCTCCATAATTAAGTATATTAAATAAAGAGAAACATAAACCATAAAATTGTTGACACCGCAATCCCGCACCTTGCGAAATAATTAACAATACTACAAGTATAATAAATGCAGGAACAAAGGAAATTTCGGGTGTGCGACGGGCGTCGGCGCTGTAATGACAGGACGGTACTAAGTAATGAGAGTAACTACATGATTGTGGATTATATGGGAATGCTGGCTGCCGAATATTGTGAGTGGGCCGGGAGCTGGGTGCATTAATTTATGAACGTTGGTCAACTGTTTACTGGTGGTAGGTCTCATATGTGAGATGCCGCCTGGGTAGGTACCACCGCAATGTCTATTTTTCCCTCCAAACAGCAATGTAATTGCACTATTATGTTTCGGTTTGAAGGACATTGTGGCTAAAGTAACAACTGGACATCTTGAGACGTAACGTCGGATGTTTCAGGATGGCCAGCGCGGTGAAATGCAAAGCATTGCTTTGTTGTTAATGGTGTTTGGTTTTGCTATTGTTCATGAGCGGTCGTATCGCTTAATATAAGGAGAAAGGCATGCTCATCTCGACATTCATTGGTTTAAAAAAATACAGTGAATCTTATACAGTTACCTAAAATATTCTATCCGATCTATGACGCGCATTTGAATCAATTGTAATATTAAAAAATACGTTATAAAAATATTATGTAGGATAACATAATTATCGTAAATTATAATACACATTTTAATAACAATATTACCTCAAAATATAGTGAAGTGTGAAATGATGACAACAAAAACACAAATTCGAATAATTCTTAAACGCGCCGCACATTCTTTGTTAAAGACACATTGCTATAAGCAGTGTAATATAAGTTTCCCTATTTTTTAAATTTATTTTATTAAGAAAATTTGTAATCGTATTATTTGAAATGGATATTTTCAATGGAACACATTAGTTATGCCTGATTACACCTTTATTTGCCTATCTGTATTAAAATTATATTATCTTAACTAGGTAGTTACTTAAAGAGGTGTATTAATTTATTTAATCTTTATTGTACACAAGAAAACAAACACTGTGATACAGAAATAACAGTTCAAGTAGCGATTTTATCGCTGTAAAAGATATCTATCAGGCAACCACGGTATGGACTTATAACAAAAAAGAGTCGACAGTGTAAAAAGTAAAGAATAAGAGCAAATGTTAGGGATTTTAAACAGAAAACAGCAAATAAATCAGGATATGTAGAATGAAATAATCACATAACATTTAGGTAATTTCATTTTATTTTATTTGTTTTGTAAGAAAATAAATGTATTACCCACATAATGAAGAATAATATAAATATATATTATGTAATTAGTCTAAGTTGAAGTGGCAATGGGCCGGGCACATAGCGCGGAGATCTGATGACCGATGGGGTCGGAAAGTACTCGAATGGAGGCCGCGTACCGGAAAGCGCAGCGTAGGACGTCCACCAACAAGATGGTCCGACGACCTGGTAAAGGTCGCGGGACGTCGCTGGACACAGGCTGCCTCCAACAGGTCTCTGTGGAAATCATTGGGGGAGGCCTATGTTCAGCAGTGGACTTCCTTTGGCTGATGGATGGATGGATGGATGAATTAGTCTAAACAAAAAGTGCTATTTTTGTATTCTTATATTTAATTAACACTATTACATTAAGAATACTACTATAAAATATTTTAAAAAGTTGGGGACGGCCAATAATATGTTGAGATTGACTTTCCATTTAAGTGTGTCCTGGGATGTGAACTCGCGACCACTGTCTTAGCAGTTTGCATCCAGGTCAATATCGACAGACCACCACCACGCAACTATTTACTTGTGCCGGCAAAAAGGTAAATTTTAATGAGGTTAAGTATTTTATTAATTTGTGGCATCCACGCATGCCTTCCATCAAAGGTGAACGCGTAAAAACTCCTAATTGGATAAATAATATTAGTACTCAGAAATGTCATGTTTTCACTGAAACTATGAATATTTTGTCCATAATGTTAAATTGACAAGCGTACAATTTTTTTTCTTAGGAATAGCGTTCTGCCGTTTTTCCTCGTTAGTTGAGTAGTAGTTTATACGAACCATGAATGGTAATGTCTGCGCTCTGTAACTTAAGTTGGATAATTTAATTTAGTTATGTGAATTCTTCGGTCAGAAAATAATTATTAATCCCGATAGTACAGGAGGCTCGTGATTTATAATGGGACGTATTCGGGCTGATATAGTACAGTACAGCTTATTGTTTCAATTGCGTCTTGGCCTGTTGCTTCCCAATAGTCGTGAACTGCCAAAATAACATAGTTTTACGGAATCATGAATGTTATCATATCAATTATCAACTAATACAGTGAAGAAATCTACATTCTATAGAGATGTTATATGAAGACTACCGAATCGCAATAGACTAGCAAAATGGACTGTGGGCTAAGCCTTATAGCCTCTCTGTCGTTTATACTGATAGATAATCTTGAGATTTTTATCTACCAAAGTTCAATATCGTCAGGAAATCTATCAATTGTTTTCTTTATTATCCTCTTTTCTTTTCGGACATATAATGTTCACTGCTGAATATAGGCTTAACCTAAGGATTACCATATCAAACTGTTCGAAAGAGCTAGCTTCCACCAATTTAAAACAACCTCTACGCCTAAACTACTACTAACTAGTGCTGCCTCGTTGCCCCAATTGTACTACGGTATGATTGCAAAGCTGAGGTCTCGGGTTCGAATCCCAGGTTTGGCTAAGCAATATTAGATTTTTCTATTCAGTATCAGCCTGGAGTCCGGAATTTATGCCCAATGTAGCAACAGGCTCGCCGCTCTATCTCATCATGGGACAAAACACGCCAGGCGAAATATAGGCTTTCTGGTAGCACTTCTGCCTACCTCTTCTGGGAAAAATGGCATGAGTTTATGTATGTTAATTAAGTCATCTATCACTTAGTAAGCGGACGATAAAATATCACTATTACTTACCTTACCACATCAAGAATAAGCTTGATATTTCCACCAAACCCGCCAGAATATCGACAATCGCGTCTCGTACCAAAATGGCATATCGGATATAAAATATGATTCGAGGATTTCGATCGGTATTTAATATTGTTTTACTGCTCTCACTGCGGTGGGCGCGAGCCTACACGTAGCGATGTGTAGATAACACGTCACAGATGGATCGAGCCCGCATTACTCTCATAAAAGTATTGAATTCAAATTTTAATTAGTGAATTTATAATTAGTTATGATTTTTTGTCGCCGCTCTCACTGGGAGAGAATTCCTCGAGTGTTTTATTGTTCTGAGTGTGGAACGGGTGATGTTTTATTTTGTATATTTGTAGACAGATTGCTGCAAAAGGTATGATGCTGATTCAAGGTGCCGAGAACGACCAAGGAACTCCTAGTCTACACGACCTGAACTAATTTAAAATTATAAGTAATATTTTTATGTAAATTTGATTTTGAATGTTCCTTTTTTTACCTTAATTATTTTACTAAAAACTTTGTATTTCAGAACAGCTGATTCAGAGTACAATATGGATGAAGTCATTATCATTTGATAAAAGTATAGTTTCAGATGAATAGAAAATTATGGATTACACAAACAAAATCTACTGAAAACAAATATTATCAAGGTATACAAGCTCCCGTTCTACAAGGCTTAACAAAACGTACTTAGCTAATAAAAATCGGATGTTTCTCTCATCTTGCACAATAAAAGCAAATTAAGGCTTGATTTTATTGTTTGGTGCGCAGGAACCGAATGCATTGTTGATACAATGTTGGCAACCAGTCTCTTGTGTCATTAGTTACTTTATATCAATTTGGTGGGGTTTTTAAATAATTCTCTGAGGTAATAAGGGATATTTGGAAATCTTTGTAACGTTATGTTCTGCTTCGTACTTAATATATTTATCTCAAAATGGTAGATGGAATTTAACTGTACTTAGACAATGCTTTTTATATAAATAATATATGCGTAGGCATTTTATTCTTTTAGAAACAAATAGTAGAGATAGACCACTTATGCTATTTAAAATCTCATACATATTTATAAAAATTTGATTGGACATGAATCCTTTTTTTACTTCGAATTATGGAGATACGTAGTTGTTTATTACAACATTACTAATACCAAACATTTGACCAAAACCGACGAAACCAATCTGAAATTCTCATTTATAGACACTTACTGATCACAAGATCATCAGAAGCATTTGACAAACATTTCCTTGCGTAAATAAATAAATCCAATAATCACAATGACACTTACCCCACAACATCCCTTTAACCTGTCAGCGCAGTGGGGCGCAACCCTCAACTGTCGACGGGGTCGAAATCACCCTCGACCACCCGTGGGACATTATCTAATCCGAATTAACTATTATAAAAAGTCGGTCTCGTTAGCGAATGCTCCCAAAGATAACGGTATCAATGACGGGATTACACAAAGTTAATTTTGTCGCGTGGCCTCTTAGACCCCGCGTGTTTTTGATGTCAATCAAGGATTATATGAGTGGATGATTTTGTTGATACGGGTTGTAATTGAATGTGAATTTTGATTTGTGATTCTTTGGATGGTTTGAAGTTAGAGGGAGTGATAGTTTAGGGACCAAAGAAATCCATATTAGGAAACGTTTAAACCAGAACACGCGAGTATGATGTTACAAAGTAATTTTTACTGTACTTTGTCACCCTAAATATAATGAGCACGGGACTTCTCTGCAATCGAGGATTCGATAGAGGGCACTTAGGCCATATTTTGCCGCAGTTCTTCTTTCCATTCCATGTAAATTATTTGCATACATCGTTAATTATTGTTTGGTATAATATTACATATCACATGAAAAGTATATGGCTAGTTGTATGCAAATACATTGCGTTTAAAAATAGATTAAAATTGTTTCAACCCGGTTTTGGTAATCACGACATATTTATGTTAGGCGCAGAGAGACAATTTTGTTTCGTCAATTGATGGTCTATTTAGTCGATGTTGCACTTACCCTCAGTATGCATTATCTTTCCAGTGGCAGATTAAAATACAATTCACATATCAATAAAATTTCATTTATACCATGATCATCATTCGCGCATTTGCTAACCTCATAAAACTATTAACACATATGTAACAATAGAAAACAGTGTATTGTGTGTAAGTCACCACATCTGTTAGAAAATAAACAAGCTATTATACCAACCATTATAAGAAGATCCCTGCCACCCTTTTCACAAGTACAGAATTGATCCGCATAAATAGCACTGAGGGGTCAGTAAGACCGGACGTGGTCGACGCATGTGTTAAAATCAAATGACTTGCCGCACATAAATAATCATGTAATTGGAACATTGGAATCACAACATTGTGGTTCAGAAGATTAATAAGACGTACTTGTAGGAATGTTTGTGAATAGTATGGACATGGTTTGGCAAATGTTTGATAAAATGTTATGGGATGTTCGTATTTTCCCGTATAAAATATCTATATCGGTCAAGGCATATAATGGGAATATAGCATAGTGGCATTAAAGTCGCTTTCAGGATTTAGCTTGTATATATATCCAGTGTTCGAACGATCGACGTCCAAAGTAAGATAAAAGTTTCCACTTCTTATATTGTATCACGGGCCTACTCTACAACCGAGAATACGATTGAGAGTGGTTAGGCTATATAGTCCACCACGCTGGCCTAGTGCGGGTTGGCGGACTTCTTATATTAATTATATAATATTCTCTGCGACACTTGTCATTCACTCTAAACTTAGTCTAAGCCCTAACCTAAGGTTTCGACGTACTAAAGAGGATTCGAATATTTTGTGGAACTTTTATACCTAATTTATCATAAGACTATATCCAGTTTTTGTTTGTAATTGAAAAACATACCACTGTTTATTAATTTCACGTACGACATTCGAAGATTCGAAGCTCCTTTCGAATCATACAGTAACCCCGGATATCTAGCTATTAGGGGTCGGCATTATTATGTCCAAAATTTGAAATGCACTTGCTATCAGATATAGAAATCACTTCGCCATCAAAAGAAAGATGAAACCTTTTATACTCACATACTATATTATTTTGAAGTGCGTGGTGGCCTGTTGGTAAACGGACTAGACGCGGCTGCCAACATATTTACGGTGGTCGCGGGTTCGAATCCCAGAGCACACCTCTGACTTTTCGGAGTCATGTGTGTATTGATAGTCAATCACCACGCACTAAAACGGTGAAGGAAAACATCGTGAGGAAACCTGCATACCATAGCGATTTATATAAATTTCTATGGTATGTAAGTCTGCCAACCCGCACTAGGCCAGCGTGGTGGACTATATGGCCTAACCACTCTCAATCGTGCTTACGATTGTAGAGTAGGCCCGTGCCCTGTAGTGGGACGTATATGGGCTGATACAGATACTATATTATTTTGCTGTTCCACAATATTCTTTACTACTAAAGATTGTATAACACAGAAAGAGCTTGACAGGGTGGTTTATCCAGGGGTGCCATATTGCGCCGAGTACCGTGCTGTCATAGTCATTATCTGTGGCGAATGGTTTAGGGACGAACTCATTAAAATCATAAACAAACAGATAAATATTTATATGGAACCGTATGTTTGTCTCAGTTTAAAGCATATTTTGAAGTGATTGAAATCACCTTTGATTTTAATATGAAGATTAAAAACGGTTATTCATAGAGGTCATAAACGGTAATCAGCTATTTAAAAGCTGATTAACTTTAAACATTAAAAAAAAACTTGCGTATGTCTGTCAGGTGAAATCCCTTTTTTTCTATGAAGTAATATTATGAATACCAAATCTTAATGAACGTTTTACGTCCTCTGGTCGTAATTTAACTAAACATTAATTTTGTTAATTAGTTTCTTATGAATAAGAAGTTAGATTTTTATATGAGGAGTGTATGAAACGTCTCATACAAACTGTCTCTTGGCCTGGTTGTCGCATGGGCACGCGAGGGCAATTTGCGTGGAATTACAGTGGTTTGTAGCAGGTGCGGCACCCAGCGCGACCCGTGCCTGCACCCCGCCGAATTCTGTTACTGTCGTAATCATATTTAGACATTTTATGAGAAAACTGTATGTACAAGGTTTGATTTTATATGTATAACGGTATTTTACCACAGTTAACAGTACGGGGCATAGAAAATATGAAACAATCACGTATATAAAGAGTGAATTTCGTAACACTGTAATAAGCCATATGTAGTTAGATATGTAAGCAATTACCTGCTTTTACTCTTACTTTACTTGTCATTTATTTTTACCCATAAAGTACCTTTTGTTTGTAATTGTCATGATTCCATAACTTAACTTAATTTCAACTATGAATTGGATGTTCACTGTACGTTTACATATGTAAGTTAGTCTTGTTAGTGAAATTGTAAAATTTCTTAAGACAATAAAGATTCTTTCAACCGAATTTGTTTAAGAAAAATGTGGTCAAAGCTAGTAAATTATAACATCGTGTACCCAGCATATTTTGTGAAGCTTTACGAGTAGTATATTTATGAAACGTCTAATTCCCCTCCAGTCAGTGACATCAGTATGTGATAAACGGTGACGATAATGCGTGTACAGGATGCGTTTTGGGCGCTCGTATCTGTAAGTAAAAATCAAAATCAAAATCAAAATATTCTTTATTCAAATAGTCTTTCACAAGATCTTTTGAATCGTCTTTTTCTGCTACCACCGCTTCGGAACGTGTTGTAGCTGTGAAGAAGAAGCGGCGCAAGAAACTCCCTCAGCAACACGAACTGTCTTCTTTTTTCTTTCTTTTTCTTTTGTTTTTTTTTTTATATCGCCAATTATAATAACAATGGTTCATGTCACAAGTAACAATAATGTCAATTGAAGCAAAACATGATAAATTTATTCCCAAGCAGTTTTATTTTATCACTTTTTTAAACTTATTAATTGGAAGTTCTCTTAAACTGTTGGGAAGCTTGTTATAGAAGTGTATACTTTGACCCATAAAAGAATTATTTATCTTGTGGAGACGAGTAATGTGTGAGACAAGATTATGTTTGTTCCTAGTGTTCTTACTATGTATGTCACAATTACGCTTAAATTGGGTTATATTTTTACGAACATATAATAAATTTTCATAAATATATTGAGATGCAACAGTAAGAATATCTACTTCTTTAAACTTTTCTCTCAATGAAACTCTTGGACCAAGTTGATAAAAGTAATAAGTACATCGGGGCGCGGTCAGGCGATCTTTATTGCCAGCTGAGTGACATAGCTCCCAGCGCTTCGCCGATATCTTTATTAATTGCGCCTTGAATTTTAGGTTTTTTAGAGGCCTTCCAATCTACTGAAATGATAGGACGCATTTAAATAACACCGAGCTTTGAAGCAAAAGTCGAATTAGAAAAAAGATGAGTCTAATGCAAAATCATATCAATAGAACGTCACGTGATTATTTATTTTACATACATATGTACTTACATAAACAAACGCCTTTTTCCCAGAAAGGGTACACAGAGGTGCCAGGACACCCACATTTCGCCTTGTAAGTTCCGTCCCATGATATGATAAGTGGCGAACCTATCGCCATATCGGGCACAAATTCCATAACAAATATTCCTTTGGCCGACCCGGGATACAAACCCGAGACCTCAGCTTTGTAACCGTACCATAGTACAACTACGCCACTGAGGCAGTATATATTTTAAGGAATATATTTTAACGTACCTAAGCTCACACTTATATTTTAGAATGGGTAGATAGAGGTGTCTCAAATTAAACTCTCAGAAATTCAAACACAGGAATCCACAATTCAAAATCTACATACAGCCACTAAACCAATGAGGCACCGCAATAGTGACGTCATCCAAATATTCCACAACAAGTGCCAATGGACTAATACTCACAGAATTCCAATAACTGGTGTTTAACATAAAAACCACAAATGTTCTAACACATTACAGCGAAAGGTGCATAAAATTCTCTCCATTCAACAGAAGACAGATGCCTAAACACCAATTAATTACCGAAATTAGCCACAATCACCCGGCAATTATAACAGGACATTCTAACAACGCTAAACGACACAGATCCGCGAGTTTGTGCAGCTAAAAACGTCAAATTAAAATCGCCGAAACGTCAAAGTGACAGCTGACAGCCAGATGACAGATGACGTTTGAGCGCGTTTCTTGCGAGGAATAACTTTGCTTAACTCTGATTGCGCATTATAAGGGCGCGGATTTGGGTGATTTTGAAGGGGCTATAAGAAACTATTAAATGGCAGACTGAGTAGAGGGTTTTGATATGTTGCAAAAATATTTAATTAATGTTGATAGAATTACAAATGCATGGATAAAATTCCCATCTGCTCATAAAGTCTAATAACAAAACAAATAACTACATTTCTGTAGTAAAACAAGAAAATGCCCTTACTGCGATCTTGTGTGAAATAAGGACACGAATTCCATAGATATTTACTAACAAGGGGGCATTATATGTCAAATACTTTTTTATACACGTTAATTCTAAGCGTTTAATTATAAAATTATTTTTTTACATGAATAACTTTGAAGATAAACTTCGTAAGGAGTCCTGCATACCATATAGATCTCTACAAGAATTTCAATAGTATGTGAAGTCGGCATAGACACATTATGCCACCTTGGTGGCTTTGGCTGAAACCCTTTTAATCATAGATTAGGCACGTTTCAAGGAGGGATATGATTTGTTACTAAAACTTAATCCAGTGTTGTAGTTTACAGGACATTGTAGCAAGAGTTACTACTGGATATAATGAAACTTAACATCTTATTTCTCAGGATGGCGAGCACAGTGGAATGACAATCATTGCTTTGTAAATCATGGTTTTGTTTGATTATGTTACTGTCAGTAGCGGTCGTATCGCTTACCATGAGACGAATGGCATACTCGTCTTCCCGATCCTTGCAATAAAAAAAAATGTAGTCAATGACAAATTGCTATATTATTAAATAGTACTTCCTTTAGAGGCTATAAGCAACATACATTATTTACTTAAATAATCTGATACTAATAGTAGTAAATATGGCAGTGGTTGTAACCGCCCATTTGAATAGTAAAATGGGCGGTTACAACCACTGCCATATTTACTGAATCCATCCCCTGTCTGCATAACGCAGGATTCTAAATGCATCTCCGTAAAAACGACACATATTTTTATGAGTAAATCGAATTGCCAAATGAAATGCAACACTCCTTTATGAAATCTTACAACATAATCAGAAGATAGGATTTATAATAAAACTTTAGTGGTAGGATGTTAATAGTTGACCACCGTACAAGATGGAGAAAAATACATTTTTTGTAGTAGGACAGTGTTTTCTTATTTGCGTATAGTTTTTATTATTTGTGCCTTTTTTAAATGTTTTTATTTACAATGAAATGTAATCTATACAATATTAATACATGAAGAAAAATATATGTGCGTATTGTTACGAAAAAATATATAATGTTGGTCGCTGAGCAACTCCTACTAATGATAAATAAATAAATAGGATAATCATCCGTTTAGACAGCGGCCACCTCATGTAATGGAGCAAAATCCATCATAATGAAACGTGTGTCAAATTTTGAGCTTGTGTATAATTAATCCATTCCCAACTGAATGATTTCCTTTCCAAGAGTAATCTCCTTAATCCTTTCCAATCGGGATTTCGTACTGGGCATAGCACAACCACCACTCTAATTCATATTACGGATGGCATTAGGTCGGGCATGGAAGAAGGTATGCTGACAGTCCTGGCATTGCTAGACTTCAGCAATGCTTTCAACACCGTCGATTTCGATGTCCTACTGAGCGTAATGTGTTCTCTTAACATATCTCCAACGGCACTTGATTGGTTTCAAAGTTACTTGTATGGGCGCCGGCAACGCATCTGTGTTGAGGATAAGTTTTCCTCCTGGTGTTCCGTGTCTGCTGGCGTACCACAAGGCGGCGTGCTTTCTCCTCTACTTTTCGCTATTTTCATTAATTCCATCACTAATAATCTTCGTTCATCCTACCACCTCTACGCTGATGATCTCCAAATTTACACGCAGGCACCTCTGGACAGAATGGCAGAAGCTATTTCAAAGATTAACCTCGACATCCAACACATATGCAATTGGAGCAAAGCTCATGGTTTGACGGTTAATCCTAGTAAAACCCAAAACATTATTGTTGGCAGCCCCAGATTAATCTCTAAATTGGATTGGGTTCAATTGCCAAGCGTTGTTTGCGAAGGTGTTATCATCCCTTACAGCGATACTGTAAAAAATTTGGGTCTGTACATAGATAAATGCCTCACATGGGGTCCGCAGATTCGAGAAGTCAGTCGGAAACTCTTTACCTCGGCTAAGTCCTTGCGACGGTTACACAACTTTCTACCCGTTGCCACGAAGATTTCGCTTGCGCAAACACTCCTACTCCCCATCCTTGATTATGCCGATGTTAGCTATCTGGATCTCACCGAGGACCAACTAAATAAACTTGAGCGCCTTCAAAATTTCTGCATAAGATTTATATTTGGTTTACGCAAATATGATCATGTTTCTGAGTTTCGTGCTAAGCTCAAGTGGTTACCTATACGACTTCGTCGGAATACTCATATACTGTCTCTTCTATACAATATTTTGTTCAATCCTGTCACTCCTTCTTATCTCAAAGAACGATTTCTTTTTCTTCACGAGTCACATACGAGGTCCTTGAGATCGTCTGAGAACCTGAAGTTGAGAATGCCCGTCCACACCACGACATTTATGGATAAATCATTCAGTGTTCAAGCTGTTCGTTTGTGGAACGCACTTCCTGTTGTGGTGAGGCAGGCTCAAACACTGTCATCATTTAAAAAACGATTAAAAGAACACTACCTTTCTCTATAAACAGATAAACCGATTAGGACTATTTCCTCTTATTGATTATATTGGTAATATATATATATATATGTATGTACGTATGTTTATTCGTCTATAAATTTATATAAGTATGTATATGTATAATACTTATGTATGTATATATAATATATATGTATATGTGGTATGTATTTATATATAATGTATTTATATGTTTTTTTTATGTTTTTATTTATGTCTCCATGTTTTCGTTATCTTTATTTTACACTGCCCTATCTTTTTTCCTGCTCATATATCCATCCCATGGTTGTCTGGTAGAAATTGCCTTAGAGCGATAAGACCGCCATTTGTACTTTGTTATTTTGTATTATCTCTTAACTGTTATTCCTTTTTATTGTGTACAATAAAGAATTAAATAAATAAATAAATAAATAAATCGGTGTTGAATAGGCCGGCACAATAATGTCGACTAGCAAGGGTCATCACACTGTAATTGGTACCTTTGTTGACAAATATAGATCATGAGGTCACGTATTTTGACGCTTCAGGCAGCTTTTATCATGTATAGATTACCTCATACAAAACATAATATATCCAATAATCGATTTTGAGTAGTCGAAAAAAGAGAGGTCCTTTACTCGAGTCAATTGGAAAAATAAAAAAGTTTGAACCCAAGCCCTCATGGCTAACCACGAGACCAATAGCCATCTAAATACTTTACGTAAAAAAACGAGTAGCACAATCAAATGTAATTTATAATCTATTAGCGATAGAACTAAAGGTGCGTTATATCTTAATGTGATTTTTTCTGTCGCTCGTCGCACGTGGCAAAAAAACTTGTCCTGCCAATAAAAAAATAGATAATGACGTGACCTTTTTTTTAAATATATTTGCCCGTGTTTAATATTTAATATATTTGTGTAGGTCAATTGAGACGGTAGGCACGGGTCCAAATTCTAGGGTACATTAATGAATTTCAAGGTTAGTTGCTAATCAATTAATATGTATGTATTAAGTGTACAAAAATATTGTTAGTATAAAATATTATGGGTCTGGGTATTTGTGAGACCGAGAAGTCTCTTGTAGCTTCTGATACCCATGTAGGGGCAGGACTATGCATGTGACTGTAAGGTGTATATATTTAATTATTATTGTAGTACTTCAACAAAATTAATAAAAAATTGAAATACCTTATAATTCTCGTCCCAGTTACAAACTCTATCCTATTATTCATGTCATAATCTCATAAAAAATACGATTCCAAAATTTGCATAATGTCATTTTTTGTTTCAAGCTGTTTCCAATAAGATATAGATAGGGACAAAACCTAACAAACTCTTCAATACATTGACGACAATACTTTTCTATAAAAATATAATTTGAATAAAAACTCGTTTCGCAGACGAGATCTCTACCTTCCGCGGGTTATCTATTCGGTCACGCCCACCGTTTAAAGTTGCTCCTTCTGAAGTATACCTATCTCTTTCACGCTTACGCGTTTAGTATACTGTGTCCCTTTCACTCGAATTAACTATGCGCTGAACGCAAAAAGTAACAAGTGCATAGGTCAAGCTTCGTGAGAATAGTCTTTATGATTTGAGAGGTTTTTTATTGTTTGGCATACATGGTACTTCTGGAATTCAATCTTACCTATAAATGAATATTTTTATTGTATACAACCAAATATATAATATATCTTTTTAATTTTTTTTCAGGTTTTCTGGGGCAGTGGACATCAAGCCAGCTGTAGCAAGATATGCCATGGGTTTTTGTTATCTAGGTCGGTTATCAATATTATAGACTTTCTAAGTTTGCAATT
The DNA here is from genome assembly GCA_023078785.2 of Hyles euphorbiae. Classification (NCBI taxonomy): domain Eukaryota; kingdom Metazoa; phylum Arthropoda; class Insecta; order Lepidoptera; family Sphingidae; genus Hyles; species Hyles euphorbiae. The sequence continues at coordinate 6,089,600 of CM041056.1, read as the reverse complement.
TTGTTTGTTTTTGATACAAATATCTATAAGCTTTTTTCCCAGCCCCTTTAAAATACTTGTTAAAAGCTATGTTCAAACGAGATGACCCGGGATCAATCCCTTCAATGAGATAAATAGTCCTTTTAAAAGTGACTATTGTGGGACCAAAATATCTCACTTAGTTTCTTATAACTACGACATAGAATTAATATTATCCTAGTATTAGGTGCATATGTCTATAATTGTACGGTGTCTTTATTTATTTAATCGCAAATTATACCCAGATGTATGTTTTTATGTACCATCACCATGATTTTCTCAAAAACTACAGATTCGGTTTCATACGAATTTTCATTACTTAAATAAATAAATGTCATTATTAATAACCAAATATTTGTGGCGACTCGGGGTGCGACAAAGGCAAGTACTACAGTTAAAAGTTATTACAGTTGTAATAGCCACCTCGAGACGGAAGGCAGATGCGTGTGACTGCGTTTTAAAATTTACTCGAATTAGTTTGGCCGGGGTGCTCGTGGACTTTGCTCGTATTTTTTTCACTGGAACAAGGTGCACCTGATAGTAAATGTAGGGAATGAAATAGAGTTTATATCATTTAGTATATTTAGGAATAGTTCCGTCTTGGGTCGAATCAAACGAAGATGGTCTAAGTAATCTATATATATATATATATATATATATATATATATATATATATATATATATATATATATATATATATATATATATAATATACGTCTGTCGTCCTTTCTCGTCTTCCAGATTGTTCTTCTTTATTCCGTCCTTCCGTACTTCAACATCTTAATCATTCATCCTCAAACTCTTTCTATCTTATGTACTTGAATTAGTCATCTTTTTCAACCAAACCACGTTACATACCAGTCATTCGTTTAACGTTTCATTCTACACATTTTTCTTCATAACATTCAAATCTTACATATATACAAGATCTCTTGTATCTTTATCCATAAAATACAGGTTATACTGATAGGTCGTCTCATATGTGAGAGGCCGCATGGGTAGGAACCATTGCAATGTCTATTTCTCCCACCAAACACTAGTGTAAATGTTGTTGTGTTTTGTTTTAAAGGATATTGTCACCAGAGTAACTATTGGAAATATTGACACTTAAAATCGTATGTATCAGGATGGCGTGCGCAATGGAATGCAAGCATTGCTTTGAAATTCAAAATGTTTAGTTTTACCACTATTGATGAGCAGTCCTATCACTTACCAGTTAGAGTTCGCTTACCACTTAGAGTCATGAGCTTGCCTACGTAAAGACAATTTGACACACCCATAGTCTAAACATAACCCTCCACTCGCTGTCGGTTAAATAATGATAAAATTGTCGGCGTCCGTTGCGTTGTAAGTTCGGATGCGCAGTGTCCAGTAATACCCCTGTAATTTGAGGGTGCCAGTGACGGCAGATTGTTTCCCAAGATACACTGGATGAAACAGACGATTATTTTCAAACACTTTTGTACTAATTGCCAGCACCTGGTTGTATTTTTGGCAATATTATGACATATTTTTTTGAGACGACGCTACTTGAGCATTTTAGTATTATTTGGCGATCGGGAATTAAAACACTTCAAATTTATTATATTACACATATATTGTAATAAATAAATAAGTTGGTTATAAATTGGAAGTCACATCGATTTTTTATTTGCTAACAGTTGCAAACGAGTTATATAATTGTACGTATTCAGAAAATAAATATTTTAAATTAATCAGAACCATAACCAATAAAATAAATTTAATTTATGTTATTGTGTACTTTTCCTTATAGTAACGCGGAAAATAAAAACCTAAGAGGTGAATACCTATAAATCTCGAAATAGTTTGGGAAGCGAGATGTAAAGCATCACTGACAAATATTTACACTGCATTTAATAGTTTAATTAATTACCTTTATTTTTTACGTGTAATCGAATAATACAGATACTTTTAGTTTTCGATAGCCTCCGTGGCGCAGTTGGTTAGACGCCGCCTGTGAAACGAGAGGCCGCGGGTTCGATCCCCGCACCGAGAGAAATGTGTGTGCGGTCCACAAATATTTCTTCCGGGTCTGGGTGTTTGTGAGACCGAAAAGTCTCTCGTAGTTCCTGATACCCACGACACAAGACTCGATCTTACTGTGGGGTCTGGCCTATGTATGTGACTGTTAGGTGTTATTTATTTATTATTTATTTATTTTAGTGACAAAAATCTCAAGCAATTCCTTTCATAAGATATAGAATTACCTTTTCAGCTATTGCAAATTGCCATTATCAAACACCAACAAAAACTCTTCATCATAATCACATATACATATTTCAGGTACATTAAGATATCTCTCTCGCTCACTCTCACATATAAAAAAATATTTCAAGAAAAACAAATACCACTAATAAAGTCCCTTGCGCTAAAAAAAATGTAAATAACTAAAGTAGAGTATTACAGTCATAACTGCGAGTAATGAAAGCGTGGAGGTAAATACGCGGTGCTCACCGAGAAATAGGTGCGTAATCGTCAGTCCCTCTGTTCAAACACCATAACTGTTGATGCCCGTGTCCTGTGCGAGTGTGGGTGCAAGGCATAAGAGAGCATCTGTCAAATTAATATTAGTTTTACATTGTTCGTATTTTTAAATGATCTCTGTCAATGATTTAAATTCGGTTTTAATTCCTGGTCACAGCGATATTACATTTTTTTATTCATTGTTTATATGTATTTACACTTTATAAAAATTATGTACGGGTAGACTTAATGCCTGAGGCTTTCTCTACCAGTCGAACCAAGGATGATGCAGAAATTAAAATTAAAATGATCGGCGCGGAATCAGGAATTTGTGCTTGATACGGGAAAACACTCGCCCCTTATCACATAGTGGGACTTAGCACATAAGGCAAAATCAACCAGGACTACTGAGACCTCTGCCTACCTCTACTGAGAATAAAGCGTGATGACCATGTATTTATCTCTGCTAACCCGCGGACAGTGGAAGTAGGCCATTACGGGAGTATATACTATAACTATCTGTTTGTCTCTTCAGCTAAAAGAAGTCCAAAGAAAACGATAAAAGCCTCCTTCATTATCTTCATCATCTTAATAATCACACTTATACTTACCACACACTGACATACCAAATCTTATATAGTGAATCAGAAACAACGAGAAAATTATGAGTGTCAAATGATCTAGAAGTTGTGTATGTTCGCCATTTTCTGAAAAAGTACTAACCCGATTTGGATGGAGTTTTCTTTATTCTGTATCAGTTCATATACGTCATACTGCAGGGCACGGGCCTCCTCTACAATCGGGAGTACTATTGAGAGGCCATATAGTCCATCACGCTAACCTAGTGCAGGCTGGCAGACTTTACATACTATAAAAAATCTTACAAATCGCATCGTATGCAGTCAATTTTGTTTTTTATTTGAATGAACTGTGAGACGAGCATGCCATTCGCCTGATGGTATGACCATTCATGGGCAGTAGCAAAACCAAACAACACCATGAGTTACAAAGCAATACTTGGCATTCCACTGCGCTTGACATCCTGACTCCTGAGACAGATGTTAAGTCTCAATATGTCCAGTAGTTACTCTGGCTACAATGTCCTTCTAACAGAAACATTTAACGCTATTTACTTGTAAGTTGTAACACACAGCCAGGCAGACAGACGGGCGGGCCTGGCACTAGCGCGCACTTCGCCATAGCAATTAGAAGTTTACACTCGATGAAACAAATGTCGCGCCGCTGCGATGGCGCGATAAAATACAAAATATATATAAAATACTTTCTGTTTTATTGAGGGGGAGTTTCGGTCCGTTACGATGTCTTGTAGGTTTTTGTGCATGTAAAGATTAAACAGATAACCTTAGGTAATAAGCTTAGCCGTTTTTTGCAACACTAATAATATTGTATCTTCTGCATAATAGTTAGAAAACTGTAAGACTTCAGTGGTATGATTAAAGTTTGTCAATTGCAAATAATCAAATTAGCGTGGACAGTTGAATAAAAGACTGACTGTATTTTAATGGATTGTGAATAGTTGATCACCGATCGACAAACCTTCAGTCATGTAAACATATGCATATACTTCACTTCTATTCAGCGTTTATAGGCACCTTAATTTTCGAATCGATGTAATTTTCCGTGTCTATTTAATTACTGTAGCAATAAACCAAAACATATTCAGAACGCTACAAAAACCCATTAAATATTAGTCGTTTAATTGCGAATTGCATACAATGAAGAATTTAATCATGGTTATTAGAGGAGTAGTTCAACAGTAAAAGCATTCTATGATGGATTTTGTTTATGATTAAGAGAAGTGAAACCGTATAATGAAAATCTAAATCGCCCTGAAAAAGTGAGTGGTGGGTTTAAATAAATGTACTGTACTATATCAGTCCAGATACGACCCATTGCCGGGGACTGGCCTACTCTACAACCGAGAGTACTATTGAGAATATACGTGGTCTATCACGCTGGCCTAATGCGGGCTGGCGAACTTTACATAACATAGAAATTCATAAAAATTGCTATGGCATGCAGATTTCCTCACATTTTTTTCCTTTTGTGTTTTGTTAACGTAATCCTATTGTAACAATTTTCACGTCACTGACTTAAAACTTTAATATTAGTAATTTATAGATAGCGTTGTGGGTAGCATGTTTACTCTACATTTTATTTCTTTAATTATGAGACTGTTAAATGTACTACTGCTACTGTAAAAAACACTACAATATCACATGTATATAATTTACAATGAGGTTAGGAGATGTGTGTTAAAACAATTTATTTACAACGACGAGAATCGACAAAAGAAATATCTTAAAGAATTCGACTTAAATTTAATTAATTGAATATACAGTGTCGAATCGCTGACATCAAAGTCCAAAATCCCGTAAATAAAAATGCCACAGAACGATGTAGGCGGCCAATTAAACAAGATCTCTGCTTCACGCTTCCGTATGTTACAGCTTTCCAAAAAAGTGACGTAATCATTCATTAAGTTATATCTCTAAATTGGTAAGAACTGTTCTGGATTTTAATTATTGATGATATTATGTTCGTAACTTTGGTACAGAACTGGTTTCTTTATTATAAAGTTAACATAAATTATTTATATTCTAAAAAATAATATCACTGTTAAATAATATTACATATATATGTCAAATAATATAGTGTACTCAATTATCAGAAACTGACTACAGTAATTTAAAATACAATTCATATGATTTTTTTCAAATTAATGAACAATCCTCTAAAATCCTCAGTACCTAATAAAAGTACAGCGTTTACAGTTATTAAAGCACATTTATTTCTAGTTTTAATAATAAAATTATTAACTCTGATAGTGGATAAAATTATTTATATATAAAAAGTACATCATATATTTTTGATACCTAATATTTGTATTTCAAATTCATCATTTAACACGACTTAAAAATACAAAATCCAATCAATGAATTCAAAACTTTAAATAAAAAAAAAATCAAACAAAAATCGGAATTCAATTCACAAAGCTCAACATACACTGGTCGCTCTAGTAGGTAAGAGGGAAGTGTGAAAACGCTAAGAGGTGTAGCTATCTGCCCCACCGGAGGCGAGAGGGCGTGGCCCTCCGAGCGCCGGCCGCCACGCTCTCTCACCGTTACAAAGGTTCCGCGAGCCGCGCCGAGCTTACGCCACGCAGAGCTTACGCGTCCTGCCCCGATCCGCTAGTTTCTCGCTCAAAAGTCTTCTTTTTTTTTGGTGTGTGGTTTTTCAAATTTCGAACTCTGTGCAAAGAGGTTGTTATGGTGAAGGTTTGAGCTGTGTTTGACAGGTGAGTTTTTGTGAATTTTCGTGTTTTGCAATTTCTAAAATTTATTAAAATTATATCGGGATATGGTTGGTAATTTCGTGTAAAGGTTTCGTTTATGGTCTGTTTTTTTTTTGCTATATCGTTTACCAGCCAGAACCATGATATTTTCAACTGAAAAAAATATCTTATAAATATTTTTGGGTAGAAATAATATTTTTTAATAGTGAAGTGCTAAATAATAAAACTGGTAATGGTAATGACAATATATTTAACAATAAATTACATTTATGTTTTATTTTATAACATGATGTCAAAGAATTTAATAATTGCTTTTTATGTGCAAAGAAGTTATAACATGCACAACACATATTATTTCTCAAATATTCGAATTAAACCTGTCCAGTGGAAATTCCAATTATTATAACGGATAATTAGTAAAAACATATAGTTTCTGAACATAGTCTACGGCTCATAAATATTTTAACTTGAAATTACGACTGCAATTGATACTAAATACGATTGAAACAAATGCAAATCACGATAGCTTAAATTAAATAAGCGAGTTGCGGCTACAGTTATCAGCGATCTCGATTCTATAAGAAAAGACATCAACGCGAGCTCTTATTTTCTTTTACTTTTAGACTTTCCCAACTCGTTTGTAATTTGAAAATTGGATTCATTTGAAAAAGGTTTTTGCGTATTATTGATTAAAATAATATGTACAAATATATTAGCAATTTGCTAATACATGCGCCTGAACATCAATATAGCTTCGCCGAAGCTCGAACGCCAGATAGGTTAAATCGGTCAAAAAATCGTTGATTTAATTTTACCAAGGAAGTTATGACAGCCAATATTCTTACAAGAGAGAATACCAGTCTCAGGGTGAAATGTTGAACATTGAGTGGGAAAGAAGACCCGAGCTTTGGCCGCTTATACACTAGATATAATGAAATAAAGATGTAGATAACAACAGCTAAAACTAAAACATAAGCTTCAAAATATTTTCATTAAGTACTTCATAAAATTATATATTTTGTGTAACGATTTTTTTTGTCTGATTTAGTATACTTGATAATAATCCTTTGTATATAATATTGCGGTTTATTGTTGTGTGTCTTTATATAATAAAGTTTGTTAGATAAAAAATCATAAGGTACTTTGTTTTAAACGGGACAATTTGTTATATTCCCGTTTAACTGTTTGGCCACATTAATATTTTTTATATTCAGTTAATATTCTGTACAATCATTTACTTAATATCGTGAAGAGTTAAATAAGAAGAGATGGCGCTTTTATATGGAGCTGATGAATTCATACATACTTCAAAATATTAATTGTTATTCTGACTTTGTGATTTAGATGTTTGATAATATAGTGAGACTATAAAAGGAACAAATACATGTTATATTAGCTATACTGATATATACATACACTACTCCTTATAATGTGCCATTTATAATACTATATACTATAAACAACAAGAAGGAAACTGAACAAAATATATCTTATAGTACAACTACACATATAGCGATAAAAATAGTTGAAACAAAAAAAGAAAGAGGATACGGGTGCAAAAACAGACAAAAATATAATACAAATTTCATTTTACACACGAAACTAACTTCAGCAATATTTTTTCCAGCCATTTTAGTAGCGGGGTGGTCTAGACCATTATGTCTTACGGCCGTACTCAGAGCCATTTAATGTCAATTAAATTATTACTTATTGTAATGTTTTTTTTATAGACTATGAAACGATTTTATTAATAATAAAAACTGAAAATAAAAAAATAATGCCAAGCAAACATCTTTAAGAGCAGCCGTTAGAAATGTCGGAAAATAAAAAGACATCGAATAAATAGTCTTAATCTTCAAAACTATTTTTTTTTTCAATGTGTAACGTTTCCGTCAACATATAAAGCTATTATGTCGCGTAAAACAAGCACGAATAGGGTAATAGAGTAATTTACTGTAATAATTATTCCACAAAGCAATAGGGTAAACTATTTTATAAACCGGAGACAATATAATGTTGAGAAAATGAGCCGGGTTTTTAAATGTTCTATTTTATTAGCCGAAGTGTTATTTGTGTAGAATTTTATAAATTCAATACAGGTAGACAATATTTTTTTTCCAATACCTCCTCTTTTGCTTTCTGAATAATTTATTTGCTGGTTAAAGACAATTTAGTATCCCTAACGCCCGAATACTGGAACGCCATTCAAATAATAAGTTGCTCTTAACAGCGCAAGGTCCACTTAGCCAGTATATTTAATCGGGATTAACGTAGTTAAGCGCAAGTTATATTCAAGCTGCATTTCAGTATTTGGGCGTAAGAGATTCGGTGAGCTCTTCATCATTCATCCTCGTTGATTTGACTTTAAGTGATTTGTGTATAGGCAGAAATTAGTTAAATGTAACGACAACTCCGGTATGGTAGTTTTGAAGCCTCCTGCAGGATTTGTGATATACCTTAATAATTTATGTCACGGACTGACCGGCGGCGTATATAATGATTTGTATTATCATATTAAGCAATATTTAATCTTTTTATATGCATTCCTTACACCTTAATTTTTGTTATAAGGTATTTATTATTGCGCCAACTTTGTATTATCTAGACCATCAAAAGGTTGACTGGGGTAGAATGCTTCAGGCGTTAAGTCCGCCTGTATAGTTTGTATATAAAGCGTTAATAAATTAGTAATTTTCCATTACCGAATAAACTCGAAACGACAGTGGTTCGTAAAATCATAGACTCGATTCGGATTAAGTTTTCCGGTACAATTTTGTGTTTTTTTATTATCAAGGAACTATAATTTGCTTGTAATCGGATTTTATTCTCAGATTGATGTCAGGTGACAAGTAACATAAGTCGTTCCTCTCTGCAGTGTATTAATAAAATATTTTCATTATTTTCAACTATGTAATGTATTTACAAGTGGTAGAGATTGTCTGTTAAAGCTATAGTATAAATAAAACGGGTCAACGGGGAGCGTTATTTGTTTTCTCTATTCTCTCCATCTTTCTCTTTCTCTCAAAAGAAGTCTACTGAACATAAGCCTTTTCAAAAGACCTCTGTATTGACGTTTTAGAAGCAGCCTACATCAACACAATAATACCTCTGTTGTATTATTGTCTAACAAATACCGTCGTGGATTTACAGCTTTATAAAAAACATTGCCAAGTTTTTGGGGGATACGGTATATGGAGCACTTTACTTTTTTATTGCAATGAATGGCGAGACGAATCTGCAATTCGTCTGATAATAAGCAATATGACTACTCTTAGACAGTAGCAACACCAAACAACAACAGGTATTACAAAGCAATGCTGTGCATTGATCTCCGTTGGCCATCCTGACTATCAGCCCATATACATCCCACTGCTATGCATATCAGCCCATATACATCCCAATGCAGGGCACGGGCCTACTTTACAATCGAGAATACGATTGAGAGTGATTAGGCCATATATTCCACCACGCTGGCCTAGTGCGGGTTGCCAGACTTACATACCATAGAAATTCTTATAAATCGGTATGGTATGCAGGTTTCCTCACGATGTTTTCCTTCACCGTTTTAGTGCGTAGTTATTGACTATCAATACACACATGACTCCGAAAAATCAGAGGTGTGCCCTGGGATTCGAACCCGCGACCACCGTGAACATGTGGCAGCCGCGTCTAGTCCGTTTACCAACAGGCCACCACGCACTTCATAAGATGTATAACCAGTAGTTTTTTTCTAATTTTGTTGTATTTGTTGCGGCTCTTACCATCAAATTGTCGCATTGAAGTATCCTACTTTCAATGTTTTGTTAAATATACATCCTAAGTAGTATACTGCTTTGCCCCAATAGCTTATAAGTGCAGATGTCACAACTTATAAACCTGTATTCGTGACTCGCGACTCAACTGAAGCTATAAAGGCGCAGTCAGTAAACACGTTAAGCGCTTTAATATTTTTAACTCATAGTAATACAACTTAAACTAGCATATCCGTCACGCTGGTCCAACAGCGTGGGATTTCTAATTATCCACAAAACTACTTGCTTCCCGTTTATAGTTGTCGTTTGACTGTAAATCTTGTAAGTGGTGCATAGAGCTTAATTTTAATTGTCGCTTACTTTGAGTGTAAGATATAGGCGCGGGCGGTAGCGTCTAGCGATTATTTCGTTTTAATATTTAATGAAAATAGTATAGAGTTGACTGTAGATACTCGATTTCATTTAAATTGAATATTACAATAATATACTTACCATTATGATAACATTGAAAGCTACAGTAACCAAGAATTTTACTCTATCTTACTTGAATATAGTGGTATGTTTATTAAACTGAATTAAAATTAGTGTAAAGAGATGGTTTACACAAGTGAAATAGATGAATAAAGGCTAAAATGTATATTTCTATCTAAAAATTAAACCAGTAGCTAAAGGAAAGACTGAAAAGGATCGCCAAAGGTCACAACTTGCGCCGAAAAATTATTCTTTAATCTCACCGCGTAACTCTTGTTCGTACGAATTATTTTGCTCTAAATATTTTGATATATTGCGGACACGTTCCCACAGTTCAATATATGGACAATAATTATTGCGATTAGTGCAACCGGTCGTTCCGTTTTATAATTTGTACGAAAACGTACCGAGAACTTAATTATCAGAACAAGATACCATTATCGATTTGTTTTAGTACACTTTAGGAGATAATTGAATTGATTGGTTGGGCGTGTTCAGCTCAGTGGTTTTATGTGTTGAAGAAAGTCTAAGGTTCGAATTAAGTTTCTTATCGATCATTTTTGAAGAAATTATTGGAGATTTGATTTTCCATTTCAGGTAAAATACTGGTGATAGGACTCACATAAATATGTAAAAGGCCGCCCAGGTAGGCATCACCGCAATTTATTTTTCTCCCACCAAATAGTGATAGCACATTGCTGTGTTTCGGTTTGAAAGATATTGTAGCCTGAGTAACTACTTGAGATATTGAGACTTAAAACCTTATATCGTGTGTTGGATCTATGCCAAAGGGAAACAGAAGCGATAGCACACCTGTTATAAATGTAACGATAAGGAGTAGCAAACGAGCAGTTACTAATACCTCGCCTGAATCTCTTCTTGATGCACCAGTCAGTCGCGAAGATGTAAGTAGCATAATCACCACTGTAATGCACGAACAGTTCAACATCTTACTTACTAAAATGAACGAGGCACTGAATTCTAAACTTAAACCTATAATTTCCCATATCCTTAACCACTCCATCACTACTGGGATTTTCCCAAGTGCTTGGAAAGAAGCCCACATTATCCCCATTCCTAAAAAATCCAACGCCTCTACACTTTCGGAATTCCGACCCATTTCCATTCTCCCTTTCCTTTCCAAAGTTCTTGAACGCCTGATCCACACTCAATTGAACGATTTTCTATCCAAAAATGATCTCCTAAACCCGCTCCAGTCGGGGTTTCGTCCTGGGCACAGCACGATAATAATTACTCATAAGATCCGGTATGGAGGAAGGCAAGCTGACAGTCTTAGCATTGCTGGACTTCAGTAACGCCTTCAATACCATTGATTTTGATGTATTGCTCAGTATGCTGCGTTCTCTCAACATATCTCCAACAGCAGTTGACTGGTTTCGTAGTTACCTGTATGGGCGCCGGCAACGCATCTGTGTTGAGGATAGTTATTCCTCCTGGTGCTCCTTATCTGCTGGCGTTCCACAGGGCGGCGTGCTATCTCCTCTACTCTTTGCTGTCTTTATCAATTCTATATCTAATCATCTTCGCTCCTCCTACCACCTCTACGCAGATGATTTGCAAATTTATACTCAGGCACCTTTTGATAAGGTTATTGAGGCGATTGACAACATTAACAGAGACATCCAGCACATCTGTGTATGGAGTAAGACTCATGGCTTAAGAATTAATCCATCCAAAACTCAGGCGATTATTATCGGTAGCCCCAGAATGATTTCTAAACTTGATAGGGACCAGCTACCACATGTAATTTGTGACGGTACTACCGTCCCTTATAGTGACAAAGTTAGGAACCTTGGAGTAGTTCTGGACAAATCCTTCACCTGGGGTCCACAGCTTCAGGAACTTAGTCGAAAATTATTCGCCTCGGCAAGGTCCTTGCGAAGATTACACAACCTTCTACCTGTTGCTACGAAGATTTCATTAGCGCAAACCCTCCTTCTCCCTATCCTTGATTATGCCGATGTCAGCTATCCTGATCTCACCGAGGACCAACTTAATAAACTTGAGCGCCTTCAAAACTTTTGTATTAGATTCATATTTGGTCTACGCAAATATGATCATGTTTCAGAGTTCCGTGTTAAGCTCAAGTGGTTGCCCATACGACTTCGTCGGAATGCTCATATTCTTTATCTTCTGTACAATATATTGTTTAATCCTCTTACCCTCTCTTATCTCAAAGATCGATTTGTATTTCTCCACGACTCACATACTAGATCCCTGCGGTCGTCAGAGAGCTTGAAGTTGAGAATGCCCGTGCACTCCACCACATTCTTGGATAAATCGTTTACTGTCCAGGCTGTTCGACTGTGGAACGCATTACCAGTTGTGGTAAGACGGGCACGATCACTATCATCTTTCAAAAAACTTGTTAAAGATTACTATCTTTCTCACTGAACTGACACATTTCTGTGGATAATTTACCTATTTGTATGTACTGGTATTTTAATATATATGTATTAATATATTATGTATATGTATCTTCCAATGTATGTATTGTTATTATATTATTTATGTATGTATATTTGTATATATATATGTTTATATAACATAATATGTGTATTTATTATTTGTAATTTTACTAAATTATTTGTACTTATTTGCAATACTTTTCCTTTCTAAGCAGGTCCTATCCTTTACACTTTAGACTGCCCTTTATTTATCCTATTTTTAAATCCATCCCATGGTTGTCTGTAAGACATTGCCTTTCGGCGATAAGACCGCCAATTGTACTTTTATATATGTGATTTCTGTTTGTATTTGTTTTCCTTTTGTGTGCAATAAAGTGTAAATAAATAAATAAATAAATAAATAAATAAACCTATTCAGGAGGAAATGTCTGAGCTGGTCCACTCTATGGAGCATATGAATGCGCAGTTTGAAGACGTTCTCAAAGAGCATAAAGCTATGAAAGAGTCCATCAAATCACTAGAATCAGATAGAGAAAAATTAAATGCCACTGTTACCGACTTACATAGGAGAATTGATCAATTGGAACAGCATGTCCGTTCTAAAAATATTGAGATTCAATCGGTACCAGAACATAGACAGGAAGATTTGATTGATATGGTTGTGAAGCTGGGAAAGTCTATTAATTATAACATCGACAGGGCTCATATACTGCACATTTCTCGTGTTGCAAAAATACATAAAGAAAATACACGACCTCGGTCCATCGTGGTAGAACTCGCTTCGCAACGGATACGTGATGAACTATTGGCTGGAGTCATAAAATACAACAAAGCGAACGCTCAAAATAAGCTTCATAGTGGTGCTCTTGGTATATCGGGTCCTAACATTCCTGTTTATGTCACTGAACACCTGTCTCCCTCCAACAAGGATCTTCATGCTGCGACAAGACTTAAAGCCAAACAATTGAAGTATAAGTACGTTTAAGTTAGAAACGGTCGCATTTTTGTGCGCAAGAGCGATCGCTCTGAATATTTGCTGATAAAAGACAGAGCTTCTTTGGAAAAAATAGTTTAACTTGTAGATTTCTAGTCTATTATAACATGTTTTTTTTTTATTTTTGTCATTCAAATTCAATTCTTTGAGATTATACTATCAAAACGTCCGCGGATTACGTACTAAGACACACAACCTTTATACTCAAATATGTTGTAATGATTATGATGTAATAATTTTGTTTGAGACTTGGCTAAATTGTAATGTATTCTCTAATGAATTATTTGACAGTAGATATACCGTTTATCGTAGAGATCGTGAATGCACTGGCTTTCACGGCAACAAGGACGGCGGGGGTGTTTTAATAGCTATTAAGAGTAATCTAAAATCATGTCGTATGACTTCTTGTGAAAGTCTCTGTGAGGACTTATGGGTAAATGTTGAAATACCTCTGAATTGCACTTTTAATAAAATTGCTCTTTGTGCAGTATATCTGCCCCCTTCGATAAATAAGACGCACCTTGAACATTTCTTAAGTAAGTGTAATCATAACTGTGAGAGTATCCCACAATTATGTATACTTGGGGACTTCAACTTAAGTGTTATTGACTGGAACTTAGTGAGGAATCAGAATAGTTTTTATATTGTTCCGGGCATAGCATCACTACTGACAGATTTTATACATTTTCACAATCTATCACAAGTAAATAACGTTACGAACACGTCGAATCGTATACTTGATCTGGTGTTATCGAATGTACCATGTGAAGTTACTGAATCAAGTAATACTCTTAGTACAATTGACAACTTTCATCCACCCCTGGAAATAACATTTTCTCTGTATAATGTGCCATACCTTGCATACTCTCATAATTTCTCAAAATTCAATTATTATAAAGCAGATTATGCGCTGATTAATGAGTATTTTCGTGATGCCGACTGGGCCAAGTTGTTTAAGGATACTAACGATGTAGACGACATGGTTAACATTTTTTATAATAAACTACGGGAATGTGTACGTACATTTGTTCCTTGTATAGAGAAAAAGAAAAAAAGCCGTTACCCCATATGGTTCAGTCGAAGCTTGATTCGTAGTCTGAGAGAAAAGAATAAAATACGATTAAGATACAAATTATATAAAAATCCCATGGATGAACTCGCTTTGAGGAAATTGAGCCATCGTTGTAAGCTTTTATCGTCTGAAGATTACAAACGGTACTTGGCTAATATGGAGCAGGGTATTAGTAAAAATCCCAAACTTTTTTGGACCTTTGTTAACAATAAACGAGGCAATAGCGGGTCGTATCCTAATCAAATGTCTGATGGCGTATCTTGTGCAACTGACGGAGCCACGATATGTGATATGTTTGCTGAGAATTTCTCTAAGATTTATTGTGCTTCTCGTTCCTGTATTAGTAATGATAGTTATTTGCATGACATGAAGCAGCTTAATGCCTATAGTCAATCATTTACTACACCCGTAATCAGTGAACAAACTGTTAAGAATGTTTTAAAGGCTTTAGACCATCGTAAGGGTGCAGGTCCAGATAATATACCTCCAGTTTTTATTGCGTCATGTAGCTCCGTTTTATCTTTGCCCCTTACTATCATATTTAATAAATCATTGTCATCAGGAACATTTCCTAGGGAATGGAAGGTTGCAAAAGTAATTCCGATCTACAAATCCGATGATATATGCAATGTCAATAATTATCGTCCCATCGCAATACTATCAACATTTGCCAAAATATTTGAAATGACTGTCTGTCCTTTTATCCGAAGTCACTTCAATTTGTATCTAACTCCTTATCAACATGGTTTTGTAACCCGCCGTTCCACAACTACTAATTTGGTTACTTTTACTGAGACTCTTATTAATTCTATAGATAGAAATAAACAAACCGATGTCTTATATACTGACTTCAGTAAGGCATTTGACTCAGTACCTCATGATATATTGGTATCTAAACTTTCTGCCTATGGATTCACGGGCTCTCTGCTCAGTTGGCTAAAATCGTATCTAGAGGAGCGAGTCTTTTATGTGGTCATTAACGGTTTCCAATCCAGCCTTCATAAGATTAAATCAGGGGTACCACAAGGCTCTCATTTAGGACCTATTCTGTTTAATATTTTTATCAATGATGTTACTAATTGTTTTAAATTTTCTTCACTTTTTATGTATGCAGATGGTTTGAAATTTTGCAGAACTATCGAATCAAGCGACGATTGCACTTTATTACAACAAGACTTAAATAGACTTATACGGTGGTGTAAGGACAACAATATGCTGTTAAATCCTAAGAAATGTTATAGTGTGGTATTTTCGAGAAAATTAAATGTTATCAGCCATCAATATAAAATTGCAGATGTTAATGTACAGGAACTGGAAGTGATAAAGGATTTAGGAGTAATTTATGACAAAAAAATGACATTTGTCCCCCACTTAGACTATATTATTAGGAAGTCTTCTAAAATGCTGGGGTTTTTATTAAGAAATGCTAAAAAATTTAAGAATAACTCTACAAAAAAACTCTTGTACAATAGCCTTGTTAGGAGTAACCTTGAGTACTGCTCTACAGTTTGGCGTCCACATTATGCTACACATAGCTTAAGGTTAGAAAGAGTACAAAAAAGGTTCCTTTGGCACCTTGCGAGGAGTATCGGTAGAGCTGATAGAAGGTTCTCGTATGCTGATAGATTGATTTATTTTAAAATGAGCTCTTTAGAAAATCGTAGGGATATTTTAGATTTGCTATTCCTTTTTAAACTTAAATAATAAAATAGACTGTGCATCTTTGCTTAGTTCCTTTAACATCAGAGTTCCCTCTAGAATTCCTAGATTCTCAATCACCCCATTATCGCCTCCTCTGAGAAGATCCATTATTGGCTGTAATTCTCCAGTGCCGAGACTTTGTAAGTTGTTGAATAGCTACAGTAACGGGGTCGACATTCACGTGGACTCATTAAATAGCTTCCGAAAAGGTATATGTTCTCGTGTAAGCGAATAAATATTACGAACTTGTTTATAGTTAGTTGTTAAATATTATTTGTTGTTTTATTTTATTCTATTATTTTTGATTGTTAAACTTCGAATTGTTAACTTACTTTACCTAACCATTGTTTTATTGTAAGTACTCTTTGTGTATGCTGTGTCTACTATGGAAAATCATGTATTTGTAGGATGACGGATATAAAACTCATTGTGTTAATTATTTAATTATAATTATCACCACACGTTATAATTAACGGATTAACGGTTTATCCGAATATCTGCGACAACTTGTTACTTTTATAGTAAACACGCGTATGTCTATGCTTCACTGCCGACTGCTGGATCTTGAATATGCCTTGTCTACGATCCGGACGCGCTTTATATTGCAAACTGTCATGCTCCCACCCAGTCTGACTGTGGGTAGTGAAATAGAACCACAATCGGGTTTCCTTTAATAAAATTACTTCTACAACTACCCGTACATTACTGATGGCCGATTTACAATTATTTAGCATATGAGTCTTACATAAGAACACCCGACACGGCCATACTGACGTGCACACGTCCTCGTGTGTGTGTCTACTGTCTATACATCATTTAAGGAAATCATTCGTTCGTTCATCCTGACTCAGTTCACATAATATAACAATTCGCAAAATGGTAATAATTATTATACAGTCTGGTCCGGAAAGCATTCCCTTCAGACAATCATTCAAGTGCGCAGATTGTTCCTTCAGCTTAAAAACTGGACCAAATTATGCTAGACCGGGATAGTTCCCCTTTAGCTTAATGGTTGTCGGACCGGCTATACCCTTCAACAACTTTCCCATGGACCAGTCTCTCAGACCCTTCAAGTGCGCAGATTTTTCCTTCAGTTTGAAAACTGGACCGAACTGTGCTAGACCGGGATTGTTCCCCTTTAGCTTAATGGTTGTTGGACCAGCTATACCCTTCAACAACTTTCCCTTGGACCAGTCACTTAGACCCTTCAAGTGCACAGACTGTTCCTTCAGTTTGAAAACTGGACCGAACTGTGCTAGACCGGGATAATTCCCCTTTAGCTTAAACAAATTTCCTTTTTTTGCAATACTCTGCAGATCGGACTGTATTTTCTTTTCTTTTTTCATAGGTCTCAAAGAAACCCCTCAATTATTATAGTAATTATTAATTATCAAATTACTTCATGTGAACTGTGTCTATGAAAACGTTCACCTTACAAATCTTTTACTAAATGCTAGTTCTAAAATACTCTTGGTATCAATAGTAGCTTAAATGCGTGGGTCGATTATTGTCATCGAGCCTAGCTTGATTCTATGTTTCGGGAGTAATAAGAGTGCACGGGCACCCTGTCGTTGTTTGGACCATGAGGATATACGAAACGTCACGTAGGTAAAAACGTTTTAAAATTACCACCGGATCCAACGCGGCCCTGTCCTGAGAAGACCCGGCGAAACAAACTCAGCGGGCTTACTTTACCACTGGAAATAACGCGACACGACCCAGCTGTGAGTTGATCCAGCGAATCAAACTCAGTGGGCTTGTTTTTGGTCCAACTACTAAGTAGGTCTTATGTATTAAGATTTGATTTTGCTGCGCCGATACAACAGTTCGGACCGGCGCGGCGGGGCGTGCTCTGCACCTGCCGTCTGTATTTCTTTTCATCATAGAGTCCACGAAGTTTGTCTGGAACAATGCAATATCCCTTTTTGAGATTGGTATCTGTGTACCTCTGCTTTAAGGTTGTGTTTTCTTTAAGTAATCTATCAGTATCTGTATCAGCCCATACACGTCCCACTGCAGGGCACGGGCCTACTCCACAATCGAGAACACGGTTGAGAGTGGTTAGGCCATACAGTCCACCACGCTGGCCCAGTGCGGGTTGGCGGACCCACATACCATAGGAATTCTTATAAATCGCTATGGTATGCAGGTTTCCTCACGATGCCCTCCCTCACCGTTTTAGTGCGTGGTGTAATCTATATTGTTGCGCAATTCCTCATATTTTCTTAAATTGCTCTACGAATAAACGAAAGTAAAATGGCAAAACCAAATTCAAACAAAAATGGAAAGATCTCACCAATTTGAAACACTCCTGTGAAGATGCAGGTGTCTTGGAACTTCCAGGGCACACAGTCACAGCTCCATGTCACTGCTCGTCAGAATCTGCGCCAGCTGATGTCGATAACTAAGCGGTTGCGGCTACAACGTAGGACGATTCCACTTCTGATGTCGGATGTCGGTAATAAAATCCATTGTGTTAATTATTTAATTATAATTATCACCACACGTTATAATTAACGGATTAACGGTTTATCCGAATATCTGCGACAACTTGTTACTTTTATAGTAAACACGCGTATGTCTATGCTTCACTGCCGACTGCTGGATCTTGAATATGCCTTGTCTACGATCCGGACGCGCTTTATATTGCAAACTGTCATGCTCCCACCCAGTCTGACTGTGGGTAGTGAAATAGAACCACAATCGGGTTTCCTTTAATAAAATTACTTCTACAACTACCCGTACATTACTGATGGCCGATTTACAATTATTTAGCATATGAGTCTTACATAAGAACACCCGACATATTTATCTTTCTTTTTTTCATTTTTGTTTATTTTTATGTACTGATATGTGATTTATTGTAGACCTAATAAATATTTAAAAAAAAATATCTCAGGTATTATATCTAATCCGTACCATGGGTATAAAACATATATTACACATCCACAAAGGCAGAGAACTAGGCTATTTATTTATCGGAACCGAGGATCGAACGTACTTCAACATTTATGAACGCTAGTCAACGTGATAATGGTGACAAAAAAACATCGTGAGAAAATCTGCATACAAAGGCAATTTTAAAAATTTCTAAGAGATGTAAAGGTTGCCATACCGCATTAGGCGAGCGTAGTGGACTATATAACTTAACCATTATCGATTGTAGAGGAGGCCCTACATATGGTAATACATGCATATATTATATGTGTATGAATATGAACACCTATGGACTAGTACTCAATTATTAACTGTTTCTATTTTCTTTAACAATATTCGTTGAAATGTCTTAATACATTGAAATTTACTTCCAAATGAAAGTACAGCCCATGCGTGTCGGAGAAAGATATTTTCCACGAAACTTGTACATTAGCCATACATTACATAAAATAAACGCATTCAATGTCAATAATCACTGACGTAGGAGGCTTGATCGCGTGTTCGCACATCGCGGCCAAAACGGCGCTGTAATGAGCCTTTTGAATTTTTAACACCCAATTTTCTCACTTCAACGCATCTCGCCCTGTAATTCGGCATAATTAGTATCGAATATGAGGTGTGGCTACTTGAGTGATTCTTAGTTCATTGGCACGACGAGGGGCTGTTTTGCGAAAATTTTGTGTATTAATACATGGGAGTTTGACACGACCAAATTAAGATTGCGGTTGGTGAAAATAAATCCCAAGAAAATTGCACGTGTGATCAATTTGTTAGGTGTGTCTTTATTTTTGTCAGGATAGCTCGAGGCGCTTGTTCGCTTCTGCTGGCTAACAGTAGTGATTGTCGAATTGGCAGATACCGAAGCGGGTGTTATGGACAATTTGGTGGAATTAGCAGCAAAATGTACGCGACGCCGTCGGCAGTAACTGGTCGGAAATCATTATGTGATGTAATATCGATGTTATCGGTACGCACCTGTACGCAGGAAGTATCGTTATATGACAGCTATTTATAAGATGTACAGTCTTTATTGCGACATGATCGATGTAGTCAGAGTATATTTAACATACTGAGATAAAGACGTCACTCAATCAGTTCAAAGCGCCCTCTAGCGTTAAGTAAGAAAAACAATTCAGAAATATATCTATACTTACGTATATTTATGAAAAGATTGAAGGAGGCTCGGACCTGAATTACATCTAACATCGGTTTGGATTTTCTGTATAGAAATGCGAACATAAAAATTCTCATTTCCTTTCTTTTTTGCCTTTTTCGGTGTGTAAAATATTCATAGGCATTAGGAAACTGGTATATACGATTTGAAAAGCCTGTCATAAAATCCAATTTAAGTATTTCTTCTGAGTTGGACTAGGGCGTCAAATATACAACCTAGATCTGACAAATGATGTTGAACTTCGCATGATACCCATATAATACCATTTCTGAATTTAAATTATTCATGATAGAATGCGTCGTAGTCTCTTAAAGTAAAAAACAAACTAATCAATTTGCAAGAAACTTTATGATCTCTTTTAACAATTTAACATTGTCTTCTTACATTCTTAAGTATGAATGTTTTAAAAAACTATTACAGAGTCTAAGACTAAAACTTTGTAAATATAACTAACTAGTTTTTGAAGTCTAGACGGTGTAATTACTAAGATAAACATAGCATTTGTAGAGAGAATCTCCCGTCGCGTCGGCTGACTTTTTTAGACAAAACTTGATTTACTAACATATGTTATTTATTATTATTGTTATTTAAGCCGCAAAGAAAGCTACTAGTTTGATAAACTTTTTAATTATCCAGTTGTATTACTAGTCTACGTACAATCAACATTTTTTATTTTTTTATTATATATATATATGTATATTAAGTTGGTACATTTTTATGTTTAGTTAGTATTAGTATTATTTAAATTTCTCAAAATTATTTATTTATTTTACATTCCTTCTTTTAAATCCATCATATGGTTGTCTACAAGACATCGCTTTAAGCGAAAAAAAAATGTACTTTTTTTTATTTTTGTGTCTGTATACATATTCATTAAAGTATACAACAAAGATTTGAATAATAAATAATAATTCAGTGAAACAAGGGTAATAATATTCAGGCCGTTTATACTGCAACTTAGCGATGGGAAAACTCTTACATTCCGAATAAAAGAACACTAGTACAAACTAATATATTCCTCCGTAGACTATTTTAAAGATACAAAATTTATGTGTTCCCTTCATAACTAGAATGGACCAATATCTGCTTATATATGGAGGTTGAGCAACCAGAATTATCCGACCTCAATTTCTTTAAATATTTAGGCATATTCATACTGTCTCGACAGTACAATTGTTACCCATTGTTGAAGTATCGAGACAAAGATAATTACTCACTTATTCCCAAAATTATATTTGCCATTATCTCCAGGCCATGAGTATGAAAACGCGCGGAAAGAGCATTTTGCTATCGGCAAATAAAAATTGGCTACTGTCGTGCCACTGTATAGCGCGGAACAGTATGACACTTGCATTCCTTTTTGTATAGTCCCATTACGGGTCACGGGCTTTATTATCGAATTACTTTCGAAAAACAATTGAGAGGGTTAGGCCATATGGATTATATGGTGTACCATGCGGCCATGTGGGCCTAGTAGGGTTTGATGGATTTTACATACACTTATTTTTTTTTAATTACTTTGTTGTGCACGTTACATCACGATGTTTTCCTTGAAGATTGACTTTCAATACACACATGACTTCAAAACGTCAGAGGTTTACAAACCTTATATAAACATGATCCCTGAAGCCAGATAGTCGCGTGAGTCTCTATTCTTTCAAATACTTCTAATAAATAATCACTAAAGAAAACACAAAACATTGTTTTAATATTTATATTTGCCATACACACATTGCTTTTCTGGGAAACAGTGATCCCATCCAAATACTGTCGGTCTCGCAACACCCCAAACTCGAAACAATTATTTGTGGTCCAAACCCGCAGCCTCTTGTTTAAAAGCCAGCCCAAAATGTGCAACGCAGGCTGTAAAACACCGCTGAGTATAGTTTACCTATGAAACACAGTATTACTCACACACATCACATCTTCTTTTCACTACCAACAAAGTAGCCTTACTGTTCTCCGCGCAAGCAGTCACGTCTTGTTTAAATAATTGGTAATGACGGGAGCCGTAGGGTGGCGCACTGATTCCGATCGCCCACACGTCCAAACAAATTGCACGTCTGTCCACCAACTTTCGTCAATGGACCACGGCCAATGAGAATTTTGTACTTTCGCATTCTTGGCTTTTGGGAAGGAATGCGACTAGTTGATAATATAATCAAGACTTGATAGACTATACACTAACCCAGCCCACCCGTACTAGGCCAGCGTGGTGGATTATATGGCCTAACCCCTCTCAATCGTATTTTCGATTGTAGAAGAGGCTCGTGCTCTGCAATGGGACGTATATGGGCTGATTAAGTATAGTAAACCATACAAACTGTCCGTCTATTCTATACCAATATAAAATACAGAGATGCTAGATGTCTTTGGATATATTTAATGACTATCACGTAATAGCGTCGTATTCTATGGTATTTTAACACCCTGTATAACAATGAGTACAAACTACAACAAAATTGAATTACTTTATATCTGTTTTTGTTCACTAAAGGAAGTCAATGTTGAATGGCCTAACAAATGTTTCCAAGGCACCTACTAGAAGTAACCTGCATGCAGCGACTTTCTATAAGCATACTTAGGTCGTCTGCCATAATGAACGCCCAGACAAAGTTAGTAATTAGTATGAAAAAATGAATCGTTTATGTCCTAAAATTGAATAAAAATTGTGCCCAATCATACATAAAATCTTGAATCACACAAACGGTTGTTCGGAAACCCTTAATAACTCCACGATCCAGTTTTCAAAACCATAAAGCACAGTATAACAGTACAAACGTATTAATTACGAAACTGGAGCGCTGTGTTTTTAAGGTGCAAACCATGTAAATTTGTGCGAATTCATTAAAATTTTGTTGTTTAAAAGCCGACGCCGTGGTATCGCCGAGTTTCATGTCACACGAAAATGCAAATGCCTCGACTTACATTTTTCCCGATGTACTTATAATGAGCATGTTGGGTTCCGTGACTGATGTTAAGATAATTAAGACCCTTACTACGTGACCTAATGATCCGAATTCGATTCTTGAATAAAAATGTTTGTGTTATCAACCTAATTTTTTTAATCTGTCGGTGAATGCTTCGGTGGAGTAGTTGTGCTTTGGTACTATTACAATGTTGAGGTCTATGATTCGTATCTCCGGTCAAGCAAATTAATTTTGTATTTTTCCATTAATTATCTACCCGGAGTCAGAAATTTGTGTCCGATATGGTGATAGGGGTCACATCATAGGATAGAACACATAAGGCGAAATGTGTGTGTCTTGGACTTCTACATACACCTTCTGAAATGAATTGAAATGAAATTTATTTATTAGTCATGTAGGCAATTAAATAACTCTTATGACAAGTCAAAAAAGTATATAAAGTATAATGAGTTGTATGTAAAATATGACTATTTATTAAATTATTAATAATATATCTGCAGAACCTTAACTTCCTCACACATTCATAGCTTGGTAATTTTTTCAACGGTCTCATAGTTATGTCATGCACCTAATTAGGAGGGCTGTATTAGTGAGCAAAATTTATTGTCTAAGAATTCTGCCGGCAAAGTTAAAAACGCAGTGCATGGACACGTGTGCAATCACGCTATACAAATAAATTATATCTGCTATATTTATATTAATGTTTCATTTATGCAAAACAGTTCTGTTTCATAAGTTTTTAATTTGACAAGGCTGTTTGAAGTTGTTTCCTTCGTCCAGTAATGAAAAATAAATTAAATACTTATATTTATAGTCATACTGAATATATTTTTAATTATATTTCTTTAATCCTTTTCCTATTTTACTTAACATAGCACGCATAGAATGTGCTTACTATTCATCCTGTTTTGTTCGCGTTAATGGGTAGTAAAATCTATTTACAATTATAAGAATTCCATGGGACAGTATAATAGTAACATAGAAATATATCTTTCGTGCATTTAAATAGTTTTAAAATCTATTTATTATACAAATACATCCAACAGTCAGACAGATAGTCCTGACCCCAAACTAAAATCGAGTCTTGTGTCGTGGGTATCAGGAACTACGAGAGTCTTTTCGGTCTCACAAACACCCAGACCCGAACCAAATACATGTGAATCACAGAAATATTTGTGTCGATGCGGGGATAGAACCTACGGCCTCACATTGCACAGACGGCGTCTAACCAACTGCGTCACGAAGGCTGTAATGTATTTCACACAAGCAATTAAGATTTACTTTCATTTAAAAAAACGCAAGACTCAATCAATGAAAAATACTAGAGTAATTTTCCCGCCGATTGGTTCAATAAAAAATAAATCAACATTAAAATTAAAAAGAAAAAATACAGCATTAAAGAGGTGAAAATTGGCAACTAAGTACGCGTCCACACAGCGGGGTGGTCTCTGTGTGTGGCGCGAATGCAAATGCGCGGGCGTCGGTGTCGGCAGTGTGGCGCTATCTTTATCTCGGACCGTGTTACACCGCGGTGTAATGACTTGCTATGTAATTGACACCGGAGTATTGCTTAATTATATGTTTTTGTTTGTTTTTAATGCTGCGTAATGTTTTTCATTACAATGTTGAGACGGATGTTGGGTTAATATGCTATTAAGTAAGTGGTTAGGAATTACCTGAGAATATTCGTTTTGATTTATCAGGACATTGCCGTGATTAAGTGATTTACTGTCACTTTTTTATGAAATTGATATCGTGCTGCGGGTTTATTAATAATGATTGCGAGGAGTTATATATTCTGTACCTTTGATTGACTCACAAAGAACGACTCAAATGTGATTCAATCAAAATTACCTAGATATTTGTGTATATGCATAGACCATGATTATCGCTTTCAACTCATTAAGCTTGGTGGCACACTATACTAGAGCAATAATCCTTAAAAAAGCAGGTTAGAATATTCAAGATAATTTTAATTTATTTTTGTTACGCCACGGTGTGCAACACAGCCAATTTGATTCGTCAGATCAGGGCGCATTGAAGTCAGTGTTTCTTAATGAAGATATATTCTGATTTGCGTTCAGCTGAACAATCTAGCCGCTTTTACGCTTTTCATATATCCTAACTGTGAACACTGATAATATTCATGCGCACGAACTAAACGTGAAATATAGTTATTTTATCGAATGATTTCTGTGGACGTTTATTAATGATAAATGAATGTATGTACCAATTATGTCTTACATGTGCATTTAGAGAAATGGGATCAAAACTATATTTGTAAAAAAAGTGACGACAGTAAAAATGAAAAAAAAAAGTATTTGTTCAAGATATTGTTTTTAAATATATAAATAAATAAATATGAGTATTATTTTGTGCGTATTTTACCTATAGGTAATATACTCCACTATCTTCTATTTTTTAAATATATTTCACATGATTTTCTACTTTACAGCATGATAAATTCCAGAATTTTCTGATAAAAATCACTATCTGGGTGGAGATTAAGTCATACCGAGAGATATGGCTCGATCGTAAACACTGGTAAGATGCCAGATTGGGTGAATTAAGTGCTTTTCTTGGGAAATATAAAACGCAAAGCTCCTTCTTGGCTACAATGCAAATTGTTTCAACGTTATGTTATTTATGAATCATCAGATATTGAGTTTAATTCCCAGGCGGAGACATTGTTTTTCATTGAGATGATTGGATTTGGATAAAATATTAGTATATTTCTATACATTAAAATTAATGATTGCGGAGAGAAATTTTCATGAACAGTGTGTCCTAATTTATTTAATAAATATTACACAAAATCGAAGTAAGGTAAAAAGTCGTATAGTAATTATTACTGTCAACAGTATAAATATAAGTATTAAAAATATTTAATAAAATACTAACAAATGACGTCATGAGTACAAACAAAAAATATACTTTACAGAAGCCATCTAGAGGCGTGGTTATTAAGAAAAAAAATGAATGAATTCTCCCGCCCACGTTACGCATATTTTAAACATCAAAAACTTTTGCAGCCAATATTTTGTCGCGTAAATTACTGTAAGAATCCTTATCGGTATTTACGATATAAAATATTAAAAGGTATTGTAGACTTTATTATAGATTGTGTATTATGCCATGGCTTATTATTCAAAAGTTTTATTTTATCAATAAAAACGTCAATAAAATTGAAAGTAAAGAATTTTGATAACATAACATTTTAAATTTTCTATTAGTTTAGCTAGACGGAATTAAAATATTACCAGATTTTTTGTAATACAATAAAAATTAGATGACAATGAATACAAATTTTAGTTACACAGTCACAAAGACACACAGTATTTTTTAACTTCAATTAATTTAGCTAAAATACCTAAAATATAACAAGTGAATGCATTAAATTAAAATATATTCAACACTAAAATTGATTAAATCTGTTTTTTTTTGTCTTTCTTTCTTATTAGTACTCATTGTAGTTCTGGGTTAATTCTACTATCTATTCTACTATCATAACGTCAAACAAAACTTACCAAGCTAAATCCACCAGTCCGGTATCAGAATAACCCAATATCAATTAAAATCAAACCCATTCATAGAAATCAAACTACAATAAACGTTAATCAGTGTGTCATTATACGACTAAAATAAAACGTTGTATTAAAATGCAGAAAATAAAGTCAGCCCGGGATCGAGATAAGGCGGCTCGCACACGGCGCGCGAAAAGACAAGTAGCTTAATTGAGAGCTGACCTGTGGGAGGTCCCCGGGCGTCGGTTTATGCTAATCGATTGCCAACTAGTTTGTTTTTTACCAAACGCCATCCACTGGACGTATGCGACCTCTTTTCGGGGTTCCGCCGGTTTGACGTTCTTTTTTCGAATTGATACTGGTTGGTTTGGTACGATTGGTGAGAACGAAATGAGTTCTTAATCGTAAAAAAAAACTATAATTCTTTTTTCGAATCGAAGATGATTCTGGCTGAAACAATACGTTTGGTAATTTTAGTTAATGGTCAGTATTATAAGGAAATCTAAAAAAGAAAAATATTATTTGTTGTTATATTAATACCTCGGCAAAAGTTAGTTAGTTATTAAAAAGAAAAAAAAAATACTCATAACTAAAGCGATAAGGTAGCTTTTTCGCTGTGACACATTTTAATGTATTTAGTCAACGTATGCGTTTTAGAAAGTATATCATGACAATTTTTTTTCATTTGTAAGTGTTCGTTCCATTAAATTCCTCAAATTAAAAATTCATTACATAAAGCCTTAAGTTTTGCCTCTTTATTCGGTAAACCAGATAAAATACGGTACAACACGGAACCCACACAAGCAATTGTAAGATACGTTTTATTTTCAAAAGGAGCGTATAATTTAACCCTGTCGCGGTTGGGTTAAGATATCTCTGCCTGCCCCTTAGCCACTGGCAGTTCAAGATGGCTGCTTCTCGGAACGCATGACCTAATATTTATTCTACTAAATTAATGAGGTGGTATATGTTTCGTTAACCGAGGCTGGGCAATATGTTTTTAACTTAATAGTTTTCTGTGGTATACGCACACGCTGTATAAAGTCTTATAAAAATAAATGTTTTTTTCGCTTTGTGTTCCTTCACCGTTATAATGTGTTATCAATACACACATGATTTCGAAAATACAAAAGTATGCTCTGGGATTTAAACCGCGAACATTGTCTTGACAACCGCGTTCGGTAAGTCACCAACAGAGTACTACGCTTTGGAAAAACTATTTTCGATGGCAGCCACTAGGTATACGTACAAAAATGATTAAATTATTACATTATGGATAAAATAATCACTCGGCCGACTGCCCCAAGTTAGAAACCATAAAAAAATAGTGTTTAAGCGTAAAATATGCGCAAATTATGCTCAACACGCAATACCGTTCACGCAAGTTCTAAAGCTCAATCGCCTTTGAAATATAATCAGAATGTTAGGAGACAAATTATTGTAAGTGAAAGTATAATTAATGTCTTTTACGGGACAGGAAAAAGAAAGGTCAGGAATTTATGATATGAATGATAGAAGAATTTCTATGATATGCGAAGTCCGCCAACCCGCACTAGGCCAGCGTGATCCATTGCCGGAGGCATTGTCAAGGAGGCCCGTACCCTGCAGAAAATTTGTGTAATGACTGATTGAGTATTTCATGTTCTTCATCTTCTTTTTCAGCCTATATATCCCCCCAATGCTGAGTGTAGGCCTCTTGTAGTGCACGCTAAGTTGTTCTGTCCAGGTCAGTCCTCATCCAGCTTCTTCCCGCCACGTGGACTAGGTGGTCAGTCCTCATCAATTATGATATTTAAATCATAATATTTATATTTCATGTTAAAAAGATCTTAATATTTGACAGAACTGCGGGGTGTTAATGACACAATCGCAATAAAAAAAGAACTGAACTGATTATAATATTTAGAAGGTTTGGATTTTAATCCATCGCTCTGGCCTATTTCGATTGCTTTAAAATTGTTAAAAGCAAATACATTTATGTTACATTTTCTGTAAATATTCTTATAACTTGTAAGTAATATGTTAAAAATCAGAAACTTTCAAGGTCTTTTATTTTGTTTTAGAACTTACAAATAAACAGTATCGAGCTACATTTATTTTCTGTAAATATGCCTAGAATTTACAAGTAATATTTAAAAATATATATATTAGTAAACCTTACTCAAGTATATTAACAAAAGAAAAAATATACCGGCCGTATATCAGGGCAATAATTTAAGCATTTTGTCGCCGAACATTATGCTTATAGTTTCCATAATATTTTTCGATACGCTCACCCTTATTTTCCACCCTTACAACGGAGCGGATTTAGGCATAAACTTTACGCGGCCTTGTTAATTTTATTGCGCCCTAAACATTTCTCTATTCCGAGATAGTAATCGTACCATGAAGGTGGTATAAATATTTTTATAAATATTTTAAATAATTTTAATTTATCGCTCAAGGCTTCCTATTTTCCGTAATTTATGCACGGCTGGTAAAGCCGACAGAAGTGCTTAAAGCAAGTTACTGTGTTTCAAAATACACAAATATTATTAATGTAAACTTATAGAAATCAGATATAAGACTTAGAAAAGAAAGGCGAAATACGAAGCTCTCGAATTCAACAGACGTATATGGGAGGTTTATAGTCTGTCTATAGTCTATAGTGTACATTAATGAATAAATGTATGCGTAAAATAAAACTTCCTAGCATTAAGTATAAGACTTATAATTATACTCTAAATAATAAAAAATAGTCTTATTTATTATACATAGAAACTGTAATTCCATGTTTTTGTAGTGACATATCATAAGCACTATTTAATTGCGAATGTAATCATGAGATTTAAATAAGAAATAAATAATAATAATATTAGTTTTATTTCAAAGATCCATAATACCATTCCGAATGAGTTAATTAACGTACTGAACACATACATTTGTACGTCCCACTGCAGGGCATGGGCCTTCTCTATAATCAAGAGTACGATTGAGAGTGGTTAGGCAATACAGTCCACCATGCTGACCTAATGTAGGTTGGCGGATTTTACATACCAGAAATTCTTGTAAAACCCTACGGTATGCAGGTTTCCTCACGATGTTTTCCTTCACCGTTTTAGTGCATGTTGATAAAAACAGTGGTAACGATCCACCTTTTTTATCCTCTTATTCGTTGATATTTGACAAGTTGTAAAATATATACGGATTACTTGAAAAATAAAAAAGATGTTTATGGCTATTTAATTCCACTCCAACTTGTTTTAAAAGGATACTAGCTAAATATAATTTAGATTACTTGTCAAAATACAATCAAAAGTTTAGCTAACCCTGAAATATCGTTAAAATTCGGACAAGTTTGTGGCGCATGCTTCAACAACGTTGGCATGTCCTCTCAAAGATAAAACACTCACATTTTTCAAATATTCGCCTCGACTCCCAAGTTCCATCCGATCTGAGACACACGAATACTTGATTTTACAAAAAACATCGACCGCACACGCCTTCACATACGCCACGCGTATTGAATTAAATAGTGATCGAATAATGGATTAAAAATGGTTAAAAATAGTAACTTTAATAAAAAAAGCCATCCAAATTGGATTAGTATTTGAAAAAAAGACGAAGTTTGAAACGTACGTTTGATTCGAATACAGAAACAGCATTTTGAAAAAATGAATAATGATAAGATTCAAATACAATTTAAAATTTCGATATACGATCTCAATTTATTCAATAACTTCTAAACATATATAAAATTATACGGCAAATATACCGCAATGACAAAATGGTTTTATAAGCTTTGAATTCAAAAAACCTCTTTTCATGAAATCACAGAACCTATTATGGACTTTTATCTTCATAATCTTTATTAAGAACGATCTTAGGAGGTCCACTATTTTCCATAGGCCCACTCAAGATATCAACAGAAATTTGCTGATAGCAACCAATTTCCAAGACTTTCTATGATCTGAACATTGCAATAGATACATATATTCAATATATTCGAAAGGTAATCCCTAGTTTATATTAATTACCATAGGATAATCTTATTATTCATTACCCTGTACCCCAAGTTAGAAACTCGATCTCTAAAGCTATCGATATGACCTTCATCGGGCCCTGAATCACCAAATTAAATTAGACATAAGCACAAAATTAATTAATACGAAACTTCACAGTCCGGTCCGTGCAAGGGGAATTTAGTTCAATGTGAGGTGCTGGGAAACTAATGATGTGCATAATTACTATCGATAATAATATCGATTATAATAGTCATTTTGTTGAAAGTTTTGACTACTGTTATGAAGACTTGGAAGAGTAATACGATCTCCATATTTAGTGTATCATTATTTTTATTTGCTCGACAAATAATGATCTTACTAAAGCCTAATTTATACGGGAAGAGTTTGTCGCCTAAAATATAGGATTATTGTACAGATCTACAAGAGTTACATGGTATAGATATTAGTCAGAACACGATAATCTATGACAGTTATGTTATGCGATAATGGCGTATGATTCTCGCATTCTCGCACTCTCGCACGAGAATCTCTCCTTATGGAAATGGGATTTTCGGTTGCAGGAAGTTACTGGATGCATTCCGCTTTCAAGAGGTCTTGAAAGCCTTGGCAGATCGACATCAGAGAAGTGATATAGCTGAGTTGGGACTAGAGTACAATAAGACGAAGGATTTCCATAGAAACCAATTAGAAACGGACTGCGTCCAGCGATTGCTGCAACCTTACCTTAGTTTTACAATGTATCTGTATTTATATCAGATTATATACGTCTCTATGCAGGGCACGGGCCTCTACAATTGAGAGTACGATTGACAGATGTTAGGCCAAATGTTCCCGCTGGCCTAGTGTGTGTTGGCGAACTTTACATACCAAAAAAATATTTACATAATATCGCTATGGCATACACGTTTTTTTACACTTACTTTGCCTTGAAATAGAAAATGTTGAAATATCACCACTATCTTCGCTTTGATTCGGTTGTTAAACCAGTATACTCGACTCGTTTTATGGTATACTGAACTGTTATATTTATTGTTTCCTAATTTCTAATTCTTTTGACATCATAACTTCAAGTTCACACGATTATTTTAATGTTAAATTATTGGATCGTTTTATATTAGATTTTTATTATCTGAAATTATATTTTGCATAGAAATGTGATATTAGTTCATAATTTAAATAATGTTACGTCATTCGTTGCATCTCTTATGTTTAATATATTGTTATACTTTACGTGTTTATTTATTAATTATTATTATCTTCGTTGAATTATTTTGTTCTTTTGTGAGGGTTTATTATTATTCTTGTTATATCAATGCCATAAAGACAGAATCCATACATTTTATTTATATTTTAAAGCAGTTTAAAAAAAAATCACTTTTTAAAATAATTACAAGTACATTATTTTTAAACCCATCGCTGCTCCCTTTGTTGCAGTTAACGACTCTTCCTTTTCAATATGATTTTGAAATATGTTTTATCGATACCTTCAACCAAACTACTTCACTACCCGATGTCGTTATGCAAAACAGTCCCGCGGTAGCACTATCTGATCGCCGGGCTGTGTTAAGCGCGGTCACACTCATTCGAACCCAAATATAATGCTCATTATGTTGTGTATAAACACTGCCTATACATTCACTTTATAGTTTCTAGAGGGATCGTAAATTTATTGAATAAATACACCAAACAGTGATTACATAGTCCTTACAGCGCTAAAACCAACGTTGACCTGTATAGTCTCATAAATTACGGGAGAGATTTCGGTCTTACATTCATTCAAACACCAAATAATTGTGGATCAGACAAATATTTAACTGAAGACGTAAGTCGAACCTTCGGTCTCTCGTTGCACATGCGATGTCCCACTAACTGCGCCACGAATGTTGTCTTTGATATTTAAAGTTATAGAGCTGTCAATCTTAATCATAAAACATTGATTCCAATTTTATAATCCAATTCTGACCATATCTTAGACTTTGAAAATGTCAATTTGCAATCTGAAAGGTATGGTGTTGGCAAATTTAAATTTATCGTCAAAGTTAATTTATACAAGGTTGTTACACAAACCCATCTTTTGTCGTCCGTATCACGGTTAATATTCTCAATATTTGTCCAACCCTTACCTTAATATCTACGTGGGTTGGCTTGCAAAACCAGAGTTTCACACCAGGCCGCGCTACTTGTATCCTCTTTCCTACAACCCTAACTCATATAAAGTAGATGTAAACAGGCATTATTTTTCTAGTGTCTATGCACTTGCTAAAAAATAAGCTGATATATTACACTTTGCTTTGCAAAATAAAATATATTTGTATCCGGGATTCCAATAATGTCAGCAGCTACCTTTAATTTTAAATTAAAGTTACTTGACCTTTGCCAAAGTAGTTATGAGCAAGACATACATTCTGCTCTATTGTCTATGGCTGAAGCCCTCTTAATCAAGTTCTTGATCGAAGAGGAGGCCCGTGCCCTAGAGCAGACACATCTGAGATAAGTATCTGCTAAAAAGGTTGTGCTGTCTCAAAGCAGCATTTATTTGGGATAAATATCTGCTGAGAAGGGCGTTTTATCTCAAAGCACCGTTTGTATATTTTATTAGACGACAGTAGTCTTCCCATCAGCCAAGTCCCTCGATTTTTACACAAATCATGACATACCACCCCAAAGAACACCAAGAATGTACCTGGTAAAGCAGTGTGACCGGCATTTTTGTCCAAAGGTTTTTCACGGTGATCGGGCGCGGTGATACCATCGATTTTCGTCGCGAACACGCACCTACTCACTTAATTTCTGATTTAGTACCGCATCACATTCAGATAAGTATTTTTAATTTGAATAAATTATGATTTAAGCGTGTTATCGGTGGTTAATGGCCGGTTGTAATCATAACCGTAGTGCGTTTCATGCTATACGTTCTGGTGAGCGGGACGGAGTGCGAATTTCTTTTGGGCGGTGTGGCACCCGGTGAAAACTCGGAAAGTATGCAATGTATCATTTTAAACAGATAGACCCATTGATTGTCTTATACTACGTATAGAGAAACTATCCCAATGTCTTGTTCAATTTTGGTAAAAGCTGAAACTAAATCGCTGCAGCGCGCAACAAACAATTAGTCGTCTTACCAAAAAGTATAATCATGCAGCGATAGACCGCTTTCAGGGTGTAGTTTTCTCGCGACTAAAAGGTCGAAAGCAGCGTAAATTTCATAGCGCTTACGCGTACTGATTCATTTGCAATGCATGCACCGCACCTAGGTGGGACACATCAAACAAAAAACGTTTTATCTAGTGTAACATTGATATCGATAGTTATCGGGTACCACCGCAATGTTTAGTTCTCCCGCCAAATAGCAGTGTAAAAGAACTTTTGTGTTCCAGCTTATAGGATATTGTAGCTAGAGTAGCTACTGAACGAATTGAGACTTAACATTTTATGTTTCATGATGGCGAGCGCAGTGGATTCCTAAGCATTGCTTTGTAATTCAGGGTGATGTTTGGTTTTGCTACTGTCTATGAGAGGTCGTATTGCTTACCATCAGGCAAACTCGTATCGCGATTCATTGCAATAAAAAAATAGTATATGAATAAAGCAAACAAGAAGAAATAACTATATTATTTGTGTTTTATGCTTTCAAATTGTGCTTAATAAACAGATTAAGGATACGTGTGTAATTTCATTTTTACGGCCAGATTTGTTTTAGAATGATAAGTAGAGTTATTGAACGATAAAAAACATCTTGTAAAAATCAATTTCATGAAGATTATTTTCAAGCAAATTTATTATAACGAAATACAGCCTGTGAAACTTATATATAATGCTGTAGTTTTATTCAAGCCAACAACTTTATTACAATTCACCTTAAAACAACACTGATAAAATGAAAGAATTATTTTAAGATTTTATCTTTGCATAAAAAAATAACGTATATTTTACACACACCAGGGGGTAATATTTATTCCTACTGGCAATACTATTTGGAACCATAGTAACAAAATTACAGCAAATATTTTATCTAACATTTCAGACACAGCGTGGGGTAATTTTTACTCCAGGTGGCTACACTAATTCGCCTCTGTGACCAATGTCACAGTTGAATTGTAGGCTTTGCGTTCACGAATATCGTGGAAGGAAACCCGATAAAGATGTCACGTGCTTTTATGATTTCGGGCGGCGATCCCCGACTTAGATATACGGACACAAAATATTAGCACAAGAAAATTTTAAAATTCAGCCTTTTTTTCAAATCTGATTAGTGAACTGTTTTTAATTTATTTTTTAATTTGTTTCAGGAACCCTCCAGTATGCCGCATACAGGTATTATTAGTGATTGCTGATAAAGTAGTTTGCTTAGCGTCTGCTGTGAAGCTAGTAAATATTTGACAAATTGAGTTACGTATGTTGATAGTTTCAAGTGACTTTTATGGAGAAATAAAAAGTCTTCCTGTTTTTACTGTTAAAGCAATAAATCTAGAAAATGAAAAGAAGAATAAAATGATGAGATGAGTCACTTTAAATGGTTGAGGGCGCGGTAGTGAACCAGATCTGATGACTTTTTTGACGAAATCGCATCATATGATCTCGTCTTGGCAACATTTTACACGAAAATATTTTGGTGGGATATATTTTTTCTGTCAGGATTCTCATATCGTTTTGGCTAAATCATACATACATTACTTTTAAATACAAGTTTTGAATTATAGTTATGACAAAAAATACCTTATTTGTAACTATTATAACGACTTTAAGATTGTAACCAGATGTGTAAAAAAAAATTCGACGAAAGAGAAACTCAATATTCTTACATAGGCTACTATGACGGGTCCTTAGCCGTTGTGTACAATGGTCGCTACCCGGAGTTAATATCTTACAACCACCAACTAATAAAATACATATTTCATACTACACTTAATCGTCACGCCAATCACACAACATAACCGCGTTATGATCCAAATATATGTACATATAAAAACCCCAGTCGGCGACGAGGCGTATCTATAACAGAAATCAAGTAACTCTGGTAGCCGATAACTGTTTAATACGAGAAAAAAACACTCAGATCTTAATTAAGTTAAACGGTTGACATTAAAGCCAGAGGCCTGAGGGGAGTGGTGGGGGCGACGGGGCGAGACGGCAGTGGTAGCGCACCATCAGTGACAGGAATTTACCTCACACATTGAAATCATAAGCGTTTCAAAGAACCCTTTGGTGCGGTGACCATGCTTCTGTTCAAATACGGATTTATTTTTTCTGTCGTCTTTTGCGAAATAATTCAAAAATTAGGACATAAAGGTAGCTTTACATTTGGGAGCCGCGCCGTTTTTAAGACACTAGCACGGAAAAGACAGGCCGTGGTTTCGAACTCCCCAGTGAAACAAATGTTTGTGTTACATTAAAGCATTTGTTTCGAGTGCGGATGTTGTGGAAAAAGTCTCCGTAGTTTCCGTTCCTTGCGCCACAATGTGGAGTCCAAACTATGTGTATCACGGATGAATGTAAATTTTTATTCCTATGTTAGCGATTAGAACTATCAATGAAATCTAGAAATGAGGACGATTCTGACCTATTGATTAACAAACTAGTGGCGTTCTACGTTAGGTTTAACTATCATAAACTAAAAAGATCAACTTCTGATCATAGGCCACTCCAAAAATTTCAACAATAACGTGTTTGAAGAGGCCTGCATCCAGCGACTTCCTGCATTGAAGCACACGAAAAAATATTTTCACGTTTATTACGTTGCTAAAAAAAGGAAGGAAAATGGTACATAAAAAAACAGGAGGATATAAAATAAAGTAGAATCTACTAGCTATCTATTTATGTTCTCATCGTACATAAAAATTCTTTAGTATTCTAAATCGTTTTAAGATATAAAACGGTGTTATATTTGTTGTTAAAAATCCTGTTATTTAATTAAAAATCATGGTCACAATACGCCACCACTGTCCGGAGGCCCATTAACGGTAATTAAGGGAATCAAGAGTCAAATCTTTGTATCGAGATAGTATCGAGGGCCACCCGCATCTAATACATTATACATGTATTTCAAAAAATAAAATATCCCTTAGCACAACGGAATAAGGCTACTGTAATAGCACAAATTTCGTCACAAAAAGATGATATCAGGGTGTAATAGAAATATTTCGATATTCATAATTTGGACGCACACGTTGTTTCCGAGCTAATATGATTTTGATATCGAATTATCATATTAAATGCTGTCTTAATGGGAATATATTTGTGTGAACGGAGTTCACGGGTGCAGGTTAAGGCACCTTTGATATTTCGATATTATTTGTGTATTCACAGTCAATTATCTACGGTTTTATTGACGAAGAAAGCCTTCTTGAAACTATGATAATTTGCCATAATAGTTTCAATGACAAAAGTTGATGTAATGCAAGCAAAGTCGTATAAATATAAGCCAATATTTTTTGCAAAAGGGCAAAGAAATCTGTTAATGGATCTGATTTTAGCTCGGGATGAGGTTAAGAAAAAAGAAACAATATAGTATTTAAAAGCTGGTGAATCATATACAGCTATGGAATCCAACATTCTCCATCAATGAAAGGAAACAACTGGTATTGTAATTTCATTAACAAAATAAAAAAATACAGCAAAGTTCTACTAAACAAACTACTTCAAAAAACAGGGCTCTATTATTTCTTTTCAAAAGACCTGACTTGAAACGAAATATCAAGGACTCCTTTCTGATAGAAAACCTACTTAGAGCATCGTTTTTGATGACGTGTTTCGTTCGATGAGTAAGATGCCCAATACTCTTATTCTACAATCTTTTTTCCTTTTCTCCTTTTCCCCGCCATTTTGAGAAGCAAAATTTTGTACAATCCTCGCTTTATAATGTTCATAGGTCTCAGTATTATTGACCAACAGGTGATCTAAAAATGAAATAAACTCAACTTCAGAGTAACTACTGGACATATTGGGACTTAACATTTTATGTCTCAGGATGGCGAGCGCAGTGGAATGCCAGATATTACTTTATAATTCAAGGCGTTGTTTGGTTTTGCTACTGTTCATGAGCGATCGTATCGCTTACCATCGGGCGAATGGCTCGCTCGTCTCGCCATTCTGTATCAGTCCATATACATCGCACTGCAGGGCACAGGCCTCCTTTACAATCGATACAGGACGAATGAGAGTGGTTAGGCCATAAAATCCACCACTCTGGCCTAGTACAGATTGGTGGACTTACATATCATAGAAATATAAATCGCTATGGTATGCAGGTTTCCTCACTATGTTTTCCTTCACTATTTTAGTGCGTGGTGATTCAGTGCTATAAAAAAAAATATCACTGACGAACAGGTGAGCTAAGATACAAACTCAACTTAAATTTTGACGCAATAACAACTATCGCTCTAATCATAATGTTCCCCACATGAGAGCGTTTCCTATCTGTAGATCTCTTGTCTGTGGCGGCGCGGTGCGGGAAGCGCGATCGCTTTGACGCCAAATTAAATTATACACCGTTTGATTTGGTCAGTCGGCCGATTATGATTCGGAGTTAGTGTGGATACACTTCGGTATACATTTTCTTTCCTACTTTCTCCTATTTATATATCCCATAGTTCCTGTAAGATATTACCTAATGTGATAAGGCAGCCACGTGTACTGTTATTTTTATTGTGTAATATCTAAACAGTATCTCTGCATAAAAAAAAAGAATAAATAAATACAAAGAAATTTGAAGCTATTTTAGTTAGTGAGTAAAGAAGACAACATTTTCGATAACTTAAATAAGCTAAAAAAAAGTGACTTGGAATAAGAGGTCAAGGCTTTTAATTTCTATGAAGTCGTTAATAAGTGAAAATTTTCATGTTATAATACTTAAGGGAAATGAAATTATTTAATTAATATTGTATTTTAGTACAGCCCCAAAACACTTATTTAGAACAACTCATAGTTTGCAGTAGGATCGACTCTCGGTACTAATTCAAATGCGAAAATGAATTTGTTAGTTATGCTTTTAAACTTTAAAAAGTCAATTGATTTTCACGAATTTTGGCACGCACGGAACCTTTTTCATAGGTACAAAAAAGACATAGCGTATTTTCATTCAAACATAAATATCCCGAGAAATAGAATGAATGGTTCTTCTGTCAACATATACCAATTTGACGGTGAAAATATGAATGCATGGAAAACCTCGGACAAAACCCAGTTTGTTATACTTTGTTTATAGACCATGTCCACATTATACCGTTCCACACATAGCACCGTCTGGTCCGTATCAAATCGAATCTAATACATCAGTTTCGATTTTCTATATCGTTGTTTACAACTGTGTTACAATTTTACATCGTAAACTTTATTCCGTTTTTATTATTCTTAATTAAATTCAATTAAAATAATAAAAAAATGTAGTTGAACTATATCACTTGACTAGTGTTTTCTTGCGACTTTTTCTATATAGCACACCTGCATAAAAAAACTTAATAATTACCAAATATTTTGTCCTTTCTGAAGTTTGCCCGTATTTCGTCAAAACCCTGAATCAAAATTCATATCCACTCAATTATAATAAATCTTGTAACAAATCAAATTCATATTTGATTTTATAGTACAAAAGTATTAATCAATGCATTTAACAGACCGAAATATTCCATAGACAATTATATGTAGAGGTCACCAGAAATCTTAAATCGATCTACATCAGTTTGTCAATCTATATTTGATTAACAATTAAAGAACCGTTACACAGTCGTATTATATATAGTCGTATTATCATTTAGAGTCGAATTAAAACATAATTCCATTTTAAAGTGGTCACTACAAGCAATAAAACCACTAAATAAATGACGAAATTACACAACGGTAGTAAAAAATCATCTAAACTTATGAAGATATTATCTGCTTCTTACTCGCACTAATTTGAAGCCTGTTGGCAAATCGAATCTTGTTTTTTATAATGAGATATATCTATTTGCTGTACTTAAGCTGTGAAAGTCTCTGTGGCGCAGTTGGTTAGATGCCGACTGTAAAACTAGAGGCCACGGGTTCGATCTCCGCACGGAACAAATATTTCTGTGATCTACAAAGGTGTTTCAGGTCTGAGTGTTTGTGAGACCGAATAGTCTCTTAGTTCTGATACCCACGACACAATAATCCATCTTCGTATGGGGTCAGAACATTGTATGTGACTGTTCAAGCGAGATAACCACTCATGGACTATAGCAACACCAAACAACTCTACCTATATTAATTACAAAGCAATGCTTGGCATTACACTGCGCTTGTTAGAATACTGCCACAAAATACCACAACAATTTTTATAAATTTTATTAAAACTACCCATCGTATGATTCACAAGTAGTGGGGAATCGGTAATATAAAGCGTTGTCTCACTTGGATCGTCACTTTTCGAGTGACAACGACAGAGGAAGGACCTTATCCTCGCCGGTAGCAACCAGGATTGGCAAGTTAAGTTATTAATATGATGTTTTGTTGCTCATTGCTCAGAATATTTGAATATTATTCTGTAACATTGTAATTATCGATTGTCGTTGAATTAAACCATATTATTATAAATAGAA
This sequence comes from Hyles euphorbiae, assembly GCA_023078785.2. Classification (NCBI taxonomy): domain Eukaryota; kingdom Metazoa; phylum Arthropoda; class Insecta; order Lepidoptera; family Sphingidae; genus Hyles; species Hyles euphorbiae. The sequence continues at coordinate 6,049,240 of CM041056.1, read as the reverse complement.
ATATAAATAACATTTAATATAATTGATAATTTTGTAACATTATAATAATTATTAAACATTATGTTAAGTGATAAATATTAAAAATTATATGGTTAAAAAATATAATTATAGATAAATCTATTGAAATATACATGTTTATATTATTTTATATACCTTTTCCCACAAAAATTCTAACACGCTCGCCATCCTGAAACATAAGTTGTTACGTCTCAGTATGTCCAGTAGTCACTCTGGCTACAATGCCCTTTAAACCGAAAAACAATAGTGCATTTACACTGCTGTTTGGCGGGAGAAATGTATGAAAAATCTGTTCTTAATTTATCTCAAGTAAGAACGAGCAAAATCTAGTCATGAAATATAAAACATAAAATCACAGAACTTCCTGTGTAGTGTGCGTTTCTGCTTTTATTGCGAAGATTATTCAGTTGATAGCGATAAGATCTACGCGTTCAAATATTCCCATACTAGTTTCACTTTATGATTTATTACAATAACAAGTTAATTTAATATTTTAATTTATTCTCCGCTACTTGGGTGGTAACATGTGACAATTGATTGTAAGTTCTAACTTATCGGTTGAGCAAAGCTAAATTAACAAAATCTAGATAAATCATATATAAATACACCCAATAGTTACATACAAAGCTACTAACACACACCCCACACTAAGTTAAACGTCTTGTATCGAGGCTATCAGAAGCGATGATTAACTTTTCGGTCTCATACAAGCATACAAACTCAAAACAAATGGCTGTATATAGTTATACGATCCCAAATGTCTAAGATCTTCGTGGGCGATAATCACTAGCTATTACTTTACTAGAATGTTTTAATAAAGAATATTTTAGTTTGATTTGATTTATTAACGAATTAAATTTGAATTTAGATCAGTTTATACAATAATCCGTTTATATAAATAAAACAACACGTTAGATTTTAATAGGTGTCATGTAGGGACACCACATTTGCTCGATGTTTCGGCTCTCTTTAGACATGCGGTTTTCTGGCAGTTCTTCAGGTGCCAGTATCTTCCTCGCCCTTGGCTTTGAGAACCTCAGATCTGTATAGTCTACTCCATGTTTGATCCAAGTTGCATCGTACCCAGTTCCTAAAACAGAAATAATTATGATTATAATTCAGTCCATATACGACCCAATAAAGGACATAGGCTTCCTCAACAATCGAATATTCAATTGATTGGGGTTAGGCCTTGGTGCAACACGCTGGCTTAGTGTGGGTTGCACATACTATAGAAATTCTTTATAATCTCCATGTATGCATGTTTTCTAACAGCGTTTGTCAAAATTCTAAGGATAATAATATACTACTTAATATAAAAATAAGTGATTTAATGTATTATGCTGGCCCGTCGAGAGGAAGGAGGCGGAAAGAAAATGAATGTGAGAAAAACATAACTTACTATTAAATTTTTCGATAATATCAGGTCTCAATGTGCCAACGGTGTAGAACTTAACTTTCTCAACAGCTTGCATGTATTCCGAACACCGACATCGATCCATTGTAAATTGTATAAAAAATATTTTTACGTCAGTTCAAACATTATGTCATATTGACTTTTTTATTATACTTTTATTGCCACATGTCAAAAGTTACGTTAATTATTGCAAACTATTTGATAATTAGCCTCAATCTAGCTAATAGTGCCTAATATCGTCTCATTATTTATTCCAGAATATTCATAAGAAAATTAGTGACGCATCGTAATTTACTAAACTAATGTTAAAGACCTTCTGTATGTATGTATCAGCCCATACACGTCCCACTGCAGGGCACGGGCCTCCTCTACAACCGACAGTACGATTGAGAGTGGTTAGGCCATATAGTCCACCACGTTGGCCTAGTGCGGGTTGGCGGACTTACATACCATAGAATTTTTAAAAATCGCTTTGGTATGCAGGTTTCCTCACGATGTTTTCCTTCACCGTTTTAGTGCGTGGTGATTGACTACCAATACACACATGACTCCGAAAAGTCAGAGGTGTGCCCTGGGATTCGAACCCGCGACCACAGTCCACCACGCACTTTAAAACTTTAAAGACCTTCATATAACTAAAAGTAAAAAACCTCCAGACTTATTCAAAGACCGTTTCAAACTTATTTTGGCTATCGAATATTTTTTCCTCTTTGATTAAACTGTATGCAAAAGTCATCGAAAAGGAACAAAACATTCAATCACTAAAATAAGATATAACACTGTTTTTGAATAAGGTCGTTAGTTCTAAACTTAATTTAATTTATAAAACCTTTTATAAAGATTCCACTTTTAAATCTATCGGTATTTTATGTTATTGTATCTCTCTATTATCTAACATTTTAGAACCCAAAATATTACCTAGAAATTCTAGTATTTAAACTATTTTAATAAAATACCTCCCAAGTATTACTACAAAAATCATGATATATTAGTAACTAATACCATGCAATTGGCGGCGCTGTTAAATCGGTCACAAGATATAAAATGCGCAGTAACTTAAGCGATATACTGCGATATTGGTAGCGTCGGCAAAAAAATGACAGTTTACGATGCCTCGATTGTAAAACTGGAAGCGTATTAACGTTATAGCATGGAACAGAGTATGGTATGCTACAGTACTGCAAATTACACAGATTTGCTCGTTGGATAGTTTCGTGTTTGGTTTCAAAAATATTTTAAAAATGTATGGTATTTTTTTATTTTATTTTTATTAAAATAGGTCTAATTATAGGTGCTAATGTAGTCCCTAGTAAATGAAAAAATATTTTTTTTTACTATCACTATCGATTTGATGTTTTAATATCACTTCAATTGATATTCGCTATGTTTATATTTAAAGTAGAGATAAGAGATGTATATTCATCGCATACATTTTTTTTTGCTGAATGGTCGAAATAATTTACTTGAAATATTAAATATATGTAAGTTTTTGAATATCGAAACATAAAGTAATTTAATTTTGTTTGATCGCCTTCTGCAGTACAGTTATGATATTACTTCTTTAATGGGGAGTTTATCCAAACTCTTACTTATACTTACTATAAAGACTACATTTAAAATTTGTATAAAATATAAAATCAATCAAAAATTACTTCTTACAATCATTCCACATTTTACAAAAAGTGGTAAATTCAATCGCGTTTTAAAAGTGAAAATATCAGTCTCGTGCATAATCATTCGTCCTTACTGTTCTCTCATACTAGTATAGCATTTTCGAGATATGCGCAATAAGTAATATTAAACGTTCTGCGAAAGTTATATCATAAAATATAACATATATTCCAATTTAACCTTATGTACCGGGAAGTGTTAGCAACAAAGTATTTGAACCGAAGACTATTTTATACCCAATATGGAATTATAATCCCACAGTTTAAGAGATGATTTAAAATTTTGATGATATTCGCGTAGTAAATATTATGATTGGGAATATTTTACGAGAATATTTTAACTTACACATAACTCCTTTAAGGGTTAAAGTAATCTTGATAACATTTACTTGCATTTTGTCTATTGAAAGCAATTATTATGTATGAAGGTTTTGTTTAATTGCAATGAATGTCGAGACAAGCATGCCACTCGCCTGATGGAAAGCGATACGACCAATACCAAACAACACCATTAATTACAAAGCAATGCTTGCTTATGTCTCAGGATGGCGAACGCCATGGTATGCCATGAAACAGTATATTTACACTGCTGTTTGGCGGGAGAAATAGACATTACGGTGGTATCCACCCAGGCGGCCATTTACATCAGAGACCTATCACCATTAAAAGTAAGGAATTCATTCTCTTTTCATTTTGCATACGCATCTTTACAAAAATAACTATAATATTTGCATTACACAAAATCTAAAGTACGCGCATAAATACAGGCCTTACATTGAAAATATACTCCACAAAACTTATCTACGTTTTGATGTTTGGTCAATGAACCCGATTTTTTCACCTTTCATCATTAGAAATACTTAAAAATTCATTGTTATAAATATAAAGGTCAGGCGGTGTGTCAATTTATTTTGGTTACACATACGTTAATTCGTTTTAGTATGGCGAATAAAGATTCAGTTTTAGGAAATAACTGCACGACTAGGTAATTCCATTCATAAACTCACGCCTTTTTCCCAAAAGGGGTACTACCAGGTGCTACCAGGGCATCCACATTTCGCCTTGTATGTTCCGTCCCACGATGTGATGGAGGCGAGCCTATCGCTATATCGGGCCCAAATTCCTGACACCGGGATGTATAGAAAAATCCAATATCAATATTCGAAGCCGAGACCTAAGGTTTGTAATCATTCCTTAGAACAACTACGCCTTCACAACTGCTTCATAATGGTAAAATATAAACAATATAGCGGCCCCAGCTTTGTCCGAGTGCAAATAGATTTCTCTACAATTATATGGACATATTATACATATAAAGCTTCCTTTTGAATCACTCAAGCTATTAAAACAACCTTATCAAAATCCGTTGCGTAGTTTTAAAGATCTAACCATACATAGGGACCAACCATACATAGCAGACAGACAGCGAGAGGCGACTTTGTGTTATACTATGTAGTGATGCACTGAACTGTAAATATAATTTCGATGGTAAGTGCATGGTGGCCAGTTCAAAATCCAAATCAGGCCAATCGGACGCGATTGGCAAGGCAGTGGATTTGAATCCTAGTGCAAGTCTCTGACTTTTCGGAGTCACTTGTGTATTGATAGTCCTGCCTGCCTGCCTTAAAGATTGCATTGGTTTGCAGACCTGCATTAGAAATCTTCACAATATGTTGTATAGTTTGTTAAGTCGGCATCCCGCACTAGGCTTTTTTAGCTTTGAAGCAGTAAAAACAAAGATTGGTGAAAGATTTTTACTGGTGGTAGGTCCCTTATATGTGTAAGAGTAACTACATATTGAGACTTAACATCTTATGTCTTGGTATGGCTAGCGCAATAGAATTTCAAGCATCGCATTGTTATTTTTAGTGTTGTTTGGTTTTGCTACTATAATGGAGCGATAGTTTAACATCAGGCGAATGTTATGCTCGTCTAACCATTCATAACAATAAAAAATAAAAAGATACCTCATTAGTTAAAATATCATAATAATTAGTAATTCGTAATCCGATATAACAGTCGTTTATATCGGCATAAAGTTTATAGTTTCAAGATTATATCAGTGTACATAAAAATATTTTATTGTTTTTAAAATCGTCATAATTGAAGGCCTGTGGATTATTGAGTAAAGTTGTCTTTTGGCTATACGAGCGCTACAGTTTTATTTGTCAAAATAATTTTCGATTTATCCACCAGCAATTAAACAAATAGGTTTATATATGGTTTTAAAATCAAAAATAGCCTCAGAAATTACCAACACTTTTGTTGGTTAAGACGCCGCGCCGGCTGTCAACTAGTAGTCGCGGATTCGATTCCAAGTAGTTATTTTAAGTGTAAGACATATTGTATCATGTGAAATAAACATAATGTTGTTCTTAAATTCCATATTCATATGTACACATATAAGCATCTAACCAACTTTAAATATTCTTGATACAGCAAATATAAGTACTATTATTATCTAAACTCTTCTTTGTAGATATCAAGATAGATAGGAATCAAATAATAAAAAATAATAAAAAGTTACAAAGGGAAAATAGCGCATTGAGCGATTTCTCCTTCCAAGTATTTTAAGATGGAAAATTATCTCAATTTTTCTCAATATTACGACACATTCAGGTCAGTAACTACGTCACTGTTGCGTAATATTTTCAAAACTGTCTTACCTTTTTTTTTGTTTTTATTTTGTTGACGCGGGGAAACCGGGTTACCGCTACCGCCCCACCTTTGGGGAGGGTGGAGCGATTATGTTGGGTTCACCGATAGGCATACCAACCAAAACCCCGAGTTGCCCTCTTCAGCGCAATTGGAACGGCCCCGGGTACCCGAAGCAAGAGCGCTCCAGCTTCTACCGGACCATCCCTGCACAATGCCGCTCAATTTGCGGCCCGTACCATAATTATGCTGGAGGCTAGGAAGCCTCCTCATTTCCCACCAACAGGCAAATTGCTTCCTCCTCCTCCTGCTGCCGAACATCTCGAGGTCGCATTGTACGTGAGTACAATGGACGTAACAACAGCTCCCCACTTCGCGCCCGCGACCTTCACTTCCCCTCCTACGACAGGCAGGTGATACCGTGGTGGGATTCTCGAAGCGCCCCCATACCACAGGGCGCGAGAACTGTCTTACCTGGGAATCGAACCTTGCACATCTACTTATACGCTACAGCAATGAAGCGACGTGAGCAAATGCTTTCACTTCAGCGATCGCTTTGAGATTGTCACCAGACTCGCTCTTATCGACTGCTTTCTAACAAACAGGAGAAATTTATGAAAGCCATACATATTTTCATACGTACAAGCAAGCGAAATGTCGTACGAGCGCCTATATGGTGGACGGACGATCTAGCTAAGGTTGCAGGAAGCCGCTGGATGCAGGCCGCTTCCAACAGGTCGATGTGGAGATTTTAGGGCGAGGCCTATGTTCAGCAGTGTACTTCCTGTGGCTGAGATACATATTTTTTATTAGTTCTGCTGATTTCCACAATGAAGAAGTCAGGTACGTGGAAGCCACTTAGAACCATATTTGTAAATCTTTAAGGAAGCCTAGTACCTTCATAAAATTCTCATTGTACTAAATTGATTGTAATTCTGAACTAACTTGTAACTTTCCACCAATATATTTTAAACTTTTGAGCAAAAAATTACAGTAGAGTTTTTTGCCCGTTCCTCTCTGGTGAAAACCGCTCGGGTACCAGGACAAAGAATTACTAATTCCAAATAAATAATAAAAAATATCATTTTTTATCGATTCAATAAATTATTTTCATTTCATATTTTCAAAAACACACAAAAAAAATTAAAGTTGTTTTGAAATTTTTGCTCAGTCTTCGTAAAATTGTTTGGAAGTTAGTAATGACAAGCCGCAATCTTGATTTACGCATCGAGAATCATTTGTGCTGTCCAATAGTATATTGTGCAACTAGTGCGAGAATTTGTCGATTGCCCACGAGAGCGAAGTTTTCAACCCCAAAAGCAAGCGCAAAGATAGTACTTTCCCCGCATGAGTAATAAAAATATTTTTTTTTCAAGTCTGCATGTTCTGAAATCCCAACTCTCTTAATTTTTTATACACATTGTAATATCATTGTGTTATAAGGAGTTTAACTATGGGTACGGTTGTTGAGTATATTTATTGTGTCTCGCTTCAGTATATATTTATATTTGACGAACACGTTTCTTGTTATCCATCCTTCTACCCACCAAACATAAGTCTAATCTAGGATTCAAAACATCAACGCCGCGGTACCAACGCAGCCAACAGCTCAACAAATTAATACATCGATGGACTAATCTGCAATCAATTCAGGATTAGATTCACGGAACCATACACCGACTAGCAGCGTTAACCATCACATATTTACCCTTAATGACATTTTAAACTACACACGCGAAAACCCACTCAATTTTAACTGAATTTAAGTCGAATTTTGAACAGCACGCGGATGTTATTACCGAGCTCCGTAAGAGGAATCGTAAAACATGTAAAGTAATTTGCATCCGACGAAATCAGTCGGTCATGTATAGCCGTGAAATGGCGTACCGGCGGCAGCGGCGTTCTCTTAAAGAAAACGTCATAAATGCGAATTGCTTACGAACAAATTAGAACGCTAATTTTATAGCATTAGGGTAATAAATCGGGCGGCGTTTGGCAATTGTTTTATGACTTTATAATGCAAGGCGTTGACGGTAGCCGTTAAGGGACATGATGCGTTTCGTGATGGATTTATCTTTTAATTTCCTATTAGTGATTTGCAGGCAATTAATTTCACAATTAATTGCAAAAGAAAAAAGATATATATTATGGAATAAATAATATTTCGGGCTTCAGAGAGTCTCAGAATGCAGGCCGCTTCTAATGAGTCACTGTTGACAAAATCAGATGCTTACTGTACTTAATGTGGCTGAAAATGATTAATTATGAAATTTATTTAAAGATGGATAGACTCAATTTTAGTGTGAGTTCAGGACTATGTATGCGGCTGTTGGTGGTATTTATTTATTTGACTACGCTTGGATATAGCGCCTACTATATATTAGGACAAAACAAAATCAAATTGAATACTTCAATCCTAACCCACAAATACTATATAAATTCCTACAAATGGCTATGTTATGCAGATTTCCTCACTATCACGAAAGAGTGATATTTAACTGTCAATATAAATATCAATATAATATTTCAGTATGAATGAAAACATAACCCTTAAGTGTTTAACGGCCGCTCTCTATATCCTATCTATCTTTAACAAGAGGTTAAAATGAATATCGTTACTATGTCGATACCACTGCGTGCTTCAATAAACAAAGATAGACATACAGTATTATCTTGCCTAGATACGTATAAATATATGCACCTTATCTAAATACCTCTGTCTTTCTTTACTCATGCAAAAAATGTATCGAAATTTCGAGAGAAATCTCTTGTTAAAGACAGATAGATTATAGAAACCGGCCGTTAGACACTTGTGGAACTAAATGCCAGTACTGTGACGTAAATTAAACTCATTGATTACTTTTTGTACGCGAACTTTATAGCTTATGAGATGTTTCAACAGAAGGAAATGAGCACTTCGGGCGCATTTGCTTTTTAAGACGTTTTTACATCCAGTCTTTTGAGCTTGATCTGGGCGGGCTCGACTAGTATTTCATGGTAAACTATGAAAGAATTAAATTTAACGGTATCCTGTATTGTCAATTGAATTTCGCTTGTATACTTTATTTTTATTTATATTTCTTAAATTTAATATAATCGATTAATATTACAGAGTGACTACAATTATATACCAATAGAATGTTTAATACAAATATTTACTATTTCTTAAGGAAGCCTTCAATAAGAATCCTTGAGGGAGATCTACGACTGATACGACTGAATTTTTGTGACTGATGTAGATAATTATTCCATCCAACAGTAAAACTACTCTCATCATTCTAATTTTGGAAATGGAACAGAAATAAAGCAAAGGTAACTAAAACATAATTCCGTTATGCAACAATTTTGTGCATCGCAAAAAAACTTATCATAATTTAAATCAACAATTTCAATGCGAGCTCATCAACTCATGACGTATGTCTCAATTTTGTGATGTCTGTATTACTAAGTCACCTGCCCATTTCGCCTAATATTTATTTGATTGCCAAATCGTCATAACCAACTGCCTTCGCTTCCAATTTAAAAAAAAAACATCCCGAGATCGGTTGATACATGAAATTTATTGTTTACCTTTCTAATTAAAGAAATAAAATGTGTTATCTGTTCTAAAATAGCCATATAAAGTGATCTTAATGATAACACAATGTATTTTAGAATTTATAGGAGAGAGATAAAAGTGTGTTTTTGAGACGCGTAGCAATATAATCTTGTATAACAACGGAACTTTTTAATTTCATTTTAGAAAAAATAATTTGAATTAAATTATCTCTCACCACAATGTGAGTGTTGCTGTATTTTTAAAAGTGATATTAAAAACACATTCTAAGTCGAAAAAATTGTTAATTTTTAATTAGGGAGTCAGACCTAAACCAAAAAAATACTCAAAATATTTAAGGATTTCCGCGAGACACCAATAACATTCATAAATACTAGTTTTTTTCCAATGGATACAAGCCGAAATAACTGCTTAAGTTCTGTTTGCAAAGGTTACCTGAAGGAGATTGCCTAGTACAATAACGCCGCCAATTATTTTAGATATTGTTATAATCTCTGTTTTTTCCTTGGTTTGGTACAAATAATATAAATAAATATATAATATAAATACTACTAACTGCGTTTATATTGTGTTTTGTTTTAAATTAATAAAAATACTGCATGCTAACAACATTCAGAGGACATAAACAGAACATTTTTGACAGCCTGCGTGGCGCAGTCGTTTAGACGTCACCTGTGAAATGAGAGGCCGCGGGTTCGATCCCCGCACTGGGAGAAATGTTTGTGCGGCCCACAAATACTTATTTCGGGTCTGGGTGTTTGTGAGACCGAAAAGCCTCTCCTAGTTCCTAATACCCGCGACACAAGACTTGATCTTAGTACGGGGTCAGGACTATGCATGTGACTGTTGGGTGTTATTTATTTATTTATTTGTCACAGGTCAGGCTGGCGTGAACCAACTGGGAGGAGTGTTCGTGAATGGAAGGCCGCTCCCAGACGTGGTCCGCAAAAGGATCGTAGAGCTGGCTATAATGGGAGTGAGGCCCTGTGACATCAGCCGACAGCTGCTAGTGTCTCACGGATGCGTGTCTAAGATTCTAACGCGGTTCTACGAGACTGGGTCGATACGTCCCGGCTCCATAGGAGGCAGTAAGACTAAGGTGAGTGTTAGTTTCACATATTTCAATTTTCGTCTGCAGGTTTTTTTTTTTAATTCCAGAACAGTGTATAGGCGGACTTAATACCAGAGGCATATTCTAACAATCTTGGATAAATCTTTGAATAAAGCAGAAATGAAACAAAGCATGTTTTCATTCAGAATGTCTATGAACATTTTAATTATTAATAATTTATTGTTTAGTATTGATAAACTATTAGGAACTAAAAATATAAGTGTAAAGGATTAAGTTGGAAATTCCGTGTCACATTGACGATATCTCTCATCGTTACATATTCTATTTCGATGCATATTACAGTTTCCATCAAGAGCGTTGTAGTCACTTCAATGTATTTAAATAACTACTATTGTACTTTCCAAATAGTACTTAAGACATTACCCAATAATTGTGGCAAGTGTAATAATAACTGATGGTAGGTCTCTCATATGTGAGAGGCCGCCAGGGTAAGTACCAGCGCAAAAACCGCCAAACAGCAGTGTAAATGCACTGACGAGCGCAGTGGAGTGCCAAGCATTACTTTGTAATTCAAGGTGTTGTATAGTTGTGCATGTTCATGAGCACTCGTATCGCTTACCATCAAGTGAACGGCATGCTCGTCTCGTCATTTATTGCAATAAATAAAAGGTTCCTAGATTCAAAAATAAATCGATCTAAAGCAAAAACACCTCCCGAGTTACGCCTACGACATAAATTATCGAAACCTCATTACTCCATTTAAATCACCATTCATTGTGATAATGTCATTTAATAATCCAAGGGCTGTCAACACGCAATTAAAATTTAAAAAAAGAACTGAGATTGGTAGAAGCGCGAACGCACACTAAAAGGCGGCAACACGGCGGGTCACGCCGGCAATCTGTAGTAATTATAAACTATAAAATTTTCAACCGGCACACAACTTTCGGCTTCTTGAGACGGCCTTTCGATACGCTAGCGAGGGTCGCGAACGATTGAGTGGTCATAGGTTCCGTATATTATTTTTTTAATATGGTTTTCATCGTGGACGCTAGTCTGCTAGCTGTCTTGTATGGTCGTATATTGGCAACAGCCTTTGGGTATTTGAAAAAATGTCAAATTGAATTTTTGCTGCTTTCTTTAACGTTAAGATAAGCTCTTTGCATAGTGCGTGTACGAATGAATTAAAAAATTATATATTCTATAACATATCGTAATTGATTGTAAAAATCTAAGAAACCATTATATAAAAATACGCGTTTGATACAAATTTCTCGGTATTAAAAATCTCATAGCACACGGAAATCGGACGCTATAGAATACGGATTTCTCAAAATTTAATTAAATTAAAAGCATTTGATCTAGAAAATGAAAACAGGAAGTATCATCTATAACATTCACGTGGAACCCAAAAACATCGGTAAGCGTATTCAACATCGACCTCACTAAATTCGGTACGCCAATAAAAAAACCATTTGTTTCAAACACAAACGGACGCCGACATCAAAAAATTGATTACAACAAAATACATCGAAATCACCGAATACATTTATTGACGCTGTTATGGGAATAGCTAATTGACTGGTAATGAAGCGCGGTTCATGTGATCGGATGATTGTACACGGGCGGCTGGCCGTTGCTACGAGTATTACAATGATCATTTAAATTATTTGATATGCTACTAGTTTATCAACTGGATTAAAGCCTGTGCAAACTTTTTTAGCGTTATCCCGGACTGTGCCTATTGCCTTCCGATACCCCATGTCGTGTCTTTTGGTTTACATAAACTCCGGTGTTTATTTTCATTTCAAGAAATAATTCAATAACACCCAAAAGTAAAATACACGGAACCCGGGATCCGTACGCGATAGAACCCGGGGCCTGTCGTTTAACAGGCGGCGTCTAACCGACTGCGGCACGGAGGCTGTATAGGTATTTATGTATTTGTAAACCTAAAATACATTCACATAAAACTTTAAATATTCAAAATAAAAATCGCGATTTTATGCCTCTTGTCCAGGCAATGTGTAAAAGTTTTAGGTTGAATATAAGAATATAAAGAGAATCGGGTAACAAAGATAAAAAACGACATACAGTCGAATTGAGAACCTCCTCCTTTTTTTGAAGTCCATTAAAAAGGGCTGTCTATGGTGTAGACTGTAGACTGCAAGATATTAATAATATATTTTTTCTAATTTAACACCAAACATATGTTTGTTATCAGACATAAGCTCTACATGTCTAGATATTTTTGACGTATTTTCAAATTATTAAAAAAAAGAAGCACGTTTGAAATGACGACCGGCTTATGCCCCGTTCACATAATCGCCCAACATCGGCAACTATAGGCGATGACGGTAATGTGTACGGCTTATTGCCTTTCATTGCCGATATTCGTGTACATCAAGCAGTGTTGCTAACGAAATATTTTTCATTCCCAAATCTGGAGAATGTAGCGGTTCCGCGAAGTATAGTAAATAAAATTATGCTTATGTTAAAATAAGTAACAAATTATTTATAATGTTGACTCGTGTAGTGTTTTTTTTTGTAATGCATTTTTATTGTTAATCTTATATTATTATAATACTAAATAACTCACATTACAGTGTAATGACTCTGATAATTTAACTCGTTATCATAAAATGAACCAATTAAATTATTAAGATATACACCCACAATTTAGGGATTTGTTCCAAAACTTATAACCCTGGTAAAATTTTACAACATTCGTGTTCGGGGTTTTTCGCCAACTGTCGGTAATCAGAGTGAGAGTAAAGTGAGAATACCCATGTTTGCCTGTCATCGTCGACGATCCGCTAGTTATGGATTTCTAGCCACATGCCCCGCGGGTTTGTGACAGTGTATTGCTATAGAAATTTAATTTTTCATTAAAAAAATATCGAAATACAAGTTTCAGTAACAACAGCTAGCATTTTCCGGAGCTATCAGTTACTTCCGTATAATAATTGGTTCAGTTTGATCACAATACGAAATCTATTCAGAAATAAGTATCATAGTTTATAAGTGTTTGTACATGATTTAAACTATATATTTGAATATTATGATTTATATCTGTATGAATATCACTCCGCTTATGCCGATGACGTGCATTGCGTTTACAGAAACCCGGTCTTCTCAAAATATTTGTTCATTTATTGTTATAAGGTCCGCCTACTTCCGCTTTAGCTTGCTATTGCGGGTTGATATTTCTACAATATATACTAAAAGAAAATAAATAAAATTATAGATGTACAGAAAATGTTTATTTCAAACAAGAATATACAAAAAATACTTTAAAATAAATAAGTCGAATTATAGGACAGGGCACGCGTGCGTTTCAGCTGTATCTGCACCTAGTTGCCTGCTGCAACTTCTTCGGTTTCATTTTCTTATTATAAAATTCCACACCATTGTTCAATTCTCACTACATGCAATATAGTGTACGTAAAAAGCACAATTACTAATTGAAATAATTCTAAATAAACTGTTTGTACATTATTATTTAATTACACCCCATACTAAATAAAATAATCATAATTTTCGTATATTTTTATATTTTTGACAAAGATGACACAATTGACATCTGTGGACGTCTGTGGACATATACGACCAAAAACCTTCATCGTCCATTACCAATTCAAGTTTTTAATCCAATTAATATGTCTGTTATTAATAACTTCGTTTTTTTATTCTACTACGAGTTTTATGAGTACCTGCTTTAAAAAAACACTAGGCATTGCGGGCTTTGCGATTAGTTAAATGATTGACTTCCAAAATGAAAAATAAATGTCGTTGAATCATATGCCAGCCTACGTGGCGAAGTTGGTTAGACGTCGGCTGTGAACTGAGAGGTCGCGGGTTCGATCCCCGCCCCGCTAGAAATGTTTGTTCTACCCACAAATACTCCTTTCGGGTCTGGGTATTGTGAGACTGAAAAGATCCACGACACAAGACTCGATCTTAGTGTGGGGTCAGGACTATGTACGTGACTGTTGGGTGTTATTTATTATTTTCATTATATTTATGACATCTCATCTCAAAACCAGCATTCTACCATAGCCAATTCACCCATTGATTTGAACCAGGTATTAGTGGTACTTGTTATAATTCAGAGCTATGTGATGAATAAGGGTTCATCCACCAGAGTTATTTGGTTTATAATTTTACGACCAGCCAAATCTAACAATCCAATTAATTCTATGTCTCTGCTCGTGCTGCTCTGATTCTGTTCATCTTATTATGTCTACTTAATATTATAAATTCAAACGAAACTCTTTGTCTGTCGTCTGTCTGTTTTTATTAATGGAAAATGAGAAAACAAATCACCTGATGGTAAGTAATCACTACCGCCCATGAACATCCATAACGTTCGGATCAAAGATGTATTGCGTGTCCATGAAATGGCAGAGGAGTGGAAAGGAGAAAGGATGGGAAGAAGAAAGGAGCATTGGGCATCCAGCAATCTCACTTACCGAATGCAATGGAAAAGCTGTTACTTCACGTTGATCATTCATGCTGAGCAATAACTGACAACAGCGTGGCTCTAACACTTCTGTTTGTTTGACAGTCTAGTGCCTGTTAAACTTTTAACGCCTACACCACTGAACCAATTGCCTTGTGTGAGCTGTGTAAACGGGTAAAGTTACGTTATCTATTACGTTTATAAGGCAAAATTTTTAATCCTAATAAATTTCAAAAAATATATCCGTCGTAATTTATATAAGTCTATCTTCTTGTTATTCAATATAATCGTTTCAATAATTATTTAAATAATGTATTATTTTCTATTTTGTGTTTATAACCATGATATTAATCGTAATACAAATAATAACTTACTTTAAGGGTTGTTCTGGCTATCTACGACGCTCTATTTGCATGTAAGTGGATGGTATGCTAGAAAGTATGAGGCGAATAAAATAGGACAGGATTGAGGTATGGCATCGAATGAAACTTGATAAGACGGGATGTAACGGGAAGGAATCAGAAATGTTAATGATGATTCAAAACAACAACAACTCAAGGGCGATAATAAGAACATATTGTTTTCTTATGTAGTGTAAAATATATCCCTAGAAAAAACGCTGTTTTTACGATTACAAATACCTAGTTATGTTGCGGTAAATTCTTAACATCCACAATCTTCTACTTATCTGTTTACTCGGTATTATTTGGTTTTTATATATATTCATAAAACTCGTATCTATACGCGCTTTTTAAATAAATGTCGTGGCAACCGCTAATGCATCGACGTCGATCGACGTCCATTTTTGACGACTTATCTATTGACAACTCGCTCGAATACGTGGCGAGGTGCGCAAAATTTGTGGCAATGATGCGCAAACGTGTCATCGCCTATCATCGGCGAACATCGACGATTGTGTAAACGCGCCATAAGTTATATCTACTATCATGGTGACCCGAAATGGTTTTTGTTTTGCAGTAAATTTGAATCAATAAATAATTTGGAAATCAACAGCCTAATATAACTACTGTTAGTTATTTTAGATACGTTACAATATTTTTCGATGAGATATTATAAACTCATAATCTTTGTAAAAGGTATTGTATACCAAAATTCTTGTATCTATGCATGAAGAGCACATCTAACCCCGCTGAGAATCCACCAATAAGGGGACGTGAATTACAAATAAGTCGATGTTATTGGCCGATTTTCCTACCCCTGCAGATATGTTTGCCTTTGAAACATAGCTTTAAAATTGGAGGGAAGAACTCCACTGTTGTGTGTATGTCCAGCAGTGGATTTCCTGTGGTTGAGATAATGATGAATTAATATTCGAGATAAATTAGGTACTTGAGATATTTTTAAAGCGAAATATTTTGGGCTGTTGTGTATCATTAGTATATATTTTTTTCGGTGAGAAATTGTTCTTATTAAAACACTTGCGTTTGGGCAGCATAAAGTGAAATATATTTTTTAAAAGTTCGCGGTGAGTTTATCGACAAATATAAATTGTGTTGGCCTAGAGTGTAATAGAAATGTCTCTATTAGCTTTAATATCCTAATACCCAATAAAAATATCTAACTGTGGATTATAGAGGATAATTATGACTTTTATATGCACTTATTAATTTTAAATTATGCTGGTCACGTATCAAAATATTATTAACAAATATATAAGACGCAAAAAGCTTGATATTTTCAATGCAGTTTAAAATATATTGCGAAATGATATTCTAAGAAACAGTTGCAAATGCAAATTTGATCTAGGTGTATAAGATAATTGTTTTATTAAATAATTTGTGGAGCCTTCATTTTTATAACGTTAAATCTTTGAAGGCACCTTAGATTTATTGCAATCATTTGAAACGATCCTTACGGTCGTTTTCCTTGTACAAATTAAAAAAATAACCGAAATTGTTTGTGATTGCCTCAGCACCAGGATAATACCTATATTTTTATAATGTTATAAATGCGAATATGTTTTTGTTTGTACTCCTTTTGGCCAATGCAACAATAAATTGGCACGACTTTCTGCATTTCCGAGATTGTTCTTAAATTTTTAAATATGCCCAAAATTTACATTGTACTCCATATTACCATCAATACTGTATATGGGCTGCATTTTTAAAATTCCTACACCCCAGAATCGAACCCAAAACCTCCGTCCGTAAAGTCTAACATAGTGATTTCTATGGTATGTGAAGTCCACCAACCCGCACTAGGCCAGCGTGGTGGACTATATAGTCCATAAGGTCATATGGCCTCACCACTCTCCAACGTACTCTCGATTGTAGAGGAGGCCCGTGCCCTGCAGTTGGACGTATATGGGCTGATACAGACTTATAAAAATCGCTCGTTAGAGATTCACTGAGCTTCAGTACTTGATATTAATGCTTTACGGGCATGATCCTAACAGAAATTGCAGTGCTGTATTGCTAGGACGAACCTCCATAATACCATGAAGATTAATCACTGATTGTCATTTAAAATTACATTTCTATCAGAATAAAAAGTAATTAAGTCTAAGCAATAAAAAATACATAGAAGTAATCACTGTTGATTCCACGAAAGTGTTTCACTTTACATCGATCTAAATGCTATCTATTTTTTATGTATTAGTAAGCGAATCAACTTACACCGCATGAATCAGAACTTTACAATAAATTTAGTGTACACGGTTTTTGAGCAGTGGTTGGAAATGAATAGAGAGACGAAAAAGAAGTGAGGGTTATTGATTTCTCGTACTCTCACTGACCATTTCTTTTACACTTGTCCGGCATAATGACAACACTGCGCCTAATAGTAAGCGTAATAGCATCTCAAATTAATAATTACACTCTATTTATGCAAAGGCAAAGCCTTCTTCTGTAATGTTTCTTTCGGTAATTCCGCACTGTCTAATTCTCCCACCAAACAGCAATGTAAATGCCCTGTTGTGTTTCGCCATTAATAACGATAAAAATGTAGATTTAACAGATATCCCAAAACCCTTTTATCTTTTACCTTCTTCTTCTATTTTGAGAGATTATGTGCTATGTACCTACAATTGAAGTGTTGCAGATGATCATGATGACAGTGTTGCATGGGTGAAAATTATCATCAGGTGAGCTGTTTGGCAAACCAATCATTGAAATGAAATGAAATGAAATGAAATGAAATGAAATGAAATGTATTTATTGGTCACGTAGGCAATTTAAAAGCTCTTATGACAAGTCAATACACATATAACTTAATCTCTATAAACAATATATTTCCTATACTTAGTATTTCTTATTTTAATTTCTTGGTTTAATTAATTTATTTATGTAATTTATTTATTTTAAATTAATTTTATTTTTATTTAGAATTAGTTTTATTTATTTGTTTCCTTTTTATTCTTATTTAATTTAAAGTATTAGTTATGACTTTATGGTAATTTATTTTTCAAAGAAATACAATATGTACGTTGGTCAAATTAAATTAATTTGTGGACCATGAATATTATTACAACGGTGCGTAGCGGTTTATTGTTACCACCGGATCCAACGCGGCCCTCCTGAGAAGACCCGGCGAAACAAACTCAGTGGGCTTACACTACCACTGGAACTACGCGACGCGACCCAGTCCTGAGTATATCCAGCGAATAAGACTCAGTGGGCTTGTTTTGGGTCCAATTTAAGACAACGACCATAAGTATTTCCGAAACGTCCCGTATGTTTAGGCTTACTGCCGGATCCAACGCGGCCCTGACTGAGAAGACCCGGCGAACAAACTCAGCGGGCTTTACTTTACCACTGGATACTACGCGGCGCGACCCATTTCTGAGTAGATCCAGCGAGTCAAACTCAGTGGGCTTGATTTTGGTCAATTTACTAAAATAAATATTTGTGACTTGTCTTACAAAGATTTGCCATATTATTATTTTTAATTGTTTTCTCGATCGGTCGTCATATGATTTTAATTGGCATTAATTAATCATTATATACTTAGTTATAATTTAATTGATTAATTTAATTGTATATTGATTAATTTTTAAGTTTAAAATTTTTAATTATTTAAATTAGGGGATGTAATGAGTGAATAGTGCAGGGCCCCAGGAGGTCGCAATGTGCAAGAGAACACCTAATCCCAGGCTTTTTTATCCTCAATATATTCTTTAATATTATAATAACCCCTAGTCATAAGTTTGTTTTTAATATGTGCCCTAAATAGTTTATCCGGTAGCTGCGTTATCCTATTGGGAAGTTTATTATAAAATTTAATACAACTACCCAAGAAAGATTTTTTTGACTTTTCTAGTCTAAACGAGGGTATTGCAAGTTTATTTTTATTCCGCGTATTAATAGTGTGGGTGTCACTGACCTTATAAAACTTGCTAATATTTTTATGAACGTGCATTATATTCTGAAAGATGTATTCAGATGACACGGTTAGTATATTGCTTTCCTTAAAAACAGATCGCAAAGAATCGCGGCTCCCTAGATTATAAATAGCACGGACTGCTCTTTTTTGTAAGATGAATATGGATTCGATATCAGCCGCTGATCCCCATAAAATAATGCCGTATGACATTATACTATGAAAATAAGCAAAATATACCAATCTAGCCGTTGCAACGTCAGTTAGTTCTCTTATTTTTCGGACCGCGAACGCTGCGCTACTAAGTTTAGCTGATAATCTCTCAATTTGTGGACCCCATTGTAATTTTTTATCTAGAGTGATCCCTAAAAAAATTGTGGAATTAGCTAAATTTAGAATTTCTGAATTTAATTCGATACGCGTGTTTACGCTTGCCACGTTCGGTAAAGCAAAACGGACGCATTTAGTCTTACTAGCATTTAATAGTAAATTATTAGCAGAAAACCAATCCGAAATTAAATTAAGAATATTGTTAGGTGTATCTAGATTATCGTCTTTCCGATTAACTTTAAATATTATAGAGGTGTCGTCAGCGAATAAAACTATGTCTGACCACTTTTGAACCATGCAAGGAAGATCATTTATGTAGACTAGGAATAAAAAGGGGCCCAGAATGGAACCCTGCGGAACCCCAATTTTAACTTTTGATCCTACCGAAGTGAGCCCGTCCAAAGAAACCTTTTGTTCACGACCCGACAAGTAAGACATTACGAGATCAAGTGACGTATCACTGATTCCGTAGTACCTTAGCTTCATAATAAGCGTTTGGTGGTCAACACAGTCGAAAGCCTTGGAGAGATCACAAAAAACTCCTAGAGCATCTTGAGATGCCTCCCAGGCTTCTAAAACCGACGTGATTAGTGATGTCCCGGCATCTTGAGTTGAGCGACCCTTTGTGAAACCAAATTGATTCCTATGTATTAATTTATTTTCATCAAAATGTGCTAGCATTTGATTAAGCAAAAGCTTTTCGAAGATTTTGCTAAGAGCCGGTAGTATAGAAATGGGTCTATAATTCGACGGATTGTTCAAACATCCTGACTTAAAAATGGGTACAACTTTACTAATTTTCATTAAGTCGGGAAAGATACCGTCACTTAGGCAGGAATTAAAAATAGTAGCTAATAACGGTGCAATGTTAACAATAATAGCTTCTATAGCTTTAACAGACAGTCCCCATATATCTTCCGTAGTTTTTATTTTAATTTGCTTGAAAGCCTTTATTATTTGACAACTGGTTACCTTTTGAAAGTTAAACTGAGGCATATTTCCAGGAACATTTTCCTTTAGAAAAGATTCCGCTAAATCTACTGATGAATCTAAATGTTCAGTTAAGTCTAATGGTATGTTAGTGAAAAAATTATCAAGATAATTGGCAATAGTAGATTTATCTGAAATAAGGTCGTCATTTATCCGAAGAGCAATTTTGTTGTCATTTTTTTTATTACTCCCAGTTTCAGTATTAATAATTTGCCAGGTTGTTTTTATTTTATTATCTGACAATCTAAGCTTTTCACTTATATAATTAGATTTAGCCTGCATACATACTTTTTTAAATAATTTTGAATATAAACTGACATATTTTTTAAAGTTGACATCAGGTGTATAGGACCTTTTGTCATATAGCTCATACAAAATTTCCCTACTATGTCTAATGCCTTTAGTGGCCCAAGCACTAAATTTTATTTTAGAGTTAATTTTAATTGTTTTAATTGTACATACTTGGTCATACTCTTTTCGTATAGTTTTAAATAATGACGAGTACATGTCATTTGGACTGCCATCAAGTGTAATATTATCTATTTTTAATTGTACATTACTGTTAAATCGACCTAGGATGTTCTTAGATAACGGTCTAAAAGTTATTAATCTACTGGTTTTGTCTACAGCATGTTCTAATTTCACTAATTGACATTTATGGTCAGATCTAACCCCTATTTTTACACCTTTTTCAAGTACTTCGAAGTTGGTTATGATATTGTCAATACAACTCGAAGTTTCAGGCGTAATTCTAGTAGGCTCCGAGAACAAACATGTAAGATTAAATGAGCCGAATAAAGACACAAACCTACACTTATCAACCGAATCAACTAGTAAATTAATATTAAAATCCCCACAGACTAGAACTTTTTTATTACTTTTAATTTTATTTAAAATATCCTCCATTGTTGATAAAAATAGTGAAATATTTGATGAAGGAGGTCTATAGACACACAATATGACATAAAAATTTGTTTCTCTCTTCTTGTAAATATTTCATTAAGTTAGGATGTACTGAAAGATTTCTAACTCGGCGAATTGGAAGCACCTAACTACCAACTAATAAATTCATACAAATTATATATATTTCTTCGAAGAACTGACCAATACTTTACGACATTCGTGATAGGAACGATATTCTTCTCTCTGTAAAAAAAGCATAATAGCCGATATAGGTAGCGAATCGAATCGTACACACACTGTATCATAAAACTTTCCCGTTCCAATAAAATCAGCCTCCGATTCGCCGTGACCGATCAGTACTGTGGGAACACATGCTACAGAGTCTGCTACCAAATACATACCGTTATAAAGATATAATGTTAGCGCAAAACTTCAATACGATACGATACGCTTTTTCAACAATAATTGCTCACAGAAGCATTGCTTTATCGGCTTCGGCACCCATTTTGTTAGTAATTAAACTCATAACCAGTTTTGTAGTTATTAACACGGCTCTGTTGTCGGCATAATTAACTGCTATTGCTTTGTAGTTGTGTTCTAATGCGGCGTTTTGGATGGCATTTTGATTTCCTATTTCCGCTTGTCTGAGTGTACTATTATTGGTGTTTAAGATGCTGTGTTTAAGGATAACGTTTAAATAAATCTCAATAATAATCGAAACAGCAATGCAGATGGAAATTCTTATTGTAGTATTAGAAAGGATTTCTTTTCAATGCCTTGCCTTGTGATTAGCTATAGACACTTTTATTCATTTATTTAATTATCAGCGTGACTCAGTCTTAAAATTTATTTATTTATTAAATCGATATACCATCGGTGCGCCACCGATAAAATTACATATTAACAATTTACCATTCGAAACGGCTTTTTAAAACTCTTTCTTGTTTTCTCTTTGGTATTTTGTGCAGTGTAAAATGAAGTATAAATAATAAATCAAAACTCTTGCTAGATATTGTTTAACCGCATTAATTTAAATGTTCCGAATAATTTCATAGTTATAGTTCTTTTAAAAGTATCCAGAGGTCTTAGACTATTCGCTGTACTAAGCTATAAAAATTACTTTCCTGCAAATACGAACATCAATCAATTACTAATCCAATTAGTGGTTAGTTTTTGCAACCCACATCCATTTGGAGTCATCAATAAAGTCCCTGTCGAAATAATTGCACTTGTTATGCATGGTGGCCGGCAAAAAATAATCATTCTTTAATATATGCAATATTGTGCTAACCGTCTAACAAGCTGGGTGCAAAAACTATAAAAACTCCTTAGAGTATTTAATGTCTAGGGAGACTGCTATCATATATTTGCTTCTTCAAAAATGTTGATAGCACTGTTATATTTGAAATTAAACTAATTGTTTAACAAAAAATTGCTCTTGTTACACACTCCAACACTACCAAGGAGGCTGTCAAATCCAACAATAAGGTTGCCATTGTTGAAACGCCACACGACCCTACCCGACTCGACACGTGTTAAATGAAATCGTACTATTTTCTATCACCAGAACCCCACCACTGATATCTTTGTCAGCAATTATCGACAAAACAAAATATTGGCACCATAATCCGGAGCTAGGCGAGTATTTTTAGGGATACTGCTTTACTACTACTGATACTATAAACCCATATCTGAATTATTCAGAAAGAAAAAACAAATAGAGGAGTTGGAAAGATCTATCTATCGAGATACATAAACCACACACAAACGCTGGATTTGCATCAATCGTCAACGCAACCTATCTCATGCGTTTACAGCCAGTTATGGCCTTTATGATCGATGGCCACTATTTATGGCCAAATGGCCGTAATTAGTGAGGCCATACCACCGCGCTTTATGGCCAACAGGCGGCGCGGCTTAAACACTACTTTCACACTGAATTTAGGTGTAATTTACCGGCATTTTGTGTTTGTTCTCGGGATTTTCGTAAGATTTTCCTTTGATTGAAATTTAATTTCGACTTTTGATACTCATTTATTTGATCCCGTAACATCATGCGTTACACTTTGACGGACTTAATTCATAAATAGTATGAAACCCTATTTAGTAAAAAAATATTTTGCAAGACATTTGATAGCTAAAATAAATGTTAAAACTGTTTTTCGATAAGGCCGTTAATGTAATGTTATATTTACTCTCTCAACATTTTGATCCATTCATTGTTTTATTTGCCAACCCGCATTAAGCCAGCGTGGTGGACTATATGGCCTAACCACTCTCAATCGTACTGTCGATTGTAGAGGAGGCCCGTGCCCTGCAGTGGGACGTATATGGGCTGATACAGATTGTTTTATTACGAAAACCCTTCTCAATTGTAGTCTCGATTGTAGAGGAGGCCCATGTCCTGCAGTGGGATGTATACGTATATGGGCTGATGCAGATATACAGGAAAATCGCAAAACGCAGAACACTTAATTGCCTTCGTGGCGCTGTTGGTAAGACGCCGGCTGCTGAAACGAGAGGCCGCAGGATCGATCCCCACACCGAAACAAATATTTGTGTTAACGACAGGTATTTGTTTCAGGTCTGGGTGTTTGGGAGACCGAATAGTCTCTCTTAGTTCCTGATACCCACGACACAAGACTCGATCTTAGTGTGGGGTCAGGACTATGTATGAGACTGTTGGGTGTATTTATTTATTTACTTTTAGGGTCAATCTGACGGGTTCTTAAACACTATATATCCGATGGTCGATATATACGCAGATACGAACATCTGTAAGAGAAAGCCTTAGGCATTAAATCCACCAATACAATGTAATTATATGGCATGTAAATAACTATACAAATATCCTACCACCAAAAATTTGTCATTTCCTTGTAATTTTACCGCTCCTGTGTTAGTCATAACGACCGAAGACGGGTGTAAAAGCTAGTAAGATTTCTCAAACATTGCGCATGCGCACGTATTGTTAACAACCAATTAGAGGGTTTGCATGCATTCGCGATATTCTTACGAATGCGGTTTTATTGCGCGTCATACCGACGTATGAAATAACGTGTTAACATTGTCCAAGTTACGGTACAATAAAACTTTATAATTAAAAAATATACCGCGGTTGTGGGAGTATATATTATTTTTATAAGAAATTTTGTAAAATAAAAATAAATAACTTTGTTAAATTAGATGTGAGGGTTAGGTTTTCTGAAAAATATTACAAATTACGATCTATTGGTAATACACACTAGGTACTTACATATAATTGAAAACATAAATAATTCGCAAAAATAAATTAATCTCAAATTAGACTATCAACGGAATAAATAATGCACCATGTCAACTCAATCTATACACATATGCCAAAGGGATAGGAAAGAACACACAGCTCTCGGAATAATGTATGTATATCGTCTTCTGATAGAAAACAGCCTTTTGCCATTCCGAATCTTTTTTTTTAACAGGCAACTGAGATAAGAAAATTTAAATTAAAGAAAGCAATGCTTTCCCAACTTGCCGATCGAACCAAGGACTACGCGGATCGCAGCTCATGTATGCTACCAGTACAGAAATCAGAAAACCTATTTAAGATGATAAAAAATATCCTATTACACTATTTTTGTATAACTTATACAGATATTTTTGTGTTTATTCTTACTGTTTAATTGCCTGCTCCTAAAAATTGAGTTTTTGATGGTAAAGCATTTAAGTAATCAAAAACTTTTACGTGTTACATCTTTTTTAATACCACTTATAAATTCAAAAGCATAAAACCTATCATAAAGTGACAAAATACTCGAAATGAAATAGGGAGAAAAATTATTTTTTTGCACAATGCTCATCAACTTATCTCTGTATTTTAGTTCAAACACTCCCTTAAACCGCATAGCCACACCTAAAAATTCACACACAGTAAAAATACGAATACTTTTTCACACATTAAAACCGACGCTTGAAATAAATTCACTGCGATAAAAATCGACGTACATTAATTAATGAATGTCGATTATAAAACGTGTCCAAAAGGACATCAACAATTACAATAGTAACCCTACACGGAGCAATTAAATCGACTGAAATCACCCTCGTGTCGAGGGTCCGCGCGACCAAATAACATGTTAATAGAGGGTTAATTTTTTTTCACCTGTGCGTTTTATATCATTATCTGATCTATTTATGCGTGGTTGGGAAATCAGTGGTTACGTTTTATTTTTGTAGTATGTTCCTTTGATACTTGAGGCGACATCATGAGGCATATAAAAAGATATTCCGGACGAATAAATAAGATCATTACTAGAGATTCAGATCTACAGAGATCTCGGTAGTAGGTCACTTATATGTAAGAGGCTGCCTGGGTAGGTACCACCGAAATGTCTATTTCTCCCGCCAAACAGCAGTGTTAATGCACATGCACACACTACTGGACATATTGAGTCTTAACATCTTATTTCTCAGAGTGGCGAGCGCAGTGTAATGCCATGCATTGTTTTGTAATTCAAAGTGTTGTTTTGTTTCGCTACTGTTCATGAATTGTCGTAACGCTTACCTTCAGGCGAATGGCATGCTCGTCTCGCCATTCATTGCAGACTCAAGTACAGCACTAGAATTTTTGATTTTTTTTTTATCGCAGTAAATGGCGAGGTGAGCATGCCGTTCGCCTGCTGGTAAGCGATGCAACCGCTCATGAACAGAAGCAAAACCAAACAACACCTTGAATTGCAAAGCAATGCTTGGCATTCCACTGCGCTCGCCATCCTGAGACATAGGATGTTAAGTCTTAATATGTCCAGTAGTTACTCTGGCTACAATGTCCTTCCATCCGAAACACAACAGTGCATTTAAATTGCTGTTTGACGGGAGAAATAGACATTTCGGTGGTACCCACCCAGGCAGCCTCTCACATATGAGAGACCTACCACCAGTAAAATTTCTGACTAATCATAATCATAATAAACGAACATAATATTATTATAAGATTCGGTAGCCCTGTTCATTATACCTTTTTGGACACAAAACGTCAATTGCGTAAAACCAGGCCCTAGCCCCTATAGTTACACGTATATTTCTGCTGTTCAGCTCTACTGTACCTCGTGCAATCGCATATTTAAATCTAAGTTTGATTTTGCTAGCCATATCCGCTTCCACCAAAGAAGAGAGACAGGCATTTGTTAAATGGAGTCGCTGTTGTCGGATACGACAATGGATGTCATCATATATGCTCTGGTAAATTCTTCGTAAGTTGTATCGAGGTTTCGGACGTTTACTTTGTCCCTTATAGTGTGAATGTAGACCAAGAAAGTCAATCTCTCGACAATATACAAATAATCGATTCTCATTTTAAATAATAGTATATTATTGAAAAAATCCGCGATAAAAATCTGATGTGGCGCGGCATGACATGCCAAACTGACATTAACATCTCTGTCAAACAATATAACGTGGTAATATTAAATATTCAACGCTGACCACACACAGCGATCGCGGGTTTCATTGAACTGGTAACTTCGACGCCAGATTATTTATATTAATGAGTCGCACTGTTGCGTTTTCACCGAGTTTTTTATTGTTAATAGCATTTGATGCCATAATATTATTTACAACGTACAGTACATAGTCCGGACCACACAATTACGAGAGACTTTTCGAGTGAGCACCTGGATTCGAAATAAGCATTCATGTACAAACATTTTGTCACCTTCTGTGGCGCAGTTCGCTATCATACCGCCCATAATAGGCATGAGGGCCACAGCTTAGGTTAAAAGTAGGGTTTAGCTTAGGGCCCAGCCCAGTACCTATAGGAATTCTCGCGCGCCAAACTGCAAGTCTGGAATCCACGATATACTCCTTCCGACCTCCCTTGAGGCACAAAAGTGGCATCTTAGGTTGTTTGATAAAAAGATTAAAGCGAGTAAAGCTGACCTACATATATGTACAGATATGGATTTTTATGAAAATGCTACTATTGCGGACTATGTGTATCAGCTTTAAAATTATGAATATAACGTATTTTAATGATTTCTAATTATAATGCAAAAATGATTTATACTGAGACTAACAATAATTTTCAATATTAACATACAAAATGTACTTGCATTATTTCATTAATATATCCTCATTCAAAACCTGTCGCTTAAACAAAGTTATTTATTTCATCGAAAACAAATGTGAAGGTTTTTTCATCGGAAGTCCAATTGTCAAAGTTCCCGCGTCTTCCCACAGGTTATTACGGGCACAGATAACAAATCCGATAGGCGGGTGACAGCTGCGCACGACCCCATGGATGACCAATCACGACATTATTCTTACAAATTACCCACCGATTGCAGGAACAAAACGCATATAGGATCGTGTAATAGTGACGTTTTGTTATTGGTGTAAAAAAATGTTTGATTGTTTAAAGAGTATTATAATGAAGAATGTGTGGAGCATGTTAGCTGGTGGTTAGTTATACCATTCGAATTAATACGAAATATAAGTTATAAGTACCTATTGTACCTGGAGTATACGAAACCACGATAGACTTTTCAGCCTCACAACAACCAGAAACTTTTTTTATTGCGTTAAATGGCGAGACGAGCATGCCGTTCACATGATGGTAAGCGATATAACTGCTCATGAACAGTAGCAAAACCAAACAACACCCTGAATTATAAAGCAATGATTGGCATTCCACTGCGCTCGCCATCGTGAGATATAAAATGAGTTAGTTTCACTATAAATCTTTGTAGATAACACAAATTCGTATACATAATATCAAAGCACATAGGTACATACATCACAATCTCATAACTTATTTCACGCAAACGACCTGTGAATTCACAATTTCATATCCAATACGTATGCATAGAACGTTCTAGATTTATTATTGGCGCTATATAAGTGATTAATGGATATACGATATGCAATTTGGAAACAGTTTTTAAAGTGATTTAATATAATAACACCTATTGACCAAGTTACAAAGATTGCCTTTTACTTTTCCGCGATTATTCGAATGATTGAAATGGAATCGATTAAATCGGTTTGGAGATGACCCCGTTTGAAACAAAGGTTCATAATTGGATTTACTGATATCCTTAACGGGATAGCCCTATAAATCTTAGTTTTGTAAGTAGAGCAATTTCGTAAAATGAGTTAAGGTTACAAAAAAATACACTATAGATACTATATTCCCCACTGTTGAGTACGATATTCAACTGCAACCAAGAATTCGATCGAGAGGGGTTAGGCCATCATCTTCTCCGTTTTTCTAGTGCATGTTGGCAGACTAATCATAATCTCTTTTTAAGGTTTTTATAGTAATTATTAAAGTTTTCTCGCGATGTTTTCGTCATTAGTTGCACATAAAATGGTATTATACAATTGACAATTGTGATTAGTACTGTCAAACTAAACTAATAGGTGCCGTTTGACGTTTCATACTTATTAAATGTAAACATTTTATGTAACTCACACAATTTCATTAATATTTTACGTAAAACCATGGAATTGTGGGGTTACACATTTTGCAACTAGATCAGACAGGTGAATTGTACCATGGAGCCACTTAAAGACATTGAAACATGCCAATTTATCATCATGGCAGCTATATACCGGAATATCCATCATAAAACAAACGAAAAATGATGTGAATATTAACTTGCTTTTACTAGCAAAAGGGTTTTTCATTTCACGTGTATTCTTATATTACATTTATATTATGATAATTTTCTTAGATTTAAGGAAATGAAATAAAACTAATTTTAAAGGATTTTATTGTAGATATTTTTCAATTTTTATATTATTTACTTCCGACGTTTCGATTCTATTATAAATTTCGTGTTCACGAGACCGACTGAGGTTATATTAAATGTTACAAATACAAACTCTTACACACATATATGTCTAATACATGTTATAATTTCTTACATCAATATCCGTGTTCTCTATCTCTAAAGTGGGAAGCCAACTTCTTAGTCTAAAATTTATAGTTAAATATGGTATTTTTGATCTGATACGTTCATAGCACGGTCATGGTATGACACGTCTACTCTACAATAAACAGACATATAAATCCTAAGTGAGATATCTCAATAATAAACATGGATAGTGGACTCGTTCAAACGCGGCCGTTTCCATGTAAAAGATGACATAATGGATGCATACAGGGTTGTAATTCAGGAAGAAAGCGGGGGCGATGGATCCTTTTTGTCAGTTTCGAGAAAAAAAAATCTCTCCTAATCTCATCTTATAAATATGCCCAAGGGTTTGCATAGAGATCTATTGGACGCGGCCCACATCTAGTCTATTTCCTCCAATCTTATTTAATTCGTCTGTCTAACTTGTAGGTGGAGAAACGAGGAGATAAGACTTTTGAGCGCTATTCAATATTTTTTTCCAGTCAGTACAACTTAAACCGCATTGGAGCTACCTTATGTGTACAGTCACTCAGCTGTGCTAGAATAAAAAGGATAAAAATTGGACCCACATCCACCCAACTCCGCGCCCGGCATCGAATATAATTTCCAATATGTTTTATGAACCGGCTTTACGGTATTAAGAGGCGAGTAATAATATTGACAATATAATCCAGGGGGCGACCATAAACTGAATATTATCGGCGCAAATCCGACTTAAGTTGCGAAAATCCAACTATTAATACCATACCGAACACCTAGCCGTTTGATATAGGCGACGCATTTATACTTCACTTTTATTTATGTAATGCCAGTATTTTAATGGTTATCGTTCGATATTTGAAGTGAGGTGGCCGTGCGAATTGCACTGTAGATTGGAAAAAAAAAAGGTTTTTGAAAATCGAATTAAGAAATTACAAAATATTTTAATGACGTTGTTTCTCTTCGTGCTAATTTAAATTTGGAAAGACTTAAGACAAAGCTATTGAAATAAGCGAATTGGAAATAGAATACAAAGTATTTATTGAATAAAATATAAAATCTTAAAAAAAATATTATCGATATTTTTTTGGATATCTTTATGAGGAATTATTTGATTGTGTCAATACTAAAAAGCGATAATTTTTTTATTAACAAAAATAAAATATACGGGACAAATGTGACTACCGATCGCCATAGTACAAGTTCGATTAAGATACACATCAACTACAATAATCGTACTGTATACACTTCATTACTCTTACGAATTTGGTCAAAAGACGGCACCGAAATATAACTTTAACATATTGAATTGAATTTTACAACAAAAATATATTTCAAACACAATTTCAATCGGACAGGCCACATATGTTATTGACAATATACTTTCAGAACTCAAAACAATTAATACAATAATTATGAATTGAGTTGATCAAAACGATAGGGGAAGTAATGTGTTAAAACATTAAACAAACATTTATAGGTATAAATAAAAACAAACTTAGAATCTATAACATCCACAAAGTATAATGATTATCATATTTTTTCTACAAGTACAACACTTCGTTTATACGCCGATGTTAATCTCATGGCAATAAATAACTGTCTAGTAGAGGCATTCTTACAAGAACCATTCTTAGGTGATGCGCACACGATGTATAAAATATAATCATCTAGTGGCCCTTATCCCACGGCAACGTCTACTTTTTTTATAAATATCTATTGTATAACTGCTTTAATGACGCAGTTGTGCGGTATGATTGCAAAACTGAGGTCTCGGGTTCGAACCCCGGGTCGGGTAGTGATATTGGATTTTTCTACTCATTATCATTATATGATGAGACGGAAAATACAAGACGTAAAGTGAGTGGCTTGGTTACACCTGTGGCGACGTGTGTTGGAAAAGGCTTGAGTTTATGTACATATGTATTATATGACAATTTGGTTTCATTTTTAATGACCGATGACGAAATATTGTGAAATTAACCGATCAAATCGAAACATGTTTAAAAAAGTTATAATTGCAGATTGGCCGTATCGAACTCATTTGCGTACAGTTGGCTACCTATACAACATTTAAATAAGCGACTTCAAAAATAAAATATGAAAATGCACTACAAAATACAACCACAAATCATGACATCCATTAATAGTGAAATTACTATACACCTAATTACAAAACGCACCTGCATACAAATCCTGTCATTAATATTGCCTTAAACATTAAGTAAAGTAAACATATTATACACAATAAGATTTAACATCACAAGACAAATTAGTAACCGCAACTGCAGCCAACTTCCTCGTCTTAAGCGTTTTTTTACGCACCTAGTAATTTTTCCCCGCCGTAATTACATCCTATTTTCCATCTAGAATGATTGTTAATGAGTTCACCGCGCCTGACCTATTTATCATGTAAAAAACATGTCAACTCCTAGACTACCACCTGCCGCATTAAGGAGAAACGTCATATCAAATTAATATCGAATCAATTCGTCATTAACGGGTCTCACGCCCCGGCAAATTATCTTTCACCCCATCAGGAAGGTGGAAAGTCTAATAGAAATCCGTAATAAGAAACGTTAATCGTGAGCGCGCTGTGGACAGTTAGTGCCATCTTGCGGCGATTCGCGTAGCGGGTGCGTGCAAAAACCCATATTGGAACTGTCAAGGAATGATTGATGCGACCGTACGGCAAAAACATCGCACGGTGAACGGAGTGTTCCGTGACGCGTTGAGAGAATGCTAGCGGTACGCCGGTGTAGGCTACTTGACGCGTTTTGTTCGTGTTGCATCGTAACATACACCTATTGTGAACGGTGAATGCTTCATGTCCACGATTAAGTGTACATACGTATCTTATGAAGCGTATTCAAATGAGCGTGTGCTTTGGACATTTTCGATCTTCGGTCTGATATAGCTGAAACATTTTGGATATTAAGAACTAATTACGCCACGAGATTATTGCATATAACACTGAATTATTTAAGAAATAAAATTGCTTAATTATAATTATAAATTCAGTAAAGACTAGACTTCATTATACGTATATTAAAATAAATCTTCATATAAAATATTGCAATCAAATTAAATTTTGTTTAAGTAACGCCAGATACTTATGCGGATTTTTTTTTGAGTTGGATTGTCCTTTAAAAAGTTGTTATGTTTCTGGCAATTGAAGAGTTCTTCTACTTTAACTCAATTTAAGACTCGGAATCAATGCCCATGGGAAGTGTTTTTCTATTCGTATAATTGAATTCGGAGTTACATACAAAACTAAATCATACCCGAATTCACAAAAGACTTTTTCTTCTCGGTATATTTAGACCCGCAATAAATACCTATGGATCACAGAAACATTTGTCTCAATACGAAATTACACATCACAATTACACTATTTAACCTGACTTGTTTACTACATAATATCTGGTGGCGAGACTCAGGACCCAAGCCACCGGTGATTAGAATCCCAAAGTAAGGAACCTCCCCACTATACATGCCGTATCGAAAATACTGCCTTCTGAATCTGGCTCTTGACCATGGCCCATTAAGAGTCTCTGGAGATGTTGGTCGATGCTCCAAAGAGCATCATATAACAAATTATCAATCCATGCACAGAAACGACTATAGGGGCAATAAGCGATCAGACATCACACCACCAGGCATTTTTTTAAGGATTGCACTTCACTTAAAATCAGGTGTAAGATAGCCACTGTTGTGGCACCATAAAAAATCCACATAATCACACCAATTTCCGGAACAGCATGCGTCTGAGCCAATGAGCTGTCAAACAATTAACCAAACTCTTAGAAAATCCATTAGTTTTTATATTAAAAACCGTCTTTACTCTAATTATACGTCTTTTAAGTAGCCAGTCAAATATAATGTGTAAATAGTAGGGTCTGCGCTTCGGTGGTAAGGAAACGGTGTGAAGGCATTAATTTTGACGGCCAACCCGCAATTATACCATTAGATTCCAAATCGATATTGTATTGAATGATTTTAACGCCATCTTGCGTCCTTTTTGGTAAGAACGCAGAGAGGGATTAGCAGAGACAGCTGATATGGCCGGCGGGCAAATACTTTTATATATTTAGGGTTATTGGACAACGTTTTGAAAATACACAAAAATATTGAGTAGTTAATATACTGTAATATGTAACTCAATTAATAATCAATTATTTTATTATAATTTACAGATATTTTAGAAAATAAATATTTTTAAATATATATTTAACCTATCTTATCAATTTATTGTTTTATTTGTCCTTGATACATACATATAACAAAATTGATGATGTCAAATATTTAATCAACAATGAAAGAAAGTTATTGTAAAATCACTTTAATTTATAAATAATATCGAGTATAATACAAAAATAACTATTTAATAAATAAAAGCACAAAATTGTTTTATAAGTCATTCATAGCTGTAAAATGTGCATTAAAGATCAAACATTTGTTCTTACAAAAAGTGTGGGTCGCGGACCACAGTAGACTCCTTGCATGGTATAATGCGGCCCTGATCGGAAGGACGTTCACACGACGTATAATTATATTGATGCCCCGAACATTTTGCTGTCACAATATTTTAGCTGCGTGTCTTTAAACATGTTATAAAATATTGCGTATTTATTCTCCAACCTGGGTAATAGACATTGAATGTTCTTTGTAGTTTGATATTTGTTTCGGGACTGTTGGTGAAAATTACTGGTGTTAGGTCTTTCAGATGTGAGAGGCTGCGTTCCACCGCAATGTTTATTTCTCCCGTCAAACAGCAGTTTAAATGCACTGTTGTGTTTCGGATTGAAGGATATTGTAGCTAGAGTAACTACTGGACAAATTGAGACTTAACATTTTATGTCTCAGGATGGCGAGCACAGTGGAATGCCAAGCATTGTTTTGTAATCAAGGTGTTGTTTGGTTTTGCTACTGTTCATGAGCGGTCGCATCGTTTACCATCAGGCGAACGGCATGCTCGTCTCGCCATTCCCTGCAATAAAAAAAAATGAAATTTCTTTTAGTTATTGATACGCACGACACAAGAGTCGATCTTAGTGTGAATTCAGGAGGTTACTCTTTAAAAACTATACGAACTTCATATGTGCGGAGATTCGACGTCCGGAGTAAGATTTAAAAATTAATACTATTCTCTATTATACTTATGATTTTCTCCAAACTTAGTCTATGGTTGTGACGGAAAATAAAGGAATCCAACATTTTATGGAGTATCTAGGTACATTAGTGAAGTTTTACTTACGGCGTGACCCCCTAGGTCTTTGTATGTGACTGTCGAGTGTATTTAATATACTACCACCAAATCCACCGTTTAAAACACTGTTCATACTCCGAACTTTATTACTGTAGGTGTTTTTCATTACTTCACCTATCTTTACACTCGATGCGAGCAATAATCGGCGAAATGAAAAACCCGTGAGAGCGGTCAGCTGGCAGCCATAATGACTCGGCTTTGCTCATTACCCTACGTCGAGTGTTATCGAAATATCAGATTCTAGCTATCTTGTTTAATCTCGCCAACGGTGGCGTGAGACTACAAATGTGTTGGTTATCTGAATATTAGGCGGTTTCTGCTACCGGGCATGATAATGCTTCATTTTTTCTAGTATAGAAATAATTACAGCCTCCGTGGCGCAGTTAGACGCCCAGTGGCGTGGCATAGGAGAGGCCTATGTCTAGCAGTGGACGTTAATAGGCTGATGATGATAATGATGATGAATATTGCTAACTGCGATTGTACTGTTTTGTGTTAAATTAATAAAAATACTGCATGCTTACAATATTCAGTGGATATAAACAGAATGTTTTTGAGAGCCTCCGTAACGCAGTCGTTTAGACATTGACTGTGAAACAAGAGACCGCGGGTTTGATCGCCGCTCCGAAACAAATATTTGTGAGGCCTACAAGTATTTGTCCCGGGTCTGGGTGTTTTCTGAGACCCAAAAGTCTCTTGTAATCGACGATACAAGAATTAATAGAACTTAATATGGCGTCAGGACTATATATGTGACTGTTGGATGCATTTATTTATTTATTGTAGCTAACAGACTGTGGAGGGCACGTACAGGCGAGCACAGAGTCGGATGCCCGCACAAGATGGACGGACGATCTAGTCATGATTGCAACAGACGTGTAGATCTATGGCATTCATTGGGGTATACTTATATTCGGCAATTCTTCGTCACAACTTCCTGTAGTTGAAGAGAGAGTAAACTATAAAAAAAAATACACCCTACAGTCACATACAGCCACATGTCTTCTCGACCGATAAAACCCCAGTAAAGTAAAACGAAAACGCGGAAATACCTACTAAATATATTAGTTTTCACGAAGAATTCTAAACTGCGCAAACAGTTAGTACTCATGTTACTTCTGCTAGTAAAAAGTATCCGTCGCGATATAAATTGTGTGTAAATGAGAGATTCTTGGTAAATCGTCGCAGAACGCCATTATTAAATTGTCATTATGAGAGAGATCCGGCTAGTCTCACTCGCAGTTATATTTGCTCAAAACACAAACTTCATTACTCGACTTGAGTTTGTAATTGGTATAGAATATTATTTATAGCGGTCGGGCCCGGGTGCAGATACACGTTTCAAAATGACGGTCAACAGGTTTAATTCCGACTATCAATCTAGAATATCGACCAATCGGACCACGAAAAACGAATAAAATTTTCTCGTATTTGCTACAAATGTCACTACTGCTTCCCTCGTATAGGTCATAGCGTGAGGATATATAGGTTATAGCATTACTCGATAAAAGTACTATGCACCACTCAAAGAATTTTTCAAACCGGACCAGCGCGGCGCGGCGGTTCCCAAGATTAGCGCGTTCAAACAAACAAACTCTTCAGATTTATAATATTAGTATCATAGATTACATGCGTTCAGAATTCATAATCATATACGTATAATATATGTGTTTAGTGCCTATTGGTAACGTACCAGACGCGGCTACCAGTGTTTACGGTGGTCGCGGATCAAATCCCAGGGCACATATTCGGAATGATATGTGTTTTGATAGTCAATCACCAACAACTATAACGGTGAAGGAAAACATTATGAGGAAACCTACGTACTATAGCAATTAGAAATAATTTATATGAAATGTAAAGTCCGCCCACCCGCACTAGGTCAGCGTAGACTATTTATTTAGTCTTTCAATTCTCTCGATTCAGGACGTATACGGGCTAATACAGATACAATCTAATTAACAATGCATAGAGTAAAAATGTTACATTCTTTTTTATGGCAATGAATGGCGAGACGACCTTGCTGTTCGCCTGATGGTAAGCGAAACGATTGTTCATGAAGAGTAGCAATACCAAACAACACCTTGAATTACTAAGCAACGCTTGGCATTCCACTGCGCTCGCTATCCTAAGACAAAAGATGTAAAGCCTTAATATGTCTAGTAGTTGCTCTGGCTACGAAAGTTCAGTCCAAAACACAACAGTGCATTTAAACTGCTGTTTGGCAGGACAAATAGACACTGTGGTTAGTGGTACCTTCACAGGCAGCCATATATGAGAGATCTACCACCAGTAAATTAAAGCAAAATTGCAATAAAATAATAATAGTAATTTATTCATTTCGTAAAAAAGGAACATACACAGATTTTTTAAACAATCATTATTATCACGTTGCCATTTATTTGAACACATCCGTGCATATTGTTGATTCTCTAACTCTTAAACTAGGATAACCTATATTTTAAGGGTCAGTGTGTTTCATTACTTTTCTATTAAATCCACAAATGAAAGTTTTATATCTATTAATACATTGTCCACAGCAAGTGGCGACACCGACTGTGGTGAAGAAAATCCTGAGACTGAAGCAGGAGAATCCCGGGATGTTTGCGTGGGAGATCCGGGAGCGGCTGCTCAGCGCGAGGGTGTGCGAGCCGCACTCCATACCCTCCGTGTCTTCTGTCAATAGGATCCTCAGGAACAGCGGGCTGGCTTGGAGCGACGAAGAGTCTCGGGCTGCACATGGTAAATCATTTTTGGAAATCTTATGGGGTTTTTTTGGGTTGACAAAAAACTTATGGCGGTTTCCTATACGGGGTATATCAAGAGTGCTACAGAAAACGAAGCTGGGTGGTGGTTTTAGTAAATTCAGACACAATCCAACTAAATTTTGTGCAAAAAATTGTTTTTTTTGTTTTTTTTTTTTTCTGTCGTCTTATTGAGGTGGCAAATACATATTTTTTTTCTTAAATAATAGTGTAGACGCTTTTTTTAAAATATGATATGATACGCAAGGCTTTAAATTATTATTTTAGCAAAAACTATTGACCCAAAATCGATGATATTTAAAAAATTATAAAAAAATGTCTCGTTTCTTCTTGAAGTTTTTAGTTACATTGTGTTTGTAGTCACTAAATTACCACCCGGCTTCGTTTTCGGTAGTAGTCTTGATATACCCGGTATGTACCTGAATGCTGCATATTTTTTTTATTGCAGTGAATGGCGGGCATGCTTTTTGCCTGATGATA
Source organism: Hyles euphorbiae (assembly GCA_023078785.2). Classification (NCBI taxonomy): domain Eukaryota; kingdom Metazoa; phylum Arthropoda; class Insecta; order Lepidoptera; family Sphingidae; genus Hyles; species Hyles euphorbiae. The sequence goes on along the minus strand of CM041056.1, from coordinate 6,011,441 downwards.
AGCGATGCGACCGCTCATGAACAGTAGCAACACTAAACAACACCTTGAATTATAAAGTAATGTTTGTTTTCTCAATATGTCTAGTAGTTAAATTGAAATATTATTACGGAATATATTGGTTTAGGTAGAATTTTTCAGTTTTAATGTTCAAATTTTTGGTTTAATTTTGCTGTTTATAACTTTTTGTTTTGATGTTTTGAATTGAATCCAATGCAATACTATAAATCCGTGATAAAATCCTTAGAAAATAGTTTTGTTACAATGATTATGTGATCTTTTTTTTTATACTAGCATTATTTATGCTCTAGGGAGTTAGTTTATTCTCCGACACGAAGTTCGATTGTTCGGTCCTTCGACGTCCTCGTATAAGATAAAAGTTTGTCACTTTTAAAAATCAATACTATTCTTTATAATACATATCATTCACTATAAAGTCTAAGTCTAGTGTTACGACATACCATAGAGGATTCGAACATTTCGTAAAGTATTTAGGCATATTCGTACAGTTTAATGTACTATTTTCGAAAATTCGTCGTTGTTTGTAGTATAGAATTAACCCCCTGACCTGATGATAATTGATGCAATACCAATAAAAATCAGTGATCACTTTTCATCACGTGAACTGTATGCTCGTTTACCCCTATAATATTTTAAAAAGAAGAAACTACCACTATTTGTCGACAGTGATACTGAAATACCTTGATAATGAAATTCCCAGTCGCCTGGGTTATTATTTTGCGTGTTTTCAAGTATTTAAAGATCATGTTACTGTAAGCGCTCAAATACATTTTTTCTGTTATAGTTCTTTCCTCTTATATTCCGACTAAACTAATAGGTACCTATTGAAGTTTCGTTCTACTTTGCTTAACTTGCTTAACACACAATTTCAATAATATTTCCGTAAATCAATTGAGTTGCGGCTTTACGGAAAATTGTTATTGAAATCGTGTGAGCTACGCCTGTAGAAAGTTGTTTAAACACGAAAATTATGAAATTTCAAACGGTACGTATCAGTTTAGTTGGATTATAGTAACATTTTAACGATATAGGAAAATTCCGGCAGGATATTCAATATTTATTTCAATCATTCAATATGCGATGGTTTACCAATCAACACAATTCCACGTATCTTTAATTACTTAAAAATGGAAAAGGACTATGAATTACTATGATAATTTAGATAATTACAGACATCGGAGGAATTGCAAATGAGCCAACTTCATTTCGATGTTTTAAATAATTTCTAAGATATTAGCTGTGTGTGAAAGTTAGTTATGAATAATTAAAGGCACTAGAAGTTTAGTGAATAATATGTAATACGTTTCAATTAATATTATTCTTTGAAAATAACATCCGAATTACAGAATTAGAACCTATTAGTTAAATCACAAAATGTCTTTCAAACTCAATAATGCCAAATCTCGGAAATATTTTAGTTTATAATAATTGAAGCTCAATTTTATTGAATAATAAAAACATTTATTATTCATCTGCATATCTTTATGAAACAATTCTTCAGCATTATATCAATAGAATTAAATATAATCATAAGGAAAACTGAAAACTTAATGGAATTGTTTTGAGCGCAGTCTCAATGACCCAGACAAAAGTCTCTTAGAGTTCGTTTCCAAAATATCCAAAAATCTTAGTGTTAGCTGTCGACATAATTTTTCGACCACAGAAATAAAAAAACTGCACAATATTAACCCCAAACTGTCAGTACTAATAAAGCGCTGTAAAATAAACAATTTCCAATAGCACGGACGTTATCGGCCGTCCATTAAGCGACGTCACTGTAATTTTAATATTAAATCGAAATTAATTATGTTGCGCCGTCGCTCGATTGCCCTCAACAAAAAGTTGTTTTCCGCCTCAATTACTCTCGCGTCATAGTTTTAATATCTACCGGAGTGCATCATATGACATATACCTAATAATTATTGTATATGCTGAGATATTATACTATAGTCAAGAGAGTGGACGTGTGAATCACCATGAAACTCAAGTAAAATGCTGCTTTAGCTAAGCGTAATATGAAGTTTGCGATTTTCATAGTAATAAGGTGTGAGTTTCTGATTATAATCAATATACTTAAGGACTCGTTCACCACTCTCAAATAAAGTGTCATGTATGTTAGTCAACAGTTAAAGTCACCCGTAACATCACGAGTCAATTTCACGACGACAAGTAACACTAATCCTATGATTACACTAACCAGTACCTTACTGGCCACTTCGATTGCTAATTAAAAGTATTTGCTTGATGGTCGAAATAAGGATAATAGCACAAGCGCCTTTCTTATTTTTTAAGAAAGAATTACTTTGAGGCGGGAGGCAGAGCAGGGTACATTTGACTTAATACTGTACGAATGATTCGTTCATTTTTTCATGTCATTCATTTAACCAGCACATTGTTCGGTACTTTATTTTCACTTGTGAATTGGACATAAGATACTCGGACATTTACTTACCAATAAAAAACATTAATCAAAGAGTCATCCGTTTACTTGAAGATGGTGAACGAGACCCTTAATAAAATTAATTTGGAAATGTATTAGTTATCGAAACGTAGTCTGGCCGTTATGGAACCTAAAAGCCTATCATATTGTAACACCTACAAGCTACAACACTAAAAAATGGTTGTTATACATGATTCTAAAAGTAGAATAAGCATAAATTAAGAATTGTGTATGCGTATCCTGTCTCCATCGCTTGGTAGAACATCCGAAAATTAGTCATGTATAACATTTATTTAGCACTACATAATTAGACTGATGTAATATAGATAATTATAATAACCTCATCAACGCCATTACAACTAACAATTAGTTAGTAGTTTGACTAATAATTTTTAATAATACGATCAGATAAGCGATTGAATTTGTTTATTTAATTTTAAGCAAAACATTAATAAATGTATAATATTAAAAAGCTAAGAAAAGAGCGGGTATATTAATTCATAACTAGCCAGGGGACTTTAATAAACAGGTGTACAAAAGAGCCACTTTCTTCGATGACATAATATTGTTGATTCCGTAATAATTGTAATTGTAACCAAGATAGGATCTCTAGGTAAGAAAAATCAAATAAATAAATGTATATATATATATATATATATATATATATATATATATATAGACAGAGATGTAGTAAAGAATATAAGAAGGTGCTTTATACAGGCCACTTCCTACAGGTCACTGTAAAAATCTCTGGGGAAGATCATCATCATCATCATCATATCAGCCACAGGAAGTCCACTGCTGAACATAGGCCTCCCCCAATGATCTCCACAATGACCTGTTGGAAGCGGCCTGCATCCAGAGACTTCCTGCGACCTTAGTCAGATCGTCCGTCCACCTTGTAGGCGGGCGTCCGACACTTCGCTTGCCTGTACGTGGCCTCCACTCGAGAACCTTTCGGCCCCAACGGCCATCGGTTCTACGAGCTATGTGCCCGGCCCACTGCCACTTCAACTTGCCAATCCTATGGGCTATGTCGGTAACCTTGGTTCTCCTACGGATCTCCTCATTTCTGATTCGATCTCGTAGGGAAACACCGAGCATAGCCCGCTCCATGGCTCGTTGAGTGACTTTTTTTTTTTTTTTTTTTTTTTATTTATTTTAGAGAAGCTTACAGACAAATAACAAATACAAATAACTAATCTTATATATAACTATAGCTAATTACAAGCCTCCACCGATTTATAAACACGATTGTTACCTCTTATAATTATTCTTATTAACTATGTAGTACCTAATATAATATATTAATATTGAAATAAATACTTATTTGAATTTACACTTTCAACTTTCAAACATTATATGTTCAGCCATAATTATAACTTGAGAAATATTCTTTTGTTAATACATGTTTAACTTTATTTATTGTTGTACAAAATAAGTCAATATCCAATTTAGGGTCTAATCTATTAAAAGTATTTGAACTGCGTATTAAAAACGAATTTGTTCTATAATTTGTATTAGTGGATGGTGTGCATAATAATGGTCTTAATCTAAAGCTCAGCTGATTGGTGCGCATCGATAACTTTGAGAGAAGGTAAGGACAGTCAATAGATCCTCTGGCCAATTTCATTAGAAAACATAAGTCATTTATGCATCTTCTATGTTCCAGTGAGAGAAAATGATACCTCTTACAACGATGATAGTAGCCGGACGAGACTTGTTGTGCCTTAAAGTCTAAAAATCTTAGGAATCTCCTTTGTATCTGTTCTATCCTAGCGATATATACATTGTATTGTGGATTCCAGACTTGTGATGCATATTCCAACTGACTACGTACAAAAGAGCAATATATAATTTTTATAGGCTTCAGTGTTCGAAAACAAGCAGCAGTCCTCATAACGAATCCTAAGGATTTAGATGCCTTCTTAACTATATGTTCTATGTGCTTATTAAATAATAGTTTTTCGTCATGTATGACACCCAAATCCTTACTCTCCGTAACCTTGCTAATAGGACTGTTGCAAAAGGTATAATTAGTGGTAATAAAATTAGTTTTCAATCTAGAAAATGTGATGTGAAAACATTTGGAAACATTAAGTTGAAGTTTGTTAGAACAGCAGTAATCTGAGAACCTATCTAGATCTTCTTGTAATTTAGTGGAGTCCGAGGCATTGACTATAGGCTTCATGATTTTCATATCATCCGCGTATAACAATGCCTCAGAGTTCAAGAAGCACGATTTCACATCAGAAATATATATTGAAAATAGCAATGGGCCCAAAATTGATCCTTGCGGTACGCCTGAGGGAACAAACTTCCAAAGAGAAGCAAAACCACACAAAACCACTGCCTGTGTCCTATTATGAATGTATGAGGTGAACCATCGCAATAAATCACCATGTATGCCGGCAAGCATCAGCTTACGTAAAAGTGCTACATGATCTATACGATCAAAACATTTAGTATAATCTGTATAGATCACGTCCACTTGAATACGATTATCCATGCATTCAGAGATACGTTCATTAAATAGAACCAAGTTGGATGTGGTTGAGCGACCCCTAAAGAAGCCATGTTGGCCATCTCCCAGCTTAGAAGCTAGCATGGAGTACACTTCGGCATGGACTATCCTCTCAAGAATTTTAGCAAATAGACATAACTCCGAGATTGGACGATAATTACTTACATCGGCTTTATCCCCACTTTTGAATACTGGGGTAATAAATGCCGATTTCCATACTCTTGGCACGATACCTTCTGATAGGGAGCGTTTAAATAATATACAGATTGGTTTTACAAGACTCTCAGCACATTTCACAATAAAGATAGGTGGAATTAAGTCAGGGCCTCCCGATTTATTAACGTCTAGCGATCTTAGTAACTTAAGAATTCTGTCAGGAGAGATTTCAACAGAAGATATGGAAGTATTTAAGTCATTTTCATTTAAAAATCGAACACTTGACGGATTTGAGTCTGGTTGTTGAAATGTGGAGTGAAAATAATCAGCAAATAAGTTAGTTATATCCAGCCCCGTTTCTGCTACCATATCGCCATACCGCATTATATTCGGCAAGACATGTGAACTTTTCTTGCTTTTGACAAACGACCAAAAATTCTTTGGATTTGATACAATAGAAGACTCTATAAAGTCCATGTAATCATTAAAACATGTTTGTTCCAATTCCTCCGCCCTTTTCCTCAACAGAGAAAAAGAATGATAATCGGACAGGTTACCATATCTTTTGTATTTTAAATGGTACTTATATTTTTCACCTAACATTTTTATTAAGGCAGTATTGTACCACGGAGGATGCAACTGCCGCCTGATAGATTTACAAGGAATAAATAGATCCCTAATTTCATACAATTTTCCGTAAAATTGCGTAACTGCCTCATCCAACGTTACTGAACATAAATAATTATCCCAATCGAACTGACTGAGTGCACTGTTTACACTTGTATAGTCACCTTTATTAAACATATACTTTTTAGTTGAATTTTCGTGCAATGTATGAATCTGAATGAAATTGGCCTGAATATGTAGAGTTTTATGGTGCGAATCAACGGGCACTGCCAGAGAATTACATGTCTCTTCAACAACTAAGGTGCTATTAGAAAAAACCAAGTCTAGTATTCTCCCATTTACGTTACGTATACCGTTAAATTGAGATAAACTATATGTATTGATAGAATCAAAGAAAACATCAAGCGATGTATTCGATGTTACCTCGGGTACAAATTCAGGACCATCGGAAGATTTGCACCATTTCACATCATTCCCAAAGTTAAAATCACCCATTATTAAGAACACATCGAGAGGACGTGATGACATTAAATTATTTAAATTGTGTGTAAAGTTCAAGAGCTGTGTTTTAAATGAACTACCAGAATTTTCTTTACAAAGGTATAGTCCGCAAATGTGTATGGAATAAGTTATCGACGGTCTTTCCTTTTTTAAAGTAATTGAGATCCAGATATCCTCAGCGCTACTTCGCCAATCATATCTTTCCATTACTACTAAGTCCTTTCTAACGGCTATCAATACGCCGCCACCTAATTTTTGCGAAGTACGGATATAGTCGCGATCGCGCCTCCACACCAAATACCTTCCGTCAAATAATTCGCAGTTGCTTATGCTATCAACTAACCAAGTTTCTGTTATGACAATTACATCATATGAACTTAAACATACATTTCGAAAGAAGTTATTCGTTTTTGTGCGGAGGCCACGGGCGTTTTGGTAATAAATACTAAGTGATGGCATTTATACGTATTTCCATAATTACTAAATAATAGCATTTATAGATGTTCGATATGGCCTGCTCGAGAAACTTTAAATATGTATAGAATAGAGTCAATAAATAGTATCCATTAAAATCATTGCAATGGGTGTGGGTAATTAGTAGAGCTGACATGAACGCCGCGCAGAGTGTAGTAACACAGTGTCTCATCGTGTGTGTTATCGGAGCGCATGGCATGAATAGGCAGGCAAAACAAACAAAACATTTTAACAAGTTACGAAACGCACCAAGCGACGATAAGGTGCAATAAAATTTAGACCATATTATTATATAGTTATGATAGCTTTTGGCATGACTTACTATAGTTGTGTAGGTAGAAAAATAAGTGTATTCGCTTTCAAACGCAGCACAATGACACAGTGATAATTGGAATACGCACTTAGCACTACGAATTCGACGATTTCCAAACTTTTTGAACACAGATATTAAAGTTTGTAAAGCAATTATACGATTTTTTGCAAGTTGATTTCTGAATTGATTATTATTATAGGCGAAGTGTCGTTTTTTCTCACATGAATTTTTGTGTGTTTTACCCAGACATATTGATAATTTCTTTCGGTCGCGATCTTTTTCGTTTTGGTCAAGAGTAGCTTGTTTCGCATCGTCAGGTGATCGTTGATAAATACCCTGTGATTTCCTGGTAACCCAAAATAATTGGATGTAAGAGTATTTGATTTCGCAGAAATTCTAGCAGCTGCGATGAAGTCTTCCTTAATGTATCTATTATTGAAACAGACTATAATGGGTTTATTATTTCCTTTGTCACGTATTGGGACACGAGTTATAAAGTTGATGTTTGTCTTTGCTATAGGGTATTGTATTTTATTACCGATGTTAGATAATATTTCTAATAAGTTTTCATTCTTGGTCTGTTCTATTCCTTTAATTTCAACATTATTCATCCTGGCCCATTGGTCCTTAGCATGTGATTCCTCTTCTAATCTCTCGACCTGCGACTTAAGTACACTGATCTGAGCCTGAGCATTTTCAACCTGGGTGACACGAAGCTCCAAGTCCTTGATCGTGGTGTTGAACTCTTGTATTGACTTGTTCGACTCACTGACGAGGGTTTTCAAATTAGTCATCTGCGTACGCAAAGACCTCACCTCATCCATAAGAGACTCCAGTGGAGCCAACTTGTCGGAAAGAGTTCTGATTTCTTTGATCATCTGCGATTCGGTGTCTACTTTCGGTGAGCTAGGCGGCTGAGTTCCACATGATTGTTTGCACTTGAGGCAGCGCCAGGTAAGTTTACGATCGCCTAGTTTCCTAAATCCAGCTTCTGTTATGCCACCGCAATGGAAGTGCAGAACTTGAGAACACGCCGTGCAATTTACTCCTTCAGACATCAAATCCCCACATGCGCCACACTTGCGTGTTTCCATCGTGTAATTAGTTTTCGAAGAAAGTTTGAGAAACACTGACTGACTTTAATATTCAAATAAATCGGGTTTAATTTCTATAAGAACACGTCCGTATGCCGTTATGCTTACGGTCGACTGATAATTTTTAATGAGGCCCACAGTCAGAGGCCACGTCTCGGTGCCGTATGTCATCACTGGTAACACACAACTATCGAAGACTTTCGATTTTAGGCACTGAGGTATTTTGGACGAGAAGACGTCGCGAAGTTTCCCGAACGCTGCCCAACCGAGTTGGATTCGCCGATTGACCTCTCTCTCGAAGTTGGACCTGCCTAACCGGACCACTTGTCCTAAATAGACATATTCGTCTACAACTTCAAGAGTCGAGCCCCCAACTCCAATGGGGGTGGGCACAACATGGATATTCGACATGATCTTCGTTTTATCCATGTTAATTTTAAGACCCACCTGTTGGGAAACTCGATTAAGGTCTTCGAGCATAGTGCTAAGGTCTTCCAGCGATTCTGCCAAGACTACAATATCGTCGGCAAATCGAAGGTGAGTAATATACTCGCCGTTGATGTTGATGCCGAATCCTTTCCACTGCAAGAGCTTGAAGGCATTTTCCAGCGCGGCAGTGAACAGTTTCGGAGATATGACATCTCCCTGTCTCACGCCTCTCTGTAGTGGAATAGCCTTCGTGCTCTGATCCTGTACTCGGACCGACATGGTGGCGTTGTTGTATATACACCTCAACACTTCGATGTACCGATAGTCTATGTGGCACCGCTGAAGAGACTGTAGCACAGCCCAGGTCTCGATCGAATCAAAGGCTTTCTCATAGTCCACAAACGCTAAACAAAGCGGCAAGTTATACTCCTCGGTTTTTTGTATAACCTGCCGTAGCGTATGAATATGGTCTATGGTACTAAAGCCTTTTCGGAAACCGGCTTGTTCGGGAGGCTGGAAGTCATCAAACTGGGGAAGATCAATGTTTAGAAAATATTATAATACTTTGCAAAAACATGTAGCCATTGGAATAAAAAAATTTGAAATGCAGTACCACTTCTAAAGGATTTGTGCATGGCGCCCTTCTCTATTGATAACACAATCAAAAAACAAATGCACTATAAAACTAGAAATTAATACCTAAAGAGGAATCCCTACTAGACTACACGTCGATGTTATTGTCACTCAATAAACCACATATCAAACACGAAATTTTTTACGTTGTTTCATCGATATCAAATTTATTAATAAGCTGATTAATAATAGCCAGATTTATATAAATTAAATTATAATCTTTAATATTAATATATTGTATTCAATGTATTATAACTTTACTTAATAAGATAATGTATCTTTTACAGAGCCATACCCGCAGCCGGAACTCCAGCCGAACGTCATTGACTACATGTCTTTGAAGTCTTTACCACCGACTCCTCTGACGTCACAACAAAATCCTCCCTACTTCGCTCACTCAGCTGTCAGAGTGCCCCCTCCACAACCCTCCGAGCCTCACATCTATGACAGAAGACTCGCAACATCATGGCTTTTGGCCAATCAAGTGCAAGCCCAGGGACTTTTGAAACCATATCCTATCTCTCCCTGGCAAAGAATCATGATGCCATACCACACCGACTCCAAGAACTTCTCACCCTACGCCCTGAGCCTTCACAACGACCTGTTAACTAGAATCAACACTGATGAAGTGAAATCAGAAAATTCAGAACACATTTCTGTCGAAGCCAGCGATGACAGCACCGACCGACCTGATACAGAAGACCAGGAGCGCAAAACACCGAATGAAAAAGAGAAAAAGAAAAACCCATACTCTATAGAAGAGCTACTAAAGAAACCTGATAAAATGGTCACTTCCACACCCATAGGCTTCCAGAATTTTCTACGGCAACCAAGCGGTAGTATGGTAGAATACCCAGGCCAAGAAAAAGATAGCAATAGAAGTTCACCAGCCAGTTTTTGTTCAGTGCAGAGTGGAGTGTCAAACGATTGCTTCTCGGAATCAGCCAGTTCAGAAATAAAGGCGGGAAATTAATTCATAATTAATTTCTAGTCGAAATGTATAAATATTTAAGGACACACATTCTGTTTAACAAAATGAATAATTAAAGGCCATTGATCAGGTGATTACAGAATAGAAAGTAGTAATTTAGTATATAAATGTTGCCATAATTGCCCATTATTTTTAAAAACAAATTAAACATTCCATATTAGACCTTTAGTTTGTAGAACAATAGACGATCAGCTTTGAAAAACGTTTTATTCATTATTTTATTATGATTCTGTGATATTGTAGAATATTTTAAGTTAGGTTTAGATGTTGAGAATGTCAAATAGTTGTTAAAAAATGAATTATAGATTTTGGTAACCTCATAACATTTCCTGTGAAACCTTACCTACATTCCTTACAAAGTAAAACACGATTTAACAAAATATTATGAATAGTATAATTTCATGCTTTTAGCTCTTTGTTTAGTTTATAATAATATAAATTAATTTTAAAATGTACATATTGTAATGTAGTTACACTATTTGTTATTTTAAAAAATGCACAATAAACCAAATAATAAAAATTCGTCTGGTTTTCTTCTGAACGAACAAAAATATCTCGAGATATTTCCCACCGTCGATGTTTCGTAATTGACCCGCAATAAAACATATGTGATTCGCTTAATATATTTACATCTGTATAAAATTATAAAGATTTTAAAACCTATCACATCGTGGGACGGAACATACAAGGGAAGTGTGGGTGTCCTGGCACCTCTGCCTACCCCTCTGCAAAAAAGGCGTGAGTTTATGTATGAATGTATTCTAAAACCTAATTTAGTTAATAAATGCTATTTCTTCTTTGCTCAAACTGATGTCATAAGCCGTTCGAATAGGACAAAACATTCGAGATCGTAAGTTTTATCTATATTACGTACTAACGGCCCGGCCTAGCTTCGCCCGAGTACAAATAGATTTCTGTACAATAATATGTACGTATTATACATATAAACCTTCCTCTTGAATCACTCTATCTATCAAAAAAAACCGCATCAAAATCCGTTGCGTAGTTTTAAAGATTTAAGCATACAAAGGGACATAGGGACAGAGAAAGCGACTTTGTTTTATACTATGTAGTGATACTGAACTGTATCAGCCTATGATCGTTAACAGATAAATCCGGGATTTGTGTCCCACCGACATACAGTTCGATTGAGATGGCTTAGACTACATATAATCTACCAAGCTTAGTCTGGACTAGCGGACTTCACATACCATGGAAATTCTTAAAAATCGCTATAGTTTAATGTTTGTCCTTCGTCGTTAAAATGCGTGGAGTTTGATCACACACATGACCCCGAAAAGTAAGTTTGCCCTGGAATTTGACCCGTGACCACCGTGAACATGTTGGGAACCGCATCTGATCCGTTACCAATAAACTACCGAACACTTTGAGGCGATAATAATTTAGATATCAACAAATTGTTACTGTGTTTCTACATTCTGCCTTGAAAGGCGGAAATTGGAAAGCTCAAACAAATTAGAGTAGGATTTTGTGACTATAATTTAATCACACAATTATTTAATTATACAGTACCTACATAGATACATAAACTCACGCCTTTTAGGAAGTAGGGGTAGGTAGAGGTGCCAGGACACCATGTCCTCTTGTATGTTCGCTCCCACGATAGCGAGATTATTGCCATATCGAGTATAAATTTCTGACTCTGGGCTGATAATGAATAGAAAATACAATACCTACCACTTTGCCCGATCCGGGATTTGTACCCGAGGCCACATCTTTTAACCATAGTGTAATTACGCTACCAAGGCAGCTGAAATATGTAGCATATATTATTTAGGGGCTAGGCTATTTTCTAGGTGGTCCTAACTAGAGAAACCTCTAGATAGTAGACACTATAGCCATAGCCCATAGGGATGAAACACAGTACAATTTCATATGATTATTTTATCCCAACACCTTCATTACATCTAATTTGCGTACCCAGCCTTAACATATAACAATTATGTCTTGATAACAGCAGTTTCATAGTTAAATGCCGACTAATTTTTCACCCAAGCGGTCATAACGAGTAAAACATCGACTAGAATTAATTAAAATCGACTGTGTTATTACATACACACTGGTGCAACATTATCGTAGATTAAAGAACGCGTAATATTTCCGAGCATATGCAAATAGCCTTAATAGATGCGATTCGACGGCATTATGGAAATGCGCGAACGACCGGAAACTTTATAATTTCATACATTTCGATTCGCATTTGCCCGACATTACACCTCACAGAATATTACAATGAGTTTATGTGTTGGTTAGTTTAATGCTGTCACGCATACGGGTTGATTAAAGTCGGGACTCGCGAGAAGTAATTAATAAAAAAAATAAAAACCGACTTCAAAACTAAAAACGAAAAAATAACATAATAATAAGTACCACTGCAAAGCAAAATAATAATATTTTTTTCATGGAACTTGTGCTTGTTGATTCATTTACTTAATGACTTGACTAGCCAACAAATCAAAATATATGCATAACACATTGAAGGCGGGTCGCCCAGTACCAAACATATAGATATTTAAATTAATATAAGACATGTTGAAATGTTGTTTATTAACTTTGTTTCATTTTAGTTTTTAGTTATACTTATAAGTACTTATGGTTTATTGGCCGGCGTTCGCATGTCACTCTAGGTGACCACTGAAAATCAGCGTTGCGCTGTGGCTTCTGCCTCGGTGCAACATGTGAGCTGAGTGGTCACCTACTTTGTCACAGCGATGCGACGTGCATTCTCGTTTAGTGTTTTATTGTTTTTGTTATGTATGTTCATTGTATGTGTATTTTTTGTTAATCGAGTATGTCCGTTGTCTTGTGTGACAAATAAATGTGCCTTTCTTTCTTTCTTTCTTACATAGGTCCTGGGCGATGACATGTTTGGTACTTGGCGGCCCGCCTTCAATATGTTATGCATATATTTTGATTTGTTGGCTAGTCAAGTCATTAAGTAAATGAATCAACAAGCACAAGTTCCATGAAAAAAATATATTTTTTTTGCTTTGCAGTGGTACTTATTATTTTGTTATTTTTTGGTTTTTAGTTTTGAAGTAGGTTTTTATTTTTTTATTAAAAATTTTAGTTATATTTCTCTTTTTAGTGTTCATAGGAATTTAATTGAAGAAGATTTGGTCCCCACAAGGAATATGTTCTTTCCGATGGTAATGAAATCGCTAAAATCGGCTAAAAGCTGCCGAAGATATTGGAGTATTCACATGTTTATTATTCCCCCCCCCCTCCCTTTGCCCCTACCCACTTTTCCTTCCACTACTGTAGCTTAGCTTTTATACTGAACCCAATGCAAAAAGAACCATTAGAATCCTACTAAATTTTGAAGAGTTCTACACTCCAGGTCCAAACTTGGTCTTCAGATCTTCATGTTGTATTCCTGGGATCATCCTGTCAATACATTTTTCCAATGAAAAATAAATCACTAAAATCGGTTAAAAGCTGCCGAAGATATTAGAATTTACGTGTATTTCAATTTTATCACCTTCCCCCCTCACCCCCACCCCTTTTTCCCTATCTCACTGTAACTTAACTTTTATAATGAACCTAAAGCAAAAAGAACCATAGGAATCCTAGTTAATTTTAAGGAGTTCCCCTTTTCATGTCCGAAGATATTCATCAGATTTTCACCGGCAACCTTCCAGCGTTTAATCGACCGACTCCGTTCCAGTGCAGCTCTCAGACAGGTAACTATTCTAGCTTATCTAGATGATATTCTCGTGATTTCGGAGGGATTCGAGCAACACCTGCAAGACTTGGATGTAGTAATGAAACGGCTGGAAGAGTTTAACCTTCAGGTAAATCGAAAAAAGTGTGCTTTTGCGAGAGAAAGCGTAAGATATCTGGGACACATAATTACCCAAAAAGGTATCTCCACTGACCCTAAAAAGGTAAGTGCAGTGCTAGACATGGCGGAACCTGCCAATTTAAGACATTTGCGAAAACGAGGACGCCCAGCTATCTCTGGTAAGGTCCTAGTCCAGAAGCGAGGACGTTCCCCTGGACTAGAGGGGAGTATATAGTAAACCGTTCTGGCAACACCACTAGGTTACCACCCCCTGCCTCTCGCGGCTGTCTTCCCGTGCGCTACCGATAATAAGGTGCTTGCGTGCAACCTCACTCCTCGCGCGGTGTCTCTTTCCGCTATGCGCTGTTGCCGTTCACGTGGCCTACCTGACTTCTTGCGCATAGGCAACCGTCCCGAGTCCTAGAGGACATTGTTTGGCGTCAGTCGTCCCGGAAGAGCCTTACAGGTTACACGGTTGCACGCCTGCGCGTTATGAACCCAACGAATGTACTTTTCACTATAGTTTTGTATGTGCAAATTAAGTGAATAAACTTTATACTGAGAAACCTTCTCATGTTTTTATTATATGTAGGAAGTAACCTAAGATTCTGAAGTATTTTAGATGAAGGAAAACTTGGCGAGGAGAACTGCACACCTTAGTGATATGAAATAATGTCTGTGGTATATAAATATCCGCCAACCCGCACTAGGCTAGCGTGGTGAACTATAATATGTTCTAACCCCTCCCAATTATTCCTGATTCAGGCGAAGGCCCGTGCCCTGCAGTGGAACGTATATACAGGATATGTGATATTACGTTTTTTGCTACTGTGATGATAACCATATTTCCGCACTAAGCTACGCTTGTGGCCTTCGATCAAAATATATATTTGAAATAAGCTTGTGGCGTTGGTAACCACTAACCACTGTAGAGCAATTGGAACATAGATATGTAAGGATTACTCAATATGATACATCATGAGCCTCTTTCAATTTCATCCCTTCTTTAACTGATGCTGGAATAATACGCTTAGAAACTTTCCTCCAGACTATCGGAATTGAGTAACGAATAATCAGAACATAACATTGGATCTGCTAGAAGTGATTAAAATAAAATTATTTATGTTAATTAGTAGGATATTATGTGCTATATAAAATATAAAGGGTTATACATGCCAACATAACGTCCGTTTAATGCCAGAATAAAATGTTCATTGATCATCATTATATAATTATCTTTCATTAATTAATCTCTAACGGCCACTCTCCATAAATATGACCTTCCTTTCGTGTATAGCTCCAGGTACCTCGTTACTTTATTATTAGCCGTTGCCAATTTTTATCAGACAATCACTGCCATCTAGCGTCATAAGTATGAAACAAGCAATAGTCTTTATGATTATCGATTATTTCCTGAGTCAGTTAATTGTTTCATTATTATTTAAGTAAATATAAAAATTAAAAAGTAAAACAATACTTTCGTCGTCCTGAGTTCCTGACGCCGCACTAAGCTTGAATCTTGTGTCATAGGTCATAGTGGTTTGTATGAGGAACTACGAGAACCAAAAGCTTCTTGACGAGAACGAAAGACTTTTCGGTCTCACAAACATCTAGTTCCGAAACAAATACTTATGTTATACATAA
Source organism: Hyles euphorbiae (assembly GCA_023078785.2). NCBI lineage: Eukaryota > Metazoa > Arthropoda > Insecta > Lepidoptera > Sphingidae > Hyles > Hyles euphorbiae. Next base: position 5,995,792 of record CM041056.1, on the reverse strand, counting down.
ACAGCGGCCGCTCATTTCAGTTTTCACAGCTAGTGAAATTATTAACTTTTATTAAGTAATCAATGATGAATCGATTATTTAAAATTGCCCTTTGCGAGTTGCAACTTGCAGCTAGTGTTGAGTAGGACATGACTTGAAAAAGAGTTTGTAAGAGTAGCCTCATTTTTGTACTAAGCTAGTACAATGTCCCACTTCAATTGAGGTGAGGCGTACGGACGCTTGGCCATACGTAAGATAGTATTGTTAGCATGTGCGTCACTCCCTCTCGCTCTCATCCTATAGTTAATTACGTAGAGTAACGAGTACCGGGACACCAAATATGAAGTAGTACACGTTAAAAAGTTGAGCCGCTCTTACATTTTGACGTCATGTACGGGACAAATGTACTGCTTCTTGTATGTCCTACTCAACACTACTTGCAGCTTGTACGTCACTAATTATTTTGACAGCATTTGGACAGCACAAAAGTGTCATTTTGTGGAATGTGGAATATTTTATTGTTTTGTAATTGTTGATTATTGAATTAAATTCTCAATCGAATCTGTCGTAACTGGACTAGCGTTCCGTTTTTGACTATTTGTTGTATACACTATAATTTTTACCACAATGGATGCAATGGAAAATTTGACAAAACAAGTAAGTTATTATCTTTCTTTTTTTACCACATGTTTTAGTATATACGAACATTATAATCATCGTTATCATTATTTTCATCGTCTTGTTCAACCTCAAGTTCCCCACTGCTTAACCTAATAATTATACCTAACTGAATGTAATCTTTGCCTACAGATAGACATAATATTAAAATTCATGAAAATAAAAACATATCAATAAATAATACAGTATTGTGAAATTATGAACGCTACAATTAAATTAAAGTAATTGTTTTATTGGATTTTATAATTTTTAGGCAGAGGAAGTAGAAGCGCTCAGTTCCATATATGGCGATGATTGGGTCACAGAGAGTGCTGAAACAAGGTCTTATAGAATAAAAATCGAGGTGAATAAATATGAGGTTCAACTGTCTGTAACACTACCAGAAAGTTACCCTGGTCAATCACCACCTAGATTTGAATTATCGGCTCCATGGATGGATAGGAAAGCAAAGGAAAAACTACACGCAGCATTAAATGAAGTCTATTTGTAGGTACCTAACTCATAATTAAATTATTATGTTTATCAGTGATAATGTAAGATTCTAATGGTGAAAAAATGTTTCAAATTGTTCCAGTACTTACAGTCTATTCAATGCAAAGAAATAATCAAATCTCTCCTCTTTCAAATATCATTTTAAATTTATAAAACAGCAACTATTGGTGCAATATATAGATATTATAGGGTTAAATTAATAACTAAATTAAAAGACTTAAGTAAAAGTTGACTCACTGGGTTGTGTTAAACATGGGAATAATATTGCAGGAGTGTGATAGTCTCAGTAAACATGTTGCAGACAAAGTTAGGTTACATTTCTGGTAGTTTTGTCTGTACCAATATATATTATCAATAATCAGCTATCAAAAACAATGAAATTTAAAAATCATACAATTAATCACTACATAGTATAAAACAAAGTCGCTTTCTCTGTCTCTATGACCCTTTGTATGCTTAAATATTTAAAACTATGCAATGGATTTTGATGCAGTTTTTTTAATAGATAGAGTGATTCAAGAGGAAGGTTTATATGTATAATACATACATATTATTGTACAGAAATCTATTTGTACCCAGGTGAAGCTGGGCCGGGCCTGGCCGGGCCTCTAGTTCAATTATAAATATTTATCAATTTATTATATTGTAATCAAGTCTTCAGCAATGCAGGGAAAAATAAGGTGACTCATGTGGCATTTTTTCTCCAGCAACCAGTATAAATTTAGTCACCATAGAATGTACATAGGATATATGAAAAAGAACATACAAAAACTGTGGTCAGTACTATTGAACATTTTTCAGAGTTTAAGAAGTAAAGGTGTAAATTGTGACTAAAAATGAAACCATTTCTTAATAAACAGAATAATCCAGAAATACTTGTTGCCAAGGCAGCCTTCATGGCGCAGTTAGTTAGACGTCAGTTCGAAATAAGGGGCCGTAGGTTCAATCAACACCAAGACAAATATTTGTGTGATCCACAAATATTCTTATTTTGGTGTTTGTGAGACAGAAAAGTCTTTTGTAGTTTCTGGTACCCACTATACAAAACTCAATCTTAGTGTGAGGTCAGAACTATATACAAATGTGATTGTTATTTCCCATTTCCTAACAAAAAATATTTTGACTTTTATTTTTGTAACCACTTTGTAAATGAAATGTAATTTGTTTGTCGTGTAGGCTATTTAATACTGTTTATGGGAAAGTCAGTACTAAAAACGAAGACAATTTATATAAGTACTTCCACGTCCCGACCAACGATTTTGACAGTTGACGTTTGTCAAATTCAATTTGTCAGCCTAATGTTAATCGAAATAGGGTTTATTTTAAAAATTTGAAATTTGACATTGACAGTGGACGTGCAAGTACTTAAGTAGTACTTTATGCAAGTTTTTATTTTTATGTAATGAATTTGATCATGTTCAGTCTTATTTTGAAATATTTATTGAATATACTTTTGATCAAGAAAATTTTACAATCTAAATTCACAATTCTTAAATATCAAATTCAAAAGGGGTTGAGTGAGCTGTAGATATTTTAATTAAAAACTACACTTGGTTTATTATTCCCACTGGATCAGATGGTAAGTGAGTTTGCCGAAGGGCCAGTATCCCTATTTTTGTACTGCACTTGATCCTTTCATATTTTATTTAAGAGGCCTACAACACATCTATCGTTAATGCACCATAGATGTTTATGGGCGATGGTAATCAATGATTACCGCCCAAGTGATTACTAATCACTTATCAACTCTTGAGAACTTTGTTTGCCTGGGGCCCTACTCTGAAAATCCGAAACGAAGTTTGAATCCTCGGACGATCGTAGTTTATGACGATACCAATGTTTCTGCTCTGTAAATGTTCTGATTCGTACAACGTACATCGTAACCATAAATCTATGGTTACGACCATAAGTATATGGTCACAACCATAAGTCTATAGTCACAACCATAAGTCTATAGTCACAACCATAAGTCAATAACGGCCATAAATCTATGTAGGCTCCTGACCTGTACAATAAAAACATGAGATAAACTTACCATTGTGATTTCCTCCACAGAGAAAATATTGGCGAAATGGTAATATTCCAGTGGGTCGAGAAGATCAGAGAGTTTTTACAGACAATAAAACCAGTTGAAGTTCAAAAAGCCGAGCCAAAATCACAAGCTGTTGAATCGTTGGACTTAGCTCTGGTATGTTTATAGTGCACATATTTATAAGCATTGGCTATTGCAAAGAATAATATTTTTTTATATTAATTGTAAAGTTAGAATGCCGAGGACCATGTTTGTTATAAAACTGGTGTTTACTTATATGTGAGAGGCCGCTTGGATAGGTACCAACGCAATGTCTATTTCTCCCACCAAATAGCAGTGTAAATGCATTGTTCTTCCAGTTTGAAGACATATTGAGACTCAACATCTTATGTCTCAAGATGGCGAGCGCAATGGAATGCCAAGCATTGCTTTGTATTTCAAGGTGTTATTTGGTTTTGCTACTGTTCATGAGCGGTCGTATCGCTTACCATCAGTTGAACGGCACTTTCGTCTCGCCATTCAATGCAATAATAAAAAGAAATAACATACATAGTCCTGACCCCACAATAAGATCAATAAAGTCTTGCGTCGTGGATATCGGAAGCTACGAGACTCTTTGGTCCCACAAACACTCAGACCTGACAGAAATACTTGTGGACCCCACAGAAATTCCTCTCAGTGAGGATCTAACCCGTCTTGTCCATCTTTTTATGCTCTATGCTATTAATCCTATTGGCTGAAATTTGACAAGTTGTCGAAATGCACGAATTATTTGAAAAAGAAACCAAACGTCCATGGTCAGGACCATAAGTCAATAACGACCATAAGTATATGTAGGTACATTCGTATCGTATATAAACTTCGATCATCCGAAGTTTCGAACTTCGTTTCGGATTAATATGGTAGGGCCCCAGGTTCTTTCTTTCGACCGCATTCAACGTCGGACTGATTGAATCATCAACGACCAGGTTCTCTCCGACCGGCTTGATCCTTTGGTTTTGCATAGATATTACCTTCGCTCTGCATTCTCTATCGCATTTACCACGGGGAGTGTTCTCGAGAATTGTTCGGACTTATCCCTGCTGCTGAGTTCCGTACAACACGACAAACCTCCAAATACCACCCACATCACCTTGAACGTTGGAAATCTACCACATTACGTTTTTCCCGGTACTTTCTTCCACGTACTACAAATCTGTGGAACCAGTTGCCAGCGGCATAATTCCCGGACGGATACCACCTGGCGACCTTCAAAAAACGGGTGTATTCCCATCTCAAAAGCCGGCAACGCATCTCCGTGCCCTATGGTGTTGCAGATGTCCATGGGCGGCGGTGATCACTTACCATCAGGTGAACCGCACGCTCGTTTGCCACCTATACCTAAAATAAAAAAGAAGAATAAGAAATTCGGTTACCAACGGAATTTATAGTAATATATTTTTATATAATTAGTATCAATGTTTACTAATACTTATATATAGCGGTGCTGCCAAAATTACGAACAAAAATATTTACGTTTTTGAACACGGAAATGTATGCCATGCCCTTCGTATAAATAAGACTGATGTTATTAAAACGCATCACATATTTTGTAAGACTTTATTATAGAAACATGACACATAGAGACATAGCAACGAAAAGTTACAATAACAGAAAAAGAATATTGTCAATTAACATTTTAACATAGACAACACGAATTAAACAAGTATCTATTAATGTTATTAAAACTTTTGTTTACAGTTCTAATTTATTTCAACAAACAACAATAAAATATTACAAAATCATTTAATTTATTTTGCTGTCAGTGATAACGCCATTGTGACGAATGTCACAAGAAGGGACAGTTGCGTTGTAGAAGCACCGTTGCCTTCACCGTTGCACTTGTCCTTCTCGCATGTACTGCAATCTTTAGCCAGGTCCGGACGGCCTTCAAGGGCTTTGCATATATTTTGGTTAGTTACTTTTTTATCGCACCCTCTAACTATAACAGTGGTTTCATAGACCTTACCTGAAAATATAATAAGCATATTATATAATTACAGTTTATTTCAGTATGGTTTCTTTCATTTATGCGACGATTACAAATTGAAATAAAACTATTATATAAGTACGTATTTTTATCTCGGATTTGGTTTTTTAACTTCTCGATGTTTCGATTACTTTATACTTACAGCTATTTGTATCAGCCTTTATACGTCCCACTGCAGGGTACGAGCCCCCTCTACAATAGAGAATTTACATACCATAGAAATCGCTATGATATGCAGGTTTCCTCACGATGTTTTCCTTCACCGTTATATTGCGTAGTGATTGACTATCAATACATTTACTGGTGGTAGGTCTCTCATATGTGAGAGGCCACCTGGGTAGGTACCACCGCAATGTCTATTTCTCCCTTGAAACAACACTGCGTAAATGCACTGTTGTGTTTCGGATTGAAGGACATTATAGCCAGAGTAACTACTGGACATATTGAGACTTAACATCTTACGTCTCAGGATGACGAGCGCAGTGGAATGTTGCTACTGTTTATGAGCGGTCGTATCGTTTACCATCAGGCGAACGGCTTGCTCGTCTCGTCATTCATTGCAATAAAAAAAAACATACATGACTCAGAAAAGTCAGAGGTGAGCCCTGGGATTCGAACTCGCGACCAGATTGAACATGTTAGCAGCCGCGTCAGGTCGGTTTACCAACAGGCCACCACGCACTTAATTAAATTACATATGTTTGTAACGTATTCTATACTGGTTTAGACACATTTGCATAAGTTTTACTTGTATGTATCAATCTGTTTATGGAACGGAATCTTTCGACGCTTTGCGAGTACCTAAACTACTCAAATTACTGAACTACAACCGTAGTAACTCTTCAAACTCAATAGTTATTTGGTACGTTTCAGTTCGGTTTACGAGTTTTTTTAAAAAAACTATACTTATATTTGAGTTTTTTTCTTCTTTTTTGCGGCTAGTCTGTGTCATTCACCCGACTTTCAGCACCCTTATTTAAACGATTGAATTAGACCAAGCATAGCGCATACCTCTAACATAGACATCACACGATCAGCTATTGAGAAGTTCCGTCCGTGTTATTAAATACTACTATTTCAAATTTTAACCAAATGTATTTTACAGGCGTTATTGTATAAAAACTGAATTTTATATGTATATGTTATTAAGGCAACTATCAACAAATATTTCCTTAGTTACTTTTGATGATGGATAAGTTCCTAAGTAACCACGATCAGACCTTCATAATGGCTGATCAAGTCATGCGTATGTTAGAGGCATGCGCAGACAAACTTTCAGCGTTTATAAAATGACGAATGTCTGGCGGCCACGGGCTATTGATCTAAATAATAAGTGTAAACTTACCTGTGAATTTGTAGCAATAATAACTATCTGCCCTAGACCCTTTTAATGTTTCTTCAGATAAACCATCAAAATTAAATACATTAGGCATATTTATTAAACGGCTTGATGTCTCGTTTGTTGCTGCCAATGTACTTGTAGTTGATTTTAATTGTTCAGCACAATCAACTAAATCGTCACTCGATACTGTACGACAGCCCAGGCAATTGTAACATTGCAAGCTGCTCACTAAAAACATATTAAAATAAAACAAATTATGCACATGAAATAGAAAAGACTCGGTTAAAGGACACAAATATCAAGTACTAAAAGTTCAACAATATCTAAAAGCTGTTACTGGTGGTGGGTCTCTCATTTGTGAGAGGCCGCCTGAGTAGGGTACCACCACAATATTTATTTCTACCGCCAAACACCAGCGTTAATGCACTGGTATGTTACGGTTTGAAGGCCATTGCAGCCAGCGTGTCTACTAGACATATTGAGATTTAATATCTTATGCATCAGGATGGCAAGCGCAGTGGAATGCCAACATTGTTTTCTAATTTATAATTCTGTTTGGTTTCGCTTACCATCAGGCGAATGGCATACTCGTCTTGCGATTCATTCATTGCAAATATTTAAAAAAGCTACATGTTATCTCAACACGGGAACATGAATACCTAAACCCTTTAACAAGATTTTCAAAGTTGCAATAACAAACTCAATTTTAAAAAATGTCAATGTATAAAATAACTGCCCAAGTGTGATTCGGACTTGCATACAGACTACCAAGGTTACATATCCACTACGATGGTTGTGTCATCTCTGCCTTATTGCATTGGATAGTCAGAAAGAGTGTGCTGACTGCTGGGCAGTCAGATCAGTCAGTATACTTTAGACAGTAGTCTCAATAACTCATGACTGAGTCATGACGAATTCTTCTTACCTTGCATTATGGCGCAGTGCCACACAGCCACAACGATCAAAAGCCTCGTATACATTGCGACACTGAAGCTTGTTTCACCAACAATGACTGCCGTAACCCAGTGTTTATTTTATATTCGAATCCCCGTAATAATACATAGTATACATGATGTTCACTTTCCTGTGACAAAAATGTACGGGGCAATAAATACGAAAGTGTCAAAATATTCGATAAGTTTGCAGTTTGAAATAAATTTCTTGCCGTTTAGAAAAAAAATAATACAGTATAATATTTTTTATTTTTAGTGCTTAAAAATTGTACCTAGCAATCAATCCAGTCCATGGTATAAAATAGTTTCAGCTGACCATGGAAGTTAATTCGTTGGTATATAATAGGCCGGTATATAATATCATATAAATGTAATAGGCCGGTCATTTACTACGTGTATTGTTAACGCTTTTCATAAAAAATACAACTAATAGCAAAACAGTGTAAATGCACCGTTGTTTCCTCGTTTGAAGGACATTGTAACCAAAGTAACTAATGTACATATTGAGACTTAACAAATTATATCTCAGGATGGCGAGCGCTGTGGAATGGCAGGCATTGCTTTGTAATTCACTGTGTTTGGTTTTTCTACTGTCCATGGGCAGTCGTATCGATTACCATCAGGCGAAGGTCATGCTCGTCTCGCCATTCATCGCAATAAAAAACACTCCTTATAGTATTAACTTGAAACTCCTATTTTCCTGTATCTAACACTTGAATATTATCACGTGGTGTATCGAACAGCACTTGTGGTGATAACGGGACATAAATCGAAGTAGGTACTTCAGTATTTGCCTAACGCTATGGTATGTTATTCTTGGATGAAACCTTACATGTAAAAGCATACAGGGTATATCAAGACTTATAGCGAAAACGAAGCCGGAATGGTAGTTTTAGCGACTACAAACACAATGCAATTATAAATTTCGCAAAGAAACCCGACAATATTTTGTAGTGATTTTTTAAATATCATTGTGTTTGGGTGGTAAATAGTTAATGCTACAATAATAATTAAAACCTTGCGTAACATAGCTTCTTAAAAATAAAAGGATGTACACTATTATTTTAGAAAAAAAAACATTTATATGCGATTATAGGAAAAAACACAAAAAAGTAGCTTTTTGCAAAATTTTAGTTGCACTTGTTTATTTATTTATCTCTTTATTTTACATATATTTATACACCAAAAGAAAAACACAAGCAATTGTTGTAGCTTTATTTAACGTAAGCACAATAGGCGGCCTTATTGCACTTGGCAATGCATTGTGTCTGAAGTCACTAAAACTGCCACCAGGCTTCGTTTTCGATAGCAGTCTTGATATATCCTGTATGAGACTAGTTCGTGTTATCTATGGTGCTAGCCTTTTCTAGTAAGGTCATCGGTCCTAATCAAGGGCGGATCCAGCCTTCAAAAAATGTTTTGGGCATGAAAACCCGAAAATCAACGAAGTAGGAGTCTGTGTATGATCTTGCTTATGATCGTTATACCCAATAGAGATTTAACTCTGCGATTTTATTATAGTGATAGTATTATGGCATTTGATATAATTTTACCAGTCTATGGATCTCATAAAAGAGTGGAAGTATGACGAAATAAGTCCGTTAGGGTTGTGGGCATGCCCATTGTGGTCACTATGTTCTATCTGCGCTTGGTCCTAATCTCTCCTTTATTGTAGGTAAGCAAGAAAAATGAGATTGGCTATCCCGAACTCTCGCCTTCCATTACAAATTCTGTAACTGTAGTCAGGATCTACAGAACATTTAAAAAACATCAACCACTGAAGCTTGTCAAATTTCCGGGAATGTCTCATTAGTCTTTTTTTTTATTGCACTGAATCGCGAGACGAGCATGCCGTTCTCCTGATGGTAAGCGATACGACCCCTCACAAACAGTAGCAAAACCAAACAACACCTTGAATTACAAACCAATGCTTGGCGTTCCACTGCGCTCGCCATCCTGAGACATAAGATGTAAAGTCTCAATATGTGACTCAGTAGTCACTCTGGCTACAATGTCCTTCACACTGAAACACAACATTTACACTGCTGTTTTGCGGGAGAATTGGACATTGTGGTGGTACCTACGGCGGCCTCTTACGTATCACGGACCTACAACACAGAAAAGACTTCGCTTCACGAAACAAAATGTTGTTTTATAAAAAGCATTTTTTCCACAGCTTGATATCAACTGCCCGGATATCACACACGGCGAAGTGATTGCAGACAGAAAGAGCACATTTCAAGGCCATGCGGCCGAAGTCCACAGTCTAGAAGATGTTAGGTATGTGCTTGGAACACATTGACCTTCAGATTATAATTTTGCGTGTTTTTGTTTCTAGCGTTATCCCGTGAATACCAAGGTCCCTATTTATATTCAGTCTTCATGTGATAATAGCGATGTTGACTTAGTTTTGGAAACGCTTTTATTTTGTATATAGACACTATACAAACACGAATAGAATAATACTACTATAAAGAGCAAATTTTATTACAAAAAACAATAAACAAATAAAAGTTTTCAAATGTAAATGATAAAATTGACAGCCTCCGTGGCGTTGGTTAGACCCCGCCTGTGTAACGAGAGACCGCGGGATCGATCCCCGCACCGAGAGAAATGTTTGTGCGGCCCACAAATATTTCTTCCGGGTCTGGGTGTTTGTGAGACTGAAAGTCTCTCGTAGTTCCTGATACCCCGTCACAAGGCTCGATCTTAGTGCGGGGTCAGGACTATGTATGTGACTGTTGGGTGTTATTTATTTAAATATTTTCTGGCAGCGCGGTGTTGACTAAACTGAAACAGAATAAGAAGATATTGAACGCGACACACAACATGTACGCGTACCGTATAGAAAGAAAGACCGCGAAGGGTAGTAGCATATTGCAAGATTGTGACGACGACGGCGAGGCACACGCGGGAGGTCGGATGCTGCATCTCCTGCAGATACTGGACCAGAAGAACACTCTCGTCGTCGTCTCTCGATGGTAATATACTTACGCCCAAATACTGGAACGCCATTCAAATAATAAGTTGCTCTTAACAGCGTACGGCCCACTTAGCCAGTACATTTAATCGGGATTAAAGTAGTTAAGCGCAAGTTATATTTAAGATGCGTTCCAGAATTTGCGCGTCAATGTATTAAAAAAAATGGGTACTTAGCATTTAGCAAGTAATCATTCTATTTTATAAGTCATTTGTCACAATAGTTTACAATTGTCACATTATATTATATGTACCTAATTTGAAATCATATACACACATACATACATAAACTCGAGCCTTTTTCCAGAAGGGGTAGGCAGAGTTGCCAGGACACCCGCATTTTGCCTTGTATGTTCTGTGTGGGACAGAATTTAGAATTTCGGAGCATAGGATCCCTCAGATATCGATTTTGAGACAAAAAAGACTACGAAAAACAAATAAAATTTCCTCGTATTTGCGAGATTGTTCTCTACAGCTTCCCTATAGTTCATAGTGTGATGATATAGCCTATAGCATTCCTTGATAAATCCAACACCAAAATATTTTTTCTATTCGAATCAGTAGTTCCTGAGATTAGAGGTAACAAACAAACAAAGTCTTCAGCTTTATACAGGGTATATTAAGAGTGCTACCGAAAACGAAGCTGGGTGGTAGTTTTAGTGACTTCAGACACAATGCAACAAAATTTTGTTCAAAAAATTGAGACGAAATTTTTTGTCTTTTTTTTTTCCATCGTCGTATTAGACTGGTAAATACATAATTTTTTCTTTAATAATAGTCTAGACCCTTTTATTTTTAAAATTTTTTAATTATCATATATTTTATTTTTTTATTATCATTTTATAATAGTAAAAACTATGGATGTGGTCTTAGATTATATACACGTCTAGATGACACATCACACCCCACCGCACGGCTCTAATAAAGTCTACCAAATTTAGTAGACTCGCTTCTCACGTACGTCAGTGTCATTTGAAGTACATATGGATAACGTGCTCCCGAAAAATAATTAATTATGCCGGTTTGTGTTGTCGAATTGTATCGCAATTATGTGGGAAAACTGTATAATAATACCAATATCACTTTCTATCGGTATCGTTATTGTTAAACCACTATTATTTGAAGAAAATATGAAGTTTTGATTCGTTATTTTGAAGATGAGTTTCATTGGCCAGTGTTGTCAATTTATTACTAGGAAGATTTGTTGAAACTATGGGAGATAAAACACAAATATCATTACATCATATTTCGATCAGAAGAACAACAAGAAGAATGGCATTATTTATTTAATGAGTAAATAATAACTTACTTACACAATATGAATGAAACTCATGACGTCATGCACTTTATAGTATTTTTTTTAATTCTTTCTAATATTTTTTTGACTTCCTACGGATTCCGTACTAGCAAATTGCTGGAGAGACATTACACAGCGGAAACGAAAAGAAGACCATTCATTCAGTCATGTGTTCCGAACATTTTACTTACGATGATTTATATTTTACATAAATACAGAAATCAGATAACAGCCCAGGCAATAAACCCAAAGAGTTAATTCTATTCGGAAACAAACAGTAGGAGATGGGTTTAGATCTTTATTGTTTTTACTAAAATGCGTTATAAATATAATTGATAGTCCGCCAACCCGCACTAGGCCAGCGTGGCGGACTATATGGCCTAACCACTCTCAATCGTACTGTCAATTGTAGAGGAGGCCCGTGCCCTGCAGTGGGACGTATATGGGCTGATACAGTATATGATTACTTTAAGTAAAGAAAAAATATTTTATTTAACTTATTTTGTTTATCAAATAATAGGGAAAAGTTAAGTTAATAATCTGGAGTAGGCATCCCTAAACACACACACCTTGACAGTTGGATTACAATAATTACACGACCGGTACTCAAACATATCAACGAAAGTGAGGACAGTTTTAGCGCATCGTTTGTTGGGATTGCTCAATCTAGACGAGTATATAATCTAAGGGATGTGCTAACCAAACTCGACTATATTAAAAAAATAATAAAATAAAAAAATCGCGTTTCCTTGCGAAAATTTTAATTGCATTGTGTTTGTAGATACTAAAACTACCACCCAGCTTCGTTTTCGGTATCAGTCTTGATATACCCTGTATATTAGTATAGGTTTATTCGATTTTTTCAGGTATGGTGGAATTCAATTGGGTCCAGATCGGTTTCGCCACATAAACAACGCTACACGACAAGTAATACAGCAAGCAGGCTTGTTGAAGAAATGACGATGTATAATAAGTAATAGATACATAACCAATATAATTGTACATAATGTGTATACAATATTCAATATTGTCTTGTCTATGTTCTGATGCATTGAGACTGATCTTGAAATCTTCATTAAATGTAAAAGGTGTTATGTTTTATTTTACGTGTTTTATATTTAAGTTTCCATGCTTTGATTTTAAAAATTAAAAATAGGCCCTTCAGTACATTCGGCATTTCAGACCGTGAAAATCGCGCCAAAATAAATATTAAATTCATTTAATAGATTTCGTCTAAACGGTAATAAAAGCATTTCATTTTGATTAGTTTCTGCCATAATGAAAGGTCGTATTGCCGGTATATTAGAACCATTCATTCTTCGATCCGAAGATTCGAATTTCGTGTTACAGAGTAAGGGGCCCTACTATATTCATCCGAACGAACGAACGAACGAAGTTCGAAACTTCGGACAAACGAAGTTTTTTATACGATACGAATGTATCTATTGTGTAAAAGTTCGAATTCGTATAACGTACACCGTAACTATAAGTCTATGGTTACGACCATAAATCAATAACGACCATAAGTTTTATGTAGGTACATTCGTATCGTATATAAACTTTGATCATCCGAAGTTTCGAACTTCGTTTCGTTGAATATAGTAGGGCCCAAGTTTCGATCTTCGTATTTATATAGTAGGGCCCCTGAACACTACTACTTTAAGCCCTGACCATATCGCTCATCCAAAAGAACAATGACGTAATTACGTTTTAGATTTTTTTCGGAAGAAATGTTTTAAAAGTTTATTAATAATATAATGTATTTCCAATCATTTCGATGAAATCTTAATTATTTTATGTACACACATAAAATAATTACTATGAACGATAACTCAAAACAATTTCGTGCGAAAACCCAAGAATTAAAAAAACATATAATACAATCAAACATTTTCATCATTGTAATTACGTCGATGTTCTATTGGATGAGCGATATATTTATATCAATGTTTCCATGTGACTGGGTGTGGAAAATCCCAAGTTTGTCTAAGATTGGAATTCGTGCTCAAATAGAGATAGGACTTATATTACTTTTGTACCAGAAATAAAATTGGCATAATGAGTTATAAATAAATAACACCCGACAGTCACATACATAGTCCTGACCCCACACTAAGATCGAGTCTTGTGTCGTGGGTATCGTGAACTACGAGAGACTTTTCGGTCTCACAAACACCCAGACCCGAAAGAAATATTTGTGGGTCGCACAAACATTTCTCTCGGTGCGGGGATCGAACTCGCGGCCTCTCGTTTCACAGGTCTAACCGTCAGCGCCACGGAGGCTGTCAGAGTTATTAGAGCTTATTTAAGCTGAAAACACATTGTAGGTTTTCGTCTTACACATAGAATATAGAAGCGGCTATAAATACTAGAGCAACGCGTCTTACAGCGATCTGAACAATGAAATGAAATGAAACGAAAATATTTATTGAATCCATAAAATGTCATACACTATATAGATTCAGTCATTTTTTTTTTCACTACCACCCAGTTCAGTTCAATGGATTTTTTTGTTGTGTGCACATAGGTCATACGCTTAAGACGTGACCATAGACTACATAGAAAGAGCTTTGTACGTTCCATTGTCCTCATTGGTCAGTTGGCCCCGTACTTACCGCTCTTTACTCTATGCGTAAGACGAAATACGACAATGTGTTTTCAGCTTTAGGTAACATGTATTGGTGCTAACGTTTTTTTATGAATGATACGCCAGCATGCCGACCAAGAACTCGAAGGATAGTGCGAAACTTTTTTTATTAGTATTATTGCAATGAATAGCGAGACGAACATGCCGTGTGCCTGATGGTAAGCGAGAGGAATAAAACAATTATTTACGGATCGCGGATTTGGTTTAATTTTTATTTTTTTGAGTTCCCGATGTTTCGATTACTTTACAGATTTCGTGGTCACGGGGCAGACTGAGGTATTAGTCGTCCGCTCTGTGACTGTTACAATTGAACTACGCTTATTTTACAATAATTAAATTAAAAAGTTAATTGGTTTTAACGTTCCGATCTACGCAGAATGATTCCACAATGTCTTGAAGTCAGAATGAAACCAAATCCGCGATAAAATCCGTGAATAATAGTTTTATTTCAATGTTTAACATTCGCGCAAATCTAAGAAACCATTTTTATTTAAATCCTTAAAACTTGCATTGTGAGACTTGAAAAAGTATGTTTTCTAATGGAAACAGTAGAACTCGGAAATTGCAAAAAAATAAAACTCTTTATACATACCATCATGTATTATTTATTACATAATTTATTTACCTTACTATATATTTATTTTACCCCACCAACCCGCACTAGGCTAGCGTGGTGGACTATACTGGCCTAACCCCTCTCGATCGTACTCTCGATTATAAAGGAGGCCTTAGACTTGCAGTGGCACGTATATGGGCTGATACAGATACATTGATTTTAATATTTGCAAACTTTATAACATGATTTATTATTTGTTCTAAATACAATCTGTGGGTGGCGAAATATCTGCTTACTCTTTCAATATTCAAGCTTGAACTTGTCTATTTATTCTTTGTGTTATCATTAGTCTTTACAGTTATACATTTCTTGTCCATGAACCTCAGTAGATCCTGAAAAATAATTCGTAAAATTATAAAACAATGTAGGGTAGAATATGATATAAAAAATGGTTATTTTAAATTTACTACAAATTATTAATGAACTGCTCTGATTTAAACCAATTTGTAAATTATGAATAATCACTACATTGTAAACTGGTTTTGAAAAGAGCAACACAATAGTTTCTTGCCCGTTCTACTCTAGTGAAAACCCGCTTTTCGAACCGGGTGGTAGATCAAAAAATGATTGAATCTAAACGATATTGAACATTTTAATGGATTCAATAAATTATTTTCAATTTCATTTCCTAAATTCATTTTTCGGTTTAAGTGGAATCGAAGTAGTAGTTGTGATACGAACGACAAAACATTTTGATAACTCCTTATATAAATCTATGAACGCCAGATGCACGCATGATGGGAACCTCTCCTTTTTTGAAGTCAGTTAAAAAAGCATGATTCATTGTTACGTATTTCGGAGCCGAACGTGCGAGCGAGAGCAAACACCAAGCGATAGAGAAGCACGATCGGCCTAAACGTTCAATTTAATTCATAAAAATATGAAATCTCATCAATATTTTTTTTAAATTGTTGTGAGTGAGAAACTGCGCAAGACTTCTCGGTCTCCCTAACACCGAAACAAATACCTGTGGTTCACACAAATATTTGTCTCTGCGGGGATTGAACCCGCATATAGAAATGCTTTTTACTGGGTTCTCATATGTGAGAGGTCGCCTGGGTCTATTTCACCCGCCAAACAGCGGTGTAAATGCGCGGCTGTGTTTTGATGTGTAGCCAGTGTAACTACTGGACATATTGAGACCTAACATCTTGTGTCTCATGATGACGAGGGCAGTGGAATGCCAAGCATTGCTTTGTAATTCAAGGCGTTTGGTTTTGCTACTGTTCATGAGCGGTCGTATCGCTTACCATCAGGTGAACGTCACGCTCGTCTCGCCATTTATTACATTAAATAAATTATAGTTTAAAAAACTAATAAAACATGAAAGATCCATTATTTTCTACTTTTTAGTTGGATCTTTCATAAAAGCGTATTTTTTTTGTATTTTAAACTTTAATTTAATTGAACTAAATACATTTATCTACGGCTGTCTTGTTAAAGAAAGACAGCTGCGCGCAATTTTTTTTTTTTTTTCAATAATTAAAAGGACATTGCCAGTTTTTGTATGGCGCTGTGCCTAGTACTTCGAATCTCGTCTACATCAATTAGTTTTGCATTGTTGGGGTAAGGTTTGTTCCAAGATTAATACAGAAAAGTTACAAGGCCTATGAAGGTATGAAGTTCAGGGTTTTTAGATATTTACAAAAACTTATCTTATTTTCAGGTTAGGTTTTGTAGGTTATCCGTCAATTTATTGAATCTAATAAGAATACGTTTACATAAATGCTTTATCATCGAATTTGGAATTTAGAGGAACTAATATTTTATAAGTTACACAAAATATACATCGAGACAAATTTTAATTGTGTCACAATGTAAACAATTAAACAAAGCATGGTTCTTGTCAAGCAACTATCAAGTGTCAAGTATTTTACTGCAGCGTTTAGTTGTTGCAATGAAAGTGTGTAAAAATGGGAAGAATATATGTGTAAGTATATACTACAAACATTGCTTTATATATATTTAGTATTGTTAGTTATTATGAGCTATTACCTACTTATAGATTATTTTTAGGAATATTTTAGACAAAGTTATTATTTTTTTCCTACACTTGCTTTACTGCGAACGAAACGTTTATGCGGGGCCAACAATGGCGGAAATGGGTCATCAATCAATGCAAAATCTTATTAAGCTTTATATTACTCCCTAAACTTCTACAGAAATATGACATATTCTTAAATTAATAGTTGATTTTTTATATTCATTCAATTATTGCTTTGTTTTTGTACATGATAAAAAGTAACTAGGCAGAAACTGTCCAGGTCCTTTTTGATGATTCCGAATAACATAATGTCATATACTTTTTACATTATTGCGTTGTCATCGGTCCTGTATAAGTATGCAAAATTTCAAGTCAATCCAACGCTTTGAAGTGCTCGAAAATCGACTTCACAGATTCTGTTACATACATTCATACATACATATACACATACAAACAGGCGAAATTAATAAAAGCGTGTTAAATAATGCTTACTCTAGGATCGTATCTGTGTCCGTAGCTGACCAACTGTTTGTGTACAACGTCTATTTCAATCGGTTCGTATCGCAAGATGGCTTCACGAAGACCACGGCGACATGACACATAGTTGTGGAACGCCACGTGAAGTGGCACTCGACACGAATGTACCTGCAAGCATATTCATTACATATCAACGCAGGAAAGCGATTTTATCGTATCTCAAAAAATGCGTATATGCGTTTTATAAATTATTTAATTCAGAAAGCAAAAACCGCATTTAATTTCCTCGTGAAAATGCAAGGTATGACTCTGGGCTGATAAAGAGAAAACCTTTTATCTCCTCCTAACATGATTTAACTAATTACCGTTTATGTTGTTAATTAGTAGTTCATTTATGAATGGGGTCTAGGTTTTGTAGTAACTATATTATAGTGTTACCATTATTCTACTATAGTTACATAGTTACCTTTGCTTTCTCCCTCTTTTGAAAGACCCAATCTTCAACAGCGCACTCAATCTCCTTTAGTTCAGGTGTCTCATTTGTAACTTCAAAAATGTCCCATCCATTTTCGAGTATATCTAGGTTACTTCTAGTAGTTTCCAACAATATCTTGCGGGCCGTACGCGGCGGTGTTGTGTTCTTTTTGAACCTTTTCGATGGAGACTGCATTTGTTCAATGGATTCTATTGTGGGATGTGTTTGGTTGTATATGTGGGTAAGTAGTTGGATGGCTGAAAAATGCAAGGGTTTAGAGTATATAATATTTATACGAAAACATCAAGCCTTTTCCTCAGAAGAGGCAGGCAGATACCAAGTACCATATTTCGCCTTGAATGTTCCATCCCTCGATGAGATAGCGGGCGAGGCTACCGCCATAAAGGGAGCAAACTTATAACAAATGGAAAAATTCAATATCGCATTATGTCCCGACCGATCGTACCGTAATACAACTACCGAGGCAGCCAGTTTTAGAGTAACTAGTAACTACTTATATATTAGACTTATATATTAGATTATCGTAATTAAACACATTAAAAGGAGAACGCCTATTCATAGTTTCAGTAAACATATTTCTGATTCCGATACCGATACTGCATAAAATTTATTAAGTAGATATAGCATTTTTACGGTTTGTCCTCTTTCCTATTTTATCCCGGGCGACAAATTTTTATAAAATAAAGTAATTATCATCACATTTTACATTTTGTTCACAGCGGAAGTGAAAAAATATATTTTTGTTGGACTTCAAGTTCATTTCTCCAACAACTTAGGGCCTGGGTCGCAATTATGTTTGTATTTATTGAAAATATATATTTTCCCTACACAAAAAAGTAGGTTTCATCGAGGGACAGAAATCTTTGCACCGATACTAAGTTTTATAGTAAAATGGGCATTTTCCTTTCTATCTTTCCTGGGAATTCATGCACTGAATGGGATAGGCTAGACTCCTATCGCCTTAAGGATTTCTAAAACAAATCAGCGAGACCAAAGCCACGACGTCGATTTACATCTCGCCTTTCAAACAACTATTTCACGAAGCCCGTCAAAACACTTTCTGGTATGTAAACTTCTATATGTTATTTGCTTTCAGCTTTTGCTTTCATAAGAAGGTAATTATGATACATCTACTCAACTTTGAAGTTATTATTAGTTGATAACAACAGGATATGTTTAAGAGTCGCGGCTAAAGAATACCTAGAGCATAACATTATCATCCTAATAATATGAATGCCAATGTGAGTTTGTTTGCTACGCTTTCACGCCTTTACTATCCCGGGGGTTAACTCTATTATATAAATCGAAGTTTGAATATTCGAATTGCGTACTTAGTATTGTACGAATATGCCTAGATATAGTACTCCACAAATAGTTCAGGGTAAGTATTAAGTGTCATATAGATAAATATTTTTAGAAGTGGTAAACTTATACCTTGCTTCAGATGTTGAAAGTTGGATCATTCGAGCATCGTTTTTTTTATTGCAATAAATGGTGAGAACAGCATAATGTTCACCGGGTGGTCAGAAATAGGACCGCTCATAAACAGTGGCAAAACCATACAACACCTTGAACTACAAAGCAATGCTTGGCATGCCACTGCGCTTGCCATCAGATGCTAGGTCTCAATATGTCAAGTAGTTACTTTAACTACAATATCCTTCACACAGAAACACAACAGAACATTTACACTCCTGTATAGCTGGAGAAATAGACATTGCTGTACCTAACCAGGTGGCCCTTCATATATGAGCTACCGACCACTAGAAAATCGTTTTACATTATCGAGTAACTCATCCAATGATCACGAAATTTTACGTAAACATTTTCAGGGGTATAGAAAAAACATGGATGCCTTTTATTCAGAAAATGTTGTAGAGTTCCCTAGGAACAGTTATTTATTGCTGATTAAATTACCATAATGAAGTTTAGCACAGGTATTAACTTAGAAATTTCCAATAAAACTGGTTTGTAGAGGAGGCCCGTGCCCTACACTAGGACGTATTAACGTTGATACAGACAAATTCGATTAGGATACTGTATAGTCTACATATCCATGTAGACTATACAGTATCCTAATCGATCGAATCCACTATATCGATATTTTGTCAGAGCCATGGTTTTTAAAAGTAGGTTGAGTGCATCCAGGCCAACTCGGGTGGGACCATTATACTTATAGAGCCTTGAATTATTCATTACACAATTGCTAATAACACTTATCATAGTTGATAACGTGTTTCCGTATCGCTATAAAATTAAAAGTGAAGTAATCTGTTGTAGTGATGTTTCAGTAATAAACTCCAGCCAATGACTCCTTTACATATATCATACCTATTATTAGAACCAAACTTAATGCCCCCCCTTATAGCACCCATTTAAGCGTACTTAGTGCTAAGTTTGGCGGGAAAGTCGTAGGAATTACACACACACATATAGCTTTCGTTTTATGTTCATTCATTTGTATTTTAGAGTTATATTTCATAAAGTAAAAAGCATTTTACTCAATATATTTTCGTAAAGATGCACCCATGAAATTAAAGTTGATCTTTTATGTGATAGATTCGATTTTTATATTTTCTCTAAAACTACCAAACCAAACTATCCTGCTTCATTTCGGGTAGCAGTTCTGATATAATTATTTTACAATATGTATGAAAAAAAGTAAGTAGAAAATCAATTATAGTAGTTACCTACCTCTTTTGCGTTTAATAGGTTTTAATCCATATTTTTCCAGTTCCCTAATTCTTTCTGGAGAAGTCATTGCTTCATAATTTGGCATTGGAGTTGCATCATATTTAATAATGTAACCACGGTTTTCAGGAGTTTTTATATTTCTTGCTTTTATATTCTTTTTAGGTGTAACAGGTTTTAGTCCAGTTTCATTGTCATTTGTATCCATTGGCAGTGGTCTTTCGTCTAACTTATCACTTTCACAAATACTAGGATAAGGCACATGATCTAATATTTCTAAACCATCATCACCAAAATTCTCTCGTCTAGACCTATGAAGTGAATAATCAAGCTCAATGTCAATTATTTCGAATACTTCAGTATTTTGACTAGCTTGAATATCATCTGTTGCTCCTTCACTGGTCTCTATATGAGACGATCCTGCAGAATTGATGCCATTATTATATTCATCTGCATTTATAAAATCATCATAGACAATGGAAATATCTTTACTTCTTAAACTGTGGCGATATCGCGGACTTGAATATTTATAATCTTCTAAAATAATAGTTTTATCACTATGATTACTATCTGAAGAATGGTCTGAACCGTAATTATGACATGACCCTTCCATTTTTTCGGTCGATGTATTTGATGATTGAGTCAAATCGACATTATCAGTGCCTTTAGCATTATTTTCTCCAGATAATTCTCCTTTATATTCTGTTATATTGTTATTATTTTTCACACTGTTACATGTAAGACTCGATTCTTTACATCGATCTGTTTCTAAAGGCAAAGTTATTAGATTGTCATTATCCTTATTACTAGGAAAGTGTTCTAAACCGTAGCCATCATCTACCATTTTGTCAATTGATGAATTTGATGATTGAGTCAAATCTATGTTATCATTATCTTTGACATGGATTTCTTTGTGCCACATTTCTTTTTCATTTGTACCATCATCTGTATCTACATTCTGTAATTGTGATTCACGACTTAATTCTTTACATTCTTGATTTTCATGTGAATATTTCCTACTTGTATCATTACTACTGTTCATAGAATGATCAAAGCTGTAATTTTCAAAGACTTCAACTCGTTCGTCATTTATTGAATTTGACAACTGAAAATCTGGGTTATTTTTCAAATAATTTTCATTCAATTTGTGTACTTGGTTATTTATCATAACTGATGAATTTATTGGATGAGTTTTTTCCACATTCGGCTCTTTGGAAGCATTTTTATTAGGACTTAAATATAATTCGTCACATATTTGTGCATTAATATATGAACTTGATGAATTCAATTTGCTTGTTTTTTCGGGTTCTTTGTCATCAACTTTAATTTGGTTAGAATCATTAGTATCACCAATATTAGTACTAACTTTCCTTGAGATGTCTTCTACTACTCCAATATCAGTGGTACTATTAGACCTAGACCTTTGTTTTAAAACAGAAAGGTTGCCCTCAGATTCGATTTCATTGTCTTGTGTTAAGTCATAAACAGTGTTTGCATCACTCTTATTTCCAAGATGGCAGTGTTTGATTTTGACTCCTTTATAATCATCACTACTCAAGATAACTGTGTCTTCTAGGTTTTCATTTTTACCGAAATGGACTTCCGGTAAACTATCAAGAGAGTTTGATGATTGTGTTAAATCTAATATGTCTTCATTTTTTTCTTTGACTATACATTCCTTATCATAAGGATTTTCTCTACAATCTATATTTACATGTATGGGTTGCGATGATGTAGCAACACATTCAGTTAAGTCCATAAAATCATTTGATTTTCTTTTTGTTACATCCTTGCCATTTCTTTGAAACATTTGAGAATCAGTAAATGTATTGTGTTGATTCTTTGGAACAATATTATTAATACATTCAGTCAAATCCATAGTCTCGATAGTTTTTTCCTGTATTGTAGGTGTTGGAGGGCATTCAATAACTGATTCCTCATCATCAAAAATATCTGGGGAGCAACTTCGGTGGGCAA
The DNA here is from genome assembly GCA_023078785.2 of Hyles euphorbiae. Lineage (NCBI taxonomy): Eukaryota > Metazoa > Arthropoda > Insecta > Lepidoptera > Sphingidae > Hyles > Hyles euphorbiae. The sequence goes on along the minus strand of CM041056.1, from coordinate 5,973,123 downwards.
CTCCATGATCTACTTTTGTTGTTATTTCTTCATCCGGTTCTATGACTATATGAGGAATTTCCTTATTCTCAACAAGGTTTTTGCTATTTGCATTACTATTAAAATCATTCTGTAACTTTTCTTTTATATTCCTTTTTAAACTCAATGTTTTTTTGACCTGTCTAAGAGGACCACTAAGTACACAATCCAGCTCTTCTTGTGAACATTCAATTTCACTAAAATTCATTGCACTATCTTCAATAAGTTTAGGACTTGCTGGCCTTCCTGGAATCTTATTCCAATCTCTTAATAAACAGCCATTACTTGAAGATTTTTCAACTAAATTATCTATGTAATACACATTATTCTGTTTTATATCTTTGTATAAAATGTTTGTTGATATGTTAAAAATACTAAAATAAGGAACTTCTATGTCTTGATTGCAATTGTTTAATTTATCAACATTGGTAAACAAAATCTGTGAATATTTATCAGATATTGTTTGTGCCTTTTCAGCAGTAGTTTTTGATATTAGTAAGTAATCTTTTCTTTGTTTCTTAATTTTTTTAATTGGTCTAATTTTGGTCTCTGGCACTTTGAAACCATATTCCTGTAATGTTGTTCTTATCTTTTTTACCCGTTCCTGAGAGCTTATCTGTTTCGGACACTCCTCAAAATCAGATTCAGTTTGTAGTGACTTTGACAATGCTATAGCCAATTGTAAATCTTCAGTATCAACATCAACACCTACTTTTTTACAAACAGCATCAAATTTTTCAGTGTATGCCACTAAATCATTTTTTTTAGATTTCAATGCAGTCCTTATATCCCTCTGTCCTTTGGGCTTTTTTGCAACTTTCCTCGGCTTTTTTATATTAGCACTAGAACTTTTTGGGCCAGAATGACTCTTCTTTGCCTCCTGAAAGTCAGAAAGACTTTCATCCATAGGATTTTTAGTGAAATATTTGCTCGTAACTTCTTTTTTATTTGTGGCACTGGCAACAATAAAACAAATATCATAAATAAAATAATTTATTTCTAAACTAAAACAATTTTATAACATTGTTAAGGAAATAAAATTATGTGTATTATAATTTTATAATACACACATAATTTTGTGTGTATGTGTATTTCAATAGATGAGAAATGGTTTATAAAGTTTGAATGATTCACAAAATTGCTGATGGGGAACTAGTGGTGATCAAAAAACTGAAGCATAAAACATTGATCATCATATTATTTTTAAAAAGTTCTATGTTTGACTGTGGACTATCCATGTATATTTATCATAACTCATTTTGCTATTGTAACCTACTCTATGACCAGATCACATAATAAAATATGTGTGGTGTGGGCAAAAAGCAAGGTATATTTCACCTCATTAACAATGTAATAACTTTAATGTATTACCTATTAACAACTACATTCATTCTTTATCTATCTGGACGGTCTATTCTTTCCTGATCTGCCAGCATTTCTCTGATCTGGCGGCCACTATAGTTTGCCAGGGTATTTCCAATTATGATCTTTCTTTCTACTTCTTCGATAGGGTCCTCGTACAACTTTTCAGATGCTATGCGCAAATTAGTTGAAAATCCGGCAAAACTGAAAAAAATAGATACAGATTATTGTTTTTTTGTATAGACTGTAGCACTATGGTAGAGTTTGGAAACATAACCAGTCAATACTGGTCAATGAAACATTTAATACAGCTCTGGTTTATTATGTATGGAAATAACACATCATATTTCATAGCCATACATAATGTAGAGACTAGTGATATGGGCCGGAAAACTTACTATAACTTAGTGTAAAACTTACTATAACTTAGTGTAAGCAGAACTGTACATTTTACTGTTGGGTGTATGTCATTATATTTTATAATTGAGCATGATGCAAACCTTATACAACTAGCTAAACAAATAAACAGACATGCAACTGCATTGTACTTATGTTTCATGGGCACACAATTCAGTATGTACTTTCATATTTGCTTAAGGAGAAAATAATGCAGTCTATTGTCCAGAATAATAAAGATATTAAAAAGTCACCAATAAACTGATGATTTTTTCGAAATTGGTATGTTTACATAAATACAATGTCAAAGTACTACAAATGTAACCTAAAAATATATATATAAAAAGACAAGAAATCTTACTGGAATAATAATCCGCTAATAATTCCAGCAGTTATAACACCAAAACCCAATGCGTTTCTAAATCTAGCTGCCGGTGTTCCTTTAATTTTTCTTGGTTTCCATTTTGACGTATCAACACCGATGGCCATTTTTAAAATTTGCGTTTTATTTCATCAAGAGTGCACTACACATGTGAACTAGCTATGAATTCAGAGTCTCTTTGTACACGAAAGAAATAAACTACAAAACACAAAATTGTTGAATATACAAAGAAATACTAGCATTTATAACTCTCGTTAAACACAACTATAGTCTACAGTGACCTGTCATCTATTTTATACATATAAGTAATTTAACTTTATTTGGTGGTTTAACTTACTATAATCTCGTATCTTTAATTTTAATGAATATTATGGATGGCTTTGTTGCAAATAAAATAAAATAGAGAAGCGAATTCAATCTGATAGCTGACAAATAAGACACATCATAAATAGAAATGCAATAACCAAACAATAATATAATAATAAAGATAAGGATGTCCATATTGCACAATTCGATATTTCACGGTCGATTTTCGATATTAAGTTTAGTTAATGCATGTGAATTTATGCAGCTATATTTATATATTTACAATATTATTTTTTATTTACAAATATATTTATTTCATTTAATTTCAACTTCAAGTGCCATATTACCAGTACGTTCCCCAACCAGTTCTTGAGAATGGTCATGCAACGCTGTACTGGGATCGATCTGTTATGACAGACAGGACTATTGTCGCCAATAAGCCTAATATTGTGATAATAGATCGATTGGCGCGCCGAGCTATACTTGTTGACGTCACAATTCCGCATGACGATAACCTCGTCAAAGCTGAAGACAAAATTTCTAAATATTTAGATTTGGCATACGAGGTTACCGACATGTGGTATGTTGATTTAACAATTACTGTCCCGATTGTCGTTTCTGCTCATGGGTTGATACCAAAGAGCCTCAACCAACACCTACAGAGGCTCTTAATTGGCTGTTGGGTCAAGGGTCAAATACAGAAGGCAGTATTACTGGACACGGCACGCATTGTGAGGCGGTTCCTCACTTTGTCTCCCTAACCGCCGGTGGCTTGGGTCTTGAGCTTCACCACTGGAGGGTTAATAAATTATTTTTATATTTTTATATGTATATTTTTTATATTTAAAAATATGTTAAAAAAAATAAAGAGAATTGTAATAATATGACATTTATTGAATTCTCTCCAGAACATTATCGAGTATCGATATCTATCGTGCATCCCTAATCATCATTTTGACCCACATCTGTCATCTGTCACTTGTGTAACTAAAAACTTCAAACTTGTGTTGACTGTTGTGGTTTGTGAGCTATTTTGTGAGTTTTCTGTACTTGTGCAATTTAAAACGATTGTTTTGAATTGAAAATAAGTGTCTAATTACTAATATTATACACTAAAACAAAAATGTCATTACTAAGACAGTTGAATTATAACGATTACAAAAAGGCGAAAGCTCTAACTTTAGAACAGTGTAAGAAACTTGCGGGCTTAACTAATTTGCAGTAAGTCATTACTCTCCATTTAATTCTGAATTCATTTATGAGACCTAACAACAGAACACGATGACTTATAAATACTAACATTGGTTATTTTATTTTATGTTATACATTCAATATATTCATATTTTTTATTTGTTACTTCTTTTTTTACTTTAGATGCCAAAAGTATTTTTATTGCAATGCCCTATCTCCTGCAGTATTCAGTAGAGATAATTATTATTCTTTCTAAACTATTGGACAAAGACAAATCAATTTTGGATGGAAGTGTGAACATAAACAACGGAAAAGAACCTTTTTGAAAATAAAATATTGATGTTTTCAGCCATTAACAACACAATCACATCTACAGAAAGGCCAAGCTGTAAACTAGAATTTGATTCCAAAATTCTTGTCACAATTATTGCCAACAGGACATGATTTGAGATCATCTTTGTATTGATGTCATCATTAGACACACTGTAGTTGGTCATTTAAATTTGTATATTTTGTGCATTTATTTCAGAATATCATTTGACGGTGTGGAGAATGCTGGGGAACATCTATTAAAAGTTCTCGATTTTAATGGCTACACAAAAGCAAATTATAGTACATTGCTCATATCCTTACAACGTTTCAAGCCACAAGCTAAGATAGCCATACTGATTGCAAATGATAAATACCACCATCTGACTAATTTGGCCACACCGTCAACAGACTGTGATTCGTTAGGATCAAATCTAAAGCTTTTAGGATTTATTGTGATTATCATTAAGAACACTACAGCTAGTGATTTTAAGAAGATTTTGACAAAAATATCTGAGTCAATACCTGAAGATTCTTATTGTAAGTATTAGTCGAAAAATTATTTTTAATAATGGATGAGACCAGTAATTCAATGAATTACTTGAAGATGAAAATCATCTTTACTTGTGTACCTACTATATCATTTATTATTAAACTGAATGATATTGTGCTGTATTTATGGTAGACTTTTACTGGTAAGTCTCTTAATGCCTAATTTAATTTATTACAAATTATAAAACACTGCTGATTTGGCAATGTGCAAAAATGATTACTTAATTCAGACAGCCCCAACATACGAGGGATGAATCACCTAATAGTTACTGTTGGTAGGTCTCTCATATGTGAGAGGCCGCCTGGGTAACTATATACCACAGCAATGTCTGTTTCTCCCCTAAACAACAGTTTAAAACAATGTTGGTTTGAAGGACATTGTAGCCAGAGTAACTACTGGACATATTGAGACTTTACGTTTTATGTCTCATGATGGCAAGCGCAGTAGATAGCCAGGCCTTGCTTGGTAATTCATGTTGTCGTTTATCTTTTTACTGTTTAATGACCAATGCTTGGCTGAGCAAATGAGGCATAAAAGCAAGTGCCCCGAAATCTCACCACATCATATTTACCCTAAGACGTGAAACCTGTCCTGGTTAACCTGGGCTCTGATACGCTGCCGCAATCCACCTGCGTCAAGTACCTAGGATTCCACCTGGCCGCAGGATGACATGGAAAGACCACATAAAAACAAAACGCAATGAAATCAACCTGAGATTTAAAAACCTACTTTGGCTCCTCGGTAGACAATCTTCATTATCGCTGTCCAACAAACTAAGGGTATACTGCTCCATAATAAAACCGATCTGGACATATGGCATCCAACTGTGGTCCTCAGCAAGCAAATCTAACATCCAGTGCCTACAGAGAGCTCAAAACTGCATTCTAAGGGTCATCTCATCGGCGCCCTGGTATGCTCGTAACCCGGAAATTCATGAGTACCTGGAAATCCCCACCATCTTGGAAGAAGTCACAACACTACTCCGATAACTACAGGAATCGACTATGAATACATCCAAACATGATGACTAGTGAACTCTTGCAACCAAATCCGTTTAAAAGACTCAAGAGAGCCGACGTGCTGACGAACTAAGGGGAGATGGAGTAGCGTCTCTATCTCGCCAAATCCCAACCTCATACAACCTACCTGATTACAGTCTAGGCGACTGATCGCAGGTGTTAGAAAAGGAAAAAAAAAAAAAAATTACTGTCCAAAAGCAGTTGTATCAGTTACCATCAGGACAATGGCATGCACGCCTCGCCATTAATTGCAATAAAAACAATCCATTATTATTTTTATATTTCTGTCTTCTTTTTTTCCAGGCTTCGTATTCTACGCCGGCCATGGCTGTCAGCTGGGTAACACAAAATTCATGATCGGTGTGGACTGTCCCATGGAGAATGTTGAACCGGGACACTGTGTGACTGAAAACTTCTTGATGAAAGCATTGGAGCGATGTAAGCTAGACTTGCTTGTACTTATAATGGATATGTGTAGAGTGCCTTTGGACAGGTACAGAGTTTTTAAATCGTTTTTTTTTTATTAATATGCTAACATATAAAATTAACTTGTTTGTTTGAATGAGGTAGTTTGAGGAAATACATTGCCAAATTGAAAAAATATTTTACTGTTGGATAAAACATGTGTTTCCATTTGTTTCGGGTTTGGGTGTTTGTGGGTCTGACAAGATTTACATATTTGTTGATTCACGCGACACGAGGCTCAATCTTAGGCCCTGCGCAGACGGCACACTTTTTGTGCGATCGAGTCTGCGGCGCACAAAAAGTCTGCATGGCGCGCAAAAAGTCGGTCGCGAATTTTTCAGACTCAACGCACACAACGCACATCTTCGATCATTTTGTCGGCAGAACTGTAGGGACGTAGACGCTATGGAAATCGTGCAGAGATCGCGAAGTATTATTTTGTACATGAAGTACAGAAAAAGAAGAAGAAATAGAGAATTTTGGGTACATCCTATATTTTCGGAAAGATTACTGAAGGGACAGTTCCATACTAAACATTCAATTCTGAAACAACATCCGGCAATTTTTTTTCAAATTTTATAAAATGTCTGTTCCTACATTTGATGAGTTGCTATTTATTTTATAATGATTTTGGTTAGGTTAATTAATCGTGGTTATTTTTTTATCATGATATTCTGCCTTAGAAGTATCATAAATTGCTGGTCTGTTTTGTATTTCTTGAATTAACATAGTTACATCGATCTCTGGCGCCATGATAATAGATCGCGTGCGTTACGTCCACCCACCCCTAGCAAATGCAGATTGCCGACTAAAGAGTGCGCCGTCTGCGTTAGCGCGCGTTGAAGCAAACGTTCAATTTTTTTCACACACTTTTTGTGCGGAGCGGCGCGCCGCGGCGCGGTGCGGTCTGCCCGAATTACACGGATTTTTTGTGCGCCGGACTTTTTGCGCGTCGTGTGCGTTACTGCATATAATTGCATAGGTTCTATTTTCACAGACTAAAAAGTGCGTCACGGATAGTCTGTCGTCTGCGCAGGGCCTTAATGTGGGGTCAGAGCTATGTATATTACTGTTTGGTGTTTTATTTATTTATAATATGTCTATACTATAATAATAATGATTTTGCATTAATTAAATCTATTTCAGTGACACCAATCCAAAGATTTTCATGTCAGTAATATCAGTAGAAGACTACATTGTCCACAAAAACTTGCTCATTGGTTATTCCACACAGTCATCTAAAGCAGCATACGAGATGGTACAAATTGAATGTTCTTCAGTGAATGACAACACTACATATCAGCTCAAGACCGGAGACAGCAAACGGATTTTGTCTGGCACAAGTGTTTATGTGAACGCATTGTGTACAAGGTTTGAAGATGACTGTGATATCAGCACATTGCTTGACAGAGTACATGTTGGTGAGTTAATTTAAATGAAGTATAGTTTTTTTATGTGACTTCACTTTGGTACTATTACTACCAAGAGTCTCAAATGTATTGTTTTTTTAAATATACCCTCTTTAAGTATATTACCATAAAGGCTATCATTACATTACATTGAGAGTTAAAATATACCTTATTGAAACTGACGTTAAGTTGACATTACATTGACAAGCCTCTAAAGAGGCTAGGACGATAGAATACATAAAAATATAATTTTGAATGTTTGCAGATGTAGAGCGTTTGTTAGAAAAGCAGCGACCTATAAAAGTACAGTGTGGTACGGAAAAGAGATTCCTTCAAGATGTTGCTATAGGTATGTACTTATCTGCAATAAAATATTGTAACAGTATGGAATTATGTTCTATCGAAAATCTGTAATGATTACAGTTACTGTCAAATTAACTAAAATGAACTTTATGATTCAGGATTAGGGTTTATATCGCATTACCCACTGATAAAACGAAAACCAGCCTGTTCAAACATACCCTAGTGTCCCTCTCTCACACATGGTTAACAATTATTTTTTGTCCTTGTCTTACATTAACATAATCTATCACCACTCACTATATCCGTGAAGGAAAACATCTTGGTGAAACCTGCACACCATAGAAATTTGTTAGAATTTATATTATGTGAAGTTCGCCAACCCAGATTAGGTCAGCATGTTGGACCTATTCTTCTCAATCGTACTCTATTCTAAAGGAGGCCCGTTCCCTGCAGTGGGGCGTATATGGGCTGGATTATTTCTATTATATTTAACGGCGTCGTTATTTTTCAGGCGATGCAGCTGCCATATTACATAGCTTGAAAGAAGCTACTAACGATTACAAAGAAAATCTCAATATATTTTACTAAGCTGATTATTTTACTATGACGAAAATCATTTTGAATTCAGATGCCTAAATGTATAAAAAAAATTGTGATACAAAGAGGGTCGAAGAAAGTAAATGTGAAATAATTAAGCAACCTCTTTGGTGAGGTGAATATGTATTTTCTCAAAGCCCATATTACACAAATTCCGTCCTGCTTTTTCGCATGGATTGGCAAGGCATGTGGACTCTTTTTTACCGAATTTTACAACACACGTATCAGAAATATAAGCATTGACAGACGAAATATTTTTGTCCCTATTCACCATACGTTTTCATTTACTTCGGTAAATATTTGTATTTTTGTGAGAGAAATCTGATGTTGAGATTTTACTCATAACTGTTGTAATTCAATATTAAACAAGCATTTAATCATCCTGCTATGAATAGCAAATTATTCTTCAGCTAATTAGTTAGTTAATTACAGCTTGTTGTCATCAAAAATAATAATATGATCTCTAGTGTGCCACATTTCGGACAAGACTGTATGAAAGTATTTTAAGCAAATTATACTTTGATAATTTGTGGTTGGCTATGATAAATATGAGGACGGATGAAATGAAATTGTTAAATTTTTACCATAAGGTGCCAAATATTGTGATTATGTAAAATCTATTTTTTAAATACATATTTTGATGTTTTTACTTAAGAAATAATGTATTTTATATGAATTTATTTGTATTAAGCAAAATATATATTTGTTTGTTTAAAAGCTGTTTTTTCAACATATTTTATCTTTGTTATTGTAAGAATCTGTCATTATAATATTTAGTTTTGTATGTATTGCTTCATTAGTAGGTGTAAGGGAGTAGAGTAGGGATGATTAAGAACTCAGATCAGTTGGCATTAAAATGACGATTATCTAGATTAACTATGAAATTTAAATTACTATATTGGAAATAAACTAGATAAATAACACTGCCTTATGATAATATCAGTCATTTCATAACAAGACAAATATTGCAGTCTCTATTCACCCCGTAGATTTGAAGATTATTTAAAATAAAATACCTTTTTTAACAATGATATTTTATTTAACACTGGACTTAGGTTTTTATATCAGTCGTCATGCTACGTTATATTTTCTTGACAATTGTCTGCGGTTGGAAGTGATTCACAATGTTAACCCACCAACTGTCTTCGACGCCCTTCGTAAACTCTCTTATGAATCTGTAGTTTAATATGAATATATTGTCTTGGTATTCAGGCTGCACACTGAGAAATAAAGTAAAATATATTTATCGACAGACGGTGTAGGGTAACTATGCTGGCTGTGAACTGACAGACAGTGGACTCAATATCTGCACTGAGAAAATGTTATGATATTTGTGTCCAGTTTGGGTAATAAAACTATAAAGTCTAACTTTCTATAATCCATGGCATAATGCTTGTAACTGAAGATTGTTAGGGTGTATTCAGGTGAAATAAATAGTTACCAAAGAATATTATTATTTAAGAATATTAATAGGAATACGTGCCATGTGGCAATTAAACATCAAGAGTATATTTAAGTCAAAGCACCTTGATGCAACTGGGATTAAAACCAGGTCACAGGTTATATTATTATGCTTGAAAACTTTAGTAGACAGTTTTAAAACACATTTTAGCTATTGATTTTTTTATCTTCTGTGGTCAAAACAAAATTCAAATGTTTGAGTCAAAACAGTTGATAACTAAAATAGATTTTAAAACTATTTATGATAATGCATATAAACTTTTTATGAATATATAAATTTTATATGGATTAACCACTGTCAATCATACTCTCGATTGTAGAGAAGGCCAGTGCCTAGCAGCCATATGTATATGGTCTGATACAGATACCAATCTTTTAAGGTTCTCATTGTATAAAATGTACAAAATTAAAATCCATACCCCAATGAGATTGGTGGCAGATCCCCACTTTCCTTCATGCCCTTAAGACCTCTTAACACATGATAGCACATTGTGATCTCCACCCATCTTTTGTCTGAGTCATCAAACATCACTCCTACCTGAAAATAGATTGTGTACTTTGAATGTCAAAAGATAAATTTTAGGAATCTTTACAAGGGTTTTGGTAGCTCATAACAAAAGTATGCTAAAATATGTGGGGATGACTATGGGTTAGACCACTTTTGCACTTGGGAAAACACTTTTGTTAAGGTTTTTTTCGACGATTTGACCTATATTATTTATTAAATTATTTACACACCTGATATGGAAAAGCATAGAAAATATCTTCTTTATCAATGGCAAGCAGTTGTCTTTGAGACACAGACAATTGTGAGACAGCAGTCTTTAACGAAGCAATAGCATCTTTCTCCACAAGACCTTCTAATGATTTGAAATCACTCTTTTGTAGGGCTTCTGAAACAACCTGACACCAGGTATTAGACATCTTGTACAGGCTAATAGTTCAATAAAAAAAATAAAGTATAGTTATAAACACATTTCAGCCACAGGAATTCCACTGCTGAAAATAGGCCTCCGCAAGGATCTCCACATTGATCTGCCGGAAGTGGTCTGCATCCAATGACATTTGTAAATATAGACTATTTTTAGAAACTTTCTCATAATCATTAACAGTAATGCCATCTAAGTGACTGCAGAGATTTGGCATATAAATTATAGGGGGTGAAAGTACTAAAAACATTGTTAGAACCATGATTAAGAGGAAACATGCCAAAAAAAATTGTCACTTCACTTTTTGGCACATTTCCAAATACCAAGAGATGGCATTTATTAGAGAAACAAACTACATAAGCTGATTATTTATTTATTTATGTGTTATGTCTTCTAGTTGTAAAGGGGGCCAATGCCATGTAACTGGACACATACTAAAATAAGAATAAATTTTATTGTGAAAAACCTCCAAGAAAATACAAAATTCATGGTACACATTTTACAGTTAATAATATATCCAAAGTGTGGGTCCCAAAGTAGGCAAGCCCGTATCTTGTTCACCCATCCTAGAATAACTACTGCCAGTGCAAACAAAATAAAGTACAAACAGTATACTGGTTGGATTATTTAAGGTTTTACTAGTATTATATTTTTAAGCATGAGTATATGAACATATTGACTGTGGTATAAGGTTTTTGTTACATATAGTTTGGAATAAAATTATGAATGTGAAAGTCAGTCTATGTTGTTACTGATACATTATGAAACAACTTTGAAATGTAGAATACTATACCTATACTGAAGTTATAGGAATAATAAATCTTAGAGTTCATAGCAATATTATGATAAATATTAATATACTAAGATTTTCATGAATGTACAAAATAGTTAGATAATTAAATATTGGAAATTAATTATTAACAATTAGGGTAGATGACTATCAGACATATTTTGATAAACAAAGATTCCCCAGCCTCCTAAAACGTACTTATATGTACATTAAATCTTTGTAGAAAATTTACGCATTATACCGTAACATTTAATGGTTGTAGTATTTACGGTTGGCCTGTTTAATAGAGTACTTCTGGTGGATAAGGCTGTTGAATACACTGTAAAGCCAGAATTACAATATAAATTCAGCAATCATACCTGAACTGCATGTTTGGAAGCTTCTATAAACTCGTGAAGACTAAATTCTTGATCGAAGTAAGGTCTGATTATAAAATTAGAGAACATCCAATTCTTGATAAATTTTATAAAAGAAGGCCACACAACAGGCGGGAACTCCATCAGCTGAGGCAGTCTACGTGACTCCGTCGGATTTTCCGAATATTTACGGTATTGTATAACAGAACATGACGAGGTTATCGGAGTTTGTTTTAGTAAAGTTTTGTGCGCAAACCTGTCACATAATCTGAACGATTGCCTCGTCAGAACTTGCCTTAAAGCTAAATTCATATTTCACTATTTGTTTTTGTGAATATAATCAGATTTATTATATAAAAATGAAAGGCAAAACATGAAAATACTGCTTTTCAAATATAAAACACAATTTGTTTCCTATACATATTAATTGTCAACTGTCAAAATAACAAATAGCTCTATTGGTCTATGATCAAATTAAAAACATCTTTCTGGTCGCTGATTGGTCTAAAATTACATCAAAAACATCAACAAGAACAGTCTTTACATTCGTTTAAAAATAAGTGTATAGTGTATACTATTATTATCAGTACCTAAATAGGCACATTGGATTCAAAAACCATTTTTTAGGTCATTTATATACTCGTCTCATTTTTATTATTAAAGAAATGTATACATATTTTTTATACTGAAAAATTATATACTTATCTTTAATAGAGGCAGCAGAATAGTTTTATTACATTCTTGAACGTAGTTATCATAACCCTCAAAATGTCAAATAATTAAAAAACATTTTCCGTGGGAATTGGAAACATGTTCCCCGGCTTTTAGCGAGGGTGTATATAATAAATATTCTGTGTATCGTGTACTTAGTATTTATAATACATAGAAAATGGATGACCAGGCTTGCCCCCGTTGCAAAACGACAAAATACCGAAACCCATCGTTAAAATTGATGGTCAATGTGTGCGGACATGTATTGTGTGAAAGTTGTGTTGACTTACTATTTTTCAAAGGTAAAGTTTTTCTATTAACTCATTAGTCCCTTATTACCCTATTTAGTATCCATATACTAAATAGGGTACAATATTTATATTGAAACACCTTAAAATGTGAGGAATTCTTGCTTTGTTATAGTAAACATGAAAATTGAATTCCCAGTTTGGGTTGTATTCATGCAATTATAAGTTGAAATGTCTGTTTAAGGAGCCTTCCTAAGGCGAGTGAAATAATTAGTTTTTGCCTATACTTTGTTATTTTAATCACACAATTGTGCCAAAAGTAATCAAATATATATTTTTTAATTTGAAGTTATGTCACCAATTTCCTGATCTTCCGCTATAGTTCTCAGATTACACTATGGTAACTAAATCGTTCGTCGACTGGCGATTTTTTACTTAAGCCCAGAAAGTAAACAAAGTTGATACTCTATTGGTCTTATTAATAATCTAGGATAAGCGAGGGACTTTAGCCCAAGGCTTTAGAATTTACACTATTATGTTGTTCATCCTTCTAACTTTTAAGATGAGTGGGTTAGCACTGCAGGATTGTCATGTCAGGCTGAAGTACATCCATTTGTATTACATTGCTATTCAAAATAATCAAGTTAATTTTAATGCTTAAGTTGATCCCTTGCACATCTGTGTTTAATAATATGGCTGTGTTGGAATTGCACTGCACTTACTGTACGGGTACTTGATAACCACGTACATAAGATGAGTGCTGATAGTAAAGGCAAGAATAACTTGATAATCTTGAGTAATTATTTATTCTTGAATGTTAACAGTTTAATAGGTCGAACGTGAGCGAGAACTAACTGATATAACGAAACACACAAATTTATATTTTGGCGTAAGCGCTGAGTTTGCAAATGTGCGACTTGCTCGTACATATTCCCGGCCCGACAAGGGCAGGATAATAGAAAGAAAGATTGGTGAACAAACGAAAAATAATAGTTATCGCACCTTTGTAAACTTTACAATGAAATTTGAAAAAAATAACAAATAGTAATTAACAAGTTTATAAATGAAATAATGTTCGGCGGGGTGGTAGAGCCGGCGTTGCGCGCGTAGAGGTTGCTATCTCGGCGAGCTCGATGCGGGCTGCGCAGGAACTGGACGGCTCCGTTGGTGACACGCGGGCTACACGCCAGCGACACTCTGCACTCTTGTAGCGCTTGATGAGAACGATCAACGTAATGATGCCAACCACGCCGACTATCACGTAGATCATGGCGTAATGATGCACGTCATGATAGGATATCTTCTCTGATATGATGTTATCCTCTTTCAATTGCTTAATTCTCTCATGCATTTGCATCATCTCTGTCTCAGATTCATTGGAAATATTTTTTAAAATTGTGTATGGTACGGTTAAGTTGATGATATGATTGATTGGCGCCATTGTCGGTGCATAGACCTCTGGATGCGTCTTGATTTCACTCACATGAAGATTTTGAGCAAATATCGTAAATTGGTCAGTCTTAATCAGACAGCCTTGACCTATATTTATAAGACCAGCGTGAGTCAGCTGATGAGCAGAAACTTGATCCTGACATATGGCGCGAATTTGACACGGCTCACAACAGAAATATAAATAAGTGTTGACTGTGTTCATTTGTTTCCAATAATTTTTACACAACTTCGTGGTAGTCTCACATTCCGATATTTTCATTTCACAGAAGTTCTTGTCACTTCTTATATGAAATAGGGGTTGTGTTACTGAGCAAAAATAATCTTCGGATGTAATTAGACATGTTCTGATGTCATACTCTGTCATAAGTATGAAAATGTCCTTTTTAATATTGATAGAAATATAATCTGCCACGGGAGTTATGTAGATCATGTCCTCTTTAACCTTCTTGGGAATCGCGTATATTTGCATGATATCATAAACATCTCGACTGACCAGAGGGATCTGTATTTCAAAAATCAACATATCTTCCAACATCCTGGTCTTTACTTTCAATAAATTATATATCTTGCGTAAATCTGTATGTATGTTGTCAATCGGCAACGATACATCTGTCTGCAGTTTGCTGGATATAACACTCAGCACCTCTGATAGTTGTTCCGGTGTAAGTACGTGTAAGTTGAATCGGCCTTGGTATATATCAGTAATAGTGTCCATTAATATTTCTTGAATGGTCTTTAAACTCTGTATCATATTGTTTGCAATAATAGCTCCTGTGTTAAAGTCATTAATGTAGTTTGTGGTCTCAACTTTATTTTTCAGCGTAACCAGTGCCTTTTCTAACTCGTTCATATGCTGATTTATTAATTTATGTTGTTGGTTCATGGTGTCTTGTGTACGAATCAATATGTTGTATTCAGCTTCAATAATTGATGTTTGGTTCTTCCAAAGGAGTGCTACGTGATTCTCATTTTCATGAATAAGATCAATATCCTTACGATATTGTTCTGCAAATTCTTCGTCCAGTACCCCAAACAATGAGTGTGCAATGCTCCCGATGCCATTTATGAGGCCACGACGCTGGCGTCTAGTAGCACGTGACCGTAGGTGCTGACTTAGCATCAGCTGGTTGTAGTATTGTATTTCTGAGTACGCTTGATTTAATTGTAGTAATATGACTCCACAATGTGATTGTTTATTTATGATGTCACATGTTTGTTTTAACGACAGTAAGTATGTACTTAATACCTTTGTCGCTTGCCAGTATGGGTCCAAATTATAATATACAATAAGATTCCACTTATCTCGAATTAACTTCATGTTGCCGATTTTGTCAAAGTAAATACTTTGGTTCTCTTTGAAGGGTTGGATATTCACCTGGCATTCAGAACTTGTTATTAAGGTAAATAAAGTTAGAAGCGTCGCCAATGACCATAAGCTCCGTTTCGTGTGATTGCTCCTTTTCTTAACCTCTTGAGGACGCGGCTTTGTGGACTCTATATTTTTGGGCGAGCTAGTGTTAGGAGTATCTTGGCTTTCTAACAAACGGGACAGCTTTATAATTGGACGCTTTATGAGACCATTCTTGGTTTTTAAAGTCACCACACGTACATAACCATCTGCTCCTGGGTGAAGTTTTATTACTTTGCCCATAGCCCACTTGCCTGGGGGCAGGTTGTCATCCTGAATCAAAACCACATCGCCACTATTGATGTTTTTCTGCGGCTGAGTCCATTTACACCTTGCGTTTAATTGCGCAAGATATTCATTGCGCCATCGTTTCCATATATCGTTTAGTATATTTTGCGTGAGGCACCAGCGGGTGCGTAGATCTTTTTCCGTTTCAACTATTGTAAGAGTAGCGCCACCAGTTAGAAAATGAGACGGAGTTAAATAATCCAGATCCTCGGGGTCTTCGGACAATGGGCACAAGGGCCTAGAGTTTAAACAAGCTTCGATTTGGTTCAATAATGTGCTTAACTCTTCATAAGTCAATCTTTGCTCGCCTAAAACTCTCTTGAAGTGAAATTTAAAACTTTTAACCGCTGCTTCCCATAGTTGCCTTGTTGCTCGAGAAATATTTTTTTACTTGATGGCCGGGTCTATAGAACGATCGATTATTAACGTTTGAAGCGGGCGTGTTATTGCTTGACTTTTGTAATGTGTTATCTGGTTTGTGTCTTGAAGCTTCGAGAGTGGTAAACTTGCTCTCCAAGAACAATAAAAATTCTTTGAGATCCGGAATCTCTCTTGGCTTTTTTATCGCTTCCAGGTAATCATTATGGGTCTCATGGTCTAATTTCTGTGACAGTAAATGTACCAGAATAGGATCCCATGTGGAGATGTCTATACCCAAATTTTTAATGCCATTTAAGCACTCTTGAGTGACATCATGGATTCGTTTTATTGTATTGGTTGTCGGTTGTTGCATTACTGGTAGCCCTAAAAGTGTATTCATGTGAGTGGTAAATATTAACTTCTTGTTATTGTATCGGTTGTTCAAGATATCCCAGCATGTAATATAATTATCGGAGCCAATTTGTAAGTGTTGAATCAGACGTTCTGGTTCGCCTTTAAGTTTAGTTTTAAGAAATTGCATTTTTTGTGCATACGACAGGCATGGGTTATTGTGTATGGCTTCTTGAAATAAGTCCTTGAATGAGACCCATTGTTGATAGTTTCCATTGAATATAGGTATGTCCAATGTAGGAGTACTTTTCTCTCTGTGGGACACGGACCACAACTTGCTATTGATTTCTTTCTTGCTGCGTATATAATTTTCTTCATGCTCTTGGAAACACTCGGTATAGGTATAATCAATATTGTCACCAATCTCATTATCTATTTCCCAGTGCAATTTATCAATAACATTCCAACGCGTTTCTATGGCTTTTAAGATATCCTCGAACTCCCACCTTTCCGTTATGTTTTCCAAGTTAACTTTTGCCAAAGTATAAGATAATGCCTTGAAATTTGTGTTCTGTCGGCGATACATCTCCTCTAATTTGGTATTTGTGAATTGGGAGGGGGTGAACAATGTCCCTTCGTTCTTGCTTTGTACATCTTGCTGGTCTAATTCCTGTTGTTGTTTCTTGGTCTTGTTACTCTGCGGCGTCTTAGATTCTTGTTGTTTAGATGTAGAAGCATTTTGCGCTGATATTGTGGCTGACGACGCAATTTTTGCTCTAATCTCTTCATAAAAAATCTTCGTACTGTCATAATCCTTTTGGACAAAGTATTCGCTTGACTGATCTTCAAATTTCATTAATAAACTATGAGTTCGGTTAAAATCTTCCCAATATAAGTCTATGGCTTCTAATCTTCTCTTGATGTAGTCCGGAGTCCTGCGCTGTGGACCATCTTTCTTAAAATTGGACCAGATTGTCTGCAGGCCGGACATAAGTTGATTTTGGTTTTGAAGCAACGCTTCCATGTCTTGACCTTGATGCATGTTTCTAACTTGGTACAAGAAATATCTTGATTATTTCAAAACTTGTATAAAATCTTGCCTTGTATAATGAGTTCTCCCGTTCACCAAAACTTGCTGATATTGCTTACTTGATATTTAGGTGCCTTTAATATGTTTTGATAAAAATGTTGCTTGATGCGCGCTTTTATTGTGAGATCCTTGATGATCTTGATATTATGCTTGAAAACTTGAGACTGAAGTTTTACTTGATTAAATACTTCTTGATATGTAGTTAGTTCTACTTGTTAAGAACTTTCTCCTTCTTGTAATGAACTTGCTGCCTTGATCGCCTTGTCCTTGATTTTCCACTATACTCGTATCTCCACGTGTAACCTTATGCACCTTCTCAATTCCACTGGGGAGACCCGCTTCTGGGAGGCCAGAGGAACCGATTTGCAGCCACACGCAAATACACAAATACAGCAGAAAACTATCGCTCGAAGGACCACTATATGTACGGGTACTTGATAACCACGTACATAAGATGAGTGCTGATAGTAAAGGCAAGAATAACTTGATAATCTTGAGTAATTATTTATTCTTGAATGTTAACAGTTAATTAGGTCGAACGTGAGTGAGAACTAACTGATATAACGAAACACACAAATTTATATTTTGGCGTAAGCGCTGAGTTTGCAAATGTGCGACTTGCTCGTACACTTACCATTCAGTGCAATCACTTTGATATTCATGCAATAAAAATCTAAAAAGATTTTATTCAACATTTTGTCTAATCAAACAAATTCACTGCTGAAACTTAAAAAAATGTACCAAGATTAGTTTATAGCCAATTATACAGTATAAAATTGAAAGACTTGGCAATGGGTTCAATACCCATACAAAGATATTATTTTATTTGGTCTTTTATCTGTTTCTTGCATGGAAATTGCGATGTGGAAAGTCACCTGTGGTTTCTGTTTTCATTATACTTAACATTGAAATAAAACTATTATTTACGGACTCTTATCACAAATTTGGTTTCATTTATACTTTTCCATATTTCAATTATTAAGTAGTTTTCGTGGTCAAGGACGGACTTAAAAATTAAACAAAGTTCACTATAAAATCTGTA
This sequence comes from Hyles euphorbiae, assembly GCA_023078785.2. NCBI lineage: Eukaryota > Metazoa > Arthropoda > Insecta > Lepidoptera > Sphingidae > Hyles > Hyles euphorbiae. Next base: position 5,954,327 of record CM041056.1, on the reverse strand, counting down.
ATTAATAGTTTTATTTCCATGTGTAACAATTGCATACATCTCAAAACGATTGTACACTAAACTTGATTCTTACTGAGGCAATGGAACTATGTGGGTTTATTTAGAATTATTTTTGTATGTTTCAGGTTCCGGAACGTGTCCCGATTGTAACATACTTCTTAGGAAAGGAAATTTCAGGGTACAGCTCTTTGAAGACCCCATGGTCGAAAAAGAAGTTGATATCCGAAAGAGGGTTTTACGAGATTACAACAAAAAAGAAGAAGATTTTGCCACACTGAGGGAATACAATGATTATTTGGAAGAAATAGAAACTATTGTATACAATTTAACTAATAATATAGATGTTGTCGAAACTAATAAAAGGATAGAACATTATAAGAAAGAAAATAAGGAGGTGATAATGAAGAATAAAGCTAAATTAGGTAAATATAAAATTTCTGTTATGTTTGTTATGTTTGTTTTCAATAATCAGATCGCTAGTGGCCCGTAAGCTGGTGTTAAGATTTGTGTCTGCTAGAATAACAATCTTTATTTATATAATTACTCAGCTTACTGTACTGCATATGTGACACTGCCACTTGTGCAAAAATGCAACGTTTCAGCAGAAGCATTTGACATAGTTTAAAAATATGATATTTTAAGACAATAGACAAGATGCATATAAGCTATTACAATATCAACTTGCTTTCAAAATAATGATACCACGTAATATTGTAAAAAATATACTATTATATTATTTTTAACACTTGCAATTTTTTCATAAGTGAGTGTCGCACCAGGGATGTGTATGTGACTAAAGTTCTCCCAAAAAGCCTGATTGATTATAATGAATTATTGTGTTTTCAAGAAAATTGATAATTGAATTCACAATTCAGTCCCACTACAAAAAGTATTTCTACCTAGGTTTCATTATGAATTCCGTATTGCAGGTAGAGAAGCAGTTCAATTAGAAGAAGTGTTGGAAAAAGAGAAGGAATTAGAAGAGCTACGTAGACAAGAGTTGTCGCGGTTGGAGCAGGAAGCGAAGAAACAGAAGATAAGAGAGAAAGAAGCGCTTATTGATGAGTTGATGTTTGCTGATGGAGACGCCAAAGACATACTCAATACGTTTGCACAAACTATTGCACAGAAACAAGAAGAATTGGCGACAGCTGTTCCTATGGTAAATATTTTTTAATTGACCTTATAATTAGTCAATCTAGTAATTTTATAGTATCAGAACCTACGAGGGACCTATTGATTTCACAAACACCCAAAACCCAGACCTGAAACAAATACTTGTGAGTTGTAGAGGAAATGTCTGTGAAAATAAAATAATTCCATGATTTAAAAAAATAACAATTTGTAATATTATTGGTTTTTCTTTTATTGTTTTCTTATAGTTAGGTTAGCATTGTAACAGCATTCACATAATTGATATTTAAAACATTAATTATAGTAGTTAGTGAATAGTGCTGTGGGTAGTATATTTACCCTATATTTTGTTTCTGTAGTAATAACACATTTTACAAATGTTTTACTTTTTGTTAACCTGAAAAAAACATTCTGAAGAAGATATATGTTTTCCACTCCTAGAAATCAATACTATTTTACTATTCTCTATGATACTTATCATTTTCTCCAAACTCAGTCTATGCTTACGTACGTACGATAGAGAATTTCAACATTTTTTGGAGTATCTGGACACATTACTGAAGTTATACTTACAGCATCCAGACATTCGAACTTCATATTGGATCATGGAGCAAACCCCAGGATTATTCAACTGATAGATGTGTAAATATATTAATTTTATGAATTCCAGGTGACACAATTCTCTACAGGCGTTCAGTTTACTAGGGGCACTGCTAATCAGCCTCTTCCTATAATAGAAGAGGGACCCTTATATAAATATGAACCGTTGGCCGTACCAGACCGGATCGGACCGGACCCACCTTCCATACCAGATATCATCAATTGTGGATATTTGAAGCATGTTAGGTGAGTTCATATTTTGTACTAAATGTTTAGCAACTAGGAACGCTATGGATTATGGCCTAACCTGTATCAATCAAACTCTCTATTGGCCGATATCGGTTGATAAAGCCAATGTTTTGCAACTAAAGGGTGACTGTCGCACAACTTTTTAAAACATAGAAAATATCATGAGATTGCCTTCTTTTATTTTTGTTTTGGCAAACATCTTCAAATTAGTTTAATTATCATTAATAAAAGTTCATAAAAAATATTCCATTGAAACTCTTTCCGAATTATGCATTTAACACCTTTTTAGAACTATCACCCTGTAAGATTTATTATTTGCCTCTATTTAACTTAACTACAGTGGCATTAAATAGAAATAATGAAATAGAATATCAGGATTACGAAAACTGGCCTTTCTCTCACTCTCTCTCTCTGACACACTCTCTCTTTTCAACCACAGGAAGTCAACTGCTGAACATCGACCTCCAAATATTACCATAGATACCCTTTGGAAGCAGCTTATCAAACGCTTAGACTGCTTCACTACTTCCATCGTCTTCCAGACTGATTTTATTCCGTCCTTCCATACTTTGACGTCTTACGCCCGAATACTGGAACGCAACTTAAATATAAGTTGCGCTTAACTACGTTAATTAAATGTATTGACTAAGTGGGCCGTGAGCTGTTAAGAGCAACTTATTATTTGAATGACGTTCTAGTATTCGGGCCTTAATCATTCACTAGAGGTGAATGAACTCTTTCCATCTTAAATACTTTCATTAGTCATCTGTTTCACACAAACCATGTTCCATGTCAGTCATTCGTCTAACGTTCCATTCTACTCATCATTTATCATACATTTAAATCCTACATTTATTTATTTATTTATATATTATCACCCATTGAAATCTATTAGTTTATTTTTATTTATTTAATATTTCAGGGCAGAAAACGAGACGGAAAAGGCTGGGGGTTATACATCGACTCTACCTTGTCTGCGCGCGTTACAAGATGCATTAGCAGGGCTTTATCACTCGAGCTGACAATGTGGCCACCTGCTCAATACTCTTGTACGAATCAACCAATAGTTACATATTATAGTTATATACAGTATGACAAAAAATCCTGTCCAATTCAAGATGCGCATTTGGGTATCTCAATTGAAGTTTTTTTGTCACCCTGTATATGGTACATTACTACACTGGTATTAATAATGTAAACTCTACTTGGATACAGTATGGTAGCTGAACTTGTGGCCATGTTGTCAATGCTCTAATGTGAATGAACGTATAGTACCTATTAATAATACAATATGATACATTAAAACACCCTGATATTATCATATAGCGTATATCCCGGGCATATACAATTATATTATGTGTATAATGTATATAGACTGCGGCTGAAAACGAAGTCAGGTGATAGTTTGAGTGACTTGAAGCAAGGCAACTAACATTTTTCCATATTTCCTAAAAATAAAAATGTACATTTTACACTTTAATTTTTGAAGTTGCTATGGCACCCATAGGCTTTAATTATTATTTTAGGAAAAAAATATAGATTTACCACCCAAACATGATGATATTTAAAAAATCATAAAAATAAATTTACAAATTTTGCAAATTTTTTAAGTTGCGTTGTGTTTGTTTTCACTAAAATCACCAATAGGCTTCGTTTTCGCTCGCAGTTTGTGTACACCCTATATACCGTAAAGGATTGTTAGTATTCTGGTGATAAGTCTCTTATAAGTAAGAGGCCGCCTGGATGGAAAGTAACTTCTGCTCATATTGAGACTTAACATCGTATGTCTCAGGATGGCGCAGTGGAATGCCAAGCATTGCTTTGTAATACAATGTGTTGTTTGTATTTGCTGCTGTTTATGAGTAAAGTAACAAAAAATATTCGAAATTAACCTTGCATTGAAGCTTGAGATCAATTTAATATTTAATTCTGAAAATGCTAATATCAGGATGTTTTAATTCTACAGATTGGGTAACAAAATAAATAATTAAAAATATCAAGCAGTCATAATATAGTCCTGACCCCACAATAAGTGCCTAATACTTAATTTGATGTGTCCATTTCAAACATTTCAATATTCAATTTCAACGATATTGCTTAAAGCATTCGTGAACAGTGCACAGGATGTTAAGCAAATTGTACACACACATATATTCACGCCTTTTTTCCAAAAGGGGTAGGCAGTGGTGCTAAGGACACTAACGCTTTGCCTTGTATTTTCTGCCCCATGATGATAATGGTCGACCCTATTGCCATATCAGGCACAATTTTTGATAAAATGAATGGGAAATTGAATATCAGTTTGCCAATAATTTATTAATTATTTCGACTTGACCCATAAACCGTATGTGTATAAGCCACTACTGAATAACGGCCTAAGACCAAAAGTCTACCTAGAAATTAAATCCTTCTAAAAAAACAGTTTTTTCTTATTTAACAACTGAAATTACTTAAATAAACAATATTATGTGATATTATTTTTTGTGTGCTGTTCCGTATCGAATGTGATTTTGTATAAATATGTAAATATATTTTAATTGGATTTGTAAGCGTGTTTGTATGTTGTTGATTTGTGATAATAAAGTGTTTTCAATTTGTGTATATTTTTTCGTTTTATATACTGTATTAAATATATAAATAACACCCAACAGTCACATACATAGTTCTGACCACACTAAGATCGAGTCTTGTGTCGTGGGTATCAGAAACTACGAGAGACTTTTCGGTCTCATAAACACCCAGACGGAAGAAATATTTGTGGGCCGCACAAACATTTTCGGGAGCCGGGATTGAACCCGCGGCTACTTGTTTTCCAGCCGGTGTCTAACCAACTGCGCCACGGAGGCTGTCTATGACAGGTGGGCAGACGACCTGTCTAAATTTTTCAGGCTCAATGCAAGCAGTTTCGAACAGGTTTTTATGCGCATTCTTGGAGAGGTCTAAGTTCAGCAGTGGACTTCCTGAGTCTTCAGAGAGAGATTAGTTGCTGGCTATTAAACGGACTGGACGCGGCTGTGATGTTTTGTGTTTATTTCACGGTGGTCGCCGGTTCGAATCTCATATTACACCCCTGAGTTTTCGGCGTCATGTGTGTATTGATAGTCAATCACTACGCACTATAACGGCAAAGGAAAACATTGTGAGGAAACCTGTGCGGTATGACGAACTTTACATACCATAAAAAATGTTACAAATCCCCATTGTATGCGGATTCCTCAAGATGTTTTTCATCATCATGATAGTGCGTGGTTATTGACTATCAATACACATTACTCCGAAAAGTCAGAGGTGTGTTCTAAGATTTGAACTCGCGACCACAGTAACATGTTGGCAGCCGCGTCTAGTCCATTAACCAACGGATCACTACGCATTTTCTGATTATATATACTCACTAAATAAATAAAGACACCAAAAAAGTTATCCCATATAAAGATTCGTGATCATGTATTCGTGAGAATCAGAAGTACGAGACTTTTCGGTCTCACGATACCCAGACCCGAAACAAGTACAGGAATTTTTTTAAGGCGCTATGGTACGCAAGGGTTTAAATTAACAAAGAACAAAATTGTCGCGTTGTATTGCGAAATTTTTAGTGCATAGTCACTAAAATCTGGCTTCATTTTCGGTGGCCGTCTTGATATACCTTTTATAAAATGCATATATTACCTCGTACGCTGTAACTGTAAAAACGTGGTAACGTATTTGACGCCAAATTGATATAAAACCTTACAAGAAGTACATTTCTTTGTGAGGTTTAACAAACTCGTCACCCATCGATTCAGTGTGACGGACAACGGTGCGAACAGACAAATATTGTCGCGGCGATAAGGGGTAAAAAGCGCCGCGTGTCGAACGTACTAAAATATGACAAATAAATGAACTTTCAAAGCCTTAGGGCTCGTGCATTGTACCTACCTTGGAAAAATAAATACATCTTAACTAATATAATAAAGAGGAAAATTTAGATTGTTTGTATTGAATAGCGTCTGCAACTACTGGACTGGTTTGGATAATTCTTTCATCATTGGAATCGTACATTATGCCCGGGAACATATGCTGGGTATTTTATTTGGGTATTTTCAAAAATGTGTATTTGATGCATAAATTATTGATGCGAAAGTGCTTGTTATCTTTTAACTCGGCAACAGATCAAGGGTGGATAGAAGTGATTTTGGATAGACCCTAATGTGGGTTAGGTACTTTGTTTATCTAAAACTAAGTTGATACTTGATACGATTCTGTCGGCCAGCTCATAACAGAATTTAACCCATCCGGGTGGAGCCTGCCCGAGCCGCTACTCATTTACATAAATAAAATCTGTGTGCTAACTTTAAGGCCTGTTGGTAATTGAAGCGATTACCACTGGGGCAACGGATTAAATTCCCACATCTCTGATTTTTCGGATTCATGTGTGTGTTGATAGTCAATCGAAGAGAGATCAAGAATTATAACGGTGAAGGATACCATCGTATTGGACGCATTGATTTAAAAACTAAAGGTAGGCCCGTTAGTACATTAAAAGTTGCAAAAAGGTGACCGAAAAAATCGCGCGAAAATGAATATTAATTAAGTTAATTTAACAGATTTCATGTACTTGGCGATAAAAATAATTATGATATTTATTATTATTAAACTTTTTGTCATAATACAAGCAAGCATTTTAAAATTGTTACGAGCGATAACTAATTTCAATAACGCCCCACTAAAGGTGTACTGGAGCGCGCGCACCACTTGCATCGGAATACTTTATGCGCTTTCCGGTCTGTTCATATATGTATTTAAATTATTCGATCTATGTTTTTTTAAGAATTTATATACTTATTTTTGTTCATTCCAGCTAATTATTTACTCTAATCTTTCTATTATTGTATCCATTCCAAGTTTGCTTGGAAGAGATTACCCAGTGCGATAAGGCCGCCTTTTGTACTTTTTAGTATGTTATATCTTTAATGTAACTAGTTCTATGTCTGGTGCAAGAAAGGATAAATAAATAAATACCTATTGTGAAGTCTATCACCCCTCGGCCCTCACTAGACGAGTGTGGGAGCACAATTAACTGGCCTAAATTCTCTATCGAACTTGGTTGTCGAGGAGTAAGGGCTCAACAAAGGCCAATGGGCAATGATCAGCTGATACAGTATCTGTTTGTAACCTTGTGTATGTTTCTTCAGTTAATAGATAAGGCACTTGATACTTCGATATATTACACAATGTTTCTATGTAGTCAAACCAAAGCACGCATGAAGCATCACAGAGACTCTATCGAGATCTATTTGACACATTGTTTGAGGTATGTTTTCTTGTTATAAACAACAAGCATTTATACTCGTTATTTAATAGTTTACTAATACATCCAATTAATAAAATGTGAAAGGAGAAAAACTGTTCCTAATATTTAGACAATATGACAACCACGCGTTCTCAAAGCAAAAGACCGTTTTGGATCTATAGCATAGCAAAGAATAGACCACATCTATACTAGTACTCACGTTCGAAATCTGTCTTAAATTGGTAAAAACATGATTCTGATGGCCACAACCTTATTTCCATTAAGCTGCGAGCCGGCATAATGTTTGTTTGTGTTTGTCCTGCGATAATGCAAGCAGCGCGACCAGTTTGCCACACTCGTGTCCCGACACATCCCTTTAAGTCATTACCTGTACCTACGCTTTTAATACCTCAACTCTCAAGTATTATATCTGTATTCTGTAATTAAAATGAATAATTGTATTCCATGTATAAAATATCAGCAATACATAATATTAACATTGATTTACACATAAAAAATAAGTTTAAAAGTTGCAATAAATACTTCTAAGTTAAATTACATTTTTATAACTTTTTTCGTAAAGCTGTAAAGTAATAGAAACGAAAGCAAATTTCGTAAAAAATATTTTAAATAAATATGTATGTAACATTTGCGTAAATTTAAGAAACCTTGCAAAAAATCCGTAAATGCTTTTGCTATCATTTTAAATAACGACAAAATGTTTTTCAATATCATAATAATTATTAAATTTTATATTTCTAACCAACGGAATTATTTGAAATTTCAACAATTTATCCTTGCAACTGCAATAGTCCAACAACTGTAGTAGCGTGAAGTGTCTTATCCCGTATTACAAAATATTATCCCCAGCGACCGTTAGGGATTTAGTAACATAGTAAATAGAATGGGAGAAATAAGAGAGAATGGTAAACATTTAAAACATTATTATTTTTATTTATCTTTATTTATTAAACATAATAATTAAAATACAAAGAGACTTAAAGTTAAATATACTAAGTGTGGCCTTATCGCCAAAATGTTTATTTTATGTTTTGTCAGCAAGACTGGCACTTATTACTTAAAATCCACTCCACCGATCCTACACTACTTCGTAAACAAACCCCTGTACATAATTACATCGCTTTACACATTTGCGCAGATTCTTAACCCCTCTGCAATACCTAAGGGGGTTAAAAACAAATATTATTATTTGAAATAAGTTTGCATGCAAACATCGTTGGATTTTCGTATTCTCCACAAATAACAACGTCACATCAGCCAGGGCCGCACTGCAAACTATGATACGGGGGATACAATTAGCATCTGAAAACAGTGCGTTGTCCCGCGCGGCCCCGCGGGCACGGTCTAATTGGCCTTGTGTAAACTTGCCCTGTTATCGGACCGCCTCGAGCTTTGGTTTGTGTTACACGACGTGGAACATGCTTTTGTCTCCTCATTCTGATGTCTGAATGCGGCCATTTTTATTTTTCGAGCTGGCTTTTGGATGCTTTTTAGAATAAATATTTCCTTTTTACACGCTTTATATTAGCTTCACTTGTATGTTTGTATGTTTGTTTGTAACCGACTTCTTTGGGCGCGATTTTGACCCACTTTAAACGGCCAGATTTCGTTCAAATTTTGCACACCTGTCAAAGACCGATGACAATACAATAATTCGATTAAAATATATAATTATCCTGATTAGATTCGCCAGGATTAATTATTCTTATAATTGATGACCATTGCTACATTCATCGCTAGATGGCGTTAACATTGTATTCTTCCAAGAAGCTTATACCCAAATGGAGATTGCATTCCGTATAAAACACTGAAGCACAAAAATTTGACCTTGAATGCAATCGCTGTTGCCTGCTATCCTTTTCTTTAGAGTGACAATGAATGAAGTTCACGTGAAGTTCATTCATTGTTACGCTAAAGAAAAGGATAGCAGGCATCAGCGACGTCATTCAAGGTAAAATTTTTGTGCTTCACTTTTATATACGGAATGCAATCTCCATTTGGGTATAAGCTTCTTGTATTCTTCAAGTGTCAAATGTTACTACTGACCAACAGATGGCGTTATTGATTGGAAATACAGCCGTAGATGGATGTTTTTAGTCAAAACAATTATATAATAGTTAAAAAAAACTAAAATACACGCTTTAATAAGATATACAACTAAAAAAGTAAAAATAATTGATACTGAATTTAAGATAAGAAAATGGAGTAAAATACATATATTTTATTGTTACAAAGCGTGGGGTGCAGGAGGATAAGTAATTGTTGTAAACACCCCACGCTTTGTAACAATAAAATATATGTATTTTACTCCATTTTCTTATCTTAAATTCAGTATCAATTATTTTTACTTTTTTAGTTGTATATCTTATTAAAGCGTGTATTTTAGTTTTTTTTAACTATTATATATTAAATCTCGGTTTTGTTATGTAATAATTGTACGTTCTGTCAAAAAATAATTAATTATTAAATAATTATGTTTTTACAATGCTAAATGGAATATTAAATGGAAAAGTATAATGACATCATAATATTCTTTTTCCGTAGTTTATGTTACAGCAGGGAAGATATCATAAGCTGACGTCAACATGCTTACTGTCATGTGCTATGTAGCTCCTTTGTGATAATTGCTAAAAAATGTAGATACAACAAAATCTAGCCTAAATAAGTGGAACGATTTAAAAGAACTTCTATGGTATGTCCAGTGGACTATATGGCCTAACCACTCTCAATCGTACTCTTGGGCCCGTGCTCTGCAATGGGATGTATTTGGGTTGATATAGAGACGTGGAAGGTCTATCATATGATAGGCGTTTGAGTGGACAACACCGCCTTCTCTATTTCTGCCACCAAGCAACAATGTCCCAACATTGTTGCATTTCAGAAGACATAAGTTTTAACATGTGATATATTTGATAATGACGATTAGGGGTTCTTAATAACTTTTAATTGGTGTTGCTTCTTTTCATAATCAGACTTAAAACTTAACGTCATTGAAGCGATGTGTTCGTCTCCTTTTTTACCCTATAAGCGCATAACTGACCATATGCCTCCAAGGATTTCGCCAGCGACCTTATGGGAACAGCCTACATTCAACTACTTTCTGCAGCGTTTATTTTTGATTGGGTTTCCGACGCTTTGATAGGCCAGACTTGCTTTCCAAACGAAAAATTATCAGCTTTTTTATTCAATTATCTGTGTTATGTCCAGTCCGCTTATTAATAACCCATTACTGGCTCATTCATAGACATTATAGTCATAAACTTATTTTAGCTATTGAATATTTTGCCTCCTTCGCTTAAACTAAATTCAAAAGTCACTCGAAAGGGGTAAAACTATACTGCAATTAAAAATAACACAAATTTCCATTCCATACTTAGTTAGCCGAAACAAATCCGCCCGCCCAGCGTGCTAATATTGACTTCTTATTACCGCTCTGCACCGCACGGATATCGTATCATGATACGGCACTACGACGATAGTACGATGGCAGTACGACGGGAGTACGATGGCAATACGCCGCCAGTACGCCAGCAGTACGCCGTGCACCATACCGATAGCGTATTGATGCAATATTGTATGGAGTTTAGTGCAACTACCGTCTGCGTCTCCGTGCTTAGCCGTAGTTGCCGTCTTACAGCTCCGGTTTTAGTAATTGTCGCCTGATTTGTGTGTATGGGTTTGTTTTCATTGATGTCGAGGAAAGTTGAAGGTGGCTTAATTAATATTTTTAGTGTATTTATTTTCTATTCTTCCATTATTTTATTTATATATTAGAGGTTCTATTTTTAAATGAGTCTTTTTTTAAAGGTTTAATGAAATATAAAAATGTATTGTAACATAAAAGGCGTTTAAAATAAATATAATAGAATATATGTATGAATGAATTTGTATGTATTATTTAAAAGCATGCAATAAACTACGAAATGTATTATGAATTTGAAATAATTCATGTTAACTCACTGCGGTTATTATTTTTTATATTCATGGCAGGTGTACAGAATAGGACGCAAGAGCTTTATCCAGGAAAAAGTGCTGTCTTCAAGGAAAAATAACATATTGTTGTTACATTGATGCTTCATATTTCGACATATTAAATTGATTGGAAAATCTATATACATAAAAGCAGATGAACCTGTAAATCTAGTCTATACTAATATTATATTAAAGATTTGATTGTTTATTTGCATTGAATAGACTCTAAAAAAATTGAACCGATTTGGAAAATTATTTCAAAATTAGAAACCTACTTATCCCTGACGAATATATGCGATAGAATATTTTCAGCAGTGTATCTGCACTTGGGCGGAGCCGGGCCGGGCTGCTAGTAATATATTAAATAAAACAAATGCTTGTACGCTTTTAATCAATTATCGCTTTTATATTATTTATTTATTTACAGCATGGGAAACTTACAGCTAATATTTATATTAGGAATAGCGACAGCTTATATGTCAAACAATCACTAACAAGTTTTCACTTATAGAATAACTACTATAACCTCTTCTGAAAAAAGAAGTAAAATAAAAAAAATGATAAATGAAGTAAAAAACCAAACAAAACAAAAACTAATAAGTACATACATACGTTACATAAATACATTTATATCGTCCATATAATTTCTCACTACATATTATTATACTTGTATATGTAAGTTACATTCTTCCCTCTTCCGAGCTCTATCCTGCCAGTTTGTGTAATTTATTTATATTTATATAATAATCTTTACTCGACGACTGCCTCGGTGGCGTAGTTGTACTAGAGTACGGTTACAAAGCCGAGGTCTCGGGTTCGAATCCCGGGTGGGGCAAAGTGATATTGGATTTTTCTATTCATTATCAGCCCAAAGTCAGGAATTTGTGCCCGATATGGCGATAGGCTCACCACCTATCACATTGGGGGACGGAACATACTAGGCGAAATGTGGGTGTCCTGGCACCTCTGCCTACCCCTTCTAGGAAAAAGGCGTGAGTTTATGTATGTATGTATGTATGTATGTAATAATCTTTATTGTATACTAAAATAACATTACAATATAAAGAGAAAAAAATATACAAAAGTACATAATGCGGTTTTTGGAGACTGTCCCGCCCTCACACCCGCCACTGCAGCTCCTGTAAGCCAGGATCAACAGTGGCACGAATCTTAATGACGCCGAGCATTGAAGCTCGGCAAGTCTCCTGGAATGTCTAATTTGTCTTTAACCCGCAACGAAATCGATAATGAAGTAAATAATAGGAGTTGGGAATATTTTTGTCCACTTCCCTCCGTAGCAAAGCGTGTGACAAATCAATGGACTAAATACAGACATAAAGCGGTCTTATCACTTTAAGCGATCTCTACCAGACAACTTTTGGATGGATATAAGGGAAGTAGAAAGAAAGTATAATATTAGTCTAGCTTATCCAGACATCTTTTCCTGGGTCTATCGCGACGATCAAGGGTCTTAACTGACTTCCGAACTGATGGCTTTCAGTCTGTGAATATTTTCGCCCACCACTCATTGTTAAAATTGTTGTTTAAGTTTTAAAGCCACGCTGTTGTCATTCATGACTCAGTAGGAATGGGCAGCCTTAACCGGTGCAGTACCACTGTCTCATAGGAGATCGACGTGAAGCGACAACTTAGCTGTTTCGTTCGGTGAGTGAGATTATTGGATGTCAAATACTCCTATCCTTCCCATCCTGGTTCCTTCCCGCTCCCCTCCCAATTTGATGGACCAGTAAAATCCCCATGATCCAAGCGTTACAGATGTATATGAGCGGCAGTGATCACTTGATTCATGAAAAAAAAATATTTAAAATAATACAATCAACAGTCACCTAATTTTGATTCTACATTAACCCCAATAAAGTCTTGTGTCGTGGGTATTACTAAATTTACAATATATTACTCATTTTACAGAGCCTTTTCAATGAAACAGTAAGGGTAATTGAAATAAGATTTTTTAATTCGCGAAGCCATCTCACCGCCATTATTTTCAATCAGCGTTGATTCCACAATCAGAAAGTAAACAACAATTATGTAGTCCAAGTTCAGTGTGGCTTATATTTTCGTTACGATCCAGGATATAGTTTTAAAAATATTAAGAAAAATACGAACAATTTACAAAATTAAATGTCTTTATTTTGATATTTATTATTATGAGGATAATAATATAAAGCCCTTTTTGGAGCATTTATTCTTAAATATATACATAACGAAAAATAATAAAAAAATATTGTCGCGTTTCTTTGCGAAATTTTTAGTTACATGACATGTTTGTTGTCACTAAAATTACCACCCAGCTTCGTTTTTGGTAGCATTCTTGATATACCCTGTATAAACCCTTTCATCGTTAAAAATATTCAAGGCTCTGGTGTTTTATATTAAACACAACTTACCACCACAAAACGTATCGTGCAAACAAAAGATTTTTGATTGTTTAGATTTCACTTCGTGAAGAGTTCATTTCAGAGAAAAAGCTCGTAATATTAAATCTACCGGTTTATAACATAATAATAAATCGTGCTCAGGAAGTCACGAGTTGCAAGCCGCTTTTAACGGACCGCTGATTCCTATGGGTGAAAAAAATAAGAGAAATGAATTCTTATGATATGTCAAATAAATTGTTAAAAATACCCAATATTCTTTTTATTATGTCTCCGTTTCTAAAAGACCATTCAAGTCGTCATTAGATAGAGACATTATCAATCATCAATAAATCAATCAATCATGATAAATAAAAGAAAAGAAAATACTGCATAAAACAGAATAAAAAAATGAAACAGGAAAGTAATGCACCACAAACGTTTTACGCAAAATTTACCTAAATGATGGTCACACGCACAACATGTGTGGCCGTATTGACACCACGTATTATTCAATAACTCAAATTAGCACACGAACGGGACCCGTTCGTATCAGTTTACCGAGCCATTGTAGTGGCGTGATGTGCTTTGTTCCACATTAAACGCAACCCGAGACAAGATGGCGGCCGAACGTCATTTAAATCAACATGGCCGCGGGTCGTTATTGTTTTGAATATCGAATAACTTGCAGATCAATTTGCGGATTTACTTGAATATCAATTTTGATGGTTGGATTGTAAAGGAAATATTGTGATAATAGATACCTAAGTGAACATGTCTAGAGGAAGAAAAAAGAAATAAATAGTTATAAAATTGTTTGAGTAGTTTTTGTTTAATATAATGTTAACTTATATTCACTGCTACTAACACAATAGACACTGACTCAAAGCCCAAAATTAATAATAATATTAAAACAATAGGAAGTTGGTAACTTATAGTTTAAAAAGAATCGAATACTATAAGCCTATTTCATTATCACCGCATATAAAAGTCCCCCTGCTTTTTTAATTTATCTCGTGTCACTACTTCATTAATTGATCCGCGTAAAACTAAATATTTTACCTAGGTATTATTTTTTTAACTAGCCCGGGTCGCTAGTCTACCATAGCCCGAATGCTCAATTGCAAAAATATATACCAAAAAACTGTACGTCTTAACCTTCCTTTTGAATCACTCTATTAATGAAAATTTCATTAAAATCCGTTGCGTAATTTATAAGATCTAAAGCCCCATTTACACGGGGAGAGTTTCTCGCCGAACATATGTATGAATAGCCTAAGATTATAAAAAATTTGCATCGTATAAACATTTGTCAGATCACGATAACCTATGGCGCCTATGTTATGCGATAGTAGCGTACGATTCTTGCCGCGAGAAACTCTCTCCTTGTAAATGGAAACCTCATAGGGACAGCGTGACAAAACTTTATTATAAACTATATACCTATCTATATAACCTTGATGTCATTTGACTAAATGAATAAGCCTCCTTGATTTATCATTTTTTTTGGAATGAATGGCGAGACGAGACACCGTTCCCTGATGGTAAGCGTACAACCAAATAAAAACTTGAACAAAGCAATGCTTGGCTTCCACTGCGCTCCCCATCCTAAGACATAAGATGTTAAGTGTTAATATGTTAATGATCAAAAAGTTTGCAGACTCAGTGCTGTAGTAGACGCCGGCTGTGACACGAGACGCCTGCAGGTTCAATCCCCAGACCGAGACAAATGTTTGCCCGCCCACAAATATTTGTTTCGGGTCTGGGTGTACAAAAAGTCTCTTTAGTTCGTGATATTCACGACACAAGACTGGTATTGACTATTTGTTTGTTGGGTGTCGTATTTCTATCTGCCATAGCAGAAGCGATCCTAAATACGGAATTCTAATTACATGAACTAAAAGAATATTATTATCACGAAATAGACTTAAATTTTCGGGTGACTACGACCGTCTCAATATATATTCACATACGCCAATCCCATCCAACAGTTGTTGGGTGCATTTAAATGTCGTAGCTCAAGTAACATAATCCTAAAACGAAAAGATCTAACACAAAAACCACGTCATAGCATAGACACGAGAAAAATTTCACCGCCAAGTATTACTTTTAGTTTTATTACTATCGTAAATTAGCCTCGGTTTTATGGAGGTAAACATATTAATACGCAGTAAAAACTTACAATAATGACTGTGGAGTTTACGCTTGCTTTTATAAAGACAGATGGTTCTGGAGCGAGATGTTGATTGACAGGGAAACAGTCTGATGATTGACCGCTGATACAAACCAGTATTTTGATAAATAAATAAAGTTTGGTGATGCGCTGCGCTGTCTAGGCGAGTATCGATGTTTTTTATTTTGTGTTTAATTTATTTTTGTTTTGTTAGGATTTTTTAACCAATAAATAAACTTTATATTAAAGTGATATAGTCCTGATCACAAATTTAAAAATGTGTCTTGGTTATCAAAAACTATGAGAAGCTTTGTGGTTTTACTGCTGAGATTTGATACATAATGTTATATGTGAGCCGCAAAAATAATGGTCGTTATGCTTTTTGTTTTACAGCTGACGCTCAATCAGTTATTGCGCTATACGGTACCACCCCTATCTTTAATCAAAATTACTCATTTTGGCCCAAAAACTTTCTACTTTCCGCTTTGGCTGACAAAATCAAACTGGTGCTGCTGTTTTGTGAACACAATATGGTGCAGTATTTTGCATTATTATCTTTATTATTACGTAATTAAATTTCGTTGTAGTTGAACGGACGAGTTGATGTAGGTAACAAGATGTCTGTGCGTAAAGGCCATTTTAAGCAGATTGATACGAAAAATTATATCTTTTCGATTGCATTTAAATTTTTCTCTCAGTTTTAAAATATGGGAAGGCCATTACTGAACTTATGTTATAACCTATACTACAGGATCCCCTCATCAACATATTGGAGATAATTAGTTGAATAAATACAACTCAGATTTTTTTTATCGATATCGATAACTGTATCGCTCCCCAAACCGGGCTTAGTGTAAACGTTGCGGCGTTTACCTAACCTGTGTTATTATTTGGGCCAGCCCCGGGCTACGATGACGTTCGCACCAGAGCACAGAGAGACGAGTAAAACTTGTCTAAACCGCGCCATTTGCCGTCAGACGCCCACAAACTCAAATCAAATTGTTCCTGTACGCTTTTAGCTGGTTGTAAAATTGTAATGGAGGTTGAATTCATAATTAGCCGTGTATTAAGGTTTCCATCTCTATTGGTTTTTACTTTCTGAGTAATTTCCATGTGGGTTAAATATAACTTAGTAATTTCAGGGCATATTGCGACTTAACATTTAATTGTTTATTTACACTTTATTCCACAAAAAGAAAACAAATACAAAGATAAATCACATACACGAACAGAACAATTGGCGGTCTTATCGACGGAAGGCAATGTCTTACAGACAACTATGAGATGGATTTAAGAATAGGATAACATCTTATGTCTCAGGAAGGCGAGCGCAGTGAAATGCCAAGCTTTGTAATTCATTGTGTTGCTTGATTTAGCTACTGTCCATGAACGGTAGTATCGCTTTTCATCAGGCGAATAGCATCATCATCTCGCCATTCATTTCTATTTAAAAAAACCTCGGTTCCCTTGCTGGTTGCAACAGGGCGATGTGGCGATTCATGGGGGAGGTCCATGTTCGGCAGTGGACTTACTGTGGCTGACGAGAGAGAGAAAAAAGCTGGGTCCTTATGAAAGCTTCGGAGCTCGGTGCCAATTCTTTGTATGCCCCTGTTGATCCTAACTTCCAGGAGTTGCAGTGGCGGGATTGTGGGTGGGGAATGTCTTGCCGAATAATACAAGAATAATTTGGATATTGTTATGTGGTTTATTTTAGACAATGGCCTTATTCGTACACATTTTCCAAACCTATTTTACAATTAGTAAACAAACGAAAGCGATTGTTGAAATTATTGTATGGAAATCATGCATTGAACTTCTTTGACAATTTAATTTATGTCCTTCAATCGGATTAGGCAAGTGTGATGCACTGTGGACTAAGCCTCAGTGATTGATTACGAGCTGACACAGATACATACACTTACTTTGTTTTTCATAATAAAAATATATGGTCGGAAAATAAGTGGTTTTGTGCAGGCCGCAAGCAGGCTGTTCTTGTGATTTCCTTATTTTTCACTCTGAATCAGGTGTGTTATAGTCATTTTGTCGTGCATGTAGTTCTAAGACGACGTTTCTCCTTTGTAGTTTTTTTTTTATATTATTGGTTATGTTTTTACATTTTAATTGTTTAGTTGATTTTTTAAAGTTATTTTATTTTATTTTCTAACCTTAATTATTGTATGTCAATGTGGCGGGTCATAGCTGTGCGAAGCAGATACCAATGTAACACCTATGTCTTTACCTATGTACCAGAATAAAACATTTTGAATTTGAATTTTACGATATAGCCCAATTGTACCCATAGCTTGCAATTCACAAATACCACAAAAGAATGTTAAGTCTAAGTGTTTCTGTTACTTCACATAATTTCAAATAACAAGCAAATTTCGTTTCCATCACTTCTCATACTTAGCAGCTTAAATTGCATCTATCACATTCACACCTTGTTGTTCAGTGTCAAAACGGCGTAAGTTCTTGATGAAGACTCCGACTCGCCCTACATCGAGAAAAACAAAGGCCCTTTTTAACTGGAGACATATTTTACCGTTCTCAGCCCTTAACAAGCTGAAAATGTGCTAGGAACATCATTTGTCGTTGACAAACATGGTAATCAATGAACTAGTTTGAAGTATGGTGTAAGTAAAAGATATTACATTTTTTGTTCGTGATCTTTAAGGGATATTCCGGTAGTCCAATGTTATATAATAAAACAGGTTTTTAATTAAAAAATCGATTATTATTTTTCGATCAGGAGGATTTAAAAATAACTTCTTTTATAACATATTGTAACAGAAAAACGTAAACATTTGATTGTATTCATTGACATATAAAAATGTTAAATTGGTAGTGAGAATGTTTAAAATTTGTAACCTCCACGAACAAAATAGATAAATAAAGCTGGTAGTACGCCACTTTTTACTTCAAACTAGTGCAATTTTCACTCAAATATTTAATCTACAAATTGAAACAAACCGATTCAAATTATACCAACATTTTAACACAAACTTACCCTTGCTTTTGTGAACTTCAATTCTGTTAAAATCATGCAAACTCATAACCTTAGTAAATTTATGAAAAAATGCAAATGAAAATCTAAAGTATTTGAGTTACACGACTGTGCAATGAGTCCGCGTATTACGACCTCGTTGCGTCGCGACCTCTGTAGCCACGGGGTAAACAAAAGAATAAAGATCCGTTCTCTATGAATAAAATAAAAATAGCAAGAGATGGTATCTAGCAAACTGGCTGAGTATGGAATATGCCGACTTATTATATTCCTAATAACAGGAACGTATTAAGTTGGCGCGAAGAGTTAGTAGGAAATAGAGCGGGCAGGATTTATATTTTATTTTCTTCATTTAAGAGACAAAACGTTTGATCGAATATCAATAAACACATTACTCCGAAACCTCAGAGATATGCCCTGGGATTTGAACCAGCTTCCTCCGTGAACATGCAGGCTGTCTAACCTGGGTCATTACTAAGCCAACACGCAATTACAGTAGCACGCATGCAGAGAAAAACCACTCAGAAGACATAATTATCAAAATTAGCATTACACTGCGCTCGTCGCCTCGGTCTCCTATTTTTTTTTTATTGCAGTGAATGGCGAGACGAGCAAGCCGTTCGCCTGATGGTAAGCGATACGACCGCTCATAAACAGTAGCAAAATTGCACTGCGCTGACCATCCTGAGGCACAAGATGTTAAGTCTCAATATGTCCAGTAGTTGCTCTGGCTACAATGTCCTTCAATACGGAACACAACAGTGCATTTAAGCAATGTTGTTTCACGGGAGAAATAGACATTGCGGTGGTACCTACCCAGATGACCTCTCACATATGACCTACCACCAGTAAATAATCTCCTAATGTCATTCGTGATTCGCGCTCTATCTCCTCCCATTTTAAGAGGTCGGTAATGTATCTGCCATCCAAGTGCCGTCGATGTTTAAGGACATTCAGGTAAGCCGTTTGCTATATGGCTTAACCCCTCTCAATCGTTGCTCGATTACATAAGTTGCCATTGTCCAGCAGTGGGATGGATGGATTGGATACAGAAGCCCTTTACGCTTTTGCCAAACTCGCAAAGTGCATCGCCATATCGGACACATATTTCAGGCTCCGGGCTGATATATAATGAATAAAATATATATAATGAATAAATAAAATAATAATAAAAAGTAAACAAATAAATATAACTAATTCTAAATAAAAATAAAAATAATTTAAAATAAATAAATTATGTAAATAAATTAATCAAACCAAGAAATTAAAATAAGTAATACTAAGTATAGGAAATATATTGTTTACAGAGATTAAGTTCTATGTGTATTGACTTGTCCTAAGAGCTTTTAAATTGCCTACGTGACCAATAAATACATTTCATTTCATTTCAATAGAAAAATCTAATATTTGCCACCTCTAAACATTCGTAGGCGAACCAATCAATGTATTAAAGACATTTACAGATTATTCATTTGTATGTGGCAGTATCGATTCTTTTATGTTATTGTTTGCCTTTCCAATCGTCTGATATCCGGTGTAATTGCCCGTTATTATATTGCAAACTTTTATTATTTGACCTTTGCTTCTAATCAGGTTTTGTTTATAGCTATAGCTCCCTCAGATTTAGCGACTTAATTATGGAGTAAAAGGAATTTATGATCCATTTTGTTTTATATTCGAGACATATTGGTAGTCGTGGTAGCTTGTTGATATCCGACGCGATATGTCTGCTAGGTAATCGCGGGTTCGAATCTTTGGACACACTCATAATTTATTGAAATGATATCATTATTTCGGGTCTGGCTGTTTATGAAACCTAGTATCTCTCGTCATTCCTGATACCTACAATACAAGACTCGATCATAGTGTGGAATCAGGACTATGTATTTGACTGTTGGATGCTATTTAATAGCTATTTCAAGTGGGTTTTTCAGTACTACACACTTTAAAGGATAACATCGTGAGAGTACTGTATTTTTAAAGCGATGTGGGTATTTCTAGCTGTTTACACTTTTAAAGATAATGTCGTGAGAGACCTGTACTGTATCAGCTCGTATACGTCCCAATGCAGGGCACTACTACTACTACCTACTCTTCTGTCGAGACAATATCCACATAATAAAACCTTGGCAAGAAGTTTTATAGTATGTGAATTTAAATCCGCTTTATCTGCAATAGGTCAGCGTTGTGGACTTCATAAACCCTCTTCACTTAGCATTCGAATCTTGCAAATCCCAGCGTCCAATAGTGGGCATATCCGTGCTTTATTATGACCAATAAAACCTTATGTAGGTACTTGTTCTTTGTGGTAGGTATCTAGAAGGTCCTTGGTATGGGATCAACAACACGTGGGTGACTATAATTGTTTGTCACGATGTGTACGTACAATTTCTGCTTCATTGATTTTGTTGCAATATACAGGGTATATAAAATTGCTAGCAAAAAGAAGCCGCGTGGTTGTTTTAGTGACTACAAAAACAATGCGATTAAAAATTACGCAACGCGAAAAACGCGAATTCTTTTTTGCCTCCCTATTGAGCTTATAGTTGGTGTAAATAAAACCATTATTAGTGTTAATCTAGCACCAACAAGAAGTATTACTTAATATTACTTAACTATACATACATTTATTTTACTTATTTATGTTTAAAGTATAGTTTTTTCATATTTACTGTCGGCTTTCTAACCTTGATAAGTGTAAATTAAGCAAGACTAAAGAGCGATTGAGAATTAGCATTATGGCCAAGGTAAAGGTTGCAGGAAGTCGCTGGATACAGGCTGCTTCCAATAGGTCGATGTGGAGATCCTCGGGGAAAGCCAATGTTCGGCAATGGACTTCTTGTGGCTGAAGAGAGAGAGATTGCGAGAATTTGGCCAAAATACAAGACACTACACTTACAACAATGCCCCGTACTTACGATAGTACAGAAACAAATCAACAATCCTTCCCAGCCAATCTGTACCAACCAATAAAATAATAGAGCTATAAAATTCATGATAAATGTAGCACTCCGAGATGACACACTCGCACAAATATTTCAGCCTAATGAAATAATGGTACGAGGCGTTTTAAATTGTTGTCTTTACTTGTAACGTAGATTGGGCACAATAGCTGCAAATTGAACCGACTATTTGTCCAACTATTGAGTGGAAACCTTGGGAACTGTCATTGCACCACGTCGGAACGTTTTTGTGGGGGCATTACCCTCATTTTAGACAAGATCAATTACGAACGGAACCTCTGACGTCCAGCTACAAGGTAAATAAATACACCCAACAGTCACATACATAGTCCTGACCCCACATTAAGTTCAGTTAAGTCTTGTGTTGTAGGTATCAGAAACTACGAGAAACTTTTCAGTCTCACAAATATCCAGATCCGAAATAAATATTTGTGGGCCGCACAAACGTTTCTCTCGGTGCCGGAATCGAACCCGCGGCTACTTGTTTTACAGCCGGTGTCTAACTAACTGCGCCACGGAGGTTGTCCAAGACAGGTGCCTACATTTTCCAGGCTCAATTTAGTCAGCTTAATACGGGTATAATGCAAATCCTTGGGAAGTTTTAGGTTCAATACGGGACTTGAGAGATCGGTTGCTGATTATTAAAAGACGTCTGCCAATATGTTCACAGTGTTGCAATTCCAAATCTCAGGGGAATCCTCAAACTTTTCGCAGTTATGTGTGTATTGATAGTCAATCACCACGCACTACTGTAAAGGAAAACATCGTGAGGAAACGTAAATACCATAATGATTTGTAAGAATTTATATGGATTGTAAATTCCGATTAACTCAGCTGTATATTTTTGTTAGCCAATTGATTATTATAAATAATTTTTGAACTGATTTGAATTAGATTTTCATCTGATGTCATTTAATCCCCTGTCTAAATTATCATCAGTATCAACTATAAGAAGTTTACTGTTGAACATAGTTCTTCTCCACTGCCACTTCAACTTGCTAAATGTATGTTAACAAATCTTTTCTACAGGTCTCATAAATTTTGAGTTGATCTCGTAATTATTTATCGCTCTCTTCATAGCTCTGTATGTCACTCTAAGCAGCCTTATGATTATGGAATTTAAAATTTTGTAGAGATCTATCGAAATAAGGGTACGAACACTTTATTTTAGATTAGAGAAATACGACTAATTGGTAAAATAAAAATGACGACACAAAATGTACGGTACTGCATTATCATATTATGTAAAAAATTCCGCATTGAGGTTTTGTTGGATGTAAAATAAATTATTTATTGGAAACTTTGGTTTGTACTTTCGTATTTAACATGATTTATATTACGTAAAAAGTGCATAAAAAATAATAACAAACCTTGCAATACCTTTCCTTTGCAAAAATTACAACCACCGCGCACCTTTCATAACCAATTTCGTAGGGTTCTGCATAAAAAAATCGACGGCAAAAAAACAACAATGGCCCTTACCTGTCAGCCATTTTGTTCCCAACGCTTATGATGTTAGTAAAACTGTAATTGCAAGAGATCAAAAACACCGGCCGATTGTGCCCGCTGAATGCAATTCTACAGAAAATAAAAGACATTCTAAACCTTACGTACTTGGAAATAAGAATGACAAAAATGCAAACGAGGCGAATAAGGCAATTGGTGAGGAATCTGCAATGGATGATCACTGCTATGGAATTTTGACCCTTATTGTTAACGTCGCAATGGACAATATAGTAAATGTTGATGTAGGTAAGGGTGTTTTTGCAAGTCCTTTGTAAGCCAGTGTCAATTCGAAAACTAAATCTTACTGTGAAGATGTTAAAGTGAGAAACAGCAACCCCGTTTTTGAGGAATGCCGTGCAATTTCCTGAGCATCTGAGGTATTTAAAGGAGGATTAAATCAGACATTTAATGACCATCGAACATCCTAATGTGGACGTCAATGAATTATACTTTTTGAACGAGTCAATCCGTTTTAACAACGAGTTTGTGATTCATAAATTGTTTAAATTATCGAACGGTACGAAGTTTAATTTTAAAACTTTTGTTAATTTCTAACTCTTTTTATTGTTTATGCAGGCAGGCGAGCTTGTGGCCCGCCGTATTGTAAGCAGTCGCCGCTGCTCATGGACCTTTGTTTTACCTGGGCTCGAGCACAATTAGGTCTACCTTGATTACTCTCTAAGTCTCGCTTGTGTTAACATTTGTAATGTTACATACATAACCTCATGCCTTTTTATCAGAAGGGGTTGGCAGACGTACCATTAGGCAACCCCGTGGATGTACACGTGCACCTTGTATGTTCCGTCTCACATTCATTTAGATCAATAAATTGAAATCATTTGTTGCTTGCATATTTCACCAGCCTTTTGGTTAAGTATAACGAGCTCTTTCACCAGTATTTTCGGGTTAAGTGATATTTTTGAATTGTTGAACTTCAGTTGTTTTCTTATTCCTTGTCTTTAAAGTTTGTTTTTGTTCCGATCTGGTTAAATAACCTCATGCCTTTTTATCAGAAGGGGTTGGCAGAGGTACCATTAGGCAACCCCGTGGGTGTACACGTGCACCTTGTATGTTCCGTCTCACGATGTGATAGGGGGCGAGCCTTTCGCCATATTCCTCAGGCATAAATTCCTGATACTGATAATGAATATAAAAATTCAATATCACTTGGCCCCACCCGGGTTTCTAACTCGCGACCTCAGCTTTGTAATCGTATCATAGTACAAATACGCCACCGAACTAACAAACCCCGAATGTTAATTATTCTTGATTTCTATTCAATCGTGTAAAGTGTGATAATGCTAGTTAATCATATTTGATAGATAAACTGCTGGATAATAGGGATGGTGCAGTCAAATGTCAGGCTGATGACTGGAAGCACCGTCATTAGTGCGAGAAGTTATGTAATCGCAATCAAGCATGGCGACTTTTAGCAATTGCTTTTTAAAATTACGAAATTTAATTAAGTAATTTTAGGAGCCTATGTTTGGGGATATTGGATTTAAACAATCTCCACGGTTATAGATAAATCTGTCTTTGTTCAAGAGCGTCAATAAGAGTCCTTTAATTATTACCTAATTTAACAGAAAATGTATGAGGCATTTTAAGAATCATCTGTATACAATAAACCCTTGGATTCCTTGATTCTTTCCTTATTTACGTTGCGTTTCCAAGTATTTTTGTAACCGGTTCCTTTTTAAACATTATCTTTGTTTCTATTATGAGAATCATTGATCCCTCCAAAATCATATAAAATTCACACATTCTACTATCTAAGAAGCTTTCCAGCAATATAAAAGGTAATAAAATTAAGACTTTTATTAATATGAAGATATTTTCTCTCAGCCCGATCAGTAAAGCTTAGGGACATAGGTTTTTAAAACAATCCAAGAATGGTCAAAGATTAAGTAATGCGTAAGAATTGAAACTCTACTAACTTTTAAAGCCTTGGTAATTTAGTTTCATTTAGATCAATAAATTGAAATCATTTGTTGCTTGCATATTTCACCAGCCTTTTTGTTAAGTATAACGAGCTCTTTCACCAGTATTTTCGGGTTAAGTGATATTTTTGAATTGTTGAACTTCAGTTGTTTTCTTATTCCTTGTCTTTAAAGTTTGTTTTTGTTCCGATCTGGTTAAATAGTGAAATCTATCAAATGAGGAATTAATTTATTGCAGCTTTTCAAAACAGACTCCTTAAAGGCCTGCATTATTGGTTTTGCAATTCACTTTACGAATACGAGTTTGTATTCCAAACAACTCCAAGTTGCCCGTGCGCCGTTCACGTCACTTACAATAAAATCAATATAATATCTCTATTAAAGCTGTCAACAAACTTGTCGGCATAGCAACCTTGTAAATATTACACACACAATTTAATTTGCATAATAGATAAATCATTAAACCGATACCAATTTGCACATTATATAACCCCTCATAAAATCAACTTTGTTGCTACATTTTCCACTGTAACCGAGAATATTGCGTGGTCAGCATTATCTTAAGCCCCGTCATAAATCCATAAACAAATTATCTAGACCGTCGTAACATTTACAATGATTTAACACCCGCGCACCATCACCTAACCACTTAAGCATGATACATTTTATTCACGATTCCCTCCATATATCAAACGCCTTAAATACTCACGTCTGCATCTATACAATTTAAATCCATTTCGATCAAATCAATTTTGTTAATATTTTTGCGCATTATCCTCACAATGCGACAGTATAATGCCTTAATTTATCGTCACTGTATATATTTTTTGTAATGAGAGTTGTCATAAATTGTCGTCGAGTTTGCGCAAATGCAAAGGTATGCGTTGACATTTCTCAGCGGCATTTCGAGCTCGCTAAATTGTCGGAGTCAATAGTAAGGGTTTTGAAGGAACATTGCAGTGTTGCATCTACACGCCCTCGAATGCGACCCTTCCCCTTACAGAATACTATGGAATACTTACATGCGGCTTAGTAGCCAGTCTGGTTTTGTGATTCCATGCGCGCGGTCGGAACGAGCGTCGACGCTCCGGCGTGTTACATATAATTTGTATTTCGAATACGAAAGAAAAATATCGGAACTGACAATTCCAATTTTAAAATCACCAATCGGCGACTCGATGTAATGAGTTACGTTCGAAAAAATAGTTATCGCATCGCACTGAACTTTTTTAAAAGTTTCGTTTAAAAGTTTATGATTTTTCGTGATTATTTCTTTCGGTTTGTACATTTTGTAATATTATTGTGATTGCTTTGTTATTGTTCAGTTTTGTGGTTATTGTTTGGACGTTATTTTTTGTTTTTTCAATTTGAATTTTCCGGTTTTGTTCATTATTTTGGAAGTTTCTATAATGTTGTCGTGAAGTGTCTGGTGTTTAACTTTTTAAGTGATATTCGGGAGGATGTTTAAATAGTGACCTTTGTCAAATATTTTGAGTACAATGAGGCTTCTTTGGAAAGTTTTGTGCTCTCTGCTTTTACTGGTACAAGCAGTTCTTGGTAATTGGTGGTAAGTTTTATTGATAATATAACTATTATGTTCTAATTTACAAATTTTAATCTATCTAAATCTATAACACTAGTTACCTATGTTTACGAAGATGTAAAAACGAAGAAAGATGAACACAATATTCTACGGAACAATACAACGACTTCTAAAAATAATTTCATAACACCTGCTATGGGTAAATAACGGATATATTTTATACTTACTTAGGATGTCTACACATAGACATAGAATGAAGATGTAACTACTAACTAGTTATACAAATCGTGTATTAGGGCTAGCTTTGGCAATTAAGGTATCCGCTTCCCAGTTAGAAATCAGTAATACCAACCCAGACGCACTAATACATGTGTATCTTTATCTAAACGCATAATGCTGTGTACACATTAAGTTTCTTATTTATTTGCATATCATTAAAACTGGTTGCGATCGGAGGAAATTGAGTTTTAAAAATTAACTTGTTTTGCCTTTCGATCCAATATCGAATATGTTGTGATATTTAAGGGTTAAAAAGTAGACACGAGTTCTGTTTATAGTGATGTAATTAAGTTGGATCAAATAATTATTTTAAGAACAAATGTTGATGGTTCTGTGGAGACTTCTAAAAATATTTTCCCTGATTCAGTAATGGTAAAGCTTGATAGAAAATTAATAACGCTAAAATTGCATTAGAGAAGACAGCAAAGAAAAAAAGCAACAGCGATAAAGAAAATATGTTAATTTATATGAACACAACCAGTTATTATAGTGAAAAAATTATAACAAAACCAATGTATATTTAAAATATATTGTCTAAAAAACTTTCTATTGCTCAAATAAGTATATAGTGACTGTGTGCCATAACAATAAGTCTAAAAATGTCTTTAATAAATGTTATCTGAACGGAAATAACTAAATTCCATTTCTTTGTAACCAGTTGCGGTTTTAGAAAAAATACAAAAATTGTTTCGATTAAATTTTTGCGACATTTTTGTGTTTGTGATTTAGGTCGTATAATATTTTTAGTGAATTTTACAGTTATACAGTTTCTTAATATACATCCATTTCATTTTAAATTACAAAAAATGTATTTTTTGGTTCAACACTAAAATTTGTTTCTAAAACATATCAAAAACTTTGTACTTAAATTTTAAATTTCCCGTCGACTTAGTTACATCGTAGTACATGATAGTTATTTCATAAACTTTGCTTACCGAGTAGACCAAGATCCCGTGGCATCAGTCATTCGTCATTTTATAACCGCTGAAAGTTTGTCAGCGTGCCTTTAAGATAGGCATCACACGATCAGCTATTATGAAGTGCCGATCGTGGTGGCTTTGGAAGTTATCAGTTTCAATGTGCTTAGAATGTCCTGGAAAAATTCTCTACTACCCTATATAATGTGTCCCACTGCAGGCCACAGGACTCCTCTACAATCGAGAGCACGACTAAGAGTGGTTAGGCCATATAGTCCACCACGCTGGCCTAGTGCGGGTTGGCGGACTTACATACCATAGAAATTCTTATATATCGCTATAGTATGCAGGTTTCCTCACGATGTTTTCCTTCACCGTTTTAGTGCGTGGTGATTGATTATCAATACACACATGACTCCGAAAAGTCAGAGGTGTGCCCTGGGATTCGAACCCGCGACCACCGTGAACATGAAGGCAGCCGCGTCTAGTCCGTTAACCAACAGGCCACCACGCACTAACCACGATCGGAACATCATAATAGCTAATCGTGTGCTGCCTATGTTGAGGCATGCGCAAACATTCAGTTTTCATAAAATGACGAAAGTCTGGCGGCCACGGGCTCTTGTTCTAATCCAATACACTTATTCTACAGATTCTGATACTAAACAGAGATTGTCCATGTAACTTTCACTATTTTTGTAATTTATTAATAAGTCTACGTGTATTTTTTTAAAATAAATATTTCGAAAATGATCGGTGATACAGTTGTTACTATATATGTGTACATATTTTCTGAAAAATATAGAAAAAATCTAAATCGAATCTATTTAACTACTGAAGATTCTAATATCGGTTATTACTCCGTACTGAAATAGGCATAGACAAATTCCTATTTCCTGTAATTCCAATTGCAATCACGAACAGCACAGTACATCGTCTGGCTAAATATAGCGTTTCCCTAAACAAAAATAATGCATTTGTTTACATTTTGCTTAGCATTGTTTGACATGTGTTTGAACTCGAAAACAGAATTTATGCTATTCATAAATAACGTCACATTTAAAAGTTTTCACTAACCAGTAACCGTAAAACAATCAAAGTTGTTTTTTTTATAATTTTTTGACACTTATGTATCGAAATTGATTCCAAACAAATCGCAAACACGTTTCCAAATGATATTGATTAACGAATTGATCATTTTGCGTAAAAGATCGATTTTAAAAATCAGTTTAATGGTATTGATCGATTCCGACATTCTATAAATTGGCCTAATTCATATTACAGACAGGTACAAATACATTTGGGATAGATATGTTTACTAAATAGTCTAATCTTAGTGACTGATCAAATTAAGAATAGGACCAAAAATACATTAATATACCAAATATATTATACAATAAACACGATTTATCGATTATCACGGCTATAATATGCTTCATCAGAAACGTTTAAACAGGAAAGTGATAACAAATCGATTAATCGGTGAACAATTTTCTCGTACGTACTCTTTTTACTTAGAAATCAATTATTTTCAATTACAATTGATTCGAAAATTGTTTACAAGAATTGTAATTGAGGAATCCACGTTTCTATTGGTTTAATGGGTTTGTTTATGTAATTTTTTCTACGCTACTACTTTTTATTTTTATAATAAAATAATAATAATAATAGTTTTTATTATTGGCACAATAAAGATAAACTAAACTACGAGTAAACACTTTATATGCCTAAAATATTGTGCCAACAATGAGCCACTCTTTCAGCTTGTATGCTGCGATATCACCTGAATAATACCGCAGCGCTGGTTTTCAAAGAGAAGTTCAAGTGACACACAGTCGTCCAGTTGGTACAAAAACAAATTGGAGCACAGAACAAATAATAATTATTTATATAAAACAGACAATTCATATAAAATAAAATAATACAAAAATCAAGTGTAACAAAATAAAAAAGAGTTAAAAAAATATATGCATTAGTAATAAGAAAAATATAAACTATCTGAGTGGGTAGATTGTTGCAACGATCACCTCACAAACATTCATAACCGTCATTATGAGCCACGCGTAGGATAGCCAATGCACATCTTAAGACTAATTCAAAAGTAATATAGGTAATTATGCTATTCATCTTGTTTCACGAGTGGCATCAAAACAACACCATTTTCACAAACGGGCACTTTGAAACAAATTACAATTTCCGTTCATGAACTTTAGAAAAAAAACACTACTTCATGGAAACAGTATTTCATGGAATTCAAACTAACAAACACCATGTGGTAAGTACAAGCTACTCAACTCATCAAGCTTTACTATTATTATTTATTTATTTTACAGAAAGCATAAACTTAGCAACTATTGAAGTGTCTTGCAAAACTGTACAGAGTTCTGTTTTTAGACCGGATCAGTTTTTAGACCCGGTTTAAAGTGATAATAGGATTTAACGATATTTAATAAATATTTCCGACATTATACTTAGCTCCGAATTCCTTAGAAAGTATACAGGGACAAAAGCCAAAAAAAGATTAATTTTAAAATGTATAAATTGTATAGTTTAGTTGCTTGGTACTTGCCATATCTTCCGTGCTTCCGTTCATTTCAGTCCAAATTAAAGTTGCCTGGAAGAAATCGCCGACAGCTATAAGGCCGCCGTTTGTTACACATAGTGTTATTATGTCTGTTAATTTATGTGGTGTACAATAAAGTATTTATAAATAAATTACTCAATCCTCATTTATTGAATATCTCCATAACAAATTACGCGCCCAGAGTAGCAAATATATTCAACTTATAGATAAGGGGTTAAACTATTTTTTATTAGAGAATATACCATCTAATCTAAAAAAATATTCCAATACAAAATTTTAGAAATTATTCCATCAAATTCCAATAAGTAATTTTAAGAAATACTAAATCATTGCACCCTGTAGAGACTGGTAGAGTTTCTGGAAAACTGATGTAAGGTTTTTATAAACGGTTGTTTTGTTGATTTGTTCTCTGCCATAATTAACTGATTTTAAAATAGCCGTTATCTTGTCCGTAAGCTATTTTATGTAAAAATTCAAACTACCTTCAAATTAAGTGTAACCTAATTTGCAATCAAGTCTAACTTAATTTGCAAGTGTCTACTTAAATCGGAATTAAATATAATATATAATATAATATATACAAGTTATATTTGAAAATATAGCTTATTTAAAATTACTATCTCACCCTTTAAGTTGGAACAAATAACACATATCTACAAAATTTCATTATAATCAGTTGAGTGGTTTAGGAGCCCATCGCGTACTAACAACGTGACACGTGAATTATACAGGGTATATCAAGACTGCTACCGAAAACGAAGCCGGGTGGTAGTTTAAGCGACTTCAGACACAATGCAACAGAAAAAGTTGCAAAAAAAAGCGACAATTTTTTTTTTCTTTTTTTTTCCTATGGCCATATTTGGGTGGTAAATACATTTTTTCCTAAAATAATAGTGTATACCCTTTTATTTATAAATACTCTAAGGTATAAAAGAGTTTAAATTATTATTTTAGCAAAAACTATGGATTTACCACCCAAAAATGACAATATTTAAAAAATCATAAAAAATAATTGTCGCATTTCTAGGCGAAATTTTTAATTGAATTGTGTTTGTAGCCACTAGAACTAACACCCGGCTTCGTTTTCGGTAGCAGTCTTGAGATACCCGGTATATATTAAGATGAGGCAAATAAAACCTTTTTTTTGATATGTCTATGTCAGAAGAACAAAATGAAAAAAAAAGAAACAATTTGACACCAGAGTATGTATGCGTGTACAAATACTTATGTATGTATGTGTGCGTGAAATGCATGGCAGTGTGTGTAATGTTTTATTTTTTGATTTAATGTACTTTATAAGCATTATTATCGAAAAATATTAGCGTTCTGCACTTCTCCTGCACATAAACTATAAGTGTGCCAAATTTTATGCTCCTGCGTCCGTGCAATTTTCGTAAAAAGGGGTCTCTAGTTTTTGCATCACGTATTAATATATAGATAATATATACGGTATATTTTTGATTTTATCATAAATCTATAATAATCTTAGAAAAAAATAAATTAAGATATTTTAATAATCAAAATGTTAATTTTCTCGTCAACGTTGCTATCTAGAACATGAACTATTTAAAGAAATCAATGTCGATCAATTTATTAGCACAGATAAAAAAATATTCACACATATTTTTCCGTGAATATATATGAATTACTATCTATAAATTAACAAATTAAATAACTCGAACATTTTCTGTCTTCTGTCCGAAGGGCGATAAAATCCATAAAAAAATCCTTTTATAACAATGTCTAACACTCGCGTAAATTTTAGAAACCATTATAAAGTATAGATCGTTTAGAAACTGAAGTCGCCGAAAGCGCTCTTATCAAAATAATAACAGTTTTTCTCTTTTCACATTATATTATATTGGACTCATATGTGAGAGGCCACCTGGATTGGTACCACCGCAATGTCTATTTCTCCTACCATTCAGCAGTGCCAATGCACTACTGTGTTTCGATTTGAAGGACATTGTAGCCAGAGTAACTAGGGGACATATAGAGACCTAACATCAAAAGTCTCAGGATGGCGAGCGCAGTGGAATGTCAAGCATTGCTTTGTAATTCAAGGTGTTTGATTTTGCTACTGTTTTTGTATCGTTTACTATCAGGCGAACAGCATGCTTGTCTTGTCATTCATTGCAATAAAAAAATGTTAGTACCCTATGTACCATAAAATAATGAGTATAAATGCTTTTCATTTATGTATATTATGAAAACATATCTCAAGCAATGCGTTAAATAGATATTTTTAAAATTTTATATTTAGTTCAAAATTTTGCCACATACCAATACATGATAGATGAGTTGTATGAATATTTAATGTCTTGATAACTGTTTCTAGTTTCTTAGGTTATAAAGCGGGCAAGCTCGCGGTCACGGCGACATTACGAGTCACATCTGGTACTGAAACACTTTGATGTGTCAGTGGTCTATATCCTGAGCGACAAACGCAGTTAAACACGTATTTATAACATGGGCTAGCTAACTTTCGCTATATGCGGACAAAATGCTACCTTTTTTGTTCGTTTAGGCTCGCCGCAGATACAAATCTTTTTGCGAGAAACGCGATTTGTTGCGTTTGGTATTTTGTTTGTGGGCAGCTGATTTTTTCTTAATTTCAGTGTTTTTAAAATGATTCAAAGTGGTAGAAAATGTTGTCTCCATTTTGAGGCTAAACATTTGCAAATATTGAGAAATATATTCCAATATATTTGCTAGTATAAACAAATTCTAGATGTTTGAATAATTATGACGATCGGCAGATCAGTTGGTCGTAGAAGGGAACATATTAGCCTAGATTTTAAAATTAATATTAAGAAACATGAAATGATATCAAAACTTTTATCTATTCTATGTATTTTTAATTAATTCATAATAAAATACACATAATATAAACTGCTATCTTATCTTATATTTCCAATATTTATGTCTTTTTAATAGATAACTGTGGGAAAATAACTTGAGACTTGATACATAAAATAACATTTGGTTCACTTTCACAGTTTGCTTCGCCGGGATCTCATAGTCGTTTGATATTTGGTAGCATCGGTAGCATTAATTCACTATAAGTCGTTTCGTTGTATGTTCTTGAATGACATAAGAAATAATGATAGTAAAATATCATTTAAATATGAACTAGAATAGGAAGAAAAAGAAGATGAACTAATAGGTAATAAGTATTCAAATCTTATAGAGCCTTGTTAATAAATTCGGCTGAGCGAGGGATTAACTTTAGACCAAGGATCTAGAATTGAGTTTATTATTATGAATAATAAGAATATGAGGATTGGTAGATGTTCTTGTACATTTGATTGCTAAATATAGTATACACTGGTGGTAGGTCTATCATATGTGAGAGGCCGCTTGGGTAGGAACCACCGCAATGTATATTGCTCTCACACAACAGTGTAAATGCACTGTTGTGTTATGGTTTGAAGGACATTGTAGCTGGAGTAGCTACTGGATATATTGAGATGTCACATCTTGTGTCTCTGGATGGGGAGCGAAGTGGAATGTCAAACATTGCTGTGTAATTTATGATGTTGTTTGGTTTTGCTACTGTCCATGAGCGGTCGCCATTTACCACAATATAAAAAGCCTAATATAGCCCACTGCTGGGAGTTGGCTACGTCGACTTTTGGTGTGTTCGATTCAAGGTCCCGGAGTTTCTCAAAAACACCGATCGAGCATGGGGTTTTTAATCGGCAAAGTACGGTATTCCTTAGTTATGAAGTTATTTTGCTTTTAAAAAATCTACGTCCTTTTAACGGCGTAGTACGGTTTACTGGTTAGCGGTTACAGTTATTTATTATTAATGTAAAAGTCGTTCGTCTGCGGCGGACCTATTTCGACGTGTGTCGGATGGTAACAAACGCAAGGAAACACACTCGTGCGCGATTTCAATGCAACATTACTGTATGACTGCCGCACGGTCTTAGAAAGTGGGCTTCGGGTAATGCCATGAAATCTTATGCACCTATGTTTCATTTGTTTATTGAGTTTAGAGTAAATGCTAGCGATTGCTTAAGTACCGTCATTGTCGAGGTTTTGTTGAAAATTATTGTTTAACTAGCGACCTGGTTCGACTCCGCCCAGTTGCAAATAATCTTTTTTGAAAATTTTCTTTCGCCTAAGTTTAAAAAGGAGAATGTAGGATTCTAATTTTGAAATATTTTTTCAAATCAGTCTAGTAGTATCAGAGCACATTTACTGCAAACAATCAATTCTTTCCTTTTTTAAATTAGTTTAAATAAAGGCAGAAATATTTTTCTATGACTTCTTATGGTTGAAAAGAGAGGCAGGGAAAGTGTATGTGTGTGTGTAAGAGAGAGAGAGAGAGAGAGAGAGAGAGAGAGAGAGAGAGAGAGAGAGAGAGAGAGAGAGAGAGAGAGAGAGAGAGAGAGAGAGAGAGAGAGAGAGAGAGAGAGAGAGAGAGAGACTGACTGAAATGAATAAATATATCCAACATTCTCATACATAGTCTTAACCCGACACTTGTGTCATGGTCATCAGAAACCATGGACGTTCATTCTCAATAGTAGCATGTGTCACTATGTTGGTATTTTCATGATATTTACGCTTAGCAGCGATGGTTGATGGTTCACATGGCGATGACCGCTAACCACCAGGCGGGCCGAATGCTCACCTGCCTTCGAATACGAATAAAGAAAAAAAAGAAAAAAAAAAGTGTTCAAATCCGGGGCGGATTTGAATATTCCACAAATAGCAACATCCTTGTACATACTGCGCGTTTCCGATCTATTCCCGACCTATTATTTACTATAATTTTCCATAACATCCCGCTGATCTCGTTAACTGGGTAAACATAATTAATGAATAATAATACGCTTATGAGGTGCAAAGTTCAGTTTAACGTTGTATGTTGTATATGCTTTGCCCTTTTTAAGGGAAACAGGAATCTTAATCGTTGACGCAAGACTTCAAATATTTTAAGAACTATCTTTGTTGGTATTTTGCTACTAACTGTGGCAACACATGGTTTAGTAATGAAATATTATGTTTATGCGAAATCAATTTCAACTTTAACCATATTAAAGAACTTGATCTAATTGATCTCACTGCCACGTGCTAATCTATTGGGCTATGTCGATTAACTTGTTCTCTGTCGGATATACTTATTTCTGATTCTATTCGATCCTGGAAGTGGTCAAGCCACGTTCTTGTTAACTATGACTCAGCATGAATGTGCAGACTCTTTCGGGGCGGTACCACTGTCTCACAGAAATCGACATGAGCACAGATTTCTCGCGTTTCTTTCTGTGAGGGAGGTTGCCGGATACTCAATATTCCTTCATTATTACCATTCCTTTTCCTTACGCTCATCTTTCGCTTAAATGTTCCAGCAATAGATCTATGATCGAAACATTGAGGAGGTTTATGGGCTGCACGGGTCTCTTACCATCAGGTAACCTGCTGGCCGCTTGCCGTATATATTCTTCTTCTTCTACCTAACATTTTCCCGGCCGGTGCCAGGGTCCGCCTTTCGGCATATTCTTCTCCATTTCACCCGATCTTCAGCATCCTCAATAGTAAGGCCTTTGACCCTCATATCTTCCTTGACGACATCTAGCCAGCGCTTCTTTGGTCTACTCTTCAGTCAAGGTCCGGGTATATTGAGGCTCAGGCATACATTGACGACGCACTCCTGTAGTTTGCGCTTTCCCGGACATATCCTTCAGAAAAATCCTTCAGAGAAACATTGACAATATCTAGCTTCATAGTTCGTTGACTTTGATTTGGTGGACCAGTCCCATCGTCAGTGCCCACGTCTCGGTAATATAGTACAATATAGTACAAATGTTGCGACTTGTAATATCGGCGGCATTTCGTCTGAGCCAACAGAGTTATTTTTAGCACTAATGAGAGCAAGTTAACAGGCCAATGTCATTTTCAACATTTACTAATTGTTTTTGAAAATGTGCAGGTTCGAATCCCATCCACACCTGATTTTTCGTAATTTAATGACGACGGTAACAAATTAAGGAGTAAGAAGTAAGTACAATTATTGTAATAGTCACAGAGCGGATAACTAATACCTCAGTCCGCCCCGTAAGCACGAAATCTGTAAAGTAATCGAAACGTCGGGAAATCTAAAATGTTAAAATTAAACCAAATCCGCGATAAAATCCGTAAATAATAGTTTTATTTCAATGTGTAACATTCGCGTAAACCTAAGAAACCATAAAGTAAGGAGACCTGCATGACAAAGATATTTTTACCAGGTTTTCTTAAAACTTGTGAGAATTCATATGTCGTCTTAGTCAACTTAGGAAGGTATCCTCATCGTTAAAACAAGTACTAATAAATTATAAACAATGATTGTACCCACCGGAAAAATTCCAAATGTTAGAAGTATGTACTAGAATCGTAATGTATCTGTAACATAGTTTTCTGACTAAACTTAATAAATGTTAGGTGTATTTTGCGAAGTTTTTTAGATTTACATTTTATGTCCGTAAAATTATATTTTTACGGATTTTGTCCCTGATTAGGCATAATTAAAAAAAAATAACTTCCCGAAGTATCGATTACTTTACAGCTTTCGTAGTCACGGAGCGAATTCTTTAAAAAATTGTTTTATTTCAATGTATTAGGCAAATTTTACTTATTTAACTACACACGCCGGCAGAATTAGAGGAACACGCGGTAAATATTGAATTTCTTAGAAAATATTATAATAACTGAATGTTTTTATTTTTCAATATTTAAAATGAGGCAAAATTTATAACAAATTACTATAATTGAGTAAAAAAATACTTTAATTAATGACGCAAATGCAATTAAACGGAAATACAGTAAAATGAAATTTCTGTATTGTCAAATGTAATCGTGTTTTTTAAAAACTTACAGAAATAATTTAAGAAAATTAATAATGCGTGCTTTTTTTTTTTTTTTTTGGAGGGTAGTCTTCCTATATACACGGTTAAATTTTGCTCTCGAATTAAAAAATTATAAAACTCATTGTTATTGTTCCAAATAAGCTTTAATGAATACTATAATCGGTTAATTACTGTTACTTGCCGGTGTAGTGTTATTTCCTATAATCAGTCCTTACATCAACACTTTTGCACAACACTTGTTCGCAATGGACTCCATCAAGGATACACTGGCTGACATGATGGAGATGTTCCATAAGAGGATGGCTGACTTCGAGACTGAGTTGCAAAAATCACCAAGCTCCGCACCCAGTTTGGCAGCTGATTTTGGTTCCTTCCGCGCGTTCGTCACCAAGGCCCTTACATGTCTTCAGCAGCAGGTCGAGCTTCTTGCACGCAACATCGACAACATTGAAATGAGAGGTCGTAGGAAGATCTTGCTGTTGCACGGTGTGAAGGAAGTGAGTAAGGAGGACACTACACTTCTGGTGGCAAATGTGATAAGGGACCACTTTAAGCTGAAGGACTTCTCGCCGCTCAACATAAAAAGATGTCACAGAATGGGTCGTATCTCCGAGCCTGAAAAACCCCGTCCCATTCTTTTTAAGCTCCATGACACAGCGGTTCGAGATGGGCTGTGGTACTCCAAAACCAAGCTTAAGGGTTCCGGAATCACTATGTCCGAATTTTTGACAAAAGCGCGTCACGACTTATTTATGGCTGCGCGGGCGAAATTCGGCATTACAAAGTGTTGGACTCAAGAGGGCAACATCTATGTTGTTGGTACGGATGGTGTGAGGAATCACGTTCACTGTCTTCATGACCTGTCCCACATCGGAAGTGCTGACGATGGCAAAGCTGGTACTCGAACCAAGATTACGAGGTCCAAGCGCACAGGCATTAACAAGAAGTGATAATTTTATACAACTGTTTTCGCATACTGGCCGGGTAAAACTGTTTGTTGTAATGTTTACTGTTGTGTTACATTTTTGCTACCTACCCACTTTACTTTTTTTTTGTGCTGTCATTTTGATTGTTTACTTTGTTGCGTTCCATGTCATGTTATTTAATATACCTAACACTATACTTGTTATATTTGAAGTCTTGTTTTGTATAGACAGCTTGATTTTTATTCATTTATTATAGATTATACCTAAATAATATTATTTTCTTTGTTTTTTGTAAACCAGTAAGTTTTTATTAGCATAATAATGTTTTTTTTTGTCTTTAATGATGATTTATATATATTTTTATATTGTTGTTTGATGTCAATGATTTTATTTTTTCATAGTTTTTATATATTTCAAGGTTCTTTTTTTTTTTCTATACTTTTTATGGTTTCATAGTTTTAATGCTGTATTATTATTGTTTTTACCCGGCCGTTATCATTTTTTGTTTTTGTTGTTGTGTTATTTTTTTATTCTTTTTTTTTTAATTTGTTGTCAAATTTTATTTTGCTATCACTTGACACAACCGGCAGGTATAACAAATGGTGCCTAAAAGCAGGCCATACATATTGTAACAAATTTTTGGTTGATCTTTTGTTACCTATTATATCATATTATTTATTTATAACATATATATTTTACTTTATTTTGTATAAGTATACATATATCTTTATACTAAATTATCATGAGTGAAAATGACAGTGACTCTGACGAGTTTTTCTCGGCAGAGAGTGAAAATAGCAGTTTCACTAGTATACCATCATTATGTGATACACTTTCATCTCAATTTTCTGATGTTCCTAAGAATTTCAATGTCGTGCATATCAATGCACAGAGTATTCCGGCCCATTTCACTGATATGTTAGCTGGCTTTGACTGTGCGAATCTCCATGCTATTCTTGTTTCAGAATCTTGGCTGAAGCCATGCCTTCCTTCTAGTTCCTACTCTCTTCCCGGTTTTCAACTTATCAGGAACGATCGTACCGTTGGCGGTGGTGGTGGGGTGGCCATATATATACGTACCGGTATTTCATTTTCCATTATACATACGTCACCCCAGCCGCCACCCCCAAATGGTGGTGAGCATCTGTTCCTGGAGGTTGAACTCCTTCACACTAAAATTCTTCTCGGTGTTTATTATTGCCCCTCTCTTCGCATTGACTATTTCTCTTCTTTAGAAACCATTCTTATTAATCTCACTCCATCGTACAGTCATAGTATAATCATGGGAGATTTCAACACATGCCTTCTGAAGAAGGATCACCGCTCTTCTTTGCTATCTTCTGTTTTAAATTCCTGTAACCTTTCTATCTTACCGCTCCATGCCACACATCACTTCCCTAATTCCACTCCTTCACTCCTTGATCTCATCTTCGTTTCTTCTCCTCATCTTGTCGTGAAGCATGGACAATGCGCAGCAGATGCCTTCTCATATCACGACCTTATTTACTTGTCTTTTAAAATTCGTCCCCCTAAAGATAGATGTAAGGTTGTGATGCGGCGCTGCTTTCGTGGGGTAGATTCCGTAAGACTTCGTGAGGATGCCAGCAACATTGACTGGGTCCCTCTGCTTACCTCGAGTACAATCGATGATAAGGTTAACATTTTTTCCACCAACATTACAAAACTGTATGATGTACATGCTCCATTACGCACAGTTAAATTAAAACACCTTCCCTCCCCGTGGCTCACGG
This sequence comes from Hyles euphorbiae, assembly GCA_023078785.2. Lineage (NCBI taxonomy): Eukaryota > Metazoa > Arthropoda > Insecta > Lepidoptera > Sphingidae > Hyles > Hyles euphorbiae. The sequence goes on along the minus strand of CM041056.1, from coordinate 5,914,264 downwards.
ATGAAATTAAGTCGATGTTATCAAGGAAAGCTGCAGCTAAGTCTAGGTTTAAGCGTAGACCTAATTCCTTGAACTGGGAAAAATTTGTAGCTATCCGTAATCTCTGCAACAAGTTGTGTAGAAATGCTCAACGCCGATATGTCCATGAATCTGTTGAAAACGGTGATCCAGCTAAAGTTTGGAAATTTCTTCGATCTATGGGAGTTGGAAAGTCACGTCCTGATTTAAGTTTTCATAACATAAATATTGATTTATTAAATTCACACTTCACAGCATCTCCCTTTTTTGACAGGGCTACAAAAGATAAAACCATTAATGATCTTTCATCTATTCCAACCCCTAATTATTCTCAATTTGTCTTTAGTCAATTCTCCGATTGTGATGTTAAAAAGAGCATTTTATCAATTTCCTCCAATGCAGCTGGGAATGACTGTATCAGCCGAAGTATGATATTACCTATCCTTGACCAAATTCTTCCTATCATATGTCACATCCTTAATTTTTCTATCTCGAACTTCGTCTTCCCATCTTTATGGAAGGATGCAGAAGTTATTCCTCTTCCCAAAAAACCTAATCCTGTATCCTTTTCTGAATATCGGCCTATTTCAATTTTACCGTTCCTTTCAAAGGTCCTCGAAATCCTTATCCATCATCAATTAAGTTCCTTTCTTACTGACAACAATCTCCTTAATCCATTTCAATCCGGATTTCGTCCTGGTCATAGTACAACCACTGCATTGGTTAATATTACAGACGACATCAGATCTGCAATGGAGAGCGGAAAGCTAACGGTGCTAGCCTTGCTAGACTTTAGCAATGCGTTTAACACTGTAGACCACGATGTTCTGTTAAGTATGCTTCGCTCTATTAACATATCTCCAGCGGTAATTGATTGGTTTCGTAGTTACCTGACTGGGCGCCGGCAGCGCATACGCATTGAAGCTGCAGTGTCTGCTTGGTGTGATACCTTTGCTGGCGTTCCTCAGGGCGGCGTTTTATCTCCTTTACTCTTCGCACTATTTATTAATTCAATACCCTATAAACTTATTTCTTCCTACCACTTGTATGCAGACGATTTACAGATTTACTACCATGCCCCGGTGGACAGAATGGCGGAAGCTATTGCTGCAATAAATAAAGATCTCACTCGGATCAATGAGTGGAGTGGGATGCATGGTCTCACAGTAAACCCTTCTAAAACTCAGGTCATTGTTGTTGGCAGCTCCAGGATGGTTTCGCAACTGAATTTAAATCAATTACCCCAGGTTTCATTCAATGGCTGCCTGATTCCTTTTTGTGATGTCGTAAAAAACTTGGGCGTTTTAATCGACAAAAACTTATCCTGGGGTCCCCAATTGCAACAACTTAGTCGTAAATTGTTCGCTGCAGCGGGGTCCTTGCGAAGATTACGAAATTTTCTACCTATTCCCACGAAAATTGCGCTTGTCCAGTCTCTTCTTTTTCCTCTCCTTGATTATGATGATGCTAGCTACCTAGATCTCACCGAAGCCCAGTTTGAAAAGCTTGAGCGACTTCAAAATTTCTGCATTCGGTTTGTATTTGGACTTAAAAAATATGACCACGTCTCTGAATATCGAACTAAACTCAAGTGGCTATCAATACGCTTTCGCCGGAATACTCGCATCCTTTCACTTCTCTATACCATATTATTTCATCCCACGACTCCAAATTATTTAAAACGTCGCTTTCATTTCTTAAGCAATACCCATGTACGATCTCTTAGGTCTTCAGAAAATTTGATTCTAGAAATTCCTAAGCACAGCACATCATTCCTAGATAAATCTTTTACTGTCCATGCTGCTCGCTTATGGAATGAGCTACCCCTGACAATAAGACTTGCTAAGTCTCTGCCTATTTTTAAGAGATTAGTCAGAACGCACTATTTGTCACAACAGTAATATATTATGTACAAATATATTTTCTCTCATATATATATATATATTTCTTTTTTTCGTTACGTTTATAGTATAATATATGTAGTAAAGTCACATTTTAGTTTGTGTAGTTTATGTAAGTGTATACTTGTATTATATGTGTGTATATGTATATATGTATGTATGTGTGTATGTATGTATATATGTATGATGCCTATTTATAAAGCTTTTAGTTGTACATGATTTTCTTCCTTTCCTTTTTAATGACTATCTTCGATTTTCCTTCTCCTATTCATTCCAATCCATTCAAAGGTTGTCTGGAAGAGATCGCCGTTAGCGATAAGGCCGCCGTTTGTACGTACTTATGTTATAAGTTCCTTAGTTGTAAAATTATTTTATTAAATTTTGTGTACAATAAAGAATTATAAATAAAAAATAAATAAATGCGTATTGCTACCACGAGCTCTGATAAGAGTCTGGATATGATCCTTCATGCTTTTAATGACGTCATCAATCATTTTTTGCGACAAATTCTCCCACTCTTGCACTAACATTAATTTGAATCCTTGGACGATCTTAGGGGCTTGGTTTCTTCCATTTATCTTTTTTCCGATGACGTCCCATTCGTTCTCTATCGGATTCATGTCTGGTGATCTTGCTGGACAATCCATTTGCGCGATTTGGGCCTGATTTAAGTAGTCGCGAACCATTTGCGCTGTGTGCGGCCGCGCATTATCATGCATAAAAAAAAATATTCGCCTATGGATGGTGCAAAAGACAATACATGGGACTCTAAGATCTCTGCGACGTATCTTTGTGCAGCTAAAGACCCATTTTCTATAAGTATTAACTCCGCGCGTGCTTTCAAACATATACCACCCCATACCAAAATTGACCCTCCGCCATAACACACCTCTTTCAGTAAAGTTTCCTCGATTGGCGTTCTCCTCGATACCTCCAGATCCTCTCCCTTCCTTCTATGCAATTCACAACAAAACTGCTTTCATCACTAAACAAAACTCGGCTCCACTCATTTGTCCAGTCGCGGTATTGATGAGCAAAAGCTTATCTGGCTACTTTATGTACCACCTCGAGTTTTGGAGCTTTTGACGGAACGTAAGACTTCAGTCCAACTTCATTTAAACGTGTTCTCACTGTACGCTCACTGATATTCACATCACGGACTTCTTGTGACATGTTTCGGGTCTGAATAGCCGTTTGACGACGATTTCTCAAAGTTTTCAGCCGTATAAAATGACCATCCTGGGTACTGGTCCACCGTTTTCTGCTTTATCCTGGCATCGGCATATAAGAGCCTATGTGCCTCTAACGTTTAACGTTGAGAAAGACGACAGATACCGACACACCCAATGCGCGACTTACTGAATCCTACCCTTGACCATTTTCAATCATTGTTACCGCTCTGGCAACTTCAGTGGAAGGTAAGCCACTCATTTTATATCCTACAAGACAGGTACTCTAAAAATAATAACAATAAAAATATCTTAAGTCACATAAAATGAAATTTAACAAAATTTTGTGAAACCACTTGAAAGTGAAAAAATCTTAAAAGCACTTGAGAGCGTATAATTAACGATAAAACTCTAAATATCCAAAAATCTTTTTGCATCATTTAATTTTTTAAAGGTGCTGAAATATAAAAACAAAGACCATTTAAACAAACAGCATACAAAATTAAAAAAAAAACTAATTTTTGTGCGTGTTCCTCTAATTGTGCCGGCGTGTGTATTTCAACTTGTTACCCTTCTCAAAATTATTAATAACTAAATTACCAAGACAAAGCAACAATAATACGTTTATATTGCTTATAAATAAACCCTATTAGAAGGGTTACCCGCGATCTCTGTTCAATAACATACATAAGTAATGGTGCAGGCGATAGTCTTAATAAATTAGTGTTAAATTAATAGTAAGCTCTCAATAAAGTTACCGTTAAACCAGACAAGTTATGGACGGACCAATCTCATCGAAGATCTGCGCTTAGAATCTCGTCTTAGCATATGCTTCGTACTGAATTATAAATGTATTATGCTAGTGCACAATAGTACTAAAAACAAATAATTAAATATTAATCTATTAAAAAAAGGAGATATATATTTGATGAGGATGTATGTAATTTTGTCAGAATTGCACAATTTTTGAACATGTTAGTCTATACCAGCGTTTGAAAACGAATTTCAAATAAAAAAAATGTATGTATATTTGTATGTCTCTATGTTTGTATGTTTGTCCATCCATATCTTAAAAAGTATAAGTTGAATTTCGAAAATTCTTTTTGCGTTTGTTTTCAAACAGTTGTTTCCATAGCAAGACATAAATCTAATCCGGGACTATCAGAAAATAGCAGATGCTTTTTGTTGCAAAACCAAATATATCATTTTCTGTTTGGTCACGGATTACCAACGAAATATAACTTCAACAAATGTAATTAAATTAAATTATGAATTACGACCAGCCCGTGTGCTGTTGCTATTTGATTTCAATGCACATAAAAGCCATTTTTGAAAAATTATTCACTACCTATTGGTTATTACTACTATTGGTCTCTTTAGCTTTATATTTTATACAACCCATATAAAACGCGTAAAATGGTAGAGCGGCCAAATAAAAAATCAACCTATCCTATATTGTTATCAAAAGCCTCTGTGGCGCAGTTGGTTAGACGCCGGCTGTGAAACGAGAGACCGCGGGTTCGATCGCCGCACTGAAACAAATATTTTTGTGGACCACAAGCATTTGTTTAGGGTCTGAGTGTTTGTGAGACCGAAAAGTCTTTTATTTCCCGCTTAATTTCATAGCGAATAATATTTATTTTTATATATATATATATGTATATGGCCTAACCACTCTCAATTGTATTCTCGATTGTAGAGTAGGCCCGTGCCCTGCAGTGGGACGTATATGGGCTGATACAGATACAGATACAGATATATATATATATATATATATATATATATAGATTCTTGACATTAAAGTTACAATAATATCTTTCCAACTCTTATTTTCAATATACATACGACTTTCATTAGCATAGATAATATTAACTGGTTATTTTTATCACGCTATCTATACATAATTAGCAATCTTTACCCTTATCAGGAACTCCGAAAACTTAACATTCAAAAACTTTAAACCTTAACTTTACCTTTTAAAGAATTAAATTAGTAAAACCGAGAAAGATTAGTTTCTGGTTTGTATTAAACAGTTCTCTTTTAAGGCAATATGCGATTTAACGTAATAGTATCGTAAAATCTATAGTATAAACCATAGTAGGAGTATTTGTGTTCAGAATTAGATTTTGGATTAGCTATTGTAAATCTTAGTTGTTCACATGTCTAGTTTTATTTATAAAGTATTTCTTGATATTTCTATTTCTTTATTTATATTATTTATTGTCTAGCAGGAAAAAATAACAATAAATATGTATACAAATAAATTTAAGACAACAGCTTGTATTTAGAATTATTAAATCAAAAAGTTAATTAAAATACACACGCCGGCAGAATTAGAGGAACACGCGGTAAATATTGAATTTCTTAGAAAATATTATAATAACTGAATGTTTTTATTTTTCAATATTTAAAATGAGGCAAAATTTATAACACATTACTAAAATTGAGTAAAAAATACTTTAATTAATGACGCAAATGCAATTAAACGGAAATACAGTAAAATGAAATTTCTGTATTGTCAAATGTAATCGTGTATTTTAAAAACTTACAGAAATAATTTAAGAAAATTAATAATGCGCATTGCTACCACGGGCTCAGATAAGAGTCTGGATATGATCCTTCATGCTTTTAATGACGTCATCAATCATTTTTTGCGACAAATTCTCCCACTCTTGCACTAACATGAATTTTAATCCTTGGACGATCTTAGGGGCTTGGTTTCTTCCATTTATCTTTCTTCCGATGACGCCCCATTCGTTCTCTATCGGATTCATGTCTGGTGATCTTGCTGGGCAATTAATTTGCGCGATTTGGGCCTGATTTAAGTAGTCGCGAACCATTTGCGCTGTGTGGGGCCACGCATTATCATGCATAAATAAAAAATATTCGCCTATGGATGGTGCAAAAGACAATACATGGGACTCTAAGATCTCTGAGACGTATCTTTGTGCAGCTAAAGACCCATTTTCTATAAGTATTAACTCCGCGCGTGCTTCCAAACATATACCACCCCATACCAAAATTGACCCTCCGCCATAACATACCTCTTTCAGTAAAGTTTCCTCGATTAGCGTTCTCCTCGATACCTCCAGATCCTCTCCCTTCCTTCTATGCAATTCACAACAAAACTGCTTTCATCACTAAACAAAACTCGGCTCCACTCATTTGTCCAGTCGCGGTGTTGATGAGCAAAAGCTTATCTGGCTACTTTATGTACCACCTCAAGTTTTGGAGCTTTTGACGGAACGTAAGACTTCAGTCCAACTTCATTTAAACGTGTTCTCACTGTACGCTCACTGATATTAACATACGGACTTCTTGTGACATGTTTCGGGTCTGAATAGCCGTTTGACGACGATTTCTCCAAATGTTTCAGCCGTATAAAATGACCATCCTGGGTACTGGTCCACCGTTTTCTGCCTTATCCTGGCATGATTCATAAGAGCCTATGTGCCTCTAACGTTTAACGTTGAGAAAGACGACAGATACCGACACACCCAATGCGCGACATACTGAATCCTACCCTTGACCATTTTCAATCATTGTTACCGCTCTGGCAACTTCAGTGGAAGGTAAGCCACTCATTTTATATCCTACAAGACAGGTACTCTAAAAACAATAACAATAAAAATATCTTAAGTCACATAAAATGAAATTAAACAAAATTTTGTGAAACCACTTGAAAGTGAAAAAATCTTAAAAACACTTGAGAGCGTATAATTAACGATAAAACTCTAAATATCCAAAAATCTTTTTGCATCATTTAATTTTTTAAAGGTGCTGAAATATAAAAACAAAGACCATTTCAACAAACAGCAAACAAAATTAAAAAAAAACTAATTTTTGTGTGTGTTCCTCTAATTGTGCCGGCGTGTGTAGTTAATCTGTATTTGCGTTCCGATCTACGCAGGAGCTCACTGTGTCTTGAGGCCTGGCAGTTGGTCTTTTGGATTGCGATTTAATTAAGTACATGGAATAGCAATCAAATACAAATAATTTCATAATCATTTGTTTAAAAATTAATTAAACATTTAAAACAGAAATTAAAGTTATGGTGCTGATAATATTAAAGTTTTATTTGCGTAATAATAATTATCTCGCCGTGCAAACACGCCAGTGCCTACTACAACGCAAATATTATGACGGCTTCAACTATTTGTTTTAGAATTTTAATCATTACTGTTCTACTGTATCCGTTTTCAAATATATTTAATTTTTTAATGAGAAAATATACGGGAAAGAAAACGTATTATTTACAATTTTATTTCATAAGTATTAATTCATTAATTAAATTTTTAGAACATACAACCCTTTCTAAGAAGAAGGCGTATATTTATGTTTGTATGATAATAATGCTTAAATAACATATAGCCAGTGCTAAAGAGGAGACTCTATCAATAATTCAAGTGACTTCATAAAACGGCTTGCATCCAGAGACCTCTCGCACCATAAAAGCCACGATTTGACGATGTTTGTTAGATTTTTTTTGTTATTACCTATAATGAAAAATATACAATTAGGTTAATGAACAATTTGATCAATGATACATAAAATTGTGTCGTTTTTGCTAAAAGTTTGGTATCTAGCTAAGTGAAAGCGAATAATATTCTTACATGTAATTTTTGTACTTGGCTAATTCGGGTAGACATAAAGTTGCTATTTCTTCACAGATTGTGGGTTCAATCCTATCAAAAAGGTTTTTTATTTTATTTAGTATAAATAGTAATGGTATTACTCTTCATACAATTTTAGCAAAATTACTTTTAAAATAAGGAGAAGATGTTCTAGGTATTACCTATATCAAATTTTTAATAAACTAATAAAAATATATAATATAAAGAATATTGCCCAACGACACATAATTGCCATTGTTCTCGTACAAGCATCTTTGTTTAACCCTTCTAACCCCACGTACAATAGTTAGGGGAGATAACAGGAGCGCAATACGAACGATTAATGAAAATGGCGGTAATATCTAGTAAATACATTGCAAAAACACTTTTAATAAATCGCAAATTTTAATTGACCTTCCATTATTTTACAAAAGTAACATAAACCTTTTTTTCTTAGGAAGGGTATCTGATAATAGTGACAATAGGAAGAGTAGTAGCATTAAAAATATCTGTACAAACGCCCAGACTAGTTACAATCTGACTATAAAAATATTAATCAGTGCAGGAATCGAACCGGTTACCTTCAGCGCGAAATACCAACTTCTTGGCTTACGTAGCAATTGGTAGTAGAGTTCATTAGGTATTATGGTATACAATATTTTAATACCTAATTGACTGTCAGACTCTATTGGGTCAGTGTGGTAGATCTTTTAACTTAGAATTTGTTAAAGATCCCTGTCTTAATTAATAGTACACTAAAACTTATTTTAAAGGTAAGTACGTATACGCGTATAAATTACGCTCAATTTGTGATATTTTTTAATTGCCTGTAGTAAATAACGGTAAATCTAAGATTACACGAAAATTAATTTTTAGTCCGCCCCGTGAACACGAAAGCTGTAGAGTAATCGAAACGACAAGAAGTTAAAAAAAATGTAAAAATTAAACCTAATCTGCGATAAAATCACTGAAAAATAGTTTTATTTCAATAATTGAAGTAAATCGTAAATTCCGATAAAGTGTACTAGCACATAATTTTATAAAACAAAGCTTGTTCATGGGTAGCGGCAATAACTCAAAAACATTTACAATACTAATTTATATAAAAAAATACATTAATAATACTTATACCTTACACAAGCAGGGTTCATGTTTTTTACCGCGACTAATGTGACATAAAGCATACCTCCAGACTCAACAATAAGCCAACATTGTAACAAACTCGATAACAAGATGCGTCACACAATGCCCATTCATAGCCATTAGCCAACAAGCGTTGGTTTAAAAACTAAGGACAGGACTGTTGATACATTGACATTCGGGAGTATCAATAAGTTTCTTTAATGGTGATAAGAATTACTATATTTCTTTTAACTAAAATTTCTGTCACAATTTGTATTTGTATCAATCCATATACGTTCTACTGCAGGGCACGGGCTTCCTCTACAATCAAAAGTACGATTGGGAGTGGTTAGGCCATATAGTCCACCAGGCCAAGTGTGAGCTGGTGGACTTACATACCATAACCTGTCACAATACAAGCAGCCATTATCAAAGTCGTTTCTAGCTACGGCTAATTTCAATAACATTCCACTGGAAGTGCTTTGAAGCGCCGCATATTTATGTATGTACATACGCCGGAACACTTTAGACGCGTTTCGTCATGTCCATATTATTATATCAATACCAACACGCCAAATGTTTGACCCAACTAACCCCATGAAACGCTGGGGTTTTAAAGAGAACATGTGCGTGGTTATATCTCGCCCAGATTGCGTCCAATTCAATTTTCCGTCGTAATATTTCAAACAAAACACTTCGTATAATATCATTTATAAAAGCGTCACAAAACATTTACATGTTATTGGGTTAAGCAGGGGTGTCACTGGTGGATAAGTTTTAATAGGAAAAAATAGGCATTTTGAAGTGTAAAATAGAATACATATTTCCTACTGTAATTTAAAAATAACTGAAAATAAAAATCGATAAAGACGTTTTTGCTAAAACAGTTTCTTGAATAGTTTTTTCTTCATTGTAATTAAAAATACCGAAACAGTGTTGGTTTTCGTAGTATTTGACGGTTTAAATTCTCTTGCAAATGACCTTATGATGGATTTTATAAGTATGTCACGAAAAGAATGTACATATTATTTCTTAATCGATTGTCCTAGTTACAAATATTACTACAAAAACATAATATGATAGTACTATATTAAACTCATAATTTATCAAAATATCGTGAGAAAACCTGCATTTTTATGCAGCGATTTTTATGAATTTCTATGGTATGTAGACTTTGCGAAACTGCACTATCGCACTTTCGATTTTAGAAGGGGCTCGTATCCTTCAGTGGAATGTATATGGGCTGATGTAGATATATCTAGATACGTTTAATTCTTCGGATGTGTAAAACACCGCAAAAACTCTTAAATAAATATGAAAATCTTTAAATAATTTCTATTCCACTATAAAACTTTAAAAGTAATATTCTCCATATTATTTTATAGAAACCTAAATTTTATTAAGTTACAATTCCTTAACATTTTTGTGATATCTGATTTCAAAATACCTTTTAAACATTTAATGTTTTTTTTTTTCAAATAGTTAACACCTGGTAGTGCGTGACAGCCCTGCGTTGCCCTAAGGGCTATTGCACATCGGTCGGCTAATTTGGTGATGTTATACAACTCTCCTCACTCTTTAGTCCGCCTATTACGATATTGGACTGTTTTTAGTGCTGGAATAAATATTTTTTTATCGATATATTAGTAAAACTATCAGTATTGATAGGATTATCAAGGAGTTGTATTTATTAATAAATTAAATGGGTAATATGTTATGTATAGATAAAACAGGTTTTTTTTATCGTATGTATAAAAAATACACAAGAATTTGAGGTCGTTTCAGTTCCGGGCAATTTAATATTTAAGATGAAAAATTCACACGATTAATTGAATTAAATTAAATAACAATATACATATATTTGTAGAAATGTATTTTTTTTTATGTGTTTTGTGTAAGGATACGTTCATTGGATATGTTGGTATATTTACATATATCTTCTTCTTCTACCTGGCGTAATCCCGGCCGGTGCCAGGGTCCGCCTTACGGCAAAACTCCTCCATTTCATCCGATCTTCAGCATCCTCAATAGTAAGGCCATTGACCCTCATATCTTCCTTAACGACATCGAGCCAGCGCTTCTTTGGTCTACCAGTTTAAGGTCCGGGAATATTGAGGCTCAGGCACACATTACCGACGTACTCCTGTGGTTTTCTAAGGACGTGACCATACCATCTCAAGCGGGATTCCTGGAGTTTATTAACCACATCTGTAGGTATATGTACATATATATATTTTAAAATAATATAATTATAGACTATGTAAAATTATTCGTGCGCCTGCAACTGCGTTAATTTACGTTCTTTCTCTTTAATCCATCCCATGGTTGTTTGGTAGAAGTTGCTTTGAGCAATAACACCGGCACTTATAATTTTTTCCTGTGATATTGTTTACTTTTCATGTATCTGGTAAACAACAAAGTGTTTAATAATAAATAAATAAAAAAATTGGTCCAAGAGTTAAATAAAATGGATTTTGGGCATAACTTTAGGTTTGAACATAACCGGATTTAGAGATGGATTTAGAGATATTTATGATATAGATTTGATATTTCTGAAGGTGTTGACGTTTTCAAAGTTAAATAAAAACTTAATACCATTTTTTGTACTTCTTATGCTTTCGTTTGCGTGTGAACGAATTACAACTCTTATTAAAATACCAAATATTGCATTTAGATGCAACTAAATAAAATGTAGGTGCGTCTTAATTGATGTCGCAATGTAGACGAGGCCATACAAATCAGAAAGCAACGTGTTTCGTCCTGAACGCCCACTCGAGCTCATGAATGCAGACTCCTCTCAACAACTGATTAATGCTGTTACTAGTTCATTAAATATAAATGCATCCAACAGTCATATAGTCCCCACATTCAGACACAAGTCTTGTAAGAAAATCGAGAACCAATACAAATAAATAAATAACACTCTCAATAACAATGACTCTCTCTCTAAATAACAATGTCTTATTGTCGATCTCAAGGTAGCCGGTAAGAGATTGCCTCGAGCGATACGAACGTCTTTTGTACTACAATGTAATATTATAATGTTCTATTATTAAGTTTACTTAATAAAGGATATAAATAAATATAATATATAAATAACACCCAACAGTCACATACATAGTCCTGACCCCAGATTAAGAGAAGTGAGTCTTCGGTCTCACAAATACAGACTCGAAAGAAATATTTGTGGTCCGCACAAACATTTCTCTAGGTGCGGGGATGGAACCACCGGCCTGTCGTTTCACAGGTGGTGTCTAACCACCTGCGCCACGGATGCTGTCAATATTGCGGAATCTGCAAATATTTATAGCTCTTAACCTAAAACAGCAATACTAAGCTTTGTAAAAAATACAATATACACATTGGTCTCCAAGATACAGGCTCTGCCTAGTTTGTGGCCCCTGTTAAAAAATCATCACTCTATGCATTCAATTGTAGCTTATGTAATTTTGTGCCAAATAAAAGTACACCTATAGGTATTCCATGTCATTGAATCATAAAAAAAACTTAATTCCTATCGATAGTTTCCCCGCACTACCCCGTATGAATATTTAATTTCACCCCTTTCGCAGTGTTTATTTATTGGTCGTATATTTCATGGCCCGGGGGTGAATTTGAATACGTAACGTGGTGTGTTCGCCCTGTCAAAATTATTGGGGGGTTGTGACGCGATGAATTTGAGAGTGAGCTTAGTTCGATAAGACATGACGGGTCATGTAATCTGTATTTACTTGTTTTTTTTTTTAATTGTAAAGGCCAGTGCTCATGCATAATTTAATGCCACATATCTGATGTGGTTACGATGCATCATAAATAATATTTATTAAACATTCATAATAGATTTAAAAAAAGTTTTAATATTAAATATTAATTATTGTTGGGTATCAGTAATTTACTCTAATACGATACTCCGCTGGTCAGAATAGTTAAAAATATACACAGGGTGTGTATGTAAGTATTCACCTAATTATATACAAATTAAGGGTATTAAAATAGGTACAATCACCCTGCCTTCTCTACTTATCCTTTTCTTATATCCATCCAAAAGTTGTTGGTAAGAAATCGCTTTGGGTGATAAGACAAACTGTACTCTTTCATTTTATTTGTAAAATATTGTATGCATTTTTGTTCTTTTGTAAATAATACAAAAAATCTCACAATGTAATTTACACCATGATTTTATATACCTAAATCAAGCATAAAAAAAATTAAGACAATTTTTAATCCCTTCATAAACAGATTTGATGTTTCAAGTAAAAGAAATATATATTATATTAAAGTATTGTTACCCCATCCCTATAGAACTCGTGATAAGCCATACAAACATTTAATTAGCTTACTCGTTGCGATCATTGTTATCTGTGTATGTATGTGATTTATGTATCGAGCTCATGTGTCGTTTAGAAACAAATATTTGAATGTCAATCTATTTTTGTATTTGATGCACGTGGATGAGAAATTGTGTTACTAGTTTTAAAAAATATAATTATGAATAATAAGAAGTAGACGGTCTTGGGAGCGTAGTTTTACTACGGTATATATATACATAGTGATATTGGATCTTTCTATTTATTATGAGCCCGGAGTCTGGAATTTGTACCTGATATGGTGATAGGCACGCCCTCCATCACTTCGTGGGACGGAACATACAAGGCGAAATATTGATGACCTGGCACCTTGGCCTACCCCTTTTGGGAGAAACGAATTTATGTATATATGTACTAAATAAGTTACTAAATTAGTAAATGAGCTATTTGAGTTAGTACAGAATTTTCCGTACCCACAGGAAATCTAAATATTAAATAACGACTTTATTGCTTATATTTAAGTTTATATTCGAAAAAATACAGGAATCAGACTTTTGATATTTTAAAATTGCGTAAAAAAACTTTATAAATAACTCTTATGGAATGTATGGAAGTCGTGGCAAATTAAAGCTAAAAAATATTTAAGTGGTAATACCAAAGGTAAATCTATTTTTAAAATGTATATAAAATTCACACGCTAAATATTAAAATCATTACTGTGCATAATTAATGTTCAACTTATGAAGTAAAATTTTGTATATGCGAAATTTTATCCTATGAAAAAATTAAGTTAAATTGTATCTGTTTTTTTTTCCGATGCACTTTTAAATATATGTTGGTACCATTTATTCTTTTCCGAGCATTAATTAATGTTATTTGAAACTGAGAGAGTTGTTAACGAACTGAAATGCTGAAGTTTCAAAAGCTTTCCGAGGTTTATTTTTATAAAATATATTTTTATTAATTAAATTAAAATTATTAAGTAACATTTTCCTGTTGTAAACATTATGTTTTTCGAGTGAATTGTGGGCTCAGTAAAAGTTTGTTTTTTATGCCACTTATTTTTCTGGAATATTTATGTTTTAATATTAATCACAAGCTATAGTTATTGACATAAATTTTAAATCAATGGCTTTAGGGGTACAGAGCCTTCGTGGCTCAGTTGGTTAAAACACCGGGTGTGAAATGAAAGGTCACGGGTTCGATTAAGTTCGAGTAAGTTGTCAAGTCTTGTATCGTGGACATAAATAACTACCAGTAACTTTTTAATCCCAACTAGAGCTAAATAAATTGTAGTTAACAAATCTTATGTCACACTCTGGTCATCGATTCCGTATTTTTATGATTCAAATTAGTTATCCGCTTTTCCCCCAAAAGGCTACCACAATAAGCGCTGACATGACTTAACTGTCAAGTTCAGTTTATGAAAGTGAATTAAGCTGAAAACTTCAAGCCTCGTATTTATAGAAACGAAACGAAAATATTAGTTTAAATAAAGTTAAGTATTGAACTTGAACAATAAGTTTTGGTGTTTGTTGGACTTCATGTTTTACTCGAAGAAGCAAATGGGTAGTTTGATATTATTGTTGATAACACTTTTTGAGTTAAATAACAAAGAATCTATTTACGAAATTGATAGAAGTTCTTAGCAGTGCGACCATTCGGAGTCATACGTGTATCAATAGCCAATCACAACCCACTAAAACGGTGAAGGAAACATCGTGAGGAAACCTGCTTACCATGGCGATATGTAAGATTTTTTTTTGGTATATATAGTCTGCCGATATGCATTAGGCCAGCGTGATGGACTATATGACCTTACCACTATAAAACGTACTCTCTATTGTAGAGGAGGCCCGTGCCTACATTAGAACGGTGGTATCACTGCTATCCAGACAGATATTCCATTACCAGCTTTTGTTTTTTCGATGGTCTTTCAGATAGAACGTATCACAAGAACAACGCTGTTATTTTACGTCAGTTTTTTGTAAGTTAATGGTACACCTGGTCTAACTGACCCAATAGAAGCTTTAAAAAACTGCAGCAAAGCATAACTATTTAACACTTTTATACTGTTTACTGTACGAGCTAAGAATAATAATATAAATGATTTTAAACTAAGCTAATTTATCTTTGCGGTAAACCCATCAACATTACATAAATATAGTTAACCCTATCCTGTAAAATAATAAAAAACCAATGAGCTATTATTACGAAAAATGCAGCCTTTATTAACCCACTTAAAGATTATTTAATGAGATGGCTTCCGGACACAATAATCGTAGAAATATTCGGTCGATTTACTTTTATTCAATACTCGTCAGAGCAGAAAATGATATTCCATAATAACCCTAATTTTGTGGGTTCCCATGGAACTCGCCATGTCTGTTATGGGGTAAATTGTACCCGGAATGGGGTTTGTAATTGTGAATGCGGTGTAGGAGAGATAATGCGTTATAAGTTTAGGGTTATGTGGGACCGATTTGGAGATTTTGTAAATTCAGAGAATTGGGTTAGGAGTGGGTTATTATTCAAGAGCCTCCGTTGCGCAGTTGGTTAGACGCCGCGCCGGTTGTGAATCGAGAGGCCACGACTTCGATCCCCGCATCGAAATAAATATTTGTGTGAACGACAGGTATTTGTTTGGGGTCTGGGTGTTTGTTAGACCGAAAAGTCTCTCGTAGTTCCTTATACCCACGACACAAGACTCGATCTTAGTGTGGCGTCAGGACTATGTAAGTGACTGTTGGGTGTATTCATTTATTTATTATAAATATTGTTTTGTCGTTTTGTTTTTTTAAATTGATACTGTAGAATAGGTATGGTTAAGTTATACGAAAATAAGGTTATTTCACCTTTAAATATTTTGCAAGGTTAGTGCCACATAGTAGGCAGATTTTACTTTCTATAGAAAACTTGTAAATCTCTTTGGTAAGTAGGTTTCCTAACCATGTTTTCCTTCACATTTAAAGTGATTGACTATCAATACACCCATCAAAGTCAGATGTATCACTTAGGATTCAAACCCGCACCCATCATCACCGTAAAGTTTATAAACGTGTTTTCATTTGTCATTGATACAATTTTTCATATCATTTTTAAACTGTAATACGCTTTTTGAAATAAACATATGTATATTGTAATGGCAATTTGAATACGCATCAGATTGTTACAAATCGTCTAGTTATTAAGATAACATTGTTTGACAGTCTTTCATAATAAATCTAAAATTATATATTTTGCTGTCATAGTTCTGAGTGCAGTTTAGTCAAGAATAGAACACTTTGTTGAAGACCTAAACTACCACTTAGAATTAAAGTGGTTGTGTGTTTTTGTTTATTTAGATATTTGTAATGCTGCCCACATTATTTCGAATGCAATTTTCATGTGAATTCGATGTTTGGATTTATGAGTTGCACGGTAATAATAATTTGTTTTTATAGAGCTTTCAAATAAAACATTTTTTATGTTGGCCCACGGTATTGTTTTGTGTACGTCTGTGTGTAGTGCTGTTTAGATTGAGAAGATATTATTTCTTCACTTTAATAGGCAATTATAATGACCTGCTTGATTATCTTTCAATACTTTGCATGAAATCAATGCTGTATTTGAAAAATAATTATAATAAATACACCCGACTGTCACATACATAGTCCTGACCCCACACTAAGATCGAGTCTTGTGTCGAAGGGATCAAAGTTTTATGAGAGAAGTCTCTCATCATCATTCGTCTCAAAATTAAAAAAAGATTAGGTAATTTAGTTCTCGTAATTTCTTATATTAAACACATTAGTATCTTATAAATATCAATGCGAATAAAAAACTGATTCAATTAACATGAATATATTTTAAAGTGAAATTAAATCAATCAGAATAATTAAAATATAGAAAACATACATATGAAAATTAATTTATTGTATTAACTATTTATTTATTTAAATAGTAAACATTTCGAAGTCCAAATTAACTCAAAAACGATTCAACAAAATGATGTGTTTTAATTATCATTAAATCAACACCCACAACTGAATTTTTACATCGCAGATCATAAAAAAAAATTACTAGCTTATTGACAATAATGTTAACGGTGTTCCATCAAAGGTTTCTTTAATAGTGACTTCGGTTTTCCGATAGTACCGTTTGAAAATAATCTTATAGCGTAGGTTTTATAAGTTGTGCAACAACAGAGGAATGATTTCGGTAGATTAAAGTTTAAAAATGAAATTAGTTTATCTATTTTAAGTTTTTTGCATACCTACATAAACTCACGCCTATATCCCAGAAGGGGTAGGCAGAGGTGCCAGGACACCCACATTTCGCCTTGTATGTTCCGTTCCACAATGTGATAGGTGGCGAGCCTATGGCCACATCGGGGACAAATTCCTGACTCTGGGCTGATAATGAATAGAAAAATCCAATATCACTTTGCCCAACCCGGGATTCGAACCCGAGACCTCAGCTTTGTAACCATACCTCAGTACAACTATGCCACCGAGACACCGAGGTGGTACTTTTATAGGGTAGTTTATTATGTAATTATTCATATGCTATATATAGTTTTTTTCGTAACTAATTTCTTTTAAATATTTTTATTGTTGTATCTATTTGATTTTATTTATTTTTAAAAAATCAAAGCTTCCAGGTATGATTTTCCATATAACATAGATCATCATCATCATATCAGCCACAGGAAGTCCACTGCTGAACATAGGCCTCCCCCAAGGATATCCACAATAACCTGATGGAAGCGGCCTACATCCAGCGACTTCCTGCAACCTTAGTCAGATCGTCCGTCCACCTTGTAGGTGGGCGTCCGACATTTTGCTTGCCTGTACGTGGCCTCTAATCAAGAACCTTTCGGCCCCCTATATAACATAGATGCACTTAAATAATAAAAATATTGTATTTAAGAACATCACGACTCAAAAAACATGTATAGGGTATATTTTGAGGCCTACAATACTTTTATTTGGGGTCCGGGGGTGGTGAAACTAAAAATTTAATTTAAAAAAGTAATTTAGGATACGTGTGTGACATTCGCGTTGGATGTATTAATTTTATAAATATATATGTGGAAATCAGATATCATTACCACAAATTTTAAGTGGAAATCTATACATTTTTATCTGTAATCGGTCGTTAATCGCAAAATAAACTTTTGACATTAATTTATAAAATCCTATACAACTTTGTACTAACTTGTTAAAACTTAACGTGAAGATGTAACAGTGACGCAATGCTGGCCACCTTACATTAATTCTTCGAAGGAATTCCGAATGTTCCCAGAAATATGGTGGGAACGGAAATTCGAATCTTTTTCTCAGTTATAGGTAGGATTGTGTGGGATACTTGGGAGGTTTTTGCTGCAATTACATTTATACTGGGTATCTCAAGACTGCTACCGAAAACGAAGCCGGGTGGTAGTTTTAGTGATTACAAACAGAATGCAACTAAAAATTTCGCAAAGAAATGTGACAATTACTTTTTATGATTTTTTGAATATCGTCATTTTTGGGTGGTAAATCAATAGTTTTTGCTAAAATAATAATTTAAACTCTTTTATTCCTTGGAGTATTTATAAATAAAAGGGTATACACTATTATTTTAAGAAAAAAATGTATTTACCCAATCATGGTCATAGGAAAAAAATTACAAAAAAAAACTGTCGCTTTTTTTGCAACTTTTTCTGTTGCATTGTGTCTGAAGTCGCTTAAACTACCACCCACTTCATTTTCGGTAGCAGTGTTGATATACTCTGTATTTTCAGTCTCTGTGGCGCAAATGGTTAAACGCTGACTGTAAAACTTGTAAAATGTTTGTGTGATCGATCATATTTGTGCGGTATCTGTGTGTGTGTGATTCAATGTGAGTGTGATATCATGTGCCATTTATTTTATCATCATTAAATTATGTTATAAAACTGTTCATTATGAATGAATAAAATATATGCGAGTTTTAAAAACAAACCCATTGTAATAATATGCTTTGACAATTAACCAAAATATTGTGATAAGTTTTAGTATCTGTAAAAACATTTTCATTACATATTTTCGTGCTTAAGTGGTGCAGTTGTACGACGATGCGACTACCGCGCTGAGGTCTCGGGTTCGAAACCTGGGTCGCGAAAAATGATATTGTATTTTACTATTAATTATCAGCGAGTAGTCCGGAATTTATCCCAATATGGCGTTAGGCTCGGCATGGTAAAAAAGGTTTATATTATGTTATATATAGAAGTATTAATACTATAGTATTTATATGATGAGAATAAGGTCTAGTGGTTTGAAGGCATATGAATGACTCATGAATAAATATAATTAAAAAAGTCATGATATATTTTAATCGTTAATCTGTGTAATGTGTATTCTAATAAGTATCCAGACAAACCTGTAAATGGTTTTGTGATACTTAAATATGTGCATTTGTATTTTTATTTTAAGTGATAAATAAATAAAAAAAATAATATATTGAGGTACTAAAGTGTTGAAAATTATTAGTAAACATTAACTGATTTATAGAGAAGCGCACAGGACAGATTAACCTTTAGATGGACTTCGCATGGCTCTTAACAAATGGTACGGGGTTCTTACATTGCGACAACATACTATATAACCTGTAACATAACCATTGATTTAAAAACTAAGGATAGGCCCTTCAGTACATTGGGTACGTCAAAAAGATGGCTGTGTTAATCGCGCCATCTGTTGGATTTTTACATCAATGGCGGCCATGAAATCGTTTTTCAATAATGCTAAAATAAATGTTTAATGACTTAAAGTTATATAATCTTTACTTAGCGGTGATAAGAAATGTTATCTTTTTTTTGTGAACTTTCGGTCATCTTTATTGCACCCACGCACGATACAATTGGGCATTTTTACGACGAATTACAGACCGGTGCGCTGTGACGTCACAACCGCTGCACTGGTCTGCAGACCACTTTCGTGACAACACTTTTCTCGCTCTCCGCCCCGTCCATATATTTTACGTCAATGAACATAACATGGTGTTTGCTACATGCTTCCGAATATAAAGAGGATAGTACAAATGATACCTTTCATGATGAGTCAAAAAATATTGATAACTATGTGTAATAGTCACTATTTATGGTTAATATGTGTAACATTGTAGTAGAATACAATTAATAATATTTATCGGCTCGTTTGCTATACACCACGTCTTCACCCCGTTCCGGCCTCTACGTCTCTGATCTATATCTATCTCTTTCACCCTTGGTTCGCGCAGTGTATAGTTCGAGACGACAGATGCTAAAAGTATGAATTTATCAATACACTACACTATGAAAAACATATTTGCAACGTTTTTCGCTCCATTTTAACTGGTAAATCAAACTATATTTTCATTAAAAACACATAGTTTCGCTAAAAAATAAAAATCAGCAATGAAATGATAAATTCAAATGATGAAGCGTAAATTAAAAAATAATTGTGAGGTTACCTTCATGGTTGAAATAGTATTAAATAGTTTCGAAGGTACATATGATTTACCTACTCAAATTAAGCCATGGTAATATTAGATATTAATATATTATTACCGTATTGTACTAACTCCTATACTTCTCCAGCACAGATAAAGTATAGTGTAAAAACGATAGTCATGTACAGAGAATATCCATCTATTCCTCTTGTCAGTCACAGAAAAAATGATCTGTTAGAAGCTTGCATCCAGAGACGTTTTGCAACCTCAATTAGGTCGTCTGTTTTAAATGGATGTCTGACGTTCAATTTATTAAAACTAAAATACAAACTGTACCTAATCCACATGACCCAACAAGACACTTCAACCGGTAGTGGCCAATAAAAACCCCAAGAAACATTCCAAAACTTAATTACAAACATATTTCACACGATAAAATATTTAAAAGGACATTGTATTTTTTTTTGTATCGTAAAATGCTGGACCTCCGTATGGTAGCTCAATGGCCGACCGCCATTAATTCAGGCCTCTGTCAAATGTTGTCAACAGATTTGGTCGAGTTTTTTCATTGGCGATCATTTCACACGATTTATGTATTTCGATTGTGTATCAATGCTTTTTTAATTTATTTTTTAAGTGTTGTTTATTTTTAATTGCGTCTTAAACAGGATATTATACTGATTGAACTGGAATTTTTTGAGCAGATGTTTGTAAATGTTTTTAATTTATAATAACATAGTTGTAATGCTTTTTACCAATGCTGATAATGTTATTGCCGACATATATAGTAAGTTATAGTTAGTAGTAGATTTTCTTATAGTATGCATTTAAACTTCAACAGGTCGCTGAGTTATTCTTGGGCAGGCCTATCAGCAATTATTTTTTTGTGACTGCCAATTTTTAAATCATTAAATATTTTCTCTTCTGTTTGCCATAATCCTAAAGTAATTGAAGGCAGTAATGCTGGACAAGATACGTATTTTAAGTAACTTATTCAATATGTATTCATGGCAAGCGTTCCCTTTTTTTAATTTTAAAAAAGCGATGTCAAAAATAGTCAAAAATAAATTTACCTTTTAAATATCTGTGTTACCCGCATTGACATAAATAAATATATTATGGACATGGTGAAGAGCATGTAATATGTTCCCACGTAAGTGGTGCGACGCTTCATTGCGTCTACAGTGGAGCGTTACTGAAATTAGTCGTCACTCACAACGATTTTCGATATAATTACTTGTATTATGACAGAAAGTTTGGTAAAAAAGGTACTTGTTTTTCTGCTTTAAGTTAATTTCAAATTTTTTCTTCTATGCGATTTCCCGGGCATCTTTTTCATACTCCAAATGTACTGAAGGAAGTATCCTTAGTTTTAAATCAGTGGTTACCCACGAGAATTTTATTTCCATCGTCTTTTTCTTAAAACACAGACTACCAAAGAAGTTATTAGTGAGATAACATCAAGCACAATTTACAGTATCCTCTATTAAGGCTGGTTGTGAATTTTAATACTTAATTTAGCTCCCACCTCGGGGTGGTACAATCTATACGCGGGTGGTCCCTTTAATTGCTTGTTTTCATTTTGATAATGATGTGTGTGATGGAAAATCGACTTTAAAGTTAGTGTGGGAAAGATGTGAAGGAATTTGAGGTTATATGCAGTTAGGAAGAGATATGTACCTTTTTATGTTGTAGGTATTTATAACAGTACGTATGGGGCGAAGGCAAGGTTTTTAAAAGCAAAATGGAAATAGTTAATAATACCAGTATTTTTTAATATATTTTTTCACAGCTGTTTTTTATTCTTTGTTTCTGTATATAATTTTTTCGCTCTGTGATTCTCTACTGAGTATACAAATAAAGATTCCGTCAGAGATGCAACTATTAACCTTTTCGAGGCATCCTTAACTCAATGCCTTTCTGAGGCTTTTATTACCTTTGTATTCAATTAAAATATTTCTTATCGCTTTATCTCTCAACTCAAGCCATACAAATAATTATCTCACAGAAAAATCTACCCAATAATTAGCATGAAGATTAACTGAATTGATTTAGCAGAAAAACGTTGACAACAATCTCTCCACGGTCTTAACTAAAAGCTTATAATTGAATCAATTAATTCTGCGTTAACCTTGCAATCAAGCCGTCGGGATTAAGAATGTCTTTATATTCTATAACTAGCTATACCCGTGACTTCGTCCGCGTGGAATTTAACAAAAAAGTTAATTAGTTATTTAGTTTCGTTTTTTTAATAAAATATTTTTTCTAAAATAAATGTAACTTAAGTTACTACTTATTATATCAGCTACCTGACAATAAAAGTCCCGTCAAAATCGGTCCAGCCATTTCAGAGATTAGTCGGAACAAACAGACAGACAGACAGACAAAAAAAAATCTAAGATCATTTTCGTTATAGGTATCGTGTATATAACGATATGTAGTTGGTTTTTTTTTATTTTCACTTTACAAACAGACACTTCAATTTTATTTATATGTATAGATTATATTATCCTAGCGGCCAGCACAGCTACGCCCAAGTGCTCGTTTGTAGGTGTATAAGAAAAATGTACGCATAAACTTTCTTGTATTATTACAGCCTCCGTGGCGCAGTTGCATAGACGCCGGCTGTGAAACGAGAGGCCGCGGGTTCGATCCCCGCACCGAGATAAATATTTGTGTGAACCACAGGTATTTGTTTCGGGTCTGGGTTTTTGTGACTGAAACCTCTTTTGTAGTTCCTGATACCCACGACACATGACACGATCTTATAGTGGGGACAGGACTATGTATGTGACTGTTGGGTGTATTTATTATTACTAGTGGTCGCCCAATGGTCGAAATACGACCAAATCAAGAAGAGAAAAAGTTTTTACCTGTATGATGATGTTGTTATTCTGATAATTCGTGCACATTTAAATGTACGTATCTCTCAAAATCACTTATTTATCCTGAAGTATATGCAATATATAGATTCATTATTGCTATTAATAAAATTGGAATGCAATTCGGCTACTGCAATTTGTTAATCCTTAGTGATACGTAACCTTGGTTCTAAAAGTATAAATTAATCATGATAAAAATCCCTGTTATTTTCACACGCTGAAGAACCTTAGCAAATCCTTTAAATCTTAAATCCTAAAAATCTTCAATATGAAATATACATACATACATGCATAATCGTCACGCCTGTATCCCATAGGGGTAGGCAGAGACTATAGAACGCCACTTTGCTCAATCCTGACATACTACTTTCACTTCATCCACTTTCATCAAACCTTTTCATGCATTCTTGTCGGTTCAGGGTACTTTTGACCTGAAATATACGTACTATTTTAATAAAGTTTTACCCTTTTTAAATGTGTTGTGCCTACTTCATACCTTCTAGTCGTTCTGTATTGTTATGAGTCGCAATATCGTCGTGAACGGTCCCCGATCTAGATCATACAGATTAAAGCCAGTACAATACAAATGCACGCAAATGAAAAACGCATGATGTTTTAGATTTTCTATTCAGGCAGTATTACTTATTTTTTCACAGCATGTTATTGCGAAATTAAGATGATACAAATCTTGTATCAGAAGCAATGAGAGATTTTTTAAATCCCACAATACATAGTGTGACAGCCTCCGTGGCGCATTCGTTTAGAGGCCGCCTGTGAAATTAGAGACCGCGGATTCGATCCACCGAGAGAATTGTTTGTGCGTCCCACAAATATTTCTTTCTGGTCTGGGTGTTTGTGAGACCGAAAAGTCTCTCGTAGTTCTGATAGCCATGATATAAGACTCGATCTTATTGTTCGGTCAGAACTATGTATGTGACGTTTGAGTTCTATTCATAGTCTTATTATTATAGTCTTGACTAAAAATAAGGTCATTGATCAATTCAGTATCTTGTCTGGGGTATAAAAAATGAAGATAAATAAAAAAAAATTGCTAGCCTAAGTAGTCCTTGATACGGCGAACTTATAAAATTAAAATGATCACTTTTAAAATTACTTTATTATTTATTACTTAATTTAAATTTAAATTCATTACTTAATTTTAAATTCAGTCTTAATTATTTTTAATATATTTTGTCATTGTATAATTATTTAAATTTGCATGCTGTGGTCTCCTATAATTGTAGATCACGTCGAAATGTAAACCACAACAATGCTATACCATTGTCTTCATTATATGTCGCGTATCCTTCGTTGGAGGTCCTCAATTTAAAAATAAAAATAAAATAAAAAATAAAAAACTTACTTATTTTCACAGTTAACTCATAACCAACTACGCCGTAACAATAAAAAAATATCCATTCAATATTAAGTTTTATTTATATGAAATCTATAAAAGCTTCATCGGGTTTCCTCTGTGTGGTCTTTATTACCCAGTAGTGTCGGTGTTGCAAAATAATTTTATTGCAAAAAATTGCAACCTGCCTTACGATGGCAAAGATCAAGTTGTTTAATGGCGGACAGATGGCCAACTCCTTTAATCTCTAAAAATATCGCTTGCTTATTGCCAAGATGCGGGACCGGTATTCTTTACAAAGAATAAATTAATGGTAAACAGATGGGTTAGTGCTTTGATCTTAGCGTTTTTGTTGAGTGTCATAATTTTAAGTCGACTGGTTTTTTTTTAAATTATTGTAGAGTTAAGAGTATTAATTGTGTTCTCGGAAGGAGCAATTTTGAAACGGTTACAAATATATTGTTTCGGTAAAAAAGATCGCTTAGATCATACATTTCAGAATAGGTTAGTAAGCAGATAATTGATGTATGAGGCAACAGGAATCTATACATATGATGATAAGTATAAATTCAAGAATATTTTACGAATTATATCATAATTAAAAGTTATTCTATAAATTCAGATCGAAAAATGTTCATTTTCATTAGGAACCATTTTACCAAACTTTTTTTGTATTACATTAATCCCTAATCTATTATAATCACCATATTTTACTAGAAAGGTGATCAAGTGTGTTAAATTAATTTATGTTGTAAATTGTAATGTATTTCATACTGCAGAAATGCAACATTTGTGAGACATTCTGTTAGCTGTTTAGACAGAAGTTAAATTATTTAATAGCTTGCAGACGGCTTACTTCTTTGACCGCAAGCCGCTTCTGTAAATTACCTTGAGTGTTATTACATTAATTACATCTTGATTCTGTTAATATGTTTTGAGTCTTAACTATGTTGTATTTAAATAAATTTATTGCACAGCTTGTCGTCTACTTTGCGATCAAAGATTATGTTTATTAACGGACAGATGTGCATCTTTTTTACATGCAATTTATAATATTATGGTTGTCTTGTTAATACTATAAAAAAATAGTCTTCAGCCTCTCGTTTTGTCTAAGCATATGCGCTATGGAAGCTGTCTATCAATACACACGTGTCTCCAAAAATTCAGAAGTCTGGGATTCGAACCCGCGATGATCGGTAGCCGCGTCCAATTCATTAACGACAGACTATAAAGTCTCTGCCACTTATAAAACAACATTGAATCTAATGAGATTATAAGTGAAAAAAATGAATAATTCTATCGAAGAATCATTTTTGCATACATGTACGTGTTCGCGTGTATTTTTGTGATAGGAATAGAGCGGTGTAATGTTTTATGTTGCAGTTTTCTTCGCTTGTCTAGCGTTATTTTCAGCGGGGAGTATGTTAAACAGGCCGTCATAATTTTGACGACCGTTGGCTACCATTTTGATAGCCTCTGTGGCGCAGTCGGTTAGATGCTGCCTGTGAAACGACCTCGGGCTCGATCCCCGTACCGAAACAAATATTTGTATGAATGTGAGAAATGTTTGAACGAAAAGTCTCTCGTAGTTCCTGATATCTACAACACAAGACTCGATTTTAGCGTGAGGTCAGGACTACGTATGTGACTGTTGAGTGTTATGCTATGTACTATAAACAACAACTTGAATTACCAAGCAATGCTTGGCATTCCACTGCGCTCGCCATCCTGAGACATAAGATGTTAAGTTCCATCCAGTAGTTACTCTGGCTATAATGTTCTTTAATCGGAAATACAATAGTGCATTTACACTGCTGTTTTGCGGGAGGAATAGACATATGCAGATATATACTGATATTCGCAAACATTTGAAGGCTGGCACCCAAGTTATTTTAAGTGTCAACACGAAAAGCTGCGCACTTTTACTTTCCATTCGCAACAAAGTGATTTCGCGACAATAGTGTATAAATTCTTTAAATAAATTTCGAAGCACAATGCAACAGTTATTAAGGCGAGTGCACATGTTTGAACGTTCTGTGAAATCGATAGGGTTGTCACTTGTGTAATGTCAAAATAATTTTGTTTTGTTAATACATTGTTTGCTTAATGTTTTGTACCGGGTATTGTGATAGGCTTGTTGCCTTTTACATCTTGGAATAAATAATTCAACGATTTGTGAACCTCTTAAGGTACATCAGCTTACCTTTTGGAGATAACTAATACTAGCGTGGTTTTACGTTTATTATGAAGTTTTGATAGGAATATGTCGGTAAAAAATATGTAGACAGGTAATATCTATCAATCAATATTATCGAAAAGACCCAATTTTTTTGATGCAATTAATTCGTCTTTGGTGGACGACAATTTTACTTTTGGTCAACGTGACGTCAATTTTATTTTCTAAACCTTATCACTTACTACTTTAATAAAACAGGCACTTAATTTACCCACAATCAAAACATTTTTCTAAAACAACTTCGTGGCAACCCTACTCCAAGAATGGTGCATTTCAGTAGCGACAGAGCGGCGTTATCGGTCGTCAGCAGACATCCACGACAGGGCTGTAAGCAACTACTGAATGCCATTTTAAAACTTACCTCCACTGTAATGTTAAACGATTTGAGCAAAAAGAACGCTGACGTTCTATAGCGACGGCGACAATTGCTGACGGAGCACAATGTAATGATAAACAATGGGTGACTATTATGGACAAATTGTTGTCGTGTGTGTTGGGTTAGTCATGTATGATTGTTTTACAAAATGACTTTCTGTCGAAGAAATGTGAACAGCATTATGAGACTTATTTGTCTGGAAGGGAATTTCTAGCACAAACACCTTACCCTTAATTATATGTTTAATGATGCTGATTATAGAGATAAATAATGATTTATTAAAAACACTTTTTTGTTGCGTTTCGTTCGGTGAATGAGAGAGTTTGAGACTTGAAAGTAGGGGAGTCTTGAGGAACTATATTTGTATCACATCTGATAAAGATCACCGTATGTGGTTCACGCGTATTTGTTTCGGGTCTGGGTGTTTGTGAGGCCGAGAAGTCTCTCGTAGTTTCTGATCCCATAATACTCGTTTATCTTAATGTGGGTTCAGAAGTATATGACTGTTGGGTTTATTTAATATTTATTTTGATATGCGATACCTACACTCGTCATTGTTGTGTTGAATAGCTTTCTTAAACTCGTCTAAAATATTTACCAAGCAGTTTCAAAATAAAATATTTCGCATTACAACTAAAATAACATTTAAACTTAATTAAATTCACAATTCCGACATAGCCGTTGAAATTTGAAACGGCAACAGGGATGCGTATTTAACCAGTTATTTAATTAAGACGGGAACACCCAATTCAGTAATAACTTGTTTAAAATATGATGAAGTCTGCTCGCTGGAGATAATCTGCCTTAATGCCGGGTCGCTTTAACTTCAGTTCTAAAATGGCGAGCGAATTTTCGACTTTGGATTTGTGATTTTTATTTATAGATTGGTGTTTGGTTAATTATATTATCCTAACTCGGTGGCGAAATTGTACTACAGTAGGTACAGTTACAAAGCTGAGGTCTCGGGATTGATTCCGGGTCGGACAAAGTGATATTGGATTTTTCAGGAATTTGTATTTGTATGTATTGTCCCGGTATGGCGATAGGCTTGAGACCTATCGTGGGACGTAACATACAAGGCGAAATGTGGGTGTCCTGGCACCTCTGCCTCTTCTGAGAAAAAAGGCGCGCGTTTATGTATGTATGTAATCATATTTTTGGCTGTGACTGGTATTTTATGTCATTACAGTTTGGACGAGATAAAAAAGTGTCATGATACTTTGAAATGTTTCTGGCAGTGTTCGTTTATTTACTTATAATTTTATAACAAGCTATTGACTTATTACTAAATTTGTATGACTTATCACAATCTGTTCTATTAAGTGACATTCATCATTCATAGACATTTTTACAACCTATTTAAATTATTGAATTAAATTTGAACAAAAAGGACAAAACATCTGCTAAAATAGCTTTAATAAATTAGGACGTAAATGTTACAGAAATTGCATTTTTAAATTGAATTATCTTTTATATTTTTTTATCAATTGCATATCCTTCATTATTAATTCTCATCAGACCAAAATGTGTCTTGTTCTCTTCTTTCTCATATATTAATCCAGATCATTGTTTCAATTTTTTTCTACAAAGTAAGCCTTGCACGGGGCAGGTAAGCGGCGACCCCATAATTACGAGCATTTGTGTTGTGATTAAATGTTTGCCGACCCCGCCCACGAGAAGATGAACCCTCTCAAACACGCGGGCCCACTCAGAAACGTTGATAGTTATGTGCAGTTTTTAATAGCCGTATCTTATGTAATTAAGAGTAGGCCTTCCGTGTCTGTGTATTAAACAATATACCAAATAATATAGTTGGAGACGCGTATATTTCTGGTAGCATAAATGTTTCATATTATGTTTTATTATTAATGTAGGATTTGAAAGTTACGTAGAATTATGTGTAGAATGAAACGTTAGACGAAAGACTGATATGAAACGTGGTTTGTGTGAAAGAGATGAATAATGAAAGTAGTCAGATGGAAAGAGTTGATGATGAAGATGTTGAAATACGGAAGGACGGATTAATAGAGAACAGTCTGGAAGACGCGCTGTGACGACGAAAAAAAGACGAATCTGTAAGACGAAATTAAATATCTGAACAATCAAAACAATCTTTGTTTCATTTGACCCGTGACTATTCCCACTTTAATGTCAGTAGAATAATATGTAACACATGAAGGAAATGTATCTATTATTTCAGGGATAGGACATTTTTCTTTTTTTTATTCAATGACATTTATTTATTTATTTTATATCTTTATTGTCTATACACTTAGACATCAAAAAAACATTATGTTTCATAGAGTTCACAATCTCCTAAAAATCGCTCTTGAAGTAATGAGATCTTTTTTCATGCTCCTCTTTTTCCAACCTCAGTGATCAATTATCCTCTGCTAAGCTAGTAGTCTTTGTCAGTAGGTATCACACGTTTCGGTAGTCTCCCTTCCTCTCTTCAACGACAGGGAGTCCACTGCTGAACCTAGGCCTCTCCCAAGGATTTACATTTCGACCTGTTGGAAGCTTGCATTTAGGTCTTCTGCAACTTTAATTAGGTCCGTTTACCTTAAAGGCCGACATGTCTGGCCTACGGATTTTACCCTAGAATATTACAGAGAGCGATTTGATCCCCGCACCGAAACAAATATTTGTGTGATCCACAAGTATTTGTTTTGAGTCTTGGTGTTTGTGTTCTCAATTGTAGAGGAGGCTCGTGTGCTCCAGTGGGACATATATGGGCTCATACAGTACAGGATAGTATCCGATACTTACGAGTTACAACACAACACTCAATCTTACTTTAAGGTCAGGATTATATATGTGACTGTTGGGTGTACAATTTATTTATTTAATAGTAAACCATCATTCCAATCAGTTTCTATGTAAAATAGCAATCTGAGGAGAAAATACGCGAATCATTGATTACACACATCATGAATGGGATTAAAAACATTAATATTGTCCGAGGTTTTCCAATAGATAGTTAATTTCCGTTCCAGTGTTTAATTATGTATCGTTGCCGATCAATCTGTCTGGTTATACTCAATCTCGATCATTTAATTTATAGAAATGTGGATTGAGATATCGATTAATATCGATTATCGGTAGATTAATCGATAAGAAAGTAATAGCAATGAGAGCGTAGGGTCCAAAGTCGTCATGTTTTATTAAAAAAATACTTACAACACTTTTGTTACGTGAATTGTCCCTTAAACAAGATATGGAAGAAAGGAAACAGAATAGGAGAAGATAGTAAATAAACATATATTTTTCGAATATTCAACCAAGTAGTAAGTACTTACTTATTTAAGGATGTCACTAATATTGAAGAACTGAAAGATAATAAATGAGAACACTTAACAGTCAAATTATTAGTCCTGACTCCACAACGATCCAGTCTTATGTCGTGGGTATTATGAATTACGAGAGATGTTTGTCTCACAAAAACCTAGAGCTGAAACAAATAATTTTGGTTCACCTTGTTTTATAGCCGGCGTCTGACCAACTGCGCCTACATGGCCTGTCTACATACATTAATATCGTAGAATCTGACGCTCTTATATAATTTTTTTAATTGCAATGAATGGCGAGACTATCATGCCGTTCGCCTGCTAGTAAGCGATACGACCGCTCATGAACAGTAGCAAAACCAAACAACACCTTGAAATATGGCAATGCTTATGTCTCAGGATGGCGAGCGCAGTGGAATATTTCTACTGTTTATGAGCGGTCGTATAGCTTACCATCAGGCAAACGGCTTGCTCGTCTCGCCATTCATAGCAATAAAAAAAAAAAAAAAAAAAAATGCTTGTCATTCCACTGCGCTCGCCATCCTGAGACATGAGATGTAAAGTCTCAATATGTCCAGTAGTTACTCTGGCTACAGTATCGTTCAATCCGAAACAAAACAGTGCATTTAAACTGCTGTTGCTGCCTACCCCAAAAGGACATAGGCGTGAGTTGTACATATCTATCAAACAAATAATAAGTATTACAGGAAATACATTACAGTTCAGCCAAGCGTTTTGACAAAAGACAATTTAGCACACCTTATTACAAATTCTTACAAAGCTTACAAACGAGATTTTTAAAGAGGGGTTACTCAAATTGTTAGATTCTTTTCAAAATGCATTTTGTGTAAGGATTATTTTTTTGCGTATCAGTTTCACTTCTAGGGGTCTTTTGAATGGGTTTTTGTTATTACGACGATACAAAGTTGATGTTATTTTAGCTTGTACAGTATTATAAGCGTGTTGTGTTTAGTACGACACGATACAAACTTCGAATGTTTGTCGTACGTAAAACTTCACTAATGTGCCTAGATACTCCACAAAATGTTGGATTCCTCTATCGCACGTTGCAACCATAGACTGAATTCAAGAAAATGATAAATATAATACATAGTATTAATTTTTAGAAGTTGAAATCTTTTATCTTGCTCCGGACGTCGAACATCCGAATATTAGAAGTTTGTATCGGTTTTATAGAGTAGCTCCCCTGGAGCTTCGATATCAGTCGTCGTGGGTTCGAATTATAGGGCGTAATAGAGAGCCATAAAGGGTGATTTAGGATAAGATAGCCGTCTTGACGCTTCACGTGTGATTCTTACTTAATTGTCCATCTCGCAGTTTATATGAAAATATTTACATACATAAACTCACGGCTTTTACCCAGAAGGGGTAGGCAGAGGTGGAACCAAGGCATCCGCGTTTTGCCTTGTATTATGTCCCACACTGTGATAGGGGCGAGTTTATCTCCATATCGGGCACAAATTCCTGACTACTGATTGATTATAATTAATAGAATATTTTTTATTGCCATAAGTTATTCGCGTGATGGTAAGCGATACGACCGCTTATGGACAGTAGCAAAACCAAACGACACCACGAAATAAACCGATGCTTGTCATTCACCTGTTCTAGCCATCCTGAGACAAACGCCCGAATACTGGAACGCCATTCAAACAATAAGTTGCTCTTAACAGCGCACGGCCCACTTAGCCAGTACATTTAAGCGGGGTTAACGTAGTTAAGCGCAACTTATATTTAAGTTGCGTTCCAGTATTCGGGCGTTAATATGTTATATCCATTAGCTAAACTGGTTAGAATGTCCGTCAAACCGGAACACAAGAGTGCATTTATACTGCTGTATGCGGGAGAAATAGACATTGCGGTGGTACCTACCCAGGTGACCTCACACATATGAGAGACGTACCAGGATGTATTTAAGAAGCCTTAAGCAAAATTAATTGTGATAGAATGAATTAATCATAATTGTTAGTATATAAAAATAAACCAAAACAATCCTTATCAATAGACAAAACAGTGTCAGGTTACTATGAAACATGACTGCGTGTGAAATAAGCTTTATCTGATGACTGTGCGTCCAGTTGTTTGCGAATTGGCCTAGTTAGTATGCATTCACACGTAACTTCTAAACTATTATTATTATTACCATACAAAAAAGAAATAGGAGAGGCCTTTGCCACAGAATACTAAACTCACAGAAGTCAAGCTTCATACAAAGCGCCTTAAATCAACGCACACATAGACAGCGTTCACCGACACGATATTTCAAACCAGTCGAGACCACTGCGAGCGCGAGTGTCACCCGCTTCGGGCACGCAAATAATGATATTTTTTGTGCAAAGATAGAACAAATGAATAAAAGTTATTACACTTGTATATAAAACACCAGATTATAATAATATAATGTAAATATCATTATAAAAATAGATATTTTATACAAAAACAATAAAAAAACTTGAAGAATAATGACATAAACATTTTCGATGACTTCATAAATACAATTAAAATGTATTTATTATATTATTGTGTTTTATATATTTTATTTAAAAAAATAATCGATACGATACGATAGCTACGATACGAGTGCTAATAACACGATACGTGTTTTCGCATAAGCCAGAGTTAACAACCCTTGCGCGAACGCCGAGCGTAGTGTGAGTGTGGCAATAAAAGCGAAGTACATACACAAGCTTGACTTCTGTTAGTATTCTGTGCCTTTGCCCAGCAGGACACAATATAGGCTACAAAAAATAGTACACAATATCTAAAGTTATATTAAATACGACCCGGCTCAGCTTCGCCCGGGTACAAATAGATTTCTGTACAATAATATGTACGTATTTATTTATTTATTTTTTATTTATTTATTGAAAAGGAAAACTTACAGCTAATAGAACATATTTGAGTACTTAAAATAACTTACTGATGGCTAATGACAATAAATTATATATAATTATATATATATTAATTAAGTATTATACATATAAATCTTCCTCTTCAATCACTCTATCTATTAATAAAAACCGCATCAAAATCCGTTGCGTAGTTTTAAAGATTTAAGCATACAAAGGGACATAGGGACAGAGAAAGCGACTTTGTTTTATACTATGTAGTGATAAGAGGAATTATTTGATTATTTATTTGCTTTCAATAGGCTCTGAAACTGATAAATGATACGAGCGCTCATGGAAAGTAGCAAAAGCAAATAATACCACGAAATAAAGCGATGTTTGGCATTCACCTACGCTCGCCACCTTAAGACTTAAGATGTAAAGTCTCAATATATCCGGCAATTATTCTAGCTACCATGTCCGTTAAACCGGAACACAACCGTGAATTAACACATTTATATATTGAAATGTTCTTTCTGTGCAAATGTTGTGTACATCTTTAATTGATATGTATAGCAGTAGTTTGTCCATGATTGTATTATAATTATTAGAAAATGTTTAATATACATGTCCTTACTATGCATATTTTAATAAATTAAATAAACATCGGAGGGATTATCGTGCCACAATAAATAAAAAAACAGTTCTCCTTTCAAATGAATCAGTCAAAGTCAAGCATAGTTTTACGTCCGCTTAAAGAATTGTAACAAAAACTGTATCAAGACATTAGAGGTATTCGAATCAGTAAACTTTAAACAGTAATACGAATCACATAAATAACAACATTTCAGCAACGCGCAGCAATTTATAAAGCGATCGCTTTTGTTTTGTCAATAGCTGTGAGGTTGTCGCACACAAACTCTTCAATATCGCTTAGCATGTCTTCGATGTCCCATACAATGTTAATAATGGGCGAGATATAATTCCCGATATTAAGGTTGTATATGTATATAAAATATGATTACGTAAAAGATTGGTAACTTCCCAATATGTCCGAATGTTATTAAAAAATATTCTAGAATAAAATAAAAGGAAATAAGATCGTTCCTGTTGTTAGATTTTTTTTGGCAGTATTTCTTTTTTACAGCGCAGCACAAAACCGCTCAGATTTTGTTAGGCAATCCAAAATATAGTTCATTAAGGCACTCGAACGAAAATAATACGTGAATGAATTATTTATAAATAGGGACGAAGAGCAAAGAGGAAATTAATATTTATTAAAAAAAATCGAATAAATCTTAATAGGGATGTTGACTTATATCACAAATATCAGTATTTGAAATCCTAATATAATATGTATTTAGAGGACTAAATTATTCGTAATATATTAAATAAAAATGTTTTATTCAATGCCCATTATCACGTGACTGCAAACAGCGATGGGAGTGCGCTGACGTCATATAGTCACGTGATAGATTAGAGCGTTTTTACGTGAATTTGAAAACTATTTTAGTTTACGTATTTTTTAATTATTTTTTCTATATTTAAGTAAAATTATTATTTTCCTGTTTATAAAGGCGGTTACCAAAAAATAACATCCTATAATAATTGTATTATCCTTATTTTCACAGTATTGTCGCTCGCTAAGCGATAAAGAGCTACGCATCGCTATACCAAAATATCTTTAAGGTGTGCCGCTGGTTGGCTGTCGATTGTTTTGGCGGCAAGTCTGATTGGTCTTATTGTGTTACTGACCCACTGTCTTTGTTGTCGCGATATTCGATACATCTGTTCGTGTTAGCGATATACGAGATTCGCGGGCCGGTAAATATATTCTAATTATAGTCAATTGAATGTAAATTCCTTAATTTACATTTTAATAGCCTCTCATGACAGGCAGTAATTATCTTTATTTTCACATTATTTTATCGTCAAACGATTATGAATATATATTGGTATTAAGAAGGAAAAGACCTGTCAAAAATATTTTAAAATTAAATATAAATAACACTCAACAGTCAGAAGCATACCCCATAGTAAGATCGATTCTTGTACCGCGGGTATCGGGAACTACGACAGACTTTTCGGTCTTACAAACACCCATGCCCGATTGGGCATGGGTGTTTGTAAGATTGTCAGTCACAAACAGTCTATGAAAATAACGATAACCCCACACAGAGGGTTTAATTAATCGTTCCACTTAAAAGTAAAAGTGTTACTATTTATCGATACATTTAACGAACGGCAAAGCCTTTTAAACACCTCCCTATGATTTACTTTTAAAACGACCTTTTATCTGCGTTTACTCTTACAAATGACAAAATATACAAAAGATATCCAACATAACAAGATCAGCATTTCAATGAGTCATTTATGGGACGAGAGATCAGCTTAAACTGGACATTGGACGTCAACGCTATGCACCTTTTACAAACACATCAGCTTGTTGTGAAATTTGTTTGAGCTTTTTCGGCAAACATTGGACCAACATTTTAAAATATATCCCTGGTGTAACAAAATAGACTTTATTAATTCTGTATTAGAGTATTATTTACATTATTCTGTTGGAGAGGCCTGGGTCCAATCCAACAATGAACTCATTCACGCTTTTATCGCAGTGAAATTTGTTAAGTGGAGCACTTTAAAAAGTGTTCTGTCGTGATTAATCGATCTGTGGGTGCGTTTTTTATACATTTAAAATACATTTTAGGTAGGGAAGAAACATTACATTTTGGGGCTACAAGCTAAGATACGGGGTGAGGAAGAAATGACAACATTAATCAAAATCATATGCATTGCCGAGTAAAAAAAAAACTCTGAAATACACAGTAGATATTAAGGGTGCTTCACTAAAAACGGTGAAGGAAAACATCGTGAGGAAATCTGCATAGTGGTTTGTATGAATTTCTACGGTAGTTCTTTGTCCAGCACTCACACTCGCCTCTGCAACTCTTGTAAGCCAGGATCAACAGTGGCGCGCATTTTGATGGCACCGAAAATTTAAGCACGGCGAGTATCCGGGAATGTCTAACTTATCTTTAACCCATAAGGAAATTAATCATGAAGTAAATTATAGGAGCATTTGGAAATATGTATGTCCATTTCCCTCCATAGCAAAGCGAGAGACAAATCAATGGTCTAAAGAGGTAAATAACTTGTGAGAAAGGCTTTCACAGCCAGAGAAGCCTTGAGAAGATAATTTCTATGGTATGTAAAGTGCGCCACCCTGCACTAGACAAGCCTGGTAGATTACATGGCTTAACCACTCTCAATCGTACTCTCGATTGTAGAGGATACCTGTGCCCTGCAGTGGGACGAATATAGGCTAATACAGTATTTCAGAAGATATTAACAAATATATAGAAATCACTTTTATTCTGCTTGGTCTAAAAAATAACTTTTCCACCTATTTTACTAATTCACAATTTCCACTTCGAGTCAATATTAACGTGTAATCTTAAATAAACAATGTTAGAATTATATTCAAATAATAATGGAATAATAGTACCATAAAACGTGCAAATTGAAGGAATTACTTAGATATTGTTCGAGATAACATAATGATGCAACATACATAAGTTCACGGCGAATGGAAGAATCTTTATAATTATTGATCCGAAAGTGAGTTTGTAAGGCTCCGAAACGGAGTTATTCTAAGCAAGAAAAATAAAAATAAAATAAGTGATAGATTCTTTGAAGAATTCGATTTTGGAATAGTTACTTTTAAAACTGCGCACTTAAACGAGGTAATTTGAATCTGGCGGAATATTTGTCCAATATCAAGGGATTGGTTTGACCCACAGTTTGATCCAAGGTTTGACTGGGGTAGTTGATATCGAAATTGACATTATCACAATTTTATAATTGCATCACTTAGATGTAATATAGATAACAGCTTTTCTAAACTATTATTAGAAAGAGGAATGATTTGATCGTTTGTTTGTATTGAAATGGTTCTTAAGGTACGGGATCGATTTGAAAAATTCATTCACCTTTAGAATTCGTGTTCTCTCCTTCCTACAATCCTGGGTCCTTCCGCCGTAGTTTGAAAAGGCACCTTAGCAGGCCGGCATAATTGTCTCCATTGGCATGGTACTGCCGTCCGATTAGATGCCAATGATATTTTGCCTGGGCGGCATTTGCGCTTGCCATCAGGTGCAATGCCGCCACTAAGCCGGGCCATTATAAAAAAAAAAATTGCATTATCCCAGATGTACATAGGTAATATTAAACAGTATTCCCTCCATGTTTCCACGACGAAAGCTTGTGATGAGAGCACGACCTCAAACATCGAGTCGATCTCAAGGCGTAATTACTAGTCATCAATGAGCAATCATTAAACGTCAGAGTAACTATTAACTGTATGAGTTAAGTATACCATTATTAAATATTTAGACATGCCTCGTGAGCTCGAGAAAATAGGCTTGAGAGATAGTTATTTTAATATGAACTTCGAATGAAATTTTTATACACCTCCTTTCGTATTTTTAATTCTGCTATGTTAAAAATAACTAATAAAATTCCTAACATTGTGTAACATTTACGTTAATCTAATAAATTAATAAATATTTGTTTTTTTTTTACAGTATTATGAAACATACCTACATCAGTTTAATTCAAATTCCGGCTAAAGTATGATTTCTGATAAACTCAAATCGTTTTTTGTTTGATATTTTGTTTTATTTTTTTTAATCAATTTTTCACCTTCTAAAATTGAACGTTGAAGTGACTATTGTTTACGTCATTTATAAACTGTGCTGTTTAGTCTAATACCGTTAAAATTGTTTCTTTTGTTAGTACTTTTTCATCAATAGAAATTGACGCTATGAGAGATGATTTTTATTTACGTCAACTTATAAGTCCTTAATTTTTTTAATTATTTCTCCATCCCCTAACATTATCAGAGAATTTGTGTCTGAAAACTTCGTGTCGAGAAACTGTCTCTATTATTAGTAATTTTTCACTAACAGAAATTAACGTTAAGTGGGTATTGCCAACGTCAGTTTATAACATTAGTCCTGTATACAGAGTGCGACAACATTGTGCTGTTTAAAACATTGTTAGAGGCTGCGATCGTGACGCCGCATACGTCAGTTATAGGCGTGTGTTATGAGAGAAAGCGATTAATGAATTAAAAAAGCCCAGGTAAATTGTGAAATTTTCAATGGCTCCAACAAAGGACAGATGATAATGTTTGTAATTGCAATGTTGAGTCTTTTTATATACAGTTGGTAAAACATTACATAATACATGAATAATTTACCTTTGGTACTTTGTCACTACATTTAACAAAAAATGATAATGATTGTTCATTCATAACATTCATTACCTTCCGTTCGCGCAATATGCTTAGACAATTTAGACATGGAAAGTTTTTGCTTAGCATATGCATGAATACGTTTAAATTTGATCAAACTATCAATACATGTAAATACAAATTAAAAATATCCAAATGAATATTTTTACTAATACCGAGATTTTTATTATTTTTATATCTTGTACTTATTTATTGAGTTGTATGCAATATTAAATATCAAAATGATTAACATTACAGTTTTAAAATATTTCCAAAGGTTGCCTGGAAGATATTGGTTTGTGCAATAAGGCCGCTGATTTTACTTAGTTTAAATTTAGGTATATTTCTTTTTGTAGTATTTGTGGTGTACAAGAAAGAACACACATAAATACACTTCCGCTAATATTTTATAACCGGAGCCTGCTGTTTGGGTGAGCCGTGAAAATGCGAATTAGCATTACAGCAAGTTCGGTGGTAATATTGAAGGGCTATGACCTGTTACGACCCAGGTGCATGATAAAATACTCTTCTAAATAATAATTAAGTAGACAATTAGTGACTTGGTGTATTGGAGTGACGGGATTTTCAAATGGACGTTGTAATCCAAAAAATGTTGATAAATGCTGAAGGCATTTTAATCTCGCACTACTCTGACTTTTCGGAGTCATGAGTGTATTGATAGTCAATCACCATGACCACTTTAAGAACGAAGGAAGACATCGTGAGGAAGCCTGCATACTGCATATACGTACATAGAAGTTCATACCGATTCCGCGTTCTGGGCGGCTTCAGTTTACTTAACCGTAGAAAACAACTTAACCTATATAATTAATAATCAATTATTATTAAAAATATTTATAAACTGCTCTGAATTAACTCAACTGCGACTCTTGTTTGATCACTGTTTTGTAAACTTGTTTTTAAAACAGTAACACTAGAGTTTCTTTCCCGTTCTTGTCTGGCAAAAACAGCCTTGAGAACCGAGTAAGTAGTAGAGAAAAAAAGTGACCGAATTTGAATGATAACAACATTTAAAAGATTTAAATTTAAGTATTTTCATTTACTACTAATCTGGAAATCTGGTGTCTTTCTTCTTATAGACTCTGTCGATGATGACATTTTCCGAAGAATAAAATACTGCCTAAAATTTTACGTTCAGTTTCCTCATTATTCAAACATCGCAACGTCATCTAGTGTTAAATTAATTTAGTATGCAAATGATCAAATCACGATATACCAAATTACCATCGTAATTGAGAAGGAGTCGTGAAATGGTCGTAAGCATTGTTTTCGGATCGTGGTAGGGGATCGATTCACGAATTTTGAATTCAAAATTTTGAATATTTTTTGTTTATTAAATGCGAGGTTCAGTATGTATGGGACGTTTATGTACGCAATATCACTACGTGTATATCTACTGTCAAAATAACTAGTTATATTAAGATTTGTAGAATATTGTTGAAAATGACAATAATTTACTGAATCCATTAAAATGTTAAATATTTAGTCATTTTTTTACCTACCACCCGGTTCGGAAAGCGGTTTTCACTAGAGAAGAACGGGCAAGAAACTCTAGCGCTCTTTTCAAAACCAGTTTACAATATTGTGATTTGTGATTATTAGTTACAAGTGGTTTAAATCAGTTAATTAATAATTGGTTAAAATTTATGCTTATAAATTTTTGTTGTAAGTAAAAACACAGGAAAGCTAATTCTGACTCCCTTACCTCTATATTAGGGAAAGGGAGCCTTAACAAGGAAAGACAACGGAACTAATATATATAACTAAATTTCTTCAGAGATAGTTTATTTAGAATCTTGTTCTTACTTACCATGTAGTGCTCCAGTTCATTACCACCAATTTCCAAAGGATGATTTGCAACTACTCTGAACTTCAGTAATGATGCAACTATGCTAAGGAACGACACATTTTTAGCTGCATTCGAGTTCGTGCGGACGATTTGGATTACACCTATTCAGCACATATCCCGCTGAATGCGGCTGAACAGCGCGGAACATTCTCGTTAGTATGTGATAGAATACCAATGATAAAACGCACTTGTCCTCATTTGTCTGTTTCCCGGGAATGCTGAATAGACGCGGAAAGCTGAATGCGTGATGACTCTAAATCATTCTCTATGGACAAAGGCTAAATCGAGCTGATCAATGTAGCTTCTAACAGGGTTCAGTGTTCTAAATGACGATGAGATGATGACGCGTTACGCAATTACAGGTGTTTGAATAACACTCATAAAATCCGCAACTATGTACCGAGTTGCCTTACTGTAAATGTAATATGAGAACAGGAGACTGCTTCGGTGGCGTAGTTGTACTAGAGTAAGGTTACAAAGTTGAGGTCTCGGGTTGGAATCCCGAGTTGGGCAAAGTGATATTGGAATTTTTGTATTCATTATCAGCCCAGAGTCAGTATTTTGTGCCCGATATGACGATAGGCTCGCCACCTATCACATTGTGGGACGGAACATACAAGGCGAAATGTGGATACCTTGGCAAATCTGCCTATCTCTTATGGGAAAAAGGCGTGAGTTTATGTATGTATGTATGTAATATGAGTATAAATAAAAATCTCGGGCCTATATATATTAACTGCGGAGAAGAATGAAAAATGAAACGAATATTTGTAATCGTTATTTTTGTCTTGACAGATTAGTCTTCGTCATCTTTTCAGGCGATGACTCGATTTAAAATCCGTCGTCTTCTTTCCTCTAACCCCGACGCTTTCCTTGCGTATTCATGTACGGGACGGTTAAATGTTTAATTACCCACAAATTCTACAATACACCGCGTGTTCTACCCTTTGTACAACGGTGAATGCTCTGAGGTATTTTTCAATTTGATCTCTTCCTCTCCTTGTCTTCTTCTTCCTCCTAAACAGAACCACGCGTGTTGGCTTGCAAAGACATAGCTTGATGGTCCAAACCATCTGGGCACGAACCAAAATGTTTGCAAATTATTTTCTGTGTCGCATCGTAAAGGTGTGGAATTGGTTGTTGTCACGTGTGTTCCTTCCATTCTACTCGTATAATCCAGGACCCTTCCGCCGTAGTATGAAAAAGCATTTAAGCAGGCTGGCATAAATGTATTAAATGACATGGGATCGATGCCGTCTTACGTTGAGAAAGTGAAAACAATATTTTTTGGTTAGTTTATTATTTATGTAAATGACTGGAGAGACGAGCATATACTGCTGAGCATGTACTGAGTGCTAATATCAGATGTTTTTATTATAATTGTTTATGAAGTTACTTTTTGAAGATATGTGTGGTCTTAACCGTGATCTTTTGTGTAGTTGGTTTTGTATTAGCTGTTTTTTAAATATTTTCCATAAAGAACTTTCTTCGACGGCTATGGGACCGCTAATTGACACAGGATGCGAAACTTATTGAAGTGCGAATTCGATTCACACATTTGTATTAGTACGACGATGTTAATGTATTAAATCTTTGTGCAAATGAATGTATTTATTTATTTTCTTATTCGATTTTTTATACATTTGGTATTTTGTATATAAATATAATTTCCAAATATGTGACGTAACATGTTTGTTTAAAGCTGACGTAGTGATATTTTATTGCAATGAATCGCGACACGAGCATACTAAGCCTTATAGTAAGCGATACGACCGCTAATGGATAGTAGCAAAACCAAGCAACACCTTGAATTACAAAGCAATGGGTGCCATTTCACTGCGCCCGCTATCCTGAGACATACGATTTAAGTTTTCAATCCCTCTATGGTCTCCCTACCAAGAACCTATATGAATTACTTAATAATTTATAAAACATGGATTAAATTACTCGTTCTACTATCTACTTCTACTATCGAATCAACGTCTCGATAGTAGAAGAGTTAGATTCCCAGTAGAGGGTTATTATGGGCTGATACTGCTCAGTACATATCTAATGTTCGAAATTTCAAAGAAAGTTTATCTGTAACTGCCTATATACACATACCTTTTCTACAATGGAGTACGATTGATAGTGGTAAGGCCATAAATAGTCCACCACGCTGGCCTAGTTAGTTATAGTATCAACTTGGAAAGTATGGAAGCAGACTGCTCAAGATTGGGATGGTTGTCTTTTAATTAGGGAGGCCTACGTCCAGCAGTATTAGATGATAACCTTTATATTATTAGTTACATTACATTTTATACACATATTTATTGTGATTCAAACTTTACTGAAGATTTATCATCAAGATAAGTTGTGAGTTGTGAAACAATCGATTCATGAAATGTCGAAGTTGCATTAAAGATTACCTATTTACCTAAATACATGATTGAATGTTTTGATAACTGAATACGATATTAATAAGCATTGTGATATTTTGAACGCAATTCTGGCTTAAATGAGAGACTGAAGATTTGATCCCTACAAAGAGACAAATGTTTGTAATATGCACTAATATATCATTTGACCAATCAATAATAATAATCAATGGCCCAGTACACAAACATTTGATTTAAGCATATAGAGGATTTAAAAAAATGTTTTTGGTCCATACCTACTTTATGTAATGAATTCACAGTGATTTGGTTCTCTTTATCACCCCACTCCACTGAAATATACCAAATATTTTACAATTTATTGGCGGGAAACTAAGAA
The DNA here is from genome assembly GCA_023078785.2 of Hyles euphorbiae. Classification (NCBI taxonomy): domain Eukaryota; kingdom Metazoa; phylum Arthropoda; class Insecta; order Lepidoptera; family Sphingidae; genus Hyles; species Hyles euphorbiae. The sequence goes on along the minus strand of CM041056.1, from coordinate 5,870,793 downwards.
AACAATCGTATAGAAATGACAGATTCCAAATTCAAAAGCAATATTTCGTTTATTTTTAATTGTAACAGTTTTTATGGCCAGACTAAGTATAAATGACTAGTCCTTTGTAATTGCTGATGCACTAAAACCAACTTGAAGTGAGGAGGTTCCTGTCGTATTTTGTTCGGTGGGTGAGATTGCCGGAGTTCCAATACTTTCTTCGGTATTTTTTTTTGTTTGTCCCTCGTATTTTGAGATGATGGTGACGCGTCTGGGATATAGGAATCGTTGATGTTTACGTGTAGTGATATTTACAATTGACAGTCAAGTGAGCAATTTGCTTTTTTGCGGGACCTAGGAGTGCAATAAAAAAGCATGAAGTTACGTACGAATTTAACATGAAATTAGGAGTACATCATACGTGTGACTTGCCTATGTTAACTTTTAAAATAAGTTTTACTGTTGCTAAGTATGACGTGTATAGAAATCCGAATGTTTGCAGTTTGATGGCAAATCATTTACGCTTACGTAGCAGCGAATATACTAATTAGCTTGAGCCGAGAATCGTCAAAGAAAAAAATACGCGCCCATCGCTGGCTTATAATTCATTACGCGTCCGGATAAAAGACCATATAAAGCAATGTACTTAAAGTAAGTCTTACGATTCCGCGTAAATTCGCGGAGGTAGTTTTTACCCAATACAAATGTAATGGGAATTAATATTAATTAAATTAATTCAGTATAGCATCAATATTTAATAAGGCACCTTTCGCACGACGCAGTGGGACCGTTGTACGGTCTGCTGGACAAAAAACGCTTTTAAAATGTTTTCATTGTAATCGCTATGTGCCGCCGGGTTTGTGTTCACAAATAGTCTTGACACTTGAAGGAGGATTTTTGTTTTGGTAGGTTTTTAAAGTTTTAATGTGATTTTTTTATTTTTGGTTTCAAACTTAATAAAATCAGACCTGTTTAATGTTAACAATTTTTTTTATAAATTTAGTTTCTATAAACAGTAGATAAATTTGGAGTAAATATTTTTAGAGAGTATTTCTTAATAGTTCTTAATATTTTTTTCATATATAAACCCATTCCACAAGTTAAATCTTTATTTGGGCATTGAGAGTTCAAATAAGCAGTTTGAAAAAGTGTTTTTGTTTATCTGTGATATGGTGCAAATAAATTATTTCTATACCTATATGAGGCTGTTATTACATATATTTAATGTTGGTTAGAACACCTAGAATGGGAAAGGCTAATATTTAGCAATGGAATTCATGCATTGCTAATGATGATTGCTACCTTTCATAAAGCATTGAATTGCATTGAAGTCTGACATTGATCAGAAAATCATAAAGTAAATTTCTCTATGACTTGCATAAAACTTTGATGCGTTGAATACACTTTCACCTCAGATAAGGACAGGTAGGACAAGATTGTAAAATATTCGCACTGAGATATTTTATCTATGACAATTTTATTCATTGCGATATAAAATATACCGATAAAATGATCAACTTTCGTAATTAATAATGTTATAATATCTTAAAATTATGTCATTTTTCCACCACCCTGTACTTTTAGTATTGGAAGATTTATATGAAATCAAAAAAGTATTACTAGGTTGTAAACTCATTCAAAGATGTGCCATAATTCCCAGTTTAAGGCAACACAATAAACAAAAATACTTTTTTTACAAGTATCAAAATTCATACACTCTTACTACACTCAATGGTCAACACAGTCGATGACGCTCACAAAAAACCGAACAAAACCGACGGGTGCCGACAAAAGTGACGAATGCATAACTCAAGAACTTCCCTACACCATTGTGGCTGCCGATTAACAGTTAATAATACGCTTTTTGTGAAAACTTTACATTATACCAGAAATTATTTGGAGTTTTTTGTCTACTACGCCATTGCGCACTGGCCGGATTTATGAGCGGACAATCTTGGAGATTTATAACGCTAGAAATTAAATCATTTATGCTAATTGCAGGTTGATATCTTGTTTTATCTAGACCTCTTTGTTTGAGTGAATTATAGGATTTGATTATTTGAGACCTTGTTTTAGTTGGCAGTTTATTTTTAATAAAATAATTTAAGAGTTGTACAGCTACTCAACTGAGGTGGTACCACTCTCACAACAAAATGAGATGAAGTGATAATTGTTCTACTACGTTTCGTTTGGTGAGTAGGTACAATTACCGGAGTATAAAACTTAATGGTAAGACGTTTCTATCCACCCAGGTAGATCTGTCATGATGACATTTCGTCTTGCCTTGCGGGTTCGGTTTGTGTAAACACAAACCCAGTTTTGACTTGGGCGGCATAATTTTATTGAACGAAGAGAGATACCATTTTAACATTGAGAAGGCTCTCTCTATCACTGTTCACCTTACCAGTCTTACGTAATGGTTTTTTTTTTAAAAACACCTACATTTCCAAAATACGAAAAATAAATGAAGACTACTCACATTTAAATATTATTGTATTAAGTGTATTTGATGGATCAGGACAAAGGACGTTTTTTAACATTTACATATTTGTTTATATAGGTATTTTATCGTATCTTACTTGTGCTACCTATATAGTTAGTTTACCCTATATTATCGCTACAAGCAATCTCGTGAACACCGCCTTTTCCATTCAAATCTAATATAAAATTAATGACACAGTAAAATTGTGTATTTATTATAATAACTAGCTAGGTGCTAAAATTATTGGTTGCTTTATTGAAGTCAATTTGTTTGAATTATGCTCCGTTGAAGCGATCTAAAGGGACGATATCGAGTCAAAAGGATTAGCATTTAAAGGTTAACTGTGGTTGAATTCTAAATAGCCTAAGGCATCGGTTGATTCTGATTGTAGGCTTTAAATATTTACACAAATTACCTTAGTTGGTGATGCGAGTAGTTGAAGTTATTCGTGTGCTTGCCGCCAGATGTCAGGATATTTGGAAATTGATTTGTTTAGTTTTGTTAATAGTATTTATTTATTTTTATTTTTATTCTTTATTGCACACAAAAGAACAAAATAATACAATATTTAACAAATAAATTAAGGAGTACAGTTGGCGGTCTTATCGCCCTAGGCGATTTCTTCCAGACAACCTTTGGATGGATATATTAAGAAAAGGACAGGAAGAGAGGGCAGTATAGAATTTAAAGGTAAACATGCTTTTTAAAGGAATAGATAAACAAATTATTTATAATTAATCTCTTATATCTTATAATTATCTTTTGACAGCCTCCGTGGCGCAGGCGGTAAGACGCCGCCTGTGAAACGAGAGGCCGCGGGTTCGATCCCCGCACCGAGAGAAATGTTTGTGCGGCCCACAAATATTTCTCTCGGGTCTGGGTGTTTGTGAGACCGAAAAGTCTCTCGTAGTTCCTGATACCCACGACACAAGACTCGATCTTAATGTGGGGTCAGGACTATGTATGTGACTGTTGGGTGTTATTATTATTATTATTATTATTATATATATATATATATATATATATATATATATATACATAGTATTAATGGTAAAGAAAGTAGTATTTTTTTAGTCCTTTAATCGTTACGATTAAAGTTTTTTCTTTCCCTTTTACATATAAGTAGGGGTAGGGCAATAAGATACTATTAGCATTTCCATTTTAAACTAAAAATCGACCGCTGAAGGCCTTTTAAGTTTTAAACAGATCGCTGTGAGAGATCTCAGAACTCATCAGAATTTGATGCAAAATATTAAAAATAATTAAATATAATGTTACTATCGCTTATGTAACCTCATACATCGAAACACGCAAATTATTTGAACAAATAACAAATAAAAAAATGTTACAGCAAAAATATATAATAAATCGCGCTTGAACTACTTTCGAACGAAATGATCCAACAAGAAACTGGCTCATAAATCCACTCGACAAATTATATTCAATGTACGTGGTGTAATTAGTAAGTTTTTGATATCTCACTAATTGGATGGCGGACTGGTTTCGCCCGGGCTCCGATAACCATTGATTTATTAATGTGGACTGTTTGATTCAGTTTAACGTTTGTGGATTTGGGGTCCTTTTTTGAATTATTTCTTATTAGATAGAGAATTAGTTATGGGATTAAAATATTATTCATATTTTTTAGTGAATTTGGATTGTATTAAATTCCGGGAATTTAGACGACTTTACTTTTTATGGTTAATGGAAAACTGAAGGCTTCCAACAAATCGATGGGGAGATCTTTGGAGGAGGCCTATGTTTAACAGTGGACGTCCTGTGGCCGAAGAGTGAGAGAAAAATAATGTTAAGTCGCAGTGATACATACAACAAAATAAATAATAATAACACCCAACAGTCAATACATAGTCCTAATCCCACACTAAGATCGAGTCTTGTGTCGTGGGTATCAGGAACTACGAGAGACTTTTCAGTTTCACAAACACCCAGACCCGAGAGAAATATTTGTGGGCTGCACATACATTTCTCTCGGTGCGGGGATCGAACCCGCGGCCTCTCGTTTCACAGGTGGCGACTTACCGACTGCACCACGGTGGCTGTCAAAAGCCAATATCTTGATTTTTTAGCGTCAGGGTGTTGGCGTATTCATACTTTAAATTGTGCCATAATAATATCTAATTTTGATAATCCGTTCTTTAAGTCTAATTGATATATTTCCTACTTTTCACATATTGTTGGTTTACCTAATAACACGAAATTTTACGTTTAACGACATATATAACATTTTAAGGAGACCTATGAATTTTGGTGGAATACTTCCTTATGCCTTCTAATCAAAATGTATATCTTAATATTCGCAACCATAAATTCAACAGCTATTAATTAAATAGCAAATCCAAAAGGTATTTATGCCAATGAGACGCCCGGGTATTTCAGCATATCTTTTTACTTTATCCATAGCAAATGTTATGTTTTGCGTTTATCTAACAGTGGCAGTCATTACGCGCTATAGTAATTTACAAAGGCTGTCATTACCGGTACAATCGCGCACACATCTGGATATTAACCCGATGCAGGTTCGTTCATACCCGGCGAGAGAACAGAGAGTAAGGTGCAAAAAAAAGTATTGACGATTCGATTTTTACAATATAATTTGATTTGTTGTTTATCGTGGGAATTAAATTAGTTTATTTATTAGTCGTAGGAAACGTGGGAAAATCTGTTTATTTTCAAGGCCCTTAAAAGAATTTTAAAGATACAATCTATCAGCAGATTAAATATTTTTAAATTATGTAAATTAATTTATTTTTTATATCACTAAGTCGTATTTCAGGATATTCATATTTGTCATTGAATTTTATGTCACATGTTTTTTCGTAATCTATCGTTTATTTTGAATAATTTTATCATACTTATCATTTTAATCATGGGAAATTTTTAGATAAATATAAACAGATATTCATTATAATATTAATATGAATTATTGAATAATATTAAAATCTATACAACTGCTGCTATCGCAATTTTATCTTGTGTCAAGGTAATTTGAAATTATTCCATTTAAAGTAAATATCTAGATAGTAATGTTTGTCGTCGGTTTAAAATGCAATTATGTAGATAACTGAACGTTATGTTTGTAAGCTTACGAAGTAGGGTACTATTAAGATGGTATCTAATGGAATGTATTTGCAAGATTAAATTGTATTTGAAGTAATTTATGTAGAAAACTGCATTATGGTATGAACGCATTCCCAAGTACTATCGATGTTAAATAGAGCCTTGATCAGTTTAGTCGGTCCTTACTTATGCAACCTTTTTATTTATGTTACATTTTTTTAACATTTTTATTTTTTTTCGGTCTTAACCACGCGTCTGCTACGGAAATACTATTATGTGCTATATAATCGCATAGTTAAATATTTTAGTCTCATGCGTAATTAAAAAACGAACTTTTCATTATTCAAATAAATAATTACCTTGTTCAAATATCTTTGTAGACTAATCATTTCTGTCTCCATTTCTTTTATTAACCTGTACAAATGTCGTGGAGGCTCGCAGGTATGTGAACTAACTTTAATAGCTCGCGTGGGATCATAAAATGCGTCTCAGCCTCGCGTCGTGTGGAAGGGCGTCAGTTTCCAATTTATTTTTTCCCCACCGTTGCAGGGCAGATGCAGTAAACTCAGAATCGTAAAGTTACGATGTCTGGCCCGGTGGTTCCCCTACCACGGAATTTTAAGGGTTCGTAAAATATATATTGCGTCTTTTTAATTTTTGTCATAGGACACTGAATGGGTATTTTTTTGAGTTTGTTTTTGGATAATTTTGAGATTAAAAAATATTTTTTTTTGAGTACTTTATATTTATAAATTGGTTGATAAGGAATCTGTTTTATTTCCTCTCACAGATATAAATTAGTAGCAAATGTTTATGTATTTGTATGATAAACAGGTTGCTAACTCTAAAAACAGAATATTTGATAAACTATTTTGTGTACTATGATAATTATTCATAAGGTGAAATAAATAAGAATTTTATAATATCGATGACTCATAAAATCCTAATTATATTTATGAATACAGGTTATTTTGAATTATTTTAGGAACTGAAGCATTATATTATAGAATAATTTATTCAAACGAATCACTTTTGCATGCGCCAATACTTTCTAAAGCTTCGATAAACCATGTCAAAGACAAATCTATATTTTACACGCGGGATACGGACATTTAGTAAAGCGATAATTTGAATTAAATAAAATGAAATATTGCGCTAAATATTAATAAATTTTCGATCACTATGAATATGAATATAAATTTTATATTTAGTTGAACAAAACATTTGAATATATTACAAAAATAATAATATAAGGAAAATATTCATATTAAGTTCAAAAATATATGTTCCCAAGTGTAAATTATAAACTGAACTCGTATGCCCCGCCATTGTTGCCAGTTTTATATATTTTACCGAAAATGTATGACTACTAGAAATTGTATACAAGTCCGTGCATGTTTAGGAAATGTGTAAAATAATGATATGAATAAAAGTCAAAAGTGCGATGGGATTTGAGACTGCGACCACCGTAAACATGGCAGCTGAGTTTGCACTTTTTCAGAATAAGTACTAACCTAATCAACAAAATAATAATAAAAAATAAGATCAATTTGTGTTTCCGGTCAATTAATACACTTAACGTCGGGTGACAAGTGCAATGCCATGCTATATATCACATACACTGCCTTCTAAGTTCCAAGTGTTGCTCACGCTTACGAAAAGCCTCCTACAATCAAGCAAGCATTGTATCGAAAAAAAAAATTCAGTGACAAAAAACCTATAATAATCTCGATATTTCCTGTGGTACAGGGTGGTCCCAGTGTAATTTAAGAATAATAGAGGTACATTTTTCACCGGCAAATTGGACACGGTGTTTTTGTTGGATTCTGTTGAGGGGTGCCGTACGAATAACTATCTGAATTGTAAAGTCTTGGGGCCTTGATATACCTGGGTATTAATGACAACCTCCGTGGCGCAGTTGGTCAAACGCCGGTTGTGGAACGAGGCGCCATGGGTTCGATCCCCGCACCAAAATATTTGTTTCGGTGCTTGGGTTCGCAAAATCATTTGTCTCGGCAACACGAAATCGAGTTGTTGCCTCGGTTTTGACATCAAAACTTAAATTAGTTAGTTCACCTTGTATTTTTTGTATGTCGTGAAACTCTCTTATTGGCTTTAAACATTTATGTAAATATTAATATCTGGCTTTTGTAAAAGCTGTTGAGTATCCAATTAAAAAAAGGATGAAAATCTGAATGGATGTGTGATAAAAATAATATATATTTTAGCATATTATTCAATTTTATAATATTAATGTTAAATATTCCTTACTGATAAATAATAATGCTTTTATACTTTTTTAAATTGCCAATCGGTCTATAAGGTTTTGAATGCATGTGGCCTGATTCAGTTGCATTATGTCCGAACTTACTAAAACACCTGGCTTCGTTATTGGTAGCAGTCTGGACATACTGTATGAAACAGAATATCATCAAGAAAAACGTTATGAGGCGTGCAAAGCGCGGTATATTTGGTTTCATCATCATTTGTCCAGAAACATAACACCGCATCATTACATCTCCGCAAATGTAACTCGGTTCGTTTTGATTCACGCACCCCAACATATTGCGTTACTGTAAAATGAAATTGATCGTAAACCAACCCCTGTTCGCCCCGTGCCTCAGGACTTTGTCCATCAAATGTTTATTAGTTGGGGAGGCTATACACATATAAATATATAGTGATTTATTTTTTTAGGTATGTGTACAAGCTTGATACAAGCTATGTATAGGCGATTAGGATTTTCGTTTATTTCTTCTATGTATTTAAAGGGGTAAATAAATTGTGTTATTCCTGGTTCAGCTGTTTGAGAAGATGGGTGTGATATGAGTGGGCGCATGTTCGATCCCAAATACAATTGATATTGTGTGGTCCACAATATAACTTTTGGGGTCTGAGAGTTAATACCGAAAAGAGTTTTATATTTCTTGACACCATAGTTGCATCTATCATCTATATTTATTTATGATTTATTCAGGCTTCATGTGATTATTGGATGTATTTAAAATTAAATCTAATAAACTTTACAAATTGAATATGAGTACCGCATTAATTTCTGAAAAATTGTAGTGTTACTTACAACAAAAATACTACAATTGGTTAATGTACCCAAAATTACAATTCGTTTTTAACTTCAGTAATAAAAACAATAATGTTAAATACATCCACATAATGCAACATAAAAACATTTTAACTTAAAGTCCTAAATACGAAAATCAATCGAAATGCAATGCTTTTTATTTCACCACGCCTGGTTTGAACTTTAGCCACGAGTCACTATGTCCGGCGATATCTTAATGTATTCCAACTCCCGAACCTTTGACATTCCGCGTGGCATTTAAATGTTTGAACACGTTTTCACTCTCAATACTGAGTAATTCACACAGCACGATGCGTACGATAAATCGTATCATTACAGGGACCGATTTTGTTGATTTTTTATTAGCTTTGAAGGCGTTTGAGGATACGGCCCGCCTGATGGTAGGCGTTTACCGCTCCTTATAGACCTTCACGGACTAGATGTCTAGCACAACAAAGTAGTAACCTACCGTAGGAAGAGTACTCTCTTTAAGAGAATGTACAAAGATAGTACCTTCCCGTCCCCTTCCATTCCTTGCCGCCGAGTCTGGAGTTTAGTAGCTATGGGATCATCGCCTTAAAAAAATAAATTATAATTGTAAAGTTATTATGGAAAATCTTCAATATTTTCATTTTTTAAATGATAGTAATAAAAAAAAGGCCTTATTGATAGCAACTGACCAAGAAAAAAGTGGATGAGAATTCATAATGTTAGGACTGGTTCCTATTGTGTCTATAAACGAAACAATTAATTCAAATGTAGTTTGTTCTGTCCGCACTTGTCATATTCTTTTCGATGTCAGTGTATGTGTACTCTTTATATATTATATCCTTTACTGTTATATCAATCCTGCTTTTACTCTTCCTATAACCCATCACATAATAATAACACACGTTAGGGTGTCGCGAACAGGAAACAACCTGTGTATTTATGCCAAATAACCATAAGTCTTCGCATAAAGTTGTAGCAAACATTTAAATAATTTAAAAATTAGAAAATTTTAACACTGCTCTCGCTGTTTAAAACCTGCTGAACTGCACGTTGCCTACTTTTAATTTAGCCATTTTACAGCTAAATGTGTTCATTTAAATCCGTATAAAAATCGTGTAATGTGAACCAGCTTCGAGCGAGCAACGAGTGCACTTTGCGAAAATTTGCCGTAATCCAGATAATGCGGCCGTTTCAACCTTTAAGTTAATGTAGCTGTACTGTCAATCAGTACGGAGGCGTGTCGACACCGATTTAAACACAGAATTCAGTTAATTACAGGTCATTACGCGAATAAGCCGGGAATATGGGCATTGTGCGTAATGACCGACCAATTTGAAGGCAATTTCCTCGTACTTTTACATGTTTATTTGGTTTATAATAAATTATTTTGTTTTTGCACAAAAAGCTCAAACTTGTGACTTTATTATATATTTTTAAGTACAACGGTTATTTTGTTCGTGCATAATAACATAATCTTTATGAGAAAAGAAAACTGCCGCCTTTAAAACTGGTACATGTTATTGGAAAAGGAAAATAAATTACTAAGTATTTTCTAATTACAATAACAAGAATACCTATTAAAATCACCAATAAAAACATTCGTCATAATAAAACTAATAATTGTACCACATCGCTACCAAAATTGGTCGAATAAATTTAGTATATTGATCGTATTTTGGCCGCATAAAATTAATATTTACGACCAATAATTATAATAAAAGGATCGGTCCCCGACGACGGCACCTGCCCGCCCGCTTTCGACAAATACTTGAAACAGGGATGTTGCGAATATCCGCATCCGCATCCGCAAATGCGGAGCTTCCGCATAAATTTTGACATCTGCATCCGCATCCGCATCCGCATTAATCGATGCGGATATTTATGCGGATGCGGATGTAATACAAAATGAGACAAGACAGAAATTTGGCGGTGCCGGCGAATGGCGCGTGACGTTCGTACGTGGCATTGACCAATGGGAGCGAAATATATAGTGACATGATCCGACGCGTATGTTGTTAGATTCTTCTAGTGAAAATGAGAGTCGACAAATACCAGAAAATGGTAGCACTGAAGCTGTACTCCAAAAATAATTTCTTTCTTATCCCAATAAAAAAAGAGTCTATGTGGATGAAAATCCTCTTAAGTGGTGTTTATCGAGAGGAATTGAAGATATTGTTTCCGATGGCACAAAGATTTTTATGTACGCCACTAAGTAGTAATCCTAGCGAAGAATTATTTGCAACGTGGGTTTTATTTACCAACCTCTTCCTAAACGCCTTGTTATCAGAAAAGGCGGCGCGGCATTATACTTAATAAATGAAACGGTGTTCTTTTGCGAGCTCTTGGGGCTACTCAAAACGAAGGTAATGCATTTAATTATCAATAGAGAAGAAGGCTAGAACCTTGCACAAGCATGGGATCGAATTCTACACTTAATTATATCGGAACCCAAAAGACCAACTGCCCGACATCAAGACACAGTGGGCTTCTTCTGTGTAGATTGAAATTCAAAAACAGATTAACGTTTTAAATTAACTTTTTAATTTAATAATAGTCAATTACGGGTAATTAAATTCCGCCCCGTGACCATGAATCCTTTAAAGTAATCGAAATATCGGGAAGTTAAAAAATATAAAAAATTAACATAGATAACTCGATAAATATTAGTAAGGGGTAAAATCCGTAAATAATAGTTTAATTTCAATATTCATTCATATACTATGCTAGCGGTTGGGCCCGGCTCCGCCCGGGTGCATACACGTTTTAAAATGGCAGTCAAAATATTTAATTCTAACTATCAGTTTAGAATATCGACCAATCGGACCACGAAAAACGAACAAAATTACCTCATATTTGCTAGAAATATCTCTACTGCTTTCCTCCTATAGGTCATAGCGTGATGATATATAGCCTATAGCCTTCCTCGATAAATGAACTACCCAACACTGGAAGAATCATTCAAATCGGACTAGTAGTTCCAGAGATTAGCGCGTTCAAACAAACAAACAAACTCTGCAGCTTTATAATATTAGTATAGATTTACATAAGATCTTAAACATCCGCATCCGCATCCGCATCCGCGGATGTGAGCCTTTGAAAATCCGCATCCGCATCCGCATCCGCGGATGTGAAAAAATCGACATCCGCAACATCCCTAACTTGAAATTAAAAACCAAATACGTTTGGAAGATTGATGAGGTTTCGGTACAGTTGGCTACAATAGTGTTTGACAAAAATACATTTGTTAAAAAAGTATTACTTATTCATTCGATTTATGGAAACATTGAAAAATACACTCACAAACGCCTTTTTCCCAGAAGGGGTAGGCAGAGATGCCAGGAAACCCACATTTCGCCTTGAATGTTCCGTCCCATTATGTGATAGGTGGCGAGCCTTTCGCCATATATGGCACAAATTTCTGACACTAAGGCAGTCCCGGTTGAAAATAAAAATCTATAATAACCATAGCTTTAATATTCATGTTTTGTTCCACAACTGAATTGGAATTTAAGAACTATATTGTACATCAATAATTATTTATTTATTTTTTCTCGCTCACTATTTTCACTACCCTATATTAGAATATCGCTATAATCCAGTCCATCCAAAGGTTGCCTGGAAGAGATCGCAGCAAGCGATAAGGCCGCCTATTGTAACCATGTCTAGTATTTTAAGTATGTTGTATTTCTTCTTGGTGTACAATAAAGCATATATAAATAAATAAATAAATAAATATATTCAGCGCGTAGTATCGAAGGAATTGAAGTACGCCTAGTGCCCACTGAATTATGAGTAGTTACTTAGCCATTATTAGTTCGTGTGTTAAGAAACAAAGAATACGGTGATAGTCACGTTTGGTCTAAACACACACATTTTACGTTGAGGTACGTGTCTTAACGTCTACTAATAAATCAATAGGTATAAAGCATAATATGCGGATACATTTCCCAAAACTCCCAGATACGAACAAACTTCTTAAGATGTAGCGTACGAGCCTCCTTTACAATCGAAAGTACAATGGAGAGGGGTTAGGCCGTATAGTCCACCACGCTGACCGAGTGCGAGTTGGCAGACATTACATGCGATAGAAATTCTTAAAAATCGTTATAGCATCCAGGTGTCTCACGACGTTTTCATTCACCGTTATAGAACAGATTTTTATTCAACAAACCGCATTTTATTCAGCAAAGTAGAATCATTATTAAATATCAGTCGTTATTTTAATAACATTCGAAAGCAGTTTTGTTTCCGACTGTACATTTTCGATGTCCCGTGGGACGGGGTCAATAGATATTTGACGTTTGAATAGGATTATGTAACCTCAACTTCTCTTACTATATAAACATGTTTAATTGGTCTGTTTCATTCATTAAAAAAACCAGACATTAAATAAATGTACTGGTTGAAAGTCTCTCGAATGTGAGAGCCCGCCTGGGTAGGTACCAACGCACTGCCTATTTCTCCCGCAAAACACTAGTTTAAATACACTGTTGTGTTCCGGTTTAAAGGACATTGTAAGAATAAGAATAAGAATAAGAATCTTTATTTGCTTAAAAGTTGGTACAGGACAGATCTTAATACAAATTGGCAAAGCGCAACTTTTGTCAAATTTTGACATGCAAATATTTTTTTTGTGATGTAACATTATGGTAATAGTAATAAAACGTCCATATATTTTTTTTTAATTTTAAATCTTTGTCATGCTGTCAGTCAAATTTAACATGAGTTTTACAATAATTATAGGTTACATGTTATGTCACTTTTAATAATTATAATAATACGTAGCAGCTATTTACTACATTTTTATACTAATAATAATTCAAATCAAATGTTGCAAGTTTAACTATTATCATTAATTATATTTTATTTTAATTTTTATAACTGTAAAATTCCTGAATTGTGTAAAAGCATCTTTCTATTAGCCATTGTTTTAGTTTTCGCAAGAATAATCTTTGTGGTAGCTCACGTAAGACCTGAGGAATTTTATTATATATTTTAACACACATACTATGACAATTTTTTTTTTAACCACAGTACTTGACATAATGAGACTTAAAATCTTATCTCTCAGGATGGAATTGCAATTCATGGTATGCTTTGTTTTGCTTCTGTCGCTTACTGAAGATATAACTTAAATCGCGATCGATATAACTTTTTGCTACGGACGTTACGGGTTCAGTCAGTACTCAGTAACCTATTTTTTAATAGTAAATATAGAAAATATTATTAGAAAAGCGACCACAAATCTATACCAGGCCAGCTTGGTGGAATATGGCTTGATCTCTTTCAATCGGATTCTGAGAGGGATCACAATATGCTCTGCAGTGGGTGATTAAAAGATGTTACAAATAATAATAAATAACACCCAATAGTCACATACATAGTCCTGACCCCACACTGAGATCGAGTCTTGTGTCGTGGGTATCAGGCACTACGAGAGACTTTTCGGTTTCACAAACATCAAGACCCGAAAGAAATATTTGTGGGCCGCACAAACATTTCTCTCGGTGCGGGGATCGAACCCGCGTCCTCTCGTTTCACACGCGGCGTCTAACCGACTGTGCCACGGGGCTGTCCTAAACTCAAGCTTTTTCCCAGAAGGGGTAGGCAGAGGAACCAGGGTGGTAACGTAGGTGACGTTAGGAATTGCGTGTTTCGTTCCACAATGTCCTAGGAGGTGATCTTATCGCCAAATTGGACATAAATTCCTGACTCCGGTCTAATAATGAATGAAAAAATCCAATATTGCTTTGCCGGACCCGGGACTCAAACCTGAGACCTCTGCGTCGTAATTGTACCGTAGTACGGCAGATAACATATCACAATAAAAAACCGACTAGGTTTTCGATACAATTTTCCCAATCACTTTAATATTCTATCAGTGACAGCCTCCGTGGCGCAGTTGGTTAGACGCCGCCTGTGAAACGAGAGGCCGGGGGTTCGATCCCCGCACCGAGAGAAATGTTTGTGCGGCCCACAAATATTTCTTCCGGGTCTGGGTGTTTGTGAGACCGAAAAGTCTCGTAGTTCCTGATACCCACGACACAAGACTCGATCTTAGTGTGGAGTCAGGACTATGTATGTGACTGTTGGGTGTTATTTATATTTATTTATTTATAGTTTATTTTTAACTAGCTATCGACATATCGGTACTTTATCAAAAATATATGCAGGATTAAGATAGGTTATGAGAATCATAACACTTATAAGAATACTGTTTACAACGACCATAGAAGCTTTTACAATCCACAACAGCAGAATAGAGCTTAGGGCAGAGCTTTAACGGCCAAATTAAACCATGGCATTATGGCACCATAAAAGCTATAGTAGCTTATTAAAGCTCGGAGACTGGATTTTATTGAAGCATCCTGAGTTCAATCATAATATCTGAAGTAAGTAATTTATAAGATTTTGAGATCCTTTGATTATCCCGTTGGTCTAGTTATAAGTTAAATATAAATGTATGGTGAAGTTTTGGGTTAGAATTGTTGGGAAAACAAAGTCGTTTGTGTATGTGTGTCAGCCCATATACGTTCCACTGCAGGGCACGACTCTCCTCTACAATCGATAGTACGATTGAGGTTTAGGCCATATAGTCCACCACGCTGGCCTAATGTTGGTTGGCAATCTTTACATTTATACTAATATACACATATAAAGCTGAAGAGTTTGTTTGTCACATCTAATCTCAAAAAAGTCATGTGTGTATTGATAGTCAATCACCACGCACTAAAACGGTGAAGGAAAACATCGTGAGGAAACCTGCATACCATAGCGATTCATAAGAATTTATATGGTATGTAAGTCCGCCAACCCGCACTAGGCCAGCGTGGTGGACTATATGGCCTAACCACTCTCAATCGTACTCTCGATTGTAGAGTAGGCCCGTGCCCTGCAGTGGGACGTATATGGGCTGATACAGAACAGAACAGAATCTCAAAAAATACTGGTTCCAATTGAAGAAAATATTTTTGTGTTGGATAGGATTTATCGAGGAATACTATACCCTATATATTATAAATACATAAACCTATTTGAACTATCAAGTGTTATGTCTTTTTCGCTCAAACTGAATTCAGAAGTTGTTTGAAAGAGACAAAATATTGGATACTATAAATAGATTTATAAACGGGTTTTTATCATTAAGGCCTTTCGGCTACTATAAGTTAGAATATCACGCAAGAAATAAAAGGAATTTAAAAAAATGATTGAATATCTACCTAAAATTCTCATGAAAAAGGTATTTAGAAAACGAGCATAACTATTTAATCGACGAACACAATCAGAATCAAAATGAATGCTCTAAACAAATTATGAAATCCGATCTCTGTAAAGACCGATCCATCAAAATTCTGACAGATGGGAAAAAGTTGTACCTTTGTGCTTCTTTCAATGTACCAAGAATGTGGTTTTTTAACATGTCTTAGTGTGCAATTATTTAGGTTTTCTGTCATATTATTAATTAATATTTAGATGGGTGGGTTATATTGAAGAATATAATATATGATACTATCAGAATGACAAGATTAAACTTAAAGTAATAACTAAATAAATAAATAAATGCACCGAACAGTCACATACATAGTCCTGTCCCCACACTAAGATGCAGTCTTGTGTCGTGGGTACAAAAACTAGGAAAAACTTTTCGGTCTCATAAACACCCAGACCCGACACAAATACTTGGTCACACATACATTTGTCTCAAAACCTCGGCCTCTGGTTTACAGCTGTCTTCAAACCATGCGTATGAAAACTGATGACAAACGAGCCTTAATCAATTAACGAAAACACAACTCTATAGCATGTAATTATGAGTAATAATTTAATTTTATTACTCTGCTTTAAGAGTAGGTTTCGACTAATCGGCCGTGATGTATGTGCCGATGTTATTTATTGTTCGTATTTAAGAGGGTAGTGTGACCATGCGTTTATTTATTTATTACCTTCATTTTGGTTTTATTTGGTTTGCACAACATCATTACTTTCACATTTTCTGTTATATTATTTGTCTATATTATTTTTTGACTGTGAGTGCTCTTACGATAATTTTGCTTTACTATATTGTAAAATAATTATTATTCTTTTCTTTTATAAGTATCCTTCAATAAATAATTTAAAGACTTAAGTTCTAATTCAGTCGCAAGTGACTTAATCATACTATAATCCTTATTGTAATTTATTTCATAAATCCATCTTCATAATTTGAAAGAAAATCAATAAACGCAATTTCCTTGTGACAAAAATAAACAGCCGAAGCTCAAATAGTTTATTAAGGTTTTTTGACCTCGTTAAAAATAGTTTTCAAATGTTATACATCTCTATACTGAGCGTAAAACATAATAATTTAATTTATCATTACGACACGCCGCACATCTATAAAAACAATTTCGTCCAATTCAAAGTAAATCCATCAATATCCCAACCTTATGGCCCTCCTACGGTAACGGTTAAGCTCGTCGCGGTGACGTCACTTCGTCGGCGAGTAGCTATAAATCAGTTCGTTCGCGCTGTGTCGTCACTACGATCTGGTCTACAATGTTTATGTCGTTGCTATTTAGTGTAGGCTTTGTATTTCGATGGTGAAGAAAATAAACATTGCACGATGATTTACATAAAGTTTTGTGGTTTGGCATCCGTTTATATAAAAAAAGAAATGAAATAATTTAAATTAATCTGTATATAGTAAATAAACAAACTATTATAAAGTATCCGGAGTGGGGTTGGATAAGAAGTCGACTGTAAAATGGTAGAATGTGGGTTCGATCCTCGCGCTGAGATTATTTTTTGATTGAGAGAAAATAAGTTACTACTGCTCATCTCTTCTAAGAGTTATATTCGTCGAGGAAAACGCTGCCTATCTTTCCAAAACATTTTTTATATTAAATATAGTTTTAATTTTGTCTCAGTCCTAAACACCTGTAATTTTTCTTCCACTTATTTCAATCCCATGATTGTCATACTCATTTAAGTTAATACTTCGTAACTACTGGACAAAATGAGACTTAACATCTCATATCTCGAGATGGCGAGCGCAGTGAAATGCTAATCATTGATTTGTAAGTCATGATGTTGTTTGCTTTGCTACTGTCCATGAGCGGTCGTATCGCTTACCATCAGACGAAGGGCATGCTAGTCTCGACATGCCTTGCAATAAAAACAATAATTTTAGATTTTTTCCCACGGATTTCTATAGCCATATTATATCCCAGCGTACGTCGAGACAATATGAGACTTTCGGCAACGTCACTAAATCAATTTGTAGTGCGGCCAATACACGTATAATTTTGTAGTTTTGCGCGTCGGCAAATTGATATTTATGACGACGTGAAAATTGTACGTTTCATGTCGGCGCTTACATATTCCATCGATTTGATATATTATCGTATATTATTTACTAGAGAGTTTATCTGGCTTCATTCGTGTTATATCTTCTATTCCAAAGAGAGTGTGAGGTTCTTTTAAGTGATTTTAAACAAGAGCAAAGTTTTGCCTCGCTTTCTTTTAGTCAGTGTCAGTTACTATCTTTTGTTGTCTAGTTTTACTTCAATTCGGTTATAATGCTGAGGTCTGGGTTCTAACGCCGAGTTGTTCAAAGTTACATTAGATTTTTCTGTTAATTATCAGTCCGAAGTTAGCTATCTGTGCCTGATATTATGGCGATAGGCTCGCCCCCTATCAGATCGTTGAACGGAAGGCGTAACGTGGTCCTGACTTCTGCCTACCCCTTTCTGGAACAAAGGCGTGAGTTTATGCATGTATATATGTATGTAGTCTCTAGTATAAGACTCAATTACAGGATTTAAAAGTGTTCCCAGTAATTTTATATGGAGCAATTTTCGCGTGTATTACACTTTTTCCATAAAGTGTTTATTGGTAATAATACTTTACTGTGGCAATATCGTGAGCCATAATTTTAATAACCTTTCACAGCGTATATGGCAACTAAGTTACGATTGTTGTCTCTTTATGTGCAATATAAATGGAGTTATATAAGTGATGTAATATAATTTAATTAATTGTGGTAAGATGTTTAGTTATAACGTCTGTCTATAAATTATGTAGGTATATGAGGAAATTAGGCATTGCAAATTAAAATTTAAAAATATTTATTTAACGTTATTTGACATATGTTTCATAATATAAAAATAAGCATGTATTGATCGATTGAATATATAATATCAACATATAATCGCAAACGCATACTAAGAAATATTAGTAAAACATTATTATTTATATGTATTATAATTTAGTGTGCGAACTGATGTCTTCGATAGGCACAAGATTGGCTGGTATAAAGATCACTCTCGCCTTATTTATACCTTCTCCCTATTATGACAGATAAAATAAAACAAAATAAAAAAAATTATCTGATTTGATTAAGCACAAAATATTTTAAAAACTAATATGATATAACGTGTGCTTGGTGGCCTGTTAGTAAACAGACCGGACGTGACTGCCAACATGTTCACGGTGGTTGCGGGTTCGTATCCCAGAGCACACTTCTAACTTTTCGCAGTCATGTGTGTATTGATAGTCGATCATCATGCACTTAAACGGTGAAGGAAAACATCGTGAAGAAACCTTCATACCATAGCGAATAACAAGAATTTATGTATATGGTATATAAAGTCCACCAAACCGCATTAGTCCAGCGTGGTGAACACTCTCAATCGTAATCTCGATTGTAGAGGAGGCCCGTGCCCTGCAGTGGGACGTATATTAGGCTGATACAGATACAGAATATGATAATCATCGGTAATTCTCTCTTTTACGATAGATAAAATAAAAAATGCAATCCAATTCCATGTCTGTACGAATCTAAAAATCCTGGAGAAATATCCGCAGACACTGAAATCTCACAAAATAAGGGCATAGCCAATAACCATCACGTTCATATCCTACGATTTACGTACGTAGTTTAAAAAGGACGCAGTTTATTGGACATAAAAACGTATTATCGGGGTAAGCCACACCTGTGACTCACGGGTGACGAATGTAAAAATTATGGGGGATTTTGATGATCGCAATTTTGTATCAGATGTTCGCTTATTCATCGGTTGCGTGTCGATGGCTTTTGAAAGACTTGAATTTATTTCAACAAAAATGCAAGTTAAAAGTATTTTAACCAAAACACTTACATTCTAATTAATAAGAAATTGAACATATACATTATTACTACAATTTCTAAATGTGGAATGTTGTGAAATGAAATGTAAAATGTTAAGGAAAAGAGTTGAATTAGTTGGGATTTTATAGTACTTTTTATTGCAATGAATGGCGAGAAGAGCTTGGCATTCCACTGATGGTAGCGAAACGGCTGCTTGGCAGAAGACAAACCAAACAATGCCCATGGATTAGAAATCAGTGCTTGGCATTCCATTGGATATTGACGTTTTAACCCGTGATCTAGGATCTCATAGAGTCAAGATCAGAATATAATAATTTATATAAATATATCATCATTTATATTACCAATTATTAATGTAACAGTATTAATTACAATAGAAAGAAAATATCAAAATAAATTATCACAAAAAGGGCTTATATATATTATATACTATCGTTTTTGGATTGACCGGGTTATAGCGAAAACCAACTTACCAACTGCAAGCAAAATTAGCTTTTATTGCTTTCAAGTTAAGGTACACGCAAATATTACTTATTAAGCATACATTTCGTAACATCGTGGACAAACAGTAAACAAGAGCTTCCTGTGATAGCAGTAATTAGGTTAATCACTTGGAAAGTGTCACGAATTTTTATACAAATATTATTGTATATTCTAACTTTATTGGCAATTATATCAGGTGTATTCAAATTTTTTTATCCATGGTTGTGTTTGGGTGGTAAATACGTAGTTTTCCTAAAATAATAATGTACACTCCCTTTTATTTTTATAGACTTAATAGTACCCCCAGCGTACTATTGCGTTTATTTACCCACCAAACACAATAAAATTAAAAAATTGCAAAAGTAAAATCGGCGCTTGTTTTGCAAAATGTTTAGTAGGTTAAAATAAATGTTCTAGGTTGAGGTATGGATATTACCTGTATACCAGACTTGTTGAATATGTTTGGCTAAGAGTTTTAACAGATTTCCGAACTATGTTGGCGATAATTGGCTTTAAGAAAACCGGAGTGTACGACGGTGTCAATTTTTTTATGGCTCTTATAAAAGCTTCTACAATGCATCTAAAAAGTCAAATACAATATCAGATAAATATTTGTGTATGATAAATAAGAATATTTAATATTTTTTCAAGTACTGGCAGCACAGATAAATTTAAATAAAAAAAAAAACAAATAACGGGCCGAGAAGTCCAACATAAAGCCACATTCGTGTGAAACAAGCCTATTTAATTTGAACGTGTGTGCATAGCTTTCAGAACCCGGTTTGGGCATTCTGCTTAGCGTACTAATGTTTATAGGTTTCGCAACTATGTGTGAAAAATTCCAAACTAATTCATCGGATTTGTCAGACGAATTTCAACTATATAGTTATTATAATAAAGTTTGTTGAGTTTTGTAAGGTCTTCATTAAAACCTCTCAGACTAACATCTATCGGGTTGTTAAAAGTAAAATATGTTATGTGTGTGCTGTTGGCTGATTTTATTTTAGATATTTTTTTAAAATGTCTGATTTTGTGGCAGCCATTGCTTAAAAAACCGACTGTGAGACGAGAGGCCGCCTGTTCCATTTTCGTACCGAGAAATTGTTTTTGAGTGCTTTTTAATTCTTTGTTTTGAGTCTGCGTATGGTGAGACCAAAAAGTCTCTCGTAGTTTTTGATACCCACGGCCTAAGAGTTCATTTTATTGTGATTTTTAAGATTCACGACACAAAACTTGTCTCATAATATGGAGGCGGGACTAAATATCGCTGCTTTAATTTGATAGTGGCACATAACGAAATGTGTATTTTTATGATAATGTTACCATTAAACACAAATTAATCTAAAATACTATGTGAATAAAACTCATATTTTTGATAGATTATACGTTGATATAAGCAACTTTCAAAGAGTTGTCATTATTAAAATAAAATATATAAATAATTAATTATTTTGTTTTATTTAAACTGCTCTCCTGAAAAAAGTTCATTTTTGAGATATGTCGTTATCAAATTAAAGCAGCGATATGTATTTTCAATTTATTAACGCTTTGTACTTTCAATAGTAATAAAAAGAACATCTTAGCAATTAATAAATAAATACATTTTGGGCCTTTTATAAAATGGCCGAATTTGTAATATGCCCACGACATAGATGTTGCTTAAGACAGCTGCGTAACTTAGCTTATGTGTATTCTTAAGTTATAATTTAAAAGTAAATTAAAAAAATGTAGGTACTCTTTGTGAAAAAAAATCTAAAATTCTTTATAATACTTGTGGAGTAAAAATATTAGGTGAAGGGCGTGAGTTTATGTATGTATGTAATTTCAAATCGAAGCACATTACCTTACATCTACTTAATATGCAATACGTCCTAACTACATAGTTTGGGTCGCCTCAATTCAGCATTCGATTGAGAGCAACCTAACTTATATTCCGAACAATACTAATATAAATTCAGTTAAAATATGTGAAACTCCGCCAAACGACCATCAAAGCGATTTAAAACGGCCGAAATAATGAAACGAAGTTTACAAAGGCACCGCCGTAGTTCCCGGAATGAGTTCAACCGCATTAGTTAGGGTTTGTATCAAACGGCCGGCTTCCTTAATATTTACCGGGAATTTTCAACTACTATTAGAACTCGATAGTTATCCCGCTTTTAAACTTTGCAACTCCAGTAGAATTCATAATTGATTTTGTTGACACCAACAAGTTTAGTGAATCTATGGAAATAATAAAAAAAAATCTTTATTGCCACAATAATTAAATATTACAGATGTTTTTAGCGATCAATACACTAGAGTCTAAATTAAAAAATGACATTTATAAGTTGTGGGCTTTTGATAAAATTTGAAAAATTCAAGTGCAAAATCAATGGTCGATAAAACGCATTTAAGTTGCAGAAAGTATCTGGATATGGGCCGTTTTCTAGAGGTCGCCATGGATAATTTTGAAGGAAGCCTATGTAGATCAATGGACTTTCTGTGTCTGAAGATGGAGCTCATACAAAATTAATTTCGCAGAAACTCAAGTTTTAATAAACATTACATCCTAATATTCTGTTCGTTTCTGAATACTTTTCGAAAGTTTTTGCCTTACGGGTACAAAGTGAGTACATTTACAATCGAGAACGAATGGTAGAGTTGTCTATGATACATTATGATGAGACGCGTGAAATCTTTTGCTAGGCGGCGATGTCGATGTGTGTCCTTTTGTGTTTGAATATGGCGTTTCTATGTTATGTCCAAATATTATATTGTATTGTTTAGTAGCTCGTCTCTGCCCGAGTGCATATACACTTTTCAAAATGGCGGCTAAAATGTTTTATTCCGATTTAGAATATAGGAGCAAAGGATCCTTCAGACATCGATTCTGGGACCAATCGGACCACGAAAAACGAATAAAATTTCCTATTTCCTAGATTTTTTCACCACTGCGTCTTATAGGTATATACGTAGATTGTAAAGGTCTGTGTAGCGCAATAAAGTGGGAAGTTCTGGGTTCAATTCATGCAAGGAAAGGAAATTGCTTTTTTTTTTTAATTTTTTCTATATTTACTTACTTTTTGATATATATGTGTGTAGTTGAGCATGCACAAAACACATCAAATTAAACATATAACTTGCAAATGTTTTAAGTGGGGGAAAACTAATTTTGTCTATACTCGAGCCTTTATTCGTATATAGTTTAAAAAACCATTTCAGTGATCAAATGTTTTGTATTCTTCCCTTAAACTGAATTCAAATATCATTCGAAAGGGACAGAACGTTTGACAACAAAAATAGTTTTATACTCTGTGATAAATATATTTAAAAATAGATTTATATTGAGATAAATAAAAATATATATATATACTGCCTATGAGTAAGGTAATTTGAGATTACGGGTAAAGTACGTATTGTTTATATAATTTTTCTTTGCATCATAATTTACATGTTTAATGACATCACCGAATTTGATGGAACATGTTGTAGCGCTGAGTTCCTACACGTCAATTAGTCGAAGTTTACTTTAAAAAGGTATCGATTAACTCAAACTGGACCCGACCACGCGTTTCAAATGGTGTCTAACGGGTATTGGGCTTTTTGGTTGTCGAAATATTTTTTACTAACATCATATTGTGCTTTGTTTTATTGCAATAAATGGCGAGACGACTATGCGCCTGACGGTAAACAATACGACTGCTCATGAACAGTAGCAAAACCAAACAAAACCTTAAATTACAAAGCAATGCGCATAAAAAAATAAAATTTATAGAAAAAAGCGGTAAAAGTACACACAAAAAAGAAGTACATTCGAATCTAGTTTTAATATAACGAAGCGAACAGATGTCGAAAATGTCCAAAAACATTTCGAATCGACAACGCACGTTCCGGCTAGACCCGCGTGATAAGGCGGCCCTTCACATGACCGCGTAAATATTGACCCTCGAGATTTTTAAGTAATTGCCGAGCCTTAAATAGTCGCCAGACTGCCCGTGTGTACACGACCTTACATTATATGGCTTAACGGAAACATATGGACATATTTTGTTAAACTTATTTGACTTGATAAAAGTTTACGATATGGATATCGACGATCGAATGACTAGATAGACGGCCTCGGCGACGTAGTTGTACTAAGGTATGGTTGAAAAGCTGAGGTCTCGGGTTCGAATCCCGGGTTGGGCAAAGTGATATTGGATTTTCTATTCATTATCAGCCCAGAGTCAGGAATTTGTGTCCCATATGGCGATAGGCTCGCCACCTATCATATCGTGAGACGGAGCATACAAGGCGAAATGTGACCTGACACCTCTGCCTACTCCTTCTTGGGAGAAAGGCGTTAGTTTATGTATGTATGTATGTATGAATGACTAGATAGTTGTTTATTATGTAAGCAATTTAAACAAAGACATTAATCTAATAGATCCAAAAGGTCCCGTAAAAATGAAAAACTGCTCAATTTTTTGTATATATTATGGCGTCACAATAATTATTAATTATCTGTTTGCATTTAACCCATTTTCGACTTTATTTTAAAAAGTTTATAAACTTATTTTTAAGTATCGAATGTTGTTTTTTAAATTCTTAGTGTATACATTTACAAAAACGACAATATGCAGAAACAAAAATAAAAAAAAGTACAAATGGCAGTCTTTTGCTTAAAGCATTGTTTTACAGACAACCATTCAATCAACACACGACTCCGAAACGGCAGAGGTGTGTCCTGGGAATCGAACCCCGGGATAAATCACCGGGTAGCATATTGGCAGTCGCATCTGGTCCGTTTACCAACGGGCCACCACGCACTTTACTGTCTCTCCCTTTTTTTTTTTTTTTTTTTTTTTTAACGAGAGTAAAGCTCCTTTAGCCTTCCTTCCGACACTCGGGGGAGATCGGAAGGGGCGTGTCGGGGTCTCCGGCCTTCCAGCCTGTTATCAGGCTGGGTCCCTACCGAGATCTAAAAAGATCTTTTGCCGGCATACCGACTAAAACCTCTCGGTGGCCATCACGCGCGTTATGGGTGACAGGCGATGTGGACAGGCGAATGGCGCCCATTTAACTCGCCGTGTCACCCGGCGCACTGCCAAATATGGCTCCTCACATGTTGGGAGGGCGCAGATGCCCCCTCTTTCCCTACTTCGGACGCCCATGGTGAGATGGGCGTCCGCGACAGACACGAGGCCACACGTTCTGCCGCCCATCTCGGGGTCACTCCCGACGTGAGCACACAGCCCCCGCTGTGTGCTTAGCGACCCCGATGACCCCTTTTAGTCGCCTCTTACGACAGGCAGGGGATACCGTGGTGGAATTCTGGCGCCCCTTGACCACTGGGCGGACTGTCTCTCCCTGTTCCAAATTCAAAATATAAATCTAAGTCACGATTATTAAGTCTTGGTAACCTAGATTTGAAAATATACAAACAAGTGAACATCATATCATGCCTTTCCAAGAGTCCAAGGAAGCAATCGAAAGTATAAAAGGAGGTTGCTAGTGAACCCACAGGAAATGAATTGAGCTTGTTAAGTTGGCAACACAATTTGTCAATGTTGCCAACCTGATGGCTTTTACACATGCAATAGCAACGTTTAATGTGTTGATTGATTACGAAATTTTATTTGGTTCTTTGCGGTTATAATTTCTTATTTAGGACGAATAAAAACTCTTACAGCGGTGTTTTTGCTTGTGCTTGAGAGCACTAAAGTCTTCCTTGAATAAAATCACCAGTTCTAAGCATTGTTCGCAAAACCACTTTATAATAAAACTCCCATCATGCAGTAGGAAAATGTAACATTTAAAAAAGTAATTAAAACATATATATGCTTAATGACACAGCAAGCACCATTGACCCGTCCCGCGAAGTATTACGAAGATTGTTCACAACATAACCCCATCTTGCATGACGTCAACCATCCCTGCCTCCCATTCAAACATGTTGAATGCCAGCCTCCATGCACGTGCAACACTCAAGGTCCCGCAACCCTTTACAAATCCTCTCGTGCTTGCAATTAAAACGAAAAACAGAGCGAGACAAAAATACACAGATCACTCAAAAACGAAAGGGACAGCACGCCTCATTTACCAGAGCACTTTTTATTTCCACTTGCACTTAGGTCGTCGGCCAATCAACGTACTGTGCCGAGCCAGCTTCGCATTGGCCGCTTTTTGAATAGAGAAATATTTTTTCAAAAATAGAACAAAAGCCGAGGGTAGGTAAGCGAGTTTTGTTTTCTTCGAGTGTCATTACGCATTTGAGTGGAGGTGCTCGCGGGGAGCGGACGTCTCGACTTTTAATTGCCTTATTCACCATTGTTGAAAGTACTCACGCGCTAAGCTGGGCTTTTTAACATTGTTATATTGTTACACGGAACTCTTCAGCGTTGCCGAGTAGGAAAACAAGCAAATTAGCCATGTTTATTTCTTAACCATCCTGTGTTTATTGTTTGCCAGGAACTTCGTCATTATTCGAGTGTTTGTCTTCAAATAAAACAGGATTCCATGTCTTTGTTCATTATTCACGATGCAAATGTAATTTGCTCGGAAACGTTTAAGGGCTTTTTTCTTTAGTAGTTTCCTTGAGTTGTTTTCAGAGCGTGCACGACATGAGTGTTTTGGATTATCGTACTATTTTGTTATGGTTATCTTACAGAGAATATCAATTATTTTGAGGGTAAATTGAACTTTATTTATTATTTACATTGACTCACTCTAGTAATTATGATAATTGCGACTAGGCTGTAGGTTTGTCCCTATTTCTTGAAACAATAGAGAAAGGATCGTAATTTTTTTGTATCGTGATATGTTATGGACGGATGATAGATTGCCGTTTAATTCCGGAAATACGCAAAATTCCCGTGGGATATATTTGACAATGGGTGTTTTTAGAAGCACAGGTTGCATTTAAAAGCTAGTCACATTTCTAGTCCTTTACTTTGTCATAATTTCCTCATAGTTTTCCATCGAAACAAATCTATGCGAGCAAAAATATTTCCACATTTTATTCTAACTTTTTCTCATAACTGGAGTGGAAATATTTGAATTCAATAGTAAGTGCTCGGTTTTTTAAAAAGTTTTTTATTTTTTCTACCGCACTCTAGGGGATATTGGGTTTGTTTGGTCACGATGTGTTTTTATTTTTCAGGAACTTGGCTTCTCCACGGCCGGCTAGTCAAGTGGGCAACACTTCGTTAGAAACCTTCACGACACTACACAAAGAGAGCTGTCACAGATTAGAATACTTGGTCGAGCGGCAGAAACAGCTGTGCACGCTTTCCGACAAGATGATACAAGTAAGTTATTATTATACATACATTGATAATTTTGATCGGTTTATTTAGCCCTGAATCTCATAAATTATCATTGATTAAAATTATATTTATTTAGGATAATTATTTTCTATAAAGAGTATGTATCTTGGTGTTATTACATACGTATATTCTACGTATGTATAAGTTGATCTGTTGGTAACAATATGGACGCGATCCAGAATATAAAGAATAGTGGTTGCGGGTTCGAATTCTAGAATCTAGGACACACATCTAGCTTTTTGGATGACAGCTTAACGATGAAGAAATACATGTTGAATCTCCCAAGGTACTTTTGGGGCTTTTTGAAAATACAGTCATCAAATTTCAACTGACCAGTGTAGTCGGTAAAGGCCTTGTAGAATATTTATAATTTATAAGAATAACAATAGATGTAATTCAATGATACTTAAAGAAATGTGCTATTTAGTACAACATTAAACAGCTGAAAGTTAAACATCAAGAACACGAGTGCGTAGTTAATTAAAATACTCGTAAAATAACATTCAGTGCCTGAGTCGTTAGTTAATGCCGATTTTATTCTAGTTCATAAAAACATTACATTAAGGGACAAGTGGTGCGACAGTAAGCGGAGAAACAGTATGACGTTTTCGTTTTGTTTTGAAGTAATTTTGTAGTTTTTTTGGGGTATATATATATATATATATATATATACTACTGTGTCCAAAAAATAAGGTGACTTTTGAATTTAACCTGCGCACGTCGAATGATTTGGAGAATTATTATTTTTTTAGTTTGGTAGTACTGTCAGTGACATCCATGTTAAATTACATGTCAAAATATTCATTAGTGTTTGAGATACGCGTCATTTTGTGAGCTGCTAAAAGTGAGTTTTTCGTTTTTTGCGATGTCGAAATTTGTTGAGCAAAGAATTTGCATGAAATTTTGTTTGCTGAGTCAATTTTCTGCTGCGGCTACGTTAAGAATGGTGCAGAAAGCCTTTCGTGATGAGGCTACGTCTAAAAAAATGTTTACAAGTGGTATAGTGAGTTCAAGCCGGCCGTGAACGTGTCCAAGACGAAGAGCATACTGGGCGACCATCAACCTCAACCGACGAAGCTCACGTCCAACAAATCAAAGATTTGTTGTTGAAAAACTGTCGATTAACGATTAGAGACCTTGCTGATGAGGTTGGCATATCGAAAGGCTCGGTCAATACCATTTTAATGGATGTTTGGGCCTCAAGCGCGTCACATCTCAACTGGTACCGAAAACCACGATAATGCACCGTCCCATACTGCACTAGTAATTTGTGATAATTTCGCCAAAAACTCAACCCATATCGTTCCGCAACCCCTGTATTCATCTGATCTGGTGCCGTGCAACTTCTGTCTGTTCAGCAGGCTCAAAACACCGCTCTGGGGACACCGTTTTGATACGATAGAGGAGATTCAAGCCGCAGCGAAGACGGGACTAAAGGCCATTCCGGAAAGTGGCTACAATCAGTGTTTCGAATGTTGGTAAATCCGTTGGCATAAGTGCATTGCATCGGGAGAGAATTACTTTGAAGGGGATTAAATTGATTTGGAAGAATAAATAAAGAATTATCAAAATAAATACAATGTCACCTTATTTTTTGGACACAGTAGTATATATATACAGTGCCCACCATTGATTCAAAATTAAGGATAGGCCCTTTGGGACAGTTGGAATTACAAAAAG
This sequence comes from Hyles euphorbiae, assembly GCA_023078785.2. Classification (NCBI taxonomy): domain Eukaryota; kingdom Metazoa; phylum Arthropoda; class Insecta; order Lepidoptera; family Sphingidae; genus Hyles; species Hyles euphorbiae. The sequence goes on along the minus strand of CM041056.1, from coordinate 5,841,604 downwards.
ATAATTTTCAAAATGAAGCTAATGTAGATGTTATTTTAATTTAATAGATTTCGTCTAAATGGCGATAAGAATTTATCTTTTTATTTATTTGTGTGTTGCAAATATTTTCAAAATCTTTGCGAGCGATGACTAATTTTATTAACGTTTCACTAGAGATACTTATACTCGCACACAACATCTGCAAACGAAAAAATAAGCATTGTATCGTGTTGAAATAAACATTCAAATTACGACATCAAAATTGTAAAATAAAAAAAAGAAGCGAGATCATAAAATAACTTTTAATTTAAGAAACTTCATTACTTTAAAATCCAGTATTTAGGCACTACATCGTTGAAAATCAACTTTGTATAATTACACCATTGTATCTTGTAAGTATAGATACTACAAACAAATATTCACAGTTTTTTTTAGATCATTTAAATTTGAAATATGTCGTCATACTATTCCTTGCTCTACGGGCCGCGCAATCCACTTCTCGTCTGCTATAAAACGAAATCTTAACGATCGCGAACTTAATTGAGATTGCAATGTAGATAATAAAGGCTTATTGAATTTAACGATTGGCTTCGTCAGATTTCCTTAGAGTGGAACCGTTTAAAAACTTAATTAAGCAATTACGTCCTGACTTTGATGGCCGCTTAAATTCACGTCTACTTAGTTATGCATATGGACTGTCGTTGCGTTTGTTTGTACTGATGTAGAATTTAATATTTCGTGATTATTACTGCATTTTTAATTAATGATAATGTATACGTCCAATTGTCACATACTTGGTCTTAACTCCACTGTGTATTTATTTATTAAATCTATCGCTTCTTCAAGTGCTAGAGACTGTCCCACCCTCACACCCACCACTGTAACTCCTGTGAGCCAGGATCAACAGTGGCACGCAATGTAATGACACCGAGCATTGAAGCTCGGCGAGTCTCCGGGAATGTCTAACTTGTCTTTAACCCGCAACGAAATTAATCAGAAAGTGAAATCAATAGGAGGAGTTGGAAATAAATTAAATATTTTTCTTCAAGTGCTATTAATCTTCTTATAAATCCTTGTAGCTTTAAATTTGATTGTATGGCCTAACCACCCTCAATCGTACTCTCGGTTGTAGGCTTATGCCCTGCAGTGGGATATGATGACTGTTTGTAAACAAATACAAAAAGCATAAAAATAAAAATTTGAAAGAAAGAAAGAAAATTGTTACATACATTGACACAGGTTAAAAGAATGTTAGATGCGAGTGACATTAAAAATCAAATACCTACTACAAGTCACAAAAAAGTACAATAATAACAAATTAAAATTAAAATAAAGTAAAATCTTAATTAAAATTAAAACAAAACCGAAAAAGTATAAACACAAACAAAAACTATATAAATACAATATAACTATAAAAAAGGAAAAAAAAACTTTTTCAAAATATCCTCATTTTATTTACTCGTTTTATCACGAAGGCGTGCTTTATTCAAGTCTAGGTTGATAGTTTTCCATTATAACAACTTGGGGTAGGTCGCCCCTTCGTGAAAGCAAACGGGGTCGACAGCGGGGTCTGGAAGAGGTCTAATCATTCTTAGTTTGCAACAATATGGACCATTTTTTGCAATTGTACAAACTAGAGATTGTTTTTAATTGTGAGGTTGGTAACGTACTGGATAATATTGTTTTGATTCATGATTTGATATCATAAATAATTCATGTATTTATTTGTGTATAAAGACTACGACCGAAAACGAAGAAGAGTAGTAGTTTTAGTGCCAAAATTTAAATAAAAAAAAACATAGCAAAAAACACATCATTTTTTTATGGTTTAAATATGTGTTTGGGTAAATCGATAGTTTTTGATAAAATAATAAATTAAACCTTTTTATACCATAGCGTCTTTAGATGTAAAATGGTGTAAATTATTAGTTTAGGAAAAACTATGAATTTATCACCCAAATACGACGAACGGAAAACAAAAAAAATCGTCGCGTTTCTTTGCGAATTTTCAGTTGCATTGTGCCTGAAGTCTCTAAAACTACCATCTGATTTCGTTTTTTGTCGTGGTCTGAATATACAATATGTACCCAATTTGAACTGGTAGTACATTGACACAAATCTTGAAAACAAGGTATTTAACACGTTGAACGCCACGCGGCCCACCGGTGGGCGATTCAAGCAAACCCGTTCGGGTCAAGTGGAAATCATCAATTCCATCATTTTTCGCTAAAGTTAATATCAACACAAAACAATAAAAAATTACTAAATTTGCATATTTAATTTGATTAAAACAATTTTTCGTGATATTTTCTTAGGAAAATACCACGAAAAAAGCCACGCGGCCCACCGGTGTGCCGCGTGGCGTTCAACGTGTTAACAATAACATAATATCTTGCAAAATTGCATATTGGTTTGAGTGCAATCTGAAATGAAATCTACCGTAATACAAATTTTAGTGCTAGTGACATCGTTCCAAATGTAATTTCTAGATTAAATTCCCTGGTCGTATTTGCTGTTAAATTTTCGATTCAATACCAATTATTTGCTCTATGTTGCACAATTTCTAAAAAGAGCTGTATTCACAGGGGTAAATCACAGTCTAAATTCTCATGCTACTTCGATGAAAATTATCTTGTGGTAGTGAAGTTACAAAAAGGTGGAAGGGTAAGTGTCAAGGCTCCCTTATACCAAGGGTTTAAGCATCAAGTCTTGAACCAAAGATATTCATTGCTGAATATAGGCTTTCCACTGCGATTTGATGCAACTTTTACTATGTCATTTGTTCTCTTCGCGGGTGAATAGCCAAGAACATTTCAGCCAAATCAACCATCACTACATTATTCGATATCCACTTTTTAAAAGGGATGGTAGATAAAAAGGACTGAATGCAAGTGATGTAGAACATCTTAATGGATATAATAATTATTATATTTTTCATTTTTATTTTCGTTTTAGCCTACGTGGCGTATTTGGTTAGATGTCGGCTGTGAAACCAAAGACGGTCGGTTCGATCCTCGCAGCGAGTCAAATGTTTGTGAGGCTCACAAGTATTTCTCTCGGATATTGAAAGACAAAAAAGTTATCGTAGTTGCTGATACCCACGACACAAGACTTAATTGATCTTAGTGTGGGGTCAGAAATACGTATGTGACTGTTGGGTGTAAATATTTACTAAATAAATTCTAAAGATCACATTTTCATTCACTAACATCCAAACCGTCTGGAAGACATGGCCGTTTTACGAAAAGATTATTACACTTATTTTTGTTTCATTCCTAGTATATTTTTGTGGTGTAAATTGAACTATAAGTAAATCAATATTTAAATCGCCTAGATCAATAAGACCACCACGTACTTTGTGTTCATTTGTAATATATTTAAGTGGTTATCCTTTATATGTGCAGTTAAGAATAAAAAAATATGTCAAGCACACCAACCCGACGGAGAGCTATAGCAAAATGAATTGGAGAATTTGCATCGCTTAGATATTATCTTAATAACTATTTTGCTGAAAGCGAGTCGATCGGACCACCCGGTAGTTATAATTTTATGTTACACGGAGAAATGTCGGAGAATGGTGGAACACGGTTTACTATAATAATTTATGTATGTATTTTATTTATTCGACATCCTCTGTTGGTTATTTTTATTGCAATAAATGGCGAGACCTGCATGCCGTTCGCCTGGTGGTAAGCGATACGACCGCTTATAGACATTAGCAAAATCAAACACCTTGAATTACAAATCAATGCACATAAGATGTTAAAAGCGTTTACGTCTTCCGTACGCGTTTTAGCTTAAAAACAGTGCTTATCGATTCAATTCACCAAAACATTATTAAAAATAATTAGTACTCTTAAAAAAATGTTTTTAGTTCGAGAATATTTTACATTTATAGATAATTTGTGAATACTATAAGGTTTCTGAACAGAGGTTCCCTTATTTAGGCTTCGAATAGCAATTTGGAAGCTCGAAATATTAGAAATAATTAGATGTAAGACGATAATAAAAATGTTATCTGACTAAGAAAACCTTGATGAAGGGATCTCGTTGAGAAAATATTATTTTTTGTGTTTCTTTCTCGAGAAATAAAATTTGAAACAATGCCTAATTATTTGAAAACTCTCGTCTAAAACATAATTTTTTCACTATCTTATATGTATACTTACTGATCCCTCGTTGTTTCCAGGTGCTCCAGACTGGCGCGGTGCAAGCGGTGGAGGAGTGCCAGCATCAGTTCCGACACAGCCGGTGGAACTGCAGCACCGTCGAGAACTCCACCGATATATTCGGCGGGGTGCTTAAATTCAGTGAGTTTTTAATTTGACGTCACAATTTAGGGGTTTATTCTGTAATACACGAAGTTCGATGTTCAGACGTTGAACTTTCGCGGGCTCGATTCCCGCACCGAAACAAATATGTGTGTGAACCGCAGGTATTTGTTTGGGGTCTAGGCTTTTGTAGGCTGAAAAGCCTCCCGTAGTTCCTGATACCCACGACCCAAGACTCGATATTAGTGTGGGGTCGGGACTATGTATGCGACTGTTGGATGTATTTATTTTAATAATCTATTTATTTATCCCTTTATTCATTAAACAGCGCTAATCAATTACATAAAGGGAAGTTAGATGAATAGTGCTGTTAAGAGGAGATTATTTGGATTTTGCTATTCATATTGATTTCCTCTACATATTTTAATATTTCCACTTCACAGAAAATGAGTGATTTCATTTATTTAACAGTAATACCAAGCGTTCAGCTGACAGACATCCGCCATTTTTCTGCTCAAAATTTGCACAAACAAGAATCTCAGCCGTTTTAAATTTAATGAGTTGTTAAAAAGTTGATTAGTGATTATTGAAGTCTATAAATAACGTTTTTGAGTTAGCTCATGTTAATGGGATTTGAAAACTGCGGTAAGTTATTATAAATAAGGGGTTAAAGCTTTAAAATTAACTCGATTATTTTGAATAGCGAGGTATTCATGACTTTATTAATAAACATGGATATACTTTGACAGCCTCCATGGCGCAGTTGGTAAGACGCCGGCTGAGAAACGAAAGGTCGCCGGTTCGATCCCCGCATAGAGGCAAATGTTTGTTTGAACCACACGCATTTGTTTCGGGTCTAGGTGTTTGTGAGACCGAAAAGTCTCTCCTAGTTCTTGACACTAGACTCGATCTCAGTGTGGGGTTAGAACTGTGTATGTGACTGTTGGGTATATTTATTTATTTTCTTTGGCCTAACATGACAATCATGCTATGGCTTATTTTAAAATTAAAATGAACGGACATAATTATTTAAATTTTAAAGCTTTGGAGTAAAGTTAATCCCTCACTAATCCAAGTTTATTAATAAGGCTCAAGATAAAAAAATGCTATATTCCTATATAAATTCAACACATCGAAGATTTTTTTACTAGATTTTAATCTATATAAAATTCATCAATTGGTAATGGGCCAGCGTGTTGGACCATTCTATCGTTATCAAACTATCGATTGTAAAAAAATTGCCTTATAATGTATATATTTTTTGGAATTAATGCCGAGACGAGCACACCGTTCGCCTAAAGGTAAGCGATACGGCCGCTCATGGAGAGTATCAAACCAAACAACACCATGAATCAAAAATACTTGGCATTTCACTGCACCCTGAGACATACGATGTTATGTCTTAATACGTCCAGAAGTTACTCTGGCTAGAATGTTTTTCAAACTGAAACACAAAAGTGCATTTACACTGTGCCTGTTACGCTTGTTCTACCCTTACTTATACTACAATATACCATGCCTGTTGAAATTTCATTGGTTTGTAATTTAACAACCGTTTTATAAAATGGCGCTATTAGAGTGTTCCATACATGTTCTCAGTAACATAGCTCATATCCGAAGAATTACAATCAATGCTGCAATTACTAACAAAAACAAATCAAAAGCATCTGCAGTTTTGGTGAATATTTTCATAACGATCTTCAAACAATCCCAAGTGGATATGGACTGAATTCCATTGTTCTTTGAAGTGAGCATAATGCTTTGAACTAAGCATCTGTCGACAAGTCTGTTTACACTAACATGAGATCTCCAAATTGCTTGTTACGGCAGTACCGTGCTGCATTCCATATTATGTATTTATTCTTGGTTTTATGGATATTACTTAAACCGGGCTCCAAACTAAATGTCTATAGGAATGTAATAAATTAGATTTTTGTCAACCAAGTTTTTCTATTCTGAATAAAAAGCTTTAATATTATTCTGTGACTAAATTACCTGCTTAAATTACTAAGGTTAAGATTGTAGAATGTCGCTAGACGCAAGTCGCTTCCCACGCTAGGTCGCTAAGGCTTTTTGCGAGAGTCCAATGTTAACTGAAACATCCAACTCATGTTTCTTTTATAACTTCTAGATGAATACAATGTATTAGTATTATGAATGTTCTAAAATAGAACGTAGCCTTTTATTTAAGTATTATAATTTAATTTTAAATTAGAAGCAAGTCACAAATTGACATATTATGATTAAGAATAAAATAGAATAATGTGATTCTAGCAAGGCTTTTTTTGATTCGAATGAATAGCAAGACGAGCTTGACGTTCGCCTGATGCTGGTCAATACGACCGTTCATGGATAGTAGCAAAACTAAGCAACATCCTGAGACTTAACATCTTGTATTAAGTCTTTTCATGAGTCCAGCAGTTGCTTTCATTACAATGACCTTCAAACCTGAACTACAGTGCATTTGCACTACTATTTGATGGGAGACATAAAAATTGTGATGGCGTTCCCTTACTTCCATAAATGCCCTCTCCTAACGGTTGAAACTTACTGAAAATGCCATATAGTTTTTAGCCAATAACTAGGAGGTGAAAAAATTGGATCACATCAACACATTGTTTAGAATCGTAACACCGTGCAACCTCACCTTCACACATTAGCACAATAACGTAACATGATTGACAGCATCCTCCGCCGTCTGAAGTTAATCAAACATGTATCTTTACGTTTCAAGGAATTTATTTTTTTCCTCTACACATTCTTGTTTATTATCATATGTCGATTACTAGCATCATGTGAACCCTTGTTGACTGAACCGCTCAACATGTTTATAGTAAACCTCTTAACGAGTAACCGGTTTACGATGATCTCTGTCTGTTTTGGACAGTTGAAGTTTTTGGTGATATAGAAAGATCTACAGTAACTGGTGGATGTACAGCCGTTGGTCAATGAACTAGACGGAGATACCTCAAGTTCTACTCAATATGGATTTTGTGTGAAAACGATTGTTGATATCGTTTCCAAATGTCTCGTTTTCGGTATGTTTATGTGTTACAATGCTTAGTTTAGACATATTGGCCTCGTTTATGGTCGTGATGTATCTGCGATGTACATTTGGATATTTTTTTTGGAGTTCATTACTTAGAAGGTCATTTTATAATACGTAGCCATATAAGCTTTTGTTTTCACGAATTTTAAATATTTTTTGGCGGTCACTTGTAAACAAGGGATTCATAATTTAGTATAGTATATATTATAGTTCAAATTCGTATAATGGAATAATATAATTATTACGCGATCCCTTTCCTTCTCCAATCTTAGAATTTTTTAATACATAATTCATCAGGCTTTTACAGGACATTCAATTTTATTTTACACTTTTCGGAAAACTAACAGCTATTGTGTACCTACAATTAGAATAATAGGTAATTAAAGGCAGATAATAAGTTTTCACAGATAATTTCATGTATTATTGTGTCCTTATTTGATTTATTGATTGAATAATTTGCTAATTTATCCGTTTTATGATATTTTAAACAAATACTCGGAGCATTTTTTTCTACTCAGCTATTCCATTGTTTTTATTTATTTATCATATTATTTTAAATTTTTGTAAAACAAAATCTTCCTGAAATAGCCATTGTGGTGGTAGGTACCCACCCAGACAGCCTCTCACATATGAGAGACCTACCACCTGTAAAATTTGTTATTGTTATTGCTATTTATTGCAACACTAATATTAAACATTTAAATATATTTCTTCCAGAATCCCGCGAGTCAGCGTTCGTGCACGCTTTGTCATCAGCGGCTTTGGCGCATGCGGTGGCCCGAGCTTGCAGCCGCGGGGAGCTAAACGAGTGCTCCTGTGACTCTAGAGTCAGGAAGAGGACTCCCAGGCACTGGCAGTGGGGTGGATGTTCTGAGGTAACTCAAAACTGTAGTCAATTAAAAATACTCCTAAATTAACATTATCTCTCTCTATTCAGTCAGTCCCTCATTGTTAAGGATCGTGACTCAGTTGTCTTGATGACCTTTCTCCATCTGCGTAAGTTTTATCCCTGATGTAGTGCTGCGTATTAACGCTTTACGTCCCCATTAGAGGACCTTCTGTGCATTGGCAGCCCGATCGTTTGGGAGGTGGTCGTCGTCGTCTTTTTCCCTCCAATTTTCTAACAATGAGTAGTTTTCCCAGGTAGACAACCTGTTCACGTCTAGTGATATTATGTGAAGTATTTTAAGGTTCTGTGGCAGTTCTTATTGTCCAGGCAATACTTACATAATATGTTGGAGAAAAAGAAATCCATTATTTTTGCGTGAAGTTCATGATTTTATTTAACACTAGCTGTGCCCCCGACTTCGTCCGCGTGGAATTTAACAAAAATTTTTTTTTTTTTGGTTTTTGAATTTTAATTTTTATTATTGATTCGTTGGTGGGAGAAGTGGTGGGAGGTGCCCAACGTGACGGCCCAGTGGTGGCATGCGCGTGAGTTGCGCGTGGTACTGGACAGTACTACTTTATAATTCTAAAAAAAAATTTTTTCTAAAATAAATATAACCTAAGTTACTACTTATTATATCACCTATCTGAAAAAAAAGTCCCGTTGAAAATAGTCCAGCCATTTCAGAGATTAGCCGGAACAAACAGACAGACAGACAAAAAAAAAGATCATTTTTGGAGTAGGTATCGTGTATATAACGATATGTAGCAGGACATTTTTTTATTTTCACTGTACAAACAGACATTTCAATTTGATTTATATGTATAGATGTTTCAGTTTGTCCTATTTGGGTTGTTCATGTGGTGATAAACAGACCAGACGCGGCTGCCAAAATGTTTGAATTTTGAAAATGGTCACGGGTTCGAATTCCAGAGCACATCTCTGACTTATCGAATGTATATTGATAGTCAGTCACCACGTATTATTACGGCGAAAGAAAACATCGTGAGGAAACCTGCAGCCCGTATTAATTTATAAGAACTTCTGTGGCGCCAACCCGCACTAGGTCAGTGCGGTAGACTGTATAGCCTAACCAATCGTGCTCTAGTTAGTCTAGATTGAAGAAGAGGTCCCTGCAGTGGGACGTATATGGGCTGATAAAGATACAGTGTATTAAGTAATTAGATATATTACATTCTATGATTATTAATTGAATGAAACTGAAATATTTAGTTCTAAATTTCAGGATATAAGGTATGGAGAGATGTACAGCCGTGACTTCGTAGATTCCCGTGAGGATAAGAGCACTGACGAAGGCCTGATGAATCTCCACAACAACGAGGCTGGACGAAGGGTGAGAATACAAAATATCTATTAAATAATACTAAATTACTGGTGGTAGGTCTCACATATGTGAGAGGCCGTCTGGATAAGTACCACCGCAATGTCTATTTATTCCGCGTAACACCAGTGTAAATGCACTGTTTTGGATTGAAGAACATTGTAGCCAGAGTAACTACTGGACATATTGAGACATAACATCTTATGTCTTAGGATGGCGAGCGCAGTGGAGTGCCAAGCATTGCTTTGTGATTCAAGGTGTTCAAGGTTTTGCTGTCCATGAGCAGTCGTATCGATTACCATCAAGCGAATGGCATGCTCATCTCGCCATACAGTGCAATAAACAAAGTAGTTCAATTATATTTAAAACTTGAAACTTCTTAAATATTCATAATTTATTAAAATGTCTATTAATTTATAAGCAGCATGGATGGACAAGATAATGAAGTCCAGTGTTTGATTCTAAAGTTCGAACTCCTCGCAGATGCAAGCGTGAGCTAACGAATTATTACTGATAATAGTTTTAAGATATTTCCCTCAGATACCTTCACAAAGATACTTTTCATAATCAAAGTCTTTATCCACAACCTACGATATTCTACTGCTGTTTATAGCCCTCTCATAGTATACCACTTTTCTACGTATTTTGCCAGTCGCATCTAAGTTCGATCTTAACTAAGTCGGTAGTAGATATTCATGCTATATTAGCTTCTAATCGCCTACTCTTAAGCACAGGCAAGCGAAGTATTGGCTGTCCGCTTATAAGATGGACGGATAGCTTGGTTAAGGTTGCAAGAAGTCGTTGAATGCAGGGCGCTTCCTACAGGTCGATGTGAAGATATTTGGTGGAGGCCTATATTTATTAGTGAATTCTAGTGTCGAGAGAGAGAGAGAGAGAGAGAGAGAGAGAGAGAGAGAGAGAGAGAGAGAGAGAGAGAGAGAGAGAGAGAGAGAGAAGCAAAAATACTTGTGAACCTTTGTGGTTTTTCTATTCATTATCAAGCCTGAGTCAGAAATTGGTGTCAGATATGGCGATAGGCTTGCCCGCTATCACGTCGTAGGAGGTGAAATGTGGGTGTTTAGGTAGCACTTGCCTTCTCCTCCTGGGAAAAAGGCGTGAGTTTAAGTATGTATGTATAATACAGGCAGTACGTAGTCGTATGCAGCGCGTCTGCAAATGCCACGGCATGTCTGGTTCATGCTCGGTGAGAGTATGCTGGCGTCGGCTCCCGCAGCTTCGGTTGGTCGGCGACGCTCTGTCAACCAAATATGAAGGCGCTTCGCACGTCAAGGTAAACCAGGTACTCAGTTTGTATCATTAACATTCATGTAGGATGTAGTGACATTTCTAACCTTAAAATTCATATTCATTCATTGATTTTATTTGTTCATTAATTCTTTTTTTATTAAGTTAGTTGGGCTACAGTATTAGTTTTAACTGAGTTGTAATAGTTAACTAGAATAGTTATGTTGCATTGTTTCTGAGTTCGAAATGCTTTATGTCAAGTTCAGAACTTTGTAGTTATTTTGAAATATGTTTATTTTCTTTTTTACAAGTTAGACTACCATCTTAAGTTTCAAGCGAGTTGATAGTACTGTATAACTAAAATAGTTTTGTTGCATTGTTTTTGTGTTCTAAATGTTTAATGTCAAAGTCAGAACGTTGTACTTTGAAATTAATATGAAAAATGTTCTTGTTAAAAAAAGGTATAGTTCCTAGCAATTGTTAATATTCATCTTTTGTTATTATTGTGTGCCTCATGATTCAATTCATGAATTCATCATATCGTATGGAGCTCATTATATCAACCAATATTACATCAGTGTTATTATTAATTGAGAAATATTTTTAATTACTCAAAGCATGGTTATTTGTATTATTAATATTGATTTTTGTAATTTTTATTACTGCATGTTTTTAATCCGTATTTGTATCAACCCATAAACGGCCCACTATATAGCTTACCACTCTTAATCGTAAAATCGATTGTGGAGGAGGCCTGTGCCCTGCAGTGGGATATACTGTACTGTATTAGCTATACTCTGCAGTCGAGAGTACGTTTGGGAGTGATAAGGCCATATAGTCCACCATGTTGGCCTAGTGCGGGTTGGCGGACTTTACATACTATAGATATTCTTACAAAATCGCTATGGTATGCAGGGTTCCTCATGATGTTTTCCATCACCGTCATGTTTTTATAAAAAGTCATAATCTTACCAAATATTGTAATGGTATAAGAGATAAAGTAAATATTAAAATAATCCATTTCAGGTTGTGGAACGTAAGAAGGGCAAGAATATTCGAAAATTACGACCTTTGCTACCAGACATGAAGAAACCGAACAAAACAGACTTGGTTTATTTGGAAGATTCCCCCGATTACTGCGAACCTAACGACGAGTAAGATTAATCTTAATATTGAATTTCTTTAAACTTCCTCGGTGGACATATTGAGATTTAACATCGTATGTCTCAAGATGGCAAGCGCAGTGTAATGCCAAGCATTGCTTTGTAAGCAAACAACACCATTGTTTGGTTTTGTTACTGTCCATGAGAGGTCGTATCGCTTACTATCAGGCGAACGGCAGGCTGGTCTCGCCATTCATACATTTTACAATTTTCTACATTTGCCATTAAATAAATTACAATTCCCACCTTTCTTTAATCTGGCACGGCATAGTAATCACACTGCACCTAATGGTAAGCACAAATGCCGTCCAGGCAGAGTATCTATTGGCATAGGACTGCCGTCTGCTAATCGATACAATTATGCCGGCTATGTTAAAAGTGTACTAATAAAAATGCTATTTACTTTCAGACTTGGTATTCTTGGCACTCGTGGGCGTACTTGCAACAGGACATCAGCCGGTCTCGATGGATGCAGGTTGCTTTGCTGTGGTCGAGGATATCAGACCCGAGTACGAGATCACGAAGAGAAATGCCGCTGCAGATTTGTATGGTGCTGTCGAGTTCACTGCGAACTTTGCCGATACAAACGCGACCATCATGTGTGCAACTAGATCAGTTGATAAAAATATTGATAGTATTTACCAGTGGCGTAGTGTTCAAAGGGAAGAATAAATTCCTAATATGATTTGTTAAATTACTTAAATAATAAATGTTATATATAAGTTTTAAAATAAATCAACTCAAGGAAGCCGCTGAGAATTGAGTTATGTGTATGTTCTGTTACTGATTTATAGTACAGGCAAAGAATGAGATGTTTTAAAGGATACTCTTAAAAAACAAAACAAATCGGTTCATGCTGCCTCGATTAATCGGTAGAAATACATTAAAAAAATATTCCGATGAATTGATAACTCACTCCTTTTTTGAACTCAATTATAAAGGGAACCCACAAATAATTTTTTAAATATGACAATTGTCATACATAAAGGAAGCAGATGGGAATCGGGTTGTACGGATACTCCGCCACTGGTATTTATTAGATTTTGCTTCCATATTCATAGATCAGTATGGAATGGATGCTTGGTAAATTTGAATCATTTCCATATTATATTCAGGTATTTTAATTAGCATTGAATTATTTGCAAATAACAGTTTTCACTGCCGTTTTTCATGAGTACTATATTTTCAATGGATATTTGTCTGCTGTGGTTAAAAAGAACTAATTAATTTTCAATACATATTTGTTTTGTAGCCAGCATTTAAAAAATATTTTACATAATTGACGTGCAATTTTTGTAAAATTATTTATATGTTGGTTTTTGTTTTTATTTTGCTTATTATATAAAACTTTAATGTTGCGATGACAAGTGAACTGATTTTTAACCCAGGCTAAGGCTTAGGTCGTTTTAAATGCACACTTTGAATTGAACCGTAAAATAGTTTCTGTATTTTGAACATATTTGTATATTTTTAATACAGTTAATGCTAAGTGGCGAATTGGTAGACGAAACTCATTTTCTACAAATAATTAGCGTACCGGTCTTCGCAATCATACACAACGAAATGAAAACGATAAATATTTAAAGTAATTTCGATGTTATATTTTCTAATTGCTAATAAATAATGAATGAAAAAATAATAGTTCTTCTAGGTATAGTCGAACACAAAAATAATCTAATATTAGATATTATGTTTCATTGCAATTAATTTAACGTTAAAACCAATGAGAAATGATGATAATTAATCGACTGAATAATTTTTTAAACTTTAGCATAAACGAGCTATGTTTCGGAATGTAAGCTTTAAATTTATTTACAGTATTACTAACTTATTTTAATTTACGTGTTTCATGTACAAAAATGTAAATATCGCTTCCGTTAAGTAGGTTTTAAGAAGTTATTGATTTTAAGGCGAAATTTTTATATTTTCTCTTTTTATTTAATTTTATGGGTGCGTTTTGGGCAAGTGGAGTGTTAAATATCGTCCTTTGTTATTATTTCACATCAAACATTGATCTTGATCAATTTGGTTATAATAATTTATATGTTTTAACTTTGATTAAGAAAAGTAAATTCGAAGAAGTTTTAAAATTAATTTAACGATCACTGATTTAATTAAATTCCATTTTCATGTTCCTTTTGTATCGCGTAAACATTTTATTTTTCATTTATTGAAAATATAACTGCTTTCATATATTCTGTTTCTGATTTTCCATTATTAACTTTGCCCATCACCGCCAAAGCGTTGTGTACTTAATGCACAATTTAATTTTCTACCTCATGAGGCAAAAATTTCGTTCAAACTTATTGTTTTTGATTTGTATTTGTAAGTTAAATAAGTCGTTGTAAATATCGCATCGTTCATTTAAGTTAGAGTTATTAACTTATTGCATCAGTAGATATCGAATTATAATAAAATATTTTTCAAACTGACATCATAGTTTGTATCGATTCCTGTTTTGTAAATTCAATATTTTTGTATAATTCGATATCCACGCTTTAGATTGTGATGGCTTAATATTTAGTGTTCCGTAGGTTTTCATGGTCATTCAAAATGTCTCATACATTGTAATCGTAAATGTAAATACTCCATTATGATATTGTGTATCATATTTAGATGTATTCGTGTCTTTGTCGTTTATTATTAAGATCGTCTCGAGCGACGCCATTGTCAGAAAATTGATGATTTTTGTTTTAAGTGGTTGGGCCATTGATTTCAAAACTAAGGAAAATTAATTTGATTATTTTGGAGTTTTCAACTTTATCTTGTCGGATCTGCAAAGATTCATGCCGATATAATTTACATTTGAAATCAATCAAAAGGAAGGAAGAAGTAATAATAATAATACTCTAGATTTACTGCTCAAAACCACTTACTTTTAACAATGGCGTCGTTCGATATGTAAACTTGCCAATTTTCTACGTGTTAATAATGCGAAATATTGTAATTGAAAAACTTCGTATTAGATCTTAAGCTATTCCTTTAATCTAGATATCACCAAATTATCTATGTACTTAATATGAGAACGGAGGTATAAGTTTTAGACTGATGGATTGCAACGTGGCAAAACTTCTTAATTGAACAAATTCACGATTCCCCTTTGTATTTTAAAGATCTGTTTGAACTAGTCTTTCTTTATCAAATCTAGCTCCAGTTAAGCTGGTTTTGGTTTGGCAAATAAAGAAAAAAGTTTTGAGGAGCTGACATTTTAAGCAAATGTTCAATCTGTTGGATAATGTTATGACGTTATTTGTAAATCATCTCCAATATAGAAGAAGGCGAAATATGTATGCAATTTCATTTTTTTAAGAGAAAAAATAGTATAGTGTAATAGAGTATCAATCCACAAAATATACGCATCTAACTTCTATAATCAGCAATTTTATTTATAAAAAATATTGTTATCTTTTAATTTAGAATGTCATTCCTATTAATTCCAGTATTTATTTTCGCTGTTAAATTTTCAAATGGAATTGCATAATATATTTTTCTTTCACAATAGAATGGGACATTATGGTTGTAAAATTTAATACCATCGTATGTGGAGACGACTAGTAACTACCGACTTTGAATATGAAATAATTACTTATTGATATAAATGCAATAAAGTAAATGTATTAGATTCACTTGTTTTATTGGTTGTTTTAATTAGCTAACGAATTATCACCATTCATACAAATTGTCCTGAACCCAAATTAAGATTGCCGTCATTGGCTGTACGTCCCTCAAATTTGTGAAGCCGCCTGGATGGGTGCACCGAAATTTCTATTTCTCCCGCAAAAAACAGTGTACAGTCAGCAACATAAGTCGCTGAACACTTCACATTTTTTGATAACCTTTTTTGAATTAAAATTTGTACGTACTACTCTGTAGTCGTAAAATACCAACTAAAGTCATCTATGCCGAGAAGTGCCATAAGATATTGAAAATAATTATTATTTTGGATGATAAGACAATTCCAAATCTCGTGAATGTGTAGCGACTTATGTTGCTGACTGTACATGCACTGTAGTCTTCCGATTGGAAGGGCATTATAGCCAGAGTAACTACTGGACATAATGAGACATATCATCGTACGTCTCAGGATGACAAGCGCAGTGGATTTCTGCTTTGTTTTAAATGGTTTTGGTACTCCATGACGTATCGCTTACCACCAAGCGAATGGCATGCTAGCCTCGCCAATGATTGCAATAAAAATAGCTATTTCCTCAACGTCGATTAAGTTGTAAGCACCACTTCAAAAAATACAATTCGCTGCGATACTTGTCATTCAGATTCATTCCGAAAACAGTCTGTGGTTACGATGTACAATAGAGGATTCAAATATATAGATATAGAATATTTTGCGGAGTAGGCAGGAAATGTTTTACGTACGACGTCCGATCATTTGAAGTTCGTTTTGGGCCTTATTCACGATTTAAAGTGCCGGTAATGGTCTAAGCGTTGGGTTTGTTCGTGGGCGGCAGTATCACTTAGCATCAGGTAAGCTGTTTGCTAGTCTGCCGGCCCTATGCAATAAAAAGAGATACCAGACCTATGTCGTGGGCATCAGCTTTGAGAGACTTTTTGGACTCGCAATACTCTACCCGAAACAATAATATAAACTTTAGATCAAACATCATTACAAAACACAAAGAAATACTTGACATTCCTCTGCGTTCGCTGTCCTGAGGTATAAGATGTTAAGTCTCAATATGTCCAGTAGTTATCACTACAATGTCCTTCAATCCGAAACACAACAGTGCATTTAAACTGCTGTTTAGCGGGAGAAATAGATATTACGGTGATACCTATCCAGGCGGTCTCTCACATATGAGATACCTACCACCAGTATTCTCTCCCTGCTCGAGGAACGAAACTTGGCCTTTTATTTCACATTCGGCTGTCAATAAGTGCCAAAGTTGACGTCAGTTAGTTTTTTACAATTATTTATGATATTGTTTAGATAGTCCTTTCTTATTTATATACTCTAATCAAATAATAATATCTATAAACAAAAATAGGAATTACCTGTTCGATTTTTAATCGTATATTACAATCTTAAAAACGACTACTATTGCTGGTGTGACTAATGATAAAGGTGTGGTTCTGTGACTTAGTATTTATTATGTTTTGGTTTGGCTCATAGAAAATAAAATGTATGGAAAACTGGATATACTACGGTCGCCCAGTGGTCGAAATTCGACCGTAAATCAACTCCATACTTTATCTACCCAAATACGTCCCACATAATTGAGAGTATGATTCTCTATAATTAAGAGTATGATTGCTAGAGGTTAGGCCATATAGCCTACCACGTTGGTTTACCTCTGTTTAGTGAACTTTACTTACCACAGAAATAGTTACAAGTCGCTGTGGTAGTTATTTAGATCATAAAGATGATAGAAAGTAGCAGAATGTTTCATTATTAATGAAAGGATACCTTTTAAATTCAAAAATAGTATAAACGTTCTATATTTAAAATTTATTTTAGCATGAACAAGAAGGTTTCACCAAAATAATTATAATAAATAAAAAAAACTTATATAATATATTCACAAAGATACGTTTATTTACTCTCCCAGAGGGTTGCCAAACCAGGGGTAGACGCGGGGGCAAGTTGAGCACACCTGCATGTAGTAGTCCAGCTGGAACACACAAATATATATTATTTTACATTTAAAAAAAACTATACAAATATCTCTATGTTGTCTAAAAAAAAATATTTCGTAAAATAGTATTTTTATGAAACAGAAAATATTTAAATTTTGTTTTTATTGAAAAAATGCACCATTCTTTCTATCTTTTTAGATACTAAAAATAAATATTGCCTCAATGGCGTAGTTGTTCTAGGGTACGGTTACAAAGCTGAGGTCTCGGGTTCGAATCCCGGGTTGGGCAAAGTGATATTGGATTTTTCTATTCATTATCAACACAGAACCAGGAATTTGTGTCTGATATGGCGATAGGCTCGCCACCTATCACATCGTGGGACGGAACATACAAGGCGAAATGTGGGTGTCCTGGTACCTCTGTCTACAACTTCCGGGAAAAAGGCGTGAGTTTATGTATGTGTATGTATGTAAAAATAAATAATTTCTGCGGAATACAGCGTACAAATACGCCAAAAACTACCAGTCCTCTTAAACACATTCGATGTAAGATACGATTTATACAGTCCACCACCCTAGCCTAGTACGAGTTGGTGGACTTTACATATCATAGAAGCTCTTATAAATTGATGTGGTAAGTAGGTTTCCTTACGATTTTTTCTGTGACCATTATAGTGCCTGGTAATTGACTATACATACACACAGGTCTCTGTAAATACAAATGTTTGGGATTCGAACCCGCAACCACCGTGATCATATAGGCAGCTGCATCGTCTCCATCTGGTACGTTACCAACATGCCTAAATTACACGGTACATCCATTATTTGAAATTTGAATGAAGTAGTATAAGGGATAATTACGTTGTTGTGATCTCCTCTAAGTGGGCCGCAGCTGGATGGTCTGCAGATTGTAGGCGTGAAGGTCTTGCATGGGCGGCTTCTGTATTCATCAATGGGAACGGGGTTCTTTATCCATTCAATAACGTCCCTGGAGTTCACCTGAAAAAATCAATCAATCAACACTGTAGAGAGAGAAGAGTGTAAGTTCTGCTCGAGCATTATTGGTAGTTCAAGGAAATTGTCAGCTATGAATTAATAAAAAGTAATAAAAGGTCTTAAAGATTTCCTTAGATATTTAACGACAAAAAGAATTTATTTGGTAATTGACCTCCAAATCTCACATAACCAAACGCGACAGTAAAGTTTTGACCAAGAAACTATTTTCTTAATAATACAGATGAACCAACATACCATGAAGACATCAGGCAAGTTGTTGATGATGTCCAAGAATCTAATGTAGGCGTTTCTGACTCCTGGGAAGGCCCTGATGTACCACTCGTGGATGAAGAAGCCGAAGGGAGCGCGGTTGCCGAGGTAATGCCTCTCGAAGTTGCGGAAGATGAATTCCAACCACGCGTCTTCATCGTCACGGTCGGGGCTGAAAATAATATGTTACTATAAGAGGGCATAAAAACAAAAGGAAGACTCTAGCTTATACAACTTTTTTTTACTCTGAGTATTTTTTATGAAGTTATGGAGAGTATTGGAGCATTTTAAAATCGCTCTAAATTGGACACAGTTAACTACTTGGAAGATCTTAAATTAATTTAAAGATTAAAATTCTGTGTGAAATATTATAATTTTATTTTGACTAAGGTTATCATATTATGTTGAGTCTTTGAGATATGACATAAAGGGTACTTTAACAATATTATACTTTAATGAAATACTTACAAGAACACGCAAGAATCGACCATGGAGCAAGGGAATCCGCCCAAATCAGTCCAAGAGATCATAGGCATAACCCAGGGGCCAGGGATGGACGCAGTGGGACAGGGTTGGATAGGACAGTCCTGGGTGGAGGCGTAGTGCAGGGTGTAAGGCCAAATTCCAGGGTTGGTCTGAGAGATGGTGGGCCAGGAGCAATCGTAAACCAGGCCATGATTGGCCATAACTTGGAAGCTGGTGTTTCCACTTAGCTGAAGGAAGGGAATGCGTACACCTGAAATAATTGAGATTTATTCGTTATTAGTCATAAGTAGGTAGAATTTTATGTAAGTACGAGTAATATTTTGTTATTGCGGTGAATGGAAAGTCGAGCAAGCATGATGGATGGTAAGCGATACGGATACTCATAGACGGTACCAGAACAAAAAAAAAACTATAAATTACATAGGAATGTTTAGCATTCTACTGTGTTTGCCAACCTAAGACAGGTGTTCAGTCAATATATGCCCAGTAGTTACTCTGTTACTCTGGCTACAGTGTCCTTCAAATCAGGACACAACAATGACACGCAGATTTACGTTTGAAATGTTTATGAAAACTTTCAATTAGGCATGTTTCCATCAATAATTTACTTTTAGTTTCATTTTATTTGATTGCCACCAACTATTGCTTTTTTACACGCGTCAATTATGTATCTATCCGCATCTATAAAAGCATCAACTAAAGCAAACAAAATCTCATTTGTAAATGTACGTTCATCTATACATATAATAAAATTGGAGTCTGCTTGTAATATTGAAATAACATTTTTTACAATTGTTGTCTGTCTGTCTGTTTGTTCCGGCTAATCTCTGAAATGGCTGGACCGATTTGACGGGACTTTTATTGTCAGGTAGCTGATATAATAAGGAGAGTAACTGAGGCTACATTTATTGTAGAAAAATTATTTTATTTTAGAAAAAAAAAAGTAATGTTGCAATGCCCAAGTACTGTCCAGTACCGCGCGCAGTTCACGCGCATGCCACCACTAGGCCGTCACGTCGGGCGCCTCCCACCACTTCTCCCACCAATCAATATCACAAGGCGGCCTTCAGGTGTGGAGTGGAGTGAAAGAATATCTCCACCCAGGCGAAGCTGGGCCAGGCCGCTAGTCTTTGATAAAAGTATACGAGTATACGAGTAGTATCTCTAACATTATAAAGCTGTTTACAAAGCTTACCGATGAGTTCACTTGCAGGAATGTTAGCGAAGTGAGCCATCTGACGTCTTTGGTCTACGAATTCCTTCACCAAATCATCTTCGGTCGCGTCTCTCCAGAAGTCCTGGGGGGTTCTGTGAGTGACGGAGTGTAGGGCGATTTCAAATCCGTTGTTGTAAAGTTCGTTAATCAGTTGGTAGTTGGTGTACTCATGGTTGACGTAGAAGGTGGCGCCAGCTGGGCATCCATTGTAGTTTCTGCGGTTGTATAGGGTTTCACGGTATGTGTCGATGTTCACCACGTTGACACCGTCGTCGAAAGTGACTGTTACGAACTGAAAGAAAAGAATTAGGTTATAGTTGTGATTATAAACTAATATTGTTTATTTAAAGCAACACTGACTGCCTGATGGCGTAGTTGTACTAGGGTACGGTTACAAAGCTGAAGTCTCGGGTTCGAATCCCGGGTTGGGCAAAGTGATTTTGGATTTTTCTTTTTATTATAATATCAGCCCAGAGTCAGGAATTTGTACCCGATATGACGATAGGTCACTTATCACATGGTGGGACAGAACATACAAGACGAAATGTGGGTGTACTGGCACCTCTGCCTACCCCTTCTAGGAAAAAGGCGTGAGTTTTTGTATGTTATGTAAAGCAACATTTGCTGGGTGCTGGCCGTTACAAGATAATGAAAATGCTTGAGGGAGACTCATGTTCAGTAGAAGACAACAGTAGCTGTTTTGTACAGTAGCAGCATTCATTGTGGTTGAAATGAGCAATAAATATATAAAGTAACGATATAATAATTTAGAGCCTAATATTATACATATAAATAATTACCTTTAAAACATATTTCTTATAATTTGTCCCCTCATATAAGCAACAATAAAATAAAAACAAACAAGTAGTGATCACTACCTATATTTTAATTAAATGTCATGATTATCTTGTTTTCGTATAACGTATAAACTAGGACGGGAAATAAATAAAAAACGGCGATAAATAATAATCGATAAACCGAATCGGTTAAGGTGAAACAATAATAAATAATATACCTGTTAATATATTGAATAAAATATTATCAAAGATCAAAAAAGTCATGCACTATAATTAGTTTACAAAACTACCCTCTCTTGTAATTACTCTATCTATGCAGTCCGATAAAAAATACCAGAATTTTAAAATAAATATTTAGTAATATATATCTGTATCTGTATCAGCCCATATACGTCCCACTGCAGGGCACGGGTCTACTCTACAATCGAGAATACGATTGAGAGTGGTTAGGCCATATAATCCACCACGCTGGCCTAGTGCGGGTTGGCGGACTTACATACCATAGAAATTCTTATGAATCGCTATGGTATGCAGGTTTCCTCATGATGTTTTCCTTCACCGTTTTAGTGCATGGTGATTGACTATCAATACACACATGACTCCGAAAAGTCAGAGGTGAGCCCTGGGATTCGAACCCGCGACCACCGAGAACATGTTGGCAGCCGCGTCTAGTCCGTTTACCAACAGGCCACCACGCACTCACAAAGTAATATATATGCTAATCTTATTTTGTTACATTTCAGCCAAAATAGTACATCTACAAAATTATTTTCCTTTAGTACTGTCTTCTTCACTTGGGTAATTTCCTTTGAGGTAATATTTTTCCTTCCGCCATTCAAGTTGACTAATACGGCATTGGCACACATATCAACCTACATTAATGACGGCTTAATTACATTGATTTTGGTTAATCACTTGATAAAATGTTTTGATATATTATCACTATTATCGATTGGCTTCTCGGTATCAAAGGAAGCGGCTTGATTTTTGATAGCACAGATTTATTTTGGTCAATTAGTGACGTAATTACTGCAGTGATTTTTCAGAATTTAATACTTAGAAAGATTATTATCTACAACAATGCTATTTTAACAGCATTTATCTGCATATTTACGATGATTAGTTTTAGTTGAGATTAGAATATTTCACTAAAATGTAAACGGTTTGAATCCCAGGGCACCACTCTGACTTTTGGAGTCATGTGTGTCATAGTCAATTACCACGCACTATAGCCATGAAAAAATCGTGAGGAAACTTTCATATCATAGCAATTTCTATGGTATGTAAAGTGCGTCAATCCGCACTAGCCCAGCGTAATGGACTATATGACTTAACCACTCTCAATCGTACTCTCGATTGTAGAGGAGGCCCATATACTTCTATAGAGTACATAATTATCAGTTCGATGGAATGAAAATATGTATTATTCCCATATTTTTATACGACAGCCAAGCCTAATAAAAAAAATCCAAAAAATATTTTAATTGAGCTCTACCTATCGCGTTGTCATTTTATTACGCCTTCAGAAACCCTTAATTTTTTCAGTGCCTTTTAAAATATAAAAAAAAATCTATAATATATTTTTTAATCTTCATGAGTATAAAACAATATTTTCACAACAATCAAACCAATCTGCTTGAAACCAGATAGTCTGAATTTGAAAACTGCAATACTTTTGCGTAACATCGCAATCTGGACACTAATCAGCAAAATAAGTACTGAAAAGCTTACCTGAGGAGTGTCCCTTGGAGCCAAGTTGCCAGGGATGTCAGTAGTGGAACATCTGCAGTCCGGAAGCTTGCAGGCTTCAACATCACACTCTTCGGCTAAGGGAAGCTCGTCCCCAGCAACGAGAGCTAAGACCAAAGGTAGCACAAAAACCGCAAACTTCATTTTGATTTCGATTTGCGATGTGGAAACAACGTCCTACAATATATATGGACTGATAAAATCTTTTATCGTTTAATTATTAATCGTTGGCCTGTTCTCAGTATCTAATCTGCTGCATAGGGGCAGTACCTGGAAATGCTACTGTTTAATATACAGGGTTCTGTACTTCAGTATGTATGTTTAATGTTTTTATTCCCAGACGCCGGCTGTAAAACGAGAGCCTGCGGGTTCGATTCTCGCAC
This sequence comes from Hyles euphorbiae, assembly GCA_023078785.2. NCBI lineage: Eukaryota > Metazoa > Arthropoda > Insecta > Lepidoptera > Sphingidae > Hyles > Hyles euphorbiae. Next base: position 5,818,178 of record CM041056.1, on the reverse strand, counting down.
TGTGGCAAATATTTGGAGAACTATAAGTATTGGTTTCGGGTATGGGTATTTGTGAGAACGAAAGGTCTCTCGCAGTTTATGATATCCACAAGACTCAATCTTAGTCTGGGGTCAGGACTATGTGTCTGCTTACACTGTGGCAAGGTTGTGAAAAATAATTGCACCACGACATTCCATGCCTGTCGTAGAAGGCGACGAAACGCGACCACTGGGATTATTGGGTGATTTTGGGGGGCATCCTCACCTAAAAGTAATCCCGAGGCGAACGCCTGAATAGGGCTAATGCGAGCGCAAACGTGTCTCCCTGTTATGGACAGAGGGGGGGGGGGGGGGGGCTGTCTTCGAACTGTATAGGATGACTCCGGAATAGTACCGGGCGAGTCACGCTAGCAGAGACCGCAGTCAACGTAATATAAGAGGGCCATCGAGTGATTTTGGTCGGTATGCCCGTGTAGCTGATATCAGCGTTAGGGACCCAGCTCGGCATTAACATCCAAGCGCCGGGCTGGAAGGCCGGTGACCCCGTCATCTCCTTCCTACATTCCTTGCCCGGGGCTTGCGAGAAGAGGACCATAAATAGTTTTTGCTCTCGGTAAGAAAAGGACTGTTTGAGGTTGGGTGTACTTATTCATTTGTTATTTTATTTATTTTAATAACATAATTAAGGAATTTTTTGAACATCACATAAGTGCTATTGGGAGATGAACTTCCACATAACGATAGCTTGTGTGTTAAAAAATGAAAACTGTAACATTGTTCGTAATTCAATATTTAATGAGTATACTGATATATTACAAATAATCTTTCTTTTAATCGCAGTTAATGGTGAGACAGCATACCTTTCGCTTGATCGTTGTAAAACCAACCTTCAGGAATTGGTAATAAAGTTGGGTACATTTTCACTCGGCCAAAGTGTAATATCGATATTAGCTTGGGCCAACGTTGTCACCATACAAAGTTGGTACAATGTTATTTAAAATAGAATGCAAGCAGATCGGTTCTAAGTCTGATGGATAATTTCAACAGTTATCCTACAGCCGAAATAGCTCAGTCTGGGAGAGCTTTAGGCCTCGCGGTCTAGTGGTCCCTGGTTCAAATCCAGGTTTCGGTAATTTAGGAACGGACACCAACGAGAATTTTTTGTACTTTTTTCTAAAATTAGGGAATAAAAAAGTATGTTTTGATTCAATTTTACTATATTGGTAATGCCGTCGTCAATTTTAATATAAAATTTATTTTTTACTAAAAGGTTATCAGTTTTTAAATTAAGACTTATGTGTTACAGCTTGTTCTATTCAGCTGTTTTTAAATATTAATATGTTTCTAGATATTGATTATTATTAATGTAACATAATATTTCTATTAGCGTGTTTTGTTTGTCATAGTATATTTTTCGGCAGACCAATGTTATTATTATTAAAACATACTAATTTATAAATATGAGATAACAAAAAGGGTTTTTTGTTATTGTTATCCGATTGTTATTTTACATTACAACTTGTATCATTAAAAAAAAAACTGACTAGAATGGTTAAAATGGCTACTTCACTACGATCAATAAACTTATATGCTCTATAAAGCCTCATTAACATGGGGACAGTTTCTCGCCTCGAATATGCGATCATCGTAAGGACATGTTAAGTTGCATAGTCTAAACATTTTTCAAGCACAATAATCATTATGGCGGTTATGTCATGTGATACTGGCATATGTTTCTCGTCGCTAGAAACTTTGTCAGTGTAACTGGAGCTTTAGTTCTCACACCCGTATCAACCACCATAAATGAATACTCTTAAAAGTTTTATGCCATCTAAAAATGTGAAGATCAACATCTGCCCATCACCCACATTATTTGTAAACGATTAGGCGATTGGTTTAGGCACAAAGACGCATTGAATTCTCGGAACTGCTTGAGGATAACTTTGCGACGTGGATTTTCAGGATAAGAAACTTTTCGATATAACTGCTATCTAAAGATAAACACCCGATATTTCGGGCCTATAACTTTTCCCGTATAAATGGCGCTTAAACGATTCTCCACTATATCTACATATATCCCTATGCTTAGTTCAGTCAATTAATTTTCATTCAACTGTGTAGAGCCTAAAAGAAAAATAAAAAAATACGTTATTGCACTAGGGGGCCCGCTTCGCTTCGCCCTGCTGTAAATACTTTTTGAATCCAATATGAATGATATAATTTGCATGTGCATTTGTTTCTATATTACGCGTCATAAGCAGTGTAAATGCACTGTTGTGTTTCGGTGTGACGGATATTATAGCTAAAGTATGTAGCAGTGGAATGGCAAGCATTGCTTTATAATTCAAGATGTTATTTGGTTTTGAGACTATTCATGAGCGGTCTTATCGTTAGGGGAACTGCAAGTTAGTTAGCCATTCATAACAAAAAAAAAAAATAGAATCAGATAACATTTCTTGTATTAAGTTATTAATTTTGAGTTAATTTACTTGAATTTCTCTTTTCGTTTTGTTCTAATGAACTATCATTTACATAGATAACATAGCAAATTTAAGATTCAAGTGACCGAACACAAAAAAAAAATGCTTTTAATCATGTGTTGGCTCTAAATGGCTATCTCCATTGACCCGTTATTAAAGAAGGGCCTATTGACGTGTGAAAGACAGAAAGATGTATTATACTTCGATTTTCTCGATGTATCTTTTATATGTACAATTTTTTTTATGTTACAAATCGTTAATAAACTTTTCCCAAAAAATATCATATTTAGTCAGGTCTCTTTAATTCTGAAGGTGCGATATGTTATCTTTGTATCTCTTTTAATTATTAATTTCGGTAATCATTATAATTATGTTTGATTAAAATTCGACCCAATTTTCTATAAGTCGACGACACTTCAATGGAAATATTATGAGTTGTAATTGCATTGCTCTTAAAACACAAAATTAAAATGTTATCGGGTGCAATATTCCTGTTATCAGTTATTGTGCATTCAGATTGCAATCGTAGCGTTATTATGCTGATAAAAAAAACCTAATAAGTCTTTATCTGCCTTAATTAATATGTATATTCCGAATATAGCATACAACCGCTCATAAACAGTAGCAAAAACAAACAACACTGAATTTCAAAGCAATGCTCGGCATTCCACTGCGCTCGCCATTCTAAGACATAAGATGTTAAGTCTCAATATGTTCAGTGTCTGGCTACAATGTCCTTCAATCCGAAACACAACAGTGCATTTAAACTGCTGTTTGACGGAAGAAATAGACATTGCCGTGGTACTCACCCAGGCAGCCTCTCACATATGAAAGACCTACCACCAGTGAAAAAATATATGAAAAACGGACATAATTCGCTTCGTTAAATGTGCTTTTTTTCCATCTATTATACAGGCCCGCAACTGCGGCGACCGAATGTATACAAATCGCGTCGTGAAAATCCTCCTTTACACTGCTGTTTAGAGTGAGAAATATACATTGCGTTAGTACCTACCCAAGTGGCCTCTCACATCTGAAAGACCTACCACCAGTTGAAGTAGCTTTTGAAGTAACATGACGAAGAACCTTTTACAAAATAATGTAATCATAGAAATCGCTTGTGTGTTAATCACTATCAGTTCTTGGAATTACCCAAATCGATTGCACACATCTCAATTATGCTATCCGAATTGTTTTTATTTGATAATAATTATAAAAGGGAAAAATCTCTCGTTACGTATTTTAAAATGTGCATTATTACATGAAAAAAATATATATTCTATGTAACTATTTTAAAACATGAATAAATACAAGAAATAGAGAATATATGTGTGAGCACAAACTGACGTTACATTACTGTATCAGCCTATATAAGTCCCACTGCAGGGCACGGGCCTACTCTACAATCCGGTTGAGGGTGGTTGGGCCACATAGCCCACCACGCTGGACTAGTATGGGTTGGCAGACTGTACATACCAAGAAAATTCTTACAAATTCGCTGTAGTATGCAATGTTTCCTCACGATATTTTCCTTCACCCTTAAAGTGCGTGGTGATTGAGTATCAATAAACACATGACTCAGTCAGAGGTGTGTCCTGGGATTTCCACCTGCGACTGTGAGCATTTTGGTATCAGTTTACCAACAGTCCACCACGCACAAAACACACCTACGTAAGTTACACATACATTAATTTAATTGAAATCTACGTGGTTTTAAGAATGTGATATTATTAAATTAGTAGAATCATTTGCGACTCGTCTAAGTTGATGAGGCTAAGGAAAAATAAAATAACTACGTTGAAGGAAATTGTAGTCAGATAACTACTGGAAATATTGATACTTATTATCTATATCCCAGGATGGAGAGCGCACTGGAATGCCACGCATTGGTTTGTAATTCAAGGCGTTGTTTGGCTTTGCTACTGTCTATGACCGGTGGCTTTCCATCAGGCGAATGGCACGCTCACTAATCACTGAAAGATTATGGTCAATCGAAATATGTATATTGGAAAAAACTAACACGCTTAGTTTAAATCAGAAGGAACTTGTGTCATGTATTCATTTTATTGGAGCATATGCCTCTCCATATACATAATATCACTCAGCATATTCCCACAGTATAAAAGAGGAGAGAGATGGGAGCGATGACAAATAAATAATCCGGTGTAGATGTTTTTACAATGAATTGTTATTTACATCGGAAATTAATTACAATACGTTTTATCGCCTAGATTGATTTCAGTGATTTGACGGATATTGATAATTAGTGATGATTGGTATCAGAGGAAATAGTTTAGAGATTATAAATCGCTATATTATTAATATATAAGATTAAGCTTAGTGTTAATATTTGAAAGAATTGTAAAGAATATAATAATAAAGTAATATATATAACTTCGACTACCAGTGGTGTAACTACACCATCAGGGGCCCGTTAGAAAATCATCGGATGGGGCCCCCTTTGTTTTATACTTATAATATAAAAAGAGGGATAAGCACCCCGATTCCTTCCCATTGATCACCCGGTGTTAAACCAGGATGCAGGTCTCTCTCAGTGGGGAGCAAAGTTGCTCTCCACTTATGTCTGGAAGTGGACGCCCCTTTAAGATGATGTGGGCGTCCATGACAAACGCGAGACCACGTGCTCTGCCGTCCATCTCCGAATCACAGTTAATAAGAGTGCGCCGTACAGCAGTTACCCCCGCGGCCCCTTTAGGTAGCCTCCTAAGACTTGCGTGGGAGACCATGCGGGAATTCTTAGGCCCTCTAACTATAAGATAGAGGCGTCCTTTGAGCAGATCATGACCGGCCATTTTTTTCTTTAGAGGCAGCGGCGAGTGGGATGGTTCCGCTCACGATTGCGCTCGTTAACCGCGACATCACATTCTCGCAAAACCAGGAACTCTTGGCGATGGAAAAATAACGGCCAATACTCACAGTTCGCTAATCATCTCAAGTCAAGCACCTCGACAGCTACTTGTTAAATGGGTCGGCATGTATCCCTGCAGTAGTTCTTAGGACGTCCGCCCCTGAGATGACCCCCGTACTCACGCGCCTATATCGTCACTTCTATTAAAAGAACCCAGACCCGGGTTCATGGAATATCGCATATAATAGTCGGATCCTTCGAATCACAGGCTGATTGCTGTCACATGCTTACGCCCCAAGGTCTTGGAGCGAGTTATAAATACGCATCCGAGAGTATTCCTGGAAACGAAATAATCACCGCAGTAGAGTTCATTCTTAATACCTGGAAACTATCCGTTCCCGGAAAGTACGTTTCTAGTGTTCTTTTTTGCCACGCATATGCAAGCTCTGGAATGAACTCTGTGCTTCGGTATTCCCTGAGCGCTATAACCTATACTTCTTTTGGCGAGGCTTTAAGAAAGTGCTGTGGCGAGCTGTATGATCGTATGTCTACAGGCCATAAAAACAGCTTCACAAAGAGACCAAGTAATCGTCGTACTCTTTACTACGTGGCCGGAGCCCAAACGCAGCAATGGTAATGGAGCCCCCACAAAAGACTTAATATTAACGTTTCATTTTTTAAAATTAAATCGTCATCTTTGGAAAAAATTAAGAAAATAGTTTTTGATCATTATTTTTTTTTGGTAATAATTTAATGGTTTCTTAGATTTACGTTTTTTTATTTCAATGGGTAATAAATCAGTTTGGTTCTTTCTCTGCTTACGGCCTCTCAGGCTTAAGGGGCCGGGCCGCCGGGAGCCCCTAAGGTTGGGGGCCCGTGGCATTTTGCGCACTATGACACCCTATTACGCCACTGTCGACTACACTCCGGCCGCTCAAAGAATGCTTTTCTAACAGGTCATAATCGAACGGACGATGTGACTTTAAAGTGGGTGCCATTGCATTTATTATACAATATTTTTTCATTTATACCCTCCTAACGTAATTAAATATCGTAAAAATAAATGAATACTTTAATTTAGGATAATTAATCTTATTACTTCGGACTAAATTTAACGGTAAATACATATAAAAATATTATTTTCACAAATTCATGTTACGTGGTCACAAGATAATAAATTATAATAAGTAATTTACATCAGGTAGCATTTATTTATATATTATATTGCACATTATATCTTGTAAGCTATTTTATTATAGCCTCGGTTTACGTAATATCAAAACATTACTTCAAAAACTATTCCGAAATCATATTTAAATGAAATTTACAAGCAGTGACACCTGTGCATTAAATATAGAACTCATTTATCCCTAAGCTTATACATGGTACATAATATCCTGTAGGTAAGGGTAAGGTAGCTTTAGTTCGCACTCCAGATTCAGGTGGCGCTAGTACACAGCGCACTCTAGCGAAGTATACCGAAACGTCATTTTCAAAAATAGAACCTAGGCATCCGAGACAGTTGTTCTTTGAATTGTTCATAGATGGCGTTGAAATACAGGAATATTATTTAGGCACATTTCTAAAAGTGCTGTATTGAAGTAGAACAATATTCATTAGAAACATTTCTAGAAGTGGCTGTTATGAGTCCGTGGTTAGTATATGTACTAACCCCGGACTACTGTAGGAATGAGCAAGCTCCACACCACTCTCACAACGAAAACTAATTTGAGGCTTTGATGTCGTGCTTTCGGTGTGTGAGATTCTCGGGTCTCAATACTCCTATTCTACTTATTCCTATCTTTTTCTATTTTAAGTAGGTAGGTTAGGTAGTAGGTAGGAGAACGTGACTACAATGCAATTTTTTTACCATATTCATGGTGCGAGTTTTAGTACTACAATTTCTAATTTCTGCATTTTTTCACTTTCAGTTGCGGAAGGCTCACAGTAGGTCTCTCATATGTGTGAGGCTGGCTGTGTTGGTACCACCAACATGTATATTTATCTCCCCAAATAAAAGTGTAATTGCACCATTTTTTCCTGTTTATAGGACATTGTAGCCAGAGTAACTATTTGATATAATGAGACTTTACATCTTATGAATGGCGAGCCCGGTGCAATTCCGAGCATTGCTTTATAATCCGTGGTGTTGTTTGGTTTTGCTATTATGCACGAGGGGTACCACTTACCATCAGCTGAATAGCATGATCGCATCGCCATTAAAGGCAATAAAAAAAGATTGTGATGTTATATTCTCTCCATACTATATTTGTGTTCTTTCGTATCATGAAGATAGTATTCAGTCGTGATCATTGTATCAAGTAGCTGTTCATAATTGTCCTCTGCCATTTGGTATTCTATCTGAACAGCAATGTACTTACCATCAGGTGGAGTCACTTTGCCGACTTAAATAAAAAAAAAAAACAAGACATTCTTACATTACGTCATCACAGAGCTCTTGCTTCTTTTATAGAAACAGACAAAATTATCTTCTACACCAAGGGACGGAATTGTGAAAAATCAATAATTTGGCCAATTTGCCGATGCGTACGGGCTAAAACACGCCGAAGGGTTGTCACATGGGACATCGTTACCACGTGTCTCTCAGGACGAGCCTACGGTTTTACCAACAATGGAGAATTTTTCCTGAATATATTGATATTGAAGAAAAGGTGAAATTTGCTTTGAAGACATATTGAATTTACTTAGAAAGTTTTGATTTGAAGGTTTTCGGACATTTTTGTTAAATAAAATATATTGTTTATTCATGAAGCAGTCGGTCGTAAGCTTTTGACTTTTCTGTCTGTTTCTTGTGTGTGTTTTAGAAATATATAATAACTTCCGATGTGGTATAGCAAGATAGTAAAAATATATTATTCTATTTGTGATATATTTTTTTGGTTTCTAGCATTTAACTTACTCCGAATATATTGTTGATAACTTTTTATTATACCACACAGGAGTATAGTATTTTTATGGTTTGTCCTTAATCGTTGTCCTATTTTATCCCGGGTGACAGATTTTTATTAAATAAATGGTAATATTTCATATTCTGTTCACATAGCACTAGACAAAACATAATTTTCATTTGACTTCAAGTTCATTTCTCCAAGAATTCCGAACCCGGGTAGCAATTATGTTTATACTTATTGTCAAAAAACTCTTCAAAAAAAGAAGGTTTTATTGTGGGACCCAAATCTTTGCACAGATACTAAGTTATATAGTAAATGGGTATTCTCCTTTCCACGAACAAGCGGACAATTCACTCACTATTACAAGGTCTATTTAATTGCGTCTTCATGGTTCGTTGGAAAGGCCGAATACCCCAGAATCGCGTGGGTAGGCAATACTCAATTGCTTAATAGTGCAGAACACAGATCCACTGGCGCTTATTTTTCTCGTATCGTGTTATTTCTCTGCACGAGAGGAATTCTTACGATATATGGGATATTTATTGGTTGCTCGTTTTATAGGATTATGTGAGTATTGTATCTTTAAAATGTATATATTTTATAGAATTAGTATTTGTATTTGTAGTCTTCGGAAGACAGTTTTCTTTATGATAGCCGCCTTGAAATAGAAATACGAAAAGTGCCGGAGATGATGATGATTTCTAGTGTTTGGAACTAGTGCATCAATAAAAAATCTTACGCTTTTCAAAGGGTCAATTATTCTCGATTTTTTTGACGATGCGAGTGGTTAGGCCATATAGTCTACTTTGCTGGTCTAGTGCGATTTGGCTGATTTTCAAGTACCATAGCAATTCTTCCGAATGGCTAGGGTATGCATGTTTCCTCATGATGTTTATCTTCAACGTTATAGTTCGTGGTATTTGAATATCAATAAACACATGATTTCGACAAGTTGGAGTTTTGCCTGGGCATTTAAACCCGGGACCACTGCAGCCGCGTCTGGTTCATTACAAATAGGCCATCACGCAGTTTTCTCGATTAATATAGGCGTAACTGTACTACAGTGCTAACGTAAATGCCCATCCTTTGAAGGAGAAAAACTATAGATCTGTCCATTTTGCTCGATCATTTACTTACTTATACTTTTACCAGTTACAAGGTCTTAAGATAGGCATAAGATCATTCAACGCGCTATGGAAAGGGCTATGCTTGCCATTTTTCTGTGTGATCTAATTAATAATAACGAGATACTTTTGAGAACAAATGTTATCGAATAAGCCAAAGGACTTACAATTTGAAATGGCAGTGAGCCGGGAACAGTAAGAGACCTAATAACCAATGCAGCTGAAAGACTCTAGAGTAAAGGCCTCATGCAGGCAAGCGAAATGTTAAAAACCCTTAGAATTGGGACAGATGACCTGGTGAAGGTTGCAAGAAGCTGTGCAGGCTGCCTTCAATATATCATGTGTGATCATTCATAAGTGCGTGGTGGCCTGTTGGTAAACGGACTAGACGCGGCTGCCAACATGTTCTCGGTGGTCGGGGGTTCGAATCCCAGGGCACACCTCTGACTTTTCGGAGTCATGTGTGTATTGATAGTCAATCACCACGCACTAAAACGGTGAAGGTAAACATCGTGAGGAAACCTGCATACCATAGCGATTCATAAGAATTTCTATGGTATGTAAGTCCGCCAACCCGCACTAGGCCAGCGTGGTGGACTATATGGCCTAACCACTCTCAATCGTATTCTCGATTGTAGAGTAGGCCCGTGCCCTGCAGTGGGACGTATATGGGCTAATACAGATCATTCATAAGGGGCCTTTAATCAGCGATGGACTTCCTGTAGCTGAAGAGAAGGAGGGAGTAAACATAAACGAATAAAACGCCTACATTTCAACTTCCACCAATAAAAGAATCCGTAAAACTCATCAAAAATAAAACAAAAGGATCCGCATCCGATTTACAATGACAATAAACACGTCAATCGTAACAATAAATGCAGAACACTGTGTGAACGGGCAAATACAAAAAAAAGCATATTATTTTAACATCCAAAAATATGAAACCAAAAGCAAATCCGCGAAACAAATTCAACATATCTAAACGGGCCGCGTTGTAAAGGCGCACGAAATTGCGAACAACAAAAATTCTGGCTGGCGAACAAACGGCGCAGTCTGGACGCCTTGTGAGGGTTACACACTGTGCAACGGGGACGCGCGATGAAAGTTATTTTTGAATGGGTTTTATTACTGAGCGAGAATCTTGTTGAGAATTGTGTGTTTAAAATAATTTAGCAGAAATGAAACGTAATTTAGTATTTGCGAATCACAGTTGCAAAATTAATCGGTTGACCACATTGTAGTACTCATACATATGTATAATTTTTCCAAAATAAAATGGGCTCTAAGGCTTAACCACACTCAACTAGATGTTGAACTTCCATGAAATGCTATAGGTAATCTTTAACGTAGTGTATTACTGTTTAGTTGATGATTATGTCAAAACTGGTTAGGTTATGTACTAGTGTGTAGACTGGCGAGATGTAATCGGTTGTCTGCAATCGATATTCTATTTGGACAGTGATGCATCTAGGTACAGTTCTACTTTGCCTATATCAATCATAGCTAACAATTCGAAGAACCAGGGAGAACATGTACAAAATTCACGGTTGGTGTTATCATAATTAAACAAAATATTCAGAGCAAAAATCGTGAAAACTTCCATAGAATAAAATACATCACATTTCAACAAAAATACTGCACAAATTCCTGACGCACCTAGCTATTGCATATGTGAAAGTGTTCTAAAGCGTGTTCGTACAAAAAGGCCGTGTTCACACGGACAGCGTGTTTTTGTCTCGTCCGTCATCCAAGTGATATGGGTCCTGAATGAAGTCCGCTTGTGTGAGGCCCCTTTAATTATTCTCGTGTTTTTTGCATGAGTGATCTCAAATATGAAACGGATAGGGCGCAAGGTTCGTTCACTCCCATTTGATAGAGGGGACACTGCTAACTAATTGTGATAAAAAATATCAGTTCAGGTCATTTAAAATTGTTGGCGTAAGGTGAAAATTTCAACTACAAAAGTAATTAAAAAAAAAACTTTTTGTTTGAAAAGATGAAAAAATATTTTTAATATTTTGTCATCTAGGGTTTCGCCGCTAAATGATTGTCGACGACTTTTACATTGCTATTTCTATGATTATCAGTCCTGCGTTGTTGAACTATCTTTCCTCTTGCTCTATTGATTTGCATACTTGATAAGTGCGCACAAGTTTTGTTTGCAATGTCTGCTCTATATTATGTACATTCTCGTAATTTGATTCAAGCATTATTGATTGGTTGCCAGGATGTTGCTCTATTTGATGATCAGCGGGGGGGTAGGATATCATCAATCGGAGAATTGGGGTCAACGTTCGAATCCCTAGTTTGGCGAGATTATTCAAGATTAACGAGCTATATTGTTTTTAGGTCTATCAGTGGTTTTGGACGTAGTTAGATAAAGTGAAATTAGGTTATTAATATCATTGGTTAATTATTTTACAGTGGGAGAGCCGTGCTGAGTATAATAAGAATGAGCTGATTTGACTGGGGTGGTACCGCTGTCCATAGAAAAATACTTTCTTGATATTGCCGGACGCCCAGTGTCCCATTTCTCCTCTCATCTTTGTTACGTCCTTATCCACATTTTAAGAAGCTACCAACGTATCTATGGTCCAATTATTGTAAATATTAATGGGCTGTGTGTGTGTAATTTCATAACACCAGGTGACATGTCGCCTCATTTGATGGATCTATATAAATAAAAAAACAAGGCACGTGATTTGACGAAGGTATAACTCTTATATGACTCTTGACATTATGATCAATGTTTAGTTTGTTTATTTCATATATTATAATAATAAACTTAGGTTTAACCAAAAGTCTATTATCACCTGCATCATATAACATATTTGTATTCATGTGATACATTTATATCGTTTATACTATTTCGACGTGATCTCGTCAATTCAGCGAAAGAATATTATGCCTTATTTACATTATTTATAAGCACTAATTTAGCATTCACACCACGGTGCCCATTATATAAATGTGGAAAATTTAATTAATTAAAATTTTCGTATATTCTCTGTATAATTTGTATGCGGCCGACACCTGTAATGTTGAACAGGCTATTACAATTCGTTACACATATAAACAAAATGTTATTACAAATTTTTGACGGTATATAAATGAAGAAAAATTTTATTTTAAAACTTAGCTAAAAATATTACAATGACAGTATGGTCGCGTGTAAATAACAATAGTCTGACAGTTTGACAGCCTTCGTGGTGAAATTGGTTAAACGCTGGCTGTGAACCGAGAGGCCGTAGTTTTGATCCCCACACTGAGGCAAATTTTTGTTTGAGCCAATGGTATTTGTTTCGGGAAGAGAAAGAAAAAAGAAGACAGTTCGTGTTGCTGAGGGAGTTTCTTGCGCCGCTTCTACTTCACAGCTACAACACGTTCCGAAGCGGTGGTAGCAGAAAAGAACGATTCAAAAGATCTTTTGAAAGACTATTTGAATAAAGGATATTTTGATTTAGATTTTTTGAGTCTAGGTATTTCTGAGACTCAAAAGTTTCTCGTAGTTTCTGATGCTGATGATACAAGAGTTTGTTGATCTTAATGTGGAGTCAGGGTTATATTGAGTCTGTTGGGTGTATTTATTTATTCACAACCGGCGTCTACTGCGCCACGTAGGCTGTCAAAACTGAATAGATGTAAAATTCTGTATCAGCCCATTTACGTCCCACTGCAGGGCGCGGACTACCTCTACAATCGAGAGTACGATTGAGAGTGGTAAGGCCATATAGTCCACCACGCTGGCCTAGTGCGGGTTGGTTTACTTACATACCATATTTTTTTTTATAGGTTTCGTATATTTTTTTATTATAAGTAAATCACATCTTGTTTAAACTGTTGTTGTTCATGATTTATGTGCAATTATCTTTTAAATCTGTTAAATGAAAAAAATTACTATAAAGATAAGGAAAACTTTATTACTAAACTTAACTGTGATTAATACCTAAATATTCTTCTAAAGAATGCTGAAGGTAGCTAGGTTTTTCGTTGGTGGTAGATCTATTTATCCCGCCGAACAGCAATGGGAGTCTCATGATGGCAAGCGCAGTGGAAAGGCAAGCATTTTTTTTTAAATTAATAGTGTTCTTTAGTCTTGTACTGTCTATAAGCGTTCGTATAACTACTATCAGGGGAACGGAAATCTCGTTTCGCTATTTATTGCAATAATATAAAAAAATGGTATGTGAAGTTTACCATCCGCATTAGTTCAGTATCAGTCAGTCAGTTATCAGTCTTCCTCTTTATTCCAATACTTTTGACAGCCTACGTGGCGCAGTTGGTTAGACGCCGCCTGTGAAACGAGAGGCCGCGGGTTCGATCCCCGCACCGAGACAAATGTTTGTGTGGCCCACAAATATTTCTTTCGGGTCTGGGTGTTTGTGAGACCGAAAAGTCTCTCGTAGTTCCTGATACCCACACAAGACTCGATCTTAGTGTGGGGTCAGAACTATGTATGTGACTGTTGGGTGTTATTATTATTATAAATACTAATTCGGTTACTGTATACACAAAACATATTATTATAAATACAGAAATCTTCGAACAGAAAGCCTTGCAGATAAAGTTGTAGGTCCTAAATATCGGAAGTTTATCTTTATACCGAAAAGTTTGTTATTCTGGGAATCCACAGCGCAAATTTGTTTTCAGGCAGTTTTGAGAATAGGCGAGACGAATGATTTTCAAATTATATTCTAAAATATGGGCACACATTTATTATATACGAAAAAATCTTTATTTCAAGAATTAACAAAGGCTTAACACAGTTTTAAGCCATTTTTCTAATAATTTTTCAATAGTGCACAAAAAACGCTAGTAGGTGTCATGGCGTCCGCTGTGATGTCACTACTAGGTAAACATGTCATTGTGTACTACTTAGTCTGTGGTGCAGTGGCTTAACAGTCCATACAATGATTTTTTTCTTTGGAATGAAATAGTTCCTCCATTTGCAGTAGATGTCGCTTCTCTCAACATCGCGTAATTATTGTTGTTAAGAAAAAATATGAATAGAGAGAAACAAAAGTATCTGTATATAATTATAATCACAAGAAGAATCATAATAAAAAAACAATACAACCGTTAAACTGTTATTTTATTTACTTAGAAACCTTTGCTTAACTCTAGTCATGTTTTCTCTAAACTAATTTCCATAAGCCTACTCAGTAAAAATTTCGGGCTTTGGAAATGAATGGGGAAAATATTTAAAATATAAATTAATTAAATATTGATAAGACCTATGTCCTATTCGAACGTCGTGTACCGACAGAGGGCGCTAATTCCAATAATCTGACTGTTAACTCTATCTCCGTATATAGAATGTACTCTGTGACTGCGATAGTCAAAGAATGACACATGAGTTTACTTCCTAGTCTATGGTCATGTTTACATAGGCGTGACATCATGCGTTGTGAAGAGTGTTTTTGTCAAAATGGCCGATTGCTATATTTTGTACTTTGATTTTATTTAAAATCTTATTAATCTCCAAGTATAGATTAAAACTGAATTATCATTTGAAATCCTTGTAATATGTATTTTCCCTTAAAAACATAATTTTTTTTATTTTTTGATACTGTCGTCTCGCCTATTCCATGCGTCTTTGTGCTTACACCATGCAGCTAAAGGTTATAAATAATATTGATACTGACAGATGTGTTGATCTTCACAACTAAAAAAGTAAAAGAATGTAAAAAAATGTATCTTGGTTTATATGGGAGTGAGAACTAAACCCCTATTTATAGGGTGATGGCGTGAATCGTATGCCATTATCGCACGATAGAACCGTCATAGTAATCTATAGCAATTGTCCTATTCTGACAAAACAGCTATTTACAATTTTACTCAACCTTTTTTTTATTGCAATGAATGGCGAGACGAGCAATCCGTTCGCCTGGTGGTAAGCCATACGGCCGCTCATAAACAGCAGCAAAATTCCACTTCGCTCGCCATCCTGAGACATAAGATTTTAAGTCTCAATATGTCCAGTAGTTACTCTGGCTACAAAGTCCTTCAATCCGAAACAGTACATTTACATTGCTGTTTTACGGGACTAATAGACATTGCGGTGGTACCTACCCAGATGGCTTCTCACACATTAGAGACCTTCCACATTTTTTCTATCGTTATGAAAATTGTATTTTTGAGGCGAGAAACGATCTCTATGTACATGGGGCTTAATGGACATTGCCAACAAGCTTCCAAGAAATGTTGTATCTTGTTATTACTGTGTTTACAAGAGAGATCTTTTAAAATAAATGATGAAGACTAATCAGTCTAGATTTTGAAGTATATGCGCAAGTTATAGATAAATTAAGACCCATACGATTTAATGCTGTAATTTGGATCCAACCTTTAGCTATAAAGTTATTCAATACAAAAGCAGTATGGTTAAGGTCAGGTCAGTAAATATAATTGAAGTTCCTAAATAAAATTCTTAGGTACCTAGTTTTCCTCCACCGTCAATTCAACGTGTAATTACTAAGAATAGAAAACCTATAAATTAAACTATGGAACAAACACAAACACGGTTTTTACCGACACCGGGGGCACGCAACCTGTAATTTACAGCTAAAGTTGAAAATAAGTTTCTATTACAGTTATGAACTGTGATTTATAGGAGGTACACGTCATCGGCCATAATTTCCAGAGGTCGCCACAATAGTTAAAGGTGAGTCTTGATTACCTTAGCGAAGCTATCAAACTATCTGGTTATTTAAAGTACATTAACGATATATAGACCTCAATTTGTTAGTTCATGAACAGTTTAAAACTCGTGAAGCCCGGGGGTAGGGATGTTGAACAGTGTTTGCGAACATCGAAAACTGTGGATTGGTTCATATTTTGTGTGGTGTTCGACTGAATTTGATGTATTGTTCTGAGCTGCATATGGCCGAAAAGTCGGCAAATAAAATACATTTTTTCGTATGTTTTATTGATGTCGTAAATTACAAAGACATTTTGACTCCACTGTAATATTTCTCCGAAAAGTTTATTTGTTTCTTTTATTGTTTTTTTGTGCACAAAATGAATCTGAAACTAAACTAATATTTAACATAAGAGAACAAATGGCGGTTGTATCGGTCAAGTCAATCTCTTACCGACTGTCTGGGATGGACATTACAGAAGGAAAATAAAGATATGGCAGACAAAAGTTTACTTTCAGGATAAAGCTTGAATGATACTAATCGGAAGTAATGAAAATATTTAGCATGATAGATAAAATGTACACAAATATATTAAATTAAACAACATACATGAATTTAATTGTAAATAAGCCTACACATACAGATATAAAGTTGTATTCAGTTTTTACTTTACATTAATTTTCGCTATGAATCATGTTGTGTTAAGTTGAAAATTTACTTTAAATAGAAACCGAATTAAGATGTCATCGATGGACGCAATCAAGGACGCAATATTCGTGGTATAGATCGTCTACGATGTTTTGGTATTAAAATGTGTTGTTGTCATGGTGTTGTCAACATATTAGGAACAGTTTTTCACTCTTCACTGTTTATTATATTGGATGTATTAATACTATAAGATTACAAATATAATTATGTATATTGTGGAAATATATGTCAAACAATACGTTGAATAAATACGTTAAATTTTATTTTTAGTTCCAAATTTCGCCACACACCAATATAAAATTATATAATATAATTATATTATAAATAAAATGTACAATAAGGTTTCCTCCTCTCTCCTAAATCGTTGCCGTGCCCAACAGGGTCCACATTGTACCTTTTTATAAAATTATAACATCTTTATAACATGTCTCGACTGCCTGGGTGGCGTAGTTGTACTACGGTACGGGCACAAAGCTGAGGTCTCGGGTTCGAATCCCGGGTTGGGCAAAGTGGGCAAGTTGGGCAATATTGGATTTTTCTATTCAGTATCAGCCTAGAGTCAGGAATTTGTGTCCGATATCGCGATAGGCTCGCCAAATATCACATTGTGGGACGGAACATACAAGGCGAAATGTGGGTGCCCTGGCACCTCTGCCTACCACTTTTGGGGACAAGGCGTGAGTTTATGTATGTATGTTTATAACACATGGTATGCAATAAAGATATTGAGTATTGAGTAAAATAGACTACATATATTACGAAATTCGATATACACAGGTTGAACTCAAAACGCTTCCACTTGTTCGGTTTGCTTTGTCCTCTGATACCGTTGTGTTCAATCATTGCTATCGGTTTAGTTACGAATATTTTACAGCTATTTTGGTTTTGATATAAATATTTTCAACTCCTCCTATTATTAACTTCACGACTAATTTTGTTTCGGGTTAAAGAACCCGACATTCTCGGAGACTTGCCGTGCTTCAATGATCGGTGTCATTGGTATGCGTACCACTGTTGATCCTGGTTTACAGGAGTTGTAGCGGCAGATGTGACGGCAGGGCAGTCTCCACGCTATTTTGGTCTACGAAATTTGTAGTAATAAAATAAGAAAAAAAAAACGCTCACAATTATCTGCTACTCGTTTTAACCAAAGAAATTCCAACGCTGAACATACAGGCCTAGGCTATACTAGGCCTAGGCTTTCCTGCCAGACCTGTGGCTCATATTTACCCACTTCATTTAATCGCGTAATTTTCATTTTTAATTAATATTTGGAGTTTTCCATGTGAATGTTAAACTTTATCTAAAATGATAAAAACTGATGATCTATGAAAATAATCAATGAAACATTTTACTACGAATATATTTCACGAAAAATGATATCACTTTGTTTATGTCGATTAGGGACGATATCTAATTTGTAAAAAAATATGATGTTTGTTTGATTTATTTCGCTTTATTAGCCTTTTGCAAGTAATTGAAGGCTGTAAAAGCCAGGATTAGTCAGTCATCAGTCAGGTCAGGTCAGGTCGAACAATCACACTTCACAAAATTGTGAGAATCCAATACTTTAAAATGCTTCATTGTAATGTTGTAAATTGGGTACGTCAAAAAGGTGCCTGTGAAAATCGCGCCATATGTTAGATTTTTACGTCAATGGCGGCCATGAAAATGTAAAATAAATGTTATATTGACTTAAAGTAATATAATATATATTTAAAATTTATTAAATTGTTAAGAATTGTTATCTCTTTTTTTGTGAGCCTTCGGTCATCTTTCTTGCTACCCACGCACAATACATTTAGGCATTTGAGTTGGGACGTCACAACCGCTGCACTGGTGCTGCGGAACACATTCGTGACAACACTTTTCGTGCTCTCCGCCCTGTCCATATATTTTACGTCAATAATGTATTTTTATTAATTGTAATGTCAATAAAATTTGTAGATTTTACTACGTCATCTCCACAGATTTTTGTCCCACCCCGGGATGTCAGAGCTACTTTTATACAGCCAGTGTTTAGTGTTTAATTTCAACTCTCTATTATGTTACCGCGGTACCCGACCCATTAGGAAACTAATAAAGTTTGACGATGACGATTATGGACTCCGCTCGTCTAGTCTATATGAAATTAAAATCGTAACTTGTTTTACTAATAAATAGTTCTTTTAACGCGCTATAAAAGTCGGTTTTAAGGTTACGTTTTATTTAAGTTTGGAAGTGTTAATGTAGTTTTGAAAGAGATAAGAAGCTTTGAATTTATATTTATGCGGTTTGCAAATTTTGGTTTAATTATTTTAAATGTAATTTTTCTTATATTTTGCAGTTACATATCGTAAAGAAATCTGAGTGAATTTTTTAAGCATAATTTGATCAAATTCTAGCATCTTGCTTAAAAACCGCCCAGCATTAAGATTTATCTGTGTGGTATGGGCTAATCAATCTATCTGGTTTAATGGCTAACATTGAAATCTATCGAATATTTCAATGCTCCTGCCTCACGCATTTTAGACTTAAACCACTTCAAAGATTAATCATGTTTTTAAAATATACTGCAGACGCCACGCTCCATTTTACACGCATACTGAGTTATGACGTCATAAGTTATGAGTGACTACTAAGGTACCCTACAAGCGTTAATTCTAGAGTAATCATAACTAATTTGTCACGCGAAATGTAAATCAATCATGTTTTCATGAAGGAACGAATGTTTCTCGCGGTTTCAATGCTCGACTCTATTGTGTAATGGTAATGGCACCGCAATGTAATTTATTTTACTGTATCAGCCAATATTCGCAGTGTTGAACTCAAGACACCTTAACCATTTATTTTCCATATTCATTTATTGACCTTATTGTCGATATTGTGATTGTAAATTGATTGGGTTAGTCCACAACGGCTGGGATACAGGTATGCGAACTTTACTTTTAAATAGTAGTAGAGTTGTTTTAATTCATAACTTCATGGTATTCATTCAACATATGGGTAAGCTCGTCCGAGGTGATACCACAATCTCACAGGAGATCGACGTAAAGCGACTGTTTTGTTCTTTTATTGGGTGAGTGAAATTGCTGGATGTCCAATAGCCCTTTCCTTTTCTCATTCTTGATAGCTTTATTGGTTTGGTGAATTGTCGGATGGCCAATGGCCCTTTCCACTTCCCATTCTTTTTCCCTCCCGCTCCCCTCCCGATTTAATGGGTCGGCAACACATGCATGATCCAAGTGTTGTGGATGCTCGTGGGCGGCAGTGGTCAATTACCATCAAATGATTTTTGCTTGTTGCCGGATCTATGGAATAAAAAAATCTTCACATAGAAATTCTTGATATATATTGATGGGATGCAAGTTTCATTGCAATTTTTTCCTTTATGCAATCATGCATAGTAGTTAAATATGTATGATTCTGGTCAGTCAGAGGTGTGTCTTGGGATTCGAACCCGCGAGCACTAGTATAGCAGCTGTGTCCAGTCCATAACTAGGCCATTATAGCGCATTATCACCAGGCCATCAGAGCGTAAGATACAATGGCTTATTATTGAGATTCCTTATCACTAATGCGTTGTATAATTTTCGATGGGCCTTGATATTGGGTATTTCTATTAGATTGATGGATTGATAGATAAAGAGATAGATTGATTTACAGATAGATAGATTAGATGTATTTATAAACTGATAGACAATAGTATATTGTAGACCAATTAAAACAGAATATAATGATGATTTTACTAATAAGTAAATGAAATAATTTGATCGCTTCTAAAAACATGAACTATATTGGACCTATTGTTATAGAATTAAGAGGGAGAGATTAATGTACTATTTTAAAAGAAAATAACTGAGTGGGTAAACTATTTTTGGCACAGTTGGTTAGACTCCGCCTGTGAAATGAGGGGGCCGAAGATTCGATCAATGTAACTGGAGACTGTCCTGCCCTCACACCCGCCACTGCAACTCCTGTAAGCCAGGATCAACAGTGCCACGAATCTTAAGGACACCGAACATTGAAGCTCGGCGAGCATCCGGGAATATCTAACTTGTTTTTAACCCGCAACGAAATTAATCATGAAGTAAATAATAGGAGTTGGAAATATTTATGTCCATTTCCCTCCGTAGCAAAGCGGGTGACAAATCAATGGATTAAATCGATCCCTGTAATTGTAACCTGTATGTACTTGTCTCAGGTCTGGGTGTTTGGTTAGACCGCAAAATTTCGTGTTGTTTCTCATACCCACGACACGAAAATAGGATTTCGGCGTGAGGTCTGGACTGTTTTTTGTATTTTATTAATTGTTTGTATTGTGTTATAATACGGCTTTATTGATTTTGAACGCTCGTACAGATTTATTTCTCAAAGTCTGTCGCAGTATAAACTTCAGTATATTAATATGTACGTCCCACGGGGTATTGATGTTTTAAAAGCCCCACATGACCTGTATGAACAAGACGAACAGCAACAAATCTAGATTGAAGGGGATGGATAGGAAAAAATCGAATCTGAAACGTGAGCGAGTGAGAACAAGACTATTTCTCATTTGAGCCGAAGTGAACAAATTACACGTAGTAACAGCGGCACTAACAGCCGAAATGTCCCTTACCATGGGTTTCAAACTTCGATCAAATATATTCTACAGGGTCTGGAACAAAATCACACGCTAAAACTGGCCGAGGTTGCTTATATATTTGAATTTTGAACTAAGAGATGTAAAAAATTTCTTTATTATTATCAACTACAGGTAACAATAAACTTTAGTCCTTTAAATTAAGATTTATTATGTATTTAGACCACACTAAAATCAAATAAGATCAGACGCTTATTTGTGCTCTTATTTCTCTTGCCGTCTTTTAGACGGTTACCTATCTTAATATATATATTTCTTGTGTGCGTGTGTATGTGACTGAACTCCTCCTAAACGACTGGACCAATTTTGATGAAATTTTTTGTGTGTGTTCGTGGAGATTCGAGAATGGTTTAGATTTACAGTTTGGTCTACTGGAAAATGTTTTTTCAATTAATTTCTTATTTATAAGGAGTTGTTGATTTTGGTTATACCATACAAAATGTTCATGGGTTTGTAACTGTCAAACATTTAATGTTCATACCGTCAATACGGTAAACTCTTCCCTCAAATTAAATAACGTATTTAAATAAAGGTTTCGAATCGACAACATATATCCACAATATTCGATTAATGGCGTATTTTAGATTTTAAAGATGTAAAATAATGACAGTAATGAAAAGTGGTTGACATTTAAATTGGTTGTCAAATATTTATGCATACGTTCAGAAATTTAATTTGTGTAAACTAAAGAGTATATTATGAAGCTAAATAAATATAGGACAATCAAATAAATAATATTCACACGTAAGAAGTTTTACTTCTTTTCAAGATAGAATGTCACTTGAAAATGAAAAATCTTTCATAAAATAACACATAAAAATAAAAACTGAACTGAACTGAATAAAATAACAATTTTATATAATTATGGAGAATATTGCAGGGATTCTCAAATTAGGCGTTGTCTGTGTCTTGAGAAACCAGTTATATATAATTGTTACTACCGTTACTCAATGACCGTTACTACATTAATTGTGTGTGTGAGTGTATTTCTATGAAAATTTATATTTAATCTCTTTATTACTAACAAAAAGTAATGGCGTAATGTTTTTGGAAAACAGCATACTGGGGGTGAAATAAGGGATGGAATATTGCATGGATAATCAAAATCGCTAAAGTGTTTAATGTCAAAAATTTATAAGGCACACTATTTGGATATGGAGAAACGGGATATAATAGAGTGGGAGGTAAGGGAGAGGACTGGGATAGCTGACACATTTGATAGGACGAAATGTAAATGCACGGTATAAGACGGGATGGTCAATGAAGAGAAAAGACGGGACGTATCGGGAAGTGACTGAACAGACGGGATGGGACGGAATTGAGCAGGACAGTAGGATAGCTAATTCATGTTTAGGTATACAAGAGCTTATACGAAAAATAACATGTATTTGGTGTGGAGTAAAATAAAAAAATATCTGCATCCAGGCAAAGGTGGGTCGGGCTTTTTTGCTATGCTAAATAATTCAATATAAAATTCATCATATAATAACTAAGCCATAGCGAAGCGTGGTCGGGTCATCTATGGTATCTTTTAATTGATTTCAATGAATGTCGTCGGAGTAGTAACAGTGTTATAATATTTCCACAGCAAAATAATGATTTGAATCTGGAGAGATGGGATAGAATAGAATATAAGGTGGATAAAATGGGACATAAGAATAGGTACAGGATGGGATTGAAAATGGATAAGCAGTTTAGACAACGGCTGTCATATTGATTTTAAATAAAATATGGACTGGAATCTGTATTTGCACCCAGGCGAAGCCGGGCCGGGCCGCTAGTATAGTGTATATTTGATCGAAGGTTTATTATATATAAAAATAGGATTTTAGGAAGAATCAGAAATAGGATACTCTACATAAATACATATTGTTTTCATTATGATAGTCTCCGTGGCACAGTTGGTTAGATGCCGCCTGTGAAATGAGAGGCCGCGGGTTCGATCCCCGCACCGAGAGCAATGTTTGTGCGGCCCACAAATATGTATTTCTTTCGGGTCTGGGTGTTTGTGACATCGAAAAGTTTCTCGTCGATCCTAATACCCACGACCCAAGACTCGATCTTAGTGTGGGGTCGGGACTATGTATGTGACTGTTGGGCGTTGTTATGATAGCATAATCTTAAACCACGAATTATACACATATTTTTAAATTTTATTTGTAGTTCTTCGCCACACGCGAAAGGTCGACTTATACCGAATTATCTTCATGGATAGACATTCTAGACAGTGGAGCGAAATTAGTAGCAGACGTTAATGTATTTATGAATAATAAATATGACTAGGGACTGCCGCTAATTACTTATCTTTTTAGGTAAAATAAAGTGAGAGACAAAGGGTAATTTGAAAAGCATTATAATTTTAGCACGTTAAAAATGTTTTTAGAATAAAAGTATCAAATATAATACTGTTCTTGTATTAGGTACTTTTTTGTTTGCACTTTTTAGCTGCTTAGTAATTTTTTTATGAAGGTCTGTGGTTGAGTTGGTATATTTTGAGTTAGTGTGTCACTATCATTCATAATTAAGACAGGGAAGAGAGGGGTAAATACTGTAGTAATATTTTTATTAATATATCTCAAGACTGCTACCGAAAACGAAGCCGGGTGGTAGTTTTAGTGGCTACAAATACAATGCAATTAAAAATTTCGCAAAGAAACGCGACAATTATTTTTTATGATTTTTTAAATAACGTCATTTCTGGGTGGTAAATCCATAGTTTTTTCTAAAATAATAATTTAAACTCTTTTATACCTTAGAGAATTAATAAATAAAAGGGTTATTATTTTAGGAAAAAAAATGTATTTACCACCCAAATATAAGAAAAAAATAACAAAAAAAAAATCTCGCTTTATTTCAACTTTTTCTGTTGCATTGTGTCTGAAGTCGCTTAAACTGCCACCTGGCTTCGTTTTCGGTAGCAGTCTTGATATACCCTGTATAAAAGAGCTTTGTCGCTTTTACGATTACGTCGCTCTAGTAATTATTTATGATTAGCAAACGAAATTTCTATTTTGCATAATATGACGAGACAAGACCCGTGTCTTCGTACGGAGTTAGAAATGTTCGAGAATTGTATGTATTTAATTAAATTATGAAGCGTCAAGAAATTTCTTGCTATTTTTAACAAGCGATCTAGAGGAGAAAATTCGACTCTAATATACATAATCTTATATCCATTTCAAAGTCAAATCAAATCAAATAAAAGGTCAAGTAGTCATAAGTTTAAATTTTTACTTTTATATTTTATATTAGATTGTCGTGATTCGTTGGAACTGTAACTAAATACGTTTTTTAGAGAGAGAGGCCATCTGGGTAGGTGGTGAATTAGCAGTGCAAATGCACTGTTATGTTCCTGATTGAAGGACATTGTAGCCAGAGTAACTACTGGACATATTGAGACTTAACATCTTATGTCACAGGATGGCGAGCCCAGTTGAATGTTGCTACTGTTTATGAGCGTTAGTATCGCTTACCATCAGGCGAACAGCACGCCAGTCTCGCATTCATTGCACTAAAAAAGAAACGTTTTTTACGATTGATTATCGTATCATTATACCAGCAAAGATAAGGGATATGTATGTTTTGTTAACTTATCTTCTATCTTCTTCTATCTTATCTTAAATGATCGTCTATAATTATATTAATCAGTTGACATACCACTGTGAATCACTGGCGATTGCAGTGATATAAGGCAATTTTTTATTTAATTATTTTTGTTTTTTCACTCTCCCTCTATATTTATCTCTCTTTTTCCCTGCATCGGCCTATATATGTCCCACTGCAGTGCAGGGGCCTCCTCTACATAATCGAGAATATTCTTCAGAGTGGTGGCCATATAGTCCGCCACGTTGGTATCGCTTTGTTTATCCACTTGAAATCCTCTGTTGCAGATAGACCTAACCCAAGGATCTCCACTGCAACCATTTGAAAACTGCCTGCAATTAAGTTTAACTTTATTGTCCGTCAACCTTCTAGGTAGGCACTAGATACTTCGCTTGCCTGTATGTGGCCTCCATTGAAGAACTTTTCGGCCCCAGCGACCATCATTTCTTCGAGCTATGTGCTCTGCATACCGCCACATTAACTTATATGCTATCTTATCCACGTTTTTATATACAGTCTTCGAAGCATAGCTAGCCCGCATCGAGACAAATATTTCTGTGATCTACAAATATTTGTTTCAGGTCTGGATGTCTGTAAGAATGAAAATACTCTCATAATTTATGATACCGACAACACAAGACTATCATTTTGTAGTGTAGGGTGAGAACGATATGACTATTGGGTGTATTTGTTCATTTTACCTTCGAGAATTCGTAGTAATGGCATTCGCTGAATAACGTTAAATAATGCCTGCCAGCTTCCGTCATTACACGGGCCCAAATGAGATTGTTTGGCCAATACACGTCGCTATTGTTTGTTATTTTGTTTGCGTCGCTCTGACACTATTTGCTTTCCCTAAAGGTAAGTGAATCTTTTCCAAATTAATAAAGTCCTTTTGGTTATGTTGATATTTGTTTTTCTTTTGTGAGATCTTTTATTGCTTTTTATATTTCTGATTTATTTTTTCTCTGTTTTGACATGTCTGTCCTTAATTATGTACTGATCAAGGAAATCTCATCTTTCAAATGGAAGAATTTACTTTCAGGAATATTAATTGGATGTAATTTCAGACGTACACTTATGATAAAATCTCTCACTTGTATATTTTTATTTATGACCAAACTGTAATAAATCTACCCACACTACTAATTGTACTATGTTATGATTATAAAGCTGAGGTCTCGGGTGCGAATCCCGGGTAGGGCGAGGTGATTTTTCAATTCGTTATCAGCCCGGAGTCAGTTTGATATGGCCATAGGCTCGCCCCCTATCACATCGAGGGAAGGAACATACAAGGCGAAACGCGGATGTACTGGTTGCTAACAGTACCTCTGCCTACCCCTTATGGGAAAAAGGCGTTAGTTTGTGTATGTATTATGTAGTAATAAAGGATAAACATTGTTCCAAATTTCACAAATAAAAATAAAAACAGACAGCACTAATGTGCAACAAAAGTATTTCCAGTCGTTAACATATTTTACGCTATGATTTACACCGAAGCAAATATCTATGTACAATAAAAATATGTGATATTTCTAAAATTTTCCATTCCATTGCCGCGCGGAAGAGAGCAAATATTATTACGCTAAGTAGAAGCCATACGATCAGAAATACATTTAGGAAAATATCGAAAGAGCATTCCCAGAGTTTGTTTATATTCCATAACATACAAGTAATATCCTGACGTTATCCGAGTGTCAAACACGTTGTACGTAAAGTATTTTGTGCAGCATAAACGCCAATTTATCTTGAGCTCTGAATAATAAAGCATAACATTTTTATGTGTTGGGCGTAGTATACTTGGACAATATAGATTGCTTAGTATTGTAAAAGAATGTCTGGAATTTAAACGATAATCATTTATTTGGAACTATTTGTAAAAATATATTATAAATAAATAAAATAATTGCTTTCTGTCTTAATCTATGTATATTAATACTATAAAGAGGAAAGTTTTGATCATTTTTTTGCATTAAATAGTCTCTGAAACTACTGGATCAAAATTAAATTCTTTCACCAGTAGAATCCTAGATTATGCCTGTTGAACATAGGCCATAAAATATTTTCAAAAAACTGACCCAGTCGCGCTACTAGTACATCATAGTAATAGTGAGACTAGAACTGGTTTATTTACTTTTAAAGTAATTTCACTAATATTACATTAATAAATACGTGTAGTCAGTAATTTCTGACTGTGCTAAAGCTTCCGGGAAATGAGGGTAACTTTGTACCGTACTTTTCGTAGCAGATTATTGAGGTTTAGCGAGTTAGTGGAAATTTATTTCTAATTTACAGTTTGTTTACAAACAAAAAACTCGTTTTAAGTATTTTTGACTGGCATCAAATAATAAACGAATGTACGAATGACAACTTTTTGGGAATCTCGACAAATACGCAAACGTATTAAATCTCATTTTGTACAAATGTTTATGCGATATTCGGCATGATTTACATCCAAAGTATTTATGATTTTAATATTCTTATAGACAAATTTACCTCTATAAACCTATGCTTTACCGACTTAAAATATTAGAATTTTAATTTGTTTTTCAAAAATCTATTTGTCACTTACTCAAAACCCTATCACATAAAACATACAAGTGTAAAACTGAGAGGTCAACCTTCACTGGTCGTTGCAGTCTAGGCTACTACCAAGTTATATTTGCGTTTCCATACACAATACTCCATATTATTGTAAGGGGACGTAGAGAAACCCAACGGCAATTTTATCTTGGCACGCACCACAGCATCTCAAGACTCAACCACTAGTGAGCGGAACTCAATTTTACGCTAGGCACACATGATAGTTTTATGAAGAATAGAATGCTCCAGGCGTTTTCTACGTACTTCGTAAAAATACTTTGAGAAGTCTTTTGAGGAATTTCCGATGACCTAGATAAGTAACAGAATAAAGTGTATTTCATCTTATTAACTGCTTTGTTCATCGACGATTAAAGCAAATGTTTGGTGATCTCCATATATTTGTTTCGAAATGTGTTTCCAACTTTTGAGACTCGACGTAATTCTATTAATGTTCCTACAGCATCGGATATCCATTAGATTTTCTTTATGTTGATTTAAAAGACTTAAATACTTGCTTCGTTCTACATATCTTATAAAGTTTTCTGTGGTTCCCTCTCATCAAGTCATCTCTTTCATTGCGAAAGTAATATCTACACACGCGTCATTTTCTAAAACTATTCTACATTTTCCAACCTATAAAATAAACCAAAACGTTCCAAATCGGTCCATCTGTAAATCAATGAGAAATGATAAGATTAACTACAAACCATGATATAATCAAAAAATAATCAATATTCAATCAATCTAAACAAACTTCGATTAACGAATATGATTCTAGAAACATGCGCACACAAACATATTCAAATAAAGTTGAACATTTCGCGTTTGGAACTGTACAAAGCAATACCAAGTCTGACAAATACGAGACAAGTCGCGCAGTAAATTTTCAGGATACAGCGATGAGGCGTCGAAAGAAATATCAAATGTTTTGAATGGCATGCTTTGTGTTGAGCATTGGATCGAGATCGGATGTCTGTCAAAAGAATATACAGAATTTTTCATATTGGAAAGGCTCATATGTGTGGTTTATCTGGGTGGACTAGCACTTTATTTATTTCTGTCGTGAAGCAGTTGGATGCATTGTTGTTTTTTGGTTTTAAGAATATTAAAATAATTATAATTGTTTCTGTTTATTACTGTTTATGGACTCTTCAACTTTTGAGATGTATTTTAATTGTATAATGAAATTTGGAAATACAATCAATATTTAAAATATATCTATTAAATATACTGGTGGTAGGTCTCTCATATGTGAGAGGCTGCCTGGGTGGGTACCACCGCAATGTCTATTTCTCCTGTCAAACAGCAGTTTAAATGCACTGTTGTGTTTCGGATTGAAGGACATTGTAGCCAGAGTAACTACTAGACATATTGAAACTTAACATCTTGTGTCGCAGGATGGCGAGCGCAGTGGAATGCCAAGCATTGCTTTGTAAATGAAGGTGTTGTTTGGTTTTGCTACTGTTCATGAGCGGTCGCATCGCTTACCATCAGGCGAACGGCATGCTCTTCTCGCCATTCAATGCAATAAAAAAAATCTATTTAATGCTTATTTTGAGATATGTTTTCATATTATAAACAACAAACATTAAAATTCATAATCTAGTAGTATTAATATGATCAAAGTAATAAAATGTAAAGAGAGAAAAAAATCATAAAATGTTGACAACGGCATGCCAACAACGCATCTGGACGCCAAAAGATCGTAGATTTATAGGAATAACAGCAACCGAGATGTCATTGCAAGATTTAACAATTCTAAAACTGCGAGAATAGTCCATGGCGATAACTCTGTCTGTCTGTATCAGCCCATATACATCCCACTGTATGGCCGTACCTCCTTTACAACCGAAAGTGGTTAGGCCATATAGTCAAGTTAGCCTAATGCGGATTGGCGGACTTTACATACCATAGAAATTCTTATAAATCGCTGTGGTATGCAGTTTTCCTCACGATGTTTTCCTTCACTTTTAAGTGCGTGGTGATTGCCTATCAATACACACATGACTCTGAAAAGTCAGAGGTATGCCCTGGGATGCCCACCTACAACCACCCTGAATATGTTGGCAGCCGTATTTTGTCCGTTTACCAATAGGTCGTCACCACGCACTTAGCGATAACAGTAAAATAAAATTCGTTTGAGAACCTGCTGGAAAAATTCACAGCCTACGCACTATCTACAACGCCCAAGTGAAAGTGAAGATTAATGACAGAATTAAAAAGGAGCGACAAAGGCGCTGGCGATGGAGTGCGTGTTGAGACGGGAATGTTTAACACTCGTTTAGTGAGTTAGTTGGTATAGCTTCAAGGCCGGGACTGGGTGATTAATCGCCGCTAATGAACTGAGACGGACCGGCGACTTTCAGCTGAGAATTTTGGAGATACCATTCATGTTTTTTGAGTTTTTGTGGTTTTGAGTCGTGTATTAACAAAATAAAACTTAAACAAGCCTGTCTTCCTTATCAATAAACTGGGATGAGCGAGGTATTAATTTTAGCCCAAGCCTTTCGAGTGGACTCGATTATTTGATTCATTCTTTTTACTTTTAAAATCAGTGGATTGCAATAACAGGATTGTCATGTTAGGACAAAGTATCAATGTTTATTAATAAAGTCATGAATACCTCACTTTTTAAAATAATAGAGGCAATTTTTAAGCCTTGAGCTAAAGTTAATCCCTCGGTCATCGAAGTTTGTTAATAAGGCTTTATATGACCGGGTCGTTGTTCCGTCCGTCTGTCTGTTCCTCTATATGTTTCTCTGTCTGTCTGTCTGTTAAGAGAACTTCCAAGGTCTCTTTTATTCACTTGGAATCATAGTAGCTAAGAGACATGGCGTTAGTTTTTTTATATATGGGCAATATGCCCAGTAGTTACTCTGGCTTCAATGTCCTTGAATCAAAAACCCAACAGTGCATTTACAATGCTGTTTGACAGAGGAAATAGACATTGGGATGTTACCCAGAAGGCCTCTTACATATGAGAGACCTACGACCAGTATTTTTAACACTAATACGACCAAGTGACTTCTATGTAGGTGATGGTGAATGCAGTATAACCCGAATAAATTAAATAAATATAAAAGAAAACGAAGCCAGGTGGTAGTTTTAGCACGGGTTATAGTAATAACATATACTATCCAAACAAAATTTTGAACAAATGCGACGAGATTATTTATTTTTTTCGTCTATTGTTGTGTTTGGATGGTAAATACGTAGTTGTTGGTTTATTTTCAGGCGACTCCTAAATGTCTTAGGAATTTAACAAAAAAGCTTATGAAATTCATACAATATAATGTATGAAGCCCGAATAACAATGTACCTCAATCGTTTTATTTATATAAATGATACAATACGCCGAATGCTCTCATAATAGAAATAATTTCGGGGCATCGATGAATATATTAATTTGGATGTTCATTCGACGCTCAAATACGTTGGATTTGTTAAATTTGATTGGATTTTAATACGAAAATGTGTTATGTTAATTGAAATATGTAATATTATTTCAAATAACAGAATAATATGTATCTTTCATTGAATAGGATGGATCAGATATCCATTTTCAGCTCAATTTCATCGCAAATTGCGATAAGAATTAATCCCACAGTAATTTCGTATAAAATACATATCCTCACGCCTGTATATCCAATGGGGTAGGCATATATGCCACAAATGCCACGCTTATTTCTGAAGAGTGTTTAATAAATTGATACCATAAAACTTTCAACTTTATAGCACTTATAATTATATTCCAAAAGTTATTCTATAATTTAGTAACTTCACTGCTTTCACAGATCGGCTGGTCGGCACCCATTCTGTATTTAGACCCGTTCACGACTCAGAGAGTTCACTCCGTTACATTCGACATTAGTTCCTAATTCCCCTGAATTAAGACGCATGCTTCTGACGAATATATTCCAACAAATTCAATTCACTGGAACTTTCTTTGCTCGGTAAGTTTGTTACTTTTATCTGAAATCAATTTGCGTTCGGTTCAATGTCTTTCAAATTCGCTTTTGTGAGTCCTGCTATGTACTGTTCACTGTTGGTGTATTTAATGTTGTTTTGGGATAGTTAGAGTTCATTGTGTTTTGCGGGAATTTATTTATCTGTATCTACTTTAGCATAAATAACTTGCACTGCTGGGAACGGCTTTTTAATCGAAAAGTGTTTATTCTTAATCCAACACGCTAGTTTGTTATGGATTAGTAAATTTAAATAAAAATAATTTATTGAGTCGACTATAATGTTTATCATCATTTAGATGTTATTTTCTGTCCTACCATACGGGTCGGAAAGTAGTTTTTACTAGAAAAAAACGGGCAAGAATCTATAGTTTTGCTCTTTTCAAAACCAGTTTACAATAGTGACTATTACAAAAGTTACTACTTTGTTTAAATCAGAGTAGACTGTGTATAAAGAATATTGTATTGTATATAACATCAAGATTATTGTTGAGAATTCTCGGTTATGAAATCTCTCCTATGACTTTTTCAAGGTTAAATGAGTAATGATTACAAAAGAATACAATATTGTCACTATGAAAAGTCGGAGACACTTTTAATTAAAAATAAAAATGCGTGTACAATGAGTTAACGACCTACCTTATGGACTTTGAAAATACTAGGGGTGTATAAAAGCGCGGTCTACCGAAACTAAGCCCTAAAATTCTATTTGTGGAAACTTTTAATTCACCTTTCTTCAATTATTTTATTTATCAAATTGTTATTTTAAAGCTAGTTGTTTACCTATCAAAAAAAAATTAAAAAAAGCATATTTTCCATCAAGACAATTTGTTCTGCTACCAACTGAACTATCGATCCCTTTCGCGTCTCTGACTTTCATAGCATTCTCAATGTAATGAAAAAATACATGGTCCTTATTTGTTCCGGTCTGTTCCTTCGGTCGAGACCACGTTATTTTGTACTCGCGGGAGTAAGCAGTAACTATTTATGTAAAGAGCAAATGACCCGGACATTAGGCTCTCGAGGTCGGGGGAGCTCGGCAGTTAAGGAAAGGCGTTAAAATATTATTATTGATTTGGGAATTTGCTTTCAAAGTCACAGTGATAGAGGGCGAGCCTATCGCCATTTTGAGCACAAATTTCCGACTCCGGGCTGATAATGGCTAAAAATCCAATATAACTTTGCTCAAACCGGGATTTGAACCCGAGACATCAGCATTGTACTCTAGCAATAATTACAACTGCGCCACCTAGGCAGACTAACACAGAGTGATTTTACAGAAAATGTCTAGGGCGTTTATCATTATTTACAATGTAACTTTTGGTAGACACAATATGTTCCTCAGAACGTCCTGCAAAATGTTACAAAACATCAATATTTAAGTGCTTGTTGGTAAACGGACTAGACGCGGCTTCCTTAAAAATATATACATATTTTTATATATACTTTTATAGCGATGTATATGAATTTCTATGGAACGTAAAATCCGCCAACCCGCATTAGGCCAGCGTGATGGACTATATGGCGTAACCACTCGCAATCGTACTCTCGATTGTAGAGGAGGCCCGTGCCTGCAGTTGTACGTATATGGGCTGATACAGTACAATATTTTATATAAAAACTAATCACTCCATACCGAATATTTAAATAGCATAAAATAATATTTCAACATCAAATCTGAATTTTGATGACGGATGACTGAACCAATGATTCATGGGGACTGGAATGTTGCCATTACGATATGTATTATATTACACATCAAATCTAATGTTGCACATCTGTGCGTGTCGTTTGATTAATTGTTTGCAACATTAGTTTTAGATATGTAAAAATACAAGTTAAGTGCGTGGTGGCCTGTTGGTAAACGGACTAGGCGCGACTGCCAATATGTTCACGGTGGTCGCGGGTTCGAATCCCAGGGCACACCTCTGACTTTTCGGAGTCATGTGTGTATTGATAGTCAATCACCACGCACTAAAACGGTGAAGGAAAACATCGTGAGGAAACCTGCATACCATAGCGATTTATAAAAATTTCTATGGTATGTAAGTCCGCCAACCCGCACTAGGCCAGCGTGGTGGACTATATGGCCTAACCACTCTCAATCGTACTGTCGATTGTAGAGGAGGCCCGTGCCCTGCAGTGGGACGTATATGGGCTGATACAGATGTAAAAATACATACAGATAAATATAGAATATTCTCCTTTCTTTAAATTGGTTTAACACATTTTGAATCTCACAAATTATTTTCAAATTGGCATTTTTCTTTTCTTTTAGAGTCAAGAGGCAATTATTTATTGTCATCACTAATATTAACACAGTTTTAAAACTAATTATAGCCTTTGTATGTTACTTGAGGTTTTATTATATACTTTATTCTTGGTACTTGCTTTGATTAGGAGATAAAAGGACACTTTTTTCCAACATTAATTAACTTTACTATTTAATTATTTTCTTCTCAAGCTAGGCAATTTAAATAACCTCAAAGAATTATCAGTTTAAATACCCACATTACCGTAGGTACAAATAAATATAACGCTTACAAAAATATACAAAAGAAGAACAAAAAAATAAAATTACAAACACAATCATTCAAATACTTTAAAATTATACAATCCTGCATAATTTTAAAGTACTTTGTTTACCAAAACAACATGTAAAATGAAGCCTTATTCATAACATTCACAGTGAAAATTTTCGCAAACTATCAACATTTTGACTAACAAAAAATTGTCTACCAAACGTGAAGCGAAAGGTCTCACCACACGTTTTACAAAACAAAACATATTTTCCATGCAGAAGCGGTTCGGCTGTTCGTTGAGGGATTACCGCTCGAGGCGACACGCCCTACCGATTGTTGTAGACTTAAAAACAACTGTTGTAAAAGTTTTACTTTACTGTAGTGGGTTTTATTAAAAATAAAGCATACTTTGTTTAACAAGTGTTCCGCGATTTTTTGCGGGCAAGTTTATAGCCAAGTTTATAATTCTGTCGGTTTGTTGTCGAGTGATTTTATACATATTTTTGCGATAAGTTGGGGGTGAATTGACGTTTTGGGATGAAGTTTTGGAGGTTGATACTACGAACCAAGACTATTACGAGTTTACATGAGTGTTTATATTTAGTTATCATTCATTTTAACTGGGCAAAATCAGGAATTTTATATAATGTTGATACTTTATAAGATGTTTTGTACTATAACAGCGAAAATTTAAGACTGATCAATCATCAACAAATTAGCCGACTTAAAATTTTGTTTGCCAACGTTTTAATCGTGCAAAAATTTACTCAACCGACGATTTTGTCGATCAACAGTCGTCCAACAGTTCACTCGAGTGGCATGTGTCTCCAATCTGTCGTATCTGAGCAAGCCGTCCTCCATACAAAATACTTAAACAAAATACCTGACCATAAAATTCGTTCGTGACGCGACCTCTGAACTTTGCGTATTCAAAAAGTTGAGAAGTATTGAAACAAAGGCCTTCATGGGCGATCTGATAAAATAACATTTGGTACTGTCAGCGGTTACTGGGCCTTATCTTAAGTGTATTGGAGATTTTGTCTTTCCAGCTGTTAGTGATGTAGGTTCTCGAACTGGAATCAGATGGGAGTTATTTTGTTTTTTAAAGCATGGTTAAGCAGATCATAAGTTCTAGTATAGTAAGTAGTACAATTGTCTTTGCATTTTTTTCTGTCGAAAAATTACGTATGAACTACGGGTGACTAAGATTTAAAGCTGCCTTTTATAGGTTTTCTCCCTTTAACATTTCGAGACGGAAATAATTTCGATGATTTTTTAAAAAAAATATTTTATTCTATTTTAAAGGGACTTCTACGCATAGCGTACCTATGCCAGTCCCATCGTAGCCTTAACAATAATTATTAATCCAAATTGTCATGAATTGACTTTGCATAACCACTGTTTGTTTTGTTAGAATATTATGAAACATACCTACATCAGTTTTATTCAAATTCAGACTCATTAACATGTTATTTCACAAGCCTTGTTTATTCTGCATATTAATGACATGTTGTCGCTTGGCAACATTCATTGCTATGCAGATGACAGCACGGTTCATGGGCGATACCACTGCGGGCCTCCAGGTTGCCGAGTCGAAACTGTGAAGGGACGCGAAGATCTTGTCATTGAGCTCAACCGGACCTTGGATCTCATTTCACCACGGGGTTCCAGGAATATGGTTGAGTTCAATGCCAAGAAAACCCAGGTGTGTGCATTCACGTGCAAAAAATCCCCGTTCTCTCCCCTCCCCATCCTTCAGGGTGCTCCCTGTAATGACCTAAGTATCCTTGGTGTGGATATCCGCTGTGATCTCAATCCAAGAAATCACATCGAGGGCGTAATAACTGCCACATCACGCAGGGCTGGAGTCCTGAACAGGGTGCGTCGGTTTTTCACGCCCGGTCAGCTTTGTCGTTTATATAAAGCGCAGGTCCGGCCGGGTATGGAGTAGTGCTCGCACCTCTGGGATGGATCCGCCCAGTACCTGCATGGGACTGCCGTCCGATGCCAATGGATACTCTTCCTGGGCGGCATTGGCACTTACCATCAGGTGCAATGCCGCCACTATGCCAGGCGACCATAAAAAAAAAAAAAACACAAATCGAACACATTCCACTAATAAATGGTACATGTATTCTTCACTGTTTGGTGTAGTTGTCTTTTCTATCATAAAGGCGATTTTTTTACATCTATTGTAACCAGATCTGAGCCTATGAACAGTAACAAGAACTATGTTTGACACTTGTATTTACACCTTGAAGGGTATGCGATTAGAGACCTCATAGTTGCTGTCTATCTGTTGCCATATAAGTTCCTATATAACAAAGTACTATGTGAACATCTATAACACTAAGACGGTAGGTGCGTTGTCAATCTTTTAAAATAGGAAGTAAAAAGAATAAGGGGAGAAAACAGGTATGTATTGGGTTTGTGATAATTTATTCATTTAATTATTTAATCCTTTTTTTGCATTTCAGAGAGAAAAAAAAAATACAGTCATAATGACAATAATATGTGTAATAGTACAATAGGCGGCCTTATCGTACTAAGTAATTAATTAATACTAGGTAGTGAATCATTATTCTAGGGAATCTTTTTTTGTACCTTATAATTCACTGCACGGCTCGGGTCTCCTCCACAGCCGAGAGTACGATTGAGAGTGGTTAAACCATATAATCTACCACTCTTACCTAGTGCGGGCTAGCGGACTTTACATGCCATAGAAATTCACACAAATCACTATTGTATCCAGGTTTCCTCATGATGTTTTCTTCACCGTTATAGTGCGTGGTGATTTATTACAAGGAAATCTTTAAATACCAACGAAATACAAGTTCTGTGAGAGACATTAGTACCATTGTAATTGAGCCCTTTCCTAAGTACTACCAAGTAATAAGTTTGTGTTTAAAAATTCTAAAAATGAACAACAGTCTGCCTCATATTTCGTTACTCAATATAGATACAGTTACAAATTACGTTTTCAAACAGTCTGTCAGTACATAATACAGTTATCGATTCTTCGATAACACAAATGACGGACGATCTGCGGAGCGCAGGGCAGTTGGCTGTAAAACATCGCTGTATTGAGTATTCACACCACCGAGACAAATGTCTGTGTGATCCGCAAATATTCTCGCGCAGTTTCTGTTATATATTCTTACTATTTCAGGAATATCATGTATCCGTCTGTGTGTAAATATTCTGTTCTCTTGTAGTTTGTTTTTTTTTATTTTTTTTTAGTTCAGTCGTCGTTCGCCTGATAAGCAATACAACCGTTCATGAACAGTAGCAAAACCAAACACCTTGAATACAAAGCAATTGTTGGCATTCCACTGCGCTCGCCAGAGATATAAGGTGCTCAGTCTTAATATGTTGAGTTGTTACTCTGACTACAATGTCCTTCAAACCGAAACATAACAGTGCATTTATACTGCTCTTTGGCGGGTGAAAAAGACATTGCGGTGGTACCCAGGTGGCCTCTCAGATATGAGATACTTACCACGAGTTTGTATATTGTTAGCAGGATTGTGAAATTTCAGTCTATATTTTTTATAAATTTTTTATGAAACTGGATAATTAATTATGATATGTTTAACACTTTCATGTTTCCATAAATAATTTTCATTTAATTCGTTTATATTTGAAGGTAGAGGTAACAAAATCGATATTTCAGTTTTATAATTAAAACATTTTATACATCTTGTCGTACCATAATAAAAAATTCTATATTATATTAAAAAAAAGAGATATATGAACAAAAATAATGTACATCACTACATATCGATCTGTCTCAGACTGAAACATGAAGAGGTCATTTCAAGAGGACTATAAAACGTGCGGACTCGTATTCATTTACATAACTTACTTTTATTTATTTTTTTCGCAAAGGTACGTTTGAAGCTCTGAGAAAAGAGCCTAGAAAATGTGAAATGTTTAAAAATGCAGTACATTTTAAGTGGTAAAGTGAACCGAATAAATAAATTCAGAAATCTCTTTTGGGGCTTTGTGTGGAAAAGTAAACAATACCTTGCTTTCAATAAACAGCAGCAGATATAGGTGAATGCAAATTGAACTAGATTCCAAATAGTTATTCTATGCTAAGCACTATGGATAAATCCCAGGACTGGAATAAATATTGGATCAATAGAAATGTATATGTTCCTTGGGATTTAGTGGGAATTTTGTTTCTGTTCTGTACATCTCAAGAAGAGAGAATCTATCAAGTGGTTAAGAAAATTTTATTTATAAACATTGAGATAATATACTAGAGGGGACACTGCAAACAAAATGTTTGTCACAAAATGAAGGGTACATTCTATTTCTGTCTCTGTCACGCCTACGAAGTAACATATCTTTTCTTTCGCTTCAGTTTATACCCGTGTGCACGCACCATAGGCAGAGATTTTGTTCCCAATGTCCGCTCTAGTATAATTTATAGTATTATAAATTACAAAGTCACTACCGCCACCCCGTATAGACAGATATAACCCGCAGCCTATTTAATTTGGGTTTTTAAATTAATCAGAAAGAAAAACTAAAGAACGAATGACAAAGGACATGGCCAGTTTTTGTATGGCGCTGTGCCTAGTACTTCGAATCTCGTCTACATCAATTAGTTTTGCATTGTTGGGGTAAGGTTTGTTCCAAGATTAATACAGAAAAGTTACAAAGCCTAGGAAGTTCAGGGTTTTTAGATATTTACAAAAACATATCTTATTTTCAGGTTAGGTTTTGTAGGTTAGGTTTTGTAATTTAT
The DNA here is from genome assembly GCA_023078785.2 of Hyles euphorbiae. Taxonomy (NCBI): domain Eukaryota; kingdom Metazoa; phylum Arthropoda; class Insecta; order Lepidoptera; family Sphingidae; genus Hyles; species Hyles euphorbiae. The sequence goes on along the minus strand of CM041056.1, from coordinate 5,779,415 downwards.
TGAATCGAATAAAAATACGTTTACAAAAATGCTTTATTATCGAATTTGGAATTTACATTAACTATTATCTTATAATTTACACAAAATATACACCGAGACGTATTTTAATTGTACCACAATGTCAACAAATAACAAAAAAAGCTAAATAAACAAAGCATGGTTCCTGTCAAGCAACTGTCAAGTGTCAAGTATTTTACTGCAGCGTTTAGTTGTTGCAATGAAAGTGTGTAAAAATGGGAAGAATATATGTGTAAGTATATACGGCAAACATTGCTTTATATATATTTAGTATTGTTAATTATTATGACTTATTACCTACTTATAGATTATTTTTAGGAATATTTTAGACAAAGTTATTATCTTTTTCCTGCACTTGCTTTACTGCGAACGAAACGTTTATGCGGGGCCAACAATGGCGGAAATGGGTAGGTATCAATGCAAAATCTTATTAAACTTTATTTTACTCCCTAAACTTCTACAGAAATATGACATGTTCTTAAATTAATAGTTGATTTTTTATATTCATTCAATTATTGCCTTGTTTGTGTACATGATAAAAAGTAACTAGGCAGAAACTGTCCAGGTCCTTTTGCTTCAATGTCTGATGATTTCACTTTGATGATTTCTTGTTAATTCAGTTCATCTAGTTTAAGGGCACAAATTTCTTACTCTGGGCTGGTAATGCATAGAATGTCACTTTGACCCGAGATATTCGAATATTCGAAACCAAGACTTCAACTTTGTAACCGAAAATTCAAAAAGATTAAAAAGTCACAATTTTTATACAGTTTGAACAAGAAGAGCAAGAATCTTTATTTGCTTAAATGTTGGTACAGTATAGATCTTAATAAAAATTGGCAAAGCGCAACTTTTGTCAAAGTTTTGGGTGATAAGCACGTAGTTTTTCTAAAATAATAAGGTGAACTCTTTTATTTTTAGAACCACAATGGTAAATAAGGGCTTGATATTATCAGTTTAGCTTAAACTATATCATATTTACAGCAACACGATGATACTTTAAAAATTGAAAAATTCGTTTATTTCGAAATTTTTAGTTGCATTGTCACTATAGTCAATAAACGTAACACCTGGCTTCGTTTCCGGTACCAGTCTAAATATATTCTTACATCAGACTGTACATTAATAGTGTCATTTAAAATCTAATTTTAGTGAAGGAAACACAGCTTGAAGATTCCCAGTAGCAATTGCGAGTATTTGGAGCATTCACAATGTTGCGATGGATTTTTTCTCCTCGTCTTGAAACGGGCACGTCCCGACAAATTCTGCCGTCATTATCTTTTAAAATTACTATCGGAATTTCTCAAACCCGATTCCTGAAGTATTTGTATTCGCGTTGAATCAAAATTTTCAATTTTGTTCGGCAATCTATGGGCGCTTTTTGAGAGTTCTGATAGATTTATTCTAAACAGTTTTTGGTCCGTTATTGGAACAGCCATATTGTTGTTGATGCTTAATTTTGGTCCAGTGATTGTTAATGAAATTTTTTGAATGGAGACTGTGTAGCTTGTAACGATACGTCTGACGTCCTTTGACAAGGTGGTCAAACAAGCTAATAAATGCTGCAAGCAGTATATTGGATATAGTAAAGCTGATGCTAATGTAACACTCTCTAAACGACGTCTTCAATGGAGGTAAATAAATAAATAAATACATCCAACAGCATACACAGACCTGACTTCACGGGTAGTATTAATCAATATAATAGCCCAATCAATCAAGTCTTATATCTAATAAATACTAACAAATAAACACAACCAACCGTCAAATATATAGTCCTTACCCCACAGTAAGATCCAGTCTTGTGTCGTGTATCAGAAACTACGAGAAACATTTTTTTGTTCAAACACAACAATAGAACAACTTCGAGAAACACCTAGACCCGTGACAAATACTTGTGGGTCTCATAAATATTTATTTCAATTCTGGGAGCGAACCTATGGCCTCTCATTTCACAGTTGGCGTCTAACCAACTGCGCCACGGAGGTTGCCATGGATACGTCGTTTAAATAAAAACACATTAAAATTTTTACGGAACGGTCCATTAATATTCTTGTGATAATTTTAATTAAATTTCATAAGTTTATTGAAATAATAGAATTACAGAGACTAAAGTCTACTTAAGTTTAAATAAAAAAATGGTATATTCAATTCTAGCTCAACCAGAGGTATCCAAACTAGGCGTAGCCTGTGAATTAGATACCAATGTTAGATTAAGCTTTAAAGTGTTACCTAGTCACTGAAAAAATATTATTAGTTCAATTATTATTAGTTCCAAGTTAAATTCGTATTTCTATAAGAAAACTTGAATAAATACGATAGACCATTTTATTTCTAGTCTTATAAAATACGATTCCACTAACGTAGCCATTATTACTAAATCAGAAATGTAAATGATATATTAGTCTCCTTTTACTCATATTTTGTCATTTGCAAACAAAAACTGCCACAAAGGCTTCTAATGTAGCGAGAAAAGGTCTTTTCAGTGATAAATGACTTAAGACATTTTGAAAGAGGTGAAACAAAGATGGACTTGAAAAGGAAGCCCACAGAACGCTTTTCTCCGACGGAGTTACATTTGAATAAGTTTAAGATACTTAAAGTTTTTTTTAATTCATTATTCGTTTATTGTTCGTTTACTAGTAAAATAGTCTTTACAATTATGATGGTGGTTACTAATGGGAATTATTGCTATTTCGAAACAAAAAAATCACCACCTTGTTATTTTTTAAGCCTAAGCATGATCTATTTTTCATAGATAACATGAGATAATGAATAAAAATATTAGCCGATCGGCTTTGTAAGTCACAATCGAAAAATTTAATTTATTTATATAACTTGTGAAATGTTATTACACTTGATTTTACACTACTACTTTTACGCTACACTGGCTTTTTGTGATCGTTATTGCTATTTATTCCATCACTAATGGTGGTGTAAGCAGTTATAACCTGCCCTAGGCCCTAGGATTTCCTAGTGATTAATCACCACGCACTATAACGATAGCGATTTGTAAGAATTTCTATGGTATTTAAAGTTCACCAACCCGCACTAGGTCAGCGTGGTGGACTATATGGTCTAACTACTCTCAATCGTACTCTCGATTATAAAGGTGACCCGTACCCTGCAATGGGACGTATACGGACCGATACAGTACATTATGTATATTCTACAAATAATATTCACAAACTGGTGGTAGGTCTCTCATATATGAGAAGCCGCCTGGGTGGGTATAGCAAATTTAATATTTTATCTCTGTACTCATCCCACAGGAACACTTCATTTTTCGGAATAAAAAGTACCTTGTGTGTTAATTAAGAGTATGAGCTACCTGCTCCAAGTTTTAGTAAAATCAAATCGTTTGAGTGAGTACAAGTAACAATCAAGTCTGTATCTGTATCAGCCCATATACGTCCCACTGCAGGGCACGGGCCTACTCTACAATCGAGGATACGATTGAGAGTGGTTAGGCCATATAGTCCACCACGCTGGCCTAGTGCGGGTTGGCAGACTTATTATTATTTATTTATTATTTAAATCTTTATTGTACACATAAAAACAAATACAATATTCAGAAACAAAAAAAAACAAAAAAAGTACAAATGGCGGTCTTATCGCTTAAAGCAATGTCTTACAGACAACCATGGGATGGATTTAAAGAGAAGGAGAAAGAGAGGGCAGTGTAAAATAAATAATGAAAAGAGAGGACACTAAATAATATTCATACTAACTAAAAAAAAAAAACAAATTACATCATCATAACATACATACATACATAATAAATACATACATATATAATAAAATATATATATATATATATATAAATATAATGCACACAAATTGTAAAATAATTTAGATGTAGGAAATAATGTTAACTACTAAAATCAGTTTAATTAAAGAGAAAGGTAATGTTCTTTAATTTGCCTCTTGAATGAAGACAGCGATTTCGCCTGTCTCACCGCAACAGGAAGCGCGTTCCACAATCGAACTGCTTTGACGGTAAAAGAATTGTCCATAAATGTTGTGGTGTGCACAGGCATTCTTAGCTTAAGATTCTCTGACGACCTCAAGGACCTCGAATGTGAGTCATGAAGAAAAATAAATCTTTCTTTAAGATAAGAAGGGGTCACAGGATTAAATAAAATATTATAAAGAAGAGAAAGAATATGAGCATTCCGACGAAGCCGTATAGGTAACCACTTAAGCTTAGCACGAAACTCGGAGACATGATCATATTTGCGTAGACCAAATATGAATCTTATGCAGAAATTTTGAAGTCGCTCAAGTTTATTAAGTTGGTCTTCGGTGAGATCAAGATAGCTGACATCGGCATAATCAAGAATGGGGAGAAGAAGGGATTGAGCAAGTGAAATCTTCGTGGTAACGGGTAGAAAGTTGCGTAACCTTCGCAGGGACTTAGCTGAAATGAACAGCTTACGGCTTATTTCACGAAGCTGAGGACCCCAAGTAAAGGAATTATCAATAAGTAATCCCAGATTGCGGACGGTGTTACTATAAGGGATGGTTATCCCATCACAATAAACACTGGGGAGTTGAGTCCAATCCAGCTTCGAGATCATCCTGGAGCTACCGACAACAATGACTTGGGTTTTCAAGGGATTGATCTTCAAACCATGAGCTCTACTCCAATCACAGATGTGTTGAATGTCTGTATTAATACAAGCAATTGCATCAATCAACTTGTCCAAGGGTGCCTGAGTATATATTTGGAGATCATCAGCGTAGAGGTGGTAGGAGGAGCATAAAAAGTTAGTAATTGAGTTAATAAATACAGCGAAGAGAAGAGGAGATAGCACGCCGCCCTGAGGAACGCCAGCAGCTACGGGGCACCAAGAGGAAAATCTATCCTCCACACGGATGCGTTGCCGGCGTCCATACAGGTAACTATGAAACCAATCAACAGCCATTGGAGATATGTTAAGAGAACGTAGCATGGAAAGTAAAACGTCATAGTCCACGGTATTAAAGGCATTGCTGAAGTCTAGCAAAGCTAAGACTGTCAGCTTACCGTCCTCCATGCCGGATCTTATGCCATCTGTGATATGGGTCAAAGTGGTGGTCGTGCTATGCCCTGAACGAAACCCAGATTGGAGAGGATTTAAGAGGTTATTCTTGGAGAGGAAATCATTAAGTTGGGTATGGATTAAACGTTCTAGGACTTTGGAAAGGAAAGGAAGTATAGAAATGGGACGAAATTCGGAAAGTAGAGATGCATTGGATTTTTTTGGAAGAGGGATAATGTGGGCTTCCTTCCACGCAGTTGGAAAGATCCCGGTGGAGATGGAGTGGTTTAAGATGTGGGAAATGATAGGAAGGGTTTCGTCTAAGACATAGAGAACCATATTACGACTAAGATTATCACTACCCATAGCGTTAGATGACAAAAGAGTGATGGTCTTCTTAACATCACAAGTGGCGAATTGTTTGAAAACAAAGGTAGAACAAGCGGGAGTGTTAAGGGTGGAAAGATGCTTAATGGTGTTGTTTTTAGTCATCCTATCAAAGTAGGATGGAGAAGAGAAGTGACGGTTTAAGGAATTTAAATCTATAGATTGGGGAAAAGAATCTTGTGGTGATTTACCCACTCCCAGTGTTTTTAGAAATTTCCAGACTTTGGCTGGATCACCGTTTTCGACTGAATTGTGGATGTATCGGCGTTGAGCATTTCTACACACCTTACTGCAGTGATTCCGGATGGCTACATACTTCAGCCAGTTAGACTCAATTGGACGCCTATTATATTTACTCTTGGCTGACGCTTTTTTTGACAACAATAACTTAATATCAGCAGTGAGCCAAGGTGAGGGAAGGTGCTTAACTTTAATTGGCTTGACAGGTGCATGTTTGTCAAAAAGATCGGTCAACTTTTGGTTAAAAATATGCAGCTTAGTTTCAACACAATCCGAAAGAAGAATCGAGCTCCAGTCAATGCTGTCGGCGTCCCTACGAAGATCATCAAGATTCATACCCCGAAAATTCCGTTGCATGAGGACTTTGGGTAGGGATTTAGGAGGACGGATACGATAGGAAAGGTATAACAGATCATGACAGGAAAAGGCATCGGCGGAACATTGTCCATGTTTAGCAACTAGGTTTGGGGAGGAAACAATGATGAGGTCAAGAAGAGAAGGAGTGTAGTTAGGGGAATGGTGAGTGGCGGAGAGGGGAAGAATGGAAAGGTTACATGATTGGATAGTATTTAAAAAGGAGATAGAGCGACGATCGTTCTTGAGGATACAGGTATTGAAATCACCCATGATTATGGTCTGACTGTACAATGGGACAAGATTTTCAAGAATGATTTCAAAAGAAGAAAAGAAGTCGATACGAAGAGAAGGACAGTAATATACACCGAGTAAGATTTTCTTAAGGGAGAATTCCACCTCTAAGAAGAGGTGTTCGCCAGCGTTTATTGGTGGAGGTTGTGGTGATGCACTTACAATGGAATACCGAAACTGAGAACGGAGGTAAATGGCAACACCACCACCGCCGCGGGCTGTGCGATCATTTCTGATGAGGTGGAATCCTGGAAGGGAGTAAGCTGAAGAAGAGAGACATGGTTTCAACCAAGATTCTGAAACAAGGATAGCATGTATATGAGTACAGTCAAAACTAGTCAGCATATCGGGGAAATGGGCCGGAATACTCTGGGCATTGAAATGGACTACATTGAAGTTTCTAGAGACGTCAGAGAACTGGCATGAGAGAGTGTCGGCAAGTGAGGGAACACTGACAAAGCTATCTTCGCTACAGGCAGAAAAGAACTCTTCACTGTCGCTACTAAAATTGTTCACAGACATAAGTGTATACGAAATAAATGTAAATATTGTATGCTATAACAATAAATATAAAAAAATATATATATACAAAAACCTTAAACTACAATTACAAAAAATAACGAAAAAAAAAAAAAAAAAATAGTACTAACAAAAAACAATATAGTACGATAAAATAACATATCCATCTGCCGGTTGTGATAACAAAACGTAAAATACTATTATCATAAACTTAATCACTAAAAGTAAAAACAAAACAGAAGTAATTAAATTAAGGAATACAATAGGATAAGTGAAGCACAAATTTGAAAAAAAGGGATAAAAGAAACAATACAGGAAGAGACAAAGAGAAAAAAAAAAAAAAAAACTTCTAAAGGGAAGCGATTCCAGGTAAACAACAAACATTACATCAGTGAATTTCAGAACGAACTACGAAGTGTCAAAATTAAATATGAAAGGTGACAATTGACAATTGGATTAGAGGTTATGTTTGTATACAAATTTAAAAGTGGGTGGAAAGATATGTAAACCAAATCATGTCATTGAACAAAACAAAGGAACAGTAATAAGTAAAAACAATAACACTAAAGGAACAAAACAATAAAAAAAAAAAAAAAAAAATTAATGGAGAAATAGATACACACTTAAAGATTAGGAAGTTTACCTTGAACAACCAAACATAACAAACAAAACGAACATTACTTCTTGGCAGTCGCAGCCCGCCTGGTCTTCGGCACGGCAATGGTCTTCTTGGCTGGGGTCGGCTTAGCAGGTGTGTCTGCGTTGATCTGATCCAGCAGACCAAGCGACATTATGCGATGCCGACCTCCAGCGCTGACAACGTAGATGTTACCGTACTTATGACTATTATGACTTACATACCATAGAAATTCTTATGAATCGCTATGGTATGCAGGTTTCCTCACGATGTTTTCCTTCACCGTTTTTAGTGCGTGGTGATTGACTATCAATACACACATGACTCCGAAAAGTCAGAGGTGTGCCCTGGGATTCGAACCCGCGACCACCGTGAACATGTTGGCAGCCGCGTCTAGTCCGTTTACCAACAGGCCACCACGCACTTTCAACAATCAAGACTTCACCTTTATAGTATTAGTAGGATATAGTATAGATAGTCCAAGTTATATTGTCCAGTATACGCTTGCTAATTTACCACTGTTGCTTCGTGAAAGTTGGACACAAACCACTCTATTCCACATCAATTTCAATTTTTTTCTTGAATTTTGATTTCCCACGGCAAATAATGTCGTGTTTGCCGAAGCCTTACTGAATTTTTCCCATTTAAATGAAAATGTGATGAAATTCAAACAAACACGCTTTGCGAGGTTGATGTTTACACATGTATTTTACGTCGAAAAGTAAAGAAGGAAGGAATAATTTATTTTGTGTGTGGATATGTTTTATATCGGAAGTCATAATTTTGCTTTTATTACGTTTCATTGCAAACGTGGATAATCTATATTTGTATTGTTATAGTAGTTTTTTTATCGACTTATGAAATGAAATGGAAATGAAATAAAATGAAAATAATTTATTGAATCCATTAAGATGCTTAAATTCAGCAATTTTTTTATCTACTACCCGGCTTGGAAAGCGATTTTCACTATAAAGGAGATTATAAATTTATGTTTGGGATTAGCAGGGGCGTGCACTCCTTGTAGGCAGAAATGCAGTGCTTTACTTGCCATTCACAGATATTTTATTATAACGTTCGTACGTTTTAGATGACTTTAATTTATAGCAAATAAATTAATAAACAAAATATAATAACTTAAAAACGCCTAATATTTTATAAATAGCACCTATTTGCAATCACGCAAACATTATGGTTGCCACGCGAAAAGCAAGAGGCGCTGCAAAGCAAAATAATGTACCTAATCAACCAAGTCATGCCGCCGCGTCCCGCATTACATTTGTTTGCATGTGTGTAGTAATTTTGGTGTCCGTGTACAGTCGCAAACGCACACACCCATGAATATTGAAAGCCGCGACTCCTGCGGCAGGCCTCGGGAGTTCGGCAGTTGTCGGGAAGAATCGTAAATGTTCGTTGCCTATAATCCGAGTAAAATTAATAGGCTGGAATCTAATAAATCACCTATGCACATTATGCATTTTTGGTTAGCAAGGTTTTATTTGTTTAAATAGAAATGTTTTGTGTTTCGCGGGGGCCATTTTGCCTTTTTTATGAGTTTTTGCATTGTTTACTAACATTTTTACTATTTTATACTAGTATGTTTGTAAAAAAAAATAGATTTCTTAACGGATTTTTCATTTTAACATTTGAAAGTGTGTACATTTAACAGTTTATTACTAAGTTTCGATACCTATTAATTGTAGTCATTTGCTTTTACTAGTGTGTTTGTTTATTTTTTTAAATGTTATTTGATTGTGAGGTTTGTGTTAAAAATGTATGTTTATCAAATGAATGAATGAGGTGGCCGAAATCTTGCGTTTATTTACATCGGGATAGGTATAGTAATCTCAACTAACCGGAACCTTGAATATGTGAAAATTGAAAGCTGACTAGGTGAGTTTTATTTATTTTACTTATTAGAATTTCTTCCGCCGCGACGATCGATCGCTGTTTTGTCTGCGTTGCCGTAGAAGATGGACATGAATAGTAGTACATCTAAGACTTGTTATGTTGGCATAGTTTCCAACTTAGAGATCCGTCGCGTGTCTGTGGCTATGCTAAAAAACTATAAAAGAAAAAGTTTTTGTGACCGAGTACTCCGCCGCATACCCAGTGTCATAATCCTGTGCACGCCGCTGGGGATTAGCTATACCCCACGATGTGTCCCGCAAAGTTTTTAGCGTGGTGACATATGGCTTATAGTAGTCCAGTTGGAACCGATCTCAAAAAATAATAATATAGTTAGGTTTTATATATATTAATATATAAGTTTTATTTCTCTCTTGTTATTAATTTTTTTTATCCGGATTATATTTTTAAATTATTTATTATTTATTTATACTTTTTATTGTGCTTCTAAAGCTACATAGTGATTAAATATATCAAATAAAAAATTAAATAGTACAATGGGCGACCACATCGCATTGAGCGATTTCTTCCTGGCAACCTTTGGATGAACAGGAATTTCTGGATTGGTAAATAGTGCTAAGCGTGCCACAAGATTATATTAACAAAAGAAACAAGAAATATATACGTAATATATAATATTTAGTAATATATATGCATACATACACATACGATTATATACATAAATAAATATTATATAAGCACATATAGACAAATATACAAATTACATACATGTATACCTTTTATCTACTATGTATACCGCTATAAGAATCTAACATGATCGAATTACTAAAATGCATTTAGTGGTAGAACGGCGCGCCTTTCAGGGGATACAATTTGACTGAGGTCGGTTTACATACCTTTATCTGCGGCAAATACTTTGCACACTAAATATTGCTTTTATTTATAGTTTAGATAAATTTAACAAATATTTTCAAGATGTGACGTGAATTGGACTAAAACTAAACCTACATTAGGTTTAAAATCAAGGTCTGAAATGAAATGAAATTTGAAATGTATTTATTGGTCACGTAGGCAATTTAAAAGCTCTTATGACAAGTCAATACACATAGAACTTAATTTCTATATACAATATATTTTCTATACTTAGTATTAATTATTTTAATTTATTGCTTTAATTTATTTTATTTATTAATTTTTAAATAGTTTTTTGTTTGTTTGATGAATGGAGCATGCAATTCGCCTGATGGTAAGCGATACATGCGCTCATGGACAATAGCAAAACTAAAGAACAAATTAAAGAACACCATGAAATACAAAGCATTGGCATTCGACAGCGCTCGTCATCCTGAGGCAAAAGATGTCAAGTCTCAATATGTCCAGTAGTTACTCTGGCTTCAATGTCCTTCAAACCGGAACACAACAGTGCGTAAACACTGCTGTTAGGCGGAAGAAATAATATGAAATATTTTTAAGATAGTTGTGGCGTGATTTGGATTAAAAGTCAACCTACATTAGGATTAAAATCAAGGATATATAGTTTGGAGTCGGTTACCAGTTATGGTAATGTGTTGAGTGGTAGGCGTAAGCAGGTGGTGTACGCAAGCGCAACAAAACGCCAAAACTATAATTAAAGTTTTAATGCACTAAGCACAAAGTCATAGTTTACACACAGAGAACAGTCTGAAATATAAACTAGCACACAGAAGGGAACAAACACCATGAGTAGAACAGAAAAGAAGTTTAGTCCAAGAATACAGTTTATAGAAAGCACAGCACAAGATAGTCAGTATTAGGCACAAGCAGAAAGCAGAAAAATAGTACAGCAAAATAGTCCACAATAAAAGCACTAGGTACACGCATACAGTATAATAGGGTAGGCTCGCGACAAACTATACGTCATCAGTGCGCGGTACGATCGTCCAGTCGGAACTAACTAGCGAGCCGAGAGGTCCGGTGCGTGGAACATGCGCAGGCGCAGCTGGGGGGGTCCGCTACCGCGCCGCCCGCAACTACTACGTCACCTTTTGTCTTGAGGCGGCCGGCCGGCCTACGGTCCCGGCTCCATTACACTACTCGAGCGCTAAAAAATACTAGAGAAAGTTCTCAACAGGCGATTGGTAAATTTTCTAGAGAAAAATAATATCTTGGCTCACAACCAATTCGGCTTTAGAAAAGGGAAATCTTCTGAGGATGCCGTGAGCTCTCTAGTTGAGCATATAATTACCAAAATGGATGTTCAAGAAAAATGTCTAGGCATTTTTCTTGACCTGTCTAAGGCTTTTGACACGGTTTCAATTCCGCTACTCTTGTCGAAGATGGATGGAATGGGGATTCGAGGGACTACTCTAGATATCTTTAAAGATTATCTTTCCGACCGCTCACAATGCGTAAAAATTGGTTCAGTAATTAGTAGTACCTCAAACCTCAGTTATGGTGTCCCGCAGGGCTCCATCTTGGGCCCTACGCTATTTCTTATATATGTCAACTCATTATGCAGGCTTTCCATTCCAAACTGCTCTATTTTTACCTATGCTGATGACACAGCGTTGGTGATTCATGGTAGCGACTGGAGGGAAACTATTCTTCATGCTGAAATCGCTCTTAAACAAGTTATGATCTGGCTTTCTCAAAACCTTCTGTCCCTAAATTTAAATAAATCGACCTATTTAATGTTTTCGTTAAAACCCCAAATTCAATCTACTCAAGATACTTTAGAACTTAAAGCCCATACATGCCTGACTCTGGCTCCAAATTCTACATGCGGCTGCCATACCTTAAAGAGATCTAATTCTATCAAATATCTTGGTGTACAGATTGACAATCTCCTAAACTGGAAGTTGCACTTAGCATTACTAACCTCCCGTGTGAGGAAACTAATATTTATTTTTAAAAAGCTTCGCCACTCTGCAGATAAGCAAACACTTTACACGGTATACTATGCTTTAGGCCAGTCCATACTGTCCTACTGTATCTCTGTTTGGGGTAACGCTCACAAAACAGTTTTGCTTCCTTTAGAACGGGCCCAGAGGGCAGTGCTAAAGGTTTTGAATTTTCGACCGTTCAGATATCCAACATCCCTTCTTTATAGAGATAGTCAGGTTCTCACTGTTAGGCAACTGTACATTTTTCATACCATTTTACGGAAACACTCTACCTTACAGTATGATCGCAATATGACAAAAAAGCGACGTGCCTATGATATTTTTGCTACTAAAACATTTAAAACTTCTCTGGCTAAGCGCAGCTTTAAGATTACTGGAAACCACATCTATAATAAAATAAATAAAGATTGCAATATTTACCCTTTAAACAGATATAATTGTAAACAGAAAGTAAGGAAATGGCTTTTAACCAAAAATTACAACGAGACGGAAAATATTCTAAATTTTGCTCCATCGTAATAAATACGTTACATCATATATTCTCAAACACAAACACTCACACACACTCACACACATTCACACTACACACAACTCACACACTTACACTTAAAGATATTTACACATAGTGTCTTGGCTACAGGCACGATATTATAAGACATTTTAAGTCTTTAAATGTTATTTTATTAACAATGCTGTAGATTTGAAATTAATATTGATTTTGTTAGCGACCTCGATATAGTGACTATATGTACGATATGAACCCCTGGTGCCCATAACACAAGTTAAATCTTTATTTGGGCACCAGAGTTCAATCTAACACTTGCGCTTTAGCTCTATTTTATTTTGTATTCCTACTGCTTGTACTTTAGTTTTAGTGTTTTGTATGTCTTTCTTTTGAAATAAAAGTTTATTTATTTATATTTATTATTATTATTAATCCGTCATTCAATTGAATATTTTAGAATGACGTGTTGATATAATAGTATTTATTATTTATTTAATATGATGTGATATTTAGGTATATGTATTTTCGAATGTTTGAGTGTGTGTTTGTACGTCTGTGTGCGTGAGTGTATAATATATTATATATATGTTTGTGTATGTATATGTGTGTGTGTGTGTATGTATGTATGGGCGTATATATAAGTAGCCCACAGATATAATCCAAAATGTATCCAATTGTTAGAAAAAATTGTTTCAACTTACTGTTTTATTTTTAGTTACAATAATTTGAATATATTATATGTACCTATTAGTCCGCCCCGTGACCACGAAAGCTGTGTGATCGAAATATGGGGAAATGAAAAAAAAATTAAAAGTAAACCAATACCGCGATAAAACTCGTAAATAATAATTTGATTTCAATAATTTCCTATTTTTATGCTAATTGTCTGAATGTCAACACGAATTCCAAGTAATATAACTTAATCCATGAAACACTAAAAATTAAAGCATTTTATAATGTTTCTTTCACCCCATTTAATTCAAGAACATTGCGTTTATTACTAAAAAAATATTACTATAATTACCAAAAAGTTTACCTCAAAGAATCTCAATTTATTTTACGAAAGGTTTCTCAAGGTCCTTCTCGCGTTTTTAGGTGTATCTTAAATATTTTTTAATTTACTTTTAAACATTTAAATTTAATTAAGGACGAAACCTTTGAAAATTCTTTGATATAAAAATATTTGAAGTTCTCAACGCCGTACTAGGGGGATCGTCAGACGAATTTCGACCTGATTGGATTAATTTCGTATTTAATCTAAATTGCTTTTATAAAACCAGAATAGCCGCAGGTAAAGGATGATGGGCGTTTTGGTACCCATGTCCAATCAAAATGAATTTACCATCGTTGGATAGCTTTTTTCAAGAGAAGAAAATAATATTATGGCGAAAAACCTGTAGGTATTGTCCGTTTTGAAATATAGTCGTCAGAAGATATTGGATATACATATGTAATAACCGACTGATTCCGTAACTGTGTAATGTGCTGAAGAGGGCTATACCGAGGCTGATATCAAGTGCGTATTTCATCGGACAACTTACTAAGAATTCGTGCAGATATAGCTGAATTAATTCGAGGAAATGCTATATTATAGGTTAATTGTCAATTAACTTTTTAACTTTTCTTCTCTTCTTTGTATGTATGAATATAAAGTCACTCCGTATTCCCAGAAGGGGTAGGCAGATGCTAGTAGCTATGCTATGCTAGGGTGCTACCAGGTTAGTCATGTTTCCATTTTGATTCCAGGTTGACCATGAATAAAATTCTACAAAATGAAATGAAAATAATTTATTGAATCCATTCAAGATGATCTACATCATTTAGATTCAGTCATTTTTTTGTCTATCACCTGGTTTGGAAAACAGTTTTCACTAGAGAAGAACGGGTAAGAAATTATGCAGTGTTGTTCTTTTACAATTGGTTTAAATCACAAAAATTCATTAATAATTTGTTATAACATTTTAAATACGAGCATGTTTACGTTATATTTAATATAGCTGAGTGAAGCAAAGTCGAACGAACGAAGAATCAGTCATTATATGCATTGTTGGTATTTTTGGACTGGACGTACTACAGAACAGTTTAATGCAATTTTAGACCAAAAGACTGCTACGAAATGTAAGTTCAGATCCCAGAACCACTTTGGGTATTTTTTTGACAAGGCTACTTACTGGAGAATGCAATGAAAGACTTGGAGTATTGTTTAATATGTCAGGAAGAAAAGTCGAACGCCAGTTGGCCCTTGCACGAGAGTGTCCTAGAACTAACTATATTGTGTCTGACATGGGTTTCGATCACGTACCTAAAGACAATATTTTGATAGAAACCTCAGAATTCCTAAAACACTATTCGGAAATGAGGAAAGACGGATGCATTATAGATATAAAAGAACCATACGCTGCCACTAACACTGATGCCTGATTTTATGAACGATGAGAAAAAGCGCTTGCACATATTGCTTCATCCCAATGATGAATTTATTTTAGACCGTGGGCTAAGAGACAGTTTAGGCAATATCAAAGAATATGGATACGAATACCACTTTTCTCCGACAAAAAACCTGGGACATGCACAACTTTCTCTTCATGAAAATAATTCCCGACTGGTAGACAATATGCCGATGGGTAGTGGAAGTGGTGAACGGCCGAATCAAAAGGTAATTTAAGCTATTGTGCCTAATATATTTTAATGAATACAATTCATAATATGTTTGCGGACTTTCCGATTACAGCAGTAATAATTAATCACTTCCACTATCCAATTGCATATGGCCAATACGCAGAAGCTTTTCTACAAAAAATAACTGAAAAAATGTAAATCCCAAACATATTGTACCTACAATTATGTAGAAGAAATGTAATGAAATGTAGTGATATGAAATGTAAAAATGGTAAACGGACTAGACGCGACTGCCAACATGTTCACGGTGGTCGCGGGTTCGAATCCCAGGGCACACCTCTGACTTTTCGAAGTCATGTGTGTATTGATAGTCAATCACCATGCACTAAAACGGTGAAGGAAAACATCATGAGGAAACCTGCACACCATAGCGATATACCTATATAAGAATTTCTATGATATGCAAGTCCTCCAACCCGCACTAGGCCAGCGTGGTGGACTATATGGCCTAACCACTCTCAATCGTACTGTCGATTGTAGAGGAGGCCCATGGCCTGCAGGGGAACTGTGTGGGTGTATATGGGCTGATACAGATGAAGAAGAAAAAAGATCAAACAACAGAAGAGCTGCTTTTCAAAGATTGGACGCCAATGATATGGTCAATTTTCCACGATTAAGTGAACAAGACGTGATATTGCTATCATTGGGGACATTGAGGACAAACTTGCACCTAAATAACAGTTTATATCTCATCGAAACTTATAGAGAAGCTGCTATGGAGGACATAACTGACTACGGAATTGAAGATGTGTGACTTTTGCGTGCAGGTATACAGTACCGACATGTGAGAGTAATATTATACTTTAACAATATCAGCCCCATTAAACGTCCCACTGCAAGGCACGCCTCAGCAATCGAAATACCGATGAAGACGTATCAGGCCTTAGTCCACGCTGGCCAAGTGCGGGTTGGCGAACTTTAACTAGACAGAAATTCTAGAATATCTCTATGATATTCAGGTTTCCTTCATGATGTTTCCATCACCGTTAAAGTGCAGGGTAATTGACTATCACTCTACACATGGCTTCGAAAAAACAGGAGTGTACCCTGGGATTATAATAATACCATGCCCAATTGAAAAAAAATCAATAAAAGTATGTGTAAGTACATAATATGATGTAACAAAAAATGTTTAACTTTAAAGTACGATTTCTTCGATTGGACAGCGAATCAGGTCTAGCGCCCTTGATATCATTAATCTACACTAAACTACCTTTCCAACGATGTATCACTCATTCCGATTGGAGCCGGTACCAGGTTCCATACATTTGTGCCCATTGTCCTTTAAAAAATCTTTTGTGGTGCAGTAGGTGTGAAGTCGATTTTAAAACGATAATCCGATTTTCGATACCCGTTTAACCACTTTTGTGTGTTTTTCATTTGAATTTATGTATTAAAATATGTATCCAGTGAAATTACTTTGAAGTGATTTGATTGGTTATGTAATAAAACAATTAGTTAGGTAAGTATAGCATTATGTTAGAAATAACAAAAAAAAAGAATAACATATTTTATTATGTTTCGTAATATGTGTGTTAAAGGAAACCTTGTCATCGCAGTGAATTTATGGCCGATATGGCGGGCACAAATTTCTGAATCCAGGCAGTTAAAAATTCAATATCACTTAGCCCGACCCGGTATTCGAACTTGAGACCTCAGCGTTGTTGCTGAACCGTAGTAAAACTACGCCTTCTAGGCAGTCAACCATAAAACCATGGAACGGTGGTTTTACGGAAGATTATATGCAAATTGTATAAGTTACGCCTGTAAAAAGTTATTTCGACTTGATAAGTATAAAATAGTTATGCAATGTCTATTTCTCCCGCCAAACAGCTGTATAAATGCACTGTTGTGTTTTGTTTTGAAATATATTGTAGCCAGAGTAAGAAGTGGACATATTGAGACTTAACATCTTATGACTTGGGATGGCGAGCGCTGTGGAATACCAAGCATTGCTTTGTAATTCAAAGTGTTGTTTGGTTATGCTACTGTTCATGAGCAGTCGTATCGCTTACCATCAGGCGAAAGGTATGCTTGTCTAGACATTCATTGCAATAAAAAAACTCTAACGATACCTGTTAATTTAGTTGGATTGTAATGACAAGATTTCCTACCCTTCTTTCATTTTTTTCTGCTATATTTCTAGACTGCCTCGGTGGCGTAGTTGTACTCCGGTACGGTTACAAAGCTGAGGTCTCGGGTTCGAATCCCGGGTTGGGCAAAGTGATATTGGATTTTTCTATTCATTATCAGCCCAGAGTCAGGAATTTGTGCCCGATATGGCGATAGGCTCGCCACCTATCACATCATGGGACGGAACATACAAGGCGAAATGTGGGTGCCCTGGCACCTCTGCCTACCCCTTCTGGGAAAAAGGCGTGAGTTTATGTATGTATGTATGTATATTTCTAGACCTAAGCAGCAAAAGAGGTAATTTGTAGGATATCATTCATATTGTGTGCGTGGTGACCTGTTAGTAAACAGATCAGGCGCGACTGCCAACATATTCACGGTGGTCGCGGATTCGAATCCCAGGGCACACTTCTAACTTTTCAGTCATGTGTGTATATAGATAAATATAATCACCACGCACAAAAACGGTGAAGGAAAACATCGTGAGGAAACCTGCATACCGTAGCGATTTATATGAATTTCTATGGTATGTAAAGTCCGTCCACGCGCATTAGGCCAGCGTGGTGGACTACATGGCCTAACCACTCTCAATCGTACTCTTGATTGTAGAGGAAACCCGTGCCCTGCAGTGGGACGTAAATGGGCTGATACAATATAATAAAATCCATATTACTCACTGTTTTCCCAAATCCGCAACGTAACCGAAACTATTTCGCGTCGGATCGCGACGGAATTCGACTATTGTAAGCATCGAAAATTATCCCCGTATTCCGCCGTTTCCGTGATAAATGAGCGCTGTACATCATTTCGGTGATTCTCGCTGGAAACGGTCCGCGACCCAAATATTACATTTCTCAAGGTAAGCGAGATTGGTAAGCCAATGTGTGGGACGGTCTTTTGTGATCGATTTTTTGTGGCCCTGTAATTTGCGGTGTTGAAGTTATTTTATATCTAAGATTCTGTTTTATTGAGAAAAGGGTGATTGATTTCAGTTATAGGATGTACATTGTCTGATATAAGTAATTGCAGAGCTAGTTAAGATTTTTTTTGTCTTTCTAAAAAATACAGTAATATGTATGAGCAGACATAACATGACGATGTATATGAATAGGGACGGTTAAGATGTGGTATAGATTTAATTAATACTAGTACTAAAAGTTGTTAGCGACTCATGAGCAAACTGTTTTTTCATAATAAAATGAATTATTAATATTTGTAGTTAACTATTTTAGTGTTGTTAGTGTTTAAATTGTTTAAAGTAAATCCTATTTGTAATACATATGTTATCTGTGGAAACTATAATTATATAATTAGCCTTTAAATACATATTATTTCTAACTTGATGTACATTTTAGTTGTTAGTTTCCTAAAAGTGTAAAATATAATAAATAAATAGTACTTAAATACTTTTAGGAAAAGAGGCAAGAATAGGATTTTTTGACCTTCCATTACCTTACTGACCGAATCACTTGACGTCTTCACAAGGCCAAGTCAAAATTTTCAAAAGCATTAGTTACTTATTGTACTTGCAAAATTATTCTTAGCAATTATACAATTTATGAATAATTGCTATTTATACATAAATAGGAGCTTCTCTATGAAATCTTTTGCGTGATTAAATCCAAAGTTACCTCTTATCATCATCATCATCATCAGCCTATTCGCGTCCACTGCTGGACATAGGCCTCTCCTATGGCACGCCACTGGGCTCGATCTTCAGCCCAACACAAACCTACACCTACCTCTACCTACCTCTTATACAACCTGTTAAATATTATATCCGCAAAATATGATCAAACTAAACCAACGTCCAACACCCAACACGCGAATGTTGTCATAAATAGCATACGAGGTCTAGATTCAGACAAATATTTGTGTCAAAATGGAAACCTGACTCTGTGCAAAGTAATACTTATTGGGACGTCCTATATCATCCGAGTCGACACACATATTTGTGGGTTCTATCAATATTTTTTTACACCTACTCGTTGTTATGGCGAAAGAAAATTATTTAAGGTAATGTTTTTTCCGTATGACGCGACAAATATTGTCACGAAGAGATTGATTTTGGGATTCGTTATGTTCTATATTCTTTTGGGTACTTACATATTTAGTATATTGTTTTATGTTTTGTTATTTGGTATTGTGGTAGTCATGCTTAGCTGCAATATATTGCAGCATATGATATGTTTTTGGATCGCAACTTAAGGAGTAAATAACATTTTATGTATGTGAGAGAGAGACACTGTCCTTAATTCCTAGGATTCCATGAACCGATCAACGTTTGGTTTGTGGACAGTGCGAAATTAATAATGGTAACAGTTTATAAATAAATAAATACATCCAGCAACCATTATACATAATCTTGGCCCCACATTAAGATGAATTAAGTCTTGTGTCGTGGGTGTCAGGAGCTACGAAATCCTTTTCGGTCTCACAAATACCTAGACCCGAGACAAAAATTTGTGGGATTGGCAAAAATTTTCTCGGTGTGGGAATCAAACCCGTGGCTTCTCATTTCACAGACGGGGTCTAACCAATTGCGCCACAGAGGCTGTCTCTGTGATATCTTTCTTAAGACTAGACAGAATTTCAATTATTGTATAGAACGTAATAATTCCATGACTACTAGTCATAAACATAAATGCCTGGAATAACAAAACAATGTTTGACATTCCACTGCATTAGCTTATACAGGGTATATCAAGACTGATACCGAAAACGAAGCCGGGTGGTAGTTAAAGCGACTTCAGACACAATTCAATAGAAAAAGTTGCAAAAAAGCGACAATTTTTTTTTTGTTATTTTTTTCCTATGACCATATTTGGGTGGTAAGTAAATTTTTTTTCTAAAATAATAGTGTATACCCTTTTATTAACCGACTTCAAAAAAAGGAGGAGGTTCTCAATTCGACTGTATGTTGCTTTTTTTTTTTTTTTTTTTTTTTTTATGTTTGTTACCTCGTTTCTCTGTACTGTGTGAACCGATTTCGATCATTCTTTCTTTGATTGAAAGCTGGTGCTTGTCGTTTGGTCCCATAAAAATATGGTGAAGATCTGATGAATATCTTCGGACCTGGAGAGGGGAACTCCTTAAAATTAAGGAGAATTGCAATGGTTCTTTTTGCATTACGTTCATTAGAAAAGTTAAGATACAGTAAGATAGGGAAAAAGGGGTGGGGGTGAGGGGGGGTGGGTGATAAAATTAAAATACACGTAAATTCTAATATCTTCGGCAGCTTTTAAGCGATTTTAGTGATTTCTTTTTCATTGGAAAAAACGTATTGACAGGTTGATCCCAGGAACACAACATGAAGATCTGATGATTATGTTCGGACCTGGAGAGTAGAACTCCTCAAAATTTAATAGGATTTCAACGGTTCTTTTTGCATTGAGTTCAGTATAAAAGCTAGGCTACAGTGGTTGAGGGAAAAAGGGGTAGGCGCGAAGGGAGGGGGGGGGGGGAGAAAAAATAATAAACATATGAATATTCCAATATCTTTGGCAGCTTTTAGCCGATTTTAGCGATTTTATTATCATCGGAAAGAACATATTCCTTGTGGAGACCAAATCTTTTTCATTTAAATGCCTATCAACACTAAAAAGATAAAAATAACTAAAATTTTTAATAAAAAAAATAAAAACCGACTTCAAAACAAAAATCCACTAAAAACCAAAAATAAATAAAATAATAACTACCACTCCAAAGCAAAAAAATAATATTTATTTCATGGAGCTCGTGCATGTTGATTAATTTGCTTAATGACTTGACTAGCCAACAAATCAAAATATATGCGTAACATATTGAAGGCGGGTCGCCCAGTACCAAACATATAGATATTTAAATTAATATAAGGCATAGGTCCTATATGTTTGGTACTGGGCGGCCCGCCTTCAATATGTTACGCATATATTTTGATTTGTTGGCTAGTCAAGTCATTAAGCAAATTAATCAACATGCACGAGCTCCATGAAATAAATATTATTTTTTTGCTTTGGAGTGGTAGTTATTATTTTATTTATTTTTGGTTTTTAGTGGATTTTTGTTTTTTTATAAATAATCTAAGGTATAAAAGCGTTGAAATTATTATTTTAGCAAAAACTATGGATTTACCACCCAAAAATGACGATATTTAAAAAATCATAAAAAAATATTGTCGCGTTTCTTTGCGAAATTTTTAATTGCATTGTGTTTGTAGTCACTTAAACTACCACCTGGCTTCGTTTTCGGTAGCAGTCTTGAGATACCCGGTATAGATTGAAGTTTATTTTTTACATATCGTTTAGCATTGTCACCGTTTAGGTTATTTGATACATAACACACATACATAAACACACGCCTTTTTCCCAAAAGGGGTAGGCAGAGGTGCCAGGACACCCACATTTCGCCTTGTATGTTTTATCCCACGATGTGATAGGTGGCGAGCCTATCGCTCTATCGGGCACAAATTCCTGACTCTGAGCTGATAATGAATAGAAAAATCCAATATCACTTCTCCCAACCCAGGACTCGAACGCCAGACCTCAGCTTTGTATCAATACCCTAGTGCAACTATGCCAAGACAGTTATTCGATAGAACGCAATAATTCCCTGACTATTAACGTAGCACTATCGGTCAGTCTAGAAAATTCAGCTTTAAAACAGCTACATTCTTGCAAGTCAAATATCACGGCAAAAATCCCGGCATGAGAATAAGTGACAAAGTCGAGTTGGGACAGCCAGGTTGCCGGAATTCCCGAGCAAAAGCACTGAATATGCGATGATCTTCGCACTACCGTCAAAACACGTTGTTTGTCGCCGTCAGTCTAATATAGTGCGGATTTGTGAATGCATTTTTCTTATGTACAGCCTTCGTGGCGCCATTGATTAGACAGCTACTCGCACTGAGAAAAATGCTTGAATCATAGGTATTGTTTCAGAGGGGTAACTCTTTACCACTGAGATAATATATTAGAGGGGAATCTGCAGCAAAATGTTTGTAACAAAATGAACGGCACCGTACCGCTCTTCCTATTTCTGCCTCTGTCACGCCTAAGAAGTAACATTATCTTCCCTCTCGCTTCACTGTGTACCCATGTGCACACACCATACACACAGATTTCGTTCCCAATGTCCGCTCTAATATAATACCTCAATGCTCTTTACTAATGGTAGGTATCTCATATGCGAGAGGCCATCTGGGTAGGTACCACCATTATGTATGTAAATATTTGACGGGGAAGATATGGTAGTCGTATTCGCTTGAATTGCAATCGCAGCAGTCCGTACATAGTGGTTTTAAACCCGTCATAGTGACCCCTGATTGTGTGTGGCGTGTCAAGTTTGATTATAATCATGAATTGTTGTATATTTTAAACTGATAGGCTAGCCCCTTTAAACATCATGGGTTGAAAAATACAAGGCCAAACGTGGGAGCCCTGCTTGCATCTGTATACATATGTTATAAACTCATCATAAAAGGAGAAACAGCTTTCTAAACTGATTGGTAGAAGAAAAAAAAACTTTATCTACATTTTGTTTTCATTTTTATGGATCCAATAAATAATATTTATTTTCACTCTGTTTAATAAGCTCTGGATTACGGAGAGATTTGCCACGGATTTTTAAAATATCAAGTCTCAATTCCACATAAATTAATTCTATTTTTACTCGGCGGTTCGGTCCGCTGCAGCTGGTACGAATGTCACCGACAAATTCTTCGAGGTGACACGGAGATAATGCTTAGCATTCCGACATACGGA
Organism: Hyles euphorbiae; assembly: GCA_023078785.2. NCBI lineage: Eukaryota > Metazoa > Arthropoda > Insecta > Lepidoptera > Sphingidae > Hyles > Hyles euphorbiae. The sequence continues at coordinate 5,756,136 of CM041056.1, read as the reverse complement.
CGACTAGACTAGAAAACAATCTGACTAGTTTTTACGAACATGACTCTTCAGCTACAGGAAGTCTACTGTCACGTAGATCAGGGATTTTTATTGAGACCTGTTGGAAGCATCCATTCAGCGAAGGAAGTCTACTGCCACATAGATCTTAGCTAAGGATTTTTATTGAGACCTGTTGGAAGCGTCTTGAATTCACCGACTTCCTTAGTGAATCTTTTTCACTGAATCTTTTTCACCTACAACTTTTTTTGGACGTGCGTTTAAAATATTATGGACGGCTATCAAGAGAGATCTACGAAATATACCACGCACTCTGTCACTATCGGCGAAGATACACCATCGCCCAGTATGTCAACGACCGCAATGACCCTTTCGGTCGCCTTTTAAGACCGAAAGGGTTACCGTGGTGGCATTCTCACGCCCCTTGACCCTAGGGCGAAACTACAACACGCCTGATTGCATATGCAGGTCTGATTGATTACAAGTGAAACCGAAACGGGTTGCATACACCAGGATGGATCTATAACAATGTTAAATGTGATTGTTTTTTTTTTCTTATATCTTGAATCAGCAATCACTGCCCCTTAAACAATCTGTCTGTATCAGCCCATATACGTCCCACTGCAGGGCACGAGCCTCCTCTACAATCGAGAGTACGATTGAGAGTGGTTAGGCCATATAGTCCACCACGCTGGTCTAGTGCGGGTTGGCGGACTTACATACCATAGAAATTTTATAAATCGCTATGGTATGCAGGTTTCCTCACGATGTTTTCCTTCGCCGTTTTAGTGTGTAAACAATACATACACGATTTCAAGTATGAAGAATATTAATTTTAGCTATTAAATGTTAAACTCCTTTGTAGAATTTAAATGATCAAACTCCGGGCGAAAGTACAATCCCGCAAAGTAAAACTAAGTTTCTCATAATTATCTTTGAAAGCTATGAACCAAGCGAAATGAATATTATCACAACAAAGTTTCGTTCAACATTTAGTATGAAGTGGTAGATTCAAATTGAAAAATATATCTCCATTGACAATACAAATGTACAGTAAAGTTAAATATTAAAACTAACTGTGAAAGTTTGTCGATATTTCATTTGTGTATTTTAAAAATGGAATTTATTTTGCATTCTAACGAGGTAAGTTTACGAAACTCAGCAATTGGTATTTATTATTTTTTAATTTCGCATGCTCTGGTAGCTTAATACAATTTAATATACCGCCTGTTGTATCGTTTGTTCACAGAGATGTATTTTGAAATTGATATAACCTAGAGACCTTTTTTTAATTTATTTATTTTAAAAAAATATATGGAAAAAAAAGTTTGCCAATGAAGGTTCACAAAATTATAACAAAAAATATACATATACCGTCAAGTATAAAATATTTAAACACATTTAACGTAAAACTTGCTCAGTATGTTTTAGAGTAATACTGATTAATATATTTTTTAGTTTTAAATCTCCCTTTGTGATGAATATGTTGAAAATGAATCTTTGAGAAAAACGTTGAATATTATGTTATTAGCAAATTTCATACTCATGTAAGTGACTGTAAGGCTTTTTTTGAGAATAAATTTCTTTAACCTAAACTTTTTACTTGCATGGGTCACTATGAAGGGTTTTCTGAGTACCATAATTGTGTACGAATATAATATTATGAAGGCAATACCGGCGGGTATGCACGAAGAGGTTAGTAAAAGTAGCCGATACGAAATTAATATGACAGAATTGAGTAAACTGGGGTTCCCGGATTCATAGCCTACTTATATCGAGATACGAGACGTGACAATCACATATGTATATGTAACATATACATAATATGTAATATGTTGTTCCGAGAAACAAAAATAGCGAAGTTGTTGCTCCGGTAAAAGAAAAATATATTTTTAAAAGAGACTGAATCACAAATAACTTTAAATTAACTACAGTTTAATACAAATTAATATTGAATGACAAACCTGTAAAAAGAAACAACATTTAAAGCTATTGCTTCAATTTATATTTTCCCGAGTACTCTATTAAATATTTTTAATAACCTGATAACTTTCTATAGTTTTATTCTACAAAGCATGTATCACAGATCGTAAAGCAAATTGCAGTCAGCACAAATAATACTATATACAGTCTAGGAAATACGCGAGTAATTTGATTTAAATTGTTCAAAGAGCTTAATTAACATCTATAGTGTATCCTTGTATAATAAAGTATCGTTGTATTCAGTAGTCCCTGTCGAGCGGCACAATTATCTTACCAGCAAACAATTAAAATTACAAATATGATTTTTTTCTTTTTGCCTAATAATTTAAAAATAGAACGGAAACGTTCTTTTGGTGTTTTTTTATTTTTATTGCAATGAGTGGCAAGACGAGCTTGTCGTTCGCCTGATGGTAAGCGATACGACCGCTCATGAATAGTAGCAAAACCAAACAACACCACACACCAATGCAATGCTTGGCATTCCACTGCGTTCGCCACCCTGAGATATTTTATTTATTTATTTATTTATTTATTTATTTATTCCACATACTTACTACTATTTACAGGTTACACCTAATACAGTAGAGTAGCACATATTACATTCTTATATAATAATACAACTAATTAATACTAATCAGTACAGTAGCGGCCTCTGTGAACTCTGTTAGTGAGCATGCGAACAAATCGAGCTGGCAGGACACCGCGTTGAGCAGACGCAGCGCCCGCGTCAGCGGTGCGTGCTGCAATAAGTTGGTGCGAGCTCGGGGCACCCACAGCAATGGCTGGCGCCGCCGTCGCCCCACACATCCATCCGGCACACACAACCCACTAACTTGTAGAAGTCTAGGATTATGTATTTTACCACGTATCACATTAAATAAATATTTGGCAAAAGCTACTTCCCTACGGACTTCCAATCTGTAATAATTTGTCATTCCCAAAACAAATAAGGTAGGGTACAACAAAGGGTAACCCGGATACACACCATACTGTTTTAAATATAAGAACCTAGTAAACTTGTTTTGAATACGTTCTAACATAAGCTTGTACTTGATATATGATGTTAAGTCTATAATATGTCCAGTAGTTACTCTGGCTACAATTTCTTTGAATCCGAAACACAACAGTGCATTTAAACTGCTGTTATGCGACAGAAATAGACATTGCAGTGGTACCTACCCAGGTGGCCTCTCACATATGAGCGACCTACCTACCAGTGAATTTAAAATAAACAGTTAAATTGTATAAAACCGCCTTGTAACGGCCTTCCAACACCTGGCACGTGAAATATGATTAAAAATGTATATTTCTATAGAGCCCCGGCGTCTGAGCGTTGTATAAGGTGTAAACTTGCTGCGGGCAGTTTGTTTCCCCATTCATTACTTGACTCGGTGGAAACCTCATGAATGCACTCTTAAAGTAATCCAACATGTTCTTTATGATGTTTAGATACTGGATATTACGTGGGAAATTATTTTGTGATTGTATTGTTATTGGGGACGATAATAATTGGTAGAAGGTGGTATATGTTTTAATATCTACATTTATGAAATATTAAGTCTCGTAATACCTACTTTCGACTACTTTAGAATCAGCATAAAACAGTAAATGAATCGCCAAAATTACCACCATGGCATATGAAGTACGTTTGCGTTTTCTATAGTCAGTAAGATCAACATGGTAGGAACAATGTTGTTTTTTAATTCAGGAATTACTAAATGACAATATTTCATTGCATCCGGGGAGTTACTCTATGATTCGATATGAAGTTCGAATGTTCGGTCATTGTATATTAAACTTCACTTCTGTGCTTATATTCCACAAAATGTTGGAATCTCTATCGTACATCGCAACAATAGACTAAGTTCGGAGAAAATGATAAATATCACAGAGAATAGTATAGATTTTTAATAATATAATTATAAAAAAAAGACATTCAGATGCTCGAAATCCAAAGTAAGATAATATCTTAAGTAAGTTATTATTTAGTAAGATATTATCTTAGTTCGGATGTCCAACATGTGAACTCTCTTCTTCTCGTAAGAAAAAAAGAATGTCAAGTTAATTTCTCTATAGCATTTGATAGATTCAGAAAACGTCTTCTATTTATTCATTTTTTACACTGGCCCGGCATGATGACAACACAGCGCCTGGTGGTAGGCGCAAATGGCGTCCAGACAGAGTATCGAATGGCATCAGACGACAGTCCCAAGACATTCGATACAATTATTATTTTTATTGATTTACATTGCACGTTCTTCATGAACCTGTGTCCCTCAGTCGGTCGCGTCACTACACGCAGAGTCGGTCGACACTCGCAACGAGTCTCAATAAATGCACTAATGGAACTTCACGTGGAACAAATTGGTTCGTTTGATCTCCGAGTTTGTACGGCGACTTTGACATCTTAAACATACTCTAGGTTTATGTTTTAGAAGATTTTTTCTATTTTGTGATAAATATTGATATTAACATGTACTACAGTACGATTATAAAGCAATTATAAATCATCTTTGCATTAAAATATGTGTATCAATTCTTGACAACCCTCGTGGCGCAATTGTTTCAACGCCGACGGCTCCCCAAAAAAATATATGTCTTATATTTGTGTGAACCACAGGTATTTGTTTCGGGTCTGTTTGTTTGTGAGACCGAAAAGTTTTTTTTTTTATTATGGCATGGCATAGTGGCGGCATTGCACGTGATGGTAAGTGCCAATGCCGCCCAGGCAGAGTATCCATTGACATCGGACGGCAGTCCCATGCCAATGGAAACAATTATGTCGGCCTGCTAAGGTGCCTCTTCACACCACGGCGGAAGGACCCAGGATTGTAGGAAGGAGGGAACACGTGAGACGGCAAACAATTCCACAGCCTGACGGTGCGGCACAAAAACGAGTTCGAGAACCGTTTGGTTCGCGCCGGGATGGTGTGGACCGTCGTATTTCGTAGTTCCTGATATCCACGACACAAGACTCGATCTTAGTGTGGAGCCTGGATAATGTATGTGACTGTTGGGTGTTTTTACTATTGATTACTATTAAGTACTCAGAATTGGATAAAATGTATTTATTGGGCTTTAAAGAAGTTCTAGTGACTGCCTTTCTCCTCCCATAATAATTCCTTGCCTTTCTCGTCTCACTTTTCAGGCCTGCAAAGCCTGCCTGTCTGCCTGTTAGGATGTTTACTAGTTCATGCAAGAATATATTTTTATGCTCAACCACCTCTGGGGCGTAGTTGTTCTACGGTACAATTACAAAGCTTAGGATTCTCTTTTATGTAAAAGGTTAAAATCGATCGATCTTCATTATTAAATATCTGTATCTGTATCAGCCCATATACGTCCCACTGCTGCAGGGCACGGGCCTCCTCTACAATCGAGACAACGATTGAGAGTGGTTAGGCCATATAGTCCACCACGCTGGCCTAGTGCGGGTTGACAGACTTACATACCATAGAATTTAAAAAAATCGCCTAGGTATGCAAGTTTCCTCACGATGTTTTCTTTCACCGTTTTAGTGCGTGGTAATTTACTATCAATGCACACATGACTCCGAAAAGTCAGAGATGAATGTCCAAAAAATACTATTAAATATAATAGTATTTTTAATAGCTATAAAACTAGCTAAAATCTCCGATGATAATACTGTACGCATTCCATTCGCCAGTCCAGTGGGACGCTCATAAATATTCTATCTCCAGAAAATTGATCCTGATCTATGGACGGGGTATAAAACACAAAGTGCTAATGCTAGCGTCCTTATTGTGATGAAATGGAATAATATGGTTGTGTGTGGACCCGATCGTCAATACGCATAATTCCGTTCATTATCGGAGAGCGAAATGTGTTAGGAGTAGCAAGTTAATGATAGCAGCTGCGTGGCCAATGACGTGGGAGTGTTTGGTTGTTATATTCTTGGTTGTATTGTATCATATACGTCCCACTGTAAGGCACGAGCCTCTTCTAAAATCGAGATTACAATTGAGAGTGGTTAGTTCACCACGCTGGCCTGGTGTGGGTTGGCTGAATTTACATACCATAGACATTCTTACAAATTGCTATGTTATTTTATTTTATTTTATTTTTATTTTTTAAATTGAGGACCTCCAACGAAGGATACGCGACATATAATGAAGACAATGGTATAGCATTGTTGTGGTTTACATTTCGACGTGATCTTCAATTATAGGAGACCACAGCATGCAAATTTAAATAATTATACAATGACAAAATATATTAAAAATAAAAATAATTAAGACTGAATTTGAAATTAAGTGATGAATTTAAATTTAAATTAAGTAATAAATAATAAAGTAATTTTAAAAGTGATCAAATTGAATATAACATAATGGAGAAAGAATATAACATAATTGATAAAGAATATAACATAATGGAGAAAGAATATAACATAATGGAGAAAGTAATTAATAAGTTTATCAGTTAAATAAGTTTATGTTATGCAGACTTCCTCATGATATTTTCCTTTGACGTTATAGTGTGTGGTGATTGACTAGCTATCAATATTCACATGACTCCAAAAAGAAAAAGCCTATATTCTTAATTTCGCTGGAAGTCCCAGTGTGGAGAAATTTATATACCTATATAAGTGCTAAATACAGCCTTTCATGAGATATCCACTTCCAAAGAAATAATTTACATCCTTAATCGGAAGTGGAATCTTTTAAGTAAGGTATGAATAATATTATGTTCTGCATTTTTACAAGTAGTAGAGCCACAATATTGTCAGTCATGGCTCAGCATGAATGGGCAGGCCCGTCCAGGTTGGTGCCACTGTCTCACAGGAGATTGACGTAAAACGGCAGCTTAGTTGTCCCGTATCGTTTGGTGAGAGATTGCTGGATGCTCAATAGCTGTTCCCTTTTCCTACCCTTTTTCCTTTCCGCTCCCCCTGATTTGATGACCTGGCCTTCCGTGATCCAAGCGTTATGGATATTCACGGGACTCGCCTCAATGTCTGCCAGACCTATGCAATGAAAAAGTAAAGATATAAGATACATGGTAATATACGGAGGCACCTCATACGCGCTCTAAGTCACAACACCTCCCTAACAAACAACTGGGATCGCGTTTATCTGAGTGTTGACCCCGCCACGCAGACTTTTCGGCGTCTCGTTACGTCATCGATCTCAGGCCGTGGATGTAGGGCAAATGGGGCATGTATGCAAGATACATTAGTATTGGAGGTGGGAATTATGAGAAAATAAAAATGTATTATTAATGTTTGGTCAAAGAAGAGGTATAATGTCTATTTTAATGTCATTAAAGATTGGAAAGCTTTAGCCCTTATAGGTGAAATATCAAAATATAAATAAAATTAAACTGTATTCATACTACATTAGTCTTAAAGACGAATTAATTATTAACTATATAAGTTTTGGTTATTTGTTCATCTAGTTGCTACTATCCAACCAAACTAATAAATAGGTACCGTTTGACGTTTCATACTTTCAAATTTATTTGCATAATATAATTTCAATAATATTTTCCGTAGACCGCTTGAATTGTGGTTGAAAAATATGTAATGTCAAACGGTGCCTATTAGTTTAGTTGGATTATAATTAGGTAGAAAATATATTTTTGTTTATATAGTCGGTATTCAGGTAGTATACTTATTATTGTAAGGGTGTCACTGCAAGAAATATAATTCCGATAATCATAAAAATGACCATAAAGTCTGGAGGTTTCAGTTGCATACAAGCACCTTTCGAAGAAACGAAGGAAGATGGTTTGGTCAAGGATTTAGGTTAAGGTCGAGTCAATATGTAATTATAGGGACTTCTGTATTGTCAATATCTGAGGAAATATAAAATAAAAGCTCTTTGTGGAGTTTCTTTCGGAGAGTACTAGTTTAAATGCATTTTTATTCGACTCTTAAGTAACGCCTTACTTTTTTAATAATCAGTTATGAATAAGAATTTTTCCACAAGATTTAAACTCAATTTTGATAGTGAAGTAATCAGCCTATTAAGCTAACGAGTCTCCGAGACTATTTAATTTAAAATGAATACAAGACTCTCGGAAATAAAAGTATTTCTTTCATTCGCGCCTTTCATAGGTCATCGCCTCACCTGGCTAGACGTCGCGACATCGCTATTATATTATAAATAAGATGGCTCACTTGTTTTAGCTCTTATCTCACTCATTATCGAAGATTCTGTATCAGCCCATATACGTCCCACTGCAGGGCATGGGTCTTCTCTACAATCGAGAGTATGATTGAGAGTGGTTAGGCCATAGTCTACCACGCTGGCCTAGTGCGGTTTAGCAGACTTTACATACCATAGAATAGTTTAGAAACCGCTATGGTATGCAGGTTTCCTCACGATGTTTTCCTTCACCGTTTTAGTGCTTGGAGGTTGACTATCGATACATATGTACATACAAAAACTGTGTAGGCTGAATTCAACTCAAGTGGTATTCTTAATTTTCTATGGACTAGTTTCTTTTAACTGCCTCAGTGGCGTAGTTGTACTAGAGTACGGTTACAAAGCTGAGGTTTCGGGTTCGAGTCCCGGGTTGGGCAAAGTGGTATTGGATTTTTCTATTCATTATCAGCCCAGAGTCAGGAATTTGTGCCCGATATGGCGATAGGCTCGCCACCCATCACATCGTGGGACGGAACATACAAGGCGAAATGTGGGTGTCCTGGCACCTCTGCCTACCCCTTCTGGGAAAAAGGCGTGAGTTTATGTATGTATGTATGTATGTAGTTTCTTTTAAACAGGATTAGAAACAAAAAGGTTTTTTGATGATAAATTATTAATTTACCTGTATGTTTTTTATATTTACCTGGATTTTTCCATCTTATTTCTGAGAAAAAAAAATCTCATACCCGAGGAGCAACGCTGCTGATATATGGCACACATATGGCACATAATATTATGTTCAGTTGTTTAGGCATTGATAATATTTGTATAATATATCATTGAATGATAATAGTTTCTAAGATTTACGCGAATTTTACACATTAAAATAAAACTATTATTAAAACGTCCAACGTCAGCGAAATTTCGGGAAGTTATAAAATTATAAAATCAAACCAAATCGGCGATAATATTTCAATAGATATTGATAGTTTTAATGAAACACAATGATTGATTCCAGTGTCTGAGACCAGTCTACTCTGTCTGACTTCTATCAGTGTAATAATGGCGAGGGCTGCTCGTACACTCATATTTAATTAACATATTTGATCTATATTTACCTACACGTCTGTAAATCATACATATTATATGTTTGTTTACTGTCCATACTGAAAGCGAACGGATTATATTAAAAGCAGGATCACAACCGATGCTAGAGAGTGTGCGGTTAAAACAAGTGAATTTTATTAAATTCTGGCGGTAGTTTACTCATATGTGAGAAGCGTCGTGGGTAGGTACCACTGCAATGTCCATTTCTACCACCAAACAGCAGTATTAATGAACTTTTGTATTCCAGTTTGAAGGTCATTGTAGCCAGAGTAACTACTGGATATACTGAGACTTAACATCTTATGTCTCAGCGATAAGATGATGAGCGCAGTGCAATGACAAGTATTGTATTGTATTGTATCAGCCCATATACGTCCCACTGCAGGGCACGGGCCTACTCTACAATCGAAAGTACGATTGAGAGTGGTTAGGCCATATAGTCCACCACGCTGGCCTAGTGCGGGTTGGCGGACTTACATACCATAGAAATTCTTATAAATCGCTTTGGTATGCAGGTTTCCTCACGATGTTTTCCTTCACCGTTTTAGTGCGTGGTGATTGACTGGCAATACACACATGACTCCGAAAAGTCAGAGGTGTGCCCTGGGATTTGAACCCGCGACCACCGTGTACATGTTGGCAGCCGCGTCTAGTCCGTTTACCAACAGGCCACCACGCACTTATGACAAGTAATGGTTTGTAATTCATGGTGTTGTTTGGTTTAGTACTGTCCATGAGCGGTAGTATCGCTTACTATCAGGCGAATGGCATGTTTGTCTCGCCATTTACCGAAAAGAAAAGACGCTGCCGACGGAGAATCATATTATCATATTGCGTCATTCCCGTCACATTGCATGTATCAAAAGATGGTTTACAGATGGAATAATATTCATATAAAAAAATGAATGCCCAAAGTAGGCAATGATTAGCTTATGATGAATGGCTTAGGTGACCCGCTAACATAAAAATTCACACGCAAATTCAGATGTTTTCCCCTCTAATTAGTTGACGGGGACGCGCTCGCAAGCGTTTTACATCGTTCTCACTCGGCAATTCAGAATACACTAATTAATTTACTAACAAGTTCAGTGTCAAAGTTTTCGTGTGAATTATATTAACAGAACTAAATGTGGGATGAGTCCGGATTAAATGAAATGTTCTGTTGCCGCTGGGTTTCGAGTCCGTTCACACCGCGAATGAATTTTCTATGATAATATTACTGAAAGTTTGGATGGTGTTATGTTTTTGTTTTGTTAATTACTTTGGAATATTCTGTATTTTCAGGGTTTGTAATTTGGTTGTAGGTGTTCTTGTGTATGTGCATTGATGTAATTCATTGTTTAGCGTCTGTTTATGAGAGGCTTCGTGCTTAGTTAGTTGACCGAATGTAGTAACATTGAGGTGAAGAGAGCTTAGATTTAATTCAATATAAACACTGTTTTTTTTATTGCTATACTGTTGGGTAAACTATTCATAATGTGCAAGTTTGCGTCTAAATAAAAATTAATGGCTTGAAACACCCAAAAATAGGTTAAGAATATTTTTCTCTCACTGTCTGATAGGAGATCGTCGCGAAGCAACAGCTCCACTGTCGCGATTCTTTCGGCGAGTGAGATTGCCGGATGCTCGATATTCTTTTCCTCTTCCGATCCTTTTTCCTATCCACTCCACTCCCGATTTGGATGTTCATGGGCATCAGTGATCACTGTTTCACTCACTGATCAGTAGACCTATTTACTTGTTTGCCATATCTAAGTAATAAAATGAAATAAAATAAATAAATAACGTCTTAATAGAGACTATTAAATCACCAATTTTATGTAAAATAACTAAAAACAATACAGTCTTACATGACGCAAAAAAAGGAAGTGAATAAATTCTCGTTTCCATCAATTGAACAGAATAACTATGGCAGTTGTCCCACCAACGGCGAGAAAACGACTAACTATCGGCTATTTTCTCGCTCAAGTAACGTACAATAGATATACTTTCCGTGTGAACAAAAGAGATGCAGATACAAACAGTTGATCGCTGACTGTTCACACTGCCGGCGAGCACTCGCTTCACTAGTTTGTCGCTGAGCGACAAGAGCTATGAAAGATAACACTCGCTCGGCGATACTCGCCAAGCGATTAGAACTCACGCCGAGAGAGCAACCAGTGGTCATTTCTCTACAGTGATGCGAGTAATCGCACTCACTCGCACACTCGCTTATAGCCGAGCTACACAAATATCGGAACTACGCACTCGCTCCCCGCGTCTCGCTAACTCGTTTCTAGTTCTAGCTCTACTCGTTACTCGTTAATCGTTGCCGGTGAGACAAGTGCCTATCATTTTACAGCCCTTTCGCGTTCGATTCACAGAAACGTATTCAATCAACCCATTGCCGTCAGATACAATATATATTTCACGCGTCCGTTGTGGCATCCAAGCGTCAGTAGCAATGTATGACACTTTGATGCACCGATTCGAATATAAAGAATTGTGATTTTTTCAGTAGTGGTAGAATCTTGTTTGTGTGTTATTGGCAGGGGAGAGAAAGAGGCTTGCTTTAGGGTTTTCACAACTACATTACCCATTTAAAACCGTGCATTGTGGTTAAGAACCTGCCGTAGCAACCCTGTCATTTTTTCCGGTTTCGAATTCACCTTTTTCGCAATGAATAGCGAGACGGGCATTTTTTTTTTTTATTGCATTGAATGGCTAGACGAGCATGCCGTTCGCCTGATGGTAAGCGATGCGACCGCTCATGAACAGTAACAAAACCAAACAACACCTTGAATTACAAAGCAATGCTTGGTATTCCACTGCGCTCGCCATCCTGAGACATAAGATGTTAAGTCTCAATATGTCCAGTAGTTACTCTGGCTACAATGTCCTTCAATCCGAAACACAACAGTGCATTTAAACTGCTGTTTGACGGGAGAAATAGACATTGCGGTGGTACCCACCCAGGCAGCCTCTCACATATGAGAGACCTATCACCAGTAAAGCCGCATAGAGCATGCCATTTACCTGATACGACTACTCATCGAGAGTAGCAAAACTAAACAATTCCATGAATTACAACGCAATGCTTGGCATTCTCTATTAAGACATAAGATGTTAAGTCTCAATATGTTCAGTAGTTACTCTGCTCTCTGAATACAATGTCCTTCAAACCGGAACAAATAAGTGCAGTTACACAGCTGTGGAGAACAGAAACTCTTGCAAATCGCTATGCTATGCAGGTTTCCTCACGATGTTTTCTTTCACGGTTACAATGCGGGTGATTGACTATAAGTACACACATGACTCTGTAAATATCTAGTTTAAACAAAACATAATTTTGGCGACACTATTTGGATCGTACTGCACTAACCATCATGCATTTTGCCTCGTATCGTATCCGTGTACGTCCCGTACACTTGAAACCACCTCTTCCAGTTTATACTGCTTGAAATTATTCATGTTTTAATAACCAGGTAAGCTTATTCCGGGTTGGTTTGAGCGTGTTTTGTTTAGTTTTAATAGTGGAATGTTTTTAACTTGTTTTTGTCAAGTACTGTCTCTTTGATTTGGTTAGCGTATAGTATGCCTTTGATAGGTATATTTAAGTTAAAATTTAGCTCAGAACTATGAGTAACTTAAGCATATAATTTAATAACAAGTTAACAAATAATATGAATTGAGTTTACCAGAATTAGTCCTATAGTTAGATACTAGAAATTACTTTTAATAATGATACCGTATATTTTCTGTTTATGATGTGTAATAAAACATATTTAGGAATTATCGAATTTGATGAAACCTACAATTGGCTGAATCCTTTTTTACCCTATTTATCGTAATAAAATCTTTATTAGAAAAATATATACAAAAAATACTACAAATAAAAATGAATATAAAACACTAAGTAATATTCAAGTATTAAAACTTACTTTGTAATTATAATTCACTTTAAAGGCGACTGTGGACAGAGTTCCTAGCGTCACATGTTGGCGCCGCGTTTTTGTTCCGTCGACCAGTCCTTCGAAGGTGTGAAAGGTGGCTGTCCATAGGGTTTAAAATTTAAATTTTGTAAGCGCATAGTACTCGCTGATGAAGTTAGTTCGTACAGCTAGAAGAGCTTTGTATAAAATACGATATAATAGTTATGTTTTGTACTTGTTTGAAAGAAGACTGCCGCGGTGGCACAATAATTTTATTACGGTATGATTGCAAACCTGAGACTCTCGGGTTCGAATCCTGGGTTGGGCAAAGTGATATGACTTTTCTATTTATTATTAACTCGAAGTAAGAATTCAATTACGTTCAGGAGTAAGCATTTTAGTCTCGCACTCGGATGAAGATTTAAAATTACAAATAGCTTCGACTCTTCATGGAGTACTGCTATGCTGATTTCCTCATTATTTTAATTTTTTAAATAAAATTCATTTGACTAAGAATATACTTGTAACTTAGAAAAATTACCTCGACATTTGCTAAGACTTTATACCTGTCGTCTACAACTACTCGAACCGAACCATCGTTTACTAGCCTATAATACGATTTTAAAATGGCGGTAAAACTAAGCCGTTTTGCACGCAATGGAATCCTACCCTAACACTAAAAAGCTTTTTATTCTAATTACCCTTGTAACATTTTTGTTAGCAAAGTATATTTTAAATACTAATTTAGTTGTCTAGTACTCTATATATTATCTAACGTTTTAACCTTAATAACTAATTTAACAAGGCTTTTTCACTTGTTAACCTAAGGGCAATTTCATTTAAAAGGACTTAATTAAATTTTCGGCGTGCGACAATTTTTATTGAATATTTTAGCAGTCGTAGATTGTCCATATAAGTGATTTTAGTGGTATTCGTTTACTTTTTAATTTAAGTTCTGGGCACTCGGTATTGTTATTTATTATTATTATTTAATAATTTATTGTACACCATTCCAAATAAAAAATAATAATAATACAAAAAGAGGGTGAAATAAAAATTATCGGTAGTAAAAGTAGCGGTCTTATCGCTAACTGCGGCGATCTCTTCCAGACAACCTTTGGATGGAGTGGAAAGAGCAATATACATATTACAATCCTTTATGCCCAAATACTGGAACGCAACTTATATATAAATGGCGCTTAACTACGTTAATCCCGATTAAATGTACTGGCTAAGTGGGCCGTGCGCTGTTAAGAGCAACTTATTATTTGAATGGCGTTCCAGTATTCGGGCGTTAGTTGTTTAATTTCAAGTACTCTCCGTTAGAGCGAGGTGGCCCGTTGGTAATGGACCAGACGCAGCCACCGACATGGTCACGATGGTCGAGGGTTCAAATCCCAGAGCACACCTCTGACTTTTCGGAGTCGTATGGGTATTGATAGTTAATCACCACGCATTACAACGGTGAAGGAAAACATCGTGAGGAAAATAAAATGGTATGTAAATTCTGCCAATCCGCTTGGGGTCGGCGTGGTGGATTATATGGCCTAAATCCTCTAAATTGCCCTTTGGAGACACTTGCCCTGCAGTTATAAGTATATGGGATGATATGATCATTATAATAGAAAAAATGTGCAAATACAATAATCAAAACGGGAAAAATATTCGTTTATAATTAATTATCGATGAAATAATTTTGATAATAGTAATACTATTTCAAAATTAATTGTTTTCAATTCAGCATTATGAAATATGTCACAATCGAATATTAATTTTGAGAATTAAGCAACAACACTCTCATTAATGTATATTTAGGAAATGTATATATTATTTTGTCAAATATTCGTTAATTATTATTTGCAATAGTACGTTCCAAATACGTGAATCCATTATTTCCAATAAACAAATGAACATTAAATGTTGCGCTGATAATGGGAACGGGAGGGGGTGAAAGGGGATGAGGAAAGCAAGGGGTTATATAGTGACGTCATTTCCGCACCCAACTCATAACGTGGAAATGTATCAAATCTCCCCTTGCGTAATTATTACCGGGCCCTTTCTAACCCTGTCGGTTTAATAGTTAAAATTATATTGGAATTTTCTGTTATAATTATGTTTCGCGTTTTCAGGCAGCGGGAATGTGGATTCGATATCTGTATAGGGAAGTATTATCTGTATTCATTTAGCTATATATGTTCAGTTTTGTAATTTATCGATAATTACAAAGCATAGTTTTCGATAGTCACAACACTAAATATTGAATAACAAACATGAACATTAAAGAAGTAAAGGGGATCGCAAAATTTTACCAACAATTTATCAAGTTTAAAAGAACCTAATTACTTCTTTCTAAGTAATTTGTACATCGTATATACCTATATATTCGAGTATATAGACTTTTGTAATTTGTTTTTAATCTCATAACCAAACAATTATTCTATTAAACACATACATTATGGTAATTAAAACCCCACAAGGAATAACGAGTCATCAAACGAATCATTTACGAAGGCTATAAAACCCGATAGAAGATTTGTCGTGTCAAAAGACGGCGGGTGTACAAATTCAATATATTGGTTGATTTCTCCACTGCGGTGGTAATGAGAGAGGTTCGCATTCTGTTCGCGAACGCCACGGCATTGACGATGTCGGGCCACTGAAAACACCTTTATTAAACTAAACTTATTTACACAAGTATATTATATACAAGATTGTTTTATTATATGCATATCGAAATGTGAATTAGTTCATCAGAAGGATATTTTTTCTTTCTGGATCAAAAACATAAAAATAGAAAATAAAAAGCTTTTAAACTTAACTTATTTACACAAGTATATCATATACAAGCTTATTTTATTATATACGCATATCAATATGCGAATAAGTCTATCAGAAGGGTAGTTTTTTCGTTCTAGGTCAAAAACATACAGATAGAAAATAAAAAACCTTTAAACTTAACTCATTTACACAAGTATATCATATACAAGCTTATTTTATTATACGCGTACCGAAATGTGAATTAGTCTATCAGAAGGGGTTTTTTTTTTTCCGGGTCAAAAACATAAACATATCAAACGAAAATCAAAGAAATATAGACAAATAATCAAATAGAAAAAATATAATCTTACACATAATAGGGAATATGCATGTCATTTTTTTATATTTTTAATCAATTCTGTATGTTATTACATTATCGGAAAAAAATATAAGTCTTTGAAAATATCAATCAAAAAAGTACAAAAAAATAGTCAAAACTGCTATCAGTTTCGAAGCATTGAAACGCCATGTTGGCGCGAACTCGCTGTGACGTCATAGGGCACGTTATGAACAACGTAGTATTTGGATTAAGTTTCTTTCATGAATTGCTACAGAACTGTATTTCGTGACAAAATAATCCATTTTATTTAATAGTATAAAGAAAGCACAAAATAACTCATAAACAAACGTAAAACAATACACTCAACAAGCTAAAACTTCATAAGAACGTGCCCATTGTCGTCACTTTCCTTTTCAAGCAATAGATCGCGTTGCGGAAAAAATGCGCGGCAAATTTGAAATGTCATTTTTTAAGTATTTATTTTACCGGTTTAAAGTTGATAAATTTAAAAAATTATCTTTAAGGTATATTTCTTTATTAATAAAGATTACAAAAAAAATATTTTGACTTATTTTGAAGTGTGGTGCATATTCCCTATTACGGCTGATTCAATAATTGTAATATTTAGAATGTATGTAGGTACTTTGTTGTCTCATCCAAATGGAAAGGGGCATAATAGGTACTTAGCCGAACTGTGAGTTAAATTATAGTAACAAACTGCAAGATCCAACATGCTTTACAAAAATGATATAAAATGCCAAAGAAAAGCTGATCAAAGAATTATAAACATATTTTCGGGAAACTTTCTTAATGCATATTGCGCTATGAAATTTCTTTTTTCAAACGAGGCTTAAAGAGAGTTCTCTCCTTAAGCAGGCAGCGACTTTGATGTGCTGGTCCTCTGGTACTGCAATAGCCCATGAACAGTAGTAGCCACTTACCATTAGACGGGTTGCTAGCTCGTCTGCCTACAATGGCAATAAATAACTAAAATTTTTAATAAAAAAAAATAAAACCGACTTCAAAACAAAAAACCACTAAAAACTAAAAAATAATAAAAAAATAAGTACCACTGCAAACCAAAAAAATATATTTATTTCATTGTACTTGTTGATTAATTGCCTTAATGACTTGAATAGCCAACAAATCAAAATATATGCGTAACATATTGAAGGCGGGTCGCCCAGTACCAAACATATAGATATTTAAATTAATTTATGGCATAGGTCCTACATGTCGAATTGAGAACCTCCTCCGTTTTTTTGAAGTCGGTTAAAAAAATACATTCCACATTATATTATCTAAAGCCTTCATTTAGCCTAATCACTCTCAATAATAACCTTGATTGTGGAGGGGACCCGTGCCCTGCAGTGAGATGTACTTGGCTTGATACCAGTACATAAAGCATGTACAATGGTTTCTTAAATTTACGCGAATGTTACACATTGAAATAAAACTAATATTTACGAATTATATCGTGGATTTGGTTAAAAATTTTTTTTTCTATAATCCCGACGTTTCGATTAATATACAGGTTTCGTCATTATGAGGCTGACCATCCCATTCAGTCTGCTAAACATCCGTTAAACCAAATTCGTGATAAAATCCGTAAATAATAGTTTTATTTCAAAATAAAGCATGTATTTTGTTTATAATATCCCGTCCGCTGGTTTCAGACCCCACCATTAGATGCAAGCGAAAAAAACCCTAACAAATACACGTTGCCGTTCGCTCGTGACTTGGGCTGCGATTGTGTCTAATGACATTGTAATGGCGTAAATAGTACACGGGGCAACACATTACGTCTCGACGTGGGCACAAGTCAAATTAATGTTGTCTTTGTTTTGTTGAACGTACACTCGAGCGGGGGATTGTACGTTGGTCGGGAAATTTTAATTCAAAGAGATAAATGTCTAAGATTGCACTTATATGAAGTTTGCCAACCTTCAGTAGGTTGATAGGAATATGGTCAAAACCTTTTTCAATTTTAATGGTCTGTGCCCTATAACTTATAAGTTGAAAAGATAGTCCCGACCATACAATAATCGTTCAAAATAATTAGTGAATGAAGAATTTGATTCGATTGTTTTACCGATATAAGTTTTCACGTGGAAAGACATTGTAAAACGCGTAATTAATTACACAGACTGTATCTAAACTGCAACCAGAAATGAAGCCAGGTGGTAGTTTTAGTGACTCTAGACATTATATTCACTAGTGGTAGGTCTCTCATATGTGAGAACCCGCTTGCATTGGCTTGCTTGGCATGCCCATCTCGTCATTAATTGCAAAATTAATTGGTGAAGTTTTAAATATCATCGTGTTTGGGTGATAAATCCATACTTCTCGCTAAAATAATAATTTAAACCCTTGGGCGTTGCGTACCATAGCATATTTAGGTTTTCATAATTATTTAAATACCCAATAAAGATATTTTACCTCCATGGGGCATCGGCGTGGGACATCCTGTATAATTGAAAATTCAACGCAAAAAGCCTCTACCTGCCATCAAAAGGTTTCCGAGATTAAAATGTATATTCCGCGCTAAATAAGGATAATTAAATTATGTCATTTCCTGTACAATTATTTTCCAAATGTTAGATTTGGATAAACGAAATTAATTTCCATACTAGTAATTAGGTCAAGTTTTGAATGTAGCTAATAACTGGCTTTCATGTTTCTGGCCTTATTAGTACGGAACTGTGAAGTTTGAAATAATCTACAGAAGTGTTATCCTTTTGGTGTAGTTGAGAGATATGTAGTAAACCAACAGTTGTCTGCACAGTCGGTTAAACGCCGCCTGTGAAATGAGAGGCCGCGGGTTCTATACTTACACCGAGAGGAATGCTTGTGCGGTCCACGAATATTTATTTAGAGTCAGGGTGTCTGTGAGACCGAAAAGTCTCTCGTAGTTCCTGATACCCACGACACAAGACTTGATCTGAGCGTGGGGTCAGAACTATGTAAATTATTTATGCATGTAAATATTTTGGCAAATAGCGAAACGAGTATGCTATTCTCCTAATGGTAAACGATACAAGCGATCATGGACAGTAGTAAAACCAAACAACACCATAAAGCACAAAGCAATGCTTGACATTCTACTGTACTCGCCATCCTGAGGCATAAGATGTTAAGTCTCAATATTTCTAGTAGTTAGTTACTCTGGCTGCAATTTCCTTCAAACTGAATCACAAAAGTGCATTAACACTGCTGTTGGGTGGGAGAAATATACATTGCGGTGCTACCTACCCAGGCTGCTTCTCACATATGAGAGACCTACTTACTAGTAAATAACAGTCCATAACATATATCTTATTTTAAGCTCGTTTAACCAGTGCTATTTACCCAAAGAACACAAAACTAGGAAGAATAATACATTACTCAGTGTTCGCCAGCGTGTAAGCTCTTTAATTGACTTAAACAATTTTATATTTTCCTCGGTTAAATTCCACGTATTCTTTTAAAATATTAATTCAACAAACAAGCATTTTATGCACTGAAACGAAATAAGTTTTGCATTATGAGTGAGAGAGAGCACTATGCACTGGTGTATGAAGATTATGTTAACAAAAACATTATGTAGGCATATTTAATATTATTGCGTCGGTGGCGTAGTAGTCCTACGATACAGTTACAAAGCTGAGGTTTCTGGTTCGAATCCCGGGTCGAGCAAAGTGACATTGGATTTCATCATCATTATCAGCCCTGAGTCAGGAATTTGTGTCCGAAATGACGATAAGCTTCCCCTATCACATCATGGGTTGGAACATACGAGGCGAATTGTGGGTGTCCTGGTAGCACCTCTGCTTATGTATGAATGAAAGAATATCGTAGACTACTCTTATATTACCTATTATACGTGACGTGAGTATATTTAATTGAATTCATAATTGTCAACACTTGTAAATACATAAAAAATAAATTGAGATGTAAAAGACCAGAGTTGCAACACTTATTTCAGTACAACTGTCGGACATAACTGCCATGCATATTTCAGTAGCCTCGGCTTAGAACATCAGAATTCTAATTAGGACAGCGTATCTAATACTTTATATAGTTGTTTATGCAACGGTTTCTGATGTAGTTTCTATTTTGATATGTGTTTTGAATACTCAGACAAGTTGGGAGAATTTGTAATTGGAAATTGTGTGTTGATGTTTTAGTTGGTGGCTACACCTGTTGACTTATATTGATGTTAGAATAGTTATCGTGAATAGTGGTGAAAGCCTTCGTAACGCATTTACATAGACGTTAATTGTAAAACGTGAGGCCTGAGGTTCAATCCTCGCGCCGAGGCAATTTTTTATTTATTTCTATTCCTTTTTTTACACAAAATAAATCTTAACCTTAACTAATACAATACAATACAATACAAGAACTCTTTATTGTAACCAAAACAAGGAAATACAACAAATAAGAAATAAAAAAAAAAACACTAGTGTTACAATGGGCGGTCTTATCGCTTAAAGCGATATCTGCCAGACAACCGTGGGATGGACAGTATCGGGAATAGTGGTAGACGGCGGTCCACAATAAAGAGAACACAAATGAAGTTCGTAATTTATAAAATACGAATACTTATATACTAATAATATAAATAGACTAATACATATTAAATTGTGTCATCTAAACATACAATACAAATGTAAGTAGGTTTACTGGTAGTTTAGATAGTGGTTCCGTACTTGAACTTTAAAAGTTTGTATGGTATTTGCACGTTTGATTTTCAACGGCAATGCATTCCAAAGGCGAACAGCTTTTATAGTAAAAGAATTATGAAAGTGCTGGGAAGAATAGGAAGGTGTTTTAAGTAGCAAAGTTTCAGAAGAACGCAGGTGTCGGGAATGGGTATGATGTAAAAATTGAAAGCAATTTTTAAGGTATTGAGGAGTGCTAGGATTGAAAAGGATATTATACAAGAGCGAAAGGATATGAGCATTCCGGCGAAATCGGATAGGTAACCAATTCAGCTTCTTACGATATTCGGACACGTGATCAAACTTACGTAGTCCATAAATGAATCTGATACAAAAATTTTGTAGGCGTTCGAGTCTATTGAGCTGTTCTTCGGTTAAATCTGGATATGAGGCGTCAGCATAATCTAAAATGGGAAATAAAAGAGCTTGTGCAAGCGCAACCTTGGTGGCGGTAGGCAAAAAGTTCCGCAATCTTTTTAAACTAAAAGCAGATGCATAAAGCTCACGACTCAACTCTGCAAGATGCGGCGTCCATGACATATTGCGGTCAAGAATAATCCCAAGATTTTTGACCGTTTTGCTGATCTCAATGCATGTTCCGTCAAACATTACCTGCGGGAGATGAAGCCAATCGATTCTTGAGATCATTCTCGAGCCACCGATAACAATGGTTTGCGTTTTCTCCGGGTTCAACCGCAAACCAAAAGAGTTGCTCCAGTTCGTAATTTTTCGCAAATCACTGTTAGTGGTGTGTATGGCCGCAGATATATCTTCTAAAGGTGCCTGGGTGTAGATTTGTAAATCATCTGCATAAAGGTGGTAAGAAGAAGTAAGATTTTGAGAAATAGAATTAATAAAAATAGAAAATAACAAAGGAGATAAAACGCCCCCCTGAGGAACACCAGCAGTCGTGACACACCAAGATGAAAAATTCTCATCGATGCGAATACGCTGGCGGCGTCCATACAGGTAACTACGAAACCAGTCAATTACCGTTGGAGACATGTTAAGAGAACGTAAAAGCGCGATCAGAACGTCAAAGTCTACGTTATTAAATGCGTTACTAAAGTCAAGCAGTGATAAAACCGTCACTTTACCATCAGCCATCCCGCTTTGGATATCGTCAGTAATTTTGACTAGAGCTGATACAGTGCTGTGGCCAGGACGGAAGCCGGACTGGAAAGGATTTAATAAATTATTACTAATGAGAAAAGAAGACAACTGTTGGTGGATAAGGCGCTCAAGGAGTTTGGAAAAAAAGGGGAGGATGGAAATAGGTCGATACTCGGAAAAAGTAGAAGGATTTGTTTTCTTAGGAAGAGGGATTATTTGGGCTTGTTTCCATACGGATGGAAATATACCGCAGGTGATGGAAAAGTTAAGGATGTGGTGAATAATGGGTAGGATCTCGTCTAATATAGGAAGAATCATTTTACGGCTAATTCCATCACTGCCGACTGCGTTTGAAGTGATGGCTAAGACGTTCTTCTTAACATCACAATCGGTAAATTGCTTGAAAATAAACGGAGAAATGCTAGGCACAGGAGTCAATGAAAGAAAGCGTAAAGTTGCAGCTTTAGCTGGGCCATCAAAATTGGCTGAAGAAGAGAAATGCTGATTAAGCGCATTAATATCGATGTCATTCGGAATACTGTTATGCCGGGATTTACCAACTCCCAATGATCTCAGAAACCTCCAAATTTTGGAGGGGTTTTGGTTTTCTAGAGAATTATGAATATGTCGGCGTTGTGCATCCCTACACACCTTATTGCAGTGATTTCTACACTTTATGTACATCAATCTGTTATAGTCACTTGGTTTACGTTTATACTTTGCCTTGGAAGTAACTTTTTTATGAATGATAGCACGGATTTCAGACGTTAACCATGGCGCGGGTGAATGTTTTATTTTGACTGGTCGTAATGGAGCATGCATGTCGTACAATTGGATTATTGTAGAATTAAATAGTTCTAATTTATCGTCAATTGTAGTTGCACTGTGAATACTAGACCAGTCAATACCAAGAGCATGACTACGCAGATTGTCAGTATCAATGTCCCCAAAATTGCGCTGCAAAAGAACCTTGGTCTTATTCTTGGGAGGACGGACTTTATACGAAACGTAGATTAAATCGTGGTAGGAAAAGGCGTCCGCTGCACACTGTCCATGTTTGGCAACATGGTTCAAAGACGAAACAAGAATAAGGTCAAGAAGGGATGCTGTACAATTTGGAAAATTATGAGTCGCATTTAGTGGTAGGATATTCAGGTTATTCGCAGTAACTACAGTTTTAAAACAGGATGACCTATAATCCTTTTTAATTAAACAAGTGTTGAAGTCACCCATAATTATAGTGTGATCGTATGAATAACAAAGATCTTCCAGTAGGTTTTCAAAAGCTGGAAAAAAGTTTATATGCATGGAGGGACAATAATATACGCCAAGTAAAAGTCATGTAAAAGTGTGACCTCCAAGAGTAAATGTTCACCGGCATTAGAAGGGGGTGGCTGTGCAGACATACTCACCACAGAAAAAGGAATGTGTGAACGTAGGTAAATAGCCACACCACCACCACCACAACTAATGCGGTCATTGCGGATGAGTTGAAAACCTGGTAATGAATATGAGGTGGAGGAAAGACAAGGTTTCAGCCAGGATTCTGAAACCAATATGGCATGTATGTTGCTAAGCTGAAAAGACGCCATCATATCAGTATAATGAGCTGGAATACTTTGAGCATTGATATGAAGGATATTAAAGTTTTTGGGTACGTCAAACAAGAACGATTCAATATTGTCTTCAACGATTCAATATTGTAAGGCGAAATGTGGGTGTCTTGGCACTTCTGCCTACCCCTTCTGGAAAAAAGGTGTGAGTAAACAATAAAAAAACAAGTTTACGCTCCTTAAACTTAACTCGACTTGAATTCCTGTTTGAAGAAGGTCAAGTCACACTGCTCGGGGGACACAGAAGCAGTGAGTTCATTCCAGAGGTTTTTAAGCCATGTTGTTTTTCAGTCTTAAGCCTAGGCAATAAAAAAACTGTCGACAGAAACTTTAACAAGCTGGTATAAAAAGTAATTACCTTCATGAAATAAACATGTTGGACCGTAATTGCTTTTTCGGCCTGACAAAAAGAAAAGAAATTATAAGGAAAAATCACGAGAGAAGAAAAAACAATTACTTCAATTTGTTTCAAGCCCTATCCATATTGTTTTACAATTCTGAGTGTTTATCATTGTGATATAAAAATTTGTATGAAAAGATTTATAACACATAAACAATCCTAAGATAACACCAATCAAAAATAAATAAGAAACTGTTTTAAAAAGTAGATCACTGGACTGGCTACTAGAATTCTAGTACACGAATTGAATTATTCATGAGAAATACGGCCAATGATAAATTCAAGGTTGTCTGTCTTTAGAAGTGCTATTTTATTACACGCTTTTTATTAGCTTCACCTGTATGTTTGTATGTTTGTTTGTAACCGACTTCTTTGAGCGCGATTTTGACCCACTTTAAACGGCCAGATTTCGTTCAAATTTTGCACACTTGTCAAAGACCGATGACAATACAATAATTCGATTAAAATATATAATTATCCTGATTAGATTCGCCAGGATTCATTATTCTTATAATTGATGACCATTGCTACTGACCACTAGGTGGCGTATAGATGAACATAATTTGCTACTGACTAATAGATGGCGTGATCACGTCAATAATGCATGTTTGCACTATTCATCGCTAGATGGTGTTAACATTGTATTCTTCAAGTGTCAAATGTTACTACTGACCAACAGATGGCGTTATTGATTGGAAATACAGCTGTAGATGGATGTTTTTAGTCAAAACAATTAAATAATAGTTAAAAAAAACTAAAATACACGCTTTAATAAGATATACAACTAAAAAAGTAAAAATAATTGATACTGAATTTAAGATAAGTAAATGGAGTAAAATACATATATTTTATTGTTACAAAGCGTGGGGTGTTTACAACAATTACTTATCATCCTGCACCCCACGCTTTGTAACAATAAAATATATGTATTTTACTCCATTTACTTATCTTAAATTCAGTATCAATTATTTTTACTTTTTTAGTTGTATATCTTATTAAAGCGTGTATTTTAGTTTGTTTTAACTATTATTTAATTTTTGCATATATTTTTATACTTCACGTAAGAATAGGGTCTGTGAAAGGTAGGTAGGAGAACTACATTTTAAAGTAAAGCCTTGATATAGTTATAAATTAATATGTGAATAAATAAATAGACCCAACAGTCACATACATAGTCATGACCCCACACTAAGATCGAGTCTTGAGTCTTGCGTATCAGGAACTACGAGAGACTTTTCGGTCTCACAAACACCCAGACTCGAAACAAATACCTGTGGATCACACAAATATTTGTCTCGGTGCGGGGATCGAACCCGTGACCTCTCGTTTCACAGCCGGCGTCTAACCTGCGCCACAGCTATCCGTAGCTACTAGTTGGAGTTAGTTGAAGTTATAATACTACGGTTGTTTCTTAATTTACCTATGTAATCCCACAGCTGGGCAAATATCTCTTTCCTCTCCTCCACAATTTGCGCTCTAAAGTAATTACAGGAACGGCTGGAAAACCACTACCCACAAATATCCTGGGGCGTTTCGTTCCTAACTTACCAAAATAAGCTATTTTTTCATTTATTTAACATGCTTAAGAATACATGTAATATTTGTTAGTAGATAGCATTGGAAACCACTAAGGTTTATATTTATGCTATCGGAGTTGACAATGGGGTTATAACTTATAACAAGACATTTTACTGTAGTGTTATTAGGAGTTTGAGATTAATTCAGACATATTTAGATTATTTAAAAAGTATTACAATCAGGATTCACGGCTCACCCTTTAAATCCCTTAGTGCATTAAGCTACTTGTTCCTTTGTCTCTAAATAAAAATGTAGTCGCTTCATACAACTTCCCCTTGAACAAATTGCGTGAAAGCATAGCAATTTATTGATAATTCTACATTGTATAAACAACAACACTACAAGTAATTAGCATGAAATAATAGTTCTTAGTTTATTCACGAGCTGTACTGACGTAGAATAACTTAATTACATTCAAAACGGACACAATAATTAGCAAATGCGCTTTCAAAAGAAATTAACTTTGTATTTACTGTGAGGCATTATCGTTTTGTATTCAGTGCTATGTAGTTTCATTACGCGAAAGATTTTCTCAAAATCTCCTAGGGAATATAAAACATATCCTAAGGGCCTCGTTCAGAATTTTCATGTAAACCGTTGATTAGTATTTTTTTTATTAGTGTAATTGCCAAGTAAACGTGCTGAATATCTTCCATTAATTTCACCAGTTAAAAAAAATCAATTTAGGTCAATTTACGTCCCCAGCCATGCGTCTCCCTGAACTATTAACGCATTGCATAGTGGTTTCTTAGATTTACGCGAATATAACCTATAATAAAACTATTATTCCGCCCCGTGACCACGAAAGCTATAAAATAATCAAAACTTCTCGTAAAAAATGGTTGCCTGTAAAGTCGGTTTTACGGGCGAAGATTTTACGTGACAACGTCTTTTTCTCGGTAGAATATTTATTGATATGAATATAATTAAATTGCACAATAGGAACAAGGAATTGAATGAAAATAAGAATTGCACAAATTTTAACTATAGAAATATATTTTGTTTACTAAAACATTGTACATGTAATGACGAATCTAAGCACTCCATATTTTCACTACAGACACAGCTGACGATACTTTAACCACACGTGTGAACTTGTATTGTGACGCTTTCTTGTTTTTCCAACGCCAAGAACGTTCGAGAAAGACAAAGACAGAGACACAAGCATGCGCCGATTCAATGCGCCTAATTCTCTAGTGCTGCGCGCGCGGCAGACCGATCATAGTTGAGTGGGAGAGAGACGCAAGGCATTCGGCGGGCCTCTCTCTCGTTCGGTGACTCATCGTAACGTTACCGGGCGTTACACTTTTTCATAAGTGACTCCCAGCCGCAACCTAATTTAAGACGTTGTCACGTCAAAAGATGTAAAAGTGTAACCAAATATGCGATAGAATCCATAACTTATGGTTTTATTTCAATATCAACGCATTATTTTAATAATAAGAAAGCAGGTTCAAATTATAACCTTATTTTAACCACCAAGCAAATAAACTAATTGCCAAACGATATGGCAAGTAAGGTACTGTTTAATAATATAATTATAAGATTCGTGTTACTGGTGCGTCGTGAAATTAATAATTAATATTATAACTGATGACTAGCCCACTTCAAGTAAAGTAGAGCGTCGAGTAGACAACTTGACGCTTTACTTGAAGAACTGAACGAGGCCCTTGATATTATAAATCTGAAAGTAAATTACTTTTACGCTCTAGCTATTCTACCGACCATCATAATATTTTACATACATATTGTTAAGGGGAAGAGCGTGGTGGCCTGTTGGTAAGAGACAAGACGTGACTGGCCAACATGTTAACAGTGGTCGCGCTCTAATCCTAAGGAATTTACTTTGACTTTTCAGATACTTGTGTGTATTGATAGTCAATCACCACGCTTTGTGTCTAACAGAAAAACAACGTCCAGGAACCTGAATTTTTTTAATTGCAATGAATGGCAAGACGAGCATGCCGTTCACCTGATGGTAAGTGATATGACAGCTCATGGACAATAGCAAAACCAAATAACACCTTGAATTACAACGCAATACGTGGTACTCCACTGCGCTCGCCATCCTGAGACATAAGATTTTAATTCTCAATATTATGTTCATTAGTTATTCTACCTACAATATCCTTGAAACCGAAACACAACAGTGCATTTACACTGTTGTTTGGTGGGAGAAATAGACATTACATACAGCGATTTGTTAGGATTTCTGTGGTATCGAAATTCCGCCAAACTGCACTAGGCCAGTATTATGGGCAATATGGCCTAAACCCTTGTAATCGTACTCTCGATTGTAGAAGAGGTTTAGTATAGTCTTATTATATATATATAATAAGTCTTATACACTTACAGATTTTGATATGGAAGCAGAAAATAACATATTTAGGTATTTCTCATTACAGAAACCAAATAACAAACTTAAAGGATAATGTTGCCGTTTGGACTGCAATATAATTACCATGAGTTACACGTAGTTTCTCAAATAGAACAGAACAACAAAACATATTTCCCCACTCCATTATAACAAGGTATTTCGTTAACATGTCAACGATATAGTTTCCAAAACAAACTCACAACAACGCATAAACTTTATTAAAATGTTCATAAACTGCAGCGCTTTTTAATTTCATAACTTGAACATTTGAATTGTAAACTCGGGTTGGACGCTAACCAAATGTTTGGTCCTGGTTCTGGATCTATGCAGGAATTTGTAAATGAAAGCGGGAAATATTGATATGGTGTTTTAATTTAGGAGTTTGTAATTTGGTTATGTATTTTTCAGGAATTTCACATTTAGTTATAATTATCTTTTCTGCCACGGGAATTATATACAGGGATCATCGAGGAATTTCCATAGTTCTAATTTGCAGTTTAATTCTATCTCCGTTCTTCTCTGGCGAAGAAAGTGAATCTAAATTATGTATGACGTTTTATGGGTTGAATAAATATTTTCATTTCATATCTCAGAGCAGAATCTAGTTTTCAATCGTCAAATTAATATTGATAGAATAAAATGATACGCGAAATTAAGAATAACAGTAGTATTAATACAATTATGTACATATTTGTGTCCCTCTTATATGCAGATAGGTTATTTTCTTTAATTAATAACATTGAAAGATTGAAAAATTAGGTCTTATTGTTTTTTTTTTCTTATCACTCACATATCATTATACAAAAGTTAGAAAGGGAGAACAAATATAACCGTTCAGTTTCATTAAAAGAGAAATTAGTTACTTTATGTAATATCGCACGAGTAACGTATGGTACGGTGTGAAATTACTATTAATTACTCCTGTGAAAGGTCATCGCCGGTTTAATGAAATGCTGATAGTCCGTGACATAATTCAATGGTATACTGATGGTAGGTCTCTCATATGTGAGATAATAAATAAATAAATAAATAACACCCAACAGTCACATACATAGTCGTGACCCCACATTAAGATCGAGTCTTGTATGGTGGGTATCAGGAACTACGAGAGACTTTTCGGTCTCACAAACACCCAGACCCGAGAGAAATATTTGTGGGCCGCACAAACATTTCTCTCGGTGCGGGGATCGAACCCGCGGCCTCTCGTTTCACAGGCGGCGTCTTACCGCCTGCGCCACGGAGGCACGTGAGATACTACCTGGGTAAGTACCACAACAACGTTTATGTCTCCCGCCAAACAGCAGTCTTTGTATTTTGATAAGATGGACATTGTAGCTAGAGCACTGGATATAAAAGTAATAATATTAGAGGAAGCAATATAGAAAATGTTATTATAACCTTTCCGTGTGTCCTTTCCGAGACCAGCCAATGTCCATCTAATTTGAGTACTTAAGCTTGTATTACGGTTGATACCACGTTCGAACACCAAGCTTATAAGATACTAGCGGCCCGGTCCAGCTTCGCCCGGGTACAAATAGATTTCTCTACAATAATGTGTACGTATTATACATACAAACCTTCCTGTTGAATCACTCTATCTATTAAAAAAAACTGCATCAAAATCCGTTGCGTAGTTTTAAAGATTGAAGCATACAAAAGACAATGGGGACAAGGGACTTAGGGACATAGGGGCAGAGAAAGCGACTTTGTTTTATACTATGTAGTGATGACCAGATTAAGAGCTTAATAAATGTTATCGATAAATATTACCCTCTTCAAATCACAATATTTAGTCTTCAATCTCTTTTGTACATAATTCCACTACATTAGCAAAATGCTTAAATCCTTAAAACTACGCAACGGATTTTGATGCGGTTTTTTTAATAGATAGAGTGATTCAAGAGGAAGGTTTATGTGTATAATACGTGCATATTATTGTAGAGAAATCTATATGCACCCGGGCGAAGCTGGGCCGGGCCGCTAGTTTTAAATATATTAACAGCTTTGCCCGCCAGGCACGCCTATCATGCAGATATGTCATAAGCATGGACAGAAGCGAATTAATTCGTGCAAGGCTTAATACTTTTATTCCTACAACTTGAGTGTTTTTATCACTGTATTGCTGTCATAAACAATGGCTTTATATCATAAATATACATGGTTGAAACATTTCTTTGCAAAATAGCCCAAATATAAACTATATTTTGCCCCTGCTTTTGCTCGTATTAATCTAAATTTAAAAATTAAATTGTGTATCAACACAGGGTTTTTTAAAGTAAAAAGATGAAAATAGCCTTTTCCATTACTTTTTCTAAATTAAATTATATTTCTTTGTCTATGTCTCTGACATCATGTATGCCTAATTCAATGATGATCTTATATTGAATGAAGGCATGAAAGCTATACACACAAACAGATTAATGATTGTTAGAAAATAGCTCACTTAAAACTAGATGTACCTCTTCTAACACACACACACATACGTACAAGCAAGCGAATTTTCCGGCATCCGCCTACAAGGTTACGTCCAGCTATGTAGGAAGTTGCTGTAATGCAAGCGAATAACAAAACGCAAGTAATATAAAACGCGAAATGCGAGTAACAAAACGCTGAGCAGTAGGATTACTGGTGGTAGGTCTCTCATATGTGAGAGGCTGCCTGGGTGGGTACCACCGCAATGTCTATTTCTCCCGTCAAACAGCAGTTTAAATGCACTGTTGTGTTTCGGATTGAAGGACATTGTAGCCAGAGTAACTACTGGACATATTGAGACTTAACATCTTATGTCTCAGGATGGCGAGCGCAGTGGAATGCCGAGCATTGCTTTGTAAATCAAGGTGTTGTTTGGTTTTGCTTCTGTTCATGAGCGGTCGCAACGCTTACCATCAGGCGAACGGCATGCTCGTCTCGCCATTCACTGCAATAAAAAAAAAAAAAAAAAAAAAAGTAGCAAAACCAAACAATACCTTGAATTACAATGCTTGGCATTCCAATACGCTCGCCATCCTGACACATGCCGTATAAGTCTCAGTATGTCCAGTAGTTACTTTTGCTATAATGCCCTTCAAACCGGAACACATTTCATTTAAACTGCTGTTTTGCGAGAGAAAATGACAATGCAGTGATACCAAACTAGACTGCCTCTCCCATATGCCTACCACCAGTATATAGTACAATAACAGTGCATTTACACTGCTGTTTGGCGGGAGAAATAGACGTTGCGGTGATATTTAATACTTTAACTTCAGTGCATTTATCATCAGCTGCATCGCAGTTACTTTTTCGTATCACTCACTCTCAGCTATAAGAATTCCACTGCTGAACAAAGGCCTCCCCTAAATATCTCCACAGTGACCTCTTTGAAGAGACCTGCATCGTATCTCAAATAAAAAGAAATAAGACCGATCTAGATCACTCGTCTGAAATCGAAATAACACGAATTTTTTGCTCAAATTCTCGGTCAGTGTCGGACCTAGGATATCGACCTACGTTCCTGACAACAATCAATTATTCCACTAACCGTTCCACTAGGTACATTGAATACTAAACGGAAAAGTTTGGCCCGGGGTAGGATTGACCCGTCACTCAGTCCAAGCGATTCCGACTTAATTGAATGTAGGGTTAAGAGCGTGTACCTTTTTATGCCCTTGGAAATGATAATGGAAAATTATGTATGAATGTTATGTAAAATGTTAAAATTTTTAATTCCTTTTTTCTCCATCTTTATTCAACAGTGATAATTATAATTGTACAGGCGAAATCCGCTCTAACTATTTTGGTCTCATTCGGTATAATAATGTTCCATTAACCGTTGGGTATGATTCTCATTACACAACAGGGTATCTACAGATTAATTTCGAAATAGGACACTTATGAAAAGTCTAGCAGATTCTAAGGCATGTGCTGTAACTGTCCTTTTGTTATTGTATATGTCTGACGAGCAAACTGTTCACACAATGATAAGTGATCACTACCGCCCATGAACATTCACAAACATTGGATTATATACATATGTCATGGCATGAAATGAAAATACTATATTGAATCTATAAAAACGTTATAAATAATTTGGACTCCGTCACTTTTTCCCTACAACCCGATTCACGAGACTGTCTGAATCAGAGAAAAAACGGGCAATAAACTCTAGCGTCGCTCTTTTGAAAACAAGTTACCATACAGTGACTACGCTGGAGTCCCAGATCAGTTTTATTCAGAGTAGTTCACGAATGATTGATAATAATAGTTGAGTTGTGTTGCCAGCCCATTAAATCGGGAGGAGAGCGGAAAAGAAAAAGTATGAGAAGAGGAAAGGGTCAGTACATAACTCCAAAATCACCTTCTTAGCACCGAAAATCTTCTACAAGAGTTAGATTAAATAAATATACTCAACAGTCACATACATGGCCCTTACCCCACACTAAGATCGATTCTTGTGTCACATCAAAAACTTCAAGAGATTGATCAGGCTCCTAAATATTCAAATCTGAAACCAATACCTCTGGATCATACAAATATTTGTCTCGGTGTAGCGGACTTAAAGACTCCAGATTTCCAGCCAGCATCTTACCAACTAAGCCAGGGAGGCTTTAGATTGACAGGTAGTCGGCAACCTTGTGGGTTCGAAATTTGAAAAATCCCACAAGTTTAGAAATTCGAATAAGAACAGTGATAAAAGACGGTATCAAACAGGTCATCTCGGTTCAACAAACAGAGATCGATTAACCCGTAACCGCTGAGTGCAGGCAACTTTGGCCCATTAGCGTCGGCAAACATGCTCTTATCCGCTTTATCAGGGTAAACGAAAATGAGACGCCTCTTGTGGATACTAGTTTCAGTCTGAGAAATTCTTGGATTGTTTGCTTTGTTGTAACAATTTGGTGTAAACATTTTTTGTATTTTTGTTTAGATTTTCACTGGGTCTCATAAATAACAAGCCGCCTGGGTAGGTACCACCGCTATATCTATTTCTCCCGTCATACAGAAGTTTAAATGCACTGTTGCGTCCAGTTTGAGGGACATTTTAGCCAGAGTAACTACTGGAAAAAATTATACCTGACATCTTATGTATCAGGATGGCGAGCTCAGTGGAATACTAAGCATTGTTTTATAATTAATGGTTGTTGTTTGGTTTTGCTACTAAACATTAGTGACCTCACCGCTTGCCATTAAGTTAATGGCTTGCTAGACTCGCCTTTCATTCGAAAAATAAAAAATGATGTTGCATAGTTTAGAAGCGAGCAAATAATTGAGATTATACCGCCTTGAAATCATTTAAAGCACTTAGAACTTAGATGTGTAGCTAGGCGGTCAAAATAGAGGGGAAAACGTGAAGAGAAAAAAAAGGTATATTTATATTTATATATGGCCACTATAATCTAGTTGATTGGGCTTATTTGCCGGAGGTTAATGCCTATGACAACAGACTCACATTTTTTTTTGAATCACATTTTTTTTTGAATGATCTGTGTTAGACGTTGGCATTCATTTTCTTCACCTTTCAAACTAAAATTCATCATCACCATCATCAGCCTATTCGCGTCCACTGCTGGACATAGGCCTCAACTACGGCACACCACTGGGATCGATCTTCAGCCCAACATCTCCAACCGCTACTAGCCATCTTTCGGATATCATCACATGATATCAACATATTATGATAACTAGAATTCAAAGTAGTTAAAAACTGGATTTTAATATATATATTTTTAACAGAATTTTATATAAAGAAAACAAAGACGCCTCGCTTACTCACAAAGTCTAACCGAAAATAATGTAAAAGAAGTATTGCATTGAAACAATCAGTGCAATGTCGCTCACCTTGTGGTCGCGTGCGATCGAGCGTATACGTGTTCCATCCAACTAAGTAGCGGCTAAATTATTTACCAAGGCGCTGTAGAGCTGATACATTCAGTTTTAGGCTGGGTACACAATAGATTACTTTATACTTTTCACAAATGTTAGAATATTTTTATTACCGAGTGCCATCGTTAACTTGTTCAGAGAAAAAATAATTGATAAATTAATGACTCACAGAAAAATCGTCAATCCTTTAATGTTTTAGTCTATATTGATGGCGACATTTTTTACATTAATACATAATGTGTCTTTTTCATAAATAAGTAGTTAAAAGCAGTTTAACATATTTTTAAATTATGCACACATTTTTTTTGTTTCATTTATTAATAATTTATTTTGTACACCCTCTTTTACTTTTTTTCCTACATACGATTCTAAAGTTGATATGGTTGTCTGAATGAGATCGCTCATAACGATAAGACCGTCATATTACCTATTTATAAGGTCTGTCTGCTATATTTGTCTGTACTTTATTACGTGGTGTTTAATAATGTGTTATATGTCAGTATTTGTTTTTTTTTTATGTTGGTGTATTTGTTATATTTCAAATTGTGAAGTGCGTGGCGATCTGTCGGTAGCGGATGCAAACTACCGCGATGATTTACGTAAGTTATTGCTCAGTATCACTGCTTTAAGATACACTTGTGATTTCGAAGTCTTGTGTGTGTTGCTTGTCAATTATATGCATTTAAATGGTGAAGGAAAATATTTAAAGGAAACCTAAAAGTACCCTATAATAACCGTAGTTAGATAATACACTAAGCATATTTATGTTTTTTTCTATTGTAAGTATATCTAAGTAATAATGCTGTTCACTTTCTTCATGTATGTATCAGTTATAAGTGAAAACTTCACTGGATTTAGTTTTAATCTCCTTTATGGTTCATATTTGTTACTTTCTGTCTGTTTCCCAAATATTAAATAAATAAGCATGCCGTATACTTTAAGCGTACACTACCTCCTTTGTAAACTAGGCCTTATTTCTCTCTCGCCACCCTTTGACGCCCTTCAAGCCTTTGTTGGCTGTGGAGTTCTGTTGTTACGAGCGCGGGATCAAACCTAATTGGGTTTTTTATATCTTCAACAATACATAAACAAAACGGGATGTATTGCTTCCTAAATATTCAGGACATTGTCGGCATTTCCGGGGGACTTGTTACAAAACCTTACAAATTGTGTGTGATATTCACATAATATATATATTTTTTTAATCTTTACCCCGCCTTATAGGAACGAATTTTTTCACCGCTGAGATGAATTTTTTTCGGGGTTCAGTTAAATTTTTAGTTTAGTCTGATATATTTTGAAACGAAACATATTTCTCTCTGTCTCTTTCTTTAGCTACACGAAGTTCACTACTGATAAGCAAAAAGAAATGATTTTCAGGATACTATCTAATGTAATTTAATAAACATACATACATAAATATATACAATACTCACGCCTATATCCCAGAAGGGGTAGGCAGAGGTGCCAGGGCACCCACATTTCGCCTAGTGTGTTCCGTCCTACAATGTGATAGGTGGCGAGCCTATCGCTATATCGGGCACAAATTCCTGACTCTGAGCTGATAATGAATAGAAAAATGCAATATCACTTCGCCCAACCCAGGATTAGAACCGGAGACCTCAGCTTTTAACCGTACCTTAGTACAACTACGCCACCGAGGCAGTCATGTAATATAACCATATTTTAATCATTTATGCATCTATTTTGTTGCTTGTTGTTTACTCTACGCCATCCAAAGTTCGACTGTCAAAAATAGCCTTAAGTCCACCTTTATATGTATAGACCCACTAAGGTAGTATCCTGCATATTATAACATACATACATAAACTCACGCCTTTTTCCCAGAAGGGGTAGGCAGAGGTGCCAGGGCACCCACATTTCGCCTTGTATGTTCCGTCCCATGATGTGATAGGTGGCGAGCCTATCGCCATATCGGGCACAAATTCCTGACTCTGGGCTGATAATGAATAGAAAAATCCAATATCACTTTGCCCAACCCAGGATTCGAACCCGAGACCTCAGCTTTGTAACCGTACCGGAGTACAACTACGCCACCGAGCATATTATAAAGCATAAATTAATACATACTACTAACTAAAATAAGGTGCATATTGGTTATAATTTGTATAAATATTCTCTCAAATAAAGGTCTTTACTATTACAACAAGATGTTGAAATGTCTGAGTTCACTAGCATTACAGTTGTAAGCGAAATTAAATTATCTCACAAGTATGTTGCATGTTTTCAGGCTAATGAAGGTCTCGTCAACTTGTAGTCGGAGTCCTTTGCTTAATGCCTTCGTGACGAATAATCTATATATACACATGTTTTGTTACATGTAAAGAGAAATATATACAAAGTTTAACAACTAATATCATGTACTTCGTAAGCAAGGGCAGATCCAGCTTTCAAGCCTTCAATATTATTGTCTTGTCAGAATTCGAATTCGTAGTAATGATTTTTTAAAGTTGTTACAGACACCTTTTTACATTATTTATCGACATACATAGAACTGATTGCACTAATAAATTTTATTAACAAGATACTGAATAAATTCTGTCTATCTGGAGCCTGCTCAGGGGGGGTTATGGCCCCCATGACTTCACACCTGGATCTTTCAATTATAAATTGATCTGAAAAGTGGCTAAGGAGAAAGTGATGTGGTGTTTCCGGACGATGCGGGAATTTTTGAGAACGATGTTAATATCCCTCGAAATGTATTCCTATCTCCATGGTTACTGAGGGCGGTCGATTTGGAGATACTATTTGTTGTAATTATTACATAGTTATTTCCAAATACTCGAGAGATAAATATATGCATATATTACGCAGCAGTTGCCTGACCTGGAAATCGAACCTAGACACTCTCAGTTAACGTGCCATATTCAGTTAATTAAAGCGTCCATCGAATAGTCAACACTTAATTATTTTTTATGTTCCCTATAATTAAAAGGTCGTAACTACATTTTCAATTCAACCAAATCACCCTTTTCAACTATTTAATAGAGAGCACAATTTCCTCTCAAACTATGCCGAACACAAAAGCCTCAGACGCTAAAAGAAAGATTTACAAATCCAATAAAGGCAGTATTTTAAACCGATACTATCCTATTTTATTTGGTACTAAAGCGGCCGTATTGGCCCATTCGTCTTCTCACGGGTTGGCCCATTAGAGACTTACCACACTTATTCAGCTCAACTCAGCTTTCATCTGTAGAAAACCCTAATTTTGTATGTAGACCTGCAAGAAAATATTCAGCTTCCCGTACTTTACGACTTTGAAAAACACCTAAAACGGGGACAAGTGTGTTTTTATAATTGCTGTTCATACGTGTGCGAATAAGACTGTTCAACGCTATTCCGTCGCGTTCAGCACTGTACGTGTTGGTGCTGTATAAATCAAATCAGAATCTTCCAGCGAAATGCGGGATAAATGTAGTTACTCCTTTAAGCGTTCTATTGAATAATTTCTGAGTACACCAATAGATGTCGGTAGTGGGGCAATTGAGACTTTGCACTGTTTAATAATGTACACGATGGGGGTTTGTGGTTTTTAAAACACACTTTTTTACGAGTTACAGTGTACTTAAGTTGCTCGGTGTGATGCATCTGGAAGTAGGCGGTCTGACGCCGGGAGTTTTCGTGAATATTTTTATGACGTCTTGTTTTCTAAGGAAGTGTAAAAGTCTTTTGAAGGCCGGATAATATGCGCACGTTATGTGAATAAATTGATAAGTTTATTTATTAAAAAAATATATTTATAAAACTAAATAAATCTTGTTATTTGTCATTTTTGGAAATATCTCTAGAAAGGTTAAAATTATAGTTGTGGAATATATTTTCATCATTTTTAAAGCCGAGATTATCATAATATGATTTTTTTAAGGGTACCGATTAGAAAATCCCAAAATTATTATGATTATCCATATATAAATATATTAACAAAACTAGTTTACCATTGAAATAAAGCTATTTTTTATAAATTTTATCGCTTAATTTTTACATTTTATTCCTTGCCGACGTTTCCATTACTTTACGGCTTTCGTGGTCACGGGGCTCATTGTAAACATGTTAAAGCGTTAACATCAAACATGCTTGTGGATGAAAAACCTCTTTATGACGTAAATTACATTAATTGGATCTCCACGATGGTTGCCAGTTCTGAGAAAATTATTATGCGGTCGTCGTGGCTTTATTATTCTGTGAGGTAAATCACGAATTTGTTGACGCGCCGATTGAGTTGCGTTGCAGATGATTGCTATTCTAATTTATTAACTGCGCGTGAGCTGCACGTAAGCTACGCGTAAACGGCGGCGCGTGCGCTTCGCGTCAGCTGTACATCAGTCGTATGTAATACTTTTAATAATAATATACTGATACGATTTCCTTACTATGAAAATCAAATTTGACAAGAACTATCAAAATTAAGAAAAACGAAGCGGGCTGTATTCATCGAAATTTAACTGCACTGCAACTGAATTTTTTACGTGAATTACAGACTGGTAAAAAAATTATCAAATTTGCGATAAAATCCGTAAAAACAATAACTTTACATAGATAAACAAGCATATAAAAATATGTATTACTGAGCTTTAACTTGTTTACCTATGAATATATTATAAAACATTTGATACCAAGCATATATGTTTTTCATCATAAATATAACAGTCCGCCTAATGCTTTTCTGGATTAAATCAAGGTAAGCAATAAGAATTGTCACCTATCTTTAAACGAGTTGTCTTATATATTATTTTTTTGTCTTATTATACGTGGTTTTGCATAAAGAATTTATAAATAAATGCATATAACATATTCGGTGTAAAGTTAAAACTCACATACAAATATAGTGCAAAGTTTTCAACTCATGTTTTTAAGGACGAAGCCTCATTATTTCCGTAAACAACAGTTTCAGCCGCGCATCATTACGCAGCACAACATACGTGACGTCATCGCCTAGAGGTTCACTTGGCAGGTGCTTGTATTTCTAAGTGGTAAAGTTGCTCTTGTATCCTTAGGTTTAACATAGTATTTTGATGTCTTTAGCAAATATCTTTTAATAACTGGCTTTGTAAATATCATGGTTTAGATCTAAAAACGATCTATCAGGTCATATACGTCCCTCTGGAAAGCATGGGTCTTCTCTTCAATCGAGAGGACGATTGTGATTGGTTAAGCCATATAGTCCACCACACTGATTTAGTGCTTATTGGCAGACATTACAAGAACTTTCATGTAGTGGACAAAGGTAAGCAGTAGGGAATGAATTATATCATATTATTTATAGCTCAAAGATAATCCTATTGAGTTGTGGTATTGAATGCTTGGCGTGAAATCCCAATCCCTTTGACTTGTAGCTCTTACTTGTAAGGAATAGCACCTAAGCCGGGAATACAAAGTTGCAAATAAATAAATAAATAACACCCAACAGTCACATACATAGTCCTGACCCCACACTAAGATTGAGTCTTGTGTCTTGGGTATCAGAACCTATGAGCGACTTTTTGGTCTCACTAATACCCAGACCCGAAACAAATACCTGTGGAATACACAAACATTTCTCTCGGAGCGGGAATTGAAACCGCGGCCTAAACGTTATAGTGAGTTCTAACTAGAGGATTCAATCCCAGGATTCCGAGTTCCAGGATCTCGGGATCCCGGTCATATTTTAGTCCCGAAAATCCCGGGATCGAATCCTCTAGTTCTAACCAACGGCGCCACAGAGGCTGTGAAATCGGTAGACTAGTTCTATGGAAGAATTCTATGGTAGGTGTGTGAGTTGGTGCAATTATTAAGGAGAAAGAAATAAAATAGTGCAAAAAATATCTCATGCATTATAAGAAGTTGCCCAAAATATATATTTTCTGAATATACTCACAATAAAATCTGCAACAAAAGGATTTAGAAAAATATATTTGTCTATATATTTTGCCAACATTTTTCTTATACCGCCAAAAATGCTAGAACAAAATAACCAAAAATTCTCGTACAAAACAACCAGGCATAGAGATGGATAAAAACATACTCAACATACATTATCTAAACCCTCCTTTATATTAAATACACGCAAAGCTCTCAAGAAAGGAATATATGGTTGGCGAGGTATCAGGTGTAGCGGTAGAAGGAACGCTTTAATGTTCCGACGCGACTGAAAAATAAAATACATCTTATTCTCTTTCTATTTGAACTAGTTGCGGAGATAAATTGTTATACTAATATTTCGCAATTAAATTAATGAACAAAAAAGTTGATTGCGTTAAAAATATATTGTATGTCGCGAAATGGTGGTAAGTCTCTCATATATATGAGAGAGACCGCCTGGTTTGGTATCACTGCAGTGTCTATTTCTCCCGCCAAACAGCAGTGTAAATGAACTGTTGTGTTCCGATTTGATCTGATAAGGACAATGTAGCCAGAGTAAATACTGGATATATTAAGATTGATACTTAACACCTTATATCTCTGGAAGGCGAGCATTGCTTTAAAACTCATGGTTCTGTTTGACATGGCTACTGTCCATGAACGGTCGTATCGCTTACCATCAGCCATATACCCTTTGTGCATGTTCGTCTCGCCATTTATTATAAACCAAATAGCATAGAATACACAGCACGTAAAAGTATAAATACACTGGAAAAATAATAAATCAGCACTTGGGATATATATGTATATATATATGTGTATATGTATAGTAAATACATTTAACAATTTGAAGTTTTTCGGAAATCGGAACTCACATGATTCGAAGGAGGTGGCGAAACGATATGTTAGGTACGCCAACCTTCTCGTGCGGTGACCGAAGACTTGTTTCTCACTGCACAGATGGGAATCCCGGGTTGGGTCCTTAACACTTATATAATATATACTAGTATAAGTTATAACCTCTTGGTGGTCACCATTTCGTACGTACAGCTGCGTCAACAAGCTCCATAGAAAATAATTAAAAACCCGGCACAAACCTATCCCAGGCACTTTTAAATTGGGAAATTCGATTTATTAGTTTCACGCTCAGAGAAAATACCTTAAATTCATTCTCAATTACCCCTTAATAATCCTATCAAATGCATTTAATATTAGCAAATCAAGGTCCAAAGCCTAAACAAAATACTAAACGCAAAGAATATTCCCACCAAGGCGGAGGTGCAATATATTATTCAAAAGCATAACTACGAGTACTAACTATATGTGAATAGTACATTAGTTCGGGTTCTCCGCGCCACAAACATCCCATTGACGGATCTACCTTGCGCAGATGTCAAGTAATTTATCGAGTTGCCAACTCTACCTTGTTTTGGGGAATGTAGGGAAAGCGTGGATGTTTCAGGGAGGTCCGATATATCGGTATGAAAGTGTCGTGTCGAATGTCGAGTAGTTAAGTTGTTAGATATATTGCTGGAACATGCAATAAAGTATATAAATAAAATACACTAAACTTATACAGGCTGATGTTAACACATGGTACTTAGTTTAACCCACACGTTTCTCATTACCCAAGTGACATAGTACATAATTTAAACAAAATATGAGACGATTTTTTTACAAAAATAGTGTTTTTAGTTTTCACGATTTTTGGGCATTCCATATAGATACGAGTATTTTTACCGCTTAGCTGAACTTCAGTTCGGTTCGGGAACACAAAAGACCCGGTATCTTTAAGAATTGATCAAAAGCCTTGAAACCTAAAATCGCGATTTCTGACAAAACTATCCTCCAGTTTTTGTTCAAACTTGGTATAATATTACTTGGGGTGGTTAAGAAAATGTGGTTTAAATTAAATACTATGTGTCAATATCACCCTGTATAAAGTATACCATATATACAAAAAAAAAAAACAAATAAAATAATTAAAACTAAAGGCATGATAACAATTGTCAGTCTTATCGTTAGCTGCGATCTTTTTCAGGAAGTCTGTCAGTGCAGTCATAATATCTCGAGGAGTCGAGCGGCGTGTTAGTTTTTTTTTTCATCGAATGACGAGACGATCGTACCCTTTGCCTGGTTGTAAGCGATACAACCGCTCATGACACCATGAATTATAAAACAATTGGTTGTCATTCCACTGCGCTCGCCGTCCTGATGCATAAGATTTTAAAAGTCTCATTATTTCCGGGAAGTTATTATAGCTACATCTTTCACTAGCTGATTCTTTAAAAGACATTACTAAATTTTTTATCAGGTAACATCTACTTACTTTAGTTTGCTAGTATAAAAATACATAATCGTGAACTGATCATTTTCAAATAACTACAACTACACATAATTTGAAATTACTGAGCATACTTGTGAGCAACTGGTGGTAGGTCTCTCATATGTGCGAGGCCATCTGGGTAGGTACCACCGCAATGTCTATTTCTCCCGTGAAACAACACTGCTTAAATGCACTGTTGTGTTTCGGATTGAAGGACAGTGTAGCCAGAGCAACTACTGGACATATTGAGACTTAACATCTTATGTCTCAGGATGGCGAGCGCAGTGGAATGTTTCTACTGTTTATGAGCGGTCGTATCGCTTACCATCAGGCGAACGGCTTGCTCGTCTCGCCATTCACTGCAATAAAAAAAAAAAAAAACTTATAATATAACATACTTGAAATACTTAACTCATAATGTTTCGGGGAGTCGAGCGCACTGTCATTAAAATCTGCATATATGGCATTTCATACGACGCATACCTAGTCTGTAGTATAAGTTTCGAGTATTTCTGCTCTATACAGTATGATAAAAAACTGTAACCTATCCAAAACGCGTATTTCGGTATCTCAATTGTAGCAATAAAAATAATACGAAAAAACAACTGAAGTATAACATGATTATTGTAAGCTTAGATAATACACATTTTAGTATCAATATTACTTTAAAATCTAGCGATTTTTTTCATTCTGACCATAACAACACACTCTCTAACAATTCTGAAACGTTGCGCTGCACGTTGCTTATATTATATTTATATTTTATTTATTTTTTATGTTTTTACTAGATCGACACACCATCGGTGTGCCACCGATGAAGTTATGTTGTTTTATATATAGGTATCGTGCAGGGTGACAAGCCTTTATATGCGTATACACTATTAGTATTAGTAGTAGTATTGCTTGTTACGAACGCGGTTGTCAGTAGTGTAATGTGAGTTTCCGTATTTTTAAAAGTTATTTTTTTACCATTTTATATGTAATGGATCTTTTAAACACACATTAATTATGTCTTATGACACCTTTATCAATTGGATAGTTTTAGGTAACCCTTTTGACACTTATAATCAGTCTATTAAACAAAATCAGACGCTCAAAACAGCACATGAAATAGATATACAATCATCATCATTCTCATCTCGCAGGAATTCTACTGCTGTACATAGGCCTCCACCAAGGATTTCCACGTCGATCTGTTGGAACCGGCATGCATCCATCGACTTCCTGCAACTTTGGCTAGGTCGTCCGTGCACCTTTTTATGGATTTTGTGGCAGAATAAAAGTTGGAGTCGGGTGGTAAAAAAAAAACAAATATAAACATCCACCATAAAACATGTAGTTTATTTTATTTTAATTAGTTATATTGTATAAGCATAACAAACAACTATAATTAAATCCATCTCATATCCAGGGAATAGACGAATCTTTTCCCTCAACAAATACGCGATGCAGCGAATTTCATACTATCCATCGTCCCAGTTGGAGCACATTCATTCTAAACCCTTTGTATAGCGGTGAGAAATTCCCCCGGGCTACGGATCAAAGTTGCAATCCATTCGTGTATGTTCACTTACAATTTGCACCGTAATTGTGTAAAGGTGTTGTGTACCGTTTGATTCCTCATTCGATGTTAATCATTTGTTAGTAATGCATTGGCGGTTTGGTTGTGGAATCACTCGGTTATTCTGGACTGCCTTTTAATTAACGAGCCATGAACTCGCTACTTTGGTTTCGGTCCATATCGTTTTGAGCAAACGGATTTAGTAGGTGCACAATCATCGTATTATTTGCAGGTAAATTAGTTCGGAGCTCCTAATAGCTGGAGGTAATCGATTATCGCAGCCAAAATTAATTTTCGAGATATTACTGGTGCGTAATTTTCTTTGACTTTTCGGAGTCATATGAGTATTGATAGTCAATAATCATGTATTTTAATGGTAAAGGAAAAAATTGTGAGGAAACCTGTATACTATAGCAATGTGTAAGCATGTATGTGGTATGTATAATAATGCCAACCTGCATTAGGTCAGCGTGGTGGTCTATATGCCAAACGATTTTTAATCGTACTCTAGAGTTTAGAGGAGGCTTGTACTCTGCAGTGGGACGTACATATATGGGCTGATACAGAATTTTCTTAGAGATGAGTACTCTCAATATTGATCACTGTGACTAGATTTTGGCAAACTAGATGATAAGACCGTCGAATATCGTACTCCTTGATTGAAAGCTATGTTAGTTCTATAGTCTTCGTGAAACACGACCAAACTATCTTAGGACGTTCCTAATGGACGGATGTTCCGTTCATTTTTTATAGTAATAAATGGCGAGACGAGATTGCCATTCACCTGATGGTAAGCGATACGACCGCTCAGTGACGGTAGCAAAACCAAACAACCCCTCGATACCAAAGAAACGCTTAGTTTTCCACCGCCCTCGCCATTTTGAAACATATAATGTTCATTAGTTTCATTATTTTCAGTTAAGTTATGTATTATGTTCACTCTGGTTATAATGTCCTTGAAACCGGAAGACAACTTTGCATTTATACTGCTGTTTGGTAATGTATACTCCTAACCAGTTTCTTTACACTAAAGAGATATGAGATGCTCTTTTTTTTATATACCTGCTAATTATTCTTATTCTTCAGCCACACGAAGACCACAGTCAAACATAGAGCTTCCTCAAATATATCTATTGGGAGTTTTTTGAAGCGGCCTGCATTCAGCGACTCCCTGCAACCTATTAAATTTATGCTTTATCA
The DNA here is from genome assembly GCA_023078785.2 of Hyles euphorbiae. Classification (NCBI taxonomy): domain Eukaryota; kingdom Metazoa; phylum Arthropoda; class Insecta; order Lepidoptera; family Sphingidae; genus Hyles; species Hyles euphorbiae. The sequence continues at coordinate 5,711,342 of CM041056.1, read as the reverse complement.
GAAGCTATCCATATCCTGAATCAAGCTAAGAATTAAACAAGTTCGAAACATTTTATATCTTGTAATGGGACTAAAAGAAAAGGGATACCAAACACTACATCCATACATTGTGTGCGTGTGAAAGAGATGATACGAAGACATCATTAAACTCCCACTCTTTAATATATTATACAAAATTTGCCGCATGTTAGAAGCTACTTAAACACTGTTCTGCCAGGAATGTTTTATTTAAATAGTTTTTGTGTTTATACGTGAAATAATACAAAAAAAAAAACAATTATAATCAAATGTGCCATTGTGCGGTATAACAGACTAACATCAGCATTAAAAAATTGCCCACAAAAGAATTACCATTTAGTTATTCTACAGCTGTTCAACGCAAAAACATTCCTTTAAATATCCAATTGTGTTGCTAATAGGGTCATCAGCCTTTCATACATTGGTTAAAAGGGTAGCGTGCATGCCAATACCACGGGTCGGAATGCGGGGAACGCCAAGGTCCGTGCTACATCCTGTAGGAACTCTTAATCCGTCCTCTGGTATTTGGTACGGGATAAATTCTTTAGCTATTTGTTCTGTTTGACCAGTTTTCGGTTGGCGATCATTTTTTGTATCGCCTTGTGGTAAAAGGTAGGAGAGGTGTTTGTAAAATACTATTTTTATCTAAATGGAAAAATTTGAGTAAATTTTCTTCCGACTACCTTGGTGTGTAGTTGTACTACGGTAAACTAACATAGCTGAGGTCTTGGGTTAGAATCCCGGGTCGGGTAAAGTGATATTGGATTTTTCTAATCAGTCTGGAGTCAGAAATGTGTGCCTGATATGGCAACAGGCTTGCCTAGGACGTGGCTCGTGAACGAAATGTGGGACGGGTCCTGGTAGCACCTCGGCCTACTTTTTTTTAAATTGCCCTTAATGTCAAGTAAAGAATGCCATTCGCCTGATGGTAAGCGATACGGCCGCTCATGAACGGTAGCAAAACCAAACAACACCTTGAATTACAAAGCGTTGCATGGCATGCCACTGCGCTCGCCATCTTGAAACACTAATATCTCAAAATGTAAAGTTTTAATATGTCCAGTAGTTACTCTTGCTACAATGTCATTCAATCCGAAACACAGCAGTGCATTTACACTGCTATTTGGAAGGAGAAATAGACATTGGGGTGGTACCTACCCAGGTAGCCTTTCATATATCAGAGACCTACCACCAGTAAACTTCTTCTGGGAAAAAGGCGTGAGTTTGTGTATGTATGTTAAAAAAATTGAGGAATCTGTCAGCCAGAATTATCTGTTGATATCTTGTATCGAAGCTTTATGAGTTTCTTGTGGAGACAATCTGATCTATAAAGAATCTAATCCCTAAAGAAAATAATTAGTAAGGATATAAGTTGAAGTAGATTATAAACATTCCTCCACTTCTTTGTATACCAAAGTGGGAAACAAGATATTGAACTGAAATGTAAAGAATAATCGTCATTTAATTAACGTCCGTGGGACTTTTACTTTCTCAAAATAAACATGTTTTAGTTATAGGAAGCAAACCAGTAAACAGTTCACCTGATGGGGATTATAGCCGCCCATGAACATTTGCAAAGTTATTATCATTATCTTTTGAATTCAACACCAATTTGTAAATGTACCGAAAAATATTGAAAAAGTTAAAAGAGTAGGTACTAGAATCAAGACACGGTTTTGTGTTGCATTTCTTGTTATAAGTGGGACTTGATTTTTGTGCTGATACGGCAAAAATACTGTACTATACGTGATATTAAGTGCAGCGCTGTCTACAGTATAGACTGCTTAGTGAACATTTCTGGAGTCTATAAGCTGTCTTTATATGAAATGCGTCTCCCTTTTTTTCCGCCTACCCTTATCCCTCACTTTTTTCCATAGATGCGGTAAACAATCACACAGGTAACCTGATGGTAAGTGATCACTGCTACCCATAATTATATGTAACACTTGGACCATGGATGAGATGCCGGACTATTAAATTAGGAGGGGAGCGGTAAGGAAAAAAGATAGGAAGAAGAAAGGGGTATTAAGCATCAATAAAACATCAATAGCAAGAATATTGAGAATGGCGTATATTTTCTGGATCTTGTAATTATGCAAACATATTAACAAAGTAGAATAGTTATCCGACTGTCGTCTTTTATAAAGATTTCACATTTTTAGAATACTTAAAAATGTTTGTGTATAAATCTATTATTTGAACCTATCGCGATCATTTTGGACCGAAATCGTTTCAGCTGTCCTTGAGTTTTCCGCTTAGCAACACATCTAGTCATTCATTGTTACTCAGATTTCGGTCTTAAGATCTGCCTTATTTGGCGTTCGTAGAAAACGTATTTAATTGTTGATGTCTGTTGAAACTTTGAGAAACAGTTTAAAATACACTTTGACTTCTTTATTACAGTCTAAAAATAAATTGATTTCTTCAAACATCTCCAACTGTGAATTTTATTACTCTGATTACAATTAACAATGGGTGACTTTTAATTAATTGCCAGTGAGCCGAGTTATAAACAAAATATATCTGTTGAGGATTTAAATGTTAATGATGTTTTCCTTATTAGACATGATAGTTTTATTTGACTGAATTTATTTATTTTATAAATTTATACATTTTAGTCCCAGATTTTTTAATTAATGAATGAAAAATATATGGGTTCGTTTACGTGATTCCTCTATCGGTAAAAGTAATTATTGTGAAAAAAGCTTAGATAAAATGCGCATTTAGAAATTATTTTTTATAGGGTATGAATTCTGCTAATGTGTATTTGTGTGTGTATTGAACCAGTGTGGTATACATTCTATTCTAATATGTATAACCTAAGATGGGGCTTCCAAACTTATTTGTATTGAGACGTCCTCAACAATTTCCTATTTTTCAACGACGCCTTGGATCTAGTCAACTCCCTCCCCCTTTCTCCCGCACTCCATAGGCCAAAACTGCCAACCAGATTAGATACTAGCCTAATTCAACAGGTTATTAGGTGTACCTAATTAGACATATTTGAAAACTAATGACGCATCCCGGCTTCGCCTGAATGCAGGTATGTATGTTTTAAATCCCCTCCATACCAAAACATGTTTTTTTTCTTCGTGCAATCTATTGAATACCTCAACTCGACGTAACTATCTTCTCGTCTCCTTTCTTTTCTAACATGATCTATCCTGCTCAATTCCGTCACTTCCCGCTCCGTCCCGTTCTTTCTCGTCTTATCCCGTATCCCGTCCTATCAGTGTTTGGGGACATTTGGCTTAAATTAAACACGATATATCAATATCATGCGGGATATGCTGAATTATTATTTTCTCTCCATCTCTATTTTTTAATAACAAGAAGACGACGGCTAAACATATTCGTAGGCTTTTAAAAACTTCTATAGCTACCCATTGTAATAATTATCATCGACCTACACAATATAACCCAATTTCAAGTAACAGGAAAATCTCTGCAATTGAATGCTCTGATAAAGATAAACAGCGGCTAAAGCAGATGTCAAAACAATTACGCGATATTTCAAGTGCGCTCCAAAGAAATCACTTCGAAGGGGTGCGAGGATTTATTGCTTCAGCAAATTTACTCCAAGGGTACTAGGTACTACGGGAACGCGATTTAACATCACGTACTGATCTCGCAATCTCAAGTAATTGTTCGTTATTTTGACAGCATACGGGTTTGAGTGGACTGGATTAGTTTTCGAGTTGAGTTTCTTCTTGAAAGTACAAAAATATTTTTGAATCTGTTAAATTGTCGCTATAGTTAAATAAGGTTATGTTTGGCATATAGAAAGAAAGAAAGAAAGGCACATTTATTTGTCACACAACACAACGGACACACTCGATTAACAATATGTTATATCAATTGTAATTCAATGTCGTGTGCTTCTTTAATTGACATTCATATTATTGATTTGATTCCTTTTTCTTATATATCTGTAATGCTATTCATGTGTTTGCTGTTGACGTAACTATTTTTAATAAAATAGAAATAAAAATATTATAATGTATTAATATTTTATTAATGGCATAGTTGTACTAGACTTTAGGCAGAATATACAAACATTGCAATATAGCGGGTACTCTGTTTACAAAGCAATACATCAGAGGCGAATCACTTTGTCACGCAAAAAAAATCCAACTCGGAATTTTGTTAAAAAAACCTTTTAAACCCTAAAAACAAACAGCTCACAAGGTGAATTCAGCGCTTAAGTAATAGAGGTACATTTGGCAACGCAAATAAATGTAACCCCAGACTAATGTAAAAAGGGAAAGGACGGCCCACCGTCAAACCCGTGAGTAAATGCAAACGACGTGACTGTGGAAATATTGAACGTGGCAGCGACACGGTGGAAAACGGGTTTACAATGGACTAACGACACGGCAACACACTAATAAAAATACACGAATCTTCCCAATGCTGGGCACGGGCTTCTCTACAATCGAGAGTACGATTGAGAGTAGTTAGGCTATAAAGTCCACCACTCTGGCCGAGTGCAGGTTATGTATGGTGGTATGCAGGTTCCCTCACGATGTTTGCCTTCGCAGTTGTAGTGCATGGTGATTGACTATCAATACACATTACACACATAACTCCGTAAAGTATGAGGTGTACCCTGGGATCTGAACCCGTGACCACCATGAATATGTTGGCTACCGCAGCTGGCTCATTACCAGCAGGCCTCTACGCATCAGTACAATTTTAAAAAGTTCGCGAAATCTCCCGATTCCACAGATTTAGTGGCGTCACCCAGCGTGCATCCAATGTACCCGCACAACACAAAAGGCAGGCTATTTTTATCCAACTTCCCTGTGACAGCCTCCGTCCACACATCGTGGTGCGGTTTTCCTTTCAATTCTGCGCGTGATTAAAACGTCGATTTATTTTTATACATGGTTTGATTGGCTATGGGGCGATTGTCAATGCTCCACTTTTTACACACGGATAAACACATAAGTACATGCAATTTGTATTTGAAATACTCCGAATGGAGATCGTATTTTTATATATCCATTTAATAGGGAATGTAAGTAGGGACTTACTTTTATAATTAATTGATACGCATGACTCTTTAGTAAATATACTATTACATAAAATGAAAAAAATAAATGAAAAAATTATCTACCCTCATCAGTGCAAAGTTTAATTACTTACATGTTTTTTTACATTTTATTTTATTTTCGTCGAAGATTTTTTAAATACCATAGCATCAAAGATTTTTTGCTTTTTAAAAATTCATCAGAGCTCATAGTGGTACAGGTTCCCTAGAACAAGTTTCATAATTGATTACTAACAAGTTGATTTTTCGTGAGTAGCTTCCTTTTGACTAGACGCCCAACTTTTTCCTTACAGTAACGTTGGTAAATGGTAGCTTAGTAGGGTAGCAAGGATAAAACATGTCGATTTGACGAATTTTTAAAATTTATTAGTAACCGAATTTTTCTTTGTTATTATCGAGATAATTATCTAAATAACGTGAAAAAATATTTTATCTACTAAATATAAGGTTTTGTCACAACAGTCCCCCCTCTCCAACATGTAATTCCAACGTACTAGAAAGCGCAAGTGTTTTTACCAGTCCGTAAGTTCTTGTAAGGAGATTGGAAAAAATCCTTATTCTTTTTTTTAAAGCGGTGACAGGAAGGTATTTTCCTAGTTACCTTTTATCCTTGAGAAATTCTCTCAATGTTTTTTCAAGATAGCGTTTAAGTATTTGATTTCACTTGTTTGCATTCAAATGGCAAAGGGTGTCCTTTATAATTCACAATTGTTTATATATTATGTTACTGTTCTAACGACTGAATATATAGGGTGTGAATTGTGAGGTCCCAAATTTGATATCCAAGTAGAGAATTAGTTTTCAACTTAAATATTCTAAATACCTAAAAATTAGCCTTTTTTCACATACTTTATATACTAAATTCGTGCATGGAATTGTCACATAGTTGGTTGCCTCACGATGTTTTCCTTCATAATTAAACCTACTTGGTTTTTCTTTTTTCATATTGCGTGAGAGGCCGTCTGGGTAAGTGCTACCGCAATGTCTATGTAACCCTAACAGCAGTGTAAATATAATGTTGTGTTCTAGTTTAAAGAACATTGCAGTCAAAGTAACAATTGGACATATTGAGACTTAACATCTTATGTCCCAGGATGGCGAGTACCCATGCCAAGTGCTGGATAGTAATTCGGGTGATGTTTGTTTTTGCTATTGTCCATGAGCGGTCATATCGTTTGCCATCATGTGAATGGCACGAATCTTGAACGAATGAAACGTACAAAGCGTCAGGCGAAATGCAAATATTCTAGCACCTCTGCATACCCCTTCTGGAAAAAAGCATGAGTTTATGTATGTATGTATTTCAATATACTGGTTATGACCCAGTGATGTGGCTCTTGCTAAACTAAGTAAATTCTTGCTTCAGTATAATAATATATTTTTCAAAAACAAAATCTATCCTTATCTAGATTCATTACGATTAAGTAGGAATAATTATACTTATTCCGCTTTATAAATTGACTTCATTAATATTCAGTAGGGAAGCGGGACGCGTTTTGTTTGTGTATATTAACGAAGAACAAAAGATATTTAAATTTGAAAATCGCCGTCCATTTTAAATAATCAATTTATTATGAAAGCGTAAGGGCTTGGACGCGACATATTGAATAGACAGTTGACCTCGATATTAACCCTGTTTTTTATTTTGGAAAATTACTGTGGCGTATGTGCGTGGTGGCCTGTTGGTAAACGGACTAGACGCGACTGCCAACATGTTCACGGTGGTCGCGGGTTTGAATGGCAGGGCACCTCTGAGTTTTCGGAGTTATGTGTGTATTGATAGTTAACGCACTAGAACGGTGAAGTTAAACATCGTGTGGACACCTGCATAACATAGCCATATTAAAAAAAGAATAGGTTATGGTAAAATCTACCAACTGGCACAAGGTCGGCGTGGTGGACTATACGGCCTAACCCTTCTCAATCGTACTGTCGAGAGGAGGCCCGTGACCAGTGGCTGAATTAATACAGTATAGATCTTTCCACCTGCTAATTTTATTAATATCCTATTTGTCCAACAAAACCTATAATCCTCTGACGATACAAGTAATTCGCAGTTAATAAGCTTAGATTCGGAATCGAGGCCACGGCTGAACTCCTGGGAATATTTTCTCATATATATGTCATTTCACCGCGTCGACATGAAACCATGCGGCGTATCCGACGAAAATGCCGCGCCTGCAAAATAACATGTAAATTTTTTCATTCCCCGTTTGCTGCGAATGGCATTCATCATAATATTACTTATCATTACAGAGTATTTTGAAACAAAAGAGCCACATCAATCATTGTCTGAGTGCAAAAAACGTATGTTGCCCAAAATGTACGTTTAAAAGGTTTTCTTTGCTTGTGGAATAATGAAGGGCGGTGTGTGTGGAAAATTACATTACTTTTTTTCGATATTTTTTTTACGCACGTGCTATTTTCGAGGAAAAGGAATAATGAGTTAAAGTTTAAAGAGCTCACCACAGTTACGCAGTAGATAAATTGACTAGGTTGTTTGTATTGCTAAAATGTTATTTTTTTTTTGCAATTAATGACAAGACACTTATACCGTTTGCCTGACAGAAAAACTAAACAACACCTTGAATTACAAAGCAATGCTTGGCATTCCATAGCGCTGGTCATCCTGAAACTTGAGATTTTAAGTTTTAATATGTCCAGTAGTTACTTTGGCTACAATTTAAACCGTAAAATAACAGTTCATTTACACTGCCATTTGGCGCGAGAAAGTAACATTGCCGTGGTGGCATCAGTAAAAAACTAGGGGGTTGGTGCCCTATATGGCGATAGGTTCACACCTTCTCACATCATAGGACATAAAACAGGCGGCACTTGCCTGGGAAAAAGTTTACATATGCATGTTTTTTACTCATACTCAAAAAGACACCCACTCTTTTGCAAAAACATTAAACTTAAACTTGCATACACCTTAACTGTCAGCTTAAAATTATTACATTTCTGCTTATCCCCGCCTCACTTCCGCGTTGTATCTCTGTGCATCATTATTCATACATACACAAGAAAATATCATGTCTTTTATAAAGCGGAATAAACGTCTGTCTGTTTGTGCCGTGAAATATCTCGAGACATGGTTTAAAATGAATTTTGTAGGAAAAATGTTATTTGTAGTGAAGACAACTTGTTCTTTACTAACTTTGTTCTACATTTCTATGATTATGAAGAAATGAATTTAAAGTATGACTTTTTTAAAAGCAGTTTTTTGGTTTTATTTTACAGAGCAACTCTTTTAATTAAGTTATTTGATAGGTCGCAATAAATTGATACTGAGAATTAAGGCTCGGTCAGCCTAGCCTCTTGAAAAACATTGATTTGTTAAACTTAAAATTTATTTACGCGAACAGAAATAAATACGAATTGAAAACGATATCCATAAACTCGGAAGGACTTTTATTTTTACCTCCAAATCCTCTTTTATTCGTGAAAATTCAAAGAGCCTTTTATATAAAATATCCAGAAGCAATATGCGTATTGCTTTCTCTCGCTTTTCTTCAATGAGTAAGATTATCAGACTCCGTCACTCCATTTTTTCCTTCCCTAGTTTAATCCAATTTCAGAAGCTGAGAATGCTTTCAACATATACATGTTGTTGGTATTTGAAATCGATCGGGTTACTGTCAGAGGTCTGTTGTATCATAGAAACAAATAAACAATATTTTTGTCGTTTCAATCACCTTACGGCATCGTCTTAATATAGTAAATGCTCTAATGATTTTGTTAGCCTAGACTAGAATCCTAGACGGGGCATTCCACTTTCAGTAAATATATTAATTTTTAAATTCTATATATTATATAATTTAGAACAATTGCTATCTTTGCCTAGACCTATCAATGATAAAACAGTAACCAAATATTATTAATATATTTTACTTTTAATTTCTCATGTAACATAAGCACCATAGTGTCGATCCTTTACTGTTTTGCCCAACCCTATCCACAATACAACCGTAAGCCTACACATGTAATTTTAATCAGAAAATGCAATAATGTAATGTAATATTAATTCGATTGGTGATATAACCGTGTTAAGAGGGCGAGCGTGGTGCATACAAATTAACACCCAGCACCGGATTTATAACATTACCACAATTTGTGAAATACTCCGGGAAGGTCGTTCGTTTCGGTAAAACCGCAGCGACCAGGTGTGACGGGATCGTTTTGATAAATAGTTCCTGAGTTGCATTCTGCAGTTCCACTGTTTTATAGTTTAGTATCTACTGAATATTTTGGGAATATCTTTTGATTTTGTTGTACTAGATAGGAAGGTGTAGCAGTCGACTGAACAAAAACCAAGCAAATATTACGAGACCAATCACGAAGGCACGCACGATTTACGATTTTAGATTAGTCTTTCTCTTTTTTCAACCACAGAATATCACCTGCTGAACTCAGGCCTCCTTAAATAGTTCTGTAGAAACTTGTTGGAAGCGGTCAGCATCCAGCATCTTTCTACAGCCTCATGAAAATGGTTATTCGTGGAAGCTGATGACCAACGCTTTGTTGTAACATTAAATATAGGAGAGAAGAGAACAGTATCTGGGGTGTCTACTGTGTTCCATAAGTATATTTTTTCTTTTCGCCTTTTCGCGGACTCTTATCGTTTCTGAACACTTCTGACTTGTATAACGATATCTCAGATTTCTAATCAAGGTTTAGGTGCGGTCAATTTCTTATTCCAAATCTGATTTTTATATCCAGCTCCTTTTAGTCTTTACGATCAGAAATAGCTCCATCTACTTGTAATATCAGGGTATTAAAATAGATACATAAAATATAAATAAACTAAAAATCCTCATTACCGTTATAATTTTTCAAATTCCAAGCAGCGTGTTTTATAAATGCGAACTGTTTAAAATAATTTACCATTTTGGCATGTTACAAATATTGTCATTTCAAGCCGGTAATTATTCAAGTTGAAAAATCGCAGTGCAGCATTTAAGTTATTCGCTGCTATTTGGTTTAAGTGCTCCGTTACTTAGCAGTGAATCTGTTAAGCTGTTTGAGGGTGGATTAGACTTGTATATAAGATTGCCTTGCATACTACTTTTAGGAGTTGGGTGGTAAATTTTCGAAGTGGAAAACATCGCTGTGTCATTAAAGCTACAGTTTGAATAGGTCGATTTCAGAAAACGGTATTACTATAGAAAATTTATGGAAGGCGGAATAGTTATTATAGATCTTAATAAAAAATACAAAAATGCAAACATAAAAAATAAAATACTATAACAAACACAAATATGAAGAAAAACAAAAATTTGAGACGGACAGAAATTTGTGACATTTGTGTTTTTTTTATTTTCTTCTTTACCTTCATTAATTATTATATACCTGCCTCCATCTCTCTGCCCTTCCACAAGGTCTATGGGTGGAAAATGGCATTGGACATTAAGCCCTTCTGTACTACATATTTAATTGTATTAGCTTTTTTTCGCTTTAGGCGATCCTGTTTCGATTCCGGTTTGGTCCTGTGATTAAGATTATCGGACACCTTCTAACTAGTGTTAATATTTTCGCATTTGCTCGAGTCGTGACGAATGTAAACTGTTAAAAAACTCATAGTAGTGAGTTATCCTGTGCCACGTTTTACCTGTCTGTTTCTGGTATCAAATGATCATCATCGTTATCATCGCTTTCATTCTTCGATCTTATAGTTTTACATTGTTGTTTTGTTTTATACCTTTGCTTTGTTTTATAAAAATAAAAAAAATATATAATTAAACAATAAGTCCATATACAGTGCGATATTTTTGATGACGGTATCGTTTCCTGAAGCAGTGATTTGCAGGATTTCTTCCTTTGCGATTGTTGCTCGACATATTATGCTCTTTGTTCTTCTTTATGTAATATTCTATTAGTATTTTATATATTCATTATTTGTATTCAATTTTCCTTTCTTAATATCCCGAACTCGCGCACTGCACTCTAAGGCTTGGCTGCGCCGCGCGCCGCCATGCCATGGCAGGGTCGACATGTGATGTTATAACGTGTTTTGATAACCAGGTAGCACATATGAATACGTCTGTCTCCAATGATAACTGTTTATTCACTAACTCATAAATTCACATGTAGGTACACCACCACACCACTAAATAAATAATTAAAATTATTATTACACAATTCCATTTCTAAGCTCTATTTTCCAAAGAATTTAGCAACAAAGCCAGATTTAATGAAAATATTTGACATAGATTCTCGCATTGCAATGGACACCCAGATTTCCATTCAACGTGGAACTTAAATAATCCGTTCGCTATTCTTCATACAGACAGACAGACCCCGGCGATTAGATCATGAGGTATGTTCAAAAGCTTACTAATGTTCTTGTTAGTTTGTTCAAATGAAAATATATAAGGTTTCCATAAAATAGATGTGATTAAGCGGTGTTCGTGGATGGAATTGGTAAAAAGATTAATTAATTGAATACTAGTAATCTTATTATTTAACTGGCAGTACGGGCTTTTACCCGTGAGGTTCTGGATCGAATCCTTAAAATGTACGTATGTAATATAGATATTACGAACGACTTAGAACTAGAAAATAAATTGGGTTAATTTCTAACCTACGGTTTTGAGATGCAGGAATTACGTGTCACTGATATTTAGAAGAACATCGTTAGGTTTCTAAATTAAACGAAGTTGAAATATGACGTGCCCATTACTTTTTTTATAGCGCAGTTTAAAATTGATAATTTTCTTTAAATTTCTTGTTTAAAGGTTGTCACGAGTATTTGCCGCCGATGTATGATACTACAAATAATTTCTTTATTTGTTTGAGATAGCAAAGCTACATGTGGTGTCAATTTATCATTTAATATTTTCAAGGTTCTCGTATGGTATGGCAAATTGCCTATCTAATATTTATTTGATGTAACTGAGATGTGTATCCATCGATTTTTTTTTTTTTCAACTTTATTATCGATGAGAAGAATCTATCTCTTGTCAATCGCCTTTGTCGTCTCATTGTATCGTATATTTATATTAAGAATTTATCCGAACCGTCTAACCAAATGCGCCTGGAAGGCTGTCATTTCCTGTCACAATAGCCCACTGTAGCGGTACAAAAGGATTCTATCTAAATATTCTATCTCCACACCAGGACAAATGTTTACTTGGTCCACATGTATTTGGTTCGAATTGGTGTTTGTGAGCCCGAAAGGTCTCTCGTAGTTTTTGATCTCCAAGACCAATATATCCAAACTGCGGCCGAAAATGAAGCCAGGCTGTAGTGTAAATGACATCAGATAAAATCCAACATTGTTTTTGCAAAAACAATTTTTTTTCTTATCCCCGTATTTGCGTTGTTACCCATTTATTTTTAAATACACTATTTTATGCAATACAACCAAAACAGAATGATATTTTAAAAAAAGTTCACGTTTTTTTGCGATGTTTTTAATTGTGTCTGTAATCACTAAAACCTGGCTCCGTTTTCGGTCGAAGTTTAGATATATCCTGTATATATTCATTCGCTTCCCGCTGTTCATATAAAAGCATAAATCTTTAATACTATTCGACGAAATTTTATATACTTTCCATAAATAAATACAATTAACAGTCACATGCATAGTTCTGACACCACATTCAAATCAATTAAGTCTTGTGTCGTGGGTATCAGAAACTACGAGAGACTTTGCGGTCGCACTAACACCCAGACGCCAAACAAATATTTGTAGGCCACACAAACATTTGATTCGATGCGGGGATCGAACCTGCGATCTCTCATGTTATATACATACATAAACTCACACCATTTTCCCAGAAGGTGTAGGTTGAGTTGCCTGGACATCCACTTTCGTTTCGCAATCGGCGAGCATAAATAGATAGAGTGATTTCAGAGAAAAGTTGTTTTGTATATTTCGAGCACGCTGAGCCGGGTCGCTAGTTTATTTATATTTCAACGTCATAACAGGAAGGTATGCATTTATTCCTCGTGTACTACATGAAACATTGGTGTTACCATAAAACTGCAAATGGCTCGTTGGTCCGCAACATTATTATGTCACATTGAAACATAAACTTGAATGGTTACTGCGAAACCGTTTATTTTTTCCACTTGAATGAAACATTTCATTTCGTGCGGGTGAGAATGCATGTGCGTGAAATATTTTATTCACTACCATGTCTCGTTTTATAATTAAGGGATTTGTAACAATCTGAGAGCGTGGTCTGCTGGTAATGCTTGAAGCATTCGAGAAAGGTTCGATTGGAGAACTGACTTTTCGAAGTTACATGTATATAGTAAAATACCACATGCTTTATGCAACTCATCCTACTTGTTTTCCTTTCTGATTAATTTCGCGGGTTAAAGACAAGCTAGTGGCCCAGAGAGACATACCGAGCTCCGGAGCTCGGTGCGAATACTTCGTGTGCCACTTTCGATCCTACTGACCGGAGTTGCAGTGGTGGTTGAGGGAGGGAAAGTCTACCACATGCTTTAAGGCCGCATCCAGGAAGACAGCGAGGTGGCAGCGACAGCACGACCACAAATTACGAAGCAATGCTTGACAGTCTACTGCGCTCATCATCTTGAGACATAAGATCATAAGGCTCAATATGTCAAATTTGGCTACAGTGTCTTACAATCACACAATATAACTTTTACTGCTGTTAGGCGGGAAAAATAGACATTGCAGTGGTACTTACTTACGCAGCCCCTCGCATATGAGAGAGCTACCACCAGTAAAAAGTGTTCGCTGTGTCCCCTCTAGTATAATATCTCAATTTAGGAGAATTAATTTCTCACTGAACTTCATAAAACTGAAGAAGATGGTCGGTAATAACAACTCTCATTAGCGATAATTTGTAGACTTGATGTTCCGTTCTCATATTCCCAATTTATATCACAAATAATATCCTTGCAAGCCGATAGATCTTTAATCCGAATCCTTTCAATTAATATCAAAGAGAGTTTCCGCGGTCGGCTCCCAACTGTATGGATTACCGTCAACAGCTTTGATGAAAGTGGATAGTCGAAAATGTATACGTATGTTTGGTAAATATTTTATTTAAATCATATTTTCACTTCATTTTTGGTATACAGACTGATGTGCTGCAGTACAATTACAATACTGAGGTCTCGGTTCAAATTCCGGGCCGAGCATAGTGATATTGGATTTGTCCATTCATTACCAGCCCGGAGTTAGAAATTTGTGCATGATATGGCGATAGGCTCGCCCCTATCATATCGTAGGACGGAACATACATGGCAAAATGTGGGTGTCCTGATAGCTCATATACCTACCCGTTCTGGGCAAAAAGGAGTGAGTTTATATGTATATATGTATATATTTTATATCAGTAAGTAGGTCGCAAGTGTATGTTGGTAAATATTTGATTTCAACCATATTTTCATCTAGTTCATTTTTACTATACAAAGTAATTTTACATTAAGAAGCGACGCTTTAATGAATTTTACTGTTTATTCGAAAAATGCAAAAGCTATGGCGATGTGATTTAATTTATTTTGAAAGTATAATTATGAATAAATATCTGATCTTGTACCTCTACAATTGAGAAATTGCTTAGGTCATTTCTCATACAAGTTATTTTTTCTCACGCCCTTTCCTTTCCCGTTCATAACATCTTCCCATCCCGCTCCTTACCAGATCTGATGTGCCGGCAACACATTTATGACCCAAGAGTTGTGGATGTTCATGGATGACCTGTCATCAGGTGACCTATGCGCTCGTTTCCCGAACCTGTTATATAAAAAATACAATGTGGATTACTCATCCACATAAATTATTAATACATTTTCAATCTATGTCTATGGATCTAACTATTCTCAATCTTACTCTCGATTGTAGAGGAGGCCCGTGCATTGCAGTGGCACGTTTATGGACTGATACAACAATACAATACTATGACATAAGATGCAAGTTTCAATATGTCCAGTAGTTACTCTGGCTACAATGTCCTTCAACCTGACACACAACAGTGCATTTAAACTACTGTTTGGCGCAAGAAATAGACATTACGGTTGTACCAACCCAGATCGACTCACTCATATGAGAGACCTACCGGTTCCTTCAACATTAAATTATGTGGTATTTGTTTAAGAAGATTTTAATTAGATACACATACATATGCTCACGCCTTTTTTCCCAGAAAAGGTAGGCGGAGGTGCTATCAGGACAACTACATTTAGCCTTGATTTAACAAGATTGTATACCAAATAATACTCCAAAATAAAGGAAGCAAAAGAATTTCTTATGTTAAAACAGAAAAGGTCCGCAGCTTAAATGTCTAATGCGGCGTAAATTGGCTCCTCTCAAAATTTACGTACGAGAATACAACGAACGGGGATGGTATTTCCTCCCCTACGTAATAAAACTGTGAAGAAGTTAGCACCTAATGAAGTATTAAGTGAATTGAAAAATCCGGGGTTGATGAACGGCCTATTAGGACAAAAAAGTGATAACAATACGAACTTTGGACGTGGCGATTAAGATTTGGCGTTTGATACTTATGCGATGTTATAGTTATTGTAGAAATACATTAAATTAATATACTTGTGAAAATGTCATTTCACTGCACCTTTTTTGTATTGTCTGCTTTTTATTTGTTTAATGTAGATGGGTCCACCTGTAACTATGTGAACAATATAATTTGGTCTGAAATTCATTGTATACTTAAATTAATTATTGTATCATCATCATTATAGTGGCTCATGTAAAATGTTCAAATTATAAATTGTAATTATTTAAATTGTATTTTTCTTTGTTTGACAGCCTCCGTGGCGCAGGCGGTTAGACGCCGCCTGTGAAACGGGAGGTCGCGGGTTCCCCGCATCGAGAGAAATGTTTGTGCGACCCACAAATATTTCTTTCGGGTCTGGGTGTTTGTGAGACCGAAAAGTCTCTCGTAGTCCCTGATACCCACGACACAAGACTCGATCTTAGTGTGAGGTCAGGACTATGTATGTGACTGTTGGGTGTTATTTATTATTTACTATTTTAAATACAATTTAAAAAATACTTTTTGTAATTCTCATTGAGCGCGATACTTACTTTATTCATATCACATATACAATGTATTCCGTGATTTACATATATATCTGAGTGAAGTAATTATTGTAAGATAGTTAAACTTTTTATCTGAAATATAATTTTTTGGAGGGTAGTTTGTTACGGTTGGCCTTGTCGCTTAGTCGATAATTTTAGTCTAGTGTCGCGTGGCATGTGTTTCGAAGTTTTTCTTACTCGTATTAGTAAGAATAACAAACCGTGCGTTTTTTTAGACATACGCGAGTGTTAAACATTGAAATAAAACTATTATATATGACTTTATCGCTCATTTGGTGTAATATTCACATATTTTAACTTCCTGACGTCTTGATTACCTTACAGCTTTTGTGATCGCGGGGAGTAGTCCTAATAGTAAGAAGTAATAGTTTTATTTCAAATTTTTGAATCTTGTTTTCTGTCGCGTGTGTTTCCAAATAGTGAACGAAGTTTCTTTTTAATAGTGAGAAGACAAGACGTGGTCGTCATTGGCATTCTCAGTGACACCATAGTTTTGTGTGTGCGTTATGTTTCGTGCGATGTGTGTTTTCATACTGTACTGAAGTGTTTTTAAATTAGTGAGAAAAACAACATCGGTAGGCTTGCCTATTGGTTAGTCATGCTTGCTCATAAAAAGACGAAAACCAACTACTTACTAAGTAGGTACTCGTTAGTAGTATCGACAACCTCCGTGGCGCAGTTGGTTAGACGCCGATTGTGAAATGAGAGAACGCGGATTCGATCCCCTACCGACACAAATGTTTGTGTGGCCCACAAATATTTGTGTCCGATCTAGGAGTTTGTTAGACCGCAAAGTCTCTCGTAGTTTCTAATACCCACGACACAGTACTTAATTGGTCTTATTGTTGGGTATGTAACTGTTGGGGGTCACTGCTTGCCATTATAAAAAACTGAACTGAACTGAACTGTTGGGGGTACTTATTAATTATTAGTTTATAGTAGTGCCTGAAAATATATAGTCATTGTATATGTATTAGCAAATATAGGCTTCACTGCAGGGCACCCTTTTGTCGAGAGTACGATTGAAAGGGGTTAGGCTATATGGTGATTTTAGTACCAAATTATTAGAAGTGACGTGTCGTTATTGCCCAGTATTTACGCCTCATTTAGTGTCCATAGTTTTGTGTAGTGCGAGTGATATAGTTAGTGCTTCAATAAGTGGTATTTAGTGCATGATTCTGATCATCTGGACGTGACATCGGTAAGTTTGTCATACTTGTTGTATTGTTTCTTATTTGATATACATAAACTCAAGTGCGTGGTGGCCTATTGGTAAACGGACTAGACGCGACTGCCAACATGTTCACGTTGTTCGCGGATTCGAATCCCAGGACACACCTCTGACCTTTCGGAGTCATGTGTGTATTGATAGTCAATCACCACGCACTAAAACGGTGAAGGAAAACATTGTGAGGAAACCTGCATACCATAGCGATTTATAAAACTTCTATGGTATGTAATTCTGCCAACCCGCACTAGGCCAGCGTGGTGGATTATATGGTCTAACCACTCTCAATCGTACTGTCAGTTGTAGAGGAGGCCCGTGCCCTGCAGTGGGACGTATATAAGCTGATACAGATAAACTCACGCCTTTTCCCTAAAAGGTGTAGGGAGAGGAGCAACCAGAATACCCGCACAACGAATTGTACGTTCCGTCCCACACATGTTATTGGGAGGGAAGGCCGTGGGTTCGATCCCCGCAACGAAGAAAATATTTGTGTGAGCCACAGGTATTTTTGTCCGGTCTGGGTGTTTGTTAGACTGAATAGACTCGTAGTTTGAGGTCAGGAAAATGTATGCGCCTTTTGGGTGTACCTATGTATATTTTCACTTCTTCGTACATCGATTTCCGGAGTGTGTTCAAACTAATAACATTTTGCAGTAGCAGTATTTCTTGGCTTAATGTGTAAAAAACAGTTTTTTTTTAAATTATTATAATGGCCCGGCATTGTGGTGGCATTGCACCTGATGGTAAGTGCTAATGCCGCCCAGGCAGAGTATCCATTGGCATCGGACGGCAGTCCCATGCCAATGGAAACAATTATGCCGGCCTGCTAAGGTGCCTCTTCACACTACGTTAACTTAATATAGTTTTTTTTTATATTATAGGTACACAATTCTCGCCACTGCAATCCAGGTTAGTGAAAAATAATTTATTATTACTGATTCATATGTTATTTGTTTTGTAAATTATTTGTTGTTTATATTAAGGTGCGTTGGGGTTACACCGTAATTAAAGTGGTGCGTAAGGTGTAAGAATTTGAACTCCTATATTCTTACCCATTCCATCCTTGTATTACGGTTTTATCCCAAAGCATCTTACATTAGTAGATCTGTATTTGAAATATCCTATGGCTAGACAAGGTTCTCCATTACTACTGCGCCAGAGTAAAATATACCAAGATTTTGCTCTAATAATTATAACTATGTTGGTTGTTAAACTTTGAAGTTCGAATATACATATGTTTTCCTTCACCTTTAAAAATAGTTACTTACCAAGATAAGTTACTCGTGACTTCGAAAATTCAATGAGGTATGGGTTTGAACCCATTGCTTCCCATTTACACTGGCCTTTATCCGCCTAAACCATAAGTCTTTCAGTCGAATAGAGGATATATTCATCAAATAAAGCCTGAATTGTGTATCAGTACGGCAAGCTTTGGTCGCACAACCCTGGACAAATATTGGCGTACGACACAAACATTTGTCTCGCAGCGGCAGACGATGTAACAACTTCTTGAGTAAATTCTGCAAGTCTGTTAACGTAGTATATCTCTATAAGTATACAGTAGCGTTTCGAGTGACTGAGGTGTTTAGTGAAGGAACTGTGAAATGTTGTGATTTTTTGTCTGTGAGTGTTAATCGTTTCATTTAGTCATCTGTCCGATTTAAATACTTAATGTACGCCACCCTACCGGTCACTATAATTATAGCCTAACCCGCTTATAAATGTACTCTGGATTGTAGAGGAGGTCCGTGCCCTTACAGGAAGTGTTTCGGCTGATCATCATAATCATCATCTCAGCCACAGGGAGTTCATTGCTGAACATAGGCCTGCCCCAAGGATCTCCACATCAACCTGTTGGAAGCGGCCTGCATCCAGCAACTACCAGTATCTTTAGCCAGGTCGTCCGTCCACCTTGTAGGTGGGTGTTAGATATTTCTCTTGCCTGTACGTGGCCTTCACTCTAGAACCTTTCGGCCCCAATGGCCATCAGTTCTATGCGCCATGTGCCTATGGACTATGGCGGTAATCATTGTTCTCTTACGGATTTCCTCATTTCTCATTTAATCTAATAGAGAAATACCGAGCATAGCCCGCTCCATAGCGCATTGAGTGACCTTGGGCCGTCTCATTAGGCACATAGTGAGAGGCCACGTCTCGGTGCCGTAAGTTATCACTTTCATCTTTAACTGTTGTAGATGACATAGATGCAAAATTTAAAAAGAAAAAGTATCGATCCTTGGAGATATTTATTTCTGTCGAAGAACTTTTCAGCAGAAGGTACCAAGGTGTATTATGTAGAATAAAAATGTATTAATTACTGATTAATTTATGTTAATAATAATAAATAGATTATGATCAATAGTCAAAGATTATTAAACTTAAGAAAACAAATATATTTAATTATACTCCAGCATTTTGTAGGATTAGGACCTTCAGAAACTTAGTAAACAGACCTACAAGATATTTTGTGACACCGCTCTTTTATTATTTATTATTATTTTTAGGATTATTAAATACAAGCCCGAATTCGTGTTCTTCCTCGACTAATAGGTCATCCCAAGCGAAATACCATTGTCTAATTACTCCACATATTAATTCCTGTGTATTAGTACTGTTTTTGGCACTTTCAGTGTCTATTAAGTCACACTAAGCGTTCATTTTCCATGTAATTTCCTTGGGTAAACGTATTACGTTTTGGCGAATTGCTTAACACTCGCAGCGTTGCCAGGGAGAATTTCCTTGCCTTCAATTTAAATCAATTTAATGTTTGTTATATTATGCTATTATGTTACTTAATTAATAATAATAAAGTCTATATTCGTAACTTGTGGAATGCCAAGCATTGCTTTCTAATTTAAGGTGTTGTTTGGTTTTGCTACTATTCATGAGAAGTATATTGCTTACCATCAGCCGAAAGGCATGACTGTCAGGCCATACAGATTGATAAAAGAAATGTTCTGATCCTATGCTTAGATTAGATTGTAGTGTCAATGATTTCAATAAACTAGGAGAGACTTTTCAGCCTTACAACACGTACACCCATAAAATAAACTTAAAAATCGAAAACATTTGAGTCGGTGTGGGGTTGAACCCGCAACCTCCTTTCACTGCTTTTTTTCATAATTGAAAACCCCTATGAAATAAAAAGAAATAAAATCTATAATTGAACATAAACTCCAATATAAGATATATTTATCGTGAAAGGTTTGCGGTTACGCCTTGCAGTGTCTCTAGTACTGTCAATACTTTATACTTATTTTTTTTTATGATGGCGATCAAATTGCATATTCAGTCTATTGCCGTCCGCTGCTGGACGTGGGCCTCCCCACGTAAATGCCAACCATCCCGGTCTTGAGCAGCTGTAATCCGCTACCCGCCGCTTTTTTTTAAAATAAAATTATTTTATATGACAAAATGTTACAAACAATTACTGCTAGTTGTCACTGTAATAAGGCAGTTTGGTGATTATCAATTTTCGTAGTTCGTATTCATAAATAAAAGCGTTCTAAATGACCGTACCGAATACAAAATTTAAAGCTCACAGAGGCTTCAAAAGGCCAAAAATATCCCAAATGGAACAGTCCCCAAGAGGCACGGATCAATCCCCTATATTTTCAGCCTCGAGATATAACGATAACTGTTCGAATACTGTTAAATAACATGCTGTAAAATTTTACGTATCGCATAACTCGTTGGGCAAATTAAATTGCACGGGACGGGTGCCCAGTGTACACTGACAAACAAAAGGGTTAGTTGTTTTTGTATGTCCAAAATTGAACGCTACCATTATTCTGATTGCATTTTTGGTTTATGCATTTATTGATTTTGGACAAATGCAATAGTGTTAACGGTAGGATAAAGTGCCAATGTGCCTGATAGTAAGATTAAAGAGAGATGAAGTCGTGTTTGTTGCTAGAATTATGCGGGCTGGCTTGAAATTGCATGTTATAAAGGGTGAAAATGTTCTTTTCATTATGTTTTCCTTCATCATTCCATAAATCCGAAGTACGAGTGTTTCAAATCAAGTATACGAAGCGGTTATAACAAGTAAATTGTCAATTATAATTATTTTGTAACTATAATTTTATATAGAAACAAAATTAAACTGGGATAAATACATTCGTATTAATAAAATTGACAGCCTCAGTGGCGCAGTTGGTTAGAAGCCGCCTGTGAAACGAGAGGCCGCGGGTTCGATCCCCGCGCCGCGACAAATGTTTGTGAGGCCCACAAGTATTTGTCTCGGGTCTGGGTGTTTGTGAGACCGAAAAGTCTCTCGTAGTTCCCGATACCCACGACACAAGACTTAATTGATCTTAATGTGGGGTCAGGACTATGTATGTGACTGTTGGGTGTATTTATTTATTATAAAATAATTAATTGTTTTGAATAATTTAAATTACTCAAATAACTAAATTATAAAGTATTTAAATGGAGTGCATATTGCAAACTGTCGGTCTGTGCAGTAGAAATCGGTGGTATGATATGGAACATATTATTGTGATTCAAATAAAAATAAAAATATTGTTACAGTACCGAGTTATCGCTGTATATTTTTTGCCATATAGACACCAGTATTTGTTATATTTCAATGTATTAAATTTTATATAAACTTTTATAACATTGTTCTATCTTTAAAATAAACCATTTTCATATTTACTCCCATTGCAACACCGTCCCTCGCGGATATTTATTCCTGTGAATTTATTTTCATAAAATATCCTGTCATTGCGTCATGCACACTATAAATTCTTTGATAGCGATCCCGTTGTAGCACGGATTGGATGTAAATAAGAAACAATGACGTCACGATGCATGTTCTCAACTCGAGCAATCATTTGATAGAAATAGTGGGGAGTTATTCTTTTTTTATATCAAAATATTACTCTCATCTTATCTCATCTCACGAGAGACTTTTCGGTCTCACAAACACTCAGACCCAAAAGAAATATTTGTGGGCCGCACAAATATTTCTCTCGGTGCGGTGATCGAACCTACGGCCTCTAACGGCCAACGTCATGGAGGCTGTCAAGAACGTAGTATTAGTTTAGCAAGAGCCTCGTCATGAGTCAAACCCAGGGTAATTAAATACTTCATAGATTAAATGGAATGAAGAATTAAAAATTAAATACAAACACATAGAATAAACAATCTCCTTTTTTTAAAGTCTATTGCCAATGTAAAAGATTTGGCTTTTGATTGATGTCTTGAGGTCGTTGATCTGATTGTGTGTGGAGAGTCAGCTGCATAGAAAAAAACGAATGAGGTCCATTCCTTATACCGTATTTAGCCCAAAGCACCACAAATTTACACGGGTTCTTAAATAAGATGGTCCATCTGCAATGAAAACGGATATCCCTCTAAAAGTAAAAGCCATGGTAATTAAAATTAATAAAAAGTCATCGACTTAGGCACTTTTTTAGTCATCTGTACTCGGATTTGTGTCGCTTCTTCGTATCATTTCGGACGTCCATCGATAAATAACAATTATTCCCTTATATACTGTACGTATAAAAGTAAATAGGGCCTGCGGTACGCCGTTCTACCTTTTGACGTCAATATTAAATCAATATTTTATGCAAAAAAAAGCAATAGAAAACCCAATATCAAGACTGCCTTGGGGGCCTAGTTGTATTAGGGTACGGTTACAAAGCTGAGGTCTTGGTTTTGAATCCCGCGTTGAGCGAAGTGATATTGGAATTTTCTATTAATTATCAGCCCAGAGTCAGGAATTTGTACCCGATAGGGCGGTAGGCTTGCAAGCTATCACATTGTAGGACGGAACATACAAGGCGAAATGTGGGTATCCTGACACCCCTGACAGTTTTGATTGTCAGGATCAATCAGCAAACAATTTTTTTTAGTGGTAGGTCTCTCATATGTAAGAAACTACCTGGGTAGGTCCTATGTCTATTTCTCTAACCAAATACCAGTGTAAATGCTTTGTTGCGTTCCGGTTTGAAGGAAATGGTAGCCAGTGTAACTACTAGAAATATTGATGTTTCAAGTTGGCGAGCGCATTGAAATGCCAAGCATTGCTTTGTAATTCTATGCTGAATGGTATGCTCGTCTCTTTATTCATTGCGATATAAAAACAGCCCCTACCATGAAACAAAACTCAAGTCAATTTCATAAGGTTTAATTCACTAAACCCACCTCAATAAGACGTCAGATAATAAAATTCACGCGAAAATTTAATGTTCGAGATACCCACAAAGATATTCCCACTTATAACGGAACCAAATCTAATAATACGGTGTTGGAAAGAATAATTCTCTTATCTGAACAAAAGTGTTACTTTCCTGGGGTCGCTTAAAATTGTTAC
Source organism: Hyles euphorbiae (assembly GCA_023078785.2). NCBI lineage: Eukaryota > Metazoa > Arthropoda > Insecta > Lepidoptera > Sphingidae > Hyles > Hyles euphorbiae. Next base: position 5,687,674 of record CM041056.1, on the reverse strand, counting down.
TGGCAAATTTTAGCTCTGCTCCGCACGGAGTCACGAATATTTTGATAAGGATTTTGCGTGTTTAACTTTAAATGGGTAAATAAATATACAGAAAGGGTTATGGTCTAGTCGGAATGTGTTTGGCCTGTGATTCAGTTAAGTTCTGGGCTCGTATCTTATGTGGGCTCTCCACTTTGCGTGTGTAGGTATATCGGTTTGATTTGATTTGTTTATGATTGAAATGCGAGTGCCGTATAAAGCACTTTTACTTACACTTTTGATAAAAACAAGCGTTATATCTTTTTCGTCAGGGGAATTACAAATTAGATGAGATTTAATAATACTAACAATTCTTGAATTGGAAGCGTAACTGGTAAGACTTTTGGTGACACGCATAAATATCATTAAACCTACTGTACTCATATATGAATAGGGGTTTAACGAATACAACAATAAAAAATCCACGACCGTTCAAAGTAATAACATACTTGAAACAATTTTTTACTCCCCAAAAACATTTCCGTTTTTTTTACTTTTTTCCAAGCTCCAAGATTTTCAAAGCTAACCTTGAAATTACGGTCGCGCGAACATTCCCATTCTGGGCCGTAAGTTACGTAAATTTACGTGATGTTTTAATCTAAAAAGCTGAGCGCTCGGGTGGAAAATGCCAAATTAAAGGGCCGCCCAGAGAAGCACTGACTAATGAGTAAAGACCCGCTCAGAATCACTTTCATAATCGCTATATTAAGCCTCATCCACTAAACATTGTTATTGAGTGTTTAATACTAAATGGCTGTATTAATTAAAAATATAAGTTTTGTAATATGTACATCATATATATGCATATATCAAGAGACTGTGTAGACGTAAGCAGAGATGATATTAGAACACCGTCATTACGATTTGCATGTTGCGTCCCAAAATGTGATATAGGTGGTGCCTATCGCCATCGGTATCATCCAATATGCATCCCACTACAGGGCATGGGCGTCTTTTACAATCGAAAGTACGATTGAAAGAGATATCCGGCACCAATTCCAGAATTTGCGCTCATATTGAACAAAATATTCAATATCACTTTACCAAACCCGGGATTCGAACCCAAGACAGATAGATAGTCAGTATATTTAAGTGACCATAAACGATACTGAACAATCGCGACTAATATCATGGTTGTTTGGTTAAAGTTTAGCCACATGTAACCTAGCTGGAGCTGGCACAATTGTTTAGCAGATTATCGATTTTTGCCAGCCCTGACACATAAAAAAGTCTCAAATATAGAAATTGAATATTGAAATATGAATCGCTGCCGTTTTATGCCATTTTTAAATGAAATAGGTATACTATAATAAATGTCATAGGCTGATGATGGTACAATCCCGTAAGTGATATAATTATGATGTCCATTTTTCTACTGGTTCGTTCATAGCATAGTCAAGGTATGTTTTATTTATAGCTTCAGAATCCTTGAAATAAATGTATTATCTACCTGCGTGTACCTTTGTCTAACATGTTCTTTCGTCAGCCATACATTTAAAAGTTTAACCTTTTACATTTATTTGGTAAATTTTTCGTACCCTATTTATTATTAATACTTCCCAGTTTATTTGTAAAGTGTGTAATTATTAATTTCTTAAAGTTTTTTAATTAAAGCCTTCGGATAAAGTCGAGTCACGTTTTCGCATGTGTAAAACGAAATTAGCTTTTACATATTTGAAAATTCTTGTTTGTGAATTTAGAGTAAATTTGGATGCGGAGAGGGTTATTACTTTATGTATTTTAAATCATTTTACTTTATTTAGTCGCCAAGTTTTTGGAGCCCTCTAGTCATGTCTCTCATATTTTCTTGGATAACGTCAAACTAGTGCTTCGCTCTTTTTATCATCTCAGGACCATACCCAAATGATATTGAGATACAAATATATGATGTCATTGTAGTACTGTCGTTTTTTAACACGTGACTTATTTCTGGCGATACTCCTAGAGTTATCCATCTCAATACGGATATCAAGCTAACCGTGAATTTATTTTATATTATTAAACTTCATACAAAAAAGTATATAGGCGAACTTAATGCCGTTGACTTTTCCTATTATTCGTAATAAATATGGTCCAGGCGTATAAATAATAAGAGATAAAAATTAAATTAAAAATAAATGAAATGACTGGATATAAAATAAATGGAGATCCTAATGACATCCAGGTTTCCAGAGCATTTTTTTAAATTTTAATTAAGACACAGATGACTCGGATAAGTTAGAGATATCCCCTGGAATTTCCACCAGCTATCACCATTTCAGCAACTGCGTCCGAACTGTTCCAAACATGCTAACAACTACGTACTTGAAAATTTGTCATATTTTTACCCATTCAATTATAATATTAATTATAGTAAAACTGTTTATTATTACACCTCTAAACATAAAATAAAAATAAGTACATTTGGCGCAATGATTGTTGGCCTCATAAATAAATTATTAAATTTGAATTTAATATTAAAGTGTGTGGACATAAATTACGAGTCAGATGACCCAGAACACTTAGAGGTTTATCAATGGATTTCTCACCAGCAATCACCTGGTGGTAGGTCTCCCATATTTGAGAGGCCACCTGAGTAGGTACCACCGCAATGTCTATTTCTCCCGTAAAACAGCAGTGTAAATGCACTATTGCGATTCAGTTTGAAGGACATTGTAGCCAGAGCAACTACTGGACATATTGAAACTTAACATATTATGAATACTAAGCATTGCTTTGAAATTCAAGGTGTTTGGTTTCGCTACTTTCCATAAGCTGACGTATCGCTTACCATCAGGCGACCAGCATGCTCGTTTATTGCATTGTAAAAAAAACTATTTCGGCAGTCGCGTCCGAACTGTTACCAACATGCTACCACTGATGAATTTTATTTCAAATCAATTTTCGATCTAACAATATTTTTTCACCTTCTAAAAGTATAAAATCAAAATTGAATAAAAGGATTAAATATTTTCTATTGAAAATCTGCATCACGGCAATAAAAATACAGCGGGGACTAAATACTTTTTCCTGTTATCAAGGCTTATCCGACTAAAGCCGTTGGAAGCATAAAAATATTTCACGTTGAAAACTTTCAATATTTCAACATGGTATTTGATTTAACATGCCGTTTTGCCTATATTTTTGAGCGTTTAATTGATTCAATATTATTGGTGGAATTATGATTTGTTCGTTTTCGTTTACAGTTATGTAGGTATAAGGTAGAGTAGTGTAATATTTTGAATTTAATATTTGTATAGTGTACTATAGAGTGCGTGGTGGCCTGTTGGTAAACGAACCAGACGCGGCTGCCAACATGGTCAGGGTGGTCGCGGATTCAATTCCTAGGGCACACTTCTGAATTTTTGGAATCATACACATGATGAAATTAATGAAAGTCAATCATCACACAATAAAACGGTGAAGGAAAACAACGTGAGGAAACTTGCGTACCATAGAGATGTATAAGAATTTCTATGGTACCTATATAAAGTCCGCCAAACCACATTACGCCAGCGTGGTGGATATGGCCTAACCACTCTCAATCATACTCTAGATTGTATGGGAGGCTCGTGCCCTGCAGTAGGACGTATATGGGCTGATACAGATGTAGATACAGATAGTGTTTAACAATTACAATGTATTCTTTGTAACATACAACTTACAATATAAAGAATAGTATAATAGTAGAATAGGACGTGATAACATTGATAGAAGATAGCAGTAGATTAATAGGCTTAAACAATCCCTTGTCTCAGCAAATTACTCAGTTATATTTAACCCGGCGAAATTAAAAAGAAATTTGACATTAAACCTCTGCAGTAGGCTTCTGGGGCTTTGTAAGCGACAAAAGCTTAATGCCTCAAGATTTATGCCCGCTCTCACCTTCTAACAAGATTTGCACAGATTATAAAAAAAAAGAAAAATACTAACACGTTCGGTACTCGCATTATGTTAATGTGTCAGTTGACACGCAAAATGTGTCTTGGCAATTGGGTCGAGAGGTTTTTTACAGCTGGATTCTGAGTTCATTTGAGTATGCTTGGATTACTGAATCGAGAGGAACGGGTCCCTAATGAATTTTATTGTATAATTCCTTGTCTAGTCTACCGCAGTGCCGTTGTACTACAGTATGGTTACAAAACTGAAGTCCTGGGTTCGAATCCCGGGTCGGGCAGTGATATTAAATTTTTCTATTGTTAATCAGTCTGGAGTTAGGAATTAATGCCCGATATGACGATAGACTTGCCCCTTATTATATTGTAAGATGGAACATACAAGGCGAAATATCCTTGCACCTGTAAACCCTTTCTAGGAAAAAGGTGTGAGTTTATGTATATATATCGTTATCTAGTATATTGTACCTTTATTTCGAATATAGAAGGGATATTGGTGGTTAAAATCTGAAGGTCGTCTACAGAATTTGGACCATTTCACAACACGTATAGCACTTATCGTAGTTGGTAGTCCAAAACCTATAATTTTAACTTACGAAATTGCACAGCGTTTTCGACCTATCCGTTTAAATCCAGTTTCAACCAGATTGTACAGTTCTAACCTTTAACAGTTTGAAATTCTGTTAGTATTATCGTCTTTGCCATTACGTTCACTGAAGTCATTTTACTATATTAAATTGCATTATATCTCCTTATATGACTTGATGATACTGATCATATTAACGATGGTTAATGAAACCACGGAAATCTAGCACAGGACGTTTTTCCTGACATTTTTTTCCCACATGCTGCAAACTAGAACCAATAGCCAACAACAGCGTTTCTGGAAAAAAATCGTCCTGGTGACTTTCAAGGTGGCTTCAGAATAAACTACGTATTTACTCAAATACGATGATTATAAAAAAATACAAACAAAATATCGTTGCTTTTTTGCAACATTTTAGTGCAGTCTTAAATCACTAAAACTAAACTAACTAACTAAAAAAAAAACACCCGAATTCGTTTTCTATGGTAGTCTTGATACATCCTGTATAAAACAAAATACAAAACACGTCATAAAAATTACACAAAATATTTACATTTTATTCTAAATGTCAACATCCAACCACCACAGAAGACTTGATATTTTCAAACAAAAACAATCTTAGACCTTCATGTAACATTTACCAGGCTGGAGTATTCAGTACCAAAGGTCGTATCCCATTGTAGGAAAAAACAACGTTTTGATAAATAGCTTCCCGCTTCCTTCCCCTCGACCCCGGTCTCATAAATTAAACATATTGGCTTATTTACGACGATATTCGGGTATTAGGAGAGAAAACTAATTAGACAGTGTTTCGTTGGTTCGTGATGGGTATTGGATTAGGTAGAAATTACTGGAATTGGTAGGATGAAGACACTATATTAAAAAAAGTCGTAGTGACTTGGGGAAATGTGTCATTTCAATTTCGGAATATCAGTCATCTAAATTATATACCCCTCATTGAGATCGAGTTTTGTGTCGTGGGCATCAGTAATGACAAGGGACTTTACGGCATCTCAAACAACCAGATATGGAACAAATACTCGTGGATCACAGAAATATTTAGACAGCCTCCGTGGCGCAGTCGGCTAGACGCCGCCTGTGAAACGAGAGGCCGCGGGTTTGATCCCCGCACCGAGAGAAATGTTTGTGCGGCCCACAAATATTTCTTTCGGGTCTGGGTGTTTGTGAGACCGAAAAGTCTCTCGTAGTTCCTGATACCCACGACACAAGCCTCGATCTTAGTGTGGGGTCAGGCCTATGTATGTGACTGTTGGGTGTTATTTATTATTATTTCTTTGTCTCGGTGCGGGTATAGAACCTGCGGCCTTACGTCTCACAGCCGGCGTCTAAGCAACTGCGCCACGAAGGCTGCAAAAAACACTTCTTGTTAATTTCTGTAAGCTGGTTGTGATAATAAAAGCAGTTTGATCCCCACACCAAGGCAAATTTCTGTGCGATCATGTTCCAATGGTGAGATCGGTATCGTGAGATCGAAAATTTCTTCATAGAATAATGTATTTTTTTGTAGTTTAATACTTTTGTTTTTTATTTGACTTAAGATATTCCATGATAACAGCAATGCTATTCTATATCACATAAACCCCTTTCCCATATTTACAATGCAAAGCATGTGTGCAGCATTAGCGCGAGGATTTTGTACCGGAAAAGTTCCTTGAGGATTTTGATGTGAGCCGTATAAGGTATCGTTTACCATAAAATATAACGAGCAAGCGGACACGCTTGCTTGGTTTGTTGACTGATATATTGTATTTTTGAAGTTCCTCTAGACTATCAGTATAAATACGTCATTGCTTTGTGACATTTAATGGTAGGTCTCTCATAATTTGTGAGAGGCTGCGTGGGTAGGTACCAACGCAATGTCTAGTTCTCTCGTAAAGCAGCATTGTAAATCCACGGTTGTGTTTCGGTTTGAAGGACTTTGTAGCCAGAGTAACTACTGGAGATATTGAGACTTAACATCTTATGTATAATTACGGCGAGCGCGGTGGAATACCAAGCTATGCTTCTCAATTCATGGCGTTGTTTGGTTTTGCTACTGTCTATGAGCGATCATATCCCTTCTGTATCTGTATCAGCCCATATACGTCCCACTGCAGGGCACGGGCCTCCTCTACAATCGAGAGTGCGATTGAGAGTGGTTAGGCCATATAGTCCATCACGCTGGCCTAGTGCGGGTTGGCGGACTTACATACCATAGAAATTTTATAAATCGCTATGGTATGCAGGTTTCCTCACGATGTTTTCCTTCACCGTTTTAGTGCGTGGTGATTGACTATCAATACACACATGACTCCGAAAAGTCAGAGGTGTGCCCTGGGATTCGAACCCGCGACCACCGTGAACATATTGGCAGTCGCGTCTAGTCCATTTACCAACAGGCCACCACGCACTTACCCTATCATATCCCTTACCATGAGGCAAATGATATGCTCGTCTCTCCATTCGTTGTAATAAAGAAAAGACTTACGTTATAAATTAGTTATCAGGCTGTCTTCGTTTATTTTTTTTATTTTAATTAATCCACGTGTCATCAGAGTTCTATCCCATTTCCCAGGACTTCGATTAACTACGATCAACAGCAGCATGCAATAAATTGATAACTAACAAAAATCCATGATCCAATCAATCCATTTCCTGGATTCTATTTTTTGGTTGAATAATCAATTTTTAAGTGGATTACAATTCAAAGAATCTCACAAGAGTGGCCAAGTAACGAGCTTTTATGATACATTCAGTGATAGCCCGTCTTATATACTCTCAAAAATAAGGTACATACATAAAAGCTTTTATAGGGGGCGCTACTCGCACATAAACGATACAGGCATATATACATACATTAAAAATAGAGGTCGCCGCAACCGTGTCATTAGTAAGAACACATAACCCAGAACCACGCAGTTAAAAACATGTATTCGCGACAAAAGTTAAGCTGTATGTTAAAAATCTACGCGAGAGTTGAAAGCATGGAATCATGTACCGGGGAGCAATTACACAGAACTTTAAGCGGGCCAAATGAAGGCTGACGGTTCATTCATTTGAACTTCATTCAGAGTGTAGGGTGACTATGACTTTGTAAGTTTATTTTTTGACATACTTAAGTACAGTAGAACTACTGTAATTTCGGATTTGATTTCAGCAATGATTGGACAAGCAGTGGATGTTTTTTGGAGTACTAAGCTAATAATTTAATTATAATTATACCCAAGAGTCACATACATACCTTTAAATACACTAAGATGGTCGTGTGTTGTTGATATTTATTTATTTAATAATAAACCCACAATCGATTCATTACACAAATTACATATGAGAGATTCGCAACATTATGTACTTATTCTAGGTGACAAACCATTATAGGTTTATACAACACTATTGGCAAAATAAAATATGTTTATACAACAATTTAAATATCTCTAGACAGAAATAAACATAATTAAAGAAAAATACAAACTTAAAATTATAAAAAGTATAAAAGGTTAAAAACTATATGAAGTAATAAAAAATATTGCTTAGTCTAATTAACTAAACATAACAAATTTAACTTACATACCTATCGATACAATATTAGAAGTTACAAGATATTTTTCTGTCTCACTGACACTCAGGCCTGAAACAAATACCTGTGGATCACACAAACATTTTTCTCGTTGCGGGAATCGAATCCACGGCCTTTCGTACACAGCTGGAGCCCCACAAGCAGAATTTTTAAATATATATATCAGTGTTGGGAAAATCCCTTGTACCACGAAGATAATACACACCCCGGAGGCGAGAGTTTAACAAAATTGAGAGTGATTCATTGCTCTAACACTGATGAGTAAGTCGAAGTAACATTAGGCACACACAGAAACAAGTTCATAAAAGCCCTTTTAGTATGCTTCTATTGAGTTCTCTATTCACTTCGAAGTAGGGCAATTTTGAATTATGTAATTAGGATGGAAGGTTATGTAACGTTTATTTTGTTTTATAAAATATATGGAAACTTATTTTGTAATTCATTTGAAATTTATGGTGAGTGTGCTAGATTTTTTTTATACTTAGGAAACTTAATTTTATTGATTGATAAGGGTTTTCAACGTTTTTGGTTACTGGTTTATGTTACATAATTTAATCTAAACCACTGTACTATATCTGACAGTAAACTGTATTGTCTGATATTAAACGAAATGCTAGAATGGGCGACACTTCCTTCGTCCTTCGCTTTTGTCATTCAATATGTTTATGTCGGAGTACTTACTGCTTCTTCACGCCCAATCTTATTTTTTTTTATTGCTATGTATGGCGGTTGAGAATTCCTTTCGTTTGATGGTAAGCAATATGATAGCTCATAGATAGTAGCAAAACTATAGACAGTTAATCATGTAGCAGTGCTCGACAATTCTCTGCGCTCGCCGTCCTGACACATGAGGTGTTACGTCTCAATATGTTCAGTAGTTACTCTGACTACAATTTCCTTCAATCCGAAACACAACAGTGCATTTACACCGCTATTTGACGGCAGAATCAGACATTGCGGTGGTACCTACATGTTTATGCTGCGGCGAAAGGACTTTAGATTATATGAAGAAACATATGGGGCGGTAAACTGTTCCAAAGCTTTAAATTTTATATTACCTAGCAACATTCATGATACTTTATCAAAATAACACATTTCCTAGTTATACATTATGACAAAAATGTCTGATCCAATAACCGCATTTTGTATATCAAATTTACTATTACAATACGAAAAAAATATATAATTAAGTATGTATAACATAATGTTAGTAAGTTACAGTACACATTTTAGTATCAATATTACCCTAAAATCTAGGCAGTTTTAAATGCTGTAAACAAAAATACACTTTCTGTCAATTCTGAAACATCGCGCTGCACGTGCTTGTTACGAACGCGCTTGTTAGCAGTGTACTTTGAGTTTCCCTATTATTTTAATTTATATAACGGAGGATTGTTTTTATTTCATTATTTATTTATTTATATTTTTTTATTGAACACCACATACAGTAATAAGAAAAAAAAATGACAATACGTTTAAATAATGGTGACAATTGGCGGTCTTATCGCTTAACGCGATTTCTTCCAGACAACCATTAGGTGGACTAGATATATTAGGTATGATATATTATGTAAAACGGATCTTTTAAATAGAAATAGAATGCTGATAACATATTTATTTATCGGACAGAGATTTTTGGCACCTTGTATAGTAGTTGACAAGTAAGATCAAGCACCTTGTGTTTTATTATGCAACCATTCTATAACTTCGTCAACTATATAAAATTTTACCGACGCCGTCAAGTCTTTCAATTTTTAAACCGGAGTTAAACCGTATTAAAATGACAAGTTTATAGTTGTAGATATTGCAGGCCGACGGTATAAGACGCAATAACTCTGCTAAAATAAATATACTATCCTAGCTGGGCTTATGTTTAAAGCAATATTTTGAAGCAGGTAAAGATAAGGTTTGCAAAATGAAAAGATATCCTGGATTGGTAACATGGGACATATGATCTTCAAACTTTGTCTAGTATACAGCCTAGTTAAGTGTAAATTAATTCAATGAATACAGGCTGATTCCAGTAGCCGCAGTGAAAACCTTGAAAGACTACGTTTGGCAACAGTGTTTCTGTGATTTACAAGACAGAAAAAATAGTAGAATGAGATATTCATATCGATTTATTGGCCATTCTTGGTCACATCGTGGTAAATCGTGAAGACATTATTTTATTTAATGTAAACACTTTAATCACTCAACACCGTCTGCTCATTTCCCAGTTTATTTTATTGCATTGTATGTCGAGACGAGCATGCCGTTTGTATGGTAGTAAGCGATACGACCGTTCATGAACAGTAGCAAAACCAAACAACACCTTGAATAACAAAGCAATGCTTGTCATTCAACTGCGCTCGCCATCCTGAGACATAAAATATAAAGAATCAATATGTCCAGCAGTTACTCTGGCTATAATGTCCTTCAAAACAGATACACAATACGTAAGAAAAACAAACCGTCACAATGCCATAATAAGTGTCACTTACGATAATGTTAGATTGCAGGGTTACCTTTGCTTTACGACTCCAAGACTCATCGAAGTCCCTTTATGGACGGGTTACCACGAGGGATCTTTGTACCCGCGAGGGTTGATTTATAGCCACGTTTGCGTAATGACCGTTTTGCTGATTTCTTCTTGGGTTCTAAATTGTCGCGCTGTTTTTGTGTTTGTATATTTTTTGTCACCAAATTCCTTCGGTGTACTAGTATTTTATCATTATTTTCCTTCTCTTATGTCCATCCCATGGAAATCGATAAGAGACCGCCTCGAGCGAAACGACTGCCATTTGTACTCTTATATCAAATATTAGTTTTGTTTGAGATTTATTTGGTGTGTAAAGAGAAATAAAATAAATAAATATATAAATCTTATTTTTGCTTTTGAATATCCCAGTATATTAACGCCAACAAAAGAAATCATATCACACATACAGACACCCAGAACTAAATCACACTTACTACATTTTACCCACTTAATCCTGCCAATATAAAAACAATATTTCTCAAGAAATCCCACGTTAGAATTACGAAAGAAAACACAGAAATCGCTCCAATGATTTCAAATGCGCAATAAATAACCTCTTTCTCATGTTACCATTGGAGTAGGAAAACAAAACATACCCCCGAATTATATTTTGAGTGTACAAAGCCCTGTCTGTCAAGTTGGCCTTCTAGGCAACGTCCTGTGGTTATTTTATGCTCTTCTGGGAATATTTCATACATACTTAGTGTTTTTGTGGTATATTTTGTTTTTTATATTGTGTTTATGGAGTGTAGAGAATAAGTTGACACAATCCTTTTGTTATATTATACTATGATATTTATGTATGGTGTTGAAAAAACTATTAATTTTCAATCCAGTCTAAGATAAGACGGTTGTCTGGAGGGAATCTTAGTAAGCAATAAGCTCGCAATTTTCACCTTTATTTAAACGAGTTTTCTTATTTTTTATATTATTAATGTATGCGGTGTTCAATAAATAATAGTAATAAAGCTATTATTCACGGATTTTATCTCGGATTCGGCTTAATTGTTATTTTTTTTTACTTTTATTTCAGTTTGTAATATTCACGTAATTCTGAGAAAACATTATTCAATAAAGATTTTATAATAAATAAATATTAAAATAAATGAGTAAAGTTTTTTTTACTGTGTATTGGAATATAAAAAACATGTGTGTTGTTTTAAAATATGTAGTGTTGTTGTAGATTGGCTGGGACTGGAAATATGGCTCGGTTTAAAAATGACTAGTCCTGAGTCAAAAATTACAAGTAGGATGAATATATTCTTGTCCAAAAGTGGGACAAATCTAATGTGACTTTGTAACCAATAAATACCTCTAACATTATTTAAAAAAATCGCTAATATCCAGATCCCAGGATAAATAGGGATTATGATAATATACCAGGGTAGGTAACACCGTAATAACTGTTTCTCCCGCTAAACAATAGTGTAAATGCACTTTTGTGTTTTAATGTAAAGGACATTGTTGCCAGAGTAACTACTGGACATATTGAGACTTAACATCTTATGTTTCAGGATGGCTTGTGCAATGGAATGCTAAACAATGCTTTGTAATTCATGGTATTCTTTGGTTTTGCCACTGTTCATGAGCGGTGGTATCGCTTACCATCAGGCGAACGGCACGCTCATGGCGCCACTTATTGCAAAAAAAAAAACAAAATTATTTTTTGCTATCCCGCTTAAAGTGAGTGATAACACTGGTCAACATGAAAATTGCCCTTCACTTGAAACTGCTATACATCTTTAGTATTCGACCCCCTTAATCTAAATATAGAACTTAAAATTAATAGTTAGCTCTTATTATTAATTTATGCTATATTTAAGATAATACCGGGTAACTTGGTGGATGTCACTTTATATTATGAGATTTCAAATAATTTTGTGAGAGTATCCGCGTTAATTTTATTATTATGCTTTCGTTTCATGTGTCTTATAGTATTAGCGTTTTATTTGTTTGTTAAAACGCGAAATTTTAAAAGTTATTTCTCATTTTCGACAAATTTCTGTTGCGAAAACTACAATTTGCAAAAACTACGGTTTGTTGGGTCTGCAAATGGGCTACACCAAGTGCTGGTGCTTCTTGTGTGGGTGGGATAGTCGGGCTAGATCGTTACATTACTTTAAAAAAGATTGGACTTGAAGACAAAGTCTGTGCCCTGGAGAAAATAACGTTAAACATCCTCCCCTAGTCGATCCTCATAAAAATTTTCTCCCTCCATCGCATATGAAATTGGGATTAATGAAGACCTTGGTTAATCCTGTCAACAAAGGTTGACCAACCTTTGAAGGTTGGTCCACCTTTTTTCGCACCCACTTTGCAAGTAATTGATTACTTGCGAAGTGAATTTCGACATCTATGCGGCGCCAAAATAAAAGGGGGAGTTTTCGTCGGACCTCAATTATGAGAGATTCTTAAGGACCAAAACTTTGATCCGATTTCACAGGGCATCGAAAAAGAGGCATAGGAATCTTTGAAAATTACCACGAGCTTGTGAACAATCTTCTGCAAAAGTATCAGCAAATGGGTCGCAATATGTCCCCAAAAATTCACTTTCTTCATTCTCACCTCGATTTTTTCCTCCTAACTGCGGTGATATGACTGACGAACATGGTGAACGATTTCACCAAGACTTATTGACAATGGAAAAGAAATACAACGGCCGATAGAATGCGTCAATGCTAGCGGACTACTGCTAGAACTTGGTTTAAGGTTTTCGTAAAGATAATTCCAAAAGGAAAACGAAAAAAAGAGAAATTATTGAATAGTAAAGGTTAAATACTTGGGAAATATTTTAAAATACTCAGTTTCATGTAAAAAGTTTATGAAAAAGTAAAGAAAATGTCTTTTTTAAAAAAGGATCGATTTATATTCTATGAAATTTTACTCTTACGTCATATATTTCGATACCAGCCATAATTTTAAAATAAGAGCTAACTTTCAAATTTGGTTTATATTTTCGTATTCAGTGACCCCAAATTAGTAAAATAATAAAGCATTTATTTTACAGATAAACAAAAAGTTAAATTTTGTAGACCAGTGTAATTAACAAACAAGTGTACATTTTAATATAATCCCTATAACCTACTCGACAATCCCGTCCCATCGACCACGTTTTATCTCACATTTTCTGTCAACATAATTTAGTTATCCCAGGCATTGTTGGTGCATTTAATTGTGCGAAAGTTCGCATAGTTGACTATTCAAATTGCTTTGTGAATAAATTAAAAGTTGTTGTTGCAACTAATTTCTTTGTTGGAGTGTAGTTTTGCTTTGGATTAGCTCGAAGTTCGTAATAGACCTTAAAGGATTTTTGTGTTATAATTTAACCGTAAATATAATGAAATTTTTGGGTCTGTTTGTTATATATAAAAGTAATTTTTGAATGAAAGGAACAATGATTTATTGTTAGAAACTAAGGTTTTAGTAATGAAAATCTAAAAGTTTGTGTTATACGAGAGGTTGGAAAATAGAAAAAAAAATAAGAAAATTAAAAAAAAACATCGTCTCCTAAATGCAATGTGTTAAATCTGACGGGAAGGCGTTAAAGATGCCGAGGATAAATAAATTTATAAAGCCATTTATAAACACACCCAACAGTCATTCACATACTACAGACACAGTTAAAAACACCCAAACCTGAAACAAATTTTATTATTATTATTATTTATTGAAAATTCATGTTACAGAGACTCAGTAGTGTTAGTATAACAAATAAAAACTTATAATTTAATTATTTAATAAATACTTGTCGTTCACTGAAATATTTGTTTTAGTGCGAGGTTTGTACCCTCGACCTCTCGCTTCACAGCCGGTGTTATAAACTATAATAAAAAAAGAGGAGTAAAGTTAAGTGAAAAGTAAAAAATATCAAAAAATGATTCTATAAAGTCTCACAGAAAACTTACGACAAGAAACAATTTCGCGTCTGCGTTTGCTTTGCGTTTCATTAGATGCTTAAGTTATCCGGACACCTAGACTTAATTTTAATGGCGACGTAAATGCCGCGTTGTGATTTCACCTTTGTTATATCCTATTTCATACATACCATCATAATTATGTCGGCCAGAGCTCTTCTCTTACCAATAGAAACTTTATTCAGTTTGCGCTTCACTCAATATCAGATAGGCATTTAAGGAACTTATTACGTTTTAGTATAAATATATCCTGAAAAATTCACGTATTGATCGTCTATGATCGTTAGGCTTCCGAATGCTTTTTATCGTGTTGTTTTCAAAATATTACATGTTTTTCTCTCTTCATATTTTACTATATTAGATTTCCAATAATAATTATAGTTAATATCATTAGATTACGAGTATGAATGCTTGTTTTTTTTATTAATCTATAATGTCTCGTTGCTGGGCAAAGGCCTCCCTCAACTCCTATTTTATCTCACTCTATTTTCTGCCGTTGCTGTCCATACTCTACTGAAATAATCAAGGTCGCCTCGCCATCTCTTTCGAGGTCTGCCTCGTCGCCTCTTGCTATCCGTGGGCGCACATTGCGTGGCAATTTTCGCCCACCTTGTCGGGTGCATCCTGACGATGTGTTATTTATACTATGAAAACAACTGACAGCCTCCGTGGCGCAGGCGGTTAGACGCCTGTGAAACAAGAGGCCGCGGGTTCGATCCCCGAACCGAGAGAAATGTTTGTGCGGCCCACAAATATTTCTTTCGGGTCTGGGTGTTTGTGAGACCGAAAAGTCTCTCGTAGTTCCTGATACCCATGACACACAACAACACATGACAACACAATACTCGATCTTAGTGTGGGGTCAGGACTATGTATGTGTCGGTTGGGTGTTATTTATTTATTTTATTTTCTTTATGGTGGTTACAAATCTACATAAATATATTTTCTGCTTTGTTTTAATGACAATTTGTTTGTGTTATTTATTATAGTAGGTAGTTTAGTTGTAACCTAAATTTTACTTCATATGTATTTTTTTTTCCTGTGTCTGTGAGAAATAAAATTGTTTACTCTTTTTCTAATTTAATTTTTAGTTCTAAATTTTGCCACATGCTAACAGAAAACAGATGAAATATACTTACTTAGAAAAAATAGTAATTCTCAACCAGTTCTTAATATAAAACTGCATTTAAAATGTCAAAACTTCCCTTCGTTCCATATTGGGCACAAATAATATTAATTAAATAAAATACGTGAGCTCGTCGCATTTGATCTGTTACTAACTCCGGGCCAATATTGAAATTAGTTCTGTAGTTTCCAGCTGCCATTGTAGACGTACAGAACGATGTAATTAAATCGATTTTGAAAGGAAAAACAAATGTTTGTGCATTTTAATTACTTCAATGTCGGAAGGACGGAGAAGTTGTAAATCAGTATTTGAGAACGGATGGTGGTTATCTTTTGAGAAGACTATACATACAAAGTATATAAAGACTGTTACCGAAAACGATTCCGGGTTGTAGTATTAGTGACTATCGACAAAATGCAATTAAATATTTCGCACGCGAGACGAGCATGCCGCTGGCCTGATGGTAAGTGATACGGCCGCTCATGAACAGTAGCAAAACCAAACAACACCTTGAATTACAAGGCAATTGTTGGCATTTCACTGCGCTCGCCATTCTGAGACATAAGATGTTAAGTCTCAATATGTCCAGTAGTTACTCTGGCTACAATGTCCTTCAATCCACATAACACACATTACACTGCTGTTTGGCGGGAGTATTGACATTGTGGTGGTACCTATCCAGGGAGCCTCTCTAAACGTGTTTTTAACCACAGTGAACAGCCGTAGCTATCTATGCAGATGTTAATACTATATAATCAGCAAACTTCCATAGTCAAACGGCTAGCTACAAAATTAAATATAATAAAATAATTTATTTGCCACAAAAACTTAACTTCAATAAGCCGACGTAAATTACAGTACAATTTCGCGACAAACCATCCCGATTCAAAGCAATTTATATTCGCTTAATTGAATTTCTTCAGGTTCCTACGGCTTTCTATTTAATTGCTGGCGATTCTTGAGAATTTAAAAATTGATATTTAATTATTTTGTAGTAGTTTGCGACTGTTATTTTGTTTTATTATTATATTTAGTGACAACTCCAAGAAGTAAAATTTGAGACGCTTAGGTTAGAAATTAAATTATTGACATTCTTAATAGCGGAGTTTGTTAGATGCTGCTAAAGAAACAAGAGGCCCCGGGTTGGTTGCATCGTGTGTATTCCTTTTGAGTCTGGGTGTTTGTGAGATCGATTTTGTAGTTTCTCGTACTCATGGTACAAAACTCGATCTAGTTTAAGGTGCGGACAATATATGTGACTGTTGGATGTATTTATTTATTCATGAGATGATTTTTGAGTTTTAAAATTTGATTGAGCCCGACTTGGTATAATCGACCGGACTGAACTTGAATGATATAATTGTACAATCGTATAGATAAATGAGGGATGTGTTATTCATAATAATAATACTACTTAAAATTCATTATAGCTTTTTTATGGTTTATCCTTAAATGTTTTCCTGTTTTTCCCGAGCAACAGATTTAATAAAAACAACATTTTACCTTTTGTTCAAAGAGCCAACGACAAAAAATATTTTTATTGCACTTCAAGTTAATTCCTTCAATAACTCTGGGCCTGAGTCGCAATTAAATTTATATTTATTGGAAATGTAAATTTTCCTTACACAAAAAAGGTTTTATCCAGGCACAGAAATCTTCGCACTGACACCAAGATTTATAGTAAAATGAGCATCCTCCTTTTAAAAGGTTGAAGAAAATGTTGCTCTAGTAATAATCCAGTTACGCCCAGTAAGTCTGCAGGTAGTGCATAAGCTAGGTGTTTGCGTGCTTAAAGGCGCCCCCTATTGGCTCGAGTTGGAGCTTGTCAAAGCCGCTCCGAACGATGTATTGACACTTCAATAGGTTATTGTTCCGAGGATCGGGCTACTGAATTTTGAAATGTGTTGAAGGCGGAAACAAAATCCTAGACACTCGAATTTCACTTTTCAAGTGAATACTTCTGTAAAAATTTTGTGATTTCTAATATCATGTAACGAAAATATAACACGATATTAGGCTACCTGGAAAAAGATCTTAAATATTCAAAGTGTAAATATTTCTGTTTAAATATTTATAAGGAAACAAGCCAGGTTATTAACTCAGAAAATTATACACTTCTATGTACAATAAAGTAAAAACAGTCTCGGTACCCAATTGCACTACGGTATGATGGCAAAACTGAGATCTCGAGTTCGAATCCTGTGTCAGGCAAAGTGATATTTGATTTTTTATTCATTATCACCCCTAAGTCAGGAATTGGTACATAATATGGCGATAGGCTGGCTCGCTTCCTATCACGTCGTGAGACGGAAAATGCAAGGCGAAATGTGCGTATCCTGGTTGCACCTCTACCTACACCTTCTGAGAAAAAGACATGAGTTTATGTATATATGTATGTATGTAAGTATGTATGTATGAAAAGTACATGTTGAAGTGCACTATAGTGTATACATAGCATCAAAGTTCCTTCTACGAGTATTATACCGGGTATCTCAAGACTGCTACCGAAAGCAAAGTCGGGTGGTAGTATTAGTGACTACAAACACATTGCAACTAAAAATTTCGCAAAGAAACGCGACAATTATTTTTTATGATTTTTTAAATATCGTCATTTTTCGGTGGTAAATCCATAGTTTTTGCTAAAATAATAATTTAAACTCTTTTATACCTTAAAATATTTATAAATAAAAGAGGATACACTATTATTTTAGGAAAAAATGTATTTATCACCCAAATATGGTCATAGGAAAAAAATAACAAAAAAAAAATGGTCGCTTTTTTTTGCAACTTTTTCTGTTCCGTTGTGTCTGAAGTCGCTTAAACTACCACCCGGCTTCGTTTTCGGTAGCAGTCTTGATATACCCTGTATAAAGCCCTCTAGTTAGTATATTATCTGGCCCGAAGGACCTGTCAGGTGGCATCAAGTGCGACAACGCCTTAATAAATTAACATTCAAAGTCTTGGCGACGGTAAATGACATTCCCGACCTTGGAGCGGAATATTTACGGTGCAGACGGCGTGTGGGAAAATTAAGAGATATTTAAGTTAGTAGATATACTGGTTGTACGTCTCTCATATGTGAGAAGCCGTCTGGGTAGGTACCACCGGGATGTTTATTTCTCCCGCCAAACAGCAGTGTAAATGTACTGTTGTGTTTCGGATTGAAGTATATTGTAGCCAGAGTAACTACTGGACATATTAAGACTTAACATCGTATGTCTGAGGATGGCGAGCGCAGTGGAATGCCGAGTGTTATTCGAAAATCCGATCCGTAATTCGAAGTGTTGTTTAGTTTTGCTACTATTTATGAGTGGTCGTATAGCTTACCATCAGGCGAACGGCATGCTCGTATCGTTATTCAAAGGATTAAGAAAAAAAAGAACAATGCACTCTATATTAATTATCTACCATGAGATGGTTATTGCCGCTGGTTGTCATAATTATGCCATTCGGCTTATTACAGAACATACATGGATGAAACCAAATTGAGAGAACTATGTATCTAGAATATTTATAGATTTCAGTGGTTCATACGAAGTTATTGTATATATGGCTGATTTATTTTCTTCTTCTCTTCTTTTTGAGCCAGTATCAACCCATTGATGGATATAGGCCTCCACTCGATCGCTGATTGTTGGGCAAAAAATAACTCATTATTATATTTATAATATTTATATTGACCGTATCGTTTCAAAATTTCAATAAACAATTTTTCAACCATAACAACATAACCAATTGCAAAGAAATAACTTAAAATCAACTTTATTATCATATTCAACCAAACTATCAAGACAAAGGTAATACTTTAACTTAAAAAAATACGACACGCAAAATGTAAAATAGTTTTCAAAGTACTATGCTTCATGTGTTGTTTTATGGATTCATTGTTATTGAAAAAGTGGATAAAATTCGTTGCGTTGCCGATTACACCCATTACAAAGTGATGGATCGACAGATTAAGTGTTTATTGAATATTTTAAATGTACATAAAAAATCCATGCTTTTTTTTGGGTAAAAAAATATCAAAGGTCGTGTGTGCTACTAATATTTCTAACAATGCTTTTTCTTTCTTCGTTCACTAAAGCTCTTTCTTTGAATATTTTTAAGCATGTTTCTTTGAGATCTATCTATCTTTTAAGTAAATACCCTTAATAGTTACATTCATAATCTTAATCCGAGTATTTTATATGGGTTTTGAGGATGAGAAACTACGAAAACTATTTCGGCCACAAAAAAGCCCAGACTCGAATCAAACACTTGTGGATCACATTAACAATTATTTTGTTGCGAGAATAAAACCCATTGCTTTCCGGTTCTACCGACAGCGTTCACCCAACTGCCTCAATGAAGCTGTTGATATCGCCAATTACAATTATATTAGATGGTGCATGATAATCCATTGAAAATGGACCCAAGGTGGCTTCTAATGTGTACACGGTGGTCGCGGGTTAGAATCCCAGGTCACGCCTCTGATTTTTCAGTATCATGTAGTGAGAGTAATGTAATCATCACGCACTATAACGGCGAAGGAAAAAACTGTGAGGAAACCTGCATACCGCAGCAATCTGTAAGAATGTCTATGGTATACTGGGTATATCAAGACTGCTACCGAAAACGAAGCCGGGTGGTAGTTTTAGTGAGTACAAACACAATGCAACAAAAATTTTCGCAAAAAGACGCGACAATTTTTTTTATGTTTTTTTAAATATCGTAATTTTTGGGTGGTAAAACCATAGATTTTGTTAAAATAATAATTTAAACTCTTTTATACCTTAGAGTCCTTATAAATAAAAGGGTATACACTGTTGTTTTTGGAAAAAAAAAATAATTTACCATCCAAATACGACCATAGGAAAAAAATAACAAAAAAAAATCGATGTTTTTTTTTTCAACATTTTCTGTTTCAATGTGTCTGAAGTCACTAAACCTACCACCCGGCTTCGTTTTCGGTAGCAGTCTTGAGATACCCTGTATAAAGTCCGTCCACCCGCACCAGGCCTCGGCCAGGGTGGTGGAGTATATGGCCCAGCCACCTTCAATCGTACTCTCGGTTGTAGAACAAGCCTGTGGCTTATAGTAGGACGTATATGGCCTAATACAGTTAGTACGTGGATAGTATAGATTCATTCCAGGAATATAAAACCGAGGAAGTAAAACAAAATTAAATAACGAAAGTAGTTGCATATCCGAGAATGTAATTTTACCCTTAATTTTTCACAACTGAATCACATTCCATAAGGGATGATGTATAACTAAACTATTTTAAAGATCTTTTTAAAATATTATTTTATTTTATAATATTATTTTAATTTCTATAATACGTTCCCTTTGTCTTCAAGATACAGAGTCAGAGACTAACCAATAAATTTAAACTTACCAGGATCTTTTCAATTCCAGTACATACTGAGTGGAAACAAATATTTACGGATAATACAACATATATTTGTTTCTGTAAGAATATTTAATTTAATCTAAAACGGAAACCTTCAGTGCATGTAGGTAAATATTGCATACATACATACATAAACTCACGCCTTGTTCCCAGAAGGGGTAGGCAGAGGTGCCAGGGCACCCACATTTCGCCTTGTATGTTCCGTCCCACAATGTGATAGGTGGCGAGCCTATCGCCATATCGGGCACAAATTCCTGACTCTGGGCTGATACTGAATAGGTAAATATTGTTTGGAGTAAAATTTGATTTTGTAGCTACTACACAAAAACATTATCAAAATATATGAATATAATATTGAACCTAACTTCAATATTTCCTAGAGCTTCCAAAGTTATAAATTTATACAAAGACAATATTTTGGCATATTATATTAGACAAAGCGTTGTTGCCGTTGCGGTGGTCCTCAGAATTAATATTGTAACATATTGGGAAATATTAAATTTAGGTTATGAAATAATATTCTAATCTACCTAGTGCGATAAGACTGCCATTTGTACTTTTACTGTGCATTTTTTATTGCAATTAGGCGAGGCGAGCATGCCGTCCGACTGATGATAAGCGATACGACCGCTCACAAACAGTAGCAAAGCCAAACAGCGCCTTGAATTACAAAGCAATGCTTGGCATTTCACCGCGCTCGCCATCCTGAGACATATGATGTTAAGTAATATGTGCAGTAGTTACTCTGGTAACAATGTCCTCCAATCCGAAACACAACAGTGGATTTAAACTGTTTGGCGTGAATAATAGACATTGCGTATCACCCCAGGCAGCCTCTCATATATGAGAGAGCTACCAGTAATTTCTTAATTATAGCTCTATATAGTGCAAAAAAGGATAAAATAAATAATACATGAATCGAAATACTTGAACCGCATACTGTCGTGTACACGCTATACATAAAGCACTTAGAAGCGTTGAAGCAGAAATAACTCGGAGTGTCGATCGCGCTCCGAAAGGAATGTGGAATGGACTTCAGCTAACTATGTACTTCGCTTTGTGCCGATAATGTTGGTAGTCTTCGAGGACAATTTACGTCTTTAGTGATATTGTCTCTCTAGCACGCTCTAGGTATTTTTTGCACTGAGATACCTACGTAATCAAATTAAAATTAGATGTTTCTATATATTCGGCTGGCAAACAATGTATACGATGATAGAAAACCTGTTGTAATAACCTATATCAGTAATATACATATATATATAATTATTATATACATACGTGGTGGACTACTAGGCCAGCGTGGTGGACTATATGGCCTAACCACTCTCAATCGTACTCTCGACTGTAGAGTAGGCCCGTGCCCTGCAGTGGGACGTATATGGGCTGATACAGATAGTTATATACATATGTATCAGTAAAGAATATTATATTATATTTATATCTGGCTAAAGTTGCAGGAAGTCGCTTGATGCAGGCTGCTTCCAACAGGTCAAAGTGGAGATCCTTGGGGGAGGCCTATGTTCAGCAGTGGACTTCCTGTGGCTGAGATGATGATAATGATAATGATATATCAGTATGAAACAATCTTAATGACTCTCACCGTTTAAGCCTTAGACAAAATCTACGGAAAAGAACCATTTTAAATACAAATTAACATAGGTAGAATTATGTACGGCAGTTTGTTTAAAACGTAAGCAGTCTCATCTCATATCAGTTACTCAGTTAAGTGGTTTTAAGCAAAAACATCCAAATGAAATTGCCGGGAGGCGAGGTTTATTTGCATTTTATTAATCTCTCGGTGACGTCAGATTTCGCAAAAACAATATACCAGAGCCAATGATCGGAGCCTCAGTATTCTTTTCAATTAGTACCGTTGAAGAGATATTATGGTAATTGTTTTCCTTCCTATTCTTTCTGTGTGGCTTCTTTTTTTGTTACAGTAAGTTGTAAAAAATAATTAAAATAATAGGACCTTAAAGCAATAGCGGTTTAATTGTAAATTGTATTTTGTTTTTGAGATTCTACCTGTATTTATCTTATGTATGTTTATAATTTTTGTTATTCCGATAAATAAAAAATCTCACTGAAATTTCGACTGATTTCAAAAACAGAAGGTTTTATATTCGAATTGCATGTGTGTATTTATGTTTGCATTTGATTCTAAGGGGTTATATATACACCCAGATATAAAATATATAAACATATACACCCAGATATAAAATATATAAAAAGAGAATTTTGAGGTGTAATACGTCAAATTTTAATAATATCTTGGTAGGCATTCATGTGAATAGACGACGTGATTTCCTACTAGAGCACTGTGTTAGTTTTTTGTTACATTCTATGGCTCCACAACGGCCATTTGGATGAAATTCTCTATTGAGTATGACTGTATGAGAAAGTGGATTAAAATGAAAATATGTTTTGAGGAACCTAATAACTGAACTTCAATAAAAAATGTCTGAAACAATGGGGTTAAATGAAACATTTGTTTTATAGCATTGAATGGCGAGACAAGCATGCCGTTTGCCTGAGGGTAAGCGATGCGACCGCTCATGAACAGTAGCAAAACCATACAACACCTTGAATTACAAAGCAATGCTTAGCATTCCACTGCGCTCGCCATCCTGAGACATAAGATATTAAGTCTCAATTTATCCGATAGTTACTCTGGCAATGTCCTTCAATCCGAAACAACAGTGCATTTAAACTTCTGTTTGACGGGAGAAATTGACATTACGGTGGTACCCACCCAGACTCCCTCTCACATATGAGAGACTTACCACCAGTAATTTGATAATAGTAGCAAAAAAATATCACACTAACGCCATGTAACTACATCAAAGTTCATAAAGGAAGTGAATCGAGCCTCCTTTGCCGGAGTAAGTGTATATAGCGACATGTTAGATTCATGTTCTTGGTTATCACAATTTGAAGTGTTACACTGACGAGAGTCTTGTTACAAACTCTATTGTATTATTAATATTACGTCACTGACGACGATATGAGCTGACTATAGACGGGTGTACCAAGGCCAATGCTGAATTAGATAATTAATATTAACACCTCTTGGAGTAATGCTAAATTCGCTTAAATATTATCGCTATATGTAAGTTTCGGTGGTACTACTGTCTCATAGGAGTGTGACAAAAAACAGATTACTCAAACAGGTACTATAACGATGAAGGAAAAAATTGAGTGTAAACCTGCATACCATAGCGAATTTTGAGAATTTCTATGGTATATTAAGTCCACCAACCCGCCCTGAGTTAGCGTGGTGGACGTATTATCGACTGTAGAGAAGGCCCGTGCCCTGTTATGGGGAGTAAATCTATACTAATATTATAAAGCTGAAGAGTTTGTTTGTTTGGTTGTTTGAACGCGCTAATCTCTGGAACTACTGGTCCGATTTGAATGATTCTTTCAGTGTTGGGTCTCCATTTATCGAGGAAGGCTATAGGCTATATATCATCATGTTATGACCTATAGGAGGAAAGCAGTAGTGATATTTTTAGCAAATACGAGGAAATTTTGTTCGTTTTTCGTGGTCCGATTGGTCGATATTCTAAACTGATAGTCAGAATTAAACATTTTGACCGCCATTTTAAAACGTGTATGCACCCGGGCGGAGCCGGGCCCGACCGCTAGTTGGCTGATATAGTCCAGTAACATCTCATAAAAAATTGTGTAAAGTATATTTTTATCATGGATGTGTTACCAGCCCAATAAATCGGGAGGAAAGTAGGAAGAAAAAAGAAACGAAAGAGAAAAAGAAACTCGATCGCATCACGTCATTCTTCTGTGAGATAGTGGTAGCACCCCGAACGAGCCTGCCCATTCATGCTGTGTCATAATTGACAAAAGCGTGGATATACCACTTCCAACTTACTGACTTCGTAAATAACAGTTTTAGCTATCTTACTTTATTGTACCTAAATCCGCCATCGTACATCGTAAGCTTATGCTCCATCTACACGTCAACAGATGCATCTGAAGACGACATTTGCAGATGCCTCCGTTGAAGTGTAGAGGAGGCAATAGACTAAGTTCGGAGTAGATGATAAGTCTTATAGAGAATAGTATTGATTTTTAGAGCTGGAAATTAATCTTATAGAGTAAGCCTCCAGAGCGTATTAACGTTTAGCAAAATCGATACGTAAGTACACGATTTTTTCGTAAGTCGCAGAGATTCGTGCCGTATCTAAACCAGCCGGCTAAACGATCATACAAAACAATGTGCAAAGTAAGCGAGCTAGGGTTTGAACACATGGGCCTATTGATAATTTCTTTATAAAAAATATTTCAAGGGTACAATATATTGTTACTATTAGAACTTGCCAGAGAAAATACTAAAAATGTACCAACAAGCCTGATATATTAATGGTTACTACTAGACGAGGAAAAATCTAATTCCTAGACATATAATATATTTCTCATCAGAAAAATCGAAACAATTTGCAAGTTTATGTTTTGCAAGGAGAAAAAAATAACAGTTTCAGAGGCAATACACAACAACAAAGTACAAATGGTGGTCTTATCGTTCTAGGGCAATTTCTACCAAACAAGTGCGTGGTGGCCTATCGGTAAACGGACTAGACGCGACTGCCAACATGTTCATGGTGGTCGCGGGTTCGAATCCCAGGGCACACCTCTAACTTTTCGGAGTCATGTGTGTATTGATAGTCAATCACCACGCACTAAAACGGTGAAGGAAAACATCGTGAGGAAACCTGCATACCATAGCGATTTATAAAAATTTCTATGGTATGTAAGTCCGCCAACCCGCACTAGGCCAGCGTGGCGGACTATATGGCCTAACCACTCTCAATCGTACTCTCGATTGTAGAGGAGGCCCGTGCCCTGCAGTGGGACGTATATGGGCTGATACAGTACAGACACAAATAATAGTATGAAAACATATAAATACACAGAAGCATAGATATATGTATATCTATATAAGTATTTACATGTATAGAAAAATAAACATACATATATCAATTACTGATGTTATCAATATATAGGAAATAATCCTAATCAGTACATCTGTACTACTATATCTGTATAATATATTAGTGTCATAGATTAATTACTGATGTCATTCTGTCCTAGTGATTTATGTGAGTGTTTAATATATCGGGTTCATCTCGTGGATTACTCTAAGAGGATATACATAATTATCTTTTTTTAATGCATTGAATGGCGAGACGGGCATGCCGTTCGCCTGATGGTAAACGATACCACTACTCATGAACAGTAGCAAAACCAAATAATATTATGAACCACAAAGCAATGCTTGGCATTCTCCTGGGCTCACCATACTAAGACATAAGATGTTACGGCTCAATATGTCCAGTATGTCCATACAATGGCCTTCAAACCGAAGTAGAATAGTGCTTTCCACAGATGTTTGGCAGGAGAATTAGAAATTGCGGTGGTACCTTCACACACGGCATTAAACACATGAGAGATCTACTACTAGTAATTGTTATAATTTGTACTATATTTATCTTCATTGAAAAAATATCTTGTAGATCAATATAGATTCAAAAATTGTAATTATTATCAAATGCTATGCAGTCATTTTATTTTGTACTTCCGATCGTATGTCCTCCGAATGGTAACCAAAATGGCCTTGAAGCTGCTGCATAAATAGAAAAATAAGTTATAAATTAAATAAAAAACTAAATAAATACTGGTGGTAGGTCTCTCATATGTGAGAGGCCATCTGGGTAGGTACCACCGCAATGTCTATTTCTCCCGTGAAACAACACTGCTTAAATGCACTGTTGTGTTTCGGATTGAAGTACATTGTAGCTAGAGCAACTACTGGACATATTGATACTTAACATCTTATGTCTCAGGATGGCGAGCGCAGTGGAATGTTGCTACTGTTTATGAGCGGTCGTATCGCTTACCATCAGGCGAACGGCTTGCTCGTCTCGCCATTCAATGCAATAAAAAAAAAATGATTTATTCAGTAATGACAAGTCTACCCGTGCCCTAACTTGAAATATTCACACATTGAATACACAATTTGTGCTGACAGTTTTATTTTGCTATTTCTTTTATTTTATTTAACGTGAATAGACATTGCTTGATTTCGTGAATTGCCTTTGGAATTTTATTTCTAGATTGTAAGGTATTTTGACGAGTGTCATTAAAGACTACAAAAGTTTTTTTTCATTCACTGACGCGCCTTCTATAGAATATTTATGCTTTTGAATCCGCATATCCAAAATGCTCTTATAGAGGGCGCTATACATAAATATTTTATTATATAATCGTAAATATCTACGAAATTATAAGTGTCACCTACTGGTATTTTAATAGAAACGCTTATCTGACAAAACAATACACCTACTTGTGTAAATGTAAGTGAAATAAAATCTGTATTTGTCTTAATAACTGAATAAGAAATTCGAGAACGGTAGATCTCGGTTTATTTGTGGCCTTCTAATGGATGAGATGATGATAAAAATAAAATTTCAACCAACAGCGAACCAAGACTTTACCAATTCATAGATTTGTCGCAATAGTAAAATTCCTGGTGGTAGGTCTCTCATACCGCCTGGGCACCTACCCACCCTAATATACCACCACAATGTCTATTTCTCCCGCCCAACTAAACTTTGTGTTTCAGTTTAAAGCAAATTGTAGCCAGAGTAACTATTGAATATATTGAGTTTTAATATCTTATCTTGGCGAGCGCAGTGGAATAACAAGCATTACTTTGTAATTCAAGGTGTTTGGTTTTGCTACTATTTATGAGTTACAACTCTCAATAACCCTTGGCTTTGCCCTAGAGTAAAAAATCAGGTATGTACGCATTTTCGTTTTTTTAATTTATTTTACTGCCTTGGTGGCGTAGTTGTGCTTCGGTATTATTACAAAGTTGGTCTTGGATTCAAATCCAGGGGCGGGTAAAGTGATATTGCTTTATAGTATGTAAAGTCGGCCAACACGCACTAGGCCAGCGTGGTGGACTACAGTGGCGGTACTTCCATACAAGCCCAAAAGCCCGGCTTGCCTTACTTAATACGCATATACTCAATCCTAAAGACAAATCAGTACTTTAAATAAAATATATTCGTTTAATGCAAAACGTCTATCATTTTTAAATTTACCGCGCCATAATGGACCCCGCGCCTGCGACGGAGCACCCGCGCCGCGCCCGGCAACTCGCCTAAGCGAGCGCCGCGGTCTAAAACTAATATAAAATTATTTCATTCAAAATCAACGCGTGATGCAATATCTTAAAAAGATGGAACACACCAAAGTATTATCTATCTTTTTCTCTCTCGTGTGCTTTTACCTGGCTTCTGGCGTATATTGCCCTCTCAGTCGCACCTCTGGGTGAAATGCTATTACCATGACACTACGTACCTATACATATAGCTATTTTTTTATGCAATTTGTGCCAAGCAAAATGCCCGGCTTCGCGGAGTGAAGTTGTGCACTTGACATGTCATATTAAGATCCAAATTTATCGAAAAATATTTATGGTTTGCTACAAGTTATATTGGATAATATATAAAATAAATAGATATTTTTTGAGCCGTATTATGATGTTTTAAATATTTTATTAATATATTAGAATTAGAATACTTAATTTGGAATTGTCCATAATTTAGGACCTGTGGCTAGCTTCACGCTTATTATTATGTCTTTCGAGCGGACGATTAACCAGTAACAACTGAACATATACGTTTAGTTTTTGTTTCATTATAGTATTTTACGTTTATTATGTATAATAATGGGTGAAAATGTACCTTGTGATGGTTTGAAGTGTGTGCAAGTGTTGATCGGCGAGGAAAAGGTAAATTCATTACATTTCGTAGACAAATAACTACTCGTATCTGGTCGAAAACCTACGCTTGATTTGTTGTGTATTTCTCGAAATGAAAACTATAGAATACAATTTTATAGATTAATTAATTAATTTTTATTTAGCACATAACTACATAGATTGCTGGATGTTCTCATACTAATAAGTTATACTGTCGGTGTTGTATATTTTTTTCCAACAATGTACTTAAATTTTTGGAATTGTTCCGGCTATAGTGATTTAAATAATTTAACTGGTACTTTTATAGTAATAGACAAAAACATGTGAATGCATTAATATATTTTCATAATTCCGGTAAACAGCGTATAGAAACCTCTTTATGCGTCATATACATAATATGTGATGAGATTTCAAAACATTATGCTCGCGTAGACAGTAATCGTAGTGTTTTTCAGATATTCCTTAGCTTTCTTTCAGAGGTCATGATGAATCAAAAAATCACATGCATACACAAAAACATAACATGAATATATTAACAATAACTTGTGGCCGCGAAGTTAAACACGACGCCGCGCCGTACTTGTGCTATTGTAGTGCCGTTTATTAATTTACAAAATAATTACAAAATAAAGTTACGTATGCATGCCCAAAAATAATTTAACTTACACATTTGTTTTATTCATCTATTTAAAACTAATGATGGGCCTTTCAGTATTTTGGAAATATTAAATAGATGGCCGTGGAAATCGCGCCATCTATTAGATTTTTTCGAAACAACTTGTTGTAATAGATTTTTTCATAACGGTGATAAAGATAGTTATTATTTTATTGGTTTTTATCTTATCTTATATAGATCGTGTGGTAGGTCTGGGACTGCCTCGATGGCACAAAGTTGATGTCTCGGATTCGAATCTGGGGTCTATTTTTATTTAATTACATCGCAAAGGCTCGCCCTCTATCGCATGATGAACACGTTCTTCTTTCTTAATACCATTTTGCTCTTGAACCAATACATATTGTTACTAAAAAAATTGGGCTTGCCCTAGTCCAGAACCCTAGGCACGCCACTGGTGGACTATATGGCCTAACCGCTCTCAGTCGTACTCTCGGTTGTAGAGGAGGCTCGTCCCCTGAATTGGGACGTATAAGGGCTGACACAGTACAGTAAGAACCAAAATAAAAAATGTGATGATAAGATTATTAAAACGGGTCACAAATCCAAAACTCAAAGACTGACTTTAAGAGCAATTAATACACTAAATACCCCGCAGATTTAACAAAAGCTCATAAACGTCGCATTATTTATGTGTTCTATGTTGTATAAACATACCCTTGATGTCCCTTAGGACTCGACTCGGGACAAAGTTTAATTAGCTAAGTTTAAGGCACACTCAAACGTCATTTGAGCCGGCTTGAGCAAAATTCATTATGATGTACACCCTTGTATTAATTTAATTATTGATGTCGGGACTGAATAGTTTTACAAGTGACTTATTTACTGTTAAGTATCTATTGAAAGGTAGTGTTAAGTTTCACTCCATAATAACTTAAGGAAGTTACATTTTTTCGGTTACACATATACTACTACCAAAAACGAAACTGGGTTGTATTTTTATTGACTACAAACACAATGCAACTAAAAATTAAAATAGACAGGGTGTACACTATTATTTTAGAGAAAACTATGTATTTTCCACCTAAATATGACGATAGAAATAACACAAAAAATCTTTTTTTGGTGTAAAATTTTCTAGTTGTATTATGTCTGAAGTCACTCCAACTACCACCCTGTTTCATTTTCGGTAGTAATATACATAGATATACCTTCTATGTTATGTATTATAGAGTACGAGCCTCTTCTACATCGAGAGTACGATTGAGAGGGCTTAGGCTATATATTCCACCACGAGCTTCTAGTAGCTTGCAATGTAATTAGCTTATATTTAAATCACTATAATACTTTTTTAAATCAGCTTTTATTTTAACATTATTAATATTCATAGCTGCATTAGCTTCTGTTTGTTTTCACACCATTTCTAATTTAAAACATCTAACACAGAATAACTAATGGGAGTCAAACACAGAGTTAAATAATATTAGATATTCCTTCATTAAGTACTATAACCAATTTTGTTTTGAAATACGTCTGTGGTGTATTAAATAAATCTTAATATATATAATTCACGTGTCACGTTGTTTGTACGCGATGGGCTCCTAAACCACTCAACTGTTTATAATGAAATTTTGTAGATATGTGTTATTTGTTCCAACTTAAAGGGTGGGATAGTTTTTATCTCGATTAAATTGACGAAGTATAAAATAAAGGAAAAAACATTTTGCCATACAAAATGTTCATGGGTTTGTAACTGTCAAACATTTAATGTTCATACCGTCGATACGGTAAACTCTACCCTCAAATTAATTATCGTATTTAAATAAAGGTTTCGAATCGACAACATATTATATCCACAATATTCGATTAATGGCGTATTTTAGATTTTAAAGATGTAAATTAATGACAGTAATGAAAAGTGGTTGACATTTAAATTGGTTATCAAATATTTATTCATGCGATCACAAATTTATTTTGCGTAAACTAAAGAGTATATTATGAAGATAAATAATTATAGGACAATCAAATAAATAATATTCACACTTACTTCTTTTCAAGATAGAATGTCACTTGAAAATGAAAAATCAAATCAAACACAAAAATAAAAACTGAACTGAACTGAATAAAACAACAATTTTATATAACTATGGAGAATATTACAGGAATTCTCAAATTAGGCGTTGCCTGTGTCTTGAGAAACCAGTTAAATATAATTGTAACAAAACGATAATGCAAACAAATTAACAAAATAACAAAAAGTAATGGCGTAATATTTTTGGAAAACAACATAGTGGGGGTGAAATAAGGGATGGAATATTGGATGGATTATCAAAAACGCTATAGTGTTTAATGTCAAAAATTTATAAGGCACACTATTTGGATATGGAGAAACGGGATATAATAGAGTGGGAGGTAGGGGAGAGGACTGGGAAAGCTGACAGATTTGATAGGACGAAATGTAAATGCACGATATAAGACGGGATGGTTAATGAAGAGAAAGGACGGGACGTATCGGGAAGTGACTAAACAGGCGGGATGGGATGGAATTGAGCAGGACAGTAGGATACCTAATTCATGTTTAGGTATACAAGAGCTTATACGAAAAATAATATGTATTTGGTGTGGATTAAAATAAAAATATATCTGCATCCAGGAAGGTGGGTCGGGCTTTTTTGCTATGCTAAATAATTGAATATAAAATTAATCATATAATAACTAAGCCATAGCGAAGCGTGGTCGGGTGAGCTATGGTATCTTTTAATTGATTTCAATGAATGTCCTCGGAGTAGTAATAGTGTTATAATATCTCCGTAGCAAAATAATGATTTGAATCTAAAGAGATGGGATAGAATAGAATATAAGGTGGATAAAATGGGACATAAGAATAGGTACAGGATGAGATTTAAATTGGATAAGCAGTTTAGACAACGGCTGTCATATTGATTTAAAATAAAATATGGACTGGAATCTGTATTTGCACCCAGGCGAAGCCGGGCCGGGCCGCTATTTAAAATATAAAATGGCTCTAAAGATAATTGATTAAAGTTAGACAAAACCAATGCCAAACAGTTAGTGGTTTTCGGTAGAAGTATAAAAAACTATTCTTAGGGTTCCGTTTCCGAAATTGATAAAAGAGAATCCTTTTGAGAACAGCTCATATTTTTATTAAAAACTTTTTTCTCGCCTGATTACGTTACTCCTGTATCAAGAACTACAATTCTTAGAACTTATTATTACTAAGCAATATTAAACTCCTCTGCACAGCGCTCTGCAATGCCCGGTAATTTACAACTATTCTAGTATTTCGTATTATCAGTACCTACTTTACATTCAAAATTAAAATCAAAATTGTATTTATTAAAAAATAGTCTTTCACAAGATTTATTAGATCGTTAATTTCTGCTACCATCGCTTCCAAACGTGTTGTAGTTGTGAACGAAGTTGTGAAGCAACACGAACTGTCTTCTTTTTACTTTTTTTTACAGCCATTTGAAATTAAAATGGTTCGATTTTCTCTCGTCAATTATCAGTATTATGCCAGCATATTAAATGTATAATACATACACAACTATAATTAATCTCTCCCCATGCTTCTTATTTTTTTAATTGTTTCATTTATTTTAGTTTTCAATTTTAGCAAAATTTTTATTATTTTATATTGGTCATAGCAAATTTTAAATCATAATAAATTTTAAATTATTAATCTATTCTTTATTAGGTATGTTTCTGTATGTCTGGAAATCGGCGTTCATAACTGTCAAAGAATAATATTTATAGTATTATAGATTAATATTTAAAACTATTACTACTACTACTACTATTTGTAATTAGTCAAGAATATTTGAAACTAGGTACTGCAGCAACACAATATTGGCCTCCTCGGAGTTTGTAAGGTTTTTTTTTTTTGCAATGAAAGCCGAGACGAACATCCCTTTCGCCTGATGGTTAGCGACAAGACCGCTCATGAACAGTAGCAAAACCAAACAGTACCTTAAATTAAAAACCAATGCTTGGCATTCCACTGCGCTCACCATCCTGAGACATAAAATGTTGAGTCTCAATATGTCCAGTAATTAGGCTGGGTACAATTTTCTTCAACCCAAAATGCAATAGTGCATTTACACTGCTGTTTGGCGGGACAAATAGTCATAGCGTCGATTCCTACCCAGACGGCTTCTCACATATAA
This sequence comes from Hyles euphorbiae, assembly GCA_023078785.2. Classification (NCBI taxonomy): domain Eukaryota; kingdom Metazoa; phylum Arthropoda; class Insecta; order Lepidoptera; family Sphingidae; genus Hyles; species Hyles euphorbiae. The sequence goes on along the minus strand of CM041056.1, from coordinate 5,654,076 downwards.
GAGACCTACCACCAATGTTTAAAATATTTTTTTTTTATATTTATTATATTGATAAAAACATTATAGATTAAATTATTTAAATAGTTTCAAATTTCTCTTTGGCTTGAATACCCAACGTTCTTCTATTATAGATAAAAATCCCGGTCTATAGAAACCACGCGCTAAAATTATGATCACACTTAGCCCGCTTGTGTTTTTTTTTTATTCGTTTTTGCGAACACGTTGCATTTCTGATGAAAGTGAATTCACAAACTATGATAATATGATCTGCATATTTTATACCTCAATTTTACTTTTAAAATGTTTTAGTAAAACTGCAGTTGTGTCCACCTGTGGTTTGGTTTGATGGTTCATTTTATACTGGTGACTTGTTGGTAGTCATGGCCTGCCGAGATGGGCGCGGGTTTGAATCACAAAGAACAAATCTGGTTTTTGGAGTTATAAGTATGATTTTTGAATCATATAACATTAATCTTATCATAACTTATCACTAAAATGGTGAATGAAAACATGAAATGAAATTTTGTTTACTATATTTTAAAGATTTACAAGAATTTCTGTGTTATGTAAAGTCTGCCAACCCGCAATAGGCTAGCGTAGTGGAATATTCCCTCAGCTCACTAAAACGCACTCCCGATTGTACATAAGCCTTTTACTCAATATTGAGCATATAAGATTCAATATTTCTATTGTTAATCCTATTATAGTATTAACAGTTTCTGAAAGGTTTAGACTCTAGATTTTTCAACAAACGTTTCTATTCAATTTGGATTCGAACCCACGCTCTTCAGTGCAATATTTTTACCATAGGTACAAAGTTATCAAAACGAAGTCATACAATACACACAAGGACAAACATTACAAATTCTTGTTGCCATATGTGCGAGATTTCCGATAATCTTTTGTGCGCCATTCAAAGGATTCTTTTGTAAATCGATGTTTTTCTCCCAAAAAAAATATTTGTGTCTCGCTTTTGTCATTGTCATTTTCCCTTTCAAGGCCTAATGGAACATAAATTATTCGTGATTGATAACTTTCTCGCTTACATGAGGAGATAGCGGGTTTTTTGAGGCAACACATTTGACGACCGATTGTCACAGCTGTGTGGGTGGATGAAAATGAAGGTTTTCTTTACTGTAGATTATGCGATCGATCTTTTCATGTTAATAAGAGGATATATTAAGACTGCTACTGAAAACGAACCTGGGTGGTAGTTTTAGTGACTTCAGACATAATGGAGTAAAGATTCTATAGTACGCAAGGGTTTTAATTATTTTTTTTGCAAAATCTATGGATTTATCCTTCAAACGCGTTGATATTAATAAAATTATCTCGTATTTCCTGATTTCCTCGACACAAGACTTGATCTCAGTTTGAAGTTAGGACTATGTACATACATATGACTTTTGCCTGTGTTTATTGAAATATATTTTTTCCTGGGCTTAGGTATTGTTGAAGATTGCAAGTACAGATTTTTTCTGTCAAGTCTGTAGGATAGGTTAGTGGTCTTCAAATACGTCAAATTCTTACCAAGATATCGCAGGTGTGCAATTTTCGTCAAGACCTTCAAGAATTCACACTGAGACCATCACAAAACTTTCTTATGACGTCATAACCCACGAACACTGTTACATCTGATTCACATCTGGAGATTTGTAAGCGTTTTCCAATTATTCAAATGCGACTGGCGACTGACAACCATCTAGTACAGATGTAATGAAATTTGGAATGCGCCGTTCGGCTATCCATTTGCAATTTGATTCTTTTTCCATCGAAACTGTTTCTAACAAAGCTGAGCGGATAATGTATTCATCCAGCCGTGATTTGGCGAAATCCGACGTATATCGGGACTCGGGGTTAATGGAGTGTACAGTAGGACAACTGGGTTAGTGTAACACTAAATTAATGTTGTATTTACTGGAATAAGGTAATTAATAAATGTCACGTTTCATTTCGAAAGTAATTTCCTAGAGTTATTATAGGTTATTTTTTTGTTTTTATTCAATGGGTCCGGCAAATAGGTCACCTAATGAAATGTGATCACTGATGCCCATAAACATCCACAGCCCATATTATATATATATTGCTGGTCCAAGAAGTCGGGAAGGGAGAGGGAAGTAAAAAGGATAAGAGGAGGAAAAGGGTATTAGGTATCCATCAATCTCACTCTTATCTTATCTTATCTTATCAGCCCATATACGTCCCACTGCAGGGCACGGGCCTACTCAACAATCGACAGTACGATTGAGAGTGGTTAGGCCATATAGTCTACCACGCTGGCCTAGTGCGGGTTGGCGGACTTACATACCATAGAATTTTTTATAAATCGCTATGGTATGCAGGTTTCCTCACGATGTTTTCCTTCACCGTTTTAGTGCGTGGTGATTGACTATCAATACACACATGACTCCGAAAAGTCAGAGGTGTGCCCTGGGATTCGAACCCGCGACCACCGTGAATATGTTGGCAGCCGCGTCTAGTCCGTTTACCAACAGGCCACCACGCACTTCCAATCACACACAATTCACACACAATCTCACTCACCGAACGAAATGTGACACAACAGCTATCGCTTCAAGTCGATCTCCTGTGAGACAGTGGTCCCGCTTCGGACCAGCCGACCCATTCATGCTAAGTCATGAACTGACAACAGTTCGGCTCTGCGACTCATGATAATAAATTCGTTTCCTCACCACCTAGTGCCAGATTTCTATTTTGGATTGTAATTTGTAAAGCATGAAGTCTTGGGTTGAATTCAATGTTAATTTTTGCTTTGCAGTTTTAGTCTTCTTCAGGTGGAGATTTGCCTCTGCTTGTGCCTTGATTATTTATGCTTGATCTTGTGAGAAAAATAAGAATTTCAATATACACTGCTGGATTTCTCACAGGTCGCTTGGGTAGGTACCACCGGAATGTCTACTTCTTTCGCCAAATAATCATTGCTTTGTAATTCAAGGTGTTGTTTGGTCTTGCTACTGTTCTTGAGCGGTCGTGTCGTTTACCAGTAGGCAAAAAGCATGCTCGTCTCACCATTCACAGTAATAAAATCTTATACGGTCTATTTACATTCAAGGTGATAACTTTTCATTAGTTCTGCAAGCAAGAAAAATAATCAAAGATCTCAGACTCCCCTTCGTAGATAAACTAAAGTTAATCAGCTCCTTCAATTATTGATAAGACTAATCCTGATTAATGATTCGGTGTTAGTTTGTTGAGTTTTCGACTTTGAAAGTTCATTCACCAATTTGTTCAAATGTATTTGTAGTTAACGTAATAAATGAGTAGATTGATATATTTTTATGGATAATACTGATTTCTTTTTCTTTATTTTATGTTATTGGAGCTTGTTATTTATATTTGCAAAATTGTAGAGTAAGAAAGAAAGAAATAATTATTTGTTCACTAACAATAATGTTAACATTTTTTGAAAAGAGGGTTTAGGCCTTTTTAGATTGAAATGCTTGTGGCAGGAGCCTAAAACATCCGTGACTTAAAATACACACAATGTAACGTCATTGTTCAACAACATCTAACATCAACATTATAAAGTATTATAAAAGTTGAATATAACTTAGAAATTTAAATTTTGGTAACAAAATAAAAACTGAAACAAAAGAGGATAAAATAAAATATAACCAAAAATTTTGTGTGTGTGCGTGCGTGTGTAATTTTACGTATGCGTAGTCGTGTGTTAAGTAATTTAGAGAGTAAATCAATGCAGCAATCAATATGGGGTACTCGCAACCAACGAACGTGTATGAAAATATTGATGACAATTGAAGAAGCGAGAGAAATATGTATGGACCATAGCACTTGGCGCTTAATAGTTTTTTTCTATTCTTTAACAACCTGAAGACAGGAATTTGTACCCTGATAGGATCTTGATCGTGATAGACTCGCCCCTATCATATTGTGGGACGGAACACGCAAGGCAAAAGTTGTCGTCACGGTAGCACCGTACTTACCCTTTCTGGGAAATAGGGCGGTTTTATGTATGTATAAGTTGTTTTTTTACCTTTAATCATATATGTGAGACCGAAAAGTCTCTCGTAGTTCCTGATACCCACGACACAAGACTCGATCTTAGTGTGGGGTCAGGACTATGCATGTGACTGTTGGGTGTTATTTATTTATTTATATCGATAATGTATAAATGCAAAATTTAATATTCATTATTTATTCCGCCATCGCACAAGTTTTAATACCACCACGCGGACCAATACAGCTGATTCGTTAGATAATACCTTACTGTCTCTCTCCACATTGTATATAAAATGACAAATGGGCATAGAAATCACACAATAAGGAAATGGACCGTTTTTTCTCCCTCTTTTTTATCAGAGCATCTTATTCCGTGGCGAGCTTTATGTTTAAATTAATTTGCAGTGTGGATACTGACGTTTCGGCGGCTTCTTACCGCTATTGTTATTTGTTAGGGGTTTCTTGTAGTAAATTGTGAGCGATGTTCTCTCAGTTTTTGTTTTTACTATTTTAGGTTAGTGTAGTTTTGATACAAGCCTAGTTTATTTTTATTTTTATTGCAATGAACGGCGATGATGATGCCGTTCGCCTGACGGTAAGCGATACGACCGCCCATAAACAGCAGCAGAACCAAACAACACCTTAAATTACAGTAGTAACTCTGACTACAGTATCCTTCAATTCGAAACACGACAGTGCGTTTACATTACTATTTGACGGGAGAAATAGACAATCTAATGAGAATATTGCGCTTTATGTTTCGGTTTGAATAATATTGTAGCTAGAGTTGTATTGGACATATTGAGACTGAACATATTACGTCTCAGAATAATAATATAATAATAACGGAATAACAGCAATGAAGATTTACAATATGAACTACTATAATACCAAGCAATTCCTTGTAATTAATGGCGTTGTGTATTTTTGCAACTGTCCATGAGCGGTCGTTTCGCTTACCATCAGTCAAATGGCATGCTCGTATCGCCATTAATTGCAGTAAAAAAAAATGTAGTGCTCAGATGGTAGTCTCTTGGAGGTCTACCAGTTTGAAAAGAAATAAACGGAGGCTAAATGATTGTATTATGACAGAAAGTTTAGCGTAAAAAATATTATAATAATAGTTATTAAAACAAAATATAATGTAATAGACATTAATTTAATATTTTAATTTAATATTTAGTTTTTTTTTTCGACGTAGAAATAAAAAAATCTAATAGGTGGTGCGATTCTCATGGCTATCTTATAATAATCTTATAATAATCCAAATTTACTAAAAGGCATATCCTTAGTTTTTAAAATAAACACCACATTCAATTATTTTACCAAAAGTCTTTTTCTGGATATTTAAAATTGGCACGACAGTTTTAAACTCACGACGTAGCCATTTTCGTCCCCATCACAAAAGGGCTCATTGCAAGTAGGGGGTTATAAGTATAATGGATAGGTGCATCCCTTTTACAGTTGGACTGGGGTGGAAAGACGGGGGATAATGGGGGATGGGGTGGATAATGGGGATGAAGATGAAGGAATCCAGTTTAACTCTTAAGAAACCATTAAACTCTTGAAGGGTTGTGAAATTTCTAACGGGGTTATAATTTAAATTATTTTTATCACGTAATTTAGTCAGTGTTTTGAATTAGTATTGATGGTAATATTAATATTAATATTATTAATACAAATATTTCTTCCGGGTCTGGGTGTTTGTGAGACCGAAAAGTCTCTCGTAGTTCCTGATACCCACGACACAAGACTCGATCTTACTGTGGGCTCAGGACTATGTATGTGACTGTTGGGTGTTATTTATTTATTTATTTTCCTCTATTTTACTAATAAACTACTCCAAAACACAGCATATACGAGTCTATCGCTGACCTTTTCATTCTCAAGTATAAATAGCATGCGCACCCTCTTTCTTTATGAGCGGACTTCGAACAGCTGCTATGCTGTGTCCTCTTCTATCGCATGGGATGGTCACTCGGAGCAATATTTCACTTTTCTAAATTCGACAACCGCAATTCGGGACTGATTTTTCGCAGGCAACCCTATACCACCGTGTTCGTAATAAAATGATCTTTATTTTCATTTAATTTCCATTCAATAATCAGATCGGTGCAAAATGCTAGTAGCGATTTACCTGTTTATACCTGGCAACCTGAGGGTTGTGACCGGAAAAAATAGGCAACCTAACGTTTACATATTCTATGGGTTTCATACTTTCGATTGGTATAGAATTTGTTTAATAATCAAACAGGTGAAATGATTTAAAAAAAAAATTTTTTTAATTATTAATTAATCGTATTCTGGACTGAAATTTGCCAGGCAACCCCTATACAATATATTTATTGACATATTAAATTGCATATAAAATACGTTTCATCAAATAAACATCTCGGTGAAGGTCGATGTATGGCGGGATCTTAGACTATAATGTTTAATGCTGAATTAGCGACATTCTATTGAGATGAAAAAACAGTGACTCACGTAAATGTGTTGCATTTTCAGATTATCCTGTAAATGTCGGATTTTGATTAGGCTGAAATAGTCGTGTCGACCAGCAAAAGAGAGAGATATTATATCTCTAGTAGATACTAATATATTGTTTGGTTTGGTTATAATTGTTTGGTTGTGCCAGATTTAAAGGAAGTCACGCAAGATATTGTTGTTTTTTTATTTTATTTTTTTTTTTCGCTTTGAATGGCGCCATGCTATTCCATGTCATTCTCCTGATGGTAAGCGATACGACCACTCATGAACAGTAGCAAAACCATACAACACCTTGAAATACAAAGCAATGCTTGATATTCCACTGCACTCGCCATTCTGAGACATAAGATGTTATGTCTCAATATGTCCAGTTATTTATTTTAACTACAAAATCCTTCAATCCGGAACACAACATGCATTTAAAATGATGTTTGGTGGCTTCAGTGATTAATTAAATTTAACTACTTTCTTTTATGTTACAGAGAGGATGAGACAGTCAACGAGCCGCACAATGGTAAGTGCTAGTTGGCTTTTTGATCACTTAAAAGATCAAGTATACAGGGTATATCAAAAGTGCTACCGAAAACGAAGCCCAATGCAACTAAATTTTGTGCAAAAAATTGCGACGATTTTTTTTGTTCTTTTTTTTTCTATAGTTGTATTAGGGTGGTAAATACATAGATATTTCTTAAAAAATAGTGTACATTTTTTTATTTTTAAATTTGCTATGGTACGCAAATGATTATTTTTAGCAAATTGTGTTTGTAGTCACTAAATCTTCCACCCGGCTTCGTTTTCAGTAGCAGTCTTGATATAACCGGTATAATGAATCTACAAGTATACAAAGTGTCGGTGTTATAATTTCTTTAAATTACAACGTCTTTAAATAACGTCAATTAAAACAAATTAAAATGATTAGATTTTAAATCACATTAAAATTGAAAAAATGATATTTTCAAACAAACTAAATAATAAAATAATTTGGTTTAAATACAACACGCTTTATAAGTTACCTACTGCCCTCAGTTGACCCAGACATAAGAGCGGCAACGCCGCATTTTTCGTCGCCGCGTCGCAAATGGCTTTAAATTGATTTGGCGCGATGAATCCTTTGTAGTTTTTAGGCATAATTGTATTCGTAGAATAACTACTGAAAACGCTCTTATTCAAGTCACCTTTTACACAAATTATGTAAGTCCAAATTGCTTCATTGGGTTGGGAGCGACGATGCCACTTACAATTAGTACACAAATTCAGTCTTATTTTTGCGCAGGGGGATGAAAATAGCATGTCGCGTAAAATATTACTGCCACTAAATAGACCTTCAAACAAATCATATCAGTGTATTCCACAGCTGTAAATCGCGACATCATGAACATAAAATGCTATCGTAATTCGTAATGTGTTGTGAGCAATGCACGCGCATTCGCAAAGAACAAGTACGGCTCACTGACGAGGTGGCGCGGGTGCCGACTCCCGAGTTTACACCCCCGCCCCCGCCCCCGCCCGTGACACCTGACCTTCGATCGTCGACCTTCGACCGTCGATCGCCGATTGCAGTGTTGCTAGGTTAGATTCCAAAAAATACAGAAAAAGTTTCGTAAAAATATCGTAGATGGATATAAAATAGAGGAGATTATTATACTGTTTATTACAGGGCTTTTTTCATAGAAAGCGAAAATAAACATACATTCTTAAAAGTTACAAGTATTCCGTAAAAAGACTAAAGAAGTTAATCGCTGTATGTGTTACTTTTCTAAAATTCATCATAAAGTACTGGAGATACATAGTCGTGACCCCACACTAAGATCGAATCTATGGTTTGGTTGAAAATTTAAAGATGGCTCGGTGAAATAAAAGACCCTATATCATTATTTTGTAGTGATAAACAGACAACAGTTAGTAAGTGTCAGAAATAGCTCTACTATTTATCTTGTTAGTCATATTCCAGTATGTTTTATTCTTACTGTATACTTTGTTTTGGTATTTTACATTAAATGAAGCACAAATAGTTTTAGTGTAATTACGTTGCAACACTGCCCAGGAGTCGCGGGTAATCCCAGGAGCAGGCGCGGTGGGGAAGGATGCACGATTAGAGATGCATAAAAAAATTCATCGATATTTTTATCGAGAGTAAATAAATGTCGTCAATTGAAATATGAAAATCCGCATAATTCATATTTAAATACTTTTAGGGCAGTAAATGTCAAAGAATATCATATTAATTAACACAGTTATCAGAACATATTCTAAGCGTGCCAAAAAGACCTCAGTACAAATAAATACACAAAAACAAAGACTTAGTAAAAGTTATTTTCCACGTTTCATTCTAATCAGCGGGTTTCTACATTGTCACCATAGCGCCTGCTTTTGAAAAAATGCGTCTCAACAGTACCCATACAGAATGATACCGAATGATGTCTCGGATGTTGCCACATGACCCATAGCAATATTAAGTAGGTATAAAATGTAGATGTGAGTTGTGTATCTCCTTTTATGTATCACATTTGTTTTTAATATTGTCGATAAATAAAGGTTTTTATTAATAAAGTTTGAATTCTTTAATTTTAAATAATAAAGTTTGAATTATATCGATAATATTGATATTGTATGATCGATGAAGTCGTTGCCACCCTAGCCTCATTTTGATCAACGACGCGACGTTGCCTATTCGACATCACGACGTCGCGAAGTTATGAGTCTTACTATCATGGATATTAGGTCTAAATTCAATTATTGATATTATTTCTATGCAACTAATAATAAAACCTTGTATTTTATTGCACTTGACCTTTATTATTCGTTTGTGTCAATGACCTAGCCAAATCGCTACAGCAGGTGGTTAAATATTGAAAACTAAAAAACTATCCTGTGGCTAAACGGGTGGTGATAAATTAATAAAATTTGGTGTATGGGCTGCTGATGCGGTACCCTATATGTGGTCCAAAAAAAAAATACTTATGTCACCGCCAATTTGTATACAATATTTAGGAAACAAAAAGATCGATCTTTCAATAAAATAAATAAATAATACACCCAACATTCACATTGATAGTCCTGACCCTGATTGTGGGCACTAAGATCAAGTCTTGTGTCAGAGGTATAAAAACTACGTAGAATTTCGATCTCGCAAACACCAACACCTGAAAAAAAGTATGGATCACACAAATATTTCTCTTGGTACAGGGGTCCAATCCGTGGCCTCACGTTTCCCACCAAGCGCCTAACCAAACGAGCCACGGAAGCTCCTTTAGATTCAAATTTCGACCCAAATATAACATGCATAGTTATGAAAAATATTCATCTCTCTCTATCTACCTGCCCAAAATTGATACGCATTATACAGGCTTATAGTTAATTGACACAAGTATATTGGGTTCCGTTCCCTCTGGGTGAATTATTATAAATATTAAGTTTCAAGCAGGCAGGAATAATTATGTTGCACCCGCAATGGATAAATGTATCTTTAACATATACTTTATCTAAACTGCACTGATTTTACCATCATCATAATCAGTATGTCATACCACCACAAAAAATCTTTGAAGATACAAAAACCTTTCATCTAGACCAAACATTTGCCCACAGAGTCATTTGACCTTTACTATGCTTTAAAAAGAATATCGCTCTGATAGATGTTTGTCTCGCCAAGATGAGCATGCCGTTCACCTGATGGCAAGCGATACGAACGCTCGTAAAAAGTGTCAAAACCAAACAACACGATAAATTACAAAGGACTACTTGGCATTCCACGGCGCTTGTCATCCTGAGACATAAGATGTTAAGTCGCAATATAGTATTGAAGTAAAATATAATAAAATAAAATAATTGTCCGCCCCGTGACCACGAAAGCTGTAAAGTAATCGAAATGTCGGGACCTCAAAAATTTAAAAATTAAACCAAATCCGCGATAAAATCCGTAAAAAATAGTTTTATTTCAATGTGTAACATTCGCGTAAATCTAAGAAACCATTTCGCAATATAATAGTTACTCTGGCTACAATGTCCTTCAATTTGAAACACAACAGTGCATTTACACTGCTGTTTGGCGGGAGAAATAGACATTGCGTTGCTACCTGCTTAGGCGGCCTCTCACATACGAGAGAATTGCCACAAGTAAAAAAATAATATAAAACGATTAAAATCTCTTGCCAGTCGACCCAAATATCTCATGCCGTGCCACTAACGGGTCTTTGCAAAAACCAGTAATTTTTCCGGTGGGCCATGTCAAAGGACAGTGCTCAATCACCTGGTTTGTGCGGTTGGGTCATAAGGTCGGCGACTCATTGGAATCATTACAATTTTAAGAAAACAATTTTTGGTATTCTTAACCTATGTCACAATTTAAGGGATTTAAGGGGCCAACCCGCACTAGGCCAGCGTGGTCGTGGCCTAACCACTCTCAATCGTAATCTTGATTGTAGAGGAGGCCCGTGTCCTGCAGTGGAACGTATATGGGCTGATACATACAATTTAAGTTTCGTTTGGTAGGTAGTAGTCGTTTGGGTAGGTACAACCGCTTAAAGTTATGTCGTAGGTGAAAATTTCCATAGAGTCAAAGTTAACCGGCGTGGTTGACCCTCTTAACCTGAATCAGATTTTAGCAGGAACTTAGATCTTTTGTTTTCTCGGACGGTTTCAGAATGACACTGGTTGCAGGTCTCTTTTATTTGGTCACATTTTTTTGGGTAAGCCTATGTACAGTAGTAGACTTCTTATGGTTGAAAGAAAAGAGAGATGGAGAGATAAAGAAGGAGGTAGAGGGATCCCAGTTTTATAATTAGTCGCTTGATTGGTATCAACGCTTTGTGTATGTATTTTCTGTCACCTGCTGTCGTCCGTGTCATCAAATTTGGTAAAAAAGTGAGCTGACATGAGAAGTAAAATAAATAAGTGAACACACTATACGATGGTCGAAATACCGTTGTAGTGAGATACGCAAGCAGTTAGGTGGTCACCTCAAGCATCTGCGGACCTTCCCAATCATATTTATGACAAATGTTTCTGGCACTAACAGTATTTCTGCTTATCCCTCTGTTGAAACAAGCGTGCACATACACTGAATTCCTTTTAAATTACATTTAAAGCTTTAAAGGACATGGACAGTTTCAGTATGGCGCTGTGCCTAGTCCTGTACATCAATGAGTTTTGCATTGTTGGGATAATGTTAGTTCCAAGATTATTACACTAAAAGTTTCAAAGCCTAGGAACTTTAGGGGTTTTAGATATTTACAAAAATAGATGTTATTTTTAGGTTAGGTTTGTAGGTTATCTGTCAATTTATTGAACTTGATAAAATACGTTTACAAATAGATTTTGTCTCCCAATTAATAATTAAAAAGATATATAAAATTATGAAATCACTACATAGTATAAAACAAAGTAGCCTTAAATCTTTAAAACTACGCAACGGATTTTGATGCGGTTTTTTTAATAGATAGAGTGATTCAAGAAGGTTTATATGTATAATACGTACATATTATTGTACAGAAATCTTTTTGTAGCCGGGCAAAGCTGGGCCGGGCCGCTAGTTATATAATACACTAAAACACATAAAATCATTGAAATATATAAACCTGTCTTCTTAACGAATCCAGGGCCCTTGCAGACACATTTTTTTTCTTGAAAAAAAAATATCTTCGTCGTCGTACTTTATTTTTATGAATGCGTCAATAGATTTAGATTAAGTTTACAATATAGGTATACTGTCGATTGTTGAGGAGGGCTGTGCCCTGCAGTCTTACGTATACCAATTCTTTATACTCATGAGTTGCAAACAGATTATTCATGAACACACGCACCCTATACACCCAAGTCACATAAATAATTCTGACCCCACACTAGTACCGATCCTTGTATCATGGGTATCGGGAACTACGAGAGATTTTACGGTTTCACAAACACCCAGACCCGAAACAAATACAAGTGATTCACATTAGTCTGTCACATTTAGTGCGGGAATCGAACCCGCGTCCTCTTTTATACACTTGGCGCGGCGTGAAATGAGCTACTGGCAGCCAAGATTACTTGCAATCCTCCCACACATAGCATAATTATTTAAGTCTCAATCAATACAAGGGTGAGTGGGTGCTTTGGGAGATAATATACACCAAAGGATGAAATAAATAAAAATCATTTTTATCAAAACACATATTTATTATTAAAAAATACATTGACAGCCTTCGTGGCGCAGTTCGTTATCTTATAACTCGCGTGCACCTGTGAGCATAGAATTTCTCTCTTTGAGTTCCTAATCGTTCAGGATAAGTTCCTCATCGTGGCCTCCAACCTCCGCTTTATTAGCCACCCCGAACCTCGCTTTATCAACCTAATATTACTGACACTTAACCGAAACTGAATACAACCAATGAATCAATGAATCTGTATACAGTAACTAATACTTGCAGTGAACGCTCTAAGGGCGCTCTCTCAGACAGAATGTGTAATATATTGTTTATAACTCGCATACACCAGTGAGCATAGAACCTCTTTCTCTGAGTTCCCAATCGTTCAGGATAAGATCCTCATAGTGGCCTCCAACCTCCCTTATAGCCATCCCGAACCTCGCAACAAGATCAACCAGCCTAATATTACTGGTGTCAGAACTATGTTACATTAGAACGACTATATTATATTAATATTCAACAATACGTACAAAAATATCGCCTAAAAATGAAGCTGGTGGACAAACATTGTTCCGATACAGAGCCCAGCTTAAATACCGGATCGTGGTCATTACATGACAACAACATTCTACTGTTCTGTTGTCAACCAAGCAGCTGCAATAATATCCTAAGATGGCATCTAAGGGACAGTTGCTAGAAGGTTCAACATCGAACAAAATATATTATGTATAATATATCCTTTGACTTATATGCCTCGATTTAATTCGTCCTCTTAATAAATAAGGATTGTTTCCCCCAATATGTGAGACCAGTTCTTCAGAAAGATCACGTTCTGGACACACTTATATTTCATAGGCGCCATTCCCTCTAATATATTCGCCATAATACGATCGCGATTGCTTTATTTGATAAGGCCCTAAAGCAATCAATAACAATTGTTCATGAGTTAATCTAGGGAAATTCCCCAATTGTGGTAGGTTACCATAGATTCTAGTAAACATGACCCTACACCTATTTAAGTTGTAATCATTTACAAAATCACCTAAATAATACCTTTCGTCCATAAATCGCAATGCTCTTTGAATAATTTGCCCACACAGTGGGCTATCTACAAGAACAGGATGATATTTATTTAGAATAGCTGCTGCTATCTTGACAGCTTGATTAAAATACCGTTGCCTAAACAATTTAAAATCCCGTTTAAATCTCCCATTGACGACCTCCACAACCCATCTACAAAGAGTTACCCGTCTACTTTTGTTGGCTTGTGAAGAAGACAGTTGAGTTTTACCTTCATTTAGTGATTCTGGTTTATAAACCCTTTAATTATAACTTTCTAAAGTAGTAATTGCATCCCGAAATTCTCGATCAAGAACAAAAATGTCATTGGGTTTAAAAAGTCTATGAAATGACCCATTTTCATTTTCAAACAAACTGGTCATCATTTCTGCATCAGTCTGAGTTACTGGGAATGGACCTACAGCGTCAATTATGTGTCCATCACAAGAAACAATCATAAAAGGTTTGACTAAATTATCATACTTATGTAAGCTTTATGTTTTCTTTTGAAACATATAGTTTAAACATTCCTGAAGAAAAATGTAAGTGCCATCAAATATAGCTATAGCAGGTCTACTCTCCAGGGCTGATTCTGGATCACTAAAAAGTGCATATGGTATTTGTAAATTCCTGGCAACAATATCAGAATGACTAATATGTTGCGGTCTTTAATGTTGTGGTACAAAATGATCATAAAGGCAAGTTCTCACTTTATTCATTAAGAGTTCTAAAGTTGATCTAGGAATATTAAAAATTGTCGACAACCTTCTACTACTTTCTCCTATACGCAATTTAGATAAATATATAGAGCTCGTTTTGGTTTCCTTACATTAAGTGTAGATAAACCATTAAAAAGGTTCAAGAAATCATTTGATCGAAGTCCTGTCCAATAATGACAGACATGGTTTGGCATATCTTGAATGTTTTCAAAATTAATTAATTCCCCTGTGGAATTTGATATGTTGATAATATCCTCTATTTGGTTGGCATTAAAATAAGAAAATGTTGTGATATTTTGTGGCAACTCATTCCACTCACCTGCATACAAATGTGATTCACACACTCTAGAATTACGTGGTACATAAAAATGATGATCATTCAACAACATCCTTTTGATATAGTTAGGAATCATAAAAAATGCCCTGTGATTACATCTGTTAAATATACAATGAGCAGAGGTATTTGACGCCCTTTTATAGTTTGGCAATTTTATTTGAGATGAATTACGGGATGGTAGTGTAACTGAGGGAAGAGGAGGGACGGGACTGAGTATCAATGTATCTTCTTGGTGCATAACATTGTCTAAAGATTGTCTCATTTCTTCTCTCAATCTATCATGGTGTCTATTAGCCTTCATCCAACAGGGATGGCAAACATTATTCATTGTTATTCCCTAAAACAAATAATTCTTAATATTAATTTAAATCTTCAATACATCTTCTTTTTATTATTATTATATACTAAAACAATTTTGTTTGTTTTAGTATATAATAATGTATTCAATATATGTATAATAATGTATTAAATAGATTTAAGTAGATAATATTATTTCCTGCATCTAAATCATTTTACAATTTGTGTTTATTATATATATTTATGTAGTATTATATATGTATGTATTTATGCTATTTATCATGTATGTATGTATGTTATGTTTGTGTATTTTTATGTTTAGTTAGTATGAGTATTATTTAGTTTCCTCTCTTTTAATTATTTATTTTACACTGCCCTCTCTTTCTCCTTCTTTTAAATCCATCCCGTGGTTGTCTGTAAGACATTGCTTTAAGCGATAAGACCAAGGATAAGACCAACATTTGTACTTTTTATTTATTAGTTTCTGTATGTTGTAATTTTTTTAAGTGCGCAATAAAGATTTAAATAATAAATAATAATAATAATGTGTATACAGCATTTTATGTGTTCTTGTTTACTGCATAAAATATAAAAATCAATATTTATCTAATCAAAATAAGTACCTGAAGTGATATAGCAAAATGAAAATTCTGTACAAGTGGATTCCCAGCTTCAATAACATGATGCTTTTTATTCTATACTGATCGACCACAACCAAGACATACCATGTTATGGCCCAATAACCGATCAGATGTACCTTCTGAAGTTAATAATAGGTAGTACGAATGACAAATATGTCCATCTGCAGGAAGCTAAAGAAAAAGAAAAAAATATACTTCATTATACAAGTTTAACATTATAAGCATAGCATTGCTGATGTGATAAATATCCATTTTAAATACTAATAACTACAATAAATCATTTAAATATTTTTGTCCACCGTAAACTGCTTTATACATAGATAGATCTTTCATTGCACACGCTGCTTGGTTGTGGAATACTTTATTAGTAACATTAAAAAGGACCAAATCTAAGTCCATCTTTAAAAGGATGGCCAACAAGCATTATTCCTAGGTTGAATGAAGACATTAAAGTTGTATTCTTATTCTTCTGTGTAATCAAATCAAATATATTCATTGTGGAACTTGGTTACAATATGTTTACTTGAAATCTATGACCTGCTACGTTGGCATAATAACAGGATAAGGGTGAATGGGCTTGGGTTGAGGTTTGATTACTTTCATTGGGTTTTCTCAGAATGTTGCTTTATCTTTCCATGGGAGTGGTACCAGGGAAGATGGGGCACTACCCCCCTCCCCTTCCAACCCACAACTAGTTCTAGATTACCTATTAATTGGTTTTTGAATTTCACTTATCAATAATCATTAATAATACTACATACTACCTTACATGTTTATCATTTGTATAATTATATTATTTGGTGACTTCGTTATGTACTTAAGTCGCTATTTTTATTCAACTTTTTGAAAAATAAGTTAAGTTCAGTATAATATAAGTCATACGAATGTTTTCCATGATAATTAACTCTACATCACCCTGTTAACTTTGTAGTCATCTCACTTGAATGTTTATATTACATAGCTTGGTTTCAAAGATACAGGCACGCATAGTTTGGGACCAATAGAAATAAAACATAATGTAAATACATTAGTAAATACATTTTGGATACAAATAAATTATTCTATTCTTATTTATAATCAAGAGAAAAGCCTTAGTAATGTTTTATAAGTAGACCTAAGTACCTCAATTGATATCCATCGTGAAAGCGTCGTTCTGGAATGAACTGACAATGTGGAGATAGCATGTCGCTTTAACCGCCCTGTCGCTATTCCACAATTAATGCACCTCATCGTTTTAAATGGCAATCCCAGTTCTTGTAGCAATGGTTCACAAAATAACATAACCCTTGAACTTGGCACAAAATGGAAACAATAACGTTCAATGAGCGCTAGAGTCTAGGGATGTGAAAATATAATCGATTATTTAAAATCAATCAAAAAAATCGATTACTTTTTTAAAATATTCGATTTTTATTAATCGATTTGTTGACCAAGAATAATCGATTTTTTATTAATCGATTTTTATTTCGCTATTTCATACTTTCGATTTTTTTCAATAGTCGCAGCTTTGAATTACCACTTACTTATTACTTACTATGTAGCTTTGGATTTATACATTGCTGTTCCTTTGTCTGATTTAAAAATTAACCCATTGGCTGTATGGAAAAGCTATGAAGGAGCATACCCTAAACTTGCAAAGTTAGCTAAAAAGCATTTACTAATAACTGCTTCATCAGCTCCAGCAGAGCGCTTTTTTTCTAAAGCTGGATATGTTGTTCGTAAAACAAGGAATCGCATCTTGAGCAAACGATTACCCAAACTTCTATTTCTCCATTCTAATCTTTGCCAAGTGATTTATGGCAGTAGGTTGATGCATCCGTAGCTTTTTATTCCGTTAATTTTGAATAATAAATAGAGATGATTTTTGTTATTTAGTGAAGCGTATCGTTAGTTGAAGATTTTTATTTTGTTTTCATGAAAGAAGTGGATTGTTTTTGTTTATTTACATTTAGTAAGTTTTTATTTTAATTTTGATTAACAAATAAAGACTGTAGTATTTATAGAGATGATTGGTTGCTAGATCACCAATATTTACTTTTCTGTAGTAACAGTAATTTATTAACATAACACAAGATTGAATTATAAAGAATCCAATCTGCTCAAAAATATTTTATTTGTATAATAAATAATTATTTCATACACTAGTAGCTTTTGATTATTGAGTTGGGTTGTTTTATTATTTTATAAAAAAATCGATTTTTTTTAAATCGATTATTTTGACAAAAAAAATCGATTTTTGGAAAATTGATTATTATTTGGTAAAAAAAAATAAATTAATATAAAAATCGATTTCTCCCCAGCCAAGTCACATCCCTACTAGAGTCGTATTTTACCACAGATAACGTACAAAACTCAAAAGCTCGGCTCCTGTCAAGAATTATAACGTAGCGTTTAGTTGTTGCAATGAAAATGTGTAAAAATGGGGAGAATATATTATGTGTAAGTATGTATGGCAAAAATGACTTTATATATATATTTAGTATAGTTAATGAATATAACTTATTACCTACATATAGATTTTTTAGGATCATTTTACGAAAAGGTATTATCATTTTCCTACACTTGCTTTACTGGGAACAAAACGTTTATGTGGGGCCAACAATGGCGGAAATGAGTAGATATCAATGCAAAATCTTATTAAAATTTATTTTACTCCCTAAAGTTCTACAGAAATGTGACATATTCTATAATTAATAGTTGATTTTTTATATTCATGTCAATATTGCCTTATTTCTGTGCATGATAAAAAGTAACTAGGCAGAAACTGTCCAGGTCCTTTCCACACAATGCCATTTCTCCTGGCCACGCTCTTGATTCGACTGCATCTGCCGGTGACAAATGAACGCGGTTTTTTAAGCACACTGTATATTTCTGTGTTATCCGACATTTTACTCTACATGCACTTTATTCTCATGCAATAAAGTCCAAAATTCCGTGAGCCACACTCGTCGATTTGTACGAAGCGGGAGATACAGTGAGGAGGCATAATGTAGGGCGTTTAAGTTATGTTGCGTTAAGTAAAGGTCTTTTATGATATTCCTTGGGTATTTATGTCGTTTTGGTTTTGTTAAAAGGAGATTTGTTATTTTAGCTGATATGGGAATTATTTGCTGGTGATGGTATTACTTCGGTTATGGCTATATCTGAAAGGGTTTTATTTGTTGTAATGGTATTGCTATATTGATGCCATTTATTTCTAAATACTTATAAATCTTGTGTACTATTGATAGAGCCGTTTTTAACTCGTCATAGACATTCGGTCCTATGGCATGAAGCGAAAAGATTCTCACAGAGTCGGCAACACACGACAGACTTCCTTGGCCTTTTAGACGTCCATAGACTATGGTTAGTGCTTCGGTCAGGCGGGCCATGTCATTTAATCGCTCCTCATTTGTATAAAAAAAAAATATTACGACATGCCTTGATGAGCTCGATTAATTTACTATATCAGCCCATGTCCCACCGCTTCTCTACACTCGAGAGACTGATTGAGAAGTGTTAGGCCCTATAGTCTACTACGCTGGGCATGTGCGGTTGGGCAGACTTTGCACATCATACAAATTCATAAAAGTTTCTTTGCTGTGCAGGTTACCTCATGATGTTTTCCTTCACCGTTATAGATTATTGCACTCTACGACCGAAATATTTTACGCTAACACGACAAAGTGTCTACTGTGGACTTTAGTAAGTGCATCGAGATAGGGTATCCATCAACTCATTCAATATTTTCTCTCATTCCTTCGATCTAAGAAGAACACCTTAAATACTAGAGTTTATTTTATTATCGACAGTCATCACATCTAGTGGAACCAACGAAGATGAGCATAAGACCGCTCATGGTCAGTTGCAAAACCAAATAATACCATGATTTACAAAACAATGCTGTAAAAATCATTGTTATTAGTTCTCTCATTATGGAAACTAATTCCCATATCAATATTATCTTAATAAATCTAGCACACACAAAGTTCTAACCAACACTGAGATCGAGTCTCGTGTCGTGACAAAGCTCAGACATTAAACAATTACTTGTGGATTACAGAAACACTTGTCTCGGTGTAGTTTCACTTTTCACAGCCGGCGTCTAACCAGCTGCGCCACAGGGGCTGTCTAAATATCTGTTGACCCTATTGTTTTTATTCAAGGAACTCATGAGATTGCAACTGTTCTTCAGCTTGACGGGGCTGCAGAGAAAAGAATTTGAGATTCTTTATTACCAATACCCCAGATAATAATTAGGCTAACAGACTAAATTAATAATCCAGAAAGGGTCAACAGGATACCAAAGCTCAGCGTATGCTAATAGCCATCAGATTTCGCCCAGATATATTTTTATTCTTTTGCTATATTCGCTGAATTAATTCCGTGCGTCGTTTCATACGTTTGTCTGTCTATCGTTATCCATATTTATGAGTGCGTCTCATGTTTTGACGTTTTAATAAATAGACTAACGCCCAAATACTGGAACGCAACTTAAATATAAATGGCGCTTAACTACGTTAATCCCGATTAAATGTACTGGCTAAGTGGGCCGTGCGCTGTTAAGAGCAACTTATTATTTGAATGGCGTTCCAGTATTCGGGCGTTAATATGTTTTGGGGTTGTAGGTTTTGGGTCGCATAGATTAACTGCATACTCATAATTGGTGATATTACATAATGTGTCATACAATTGGTACAATATTACCTGGTTGGGTTAAGAACATGTTAGGTACATGGAATCATGTACCATAGGAGCATGTACTTTCGTAAATATCATAATACGGTATTTAATTTACGCCACATTTTTCCACATTTGACAAAAAATCAGCCTGATAGTTTTGTCAAATATCGCCATTTTAGTTTTCAAGGCTTCTAATCAACCCGTATGGGTATGAGTATTTTTACAGTTAAATGCCCGAACTGAACCGAAGTTCACCTAAGCGGTAAAATACTCGTATCTATGCGAGGTGGTCAAAAAATCATGAACGCTCAAATCACTAGCTTATACAAAAAAATCAAAATGTTTTTTTTTTTCAAATTTTGTTTATTGTCATCTGAAGTCATGAAAAACAAAAGTTGGTTTTACAATAAAATTAATACATTTATAAATATCAGCTGGTATAAAATCCATAATAATTTCCAAAGCGTATGAGGTTAACCAATCCGCACTGGGTCTGTGTGGTGGACACAGATCTAAGCTTTTTGAAAACGTACCAAGTGGTTGTAGAGTCATTGGTTGTTATAGACAGTTAAAATTGCGTAATTTGACGTCGATATTCATATGAGAAGAAACAAATAATATTACTGTAATTTTATTAGCAAAAACATAAAATTATTTATCGCTTCGATAGATGGTCTGGAATTTGTATTTGACGATTACTTATTTAATAACATAAATTGAAATATGAATATAAATAATGGTAAGTAATTGATATTTTTTCGGGTGTGTTAACTTTTCAAATAGAAGCCTAGCTAGCAAGTTCTCAAAACAAAAGACTACCTTAAGAAGTGAACTTTCAATTTTTAGTACAAAGTAAGGAAAGCCGGAATCGATCCGGCGATACGGTCTATCGGAAGTCATCACGGCTAGTGGATTAACGGGGAACCGAGGCTGCTGACATTCGCAATTTGTACGTACAATCTAATGGAATAGGAGCTAGGGAGAATTTAGAAAACGGGAATTCAGTTTAAAATGTGTGTTTTAATTTTGTCGTCTTACATTGGTCTGCGTTTTGGCGTAGGACGCTCTCTAGCTAGGTGATCGATGCTTGATGCAACAAGCCGAAGACAGGGTGAAATGGCGAAACGACAGTAAAAGGCTGATAATGATCATAATACCATCTGAAATATAGCTATTAGAATCGATTTAGTTAGTTTAAAAGATGCGTTCCATAAATAATCAATTGTTTTTGTGTATAACTATTTTAAATATACTATATAAGAAAAAAGTTTTATGATGATAGATATAATTCAGGACGTATTGATGAGCCAGTCTAGTGTCAGCTTACATCAACTTGTGAATATTATGTTTTCCGACAAAATTGCATTGATTTATGTACTTACATTTGATATTAATAGCGAATTATGTCCATAACAAAAGTTTGACTTAATATCTAAGAGTTCAGGACTATGTATGGCTGTAATTGAGCCCTTTTTTACTCTTATACTACAGAGATGAAGTAGCTAAGAGCCAACTTATCTCCTGGACAGTGTACAAGCGGCTGGCACCTAAAACGTTGCTTCTATTTATAGTTCCTGACTGAATTCGGAACGGCGTGGGTCCGGCCGACACTTTGGCAAATATACCGCCGATGCTGCCCGAAAGCCTGTGTACATTTTTAATTTTTCCCTATTGTTCTTAGTTTAAATTTTCGTTCCAAGTACAAAATTCCTATTTTAACTAATTTGTTATCGTTTTAATAATAATTGAGAAAATTCCCAATTATGCCATCATTTTCTTCAGAGTTACAAAAAAAAACGGTTGTATCTTAGATGTAAATTTAATAAAAACTATTTTGAAATTTCTAAACTTTTTACATTCTGTGATTGTTATCTAAAATGACTTTAGGCGTTATTTAATTAAGTTTGCAAGTTACAATGACTTTCAAATTCACTGATTCTTTTGTCACTCTAAAGTTTGAAATTATTTAGAATACTTTTTAAATGAAAATACGACGGTTATATATATGTGTCTACTAATTCATGTGAATTCATCAAACAATGAAAAAGCAAACACGAACAGTGATACGAGTTTTATTTTAATTAGACACTGAGTCAATATTAAACCAAACCACTGGATATGAGTGCTTCTTGCGCCAACTCAATTTGATTAGTTATTCTATGTTAATAAAATATATTTTATCATTTATATTAGCCAGAAATAATGTAGAATTCTAATGCTGGAAGGATTTTTTAAATCAAAAAGTTTTAGAGCCTATTTGGTAAACAAGTTTAATCTTTTCTCTTTTTAATATTGGTTCAGATGATAATTTATATACGACAGTACGAAAACAATAGACTACTTTGTAAATAACAAAATAAATGGAAATGATTAATCAAGTATTCGTCAATCAATATATTTGTGAAGTGAAAGAAACCACAAGTTTTTGTTTCGGGTCTGGGTGTTTGTGAGACCGAAAAGTCTCTTGTAGTTCCTGATAACCACGACACAAGACTGGATCTTAGTGTGGGGTCAGGACTACGTATGCGACTGTGGGGTGTATTAATTTATTTATTCATTTATTCCATATTACTTCATTACACAAGACTCATTTTTGATACGGTCATAGCACATTCATAGTATGCTACGTTCAGTTAGGTAGACAAGTTAGAAAAGTCTGACCTGGATTGTTTTCTATTTTTCAAGACTACGGTATTTTTAATCTACTTACAAAACTTTTGCGAGGTAAACTGCTCTCTCTAGAAATATTCTCGCACAGAAATATTTTACATTCAAAATACTTAAAACTTTGCTGTTGCGATTAATTGACGTTCAATATTTTTAATAAATAGCCCCAATATGCAGCAAATATTGTTTTAAGATGTATAATAAAAATAACTCGAAAACAATGTTTTTTTGTTCATGGGTCCACATAGTCCTATCTCTGTAATTCAGGCATTAAATTGCAATTTAACTGGTGGAAGGTCTCTTATATGTGAGATGGGTTAGGGTGGGTAGCTACCACCGCAATGTCTATTTCTCCCGTCAAATAGAGTGTAAATGCACTGTTGTATTTCGGATTGAAGAACATTGTAGCCAGAGTAACTACTGGACATATTGAGACTTAACATCCTATGTCTCAGGATGGCGAGTGCAGTTGAATTTTGTTACTGTTTATGAGCGGTCATATCGCTTACCATCAGGCGAACGGTTTACTCGTCTCGCCATATATTGCAAAAAAATAAAAATAAAATATTTATTTCTGTAAGTTGCGTTATATATAGGACTACCATTTTATTTGACGACCGTCGTATTTTGGTTAAAAAATATCCTATTTTGAACCCTTGATAATGCGTACGTAAAATTTCAAGAAGATAGGTCGAATAGTTTAGCCGTGGAATCGTAACGAAAAAACTAACTTAATCTGGTAACGAACCAGACAGGGTTACCAACTCGGTGGGTGGCCAGTGGCCAGTTCAAATCCCAGGACATGTCCCTGCTATTTCGTAGTCATATGTAATATTATAAGCAATTACCATTATTATATACATATATTATATCACCACTATAACGGTGAGAAAAAGCATCATCAGGAAACGTGTTTTATTTTTATTGCAATGATATATATAATATGAAAGTATAGCGCCAACAATGGCACCTCCCATCCAGGTATTTGTTGCTGATCAGGTATTGTTAGATTTTAAAAGAAAGCCCAAGAGACGTGCGGATAATCAGCCAGAGTTACTTGTTAATAATAATCTTGAACAAATAATAATAATATTATTAATAGACAAAAATAAAAATAACAAAATTCATTACAAATACAACTAAACTTAAAAACAAAACGTTCTAATAAATTCCACCACCATTAACCACAACTTGACTTTGTGTATGCAACTGTTGGGTCTATTTATTTATTTATTTAAACTTTATACAATATGTACAGGCGGACTTAATGCCGTCTGCATTTTCTTCCAGTCAATTATCAAGTGTTAGACAAAATACTATTTCGAGGCATGTTTTTGTTTGTTAGGTTATGAACTGTCAGTACGGTGCTAGTAATAAACTTCATCTAACAAAAGGTGGAACTGATAAAATATGTGTTCCCCGCAAAATTTAACGAGTACTATTGTAGTAGAATTTTCTAGTTTAATTTACTAAACTAATAAAATGGATGTTTGAAATAAGCAAATGTAAAGTTTGAATTAATTTGATCCGCTGTAAAATTTTAGGCTGACCTTAATTTCAGTATTTTAAATTAAATTATTAGGTTCAAGAGCAATGCAAAATATTTTGATAAATAAATTTTTAACCTAAACCTTTTACCGGTTTTACTGTTGTTATCTATATATATATATAAATGTATAATTTAATACACAAGGATAAAAATGATTTTAAAATATTCGTATTATTTACACAAAAATGTGTAAATGAGTCAGATATTATTTTGAACAAAAATTAGAGCATCTATTTCACTCTCTTCTAAATATCGAAATCATTCATTCTGTACTTCATACAAGAGGAAATCTGTTAAATTTCCCTTCATATAATTCGAGAGAATGAAAGAGGTATGCCAGAATTGATATAATTGAGGGTCACTATTTCCAACCATACATTTTTAACCATTAAGGTCTATAAATCAACAATCTAATAAACATCAATTGGAATTTCATACAATTTTTCGATCACAAAAGGAAATTCAGGAATGTTACAAATACGACCTATAGATTCGTTCCTAGCACTGTGCCGGGTAAATTATTATCTACAAGGCAATTGTTATAATGAAGATATTGTCTGCCATTGTTCCGCTTTGTTTCTGTGATCAAAACAGCATTGTGGTTGAATACAAATGGGTGATTAAGATACACGAACAGTCGTTAAGAAAAGTTACTGCAATATTGATAACAAGGTGAAATAAGAACCGAATTTTTGAATAAATTATTTGATTTTCAATTTTAAAATGGCGTGAGAATTAATACTTGAAGGAAACAGTGTTGTATTTTACAAATACAGATATACAAAACTTTAATGAACACCACAAATTACAGAAAAAATAAGACTAAGAGAAGAGCGATCTCTTCCAAACCACCAAATAGGATCGTAAGAGAATAAAACAAGTGGGCACTTATGTGAAATAGTAATAGCTTTAAGTGGCATTAGATCTGTATCAGCCTTTCTCGTTCCACTGCGAGACACGGTTCAACTCTACAATTGAGGCTACGATTGAGAAGAGTTAGACCATATAGTCCACCACACTGGCCTAGTGCGGGTTGGCGGTCATGAAATAATATATCAATTGTTACAAATTCTATGAAATTCAGGTTTCCTAACGATATTTCCTTCACCGTTATAGTGCGTGGTGATTGATTCAGCTTGTCATCTGGTAAGAGATGGGTATCTTTTTTGGATCGATTAGATTATGCGGGCTCAATCATAATCGGGGATACACAGACTGAAGTCTATAGATACTATTAACTAATTACTGAAAGAGCCTTCATATACCTTGGCATCATATTGTAAATCGTAAGAATTCAAGAAAGAGAATATAAAAGTGAACCAAGTAATTTTAGCAAAAGTAACTACTGTACATATAAAAACTTAACACCTTATGTCTCAGGATGGATAGCGCAGTGGAAAGCCAAGCATTGTATTTTTTTTTTAAATAACACCCAACAGGCACATACATAGTCCTGACCCCACACTAAGATCGAGTCTTGTGTCGTAGGTATCAGGAACTACGAGAGATTTTCGGTCTCACAAACACCCAGACCCGAAAGAAATATTTGTGGGCCGCACAAACATTTCTCTCGGAGCGGGGATCGAACCCGCGGTCTCTCGTTTCACAGGCGGCCTCTAACCGCCAGCGCCATGGAGGCTGTCAAAGCATTGCTTTGTAATTCATGGTTTTGCTACTATCCCTAGGCGGTCATACCGCTCACCATCAGGCAAATGGCATGCTCGTCTCGCTTTTCAATATCATAAAAAAAAACTTTATTAGTATTTTTATACTAATGACTAAAACTTAGTAACTAATTTGAAACAAAATATCACCTTTGCTGGATCTCAAAATGAGTTCGCAGACGAACAAGATATTTATAGCTTATATATAAAATAAATAAATAAGTTTAAATGCATTGTTGTGTTTCGGATTGAAGGAAATTGTAGCCAGAGTAACTACTGGATATGTTGAGACTTAACATCTTATGTATAAGGATGGCGAGCGCAGTGGAATGCCAAGCAATGCATTTGTGATTAAAGGTGTTGTTTGGTTTTGCCACTGTTCATGAGCGGTCGTAACGCTTACCATCAAATGCAATAAAAAAATATATAATCAAGTTATTGAACTAACTAGTACAAGACTGATTCTAGTAATCTCATGTAATTACATCTAGATTACAGGCCACATAAGCTATTAACTACATGGGACGATAATTTCACTCCATGTTCATTTTATTTTAATTATTTATTTTAGTAGCCCAAATACAACCCACTGCAGTGCACGAGCCTATTCTACAATCGAGAAATCGATTGAGAGTGGTTAGGCCATACAGTCCATGTTTATTTAATTTACATATATATATATGTGTAATCTATATCTCAACAGGTTTTTTTTCGCAATATGTTAGTGTGTTTGGAATTGTGTAAGGCAATCCAGTCCCTAATAATTGTGAGACATATCAAACCTTAAAATCATACAAAACGGAAATAGTAGAGCCACGCTGTTCTGAGTCATGGCTCAGCATGAATGGGCAGGCTCGCCCGGGGCGGTACCACTGTCTCACAGGAAATCAGCGTGAAGCTGCAGCTTTGCTGTCGTGTTTCGTATTTTGGTGAGTGAGATTGCTGGGTCCAATATCCATTTCTTCTTCCATTATCCTTCCCGGTTCCCTCCCGATTTGATGGGCCGGCAACGCATCCATTATCCAAGCGTTGTAAATGCTTATTGGTGGCAATAAAAAAAAGTAAAATACTCCGTCACCAAACCAATATCCATTATCATCACAAAATATTTTGTCCCTTTCTACACAACATTAATTTACGCAAGAGAAACAGAGATAAAACATCGACTGATAATGAACGTTGAAGAGTTAGTAAAACAAATAAAGTAAGAAAATTGAAGCGAAACTGAAGTGTCGAAGTGTAAGAGTAAAGAGAGCAAAGACACGGGATTTTGGAAGCCCTTAATACTCGGTGTATTGAGTGATTGAGTTAACAGGTCACTGAGTGAAACAAAGATTAACTTACTGAGTTTTACGGTATTTTTGCGGTGAAAAATTGAGTGCATTATTTAGAAAATATGGCGCGGATTTTTCTTGTGTGTGTTTTTTTATTGATATGAATGATGAGATAAGACTGCCATTCGCCTGATGGTCAGTAATATGACCACTTATGGACAGAAGCAAAATCGAACAACATCATGATTTAAATTGCAATGCTTGGTATTCCTCAGCGCTTGCCATCAGGAGACATAAACTAATAAGGCTCAATATGTCCAGTAGTTGCGCTGGCTACATTGTCCTTCAAAATGAAAAAAAAAAAAAAAAAAAAAACCGTGCATATACACTGTTGTTTGGCGGGAGAAATGACATTAAGATTATAAGATAAGAGAGAACTATGGTCAGATTTATTAATTTTAAAAGTTGAATTTTCTAAGCGTATTTTAGGAAACTATTATGAAAATTTAAAGTATATGTTATTAACTTGTAGTAGCGCTAGATAATTGTATTTAACTTCCAGTGGGCATAATCTATCGGAGAATTGAATTGAATTGTAGTTATTCCGCGAAATTAACAATTATAGGTACAACTAAATCAATCAAAACCGCTGAGTGTTCAAACGATGGTTTTCCGAATTTCAATAATTCTGATTTGTCTTTGAGCTGTTGTATAACTATTCTATTACAACAATGTTATACCTCAAATACCTTCTACTAGCAGTTTTATTTAATTCCACGTCATGTAATAATGATAGGAAAATGTTATCTAGATAACGATTGAAAAATAAAAGAGATGTTGACTGACACGAGTTTATAATTGAAGCACTGTAACTAAGGCTAAAAAACAAAAATATATTATCAAAATTAGGATTTAAAACATTTTTCTTCTCACTAGTGTTATCTTAAAAACACCCACATTTCTCCAACTTACGGAGGTTACATTTCTCCAACAGAGCTAGTAAATAACTATTCTATCAGGATACTATTATATCCAAATTCGTTCTACTGGCAGTTTTCTTTAATTCGAAGATACCGCGACTAAAAATAATGGTTAACAATAATCGTTAGCCTAAACACCCATTACAGTCATTCAGTACTATTTGTTGTTATATACCTTTGTTGCGTCCTTCAATTCACTTTGAGGTTGAGACGTTTTCATAAAAGTTAAGATCTGAAAGTTTAGGTAATGCAATGTGATCATTTATTTTTAAAGAGATTTTAGAAGGAGCGTTAATATTCATATGGGAGATAAAAGACTGAAAGATTTCTCTTTATTTATTTATATATGTTTTATCGTACACCCGAATGAAAGACATTTGCAGAACACTTAATAACTAAAGCTTTTTTAAAAGTAAGTACACCTTAAATTGACATAATCAGTAAGTAAGTTTGGCAATCTATCTACCTTTTTTAATGGTGAAAATCCTCTGCGATTCCCACACTAGCCGGAATTGGTCGATTTGGTATTGACTAAAAATTCCATGTTTCTCCATCGGCAATGTAGAGAATTTTCAGGGCCTAAGAACACGCTGAAGGCTATCTACGGAACTAGAAAATAAATAAATTATATATCCTTCAAACGAGCGCACTATCTCTTGACCTCTGTGTTGTAACCATCGGCAATTGACATCTAAATTTATTTTTACTGCAATAAATGGTGAAACTCGCACGCCATTCCTCTGATGGTAAGCAATACAACTGCTCATGAACAATTGCAAAACCAAACTACATCAGGAATTACTAAACGATGTTTGGCATTCTACTGCGCTTACCCTCCTGAGACATAAGATGGTTAGTCTCAATATGTCCAGTAGTTACTTTGGCTACGTGACAAGATTTACTTACTTTTACCTACGATGGTCATCATGGTGAATCATTAGAGAGATTTGATACCCTAAAATAACATACCATCTTTTTTCGTGAATCAGAAACTAGAACACTAATTTATACTGAAAGTACAACCATTTAAAAAGGAAAACTTTCTATTAAAATTACGTTTATATGTCTGCATTAGCCCAGATACAATCCAACGCAGGCCTCTTCTACAATCAAGAGTACGATTGAGAGTAGTTAGGACATATAGTCCACTACGCTGACCTAATATGAGTAGGCGGACGTTACATACTGTAGGAATTGTTATAAATTCCCTATGGTGTACTGGTTTCCTCACGATGTTTTCCTATTATGTTATAGTGCATGGTTATTGCCTATAAATATACACGTAGCTCCGAAAAGTCAGAGGTGTGTCCTCGTATTTAAGCCCTTGAAAAATGAAACATGTTGGCAGCCGTATTTGGTCCGTTTACCTACATGCACGAACTTATTAGTTACGCACAATTAAAAATCTCCAAAGATAAATACAGTAATGTTACGTTCCATATCCACACCTTTTCAACACCAGCTGACGTAGGCCTACCCTTAATCCTAGAAGTGAAACACACTAGTCAATTATCAAACTAAACCCACGCAAGTTATGAACATAATATATAGTTGTAAATCCTTGCGGATTAGAATTTGAGCCCAGATATCGTAGCCTTTAGTAAATGTTCGTGTAATAAACGCCAATATAGGCTGTAAACTCAAACTGAACCCGGATTTTCAATAACTAGATAGTTTCCGTCGTATAAATTAACTTGAATATGAAGTAAACTAGAAGTAAGGTATTGACAGCCTCCGTCACGCATTTGGTTAGATGTCGGCTGTGAAACGGGGGGCTGCGGGTTCGATCCTCGTACTGAGATGAATGTTTGTGTGATCTAAGGTATTTGTATTGGGTCTGGATACTTGTGAAGTTGAGGGTCTCTGGTAGTTTCTGACACCTACGAAAGTTCTTAGTGTAGCGTAGGATTTAGGTATATGTCTATGGGGTGTATTTATTACAATTATTATATCCGTACCCGTCCTGATGATGACTAATATAAGTTAGTAAAAAAAATATGATGATACTCGCAAGTAATTGCGGTTTTGAATTAGTCAGCATACTTTTTTTGCGATTGGCAACAAATAGCCGTAGTTCTTCAATCAAAATCAAATCGATGATACTCTCAACTAAAGTTCAGGTGAAAAGTACCCTGAACCGACGAGAATGCATGAAGAGGTTAATGAAAGTGGATGAAGCGAAAGTAATATGTCAGAATCGAGCAAAGTGACGGTTTATAGTCTCTGACTACCCCTATGGGATACAGGTGTGACGTTTAAGTATGTATGTATGATTCTCTTCTACTTGTACAGCATTGTACTTACTTTTAGGTGTCAGAGTGGTCACTTTGTCGTCCTAGAATTAAAGAAAAATTGTCCCGGTTCATGATAGTAGAAAGCCAGGCATATGCGTCGTTTTGTAATCACACAATGCATACCCTGCTTTAAACTCTCTCTTTCTCGTCAATCGGAGGATATCAATGCTGCAAATAGGTCTCCACCAAGGATGTCCATATCAACCTGTTAGAAATGGCCGATTTCCATCCGACCATCAGGCTTTTTTTTTATTGCAGTGAATGGCGAGACGAGCAAGCCGTTCGCCTGATGGTAAGCAATAAGACCGCTCATAAACAGTAGCAACATTCCACTGCGCTCGCCATCCTGAGACATAAGATGTTAAGTCTCAACATGTCCAGTAGTTACTCTGGCTACAATGTCCTTCAATCCGAAACACAACAGTGCATTTAAGCAGTGTTGTTTCACGGGAGAAATAGACATTGCAGTGGTACCTACCCAGATGGCCTCTCACATATGAGAGACCTACCACCAGTAAATAATAATTAATTTCTAAAACCTGAACCATCAATCCACCTTGTTTGAACGCCCTGGAATAATTGTAGCAACCAGCAAGAACCACGGAGAATGTTCTATTAGGACAACAATGAACATAATATTATATTTATCTTCAAATCCATTGAAGTATCAGATAAAAGCAAAGTCTGGTTATTATTTAATACCAAAGCCACAGACACATAAATCATCCAAATAATATAAACTAAATCTTAATTTTGGGAGAGCCCTTGAGTCTCAGTGTATAGGTCTTATTATTTTCAGCAGATATTATGGCTGAAAATTATTTATGATAAATTTGTTTGTATCAGAATTAAATTTAACAAAGATTTTCACGAGCTTTAATACCGTAACAAAAGTATCGTAAAAAAACTAAATCTTAATCATGTTAATATACATACTTCAAAATTTAACATTCAGTAGCCAAGAAAAAAAATCCTTGTTCAATAAAAGCATTAAATGTGTTCTTCGCTACAAAAAATCTTAAACCAGATTAACAACACCAAATGCTTAGAAAGTTAATACAAAAATAAAAATGTAAAGACAAATATACATAATAAATATAACCTCATGCCTTTCTTTTAAAAGGGGTAGGCAGACGTGGACATCCATATTTGGCCTTGTGTTTCCCGTCCCACGATGTGATAGGGGACGAGTCTATTGCCTTATCGGGTTGAAATTCCTAACACTGTTGATAATTAATTAAAACATCCAACATCACTTTACCGACCCGGGATTCTTTCTTTCACAGTAACATTTATGCAAAAGTACATAAATAAAGCAATTTACACTATAAAGTATAAAACGGAGCAAAAGTATAAGACAAGATAAATGCCCTTTACGAAACATACATTTGTAGACAACAAAATACTAAAATGTATATTCTGTTTCGCTGACGTGGGAAAGTGTTTCTTAGAAAATAGAGAATTGTTTGTAAAATTCTTAGTAAATTGTATTAAGTGCAAGTGAGGTGAAACGGTTTATTGCTTAATCCTCGATTTGGGTTAGATGTTTTTATGACTGTAGCAGTGTAAATACGTCTTAACGTCCACGTTCGATTTAAATTATTTTCATTGATGATTATTATATTTAGAATGCACATTCAGGAACATTGTAGATATTTGGTAGTATTAGAATAGTGCCAGATGTCCTAAATATTGTATCAAGGTAATATTAAATAAAAACCCTTGGGATGCATTTAAGACCACGGTATCGGGTTGGAACATTACATACAATATTTTTTCAGTTCCAAATTATATTTTAAATGTAAAATTTGTTTTAAAATAAATAGAAATATTTTGCAGCCGTCAAATATAAAATATTTTACAGTAAAATATTATAACAA
Organism: Hyles euphorbiae; assembly: GCA_023078785.2. Taxonomy (NCBI): domain Eukaryota; kingdom Metazoa; phylum Arthropoda; class Insecta; order Lepidoptera; family Sphingidae; genus Hyles; species Hyles euphorbiae. The sequence goes on along the minus strand of CM041056.1, from coordinate 5,621,460 downwards.
AAACAATTACTCAAACGCAAAATAAATCCCTTTAACAAACATAAATACATTCGAAACACAAGAACAATATATCATCAACCGCTTGAATAAATTATTTTTGGAAAAAACACCTCACAGGGACAAGTAATGAATGTCCTACAAAAAGGCAGTAAGGGACAGTTAAATTAATGAGCTGAATGGCCAGTCGTTAAGTTCAGTTAACAGGGATTCGCACTGTCACAGCTTCGAGTGTTTGTGACGGAATAAATTTTCTTTGCCGTTGAATTGTTTACGCGATACACAAGGTTGAGTAGAGTGGCGAGCTATGACATTAAGAAAAGTTTTTTGAAAAATCGAAATAAGTTTTTTTTTCTAATTGGCTTTATCTTGGTAGGTGTTGAACTCTATTTTCCTTCCAATCATAACTAGTTCAGAGTCTTTATAATCCTTGATTAGTATTGGTACAAAAATCTTTTATCATGGAATAATTTTCAAACATAATATTATACAAGTCATGAGAGCTATAAAAAAATGTGCATTTATAAATAAACACTGTCTGTAATCCGATGACAGGCTGATAGTCATATTTACTAGAGGTATATAGTACACTGAAAGCATTTATATATCACCCGAGTACTAAGATAGACTAATCTTGTTTTCAACTCCAAGAAGTCCATTGATGAACAAGATCCTTACACAACTATTTATTTTATGGATTTCAAATAGACTATGAACGATGGCCGTTGCGCCCGAAAGATTGTTGAGTGGAGGCCGCGCACAGGCAAGGAAAATTTAAGACACCCGCCTACAAGGTGGACGGACAACCTGGCTAAAGATGCAGGAAGTGGCTGAATGCAGGCCGTTTCCAACAGGTCAATGTAGAGATCCTTGGGGGAGGCCTATGTTCAGCAGTGGACTTCCCGTGGCTGAGATCATGATGATAATGAGATAGACTACTAAAACACAATTGTATATAGCAAAGAGTAGAAGCAATTTCATCGCATCAAGGATAAAATCCTTGACGCAGTAGAAATTACCCGCTTATTCGCACCCGATGGAACGTATAATGTTGGACAAACTGATCGATCCGTGTAACCGGGTCGCGTTCTTATTATATTCAGGGTTCTTTGAGAATCCGATTAGAGATATTATAATTGTTTTTGCTATATTGCCTGTAAAAGAAGTAATTTATTTATTATTTATTTAAATCTTTATTGTACACAAACTTAACAATACAAACAAACAGAAATAATAATAACAAAGAGTACAAATGGCGGTCTTATCGCTCAACAGCAATATCTTACAGACAACCATGGGATGGATTTAAATGAAGGAGAGGGAGAGAGGGCAGTGTAACAAATAAAGAATTACTTAAAGCTAAATAATACTAATTAAACATAACTACTAATATACATATACATATCCATAAAAATACATATATATATATATATATATATATATATATATACATACATACATACATACAAATAAATAATACAAAATCATACATAAATTATAATATACTACAGTTTCCAAATGATTTAATGAAAAGAAGTAATAGTGAAGTAATAAGAAGTAATTGTTCATTGCTTGGCATAAATCTGATAAAAACTACAAAGGATCGTGATTTAATACTCGTGGTAGGTCTATCATCTATTATAAGAATCCACCTGGGTAGGCACCAACACAGTATCTATTTGTCCCGCCAAATAACATTGCCAATGCACAGTTCTATTCCGGTTTGAAGACAATTGTAGTCAGAGTAACTGCTGAACATATTGAGACGTAACATATTTTGTCTCAGGATGGCGAGCGTTGTGGAATGCCAAGCATTGCTTTGTAATTCATGGTATTGTTTGGTTTTCTCACTGTTCATGAGTGGTCAGGTCGCTTACCGTCAGGCGAACGGAATACTCGTCTTACCATTCATCGAATTAAGAAAGAATACAAAAAATACGACATACAGAACCCAATTCCATCAAACGCTTGACTTCCCGAGGCTTAATATTTTTCCGACCTTACGGCAAAGGTCGTGACTGGAAAGATCCTTGACAATTTTAAAACACAATGTTAATTAAAAACGAAGACCGATTGGCGATCCCATTGCCACGACTTTATGAATTGCGGTGTCTCGTCGCCATTTCAAGTTTGAATATATTTCAATTTCTGATTGTTTTCGTTCGGAGTTTTTAATTTCAATTGATTTTCGCTATGGATGGCGCCGGAATATTAAGTAGTTCGTTATCAACAGGTTTTTTGTTGGAATTACCTATAATTTTAATAGCTCTGGGATTGCTGTTAATTGCTTGGGTTAAGGTAAAGGTTATTTTTACTTTGCTTTTAAAAATCCTGTCTTTATGGACAGATGAAATTTAATTTACATAATAAATAAGTATTCATTCCAATTCAAAAAGAAATAAAAGCGATTAATGGTTTAATTTATTTGCTACCTATTTACTGACTTTTGGTCTTTCTTTTCTTTGTTTTGGTTTGAAACTATAAACTTCGAAACCATATTTGTTATGCTGAAGTTCCTATTACGCGTCCCTAGTGTAGTCAATAGTACAATAACATTTTATTGAATTGCAAAAGTGACACTTAGCTCAAAGCGTACCCGTAAAGTGCCACTTTTATGTAAAGACTAGGCATAATTTTGCCGCACCGTCCATAATAGATGCTTTAGTGAACTGCCGTAGCATCTTGGGACACAAGTTTTTGGCTGTGAGGAATGATAAAGATCTTTTGTTATTTTATTCACTAGCTTAGTTTTTTAAGACTGTTTTTTAGTCAAATTGTGTACTGGGTGAGGTAATTTTCTGGATATTGTTTGAAATATAAATTATTGTCTGGGTAATTGTGAGACCGAAAAGTCTTTTGTAGATTTATGATATCCGCGACACAAGACTTCGTTGATATTAATGTGAGGTCAGGACTATGTATGTGACTGTTGGGTGTATTTTTTTTTTTATTATTTGCTAAGTTTGGATTCTTGTGTTTGGCCTCCTGCATTTTCTACTTATGATGTATGCTATTCGTTGTATAGATGGACTATGAGGACTTCAAGCTTTTAAATGTGTATTATTACTAATTGTATTTTTGAATACGTCTTTATTGATGGCAATTTTTTAAATTTTAATGTAGCCATTTATTATATTTTTATGTATTTGCATATTTTACGATTTTTTTTTTTCAAAATAAGTTTTATTTTTATGTTTATGGCGATAGGCTCGCCCCCTACTACAATGGTGATAGACCCGCTCCGTATCACATATCATGGAAAATACAAGGTGAAAGTGGGTATCCTGGATGCACCTCTGCCTACCTCGTCGAGGAAAATACATGAGTTTATATAGTATGTATGTACACATGTAAAAATAAAACTGAAAAATATGTATCCTTAATTAAGTTAGTTAGGTATACAAATAAACATGGCTACAAAAATAAACATTAAAACGTATTGCCATAGAATGTCAACAAAAAATACAAACGAAATATTTTAATAACATAATATCATATTAATTTATTTATCAGAAATGAGGAGATCCGTAGGAGAACTAAAATAACCGACATAGCCCACCGGATTAGCAAGTTGAAGTGGCAATGGGCCGGGCACATAGCGCGGAGATCTGATGACCGATGGGGTCGGAAAGTACTCGAATGGAGGCCGCGTACCGGAAAGCGCAGCGTAGGACGTCCACCAACAAGATGGTCCGACGACCTGGTAAAGGTCGCGGGACGTCGCTGGACACAAGCTGCCTCCAACAGGTCTCTGTGGAAATCATTGGGGGAGGCCTATGTTCAGCAGTGGACTTCCTTTGGCTGATGGATGGATGGATGGATATTAATTTAAACTTATTTTACCAACCAAACCACAACACAAATAAAATATTAAATTGAAATCGTAATTTTTATTGTGACTAATAATGAAAGTATTAATGTTACTATATTATTTTTGTACCATATATTAATAAAGGGATGTTATTTATAATGTATTCATTATAAAATATACAGACATAATATATACGCTTTTTTCCAGAAAGGGTAGGCAGAGGTGCTGGTAGCAACCAGTACACTCACGTTTCGCCTTTGTGTCTCCCACAATATGATAAGGGCGAGCCTACCCCATATGAGGCACAAATTTCTATCTCCGGGCTGATATAGAAAAATCCACTATCACTTTGCCTGATCTGGAATTCGAGCCCGAGACCTCAGCTATAGAATCATACCGAGGTAAATCTACGCAAAACTAATACTTCTGAATCACAACATTTTTTCAATGCAGGTATCGAACCTTCAGTCGGTCTCTTTTCTCTTTTTAGCCAGCATTTAATCTCATCTCAGAGACTGTTGATTTTTTTCTAATTGCTGTAAGTGGCGAGACGCGCATGCCATTCCCCTGATGGTAAGCGATACGACCGCTCATGAACAGTAGCGAAACCAAACAGCACCTTGAATTACAAAGCAATGCCTGGCATTCCACTGCGCTTAATACAAATATAAAAATTAAATAATGAAATATACGAAGTATGCAACAAATGACGTCATATAATATACATTTTATACGTTAATATTTCCGAGACCCGGGCACTAGGTATTAAATTTTTGCAATGGAGTTCCTTACGCAGGTGAGCTCAAGAAAGAGTTTTAGCATATTTTATTCCCACGGAGATTAAATAGGGCGTGAAAGTTTATATGAAAGAAATATGGAAATTGTTTGAAGGGTTTTGAAACGCCGATAGGAAATCCCAAAAGGACTACAGGAATATATCAAATGTTATATCAGCTTACTTATTTTACATTGTCAGAATAAAAATATCCGCACACATATGCTTATTTTTAATAATGTCATGAAATAGCTGCGATGTGATAGTGTAATGCAATTTAAATACAGACACACATATATAAACTCACACCTTTTTCCTTGAATGGGTAGGCAAGTACGTTACCATAACACCTACATTTCGGCTTTTATGTTACGTTCCACGATGTGATAGGAAGCAAGCCTATCGCCATATTATACATAAATTCCATACTCCGTGTTTATAATGAATACAAAAATCATTTTATTTAACTAGGGATTCGAACCCAAGACCTCAGCTTTGTAATCGTACCGTAGTACAACTACGCCACCAAGGAAGTCAGGTAAATAAATAAATATAAATAATTACTTATTTAGTATAGTATTGTAGACCCCACACTAAGATAGTGTTTTGTGTCGTGGGTATCAAAAACTACCAGAGATTTTTCGGCCTCACTAACACCGTGGTTCCTAACCTTTTTAGGTCCGTTATCCCTATGATCTAAGAGTGACTGATTTTACCCCTCCCTCCCCTCTGGAGTGACTGAATTTACCCCTCCTCCCAAAGATGATCTCAAACACGGGTTAATACTTATCGTAGACTTTATTAAACTTAAAACAATTGCATATGACCAATAATTAATAGTCAATAAATAATAATTAATAATAACTAAAAATAAAATAAATTAGAATTATCGGATAAAAGTTTTAGGCATACATTGGTATGATGAATACTTGTGTTTGGGTGTTATTTATCTTGCTTGTATGTATTTGTATATGTATGTTTTTTACAAGTTTGGTAATATTAGGTTTTGTTACACTTAAGACCAGCTCATTATTACCACCGTAAAATACAAGTTTTACCCCCGCGGGGGTAATTACCCCCGGGTTAGGAGCCACGGCACTAACATCCATGCTCGTAACTAATTCCTGTGGATTACACAAATGTTGTTTCGATTCGGGGATCGAACCCTCAGATTCTCGTTTCACAGCCGGCGCCACTTAAGCTGTCAATGAGATGGGGATTTTCATTTGCTGGTCGCAATTATTATGTCTGCATGATCGAATTATACACAGGCTAAACTCGATATACGCCAGTCTTCATTGCCTCACTATGCAAAGACGGCTTTACCACCACAAAAAGATTTCTTTCAATTTCCGTGTGGGGCCAAGGCGTCTTCCTTAATTAGAATATTTCTCGTCCTAAGATGTACAACAATCTTTTTTAATTGCAATGTTTGGCGAGACGAGCTTGCCGATCGCCTGATGATAAGCGATACGACCGCTCATGGTATTCCTCTTGGTATTCCACCGCGCCATCCTGAGACATAAAACTATTTATTTATTTGTTACAAAAAGCTCATAGTTTTGCTAAGAGCCATAGCAACCATAACATCAATATGCGAAATAATTAGTATTGAAAATCCTACCAACAGCAAAATAAATAATACATCAAAATATTTTTGATAAATATTTTTGGGAAATGTATTTACAATGTTCCAATTGTTTTTGATTTGAATACGAGTGTATATTTATTATTCCAACATCATAATATTATTCACAACACGTTCTGTACAATATATTTCAACACAAACATTGTAATATAAAGCAATTGATTTTTATACCATTGTAAAATGAAATTCAAAAATAGAATGTGATGTAAAATTTTAAAAACTTTTATTATAGCAAATGCAAGATATTTTTGTTGTATTTTGAACGTATTAATATGGAACGAACTGCTTACTGATTTACCAGTATTATTCTAGAATAGAAAGAAACTCCGGGGTAAATGAGACTTAAATAAAAAATATTCTGGTATTGGTAAAAGTAATAGTATAGGATCCCGCCATACATCGACCTTCACCGAGATGTTTATTTGATGAAACCTATTTTATATGCAATTTAATATGTCAATAAATATATTGTATATGGGTTGCCTTGCAAATTTCAGTCCAGAATACGATTAATTAATTATTAAAAAAAAAATATTTTTTACACATTTCACCTGTTTGATTATTAAACAAATTCTATACCAATCGAAAGTATGAAACCCATAGAATATGTAAACGTTAGGTTGCCTATTTTTTTCCGGTCACAACCCTCAGGTTGCCAGGTAACACAGAACACAGCATATACGAGTCTATCGCTGTCCTTTTCATTCTCAAGAATAAATAGCATGTACACCCTCTTTCTTTATGAGCGGACTTCGAACAGCTGCTATGCTGTGTCACTCGGAGCAATATTTCACTTTTCTAAATTCGACAACCGCAATTCGGGACTGATTTTTCGCAGGCAACCCTATACCACCGTGTTCATAATAAAATGATCTTTATTTTCATTTAATTTCCATTCAATAATCAGACCGGCGCAAAATGCTAGTAGCGATTTACCTGTTTATACCTGGCAACCTGAGGGTTGTGACCGGAAAAAAATAGGCAACCTAACGTTTACATATTCTATGGGTTTCATACTTTCGATTGGTATAGAATTTGTTTAATAATCAAACAGGTGAAATGTGTAAAAAAAATTTTTTTATTTTTAATAATTAATTAATCGTATTCTGGACTGAAATTTGCAAGGCAACCCATATACAATATATTTATTGACATATTAAATTGCATATAAAATAGGTTTCATCAAATAAACATCTCGGTGAAGGTCGATGTATGGCGGGATCTTAGACTATAAGATTTGAATGTTATGAAGACAGATGAATACGTGTAGAATGAAACGTTAGACGAATGACTGATATGGGACGTGTTGAATGAAAGAGATGACGAATGGAAATACTAAAGAGGGAAAGAGTTGGAAAATGAAAGATAAAGATGTGAAGTAACGGAAGAACGGAATAGTGGAGAACGATAAACGTATTTTAAGGAAGTTGTTATATTGAAGATCACCTCAAAAATATTGTTGTATTGGACCGGAAAGTGAACTATTCCCACATAAATATATATCTAAACAAATTGACATGTTATTCCTCATATTTCATTTCATATCAATAGTTACCAAGTCACAATCAGCAAGTTTTGAAATCACCTCTGTACCGTAAGCCTTCAACTTGGTGAACACGCATAAAACTTCATCGGCTCTGTTGCAACTTCACTCAGTACTCGCTAGAAAACTGAGTATTATGGAACTTTTTGATTTACGAGTATGAAACTTTTTCCTACTCACGATCAGCTTTGTGCAAAGGATTTTGGTTGAAGCACTAGTATATTTTGTGAGCTAAGTTCGGTGTGAGCTTGTAGTGTTATTGTGTAGGGTCGAGATAATACTGCCTTTGCTCAACTGGGTGAGACAGCTTTGAAATGGGAGGTCGAAGGTTCAATCCTTGCAACGGGACAAAAGTTGGTGTGTTTCGTTGTTCGTGTTCGTTTGTAAACCACAAATATCGGTTTTAGTTCTATCTGCTTGTTACACCGAAATTCAGTTTTTTTATAAACAAAAAACTTTATTAGCTGGTAAGATTGGGATACATTTTATTTATAATTGTTCAGCATCATAATTGGAAAGACAAAAGTATATAGCAAAAAATGTATTAAAAAATCAGTTATTTACAAAAGAATAATTATGAATTTAATAAGAGATAATAATATTTCTTTTAGATTTTCGTATGATTTGTTAACTACACTTTAAACTAAATGTAAGATTGTTAGACAAAGGGAAGAACAAGATAAGATGTTCTGAAGGCCGGACTAAATACTCAAGTAAAGGATTATTTAAGACCTGGGCTTAAAGTTATTAATGAGTTGGTTGAGGTTTACTACATTAGTCTAGTTTATTAATCTTATCTAATGTAAGTATTTAAAACTTCGAAACTACTTCGGTGGCAAAGTTGTACTACAGTAGGTACAACTCTGACGTCTCAGACGGTTGTTTTTTTTGTTCATAATCAGCCCAGGGTCAGAAATTTATGTCCGAGTTTCAGAATATTCAAAGATATTTAAAATAAATACTTTGAAATACTAAAAAAACACTAAAACGGTAAAGGAAAACATCGTGAGGAAACCTGCATACCACAGCGATTTATAAGAATTTCTATGGTATGTAAATCCGCCAACCCGCACTAGGCCAGCGTGGTGGACTATATGGCCTAACCACTCTCAATCGTATTCTCGATTGTAGAGTAGGCCCGTGCCCTGCAATGGGACGTATATGGGCTGATACAGTACAGTACAAAAAAATAAAAATTCTACGCTTGTTTTTTTTTTTTTCACTAAGTCGGCCTTATACTCTACCACTGAGCTATTTCGGTAGGGCTGTGAAATTAAAGTTATAGTCTTTTACCTGGACTACTGACTGGATAAATAAATAATACTGAATTTAAATCAGTCGAGTTTAGAATTAAGGCCCTAACAGACGACCTTACATGGTGCGGCCGCATCATCGTACATTGCCATGTCTTCATTTCTGCGCAACAGACGAGACGATAATTAGTCATTACTTACTCTTACTTAGTCCGGGTCGAACAGCCGTAAATATAATAATAATAATAATAATGTGCGGTGGACACCCTCCACATGATCGAATTTGGTCCGGAGCGCACCAAGTTCGCGGTGCGCTCTGGACCATGTTCGATCGTCTTTCCTGGGCTTTAGGTTTGATAGCCTGTCGGTACTATTTAACGCTATGATAGCGCATAATGGTTCTCTATTTCATTTAATCGATGGCATTTAGTAGAACTAAATAATTTTCAGGGTCAAGAGTAGATTGGTTGTTTAAATTAACCTTGTTTTCTCGTAATTTAATATACTAAATTTATTATTTATACGTCAGTATATAGTTATTATGGTGCTAGATTAATTTGTAGGAAGTTGCTATATGCATATTGCTTTATAGAAAAAACTGCTATTTAAATCCTGCGAGAGACCTATTGCCACTGTAGAGAAAAAGATAAAGGCTAAATCATTACCAGTAAGCATAAAGGCTCATACACAAAACTGCGAATAGGCGCCATGTGTATTCACAGCACAGAAAACAGCAACACAAATTGCCGCGATGCAATAGTGAGCGGCAAAACGTACCTCTTGTGTGATATGGGTGACGGTGGCGACGCTTAACGCTAAGCAAACACAGAAATAAGAAACATAGAAGCAAAAATTCGGGATGTGAGTCAATTCGCAAGTTCTTACAATACGTTGTAGGAGCTCGTAAATTTTCACGATGCAACGTCGCATTACAGTTATGTCTACGAGCCTTAAATTGTCCAAATTGACTATAGTAGCACATTCTATACCGAAAACCAACGCCTCTTACAAAGGTACTTAAAATAATTAGCCAAAATACTTACGCAAATCCTTGAGTCTACATATTTTGTAAACTTCAAGTTTCCACAAGGAGTTTCAACCAAAGTTAACACCAAAACATCGAAGAAACTGCGGGGAATTTTGGAAAGTGTGACAAATAGGTCTCCAGGCGCGTACATTTAATTTGCCGGCACGCGCCACCGACCGAAACCCGCTTGGGTAACTTTCGAAGGTCATAATTATTCAGATTATGATATTAGAAGACGCTCTTTGATTTCCACCTTTCAGATTTGCTTGTGTTTCGTATTTGTATCCGATTTATAAGTTAGTGTACGGTATATGTAGACTTAAGAGATTTGCGTGGAGTTTGCTTGTTCTTGGATAAATTTCAACGTGTGTATGCGGCGCTTATTTGTAAATAGGTAGATATAATACACCCACTTCCGTGTTAAGGACTTTTCTGTAATCAAAAGATTGATTGAAAAGAACTACGCTCGCATGTTGCGGGTAGGTGGATTTCAAATATAGAAATCCTTTTAAAGATTTTTATGGCTTGCAGAATTCCAAAAACAATACTCGTCCATTTAGCACTAAAGTTGTATTAATTTAACTCTACTTTTAATTATAAAACTTTGTATTCGATCAGGGATAACATACAGATTAAAAGTACAAATTGCGTTCATATCGCTCAAGGCAATCTTACAACCACGGTCATAACAAAAAATGATGACAACATAAATTCAAAAACTTGCATCAATTTTTAAAGTTAAAGCTAACAGCGTCGCACATGTGTACTACAAAATCCCAAAATCACACAAACGTGGAACAATAAAAATTAAATTCCCATACACCAGCACTCATCTTTAAAATATCCTTTCAAATCTCTTTTTTATACGAACACGGATTATTTTAAAAGATAAACCCCAGCTTTATCGAGGCGAGGCACTAGCTAGATTTAATACCGTGGAAAATCTTGATGTAAACAATCTTAGTGGAGGAACGCGGATTCTTATGAAGGTTTCAGTGGGAGAGCGCGATAGATTTTTTTTAATACTGGTAACGTTATTTTAAGTATCTGGAATTTTAGTAATAACTGAGCAGTTGGTATTCATTGTTAATCTCCCGCCCTCCCGCAGAACATAAATGTAAATGCACTGTTATGTCCCGATTTGAAGGTCATTGTAGTCAGAGTGACTACTGGATATATTATGACTTAACATCTTATGTCTCAGGATGACGAGCGCAGTGGAATGCCGAGCATTGCTTTGTAAGTAATGCTATTGTTTGGTTTTACCACTGTCTATGATCGGTCCTATCGATTACCACAGGCAAATGACATGCTCTACTTGCCATTCATTGCAATAAAGAAAAAACTTTTAATGCATGGATGTTAAAAAAAAGATTCAAGTTAAAAATAGCTTGTGATGTAAAAGAAATAAGTAGAATTTTGTTTTGTATTAGTCAACACCTACGACTTTATTGCCAATTTACAGGGTTTTAGCTTTTATTATTAAAGTTAAAAATACCAACGTAATCTCCATCATTATCTTGAGTCATCATAGGATCTCTTCCAAGAATATCTATAGTGAGCTCTTTGAAGCGACTTGCATCCAACGACTTTTTTAACCATTAGCAACTTGAATGAGTCCATATCGCTGTTAGAACCATTTTCAATAACTTTTTGTCCAATGGGGATATTGTAGTATATATTTATAAAATCAATTGTTAAAAAATTATAATATAAAAAATATGTATTTCATAGTTTTTTTTTATCTGAGCATTTTGCAATTGTACGGAAGGCGTATTTATGTATAGGTTCGAGAGTAAATGATACAACAAGTGATGATTAAGAACTGCCGTTTATTAAATGATTACATGTTTTTATATACTCTCCCTTTAAATTAACTTACTTATACAATGAATTCTCAATCGTACTCTCGTAATATCGAGAGTAGATAGCCCATATAGTCCAAAAACTTGTATGGCTATGATATACGCCAAACGGTGGACTAATCAAAATCTTTATTCGTACTTCGATCAAACTAATTAAAGCTCTGCCTCATTAAATAGATATGGGGATATTTCCGTCTCGAGTCAAGACAAATAAAGATTGGCCTGATGATCTTTGATATACATATATTCTTTCACACACACTTTCCATAACACAGAATAGAAAACTGCCTCATTACAATTTATGAGATACAAGCTGTGTTTTTAGATTTACTATGATTTTCTATACACACAACTTAATATATTATTAATATCTTTGCCCAATATTACCGTAAAACAAAGTTTCATGTATTTGTCTACAAAGTTATTACTAATCCCATGCGTCTACCCGAAGACCAGAAACTTCGTTCCCTCCTTTGGGAATACATTTACGACAGTGTTAGTACAAATATCTTACTAGATAAGGGTTCTATTAACCACTTTCTACACACAATATCATAATCATAATATATATATATATATATATATATATATATATATATATATATATATATATATATATATAGTTGAGTGACTTTGAGCTTCCTAATAAGGCCCATAGTGAGAGGCCACGTCTCGGGGCTATGCTCGGGGTTTCCCTACGAGATCGAATCAGAAATGAGGAGATCCGTAGGAGAACTAAAATAACCGACATAGCCCACCGGATTAGCAAGTTGAAGTGGCAACGGGCAGGGCACATAGCGCGGAGATCTGATGACCGATAGGGTCGGAAAGTGCTCGAATGGAGGCCGCGTATCGGAAAGCGCAGCGTAGGACGTCCACCCACAAGATGGTCCGACGACCTGGTAAAGGTCGCGGGACGTCGCTGGATGCAGGCTGCCTCCAACAGGTCTCTGTGGAAATCATTGGGGGAGGCCTATGTTCAGCAGTGGACTTCCTTTGGCTGATGGATGGATGGATGGATGGATATATATATATATATGCTTCGATAAATTAAACCATTCCATATTTTTTGCAGGCCTTATATTAAGCTAAAGGTGCCCCTTGAAAAAAAAAAAATGTACTTCACTCGCAATGATTCTCGTAAATGACTGTGTGTATTATGACAGAAAGTTTTGTAACAAAAATGATAATCATTCTCATCACTGCTAAGAAAAACTATATTTCAATGAGTTAATTTGATATTTATTAGAGGTTTTGTATTTCCACATAGTAACGAAAAAATCTGATAGATTTTTTTTGGCGCGATTTTCACAGCAATACTATTGATACTTCCGATGTACCGAAAAGCATATCCTTAGTTTTTAAATCCATCATTAGTTTGAATGCGGGATAAAAGAAATCTAAAACTACACAGTGAAGCCGACTTGCTGGCAGAAGCTAATAAATAAAAATAACGTTAAAGAAGAATGGTGGAGAAGAAGCAAGAGTGGCACATCGTTTAAAATAGTAATTTATGGAAGCATTTAATTCAAGACGTCCACGACAAAGTGTTTTTATTCTCGGCAAGTTTTGTTTACCTAAGCGTAAAAGTTAGTCCTTTTCTCATTGGTTGAATGTATGTTTCGGAAAAATAAAATATAGTTTCTTTTTTAATTTAAGTATTTAATGTTTGTAAACTTAATTTGATTGAATAAAGATGCTTTTAGATTCTTCTTTATATTGGCAGAATACGTACTAATCAATTAAATAAATTTAAAATATAGATCGAGGCAAACTTTTCGTTTTAGTTCATTTTATGATAAATTTATTTTAAGAAATTGGGCGTACCCAAAAGTTCAAGAGAAAAAAAACATGATAGTAGAATTTGGTAATATATATTTGACTAGTGAAATAGTTGAAAGTTTAACTAAGATGTGATCCACTATTAATCGCACGCGTGGTTGAAACATACATAGGCGCATACAAATATTATGTAATATCTCTGTAGAATTTTGTTTACTCTGGTGCAGTGATTAATTTGGTATGCATTATTATTGTTGTTCTAATTACCTTGCTATGATATTTGGTTTACGTAAGAGCCTTGTAGCTTAGTTCATACCATCCTGTGTCATCAACTTGGCTAATTAACATAATGTTTGGCTTGCGCTGAAAATTGTGAGAGTATTGTGGCGAAATTGCGAAACACTAGTTGCAGTTGTAATATGCAATTCCAAATATACACACTATTATTTGGAATGGATATTTTCAGGTAATTCACAGTATATACCTTATTGGTCATACTTTCATTGTTATTAGGCATTTTAACTATGGAAGATAATATGTTGAAATAAACCATGAAAAATTTTACTAGAATTTTGTAGTATGTTAAGGTCGCCAACCCGTAACAGATAGTCTCGACCCCACATAGGTTATGGCTTATGACCTCATAACATAACTCTCGATTGTAGTGAGTTCTGTCGTCTGCAGTGGATCTTATGTTCAAATTTGTTTATTCAATAGGGTTGCTGAAATACCGAATTCCCTGACCTTCACACATCGCTTCCGCATGTCATTTAATGTCGGTAATACAAGAATTCCTAAGTAGATATTAATGGAAGGTGTCATTCAATTACCAACAGGTTCTTATTTGGTTTGTGATCGTGAAATAATGTCGGAGAGTCTTCTTTGCGTATTATTTATACTATCGCATGGAAACATTTTACAATAATTATGGTACACATATTTGTAAAAGATTCTCACGTACAACTTAGAATTAAGCTTATGCGAAAAAGAGTTCTCTTTTTTTATTTAAAAAAAGTGAACACAGTGAATTTGACGTTAAATGCGGTACAATCAAAAAATATTCATATCTCTAAAAAAAATTGAACATTGGGGACTTAATTCATGTCGAGTGAAGATGAACCAAGCTATTAGCGATATTTAAAAATAGATTACTAGATATAAGTAAATAGCACGAAATGAAAAAAAAATATGAAAAGTCTCTTGCAGATTTTAGCACCCACGACGCAAAACTTGTATCTTGGCGGAGGATCAGTATTGTATATGCAACTTTAGCGGTGTATATTGAAATATCTCAAAATATTAAAATCACCATATTGATAGGTAAAATAGGGAATTAATTAAAGTCTAGTGAATGTAATTCGGCTGTAAATGTATTATAAAAATATTTGTGAAATGTTTTCCAGTTCGACAACTGACATTTAAAATTAAATTCTTAATACTTATTTATTCGGGAAGGTCTATGTTCGAGAGTGTAATTTCTGCGGCTGTAGAGAGAGGAAGAGTGATATAGAGTGTATTATTTTACCGCCTTTCCCTATTTCATCATCATCATCATCATCTCAGCTACAGGAAGTCCGCTTCTGAACATAGGCTTCTATATCGACCTGTTGGAAGTGGCCTGCATCCAGCGACTTCCAGCGACTTTCCTTTGCCTATTTATTTTGACCAAATGGTTTTTTAACGCGTTAGTACAACACCGTATGCAACAAAGCAGTCTAAAGTTGTTCCCGGCGGACTCGTACGCGAGAAGTTTTACACTATTTTATTTTTTGAAAGTTGTCACGGTGTGCATTATTTATGCTTTAATTTTCCAGTTAACGATATCCGATGAGTTGCTTTGAGTTTTCCTGGAGATGCGTCAACTTAGCCGTATCTGTTTGGTGCTGAATTTATCAATACTTCAGTTCACGTAGTTTCATTTAATAGTGATTCAGCATGAATGGGCAGGCTCTTCCGGGCTAGCACCACTGTTTCACAGGAGATTGACGTAAGGCGAAAGCAATGCTCTCGCGTCTTGTTTAGTGAGTGAGATTACCAAATACCCAAAGCCCCTTGCCTTGTCTCATGCTTTTTCCTTTCCGCTCTCCTCTCAATTTAATGGGTCGGTAACATGTCCATGGAATAAAAAAAATAAAATAATAAAAACCCAACTGCGTCACTATTTGCCATCTTTATTAAATTAATTGAAGAACTGAAGAGATAGAAACAAGATTTTAATATGAATATTTTAATTTGATTATGGATGATCGTCGATCATCGACAGTCGGAGGAATTATATGCTCACTCCTAGATTTTGTTGCTCTACGTATATCGTCAAAAGATATGAGAAGGGTTGTTGCCAGAAATATGACTACTGCCAAGCCTTTCCGAAATAAAGAAAATAATTCGTACACCAATGAAACACAAATAAATAACAAGACTATTCAATGTTTGAAGGTGTAATCAAACATAACGTTGAGCATCGATTCGTCATTTAATCCTCTTTCTAACAAGGACTCCTCGTTAGCTCTCATTGATTAATTTCGCCTAACTACTGCCCAGAGTCAGTACTTCCAGTGTATATCGGATTACTGACATTGCGTAATCACAGCTCCGTTGGATACTATTGACTACTACTTAGTGTTAGGTGAGGAAAATCGAGATTTTTGTAAAAAAGTGTATAAAGATGTATAAAGTTTTTATGTTTTTGAATCATCGTTGAAGTTTATGTATCACCTCTCATATGTGACAGGACATCTGGGTAGGTGTGAGAGGTACCATCAATGTCTATTTCTCCCGCCAAGCAGCAGTGTAAATGCACTATTGTGTTCAAGAACATTGCAGCCAGAGTAACTACTGCTAACTAAGCAGAGTAGCTACAAATTTCTAAATTGCTTTTAAAGTAATTTGTGGTGGAGGTTTTAAAGAATGTTAAAATATTATTTTTGTATTTTATTAGACGTTCCAAATTTCGCGACACGACATTTTCATAAATCTAATAAATGACATATAGTTGGACTGCGTGATCCAGCAAAAGTTCTATTTCTACAATAATGTCACGCGTTAGAGACTTCGTCATATTATTTTAACCAAATAACTTTTGAACGTGGATAGATTCATGCCGTCCATACACAAGTTTAGAGTAAGGTCAGGAGGAAAAAGCAAACCGATTTATATGTAAAATATTTTAAAATTCGTCTAATTTTTCATATATATATATCGCTTTTTTAGCCAAATAAATAATAGGATAAGGTCTACATAAAAACCAAAATAGTTTTTCACGTTACGCTTTTTCCTAAAGCACATAATGATAAACCAACCTCTCACGTAACAAATAACCTCCAAAAAACCGATCAATTGAAGCACTTTAACTCTATTATACTAGCCTATAAAAACTCAACTCTTTACAACCTTATTGACTATTCCATGCAGGGATATCTCGTAAAAATCGGCATTAGTTCACACTTAGTCCCACACTTAAAATTCAAGTGGGTGTGTCGTTTTGCATTCAAAATGGCCATTACCTGACTGTAGCGTATGTGTTAATGTATTCGATATTTATGTTAGTCTAGTGTTTATTGCGGGCGGTTTAGAAAAGCGTCCGCTTTCTTGGTGACCGAGTTATTAGCTGCATCAGGGATTATATTTGTTGCAGGAATTGTAAGTGAAATTTATATTTATTTTCTACTAACTGGTGACGTAATCGTCGTCTGCAGAAAACCCATGGTTATAGGGTCTTCAAAAATTCGGCACCGATTTTCTCAAGTACTATATTTTTCCTATTTTCTGGCATGTTATTAACATGTCTGTTTATTTTCGTAGTCATCCTAAAATCGACTTTAATGTTGCTTCTGTAATATAAAGTGGATTAGTAACAATTAATACTCATAATACATACAGTAAGGATAGCAAAATTAAATATGGTATCAGATATGTAATACTCACATCCAAAACATCTATCAAAGCGAAAGTACATAATAAGAAATAGAGATGATAAAAAAACACGTCCTCAGAAAAAAGACGCAGTAAACAAGTATATAAAGCTTAATGATTGCTGCGTTACAACAAACAAGTTCATTTGACTATTCAGTGTGACTTGATCGCATTTTGTACACGCTACGTTGGCCATTTTGACCAAGAGTTTTATAGATTCCCAATATCCAATATTGGATCCAGTTCTTTTGGATAGAAAATTGATATGTATCGAAACAATTTGAAATGGTAAGGAAATTTGTAAATTTTACTGTTAAATATTTTCGGGCACACAGACATCATTTATTATAAAAGAACATTTTTTTTTAATATGATTTAATTTGAAGAGATTATTCACTATACCAGCATACAGATTTAAATTTTAGGTTTTACCAACCCAGTTGTATCAATTACATACAAACAAGTTCATTTTACTATTCAGTGTGACTCGATAGCATTTTATACACGGTACGTTGGCCATTTCGACCAGGTCTTTTATTGATTGCCAATGTACAGTGTTGGATCCAGTTGTTTTTGGATAGAAACGTGATATTTTTGAAAACAGTTTTAAATGACAAGGATAAGAAAATTAAAAAAAAATCCCTTTCTAGTATTTTCGGGCACAAAGGCTGTGTTTGATTTCTAATAAAGAACCTTATTTTTTAAAAAGGCATGTATGTTTTAGCTTATTAATTGTACCGAGTTTTATTGATTTAAATTTGCAGCTTTGCATTAATTGTAGGATAAATCCTATTACACACAAACAAGTTAATTTTACTATTCAATGTGATTCGATCGTACTTTATACACGGTAAGTTGGCCTTGTCAACCAACTATTTTATAGATTGCCAATATCCAATGTTGGATCCAATGGTTAGAACAGGTTGTCTAGACTATATATTTAACGAGATGTCGGGACGGAAAGGAGTTGAGGGCAAGTTGAGAATACGTGAGGAAACTGTTTTTAAATCTTAATTTATAGAATTTTTATTTTGAACTGTTCATTCTAGATTTCAATTGAATTCGAAACTAAGTAGTCAAGCTAATGAATACTCTAGAATAACTCAATGTTAGTGTATTAGTTTAGAGAGTCTATAAATTGCGGGTTTAAGTCATAGAAAAAAAACGCGACAGCACAGCTGTCACCTAAAGTTGATTCATGTAGTAATGACTCTTAGCGTGGGTCTACCACTTCTTCAAAATTTTCTTCCCTACCATACTTCTATTTATTGTGTTGTGCGTAATTCAAGATTGCATAAAAACAGTCGATGCTATAAAATTAAACAAAAAACTTTTTAAGTATGATTTGCCTGGTCCATTATCCAGATTCGTTATTATTATGCTTAACATCTAATTAGCCCTATTCTGCTGAATCACGCGAACATAAGAGCAGTATAATACTATTTTTATATAATATACTATACATTCATTAATTAATTCCAATCCGGGTATAGAATAATTCTACCACCAATTTTAGACTCCTTGCTAAATAAAATAAAAACTAAAAAAAGACATACAAGTCAAAGAAAGATATACAAGTCCAAATACCAAACATTGGATGCAACGTGGTCCAAACAGGAAAGATGTTGGAAGCTCGATATTTGCTGATTAAGTTAAAGTTGGTCAGAGATTGCTATAAATAATATTTTACGTCCAAAGGAAGGGCGCATTTTAACGTAGATTAAATGACTCGGTTTACGATATTAGTATTGCTGGTTGCAATGGACTTTTAGTCTTGGAATGTAGACTTATAGTCTGAAAATGTTTCAGAGATATTACAGGAATGCTTTTGGTTCAAATTCAGCACGTTTGTTTGGTTATTTTAATTATTATTTCATTTAAAGTTGATTTCAATGCAAATAATATTTGAAATGAAATCTTTGGTAATTTGCCTAAAATTTGTGCCATAATAAATATGAAACGGAGGTACATATAAACTTTCTTCCATATCTAAATTGCCAAACTCATAACCCACCTTTCCCCTTGGATAATAAAACCAATCTTCCTTCAGAAAACTTCCGTCGAGCTCATTCCTTGCTCTCCTCCAAATCAATCAATATAAAAGCCATACATGGAACGTGATTTATTAAAGCATCCTGGGCTAATATTTTTAAGTTAAAATATGTTATCGAGGGGAAAATGGCGGAGAAATCCTAGAGACACCACGCTCGCTTGAGCTTAAATAAGATGTTCTCGCGAGAACATGGTGACGTTTTTGTGTTGACGGTGCAAGTGCGTGCAAGACAGCGTCGGAATAGGCTATTTGACTAGTTTCTGGAAACCATACCACATTATGAAGTGGGGTCTATAGACCTTACAAATAAATGTTATTTTTAATTACTATATCATAACAACAAATAACGCGTTTTAAAGGTTAATATTTAATTTGTATCTCTGCCGTTATCAATCCCCTTCATTTCCTGTACGTGAGTAGTTCATACTAATGCATGGCGTCATAGCCAATCAAAATCGTTTACGATCACGTGGCGCGAATTCAAAATAAATTAAATTGTAATTGTGGTTTTTAGCCAAAATATACCTACAATATTTTAATGTATGATAATGAAATATGTTTTAAAATTAAATGATCTACTCGGATGGAAACAAATTAGTCAATATTTTGTATACAGTCAAAAAACCTATTGTGATATTTCATTAAACACTACACAATCATCGCCTATCACATCGTGGGACGTAAAACAAGTTTTTCCAAATTACTATAGTATGCAGATTTCCTCACCATGTTTTCCTTCACAGTTCTAATGCATGGTATTTGACCATCAATACTCACATGACTCAGTAAAGTCATAGGTGTGCCCTTAGCTTAGGTATTTGGCTTTACTTTAATCCTATGATAGAAAGTGCTAAAAACCAAATCGAATGTATGTTCACATAACGCAACAATTCTTTATCCAATCATGCAATTTGTTGCATCAATTGATACGCGGATTATCTCGTAAACAAAAGTTTCAAAAATGAACACACTAAAAAAATTCAAATACGTTGTGATTCCATCGAATTTTGTATATTTTATACGTGTGAATTGTTTTGTACTGCGTTATTGACGTAGTTTTTTGAATATTTCTGTATTTCATTTACAAATTTTTAACTTGTAACAAAATTGACAGTAGCTCAGTTGGCTAAATACCGACTCACGGCCGGATCGGTCTCATACTAATACAAGTGTTTACTGGTGGTAGATGTCTCATTTATGAGAGGCTGCCTGGATAGGTGCGACCGCAATATTTATTGCTCCTGCCAAACAGCAGTCTAAATTCACTATCGTGTTTTGCTTTGAGGGACATTGTAGCTACAGCGACTACTATAATAAGACTTATCATCTTATGTCTTAGAATAGTGAGCATAGTAGAATGCCAATTACGGCTTAGTAATTCATGTATTGTTTAGCTACTGTCCATGTGCGGTCGTATCGCATCGGGAAATGTTACACACATATCAAAAAAAAAAAAAAAAAAAATCCTGCAGCAAGCATATTGTTCAATACTATTTTTTCTTTTGCACCGACATTGTAAATGCTAATGTCATAGTATTACGATTTTAGTATTGTAAAAGTAACATATTAAACTGATGTATCTATCAGACAATCTTTAATTGAATACAATACAAACAATGCCTTATTAGACTTACGTCAAATAATGTACACTTTTTAAAACAATCTAGTGTCTTACTCCTTGTACCACATGCCAATACACGCGGGCTGCGCGAGAGAACCTGTCTGCTCTAAGCAAATGTGAAGGCAACACGCTTTGAGAGTAAATTTTAAAATTTTACTTTTAAAGTAACTAGTTTTATTGGTGTTGTGGGTTGCACAATGGAGATGTATGTCTCCTAGCGCTGTTTATTTTCAAATGTTTATAAAATGTTTTACAATTTCGGAGAGGTGAAAGAATACATCGAGGAAGATTCATGCTTTAGATTTTTGTAAGATTTTATAAAGGTTATGGAGACTGTTACCGAAAACGATGTCGGGTGATAGTTTTACAGCCGCTGCCAATAAACAATCCCAATCCACAATATTGCAAAACAGTGCTAACAAACACTTCCATTGTATTATTAAACGTCGCGTTTGTCTTTAGCCATTATTCCTGCATTCTTTGTGTTCAACGTTTTTAATTAAAATAGTTTAAGGTCCTTTCGTAACAACATTAAAGATTCTAAACTTCGGGCGTCAGGTAAACAAACCAAAGATTAATTGCAAGAAAGATTGCTTTTATTTGTGTCAACTTAGTTCGAAATTAAGCGTAGATGTATAGAGTTCGCTTTCATTGTTTACTTTGAAATTATTCGCTAAGTTTCTGGGATTTATTGTTGTTTGTTTGGCGAAGGGGAAATTGTCTATTTGGTATCTTTGTGAAGTTAAATACTGATTCAAAGGTCTGGCACTAACGATTCAAATACGAACCACAATTTAACGAATATACTTCTTTGTTGGATGAAGGTCTTTCTGAAATGGCCTTAATTGACTATTAGACTAAATTTTGCTTGATGTCTGGAATATATTTTACCTTCAATTAAATAAATACTGAAGTGGGCCACTTTTATAGATGGTTAGAATATATATTTATATTATTATATATTGGCATCGTTTATGATCATAGTTTCGATATAACCTGTATATGGTCTAGCATTCCTAAAGGTACAGGTTAATATTATGGTAACAGCTAAGGGTTTTGTAAATTTATCTTTCTTTTATTTTTAAACTATTCTTGGAGTTAGCAAAAAAGTACTTACAGAAAATATTCACGTTATTTCCAGTGTCTTTTCGTAATGAAAATAAATAAAGCCCTCTATGTTCTGCAAACATTTCGGTTCAATTGTTTAGAGGAAGGATAGTTATTGCACGTATCAAGTAGTCTCACGTAGCACACAGGGCCGCATTAGGAATATATACAATTATATTTATAGAACAAGAAATATATTTTTGTAATAAAATAACAATGACATAACAAACTCACATAGTTAATTCAATCATTCATCCACTATCATCACACATTTATGTTTTCACACTCAATTCACAAGCAACTGAAATATTTCATCTTATTCAAAATAAATTGCGATCACGAAGACAAATATAAATATAAAATAAATTATAAATAAATCGCAAACACAAAGAGATATAAATGCAAAAATAGCTTACTGCAAATGGCGCTGAAGGTCACCACAACCGTTTGGCTCAGAGCCCGACGAAGAAATATGCTCTTCGAGTGAGGGCGATCCCTTTTATGGATTCGACTGGCAATGTCACATACAAAAAGCAAATCATCTGAGGGTACCATAATCATTTCTGTGATAGTACACAAATAATTTTATTTATAAAGCTGAAGAGTTTGTTTGTTTTTTGTTTGGTTCGGATTGAAAAAAAATGTTTTGTTTTCAATAGGTAATTTATTGAGAGATTTTATAGGCTATAATCACGCTATGACTAATATGAGCGGACCAGTAGGGAAAAATGTTTCCAAAACGGAAATTTTATTACTTATACATCATGCTAAAAAAATGGTTGCCTGTAAAGTCGGTTTTACGGGCGAAGATTTTACGTGACAACGTCTTTTTCTCGGTAGAATATTTATTGATATGAATATAATTAAATTGCACAATAGGAACAAGGAATTGAATGAAAATAAGAATTGCACAAATTTTAACTATAGAAATATATTTTGTTTACTAAAACACTATCAACATTTATCAATAGTATGACATAACCTATAAACTCAGTTTCTCAACTTTTGTGTCAATCTAACAATTAATCAATCAATCATAGTTTACGATAATGAAATATCAGTGTACAATTATTTACCTTTATTGTTGTAGTTGTTGTAAATGATAAATGACGAATCTAAGCACTCCATATTTTCACTACAGACACAGCTGACGATACTTTAACCACACGTGTGAACTTGTATTGTGACGCTTTCTTGTTTTTCCAACGCCAAGAACGTTCGAGAAAGACAAAGACAGAGACACAAGCATGCGCCGATTCAATGCGCCTAATTCTCTAGTGCTGCGCGCGCGGCAGACCGATCATAGTTGAGTGGGAGAGAGACGCAAGGCATTCGGCGGGCCTCTCTCTCGTTCGGTGACTCATCGTAACGTTACCGGGCGTTACACTTTTTCATAAGTGACTCCCAGCCGCAACCTAATTTAAGACGTTGTCACGTCAAAAAACGGTGAAGGAAAACATCGTGAGGAAACCTCCATACCATAGTGATTTATAAGAATTTCTATGGCATGTAAGTCCGCCAACCCGCATTAGGCCAGCGTGGTGGACTATGTGGCCTAACCACTTTCAATTATACTCTCGATTGTAGAGGAGGCCCGTACCCTGGAGTGGGACGTATGTGGGCTGATACAGATACATCATGCTGGCTTCGTACGGGTTGAGTATAATTAGTGTTCTTGTGTATGTTTGCTTAAGTCTAGTGTAGCGTGTATGTATAATCTAAAAGATCGTGCTTGATTTTCTGTCGAGTGATCGTAAGTTTGTCGATATAAAAAACATAAATCTCCTTGGTCCGACATAATTCCTTTGATTGCTTATTCCTTTGATTGGACTATCATTGCAATATCAGAATAAAATATTTTTATAATTCTCTTTGAATACTTTATTTATTAAAAATGATAAATAACGAATTAAATATTCCCAACTTACTTTGACTACTAAATGATGTCTAAACTTGAAGTTGTAGTGACTACTTGTAACTTTATCTAACATCTCAGCAATCAACACGGCGAACAATGGTCTCTTGACCCGTTTTATTCGGACAATACGAGTACAGCCCTGTACCAGCACCGGACCCGTTTGACCGCGGGGCAATTTTTCGCACTATTTCACCTGTCTGGAGCAACACTCGCCCGTTTTTACGGTTACATTGACGTGTTACTGCTGGAAATGGTATAAATAAAATAATGTAACCGATAATGTGAGTAGAAATTTATTTTTAGTTAGTAGTGAGTTTTCATGAATTGTTTTAAATATGGTGCTAGTGTTTATAAGTAGAATGTGGCTTTGGTAAACATTTTTGTGACAAGTTTTTTTTGGTATACTTTGCTATCATGGCATTCTTTTGAAATCTCTTTTTCCTCTGTAATACTTGAAACTTACCGAAGATTTTCCTTTTTGTTTTCATTATATAATAACAATACATTACATTTTTTATGAATGTTTAGCATCTTCAGTAGGATTGAGTTTAGATGAAACACCTTAATACATTAATATTGATCTTTTCCATTAGGTAACAACATATTTTATGTAACAGAGTTACTTATACGCTTCTGTGGACTATAACTCTTACTCTCATATCTTTCTATTCTCATTTTGATATCTCTATTTTGTTAAAAATTATAATAGACTTCGAATACCTATGGTTCGAAACGAATTTCGAATATTCGAACTTTGACATCCGAAGTACTATAAGTTATCAAGTTTGTCACTTCTAAAAATCAATACTATTCATAATGGTTTTTTAGATTTACGCGAATGTTACACATTAAAATAAAACTATTATTTACGGATTTTTTCGCGTATTTGGTTTAATTTTTACATTCAATAGTATTTTCTGTGATACTTATCATTCACTTCGAACTTAGTTTTTGGTTATAACGTACGGTAGATGATTTGGATATTTTGTGGAGTATTTATGCACATTCGTACAACTTTCTTTATGACGTCCGAACATTTGAAATTCATGGCCAGTATGGTTGACTATCGCTTAAACTCTCTCAGCCGGACTTTTGATTGTGCGAAGTTTAACCATAACATCGGTGTACATGCACTGATGTTTTCCTGTTTGATAGCCAATGTAGTCAAGGTAGCTGGACCTAATGAGAATAAGCTTCTTATGTCTTAGGACGGAAGCATAGCTTTTAAATTCATGGTGTTGTTTGGTTCGGCTACTGTTTAAGAGCGGTCGTATGGCTTATCATCAGGTGAATGGCACGCTCGTCTATCCATTCTTAGCAATAAAAAAGTATTTGTGGCTTAAGAAATTATACCGCTTCTAGAAAAATCTGGTCATTGATTTTTTAGATGAGGTCTCACTTAAGGAATATAGGTCGCTGTTCTGTTTGCTGTTACTGATTAGTCGATGCCGATATATCTAGTTTGATGGGAACGTGACGTTGTTTATTTACCAATGATACACGCTGCAAGGAATATTGGCCCTTATGGGTACGTTTTAAGGTGCTAAAGGTATTTGGTTGGGTATCCATGCTTAGCTTAACGTTTTTGGGATACCTTGTAAATTGTTTTTGGCAAAAATGTCGACATCTTTTTTTTAATTTAGTGGGGCTCTTATTTTCAGTTGTCCTGTTTGAAAACTTTGTCAGTTACTACTGGCCTGACCTGGATTTGTCCGAGTGTAAATACATTTTTTTTAAACCTTCTATCGCCCATGTTCATCAAGGATAATGTATGGTGAAAGAAATTTAAAATCGGTCCACTGGTTTCACAGCATATTCTGTCTGTCTGTAGCTTCGATCAAATATACACTAGATACAACATGAGCGCTTAGAAAATGGCACCAAAAAAGAGTGCTTAAGCACTCTTTCGCCTTCAGTCACGCACCGACCGTTGCTTCTAAAACGTCGCAGAACTTTAGACAATATTATGTGAAAAGCTACTTTAAGCTCCAGGAATAAGGTGGAATTTGTGTTAATATATTTGGAATATGTGACCTTTTTGTTTACTTTTTTTTATGTCATGCATCGGTGCTACTTTTTAACAGAACTTTTATAGGGAACTGTGTATCTAGTGTATATTTGATCGAAGGTCTATAGGTAAACAAACCAGCCGCACTATAATGCTGAAGGAAAATATCGTGAGGAAACCTGCATTCCATAGCGAGCTGTAAAACAATCTATGGCATGTAAAGTCCGCTAACCAGCACTAGTCTAACGTGGTGGACTATGTGGCCTAACTACCCTAATAGTATTATCGATTGTAGAGGAGGGCCGTGCTCTGCAGTGGGACGTATATAGGCTGATATAGTAATGCAATCTTTCCAGTTTATGATATTATTGTAGATTATTATACATACATACATAAACTTACGCCTTTATCCCTGAAGGGGTAGGCAGAGGTGTCAGGACACCCCCATTTCACCTTGTATGTTCCGTCCCACAATGTGATAGGTGGCGAGCCTATCCCATATCGGACACAAATTCCTGACTCTGAGCTGTTAATGAATAGAAAAATCCAATATCACTTTGCCCAACCAGGGATTTGAACCCGAGACCTCAGCTTTGTAACTATACATTAGTACAACTACGCCACCGAGGCAGTCGTAGTGTAGATTATAATATTTTTAGTAAATAAAAGTGTAAAATATTTCCGTCACGTTCAAGTACTCCTATTTTTAACAAAAATCTAATTGACCTCAATGTTGAATATAATTATTTTTTCCAAGATAGTCGCAAAATATACTGCTCTAGGCACTATTATTAAGAAGCTTGTACTAGAATCTTTAATAATGGGCGCAAACGAAAATAACGTCACTGCAAACTAGGGTCACTTGAAGTAAAGAGCTTTCAATTCCTTTGAAAACCTAATATTTTTATATTTTATTCCAATTATGATACTTTGGAGATTTTCTTTCTAACATAAATTATTAGTTGGATATTTTAACGTGCGGACAACTATTATATATTATCGGCAACTCTTGCATAATAAATTAATTGTACTTCCGTGGGTGAGCGGGATAAATTGTCAAAGCCGAAAAATGGCAATAAAATGGTTAAATATAATATTGTACTATTAGAATGTAATTTTGCTGTTTTTTTTATTATTTTTTAATATATTTCCGGTGTTCGGGCGCTTTCTATAGGGCGATGTGGAGAACCTTAGGAGGTTCATGTTCAGCAGTGGACTACGTGTGTTTGAAGAGATGGAGATTTTCTCCTTTACAATTAATATTAATTTCACAGCCTCCGTGGTGCAGTTGGTAAACCGCTGGCTGTAAAACGTGAGGCAGTGGATTCGATCCCCGAGCCGAAACTAATATTTGTGTTGTCATGTGTTATAAGTCTGGGTGTTTGTTAAACCGAAAAGTATTTCCTAGTTTCTGATACCCATGACAAGATTCAATCTTAGTGTGAGGCCAGGACTATGTATGTGACTGTTGGGTGCATTTATTTATTCATTGTTATTTAAAAAAAGTGTACATCATATAGATCGATATTTTCTAGATATAATTTAGCAATTGAATTAATGTCTTTGTTAATAGATCTCTGAACGAATCAATTAATTATTAGTGTAAAAACGGAAATGTTGAGAGCATTTCATTACTCACGCTTTCAACAGATTTCCCCGAAACTTGCTGTAACTCTTTGCTTTCGATTCTGATTTCCAGGAATTTTCTGAATTTGCCTATTGACTCGGGAAAGCTTATTACATTTAATATTACATTTTATATTTATATATGACAGAGCGAGACTGGCCGAGAAGGCTTACTTAGGCTGAGTGCACAAACATTGTCAATACCTTTGCCTTTGAAAATTACATCGCCATATATTTGACACGTATTTGCTTTTGCTAATGTATGGGATTAACATTTTCACGGTTAAAGGTATTGAAAAAGTTAGTTTGTGCAACTTAGCCTTAATTTTGATATATGGCAGTAGTGCTGATTTCTTTGATCCGATTGATGTATATTTAATTTTTGTAGCTAGAAATCTTCGCTAAAAATAGTCGAATTGTATATGGAAAATAAGATTTAAAGTGGGCAATATTTTTTATTATTCTCTTGTTTCTGTACATTGTATTTTTTTTGTATGTTGAATAAAGATTTAGGCCGGCGGCCTGTAACATATGAGAGACCTATAAAACAATTTCCCAATCTTATCCTTTTTAAGAAACCGGTATTGCATCTAAGATCTAAGTCTCAGTTTCAGCTGAGTCGTTTGCTCGTTTAGTATACCTATATAGCAAAAAAAAACAATGAATTTTACGTTATTCTAATTACTTCGTCAATTATTGCAATCAAAGTGCACGTGACAACCAATATGTGTGAAATCCCTTGACACAATTTGTGGACAGATGAAGTCCCATCAGTGGGAAATATATTTGACAGCTTTCACCACGCCATAGGATTGAAGTCCGCTGTGACAGAAAAGGCCGCTGATTCAATTTATACATTGAGCTAAGTGTTTATGTGAATGAGAAAATAATTTATGTTGTATTATGGTATTATTATATGGTGCCGAAACTGGCAGTTGTAGCATTTCTAAAGTATAGGTATATCTCATAATTATGTATTTATATAAGAGGGGCTACTCTATAATCAGAAACGAAGTTTGAATGTTCGAACATTCGAATCTTTTTTTTTTTTTATTGCAGTGAATGGCGAGACGAGCAAGCCGTTCGCCTGATGGTAAGTGATACGGCCGCTCATAAACAGTAGCAACATTCCACTGCGCTCGCCATCCTGAGACATAAGATGTTAAGTCTCAATATGTCCAGTAGTTGCTCTGGCTACAATGTCCTTCAATCCGAAACACAACAGTGCATTTAAGCAGTGTTGTTTCACGGGAGAAATAGACATTGCGGTGGTACCTACCCAGATGGCCTCTCACATATGAGAGACCTACCACCAGTATCTGAAGAAAGTAACAAGTTTTCGCCTTCTAAAAACCAATACCAGTGTTTATGAAACATACATATCATTTTTTATAGAGAATTGTATTAATTTGAACATTTTGTGGGGTATTTATGCACATTCCTATAGTTTTACGACCGAAAATTTGAACTTCGTTTCGGATACAGAAACCCCAAGGTTCGACTAATTGGCAGAGTACCAGACTGACATGAACTCGGAGTTTTGAGGTTTTGCTCACGCATCTAACTTTTAAAAATAATGCTTGTTTTTTACCTTAATCACCACACATTCTATTAGTGAAGAAATACACTGACAATTATTTAAGACATAAAAAGTCCTTAAGCCTTTACGTACTAGGCTAGCTGAGTAGATTAAGACACACATCGTCATTACACTTATATCGTATGTAGCTATAATTTAATAATGATTAAAAACATACGTGCATCTTAATGTATAGGTTTATTGATTATAATTTAATTATAAATAGATAAATATACCTAACAATCATATACACAGTCCTGACCCCACATTAAGATCAATTAAGTCTTGTGACCCTTGACTTTACGGTCGCAGAAACACCCAGAATCAAAACAAATACTTGTATATGCATATATTTATTTATTTATACACTTAATTGCACACAAAAAAAAAATACAAATAAAACGAAAATCACAATCATAAAAGTACAATTGGCGGTCTTATCGCTCAAAGGAAATGTCTTCCAGACAACCATGGGATGGATTTTATAAACGGATAAATAGAGGGCAGTTTTAAAGTGCAAAGAATAGGAATTAAAAATGATTTAAACCGCCTTGAAGATTACTGCTACCGAAATAAACTTGATCTCAATCCGTCGAAGTGTTCTTTGGTGACTTTCGCGAGAAAAAACGCAATAATACCTTCATCTTACACACTGAACGGTGAATTGCTTCCTAAAGTAACTTCAATTCGAGATCTTGGTGTAATCCATGATTCCAAGCTTACATTTAATGAACATATTGACCAAATAACAACAAAAGCTTTAAAACTACTTGGATTCATTACCCGCCTTTCAAAGTCTTTTAATGACATTAAAACACTAAAAATTTTATATTGTACTTTTGTACGAAGCCAGTTAGAATATGCATCGCATATATGGAATCCATGCTACAACAAGCCTATTGACCGTATTGA
Organism: Hyles euphorbiae; assembly: GCA_023078785.2. Lineage (NCBI taxonomy): Eukaryota > Metazoa > Arthropoda > Insecta > Lepidoptera > Sphingidae > Hyles > Hyles euphorbiae. The sequence goes on along the minus strand of CM041056.1, from coordinate 5,591,023 downwards.
GTGTATTCAAAAGAAATTCATCAAGTATCTTTGTTTTCGCACTATGATCCCTTATAGTAACTCCAAGTATTTTGATCTATGTAGGAAATTCCATCTCTTACCATTGATAAAACGACGCGAAATTGCTGACCTTACTTTAATTTTAAAAATATTTGCATCCATTGATTGTCCAGATCTATTAAATAAATTCCGGTTACATGTTCCCTTCAAAACCACTAGGCATCATCAAACATTTTCTACGTTCAATGTATGTACGAAATATAGGCAAAATTCTTTTGTTGTGAGAGCAAGTAAAAACTTTAATAAATTAAGTGATCAATTTAATATAGATTTATTTCATACTAGTATAAGTGAGGCAAGAGGGCGGTTGGCTAATAATTTTTTCAACTAGTTGCAGTATCTCTTTGTAATTTTTTTTTTTTTTTTTTTTTAATATTCGTTGATATCTTTAGTATTTATCATTCTTCATTTGAACTATCAAGTTTCTAATATTGTATTCAGTATCTAGTTTTATTATTACTTAATATTTTGCTACCTTTGTTTGCTTGCGTGTAATGTTGTATACAGGGTGGACAAGAAAACGGCGCACCTGCCAATATACATTATAGTATATGGTGAAGGCATCTTAATTAATACGGATTTGCATGGCGCTAGCGAATATTAAGAAAGATGCCGAGAAAAAAAAAACTAACCTTACATATGCTAACCCTTAACACATTACGCTAAAGTGATTGAACCTTACAACTGAACGGTAGACACTCAACAATAAATAAGCATAGCTCATTATTTACTTATAAGTCGTGCGATTGTGTACATAACGCTCAGGGTACATAAAAAGGATATTAAATTAATACTGTCAACAGTCACATACATGGGTACTAACCCCACACTAAGATACAAATCTTGTGTCGCGGGGATTAGAAAAATAATTATGGTTCATGGAAATTATTTGTCTCGGGGCAGAAACCGAACCCGCGGTCTCTCATTTCACAGGCAGTTCTTACCAACTGTGCCACGGAGGCCGTCGGTGACTCATATGGGCTGGTTAGTTGTCATTAATTACCACTAAAATAGTTAACTGACCTTGTAATGTAAACCGTAATGACCTTGATAGGCAAGGATGGAAGCGCAGGATCCGCCAAATCCGCACGAAAACACTGTCACAGTTTGGTAGCACAAATCACTTTTTCTTTTACATTTCACATAACACAAGTTACATCAAAAGCTATCAAATTGGGTAATGTTCAAAGCATAGTGAAATTAATAAAATTTACTCAAAATAACTGAAAACGAATTTACAATAATATGCACACGACTAATACATGCACACGCGATCGCAATCCGAATCCAACTAATAAAACATAAATTATTATTTTGATTTTTGAAAGATAAAGGCCTGTTCACATTAGATACAAAGCTTTCCTATTTGAGTTCATAATAATTCATGTAAACAATTAGTATTAGTACTGTATCAGCTCATATACGTGCCACTGCAGGGCACGGGGTCTCCAGTGCAGTAAATTAGTGGTTAGTGTTTATTGATTTCACTAATTTTATCTCACAGAAGTCTCATATGCAAATTCTATGCTGTAATGGTAGACGACATTTCTCTAGGTATAAGAATTTAGAAGAAATTTTATCTCTTTAAAGTAACATTATTTTCAAAACACATTAAAGTAATGTTAAATACAATAATAAGCAAAATTAAATAGGCAATTTGTAACTGACTGGATCGGTTGATGACATATTTAAATAATATTATAAGCTCTTGAGCAAGTAAGGAACATTCTATCAGTCCAATAAGATCTTTTTTTTAACGTAACTTTTATATCGGAATAGGTACTTAATCAAATTAAGTTATATCAAGTGTGTAGTGTGAACACACCTCAAGATGTCGGTCTTCTTTTGCAAAATGCTAAAAGTTACCGACAAAGACATTGCCGCCTTTCGGCTCGCGCTCACAAAGGGCGGCGGCAACCTCAAAGGAAGAATAATCGAGCCGCGTTGGATCCGACGAAGTACACTATGACCGGCGGCTTCCTTTGACTAATAGGGCCGAATTGGACCATCATTTTAAAAATATTATTTTTTATTAATCAGTGTCATCAGATTATTTTTACAATGAATAAATAAATAAATAAATAAATAACACCCAACAGTCACATACATAGTCCTGACCCCACATTAAGATCAAGTCTTGTGTCGTGAGTATCAGGAACTACGAGAGACTTTTCGGTCTCACAAACACCCAGACCCGAGAGAAATATTTGTGGGCCGCACAAACATTTCTCTCGGTGCGGGGATCGAACCCGCGGCCTCTCGTTTCACAGGCGGCGTCTAACCGCCTGCGCCACGGAGGCTGTCAAATATTAAATATTAATAATTTAGATAATTTAAATGTTATGTAGGTATTACGAAAACTTTTCTAATTATAATTAAATTCGCAATCTTACATGATTTAAGCGATGACCAATGTGATTTCTTGGTGTCTTTCAGTTTGGATTTGTGACACTAAGGAAAATAATGACAAACAAAATAATAGTCAATCCATACACGATGCAACTGCACCTAAAGTTATTATTTTGTTAATTTATTGACGCTTAAATCTGAGTACGTCCCTGTTTAACTGATTGATTTATTTGAAATGAAACAAAAAATATCCTTTTTTGATGTTAGAGAAGGATAAATTATACAGCTAAGAGTTCATGACCTTACCCATGTGTAAACAACGGTTAAAGCGATGTCTAAGAAAGTTTTGATGCTGTTAAAAATGGTTTTCGTGGTATATTTCGTTAACCGTTCAATTAACGACGAAACGAAAAAATACGTATGTGTTTAAATCTTGTTCTTCATCCATTCCAACTGGTTTTATGCGAGAAAGTGGTGATTAAACTGAAAACTTTAAACGGTCATAACTTCAAAACGGATAGGTATTTTCCAAATATTATTTTTTTATTACGATATTAATATTATGCCCTTGTACCCAACTGAGCAAGTGCGCCATTTTTTTGCGCTCCCTGTATTATATGTATTAGTCGTGTAGATCCTTAAATGGCTTAAGCTGCTTTTTATAACCATATATTTTATTGTATTGTGTAGCTGTGGATCCTCCTAATGTAAAAATAAAAATAAAAAATAAAAAGGAAAAATATAAGAAATACAAATTACTAATTAATAATAAAAATATACATATATCAATATTTGGTGGTTATAAGTGTAGGTATTAGAATAAGCACTCACTTCCAGGAACTAACAATAGTATATTTTATAAATTAACACTTAATACATTCACAGACACAGAGTAAAATTATAACTATGCGACTCGGTGCGAGATGTGCTCGTGACGAGAGATTGCAGACTGTTCTCTGTATCCAAATAAACCGACCCTTTTATAGGACTAACCGAATGAGGATCGGTGGGGATAAATCTTACAGAAAATATATTTAAGCCATAAAATAGGGTCTATCCTTTCGACAAAAAATTAAGGTCTGCCCAACATCTGGGCTATTGTCCGAACCGAATGGTTTACAAAACATGTGTACTATTGTCTAAAATATTGCAAAGGATTGCCGCCACTAAAGAACTTAACTAATACAATTTTATTGCCCCGGCATAAACAGGTCATTACAATTAGGAAACAATAATTTAGAACAGCATCTTTTAACTAATATTATACAATAAGGTACACAAAAATTCTTACTGTAATAAAACGACTCGCAGATGTTTTATGGTTAAACATCTGCAGTCATATCTTACAATGAAATGCATGTTTAAATAAAGTTAAAATTACAAATAATAAGCGTGTTATTTTATAAGCTAAATCTAAGTTGGCGTATTGCTACCGCCACAAATACATATATATTATATAACAAATATACATACATAAATAGATATATAAGAGCATCAGTACATACATACAGATAGGAAAGTTATCCACGTCAATGTATAAATGTAGGAGAAAGGTAGTGATCCACATACATTGTTTTGTTTTGGAGATCGAACCCGCAGCTTTTCGTTTTACAACCGGCGCGTAACCAACTGCGCCACGGAGGCTGTAATTCACCCTTTCAAAGCACTATTACTAACTCCTCAAACAAATCTATATAAAAGAATATTCTCCACAGCAAACTGCGCTAACATTGTGTAAAAATAAAATAATTTTGTCGCGTCCGTCCCGAGATAATTTAGAATACATCATGCAAGAGTATCTTAGTACCTGATTCACTGTCACGGTAAATACAAGTTATGTGTGTTGAATACATAAAACATTAAATTACGTTTTACTCATAGGAAAAGGACATTTTATCAGAATTTGTGAGATTGTTATGTATGAATACTGTCAGGAATGTTATAAGGTAAATAGTTTTTAGCTTGAATGAAGAGCAGGTCGTTCGCATGATTGTGTCACGACTGGTTCTTACTAGCACTTTACTCATGGTAGGTTTTTCCTATGAGAGGCCACCTGGGTAGTTACCACCACACTGTCTATTTTTCCAAACAACAGTGTAAATGCTCTTTGTTCAGGTTTGAAGAACTTTCTAGCCAAAGAAACTAATGGACATATTGAGATTTAATACCTTATGTTTCAGGATGGCGAACGCAGTGGGATGTATTGTATTGTGTTATTTACTTCTGTACATGAGAGGTCGTACCGCCTACCATAAGGCGTCATTAAAATAATAATTAAAAAAACGAGCTCCTCTATCAGAACTTTTTATCGAGCACTGTAAGATGTATTTATTTACAAATCTTTGTGCCCACAAAAATGATCTCCAAAAAAGAAAAAATAACAAAATTTATTTACAATATTAAAATGGTATCAAAAATTGTGCCATAATTTCAGCATCGCAATAAGGATGAACTTATGTACCAGTATTTTTAAATCCACGTCTATTTTTATAGTAAACTATTTTTAGTATAATTATTATTTTAATTAGAGCTTGTCTCCTGTATTTTCTAAACTGCCCTCACTTCTTTTCCTTTTCTTCTATCCATCCAAAGGTTGTCTGTAAGAAATCACCAAGAGCAATAAGAGCGCCATATGTACTTTTTGTTCATTCGTTATTTATTGAAGTGGTTATCCTTTTCTATCAGTTAAGAATAAATAATAATGATACATATTATTATTATGTTTACCGACTTTGAATAACCGATTAGATTCATTGAGTAGTTTGGTAATCTCATAATTGGGATATCATGAAACTACTTTTTTATTTTTAAATATATAAAAAACTCAGAAAACAAGGTGAAATTACCGCACACATTAATTTCGATACCCGACCGGTGGTAGATCAATGCGATATGTTAATTGGGACATCGGTTCTCATATCACGATCGCAATTAGCGAAAGCATTGATTTTTGACTAATGGATTACAATGGCGGAATTTTATAATAATCGTCAGGTTCAATTAATGTGGTTGATAACGGCTGGACCGTAATTGAGTGTGTGTAATCCGAATTTGGTGAAAGTGGATAAAAATTGTTCTGATGACGTGAATCTGTTTACTGGTGGTAGGTCTTTCATATGTGAGAGGCCGCCTGGGTGGGTACCACCGCAATGTCTATTTCTACCATCAAACAGTAGTGTAGAAGCACTGTTGTGTTTCGGATTCAAGGACATTGCAGCCAGAGTAACTACTGGACATATTGAGACTTAACATATTGTGTATCAGGATGGCGAGCGCAGTGGAATGCCAATCATTGCTTTGTGATTCGAGGTGTTGTTTGGTTCTGCTACTGTTTATGAGCTGTTGTATCGCTTGCCATTAGGCGAACGGCATGCTCGTCTAGCCATTTATCGGGATAAAAAAAACTGTTATGGACGATGTAGAAAATATATTACAATAATTTATTCAATCCAGCTCGTACAAAAGGGGTATATTAAACATTCTTTACAAAATTACTAACGATCCTATTTTATATCTCAGAATAGATTATAAATAACTATGCCGAAAAATCAAATAAACAAATATACTAAATTATAACATACATAGTCTTGACCCAACACTAAATCTAAGTCTTGTGTCGTTGGTATCAGGAACTAGGAAAGACTTGTCGTTTTGACGTACATCAACACCCAAGACAAATTACTTTTGGGCCACACAACACATTTGTCCTGGTGCAGGAAACGAACCCACGGCCTCTCGTCTCATCGTCGGTGTTAAACTAGCTGAACCACGGAAGCTGTTAAATGTGGTTCAATTTATGACACTATTTTTTTTTATTGCAGTGAATGGCATGACGAGCGTGCCGTTCGCCTGATGGTAAGCGATGCGACCGCTCATGAACAGAAGCAAAACCAAACAATACCTTGAATTGCAAAGCAATGCTTGGCATTCCTCTGCGCTCGCCATCCTAAGACATAAGATGTTAAGTCTCAATATGTCCAGTAGTTACTCTGGCTACAATGTCCTTCCATCCGAAGATGCCTGATTGGAAGAACACAACATTGCATTTATACTGCTGTTTGACGGGAGAAATAGACATTGCGGTGGTACCCACCCAGGCAGCCTCTCACATATGAGAGACCTCCCACCAGTAATCTAACCTTAATATTCATTTATTTTTTCAAATCTATCCTCAGATACCGATCAACATTGAATACAAGTATTGGCCGTCAGTCCCTCTATTTACTTAAAAAATCAAGAAAAAAAGGAAAAAAATGGTCTTAAAATGATCCGATAACATTAACTGCCTAAGTCGAAAAGGCTACTTAAGCACCGTTATTTTTTACCTCTCAGAAACTCTAAAGAAGTTCTAAAACAAAGGCTCCACCTTATAAATGGGTTAAATTAATCATTACATTGTTTAAAAGTTCCGTATAACCCGGCCGGTTTGCGTAGGCGCGTATATCCATTAGCCAACGTCGTTTATCATGACAATCCGTACTGGTAGAGCTACATCCATTAATGTTCGGTTAACCATCTCATTAGTGCGCGTTAGATTTGGAATTATGCGTGTTGCTACGATCGTTGATTTTATGGAAGAGACATCAATTTAATAGGCTATTTGGCGTGGTCTGAACATATTATTGTAGTTATGTTCTTATGCCTGGATTATGTTGTGGTCTGTTATATCTATGGATTTGTTGCTTTATTGTGGAACTAGGCTAGTATAATCACTTTACTGTATCTGTATCTGTAATCTCAGCCCATATGATACTTTCCACTGCAGGGCACGAACAATCGAGAGCATTATTGAGAGCGGTAAGGGCATATAGTCAACCACGCTGGCCTGGCACGGTTTGGCTTTACATTATTACCATATTTGTTTTAATAAAAAATAAAAACCGATTTTAAAACAAAAAACCACAAAAAACCAAAAAATAATAAAATAATAAATACCACTGCAAAGCAAAAAATAAAATTTAATTCATTGTACTTGTGCATGTTGATTAATTTGCTTAATGACTTGACTAGCCAACAAATCAAAATATATGCGTAACATATTGAAGGCGGGCGGCTAAGTACCAAAAATGTAGGACCTATGCCTTATATTAATGTAAATATCCATATGTTTGCATTAGCAAAATGTAACATTGGAATCCTACTTAATTTTGAGGAGTTCCCCTCTCTAGGTCCGAAGATATTCATCAGATCTTCGCCATATTTTATGGGACCAAATGATAAGCACCAGCTTTTAATCAAAGAAAGAACGGTCGAAATCGGTTCACACAGTACAGAGAAATGAGGTAACAAACATAAAAAAAAAATAGCATAGCATAGCAACATACAGTCGAATTGAGAATCTCCTCCTTTTTTTGAAGTAGGTTAATAAATATTATAGCTTTAATAATTATCTTTCCTCTTTTTCTACACATATTCTGTAGTTCTGATTTCGTTCGGTATATCACTCCACTTACTGCAATACCTTATTAGATTAACTGAAATTTAATTCGCTCCCAAAAAAATAAAAGCTACATTTTTGAAACTCTAATTTTATTTTTTGACCTTTCTTTATACTATCATCGTCTTAGTAAAATAATATCCTAATTAGTGGCTTTTAGTCGGATTTTAGCTCCAACAGCCACTATTCTTCGCTATAAATTCCGCATCAATTGCCACATAGTTATCAATTCAAAACATCACATCCAGCAAACGTCTTTCCACATAGCTCATGGATACCGGAATGCTATTACCCGTTGGCCAGCATTACAAGGTATTATAAGCCATTTATGCGATGATAAATTAATGTCCCGGCAGGCAGACGTCACTGAGATCTGATTATGGACAGTTCACAGCTAAATGACGCAGCTTTGTGAGCGACCAGCTAAGGAAGAGCTATGTGTTAATGTCCACGATTGAGTTGTCGATGCGGTTAATTTTGTCGGTTGCGAAGTATACCTGGTCATTAGAATGTTGCGAGTGACAAACAAGGATAGACTTATTGATAATATTGTACTAGAAATAGTTGTTTTAAATTGATGATGAAAGGAAGTTCGTTTATTTTTATTTCATTTTTATTTAACAATTATTTATAGTTCTTGTTGAATATTTTATATTGTAAAAGATATAACATTGTATGGTACATTATTTTTAATTAAATTAGTATTGAAATAAAGATGAGAGTAGTAAAAATTTTACTAAGAGCTGATTTTCAAATCGTGAAATAAAATGTAGTCGTAGTATATACAAAACACCATTGTATTACTAAAATGTTCAAATGTGTTACGTTTATATTCAGTTCATCATTTATTTAAAGGATCTTTTATATCTGACGATGAATAAATCAGCTCTAAAAAAAACTTATAAGGTTTCGTTTCGAAGACATCTTAATCATAGACATACAAAGTTTTGAGGCAAAAAATCTGCTCCGCCCAAATTATTACATGTATTTTGAATAGTAGGTTTTAATTGACAATCCCTTCCCACATTTAATGAAAGTATACACTAAACCATCAGAAACAATTAAATAATCCGAAAATCAATAAACATACAACCGCAATATGATTGATGAATTTAATTAAATCGTCACAATAAACGTTGATACAATGCTTAATAAAACACCAAATTAATTCACAATGTCGATGGACTGGCGTGAACTTTAATAAATACAATATTGTTGCAAAATGAACGTTGAAAACAGAATTTACCTGAGGAAGCTAAATGAAAATTTTACTAAGACGTAGGATAAAATATTAAGGTTGTGGAATTTGGGAATGGAGCGTTGGATGCACGCTTTTGTTTATGTGAGGAATAATTTAAACAAGCGTGATCGGGTATTAAAAATTGAGACCTGGGTCACAATTTGGGATTTTGTTTCGGACGGGTATATCAAAGTGACTTTAATGCACTGTAATCAAAATAGTGTTTTTTTTTTAGTATTGACTCTTCTTTTAACAGTTTAGGGCACGAGCCTTCTTTACAATTGAAAGTAATATTGAGAGATGTTGATAGTGCGGGCTTGCGGACTTTAAGGCAAGCCCGCCCATCGCTTGTTGGTAAGCGATACGACCGCTCATGAACAGTAGCAAAACCAAATAATACCATGAATTACAAAATAATGCTCGGCATTCCACTGCACTCGCCATCCTGAGACATAAGGTATTATATTATGTCGATTAGTTACTCTTCCTACAATATTTACTTATTTTAATTAATTAAAGTGGATGCATTATGAAAATTCTATAACACTAAAATTCCTGCTGCATAAAAGAACAGCCATAACCTTTACGACCGCTGGATTTTGTGAATTCACGACCTCTAAACACAGGTCAAGGCACATAGTTTCTCTTTTCAGGGCACTTTCTATTTGCACTGACCTCGTTAACTCCGTATACTCTGCAGGTTTTATTATAAGTTAATAAAGCAGTAACTTCGAACCCCGGTGCGTTCTTTGACAGAGTGAAATTTATTTTTTTAGAAAGTAGGTTTATTACTTTTAGATTTCGAAATAGACGTATTTTAAGTATTTTACTGTATTGTATCACCTATATACGTCCTATTGCAGGGCACGAGCCTCCACTTAATAGAGATAGAGTACGATTGAGAGTGGTTAGGCCATATAGTCCACCACGCTGACCTACTTTGGGTTGGCGGACTTTACATACTATGGACATTTTTACAATTAGCATGAAGGTTTCCTCACGATATTTTTCTTCATCGTTGTAATGCTTGGTCATTGACTATCAATACACACATGACTCCGAAAATTCAGAGGTGTACTCTGGGATTCGAAGCTGCGACCACCGTGAACATGTTGGCAGTCGCGTCTATTCGTTTGCTAACAGGCCACCACGAACTTTTATTTTATTTTGTACCTTTTACCTAAAATAAAATATTGAAATAGGCTGTAGATCTTCTATGGAACTGAATGATCAATTAATTTTCTCATGCTTTCACGGCAAAGTGTAGAGAGAGCAAAGCACATGTCGTATAGTGTGCGTAGTACTTAGTGGCAAATTGAATAATGTTCAGAGAGATTGTCGCTTCGCTGGATATTATTTTAGGGTTTGTTTATTATTATCATCTTTATTTTGCAAGTACTTTCTACATATTTGTACAAAAGTATTAAACATATTAACATATAAAAATATCTATAAAAGATGATTACCCGCGGCGAAAAAATAAGAAAAATCAATCTGAATTATTTTTATATGTACCTATATATAATTATGAATCAAAAGTGATAATTAATATTAGTATTGGGTGTCCGATCCATGTAACTTTATAACTCTTTAATTGTACTTTTTATGAAATTAATATTTAACCAAAATTTATATTAATTCTATTTTCAATTAATTGTAAGGTTAATTACTTATTCTAATTATTTAATTTGAACATTTTAGATGATATGGGTTTGATTACTTTTATTTTTAAATATTTCACCTAATATTGAATTAAAATAATATTGGTATTGTGGTTGGTTGGGTTTTACATCGCTCATTCAAGTCAGTGCAAACTCGATGAAGTGACAAACGTTCAACATCCCTATAAAAATGTTATCAAAATAGATGCAAATACCTTTCTTGCAGAATTCAGCATTTACAAATCCAAGCAAGCATCGTACACTCAAGGAAATATTTGAGCTTCAAACGTCCGGAACCGCAGCGATTTCACATGCTATGGACATTGGCCTTAATCATTTCCATCGTTTTATTAAACCCGGAATTTTTAGGGAGAAACTTTTGAAGGTTGCGATTGAATATTTTATATGGAAAGTTGCAAGGACTTTGATTTCCGCATTTTGTTATGTCGATGCTCGGCCTTTACCGTTATGGTTTATGGGAAGTAAAATATTTATGTAAAAATAAAAGTGGTCGGTCATAACACGGACTGTTTTCATTATTGATTGAATGAGCTGGGTCGATTGTCAAGCCACCGTCATATGATAAATTATTTGCATTAGTAATCCTTTTTTTCCTCACCGTCTTTACTCATGGCGAATTCAAAACAATACATTAAAAAAATCCAAGCAAGTATTCAAGATAAACCTACCGTCGGAAACTTTTCCAACTGCCTGACAAAGTAACGGTCACTTTTAGTTCTGCTTATTTTTTCGGTCCGCGTCACAGGTGTCCGGGCAACAAAGACTGGAGTTTTAAGCGTTGCTATGAAACTTTGTGTAAAAATCTTAAGCGACTTGCAGAGGGAGTTTTGGTGTACGTATAGGCAGAGTGAATTTTTTACACTAAATGTTGGAGATGTGATATTTTATGAAAGACAATCTGTATCAGCCCATGTACGTCCCACTGCAGGGCACGGGCCTCTTCTACAACCGAGAGTACGATTGAGAGTGGTACGAAAAAAAATATCAATATTCATTTTCTTCCTCTTCTGCCTGGCGTTATCCCGGCCAGTGGCAGGTTCCATATCCACCAAATTTTTCTCCATTTCCTCGATGTTCGGCATCCTGAGCAGTAAGACCATTGACTCTCATATCTTTCTTGACAACATCTAGCCAGCGCTTCTTTGGTCTACTTCTCGGTCGAGGCCTCAAAATATTGAGGCTTAGGCACACATTCCATCAATATTTATTATGTTGTCTTCAATTTAAATAATTGACAGTTTTGCATGGTTGGAATTTATAACGAACAAACCTTTATGGCGGAGCGTGTATTTCATCATTTTATTTTTATTTTATTTATTTTAACACTTTGTACAAATCAATAGTACAGGCGGACTTAATGCCTAAGGGCATTTTCTACCAGCCAACCTTAGTTGTATTTTAGTAACATCACGTCAATAAAAATATACAAAAATAAAATCTATAAATTTTTCGAATCAAACGCTTCGTAGGCGAACTAAAGTAACCGATTCAGCTTAGCGGATTAGTAAGTTGAAGTGGCAATGGGCAGAACACGTAGCGCCAAGAACTGATGGATGATGGGGCCAAAAAGTTGCTGGAATTAAGGCCACGTAGCGGAAAGCGCAGCGTAGGACGTCTACCCACAAAGTGGTCAGGCGACCTGGTAAACGTCGCTGGATGCTAGCTGTCTCCAACAATTCAATGTGGAAATCATTGGGAGAGAATTATCTTCAGCAGTGGACTTCCTTTGGCTGATGGATGAATTTATCGAAGACCCTAATATTGGTTGTGGAATATTTTTATTATTATACTACCTACGGGTGGTAAGTTTTTGATATGTGAGAGGCCGCCTGGATAGGTCATTCTTCAATATCTATTTCTCCCGCCAAACAGCAGTGTAAATACACTGTTACAGTCCGGTTTGAAGGGAAATGTAGCTAATGAAATTACTGAATATATTGAGACCTAACATCTTCTGCCTCAGGATGGCCAGCACAGTGTAATGCCACTTATTGTTTTGTAATCTATAGTACTGTTTGGTTTTGTTACTGCGCATGAACAGTCATACAATCGCTGCCAATAAACAATCCCACTCCAAAATTTGCCGTTTAAGATTGACAGCTCAATATTTTTTCTGATACTACACATATATTGCCAATAATCAATCTCAGTAGTGAAGAAACTATGGCAACATGGTAAATGACAAATCGAAAAGTAGAAAACAATCCAGATTGACTTCAATCTAATTTTTTCGATTGATTATTGGCATCGGCCGTTAGTCGTTACTACCAGGTGCATGGCATACTTGTCTCATTATTGCAATAAAGTAGGAACATGATTATTCATAGGATTCACACTTATTTGTTTCGGGTCTGGATGCTTGTGAGGCTTATAAGCCTCTCGTGGTTTCTATTGCCTACTATACAATACTCGATCTAAGTGTGGGGTCAGGACTATGTGCGCGACTGTTGTGTGTATTTATTATTCATTTATTTAAATGTGTCGAGCGGCCAAAGATAACTTTTTATTATTAAATGGATATCGTATTTAACTTACTGGTGGTAGGTCTCTCATATGTGAGAGGCCATCTGGGTAGGTACCACCGCAATGTCTATTTCTCCCGTGAAACAACACTGCTTAAATGCACTGTTGTGTTTCGGATTGAAGCACATTGTAGCCAGAGCAACTACTGGACATATTGAGACTTAACATCTTATGTCTCAGGATGGCGAGCGCAGTGGAATGTTGCTACTGTTCATGAGCGGTCGTATCGCTTACCATCAGGCGAACGGCTTGCTCGTCTCGCCATTTAATGCAATAAAAAAAAAACTCCACTTCCCACTAATCAATTATTTATTAACTCAGATGGGCAGGGTATTAACTGTATTCCAATGATTTAGAAAGAACCTGATTATTTTATTCATTATTTTTACTTTTAAGGGTTGCAAACAAATAATTGTCATGTTAGGCCAAAGTAATCTGTGTTTGTAAATAACTAGCTATTTAAAATATTCGAGTCAATGCTATATAGCCTTTAACTAAAATTAGTCCCTCGCTAATCCCAGTTTACTAATAAGTCTTTTATGTGTGTGTTTATTGATAGTCTATCAGCACGCACTATATCGGTGAAAGAAAATATCTAATAACAGAGAGATTTGTATGAATTTCTATGGTATGTACAGTCCGCCAACCTTCACTAGGCCAGCGTGGTGAACTATATGGTCTTGCCTTTTCAACCGTACTTTCGCCTGTAAGAGTAGTGTAAAAAAGGTTCGTGCCCTACAGTGGGACGTATATGGGCCGATAAAGGTACAGATGTATTGTGGTCACTTTGTCAAGCCTATATAAAAAAGGCAATGTATATAAAATTCTCAAAATGTCGGCCTACGTGCCTCGTTTGACACGATGTGTTTGTATAGGACGTGTTATATTGCCATCCTTTACAAATAGGGGTTACTTGTATGCTTTAATTTAGCTTCATGATTTTTGGTTAGTTAGCGAGTGATTTTACGTTTCGTATAGTGAATGCCATAAGCTTATTATTAAGAAATTGTTAGAATGATTTTTATAACAATAGCTTCAAATCTATACTGACAGAGCGTCTAAAGAAATGGCGCACCTGCTAATATACAGTTTAGTAAATCGTGATTGCGTCTAGATTAGGATGAATTTTCGTAGTTTTCTCTGATAATAACATAGATGGCGAGAAATCGAGAATTAATATCACACATACTTCCCTTTAACAAATTAAGCCAAAGTTCTGAGAGTTCATTAGCTTTCGTCAAATATCTTGTTTTAAATCAGCCCTTCTATAAAAGTGGTGGTACCGAGCAAATTACGTGTTTTTCTTTTTAAACTGATATAAACTGGATTACCAAAACTGGGCGTCGAACATATTACGTCATCAAAATATTGTGAGTAGATCAATACGGAAATGATAATTTAGTTATTGGTGTTTTTATTCCCGAGCATGACGAAACGAACAGGTTGCTCACCTGATGTCAATTAGCGTCATGCCAGCTTTAAACAATCGCAACATCACCTTTAACTCTAATTTACGCTGTAGTGTGACAGCCTTGAAATATGCCACAAGAACTGCCTTGATATAAGAATATGAATGATGATACAAAGGACAAATTATACCAAAGAAGATCGTCATTATAATTCAATCTAGGATCTCATAAACGTGGAAAAATACAAAGATGCAGTAGAATATCAGACCCTTACAGAAACTGGTCTTTCAAAAATGAAAATCACACAAAGAATCAATTCGCTAAAAATACCAAGTAAGAAAATAATCTCCAAGTGTTTGCACTTAATTACGCCGTGTAAACACCCCAATTGGGGGTACATAATTAATTAAAAGCGTCAAGTACGGCACTTGGGGTAAACAAACAGTTTTGCAAAAAAAGCAAGGCCGTCAACTGACACGGCCATTACAGTGTACGTGAAATTAAAAATATTAAGTTTTTGTGAGTATTCATTCTGGAGAACTGTATAGAGTTGATGAGTAGTGTGACTGAGACTATTAGCACATTTTTTTCAGTAATAAACTGGTCATTATTTTAATAGTATCTAAGAAGACTAAAGATCAATAAAATCAATAGTATCTAAGTGTGTGGTGGCCTGTTGATAAACTGACTAAACGTGACTGCCAAAACATGCACGGTGGTCGCGGGTTCGAATCCCAGCGTAAGTAAGTAAGATATGTAAGTCCGCCAACCCGCACTAGGCCAGCGTGGTGGACTATATGGCCTAACCATTCTCAATCGTAATGTCGTTTTTAAAGGAGGCCAGTGCCCTGCAGTGGGCCGTATATGGGCTGTTACAGTACAGTAGTATCTAAGAAAACTACCGATTTATAATATAATATTAATACAATTTATGTATGAGTTAGCGAGTGTTCAGATTATACCGGGTGTGCCGGGTCGGTCACTTCCCTGTAGCATGGTTGAGAAGGCCGATGGCTGGCACATGTGTCATACTCGTGAACGGGTGCTGCTTTCGTAGACTGGTCTATCCGATTTGCTTACATTGTAACGGATTAATTGATGGATTACATAAGGCTTTCGCAATTATTCGCTGCTTTGGCGAAAAAGAGTATACTGATTCTTCGTTCTGGGTGACTTCGCTACTTTCGGCAATAGTAATTATAACATAAACATATTCATATAAAAATATTTTGTTGTAAATTTACAACAAATTATTAATGAACTTCTCTGATTAAACCAACTTGTAAATTTTGTAATAATCTCTACATTGTAAACTGGTTTTGAATAGAGCAACACTAGATTTTCTTGCCCGTTCTTCTCTAGTGAAATCCGAACCGGGTGGTAGATAAAAAATGACTAAATCTAAATGATGTTGAACATTTTAATGGATTCAATAAATTATTTTCATTTCATTTTCATTTCATTTATATCATATTGTACAGAGGTTGGGCAGGACAAAAATAAGGAAATTGGTAATATGGATTTTTTTACACCGCCGGGTAGAATGATTAAAGGATAACTTAAATGGTTCAAAGACATCAAACTTGCTACAAGTATTAGGGAAAGTAATTGTTGATTCTTATATATTTTAATAAGCGGTCAAGATTTCTTTTTTAAATAATTTTAGCACAGAAAATAGTTCTTATTCAAATTACGACGGATTCTTAACTTAAAATGGTTTTTTTTTTTTTTTTTTTTATTGCAGTGAATGGCGAGACGAGCATGCCGTTCGCCTGATGGTAAGCGTTGCGACCGCTCATGAACAGAAGCAAAACCAAACAACACCTTGATTTACAAAGCAATGCTTGGCATTCCACTGCGCTCGCCATCCTGAGACATAAGAATTTAAAATAAACATAATAATAATTGTAAGTATCTGCTCTTTATGATATATCAGTTGACGCAACACAGTCACGGCTTCTTAAAACAAGACGCAGAAAATTCTATCTTGAAATGTCACCGTTTTACGTCTTAATTAGGAAGAAAATACCAAAAAGTTTTCTCATAGAATTATACAAAAAGCCACATTTAAAGAGCGGGGTAAAGAATTAATGCGTCTTTGTTAAAGCCGTTAATACTTAAACGTAATCACTTTGATGAATAATATTTGAATAATTAAATATTACAATTTGTAATTTATTCGTGGATAGGATGAGTATTTGGATCTTCTTGGAAAGCTTGAGGTTGAATGGTCAAATATTTTATAATATTCGGGGCATACTGGTGATAGGTCTCTCATATTATGTTAAAGACTGCCTGGGTACCATCGCAGTGTTTATTTCTCCCACCAAACTGCTATAAATGCACTGTTGTGTTTCGGTTTGAAGGGCATTGTAGCCAGAGTAACTACTGTATTTATGGAGACTTAATATCTTTGACAGCCTCCGTGGCGCAGTTGGTTAGACGCCGCCTGTGAAACGAGAGGCCGCGGGTTCGATCCCCGCACTGAGAGAAATGTTTGTGCGGCCCACAAATATTTCTTCCGGGTCTGGGTGTTTGTGAGACCGAAAAGTCTCTCGTAGTTCCTGATACCCACGACACAAGACTCGATCTTACTGTGGGGTTAGGACTATGTATGTGACTGTTGGGTGTTATTTATTTATTTATTTATTATTTATGTATCTTATGCCTCAGGATGGTGAGCGCAGTGGAATGCCAAGCATTGCTTTGTAATTCAAGGTTTGGTTTTGCTACTGTTCATGAGCGGTCGTATCGCTTACCATCAGGCGAATGGCATGTGAAAAGTACAAAAGTGAGTCACATTTATGGCTTACTTAGTTTACTGTCGACCTAATTGATTCGGCGCCCGGCGGTCAAAAATTCTTGTAACTGGCGGATACTCAATTTGGTGTACGATGCACTTACCAATATCATAGCACTCACTTGTTCGTTCCAGTATAAAAAAATATCGCCTTTTTTTTCACCCACTAAATAACTCTAGACTCGAAAACTTTTTCTTTTTATTTGTTAAAGAAAGCAACGGCCTTAACTACTTGTATCTTGTTCCATGAATATTTCCGATATAACTTGTAACTACAAGTTGTTAGTATGTCAATATGCGCAGACGAGTAAATTAATAAACTTAAATCTCAAATGATAAACAAAGACTACAATAGCAAAACAGTAACAAATAAACCAGTGGTTTACAGTTTGCAGCAGCCATTAACCAGTATTAAAATTAGTAATTTTGTGGTGAATTCATTACTGAAGGATTATCATAATCGACAACCATGGGCGTAGCCACGGTGTGGCAGAGTGGGGGGCTTGCCCAACCTGGCTTTGACCTGTAATATATACCTAACCAAACCTAAAAAAATATCTAGGTAAAGTATTAGGTAGATGAGTAATAAGAAGTGTTTAAGATAATTCGAATTATAAATACAGATACACGGTGCTATAGGGTGTTATCTTGTTGTATCAAAAAAATAACCGTAGTAAGACTGTGAGTACAGTTTGCTAATTACAAATTATTTTAGACTGCTGCTCCACCCTGAGTCCATGGCTGGCTACGCTCATGTCGACAACCGCTAGTACGAATTCCACCGTGGTATCAACTTGCCGTCGTAAGAGGTGACCAAAAGTAGTCCACGAAGTCGCTAGGTATATTGCACCTCTGCTAAATGTGATTCGGAGACGAACGACAGAACGTCTCCCTACGCATCTTTTGTGGGTGTCCAAAATCTTAAACGGGCGATCAAACCGAGATGTAAGTGGGGCAATTTTGTTCCTCAATGAGATGGACCATATGGTTCTTCGAATACTGGCAAGGTATCGGGGAGCTTCTCGCCCTGAGGTATGCAATGTCTCCCGAAATGGGCAGCCAGAGACTTTAATTAGTAAGCTCGCGTAGAATTTTGTTGGGAACCAGCTTAGCCGCATTATCTACAGCTGAGAGGCTAGTTACATATATCCATTTCGGCTTCTTTCGAGGTAGCGAACAGCTTAGCAGCTTTCCTCTTAATACAAAAAAATATTAATGAGTTGCTATGATTACGTAGGTTCATGCTTGAATGCCTCTTAAGGTTTCTGAAGTTAATACCATCATTACCTGCAACTTACAATACTTAATATGACCGTAAATCAGGGCATAATAACTATTCTACAAAAACACTATGCTTTCAAATAATTATATTGGTACAATCGGCGTTACGTTGAATCATAATATCCATTAATTATAACAGTTTAGTGTTCATTTGCGGTGGACATCGGTTATAATTGTTTTGTGGAACGCAATCACTACTATTTGTTGTGAATTACGTTATAAGCATTTTATCCTATTTTTTAATTGTTTTTTTTTTTTCATTGAGCGTTTCAGTTCTGTTGATTAATTGCCAAATTAATAGATAAACTTGCTTTTAAATATTCAGTTACAAAGCTTTTTATTAATTGTGGAATATGATTTTCATTGGTTTGTGAGTGCGTGGTGGCCTGTTGGTAAACGAACCAGATACGGCTGCAAGCTTGTTCACGGTGGTCGCGGGTTCAAATCGCAGGGCACAACTCTGAGTCTTTTGTGTATTGAAAGTCAATAACTACGCACTATACCGACGAAGGAAAACGTCGTGAAGAAACAAGCATACAAGAGATTTGAAATAATTGCTATGGTGTGTAAAATCTGCTAACCCGCACTAGGCCAGCGGTGGTAGATATGGCCTAACCACTCTTAATCGTATTATCGATTGTAGAAGAGGCCCATGCCTGCAATGGGACGTATATGTGCTGATACAGATAAATTTTATGTAATATTTGTGTGGGCATCACACGAAATTTTCAGCTCTATAGTAAGCGCGGCTTAGTTCCCTTTACTATCATTTGCAGTCGGACTCGGTGGCATTAGTTATTCCAAGAATTTATTGAATGGACATGTGGATGCTCTTCTGTTTGATCCACTACTCTAAAACGTAAATACTGGCAAAACTAAGGACTGAAATGCCAACGACAAATTTGTATGAGTTCACTTAATTATACAGACATGCAAAATTGATAACAGTGCAACTTTCTCAGTTGGGTTTCGCCTTTTAACAGCATTTAAATCAAATAAGCACCGACATAAATTTGACGAACCAGTCACTACGAATTAAAGTCTAAAATCGAAGTTGATGCTCAAGCTGTAATGAGAAAAATGGAAAACAGGTTACATTTGTTTTATATTAAAATCACAGTAATGTTATCAACTTAAGTATTAAAAAAAAAATTGCAGGTAAATTTGGTTTTACTAATACTTATATGACTATATAGCCTAATCACTCTCAATCATCCTCTCGATTGTACAGAAGGGCCGTGTCTTGCAGTGAGATATATATGGGCTAATACATTACTTATGTTTCCTCTTTACGGCTAAAATGTGAGTCCCGAATTTGGCAGATTTTGTTGGGTGTATTCGCCATTGAACGTTGGAAACCGCTGATCTAGACAATTTAATATACACTATAACAGAGTTTTCAGTACCATCAATCTAAGTAGATACAAATACTCGACCACGAGGTTACAAATTCGAAGATGGATGCGTAAAAATAAATTGTATCCAACAAAGAAATGATTCGCCCATTGTTAATGTTTTTCCAAAACATCCTAACAAAACACGAACAGTAAAAAGTCGCACGTAACAAAACTGGAACAAAGTTTCCGAATTACCCCAAAGTGTGGAAGCCAGTATAAAAGGTCTCCGCAACGTAATTATACAATAGGAGCAAAAATACCACACTTATTCAATATCAGGGAAATAAATCTGACGACCGATCTCACAATGGCCAGGTACAAAGCGCCTTCGTGAAAAGGGAAAAATTACTTCTCCAAATTGAGGGGATATGAAAAGACGTTTTGTCAATATTAAAATTTTCTGGCTGAGCCGCGTTACGCATTTTTCCTGAGATGCCCGTTCGAATTAAAAAACGGTGCCTTTTTGTGAAGTCTCGAGTTTCGCTGTGGATATTAAAATATTTGTACTGATTTGAAGTGATCGCGTTTCATTGCTGCATTTACTGCTAGAGCATTATTATCTGGGGTAGGATTACCGCAGTGAAATGTAAAGTCTAATGATAAATAGAAGATACATCAATCGTTATTTACATGCCTCGGTAGAAGCTTATGATAAAGTAGGTTGACAATGATGCCTGACGTTTGGATCACTGTGACAGGTTACCCTATTAAATGGGATACAAACTACTATTTGGTAGGCTGTTGGTAATAATTAACTACACGGAATTTATTTATACTATGATCACTGGTTCAAATATTAGAGCAAGTCTATGACATTATATAGTCATGTATTGTTAGTCAATCACCATGAGTTACCATGATCATAAATTTTGGAAAGGCACGTACCAAAGACAGTTTTACTATACGGTATGTCAAGGCCGCCATTTCGCAATAAATCAGCGATTGGCAAAATATATCAAATTCTTAATTACAGAAGAGTACCGTGCTCAGTAACTAATATATTATTTTCTATTATTAGCTCCTAGAATGCTGAATAGATATTCGCAACTGCCAAGAAAGGCGGGATTACACCGAGTGGCTAGTGTCTAGACAAGTAAAAGTAATTAAATTAGGCAAATTGTCAAGCGAATTGTAGACGCTTACAATGCTCGGAATATGCAGCGGCAAAATGAAATCTGAAGGCTTTTGAGACCCTTGGACAATTCTATAGGTACTTAAAGTTTGATTAGTATGATTGAGGTAAAGAAATATAGAATTCAACAATTTATACCATTGGTAGAATTATGCCGTAATTTTGCCAATTTTGGTTAAGGGGATTCTGTTGATTTAACATTTTTTGTTTCCAAATGTAATTGGAGGAATTGCGTTATTGTAAAAGTACACAGATGTTCGAAACTAATAATTTTGGCTTGATGATAAGACAAGTTCTCGTATTATAGATTTTCTTTTTATAGAAATATTGATGTGACAGAGAACTCTTTAACCTTGAATCACTACATAGTATAAAACAAAGTCACTTTCTCTGTCCCTATGTCCCTTTGTATGTTTAAATCTTTTAAACTACGCAACGGATTTGGATGCGGTTTTTTTTAAATAGATAAAGTGATTAAAGGGAAAGGTTTATATGTACATAATATTATTATACAGAAATCTATTTGTACCCGGGCGAAGCTGGGCCGGGCCGCTAGTGCTTTATAAATTGTTTTAAGATGTGTAGTTAGGTGTAGTTTTTAGTATTTCTGATTATAAAACTAACCCTGCAAGCTGACATGTTTGTGATAAATAACAAAAATAACCGCTCTGTAAATACTTTTCTTGAAGTAAGCCAGATTTACTGTTCACTTTGCTTTAAAAAAATATGTTTTAAAAGTATACTACAAAACAATGGCCAATTTAAAACTACAGAAGTTATTCCATCACGTTTACGTATTTGACACCGTGACAATTTTATGCACTATATAACGTCAAAATAATTGCATTCCGCTTATACAACATGCATGGGACGGATGCAATAACCGAAATTGGCGAGCCGGGTATTGTGTGTAAATAATATTTTGTTTATTTAATTCGGACCATGTTTGGTTCAGTTTCGCGTGGCACACCTTTACCAATTTGCTGAAATGGTATGTTGATGCCGCGAATATCATATTTTATGTTGCTATTATTAATTAGTAGATGGTACAGCTCGTATACATCGCTGGCGTGTGCAGATAAAACATTTGAATTTCGAATTTGAACACGTTCTAAGTGCCGAATGGGGTAAATGGGAACATTGGGGTAAATCAGAAAATAAAACTGTTAAATAGATATGCTTGAGTAAAAGGAATAATAACTTTTTTAAATTTATACTCACATATTCAATTATATGTAGCTGATGGGATAGGCAGTGATGTCTCTAGTGTCGCTTATAAGTAGTTCGCCGAGTTTAATTTCATCCTTTTAGCAACACAACCCATATATCTTATTAGAATATTGCCCAAACTAAGAAAATAGACACCTGCCAAATTCTTAAAAAACGATTGGGAAAGAAAGTAATTCCCAGAAAATCAGGTACCGTCGGGACAAAAAGTGATTTCTTGAATATTTAATAATTGCGGACATCGTTATGTCATCCGAGACTTGTTTGATGTTCCCTCGGGAGTTGTGAGATCTTTTGATGTGATCTTATCATTTTCCGAAGGTTAAGGGATAAATTCTTTAATATTAATCGGGGGTCTTATACGGAAATATTAATAGCAAGAGAAAATACTATTTGATATGTAATAGTGTTGTAATAGCCTATCGGTATTGCCTTTCTTTCAGATGAAAGAAATGAAATATACTTCATCAAAGACTAAGCACATCAATAGCTTGGAAATATCATATTTGTTTTATAGATCGTAACTGTGACTATCCTTGCCTAATGGTATGTACAATTTAGTTCAAAACTATTGTCGGGTAATGAGCAATTACCAGCCGAAACATGAGAGGCGGTAGCAACTGAATTCATAAAGCAGCAGACCGTGCTCTGTGACGTACTTTGGTAGAGGCCTGTATCCAGCAGTGGACTGCGACGGGCATTGCGATGATCTCTCGCTACTTCACATAAGTTTTGATTGTAATTTGAATTGTTTCTTCAGTTGTCGGTTGAAAGTCCAAGACCTATCGGAAGACGGTTCCTTCCTGGTTCTCACCAATATTTACTTCTTCTTTCCGATAAAATATGTTTACTATGCTCTCTTTCTCTCTATTTCATAGGCACGCTCTCTTTCTCGTTCTCTCTTTAATTATTTCTCGTACTTCGCCGTTATCTTTCAAAGCAACAAATAATTCCAAATCATCCAAAATAATTTTCATACTTTACCAGAATCTTGGAAAGTCAGGATCGAAACCGCCAGATCTTGAGTAGAAAGGCAATTTCTTAGTTGTTGATCTAATTAGTCGTTGAAAAATATATTTGAATTAGAAATATGCAGCCAAATCGTATTGATGTCCGAGTTCATATTTCATATATGTGTTGATATTAAAGATACATTAAAAACGTGAGTTATTTTATGTCTCATATGCATCATGCAAATTACTACTTGGATATTGTTTTTATGGAATAATATTATGTTACTGGCATCGGTTTTTTAAATCTAGCTGTTTTGTAAAACATCTGAGTGGACCATTTTTTTTTAATAAGTACTATAATATTTTGATATATTATATCTTAATCAATGTTCTTTTTGATTGTACTTCATTTATCATCAAGCAAGATTTCGATTGTCATTGCCGAGCTAGAATGAAAACCGCACAAAATAAAATCAATGATCTTTGGCGGTAAGTTTCTCTCACAATCCACTTACATAGGTAATATTAAGTTCCAACGTAAACGGCTAGGTATTACATAAAACGCCTATTTCCATAACTTCCATACCACATCACACGAACATTACCCGAGCGCAAAAGTCGAAAGGGAGCATAAATGTAGTTTTACTGCCATTTTTACGAGCTCATTCTCTTTGTCACATACGTGTATCAGTGTATGAGAAATTTTTTGCTGGTATCGTAAAACGTGCAGTTTTATTGTTTATGTATTTACTGTATGACCTGGTCTGACGTATTTCCATATCAAAGATTAACTGTTGGTGCTTTGAGAAGCGTAAATGGATTCTGGTTCGCATTTAATACTGTTTTATCCCATATTCACCCATCACTGAGGACTGGGTGTTTCTATAATTAAGAGTTGTATTGATAGTGCATAGGCATTATCTATCAAGTTGATTTGGTGCGGAATAGCGAACTTTACATACACAGAAGTGCTTGTAAAGATTCCTATTATATGCACATTTATCTTAATCTTGTAAGTGAATGACCAGAGAGGTCATTACTCTCATATCGATGACTACAAAAAATCAGAGGTCAGCTGATACCAGAATTGTTGCACATTTTTACTAGATTTACTGGCTATGAGCAATTAAGAGAAGAACAACGAATTTCCAGATAGCTAAAAAAATGAAATCGGGAAAAATAAAACATAGTTTAAGAGTTACTATCTTTATTTGTCAAAGTTCGCCTTATCATTAATTTATTACACATATTTTCTACATTTCGTAATGACATTGTAAAATAATACTTACTTATTGCCACTTAACAAATGTAATATTCGCTAATATACACTTTTATTGCAATAATACGAATAAATAGTAACAGAAATATAATGATTTTTAATTAATTAAAAATTAATTCTACTTTATTTACATTAAATATGTACATTCATTTTTACAATTTTATTAAATATATTTAAATGAATCAACGGAAAATAAATCAACATGATATATTTTAATTAATTATAAATCCTTTTAAATACTTCCTAATATGATTTCATTGAATCTATCTGATTATCGAAGGAAATAAAATTAACTCGAAAATTATTAAATATGTATTACAAATATTTATAATTAATTTTAATTAATTTTAATAATTTGTTATTGATCTATAAAATCTAACAGAAAACACAGGATAATAATTTAATTGTATGTATATTTATATTGTATAATAACTTCTTTGTCTCATAATTCAAATAATAATATTTTTTATACCATTATATATTATTTTTCTCATTGGACCAAAAGGTTTCAATTCATTGCTAATTGTTACATTTACCTTGACGAAAATATAAAGATCATTTTGTGATCCTAAGCTGGCCGAATCAAAAACTCAGCAAAATTTTATAATGACCTGAGCTATGGACAGCTATTATCAGACATTTCTGAGATTTAAAGTGATACTGATAGACTTAATAAACCTCTTTCATTGATCGCTAACGTAAAAAAAATATTTAACAAATTAAAAAAGCAAATTAATGTTGAAAAACGATGTTTAAGTTATGCTTCTTTTCCTTTTTAGGGAATGCATTTATGGAAATATATATTTTCTATAAAACTTGTTATTTAAAATAATATAATTATAGTACTAGACACCGTTTTAATATTGGAAACAAAAACAATACAAATTATACGATATTCGTATCCACCTGCAGAAAATTATATAAAAACATGTGAAAATTCCGCCATTTCGCGGTCTGAGACCAACTACAGAACCACCATACTGTTTTAAACAGGCTGGTATAAGTGTGTACTGTACTGAATCAGCCCATATACGTCCCACTGCTGGGCGCGAGCCTTGTTTACAACCTAGAGTACGACTGAGAAGGGTTAGGCCTTACGGTCTACCACGCGAGCCTAGTGCGGGTTAGCTGACTTTATATACCATAGAAATTCTTACAAATCGCTATGGTATATAGGTTCCTTCGCTGTGATAGTAAGTTATGATTAAATATCAATACACTCAAGGTTTCGAAAAGTATAAGTCAATTACAATCTATACATATAAATAAAATTGAAGTGTCTGTTTCTAAAGTGAAAATTAAAAGTAATGACCAACTACATATCGTTATATACACGATACCTATAACGAAAATGACCTTAGATTTTTTTGTCTGTCTGTCTGTCTGTCTGTTTGTTCCGGCTAATCTCTGAAATGGCTGGACCGATTTTGACGGGACCTTTTTTATCAGGTAGCTGATATAACGAGGACTACATTTATTTTAGAAAAGTTCTTTTATTTTAGAAAATAAAGTAATGTTGCAATGCCCGCGCGCAGCTCACGCGCATGCCACCACTGGGCCGTCACGTCAGGCGCCTCCCACCAATGAATCAATATCACATTTACAAAATATTGTATATAAAGACATTTTTCAATAAAGTTAATACAAAAAACTGAAAATAAATGTGTAACGGGAGTTTACCGCCGCTCGCTAAGAGATGGCGCCACCGTAGAATTAGATCGCGGTATGGTTTCGTTACAAAGGTAGATAATTAAAATAAAAATGCAAAATCCAAAAAAAAAACTAAATAAACTAATTAACTTTTTTGTTAAATTCCACGCAGACGAAGTCGCGGGTACAGCTAATCGCAAATAAAGTATAAGCATTTTGACCTTTATTAGAACGAAACTTAGTATCAGGTGCAGTGTAATAATTTTTTCACGTTATTACAGAAATATATCGCTTGTACGTGACAACATTACATGAAATTGTATACAGGGTCTCGAGTAGTTCGTATGATAAGTCATTTAATATGTCTTACCTATCACTGGATACGACTAGACGGATCGTGACAAGATAAATTATTTGCTCATTTTTATTTTTTCTTATACTGGCCCGGCATGATGACAATACTGCGCTTGATGGTAAGCGCAAATGCCGTCCAGGCAGAGTATCGAATGGCATCAGAAGACAGTCTCAAGACATTCGATACAATAATAGGATACAAATCTTATAAATTATATAAAATATTTATTTTTGAATTTTTGATACATATTTATTTATTTATTTATTTTATTCTTTTTGTACACCAAATAATACTTAAACTAAAACTTATATTTAACATAAGAGTACAAATGGCAGTCGCATCGCTCAAGGCTCTTACCGACTACCATGGGATGGACATAAGTGAAGTAATTTAATTCAATAAATAAAATGAATACACTCAATGGTCATATACACATTCCTGACCCCACATTAAGATCAGTTTAGTGTCATGGGTATCAGAAACTAAAACTTATCGGTCTCATAAACACCCAGACCCATATAAGCAACATTAATTGTCCTCTTTTTACTCTTGTTTATTTAAAGTGTGTGTAGTTTGTAGCGAGACAAATGCTTGAGTGCCTCAAAAACATTTATCTCGGTGCATGGATCGAATGCCTCTCGTTTCACAGTCGGCGTCTAACCAACTGCGCCATGGAGGCTTTCAGAATCATTTCAAAGTATTTTGACTGAACAATAACGGCAGAATTTGAGTTCAATTATATTCAGTACAATTTCAGTCATTTAGTTTTAATTTTTAGTTCAGTACAAGTTCAGTGTTCATCTCTGCTACACATACATTTTAATGTTTAACGACTTGTCTTGTAATTGTAGGTATTTATACCGCTGGTATTTTGCGCATAAACTAGTGAAGTTGTCTTACAGTGGACGTCATATAGTTTATATACCACGTATGTAAAGACTAACGATGTACCGAAACAGCAAACTTGTGCTAGATCAAATATTTAGCCGAAGTTTATGATCTGGGATGTTGCAGGTAAGTTTGAGAATTCTCAAAGGGACGAATATTCTCGAAAATTTACCAAAGTAATAAAATTTAATAAAGGTTTTAAATTAGAATGAGATAGAGAAGGAAATTAACAACTGGACAAATGAGACTTAACATCTTACGTCTCAGGATGGTGAGCGCAGTAGAATGCCAAGCATTGCTTTGTAATTCATAGTGTTGCTTGGTTTTGCTACTCTCGATGTGCGATCGTATCGCTTATCATCAAACGAATGGCATGTTCATCTCACCATTTATCGAAATTTAAAAAAAATCTGGGATAAAGAAATAATTATTGGGCAATCGCACTGCCCGAACAAAACACAACATTAAATCCATCGCTTTATGATAAAAATACGCAATGAACAACATAAATCCCATAATAATAACAAAGTACCTAATAACAAGTGAGTATACGCAACCATTATTACGTCACAGACTAGAATAAGAAATACAAAAGCTAAAACCATTCCGCACACCGATAATGTGATTTCCACGACGTAAACTCGGAACACACATATTATTCTCTTTCAAATATAAAAGCAATAAAACCACGTGAAGCCGGAAAATATAATATTTTTATTAAATCTATTTTTTTATTGCAATGAATTGCGAGAGCTGTTCGTCTGATGGTAAGCGATACGACCGCTTGTGAACAGTAGTAAAATCAAACAACACCTTTAGTTATAAGGCAATGCTTGGCATTCCACTGCGCTCGTCATCCTGAGACATACGATGTAAGTCTCAATATGTCCAGTAGTTTCTTTAGCTACAATGTCCTTCAATCCGAAATACAACAGTGTATTTACACTGCTATTTGACGGGAGAAATAGACAAGGCGGTGGTACCTACCCAGGTGGCCTCTCACATATGAGAGACTTACCACGAGTAAATTCCGTTTGTGCTATTAATAAAAGTATGCTAGAGACCCAGCCCAGCTTCTACCGGCTACAAATACATTTCTGTACAATAATATCTATGTATTGTACATATAAACCTTCCTCTTGAATTACTATATTTATTGAAAAAATCACATCAAAACCGTCGCGTAGTTTTAAAGATCCAAGCTTACATAGGTACAGACACAATGGAAAGCGACTTTACCTTATACTGCGAAGAGTCTTTTCGCTTAATAAAATCTTTGGGATAAAATTGAAAAGAATAATCCCCATAACAAATTAATTCAAAAAGATTTTTGGAATTTGTGAAATTCGACGCTCAATTTGTGGATAAGAGTGCGGATTAAAAATTTAGTTAAATTTTTTTAATTTCAATAACTTTTTTAGTGGGGAATGAATTTAACATTTCAAAAGGCAAATTAACTAAACAACATTTACTAAATTAATTTTTAATTGAAAATATGTTTTAATTTAAAACTTATTTCTGGCTTTGTTTTAATCTAATTATTGATGGAAATATGCGAAGGAATGATGCTGTTCTCTGTTCAAATTAATAAATAAAAATAGTTTTTACATAATAAAATAAAGTTTTTTTTTTGTATTGCGCATATCCATATTTTTCTGCGATATAATGATCTATCCATATCCATTCACATGATTTAAGAAGAAAGAAAGAAAAAAGAAAGAAGAAGAATTTAGTGAAACGAATATCCTATCATTCTATATTGTATGTAAATATATAATGTGCGAATTTCGCTGCTTATAAACAAGCTGATATTATTAGTTATAAAGTAGCTAATAATGTGTTCACATTAACATGTGCGAAAAATAATATTTTTTGCCATTTAGATGATACTGAATTGTTGTTGTATCGTATCAGCCCATATACGTCCCACTGCAGGGCACGGGCCTACTCTACAATCGGGAATACAATTGAGAGTGGTTAGGCCATATAGTCCACCACGCTGGCCTAGTGCGGGTTGGCGGACTTACATACCATAGAAATTCTTATGAATCGCTATGGTATGCAGGTTTCCTCACGATGTTTTCCTTCACCGTTTTAGTGCGTGGTGATTGACTTATCAATACACACATGACTCCGAAAAGTCAGAGGTGTGCCCTGGGATTCGAACCCGCGACCACCGAGAACATGTTGGCAGCCGCGTCTAGTCCGTTTACCAACAGGCCACCACGCACTCTGATACTGAATGTATATTATTAATAAATTATATTATATTTTGCATTAATTTCAATGAATCGTGCCGATAATATTTAGTTTAATGACATTTCCACCACTTTGCATAAATAGGGCTAATTTTTCAATTTTCAGGTAAAAGGTACTATGACAAATAATTTAAATTCGAACAAGATCCAAAAGCACCACACTTGGATGCCATTTAATTTTTTTTGTTTTTATTGTCCACAAATATAAATAAAAGCAATTAGCAAGAACAATTTAAAAGTAAAAATTGCGGTCTGATCGTTCTACAGCAATGTCTCACGTACAATAATGGTATGGATTTAAAAGTACGACAGGAAAATAGGAGTGTAAAAAATTAATAATATTTAATCCATTAATATCAATTTTATTTTGAGAAAAGAATTGCCAATTGTAAAGTCATCCACTTCTGTTACTCCTAAACCAATTCTTTACTAGAGTATTTTCGAATTCGACATAGATAGCACTGTCTCACAGAAAACGGACGTGAACTAACAGCTTTGCTGTCGTGTTTCGTTCGGTCAGTAAGATTGCCAGAGGTAAATAAATTAAATAAAGAAACATAGAATGAGAGAAATACTACCAGTAGTAGCTTTATGTCTTTTAAAAAGTAGTTTATTTTAGGTTGCTCAATCCAATCTTTCTCAACCTCAGTAGTAAACAATTTATAGAACGAAAAGTAGGATCTTTAGTTCACTGATATATTTATGTAGAACCACAAATATTCTGGTATATACAGAATGATATTTTCAAGTGGAGTATGTTGGAATCAGAAAGTACAAAGAATAATGACAATCACTGAAAGGAATCGAGCACAATTTTGATAAAACTAAACATACATGGATTTTTGAAAATCAATATTTGTAGTTTGCAATCGGACGCAATAATTAAAAACAAATCACATGCTCTATTATTACACCATTTGTTAATGTTGCTAATATGAATCAAATTTTGAGACGTAATAACATACGGTGAACTAAAGGAAACATTCACTCAGATTATTTTATTTAAAAAATTATTCTTTTCCTTCCGTTACCTCAAAACATGGCCCCTTACCATGAGAAAAAAACTACCGTTTCATAATACTTAAATGGAATTAGAAATTGTAATCACTGTTGAGCGTATCCAATAATATTTATATGTAATTACTAACATAATTTTCAAAATATTCATCAAACAGTCAATTAAAATTAATTAAGTGTATTGACTATCATTAGCAAAACATTTTAACGTTTCATTAGTACTCAAACATTGGTGCTAATTATCGCCGAATAGGTGGTCGTTTATGTAAACTTGTCTGACCACAAAAACCCACTTTCAATTGGTTATATTTTAAATTTGAAATGAAAATGAAAACAATTTATTGAATCCATGAAAATGTTTAACATCGTTTAGATTCAGTCCTTTTTTTATCTACCATCGGGTTCGGAAAGCGGTTTTCACTAGAGAAGAACGAGCAAGAAACTCAAGTGTTGCTATTTTGAAACCAGTTAAAATGTAGTGATTAGTACAAAATTTTTAAATTGTTTAAAATCAGAGAAGTTCATTAATAATAATTTGTTGTAAATTTACAATAAATATTTTGAATATGATTGAAGTTACTCAGCATTTGTTTATAACTGGCACGGCATATTGACTGATTATATAATTCATTTAAAATCTTACCGCCTGGGTAGGTTTCATCGCACTGTCTATTTCTCCCAACAAACAGCAGCGTAAATACACTGTTGTGTTCCGAATTGAAGGGCAGCCAATAATAGCCAGAATAACTAATGGACATATTGAGACTTAACATCTTATATCTCAGGATGACGATCGCAGTGGAATGCCTAGCAAATGCCGAGTAAATTACAAAGTAATCTTAGTAATTCATCGTGCTGTATGGTTCTGCTACTGTTCATGGCGAATGGCATGCTCGTCTCGCCATTAATTGCATTTTTTTTTAAATATGTTGTCGTGAGGTGAAATTTGGAACTACAAATAAAATTAAAAATATATTTACGGATTGTTTGAGATACATTTTCATAATATAAAAAACGAGAATGTATGCTCATAATCTAACAGTGTTAGCATGTCTAGTGTTTTAATATAACCGACAAATCCTCTTAGCAGCACTTTTGTTGATAGAAGATTCTAGACGATTCATAAGTCAAACAGTATAAATAATGTAGAATGCTGTGGAAATTGACAATTGAAAAATAGTCTAGCATGTCTTACCATACTACATAATTTTACCGGCCTACTGAAATTCTCCCCGTCGTCGTGCCAGAACATTTTTATCTCGATAAAATAAAATACACTGCACCTCAACTGCACTCCAAACACATTTGTGAACTTTTAGGTGGAATCAATTCAGATCTGAAGTTGAATTTTTGGGCTAAAGCTAGCCATGAATAAATACGAAATTAATTTGGTTTTATAGGTTTTAAATACATATGTTATTTTAATTGACAAATAAAATAAAATACTATATTAAATAATAACTCAACATCGTATGCTTCAGCGATAGCATAGTTCTTCAAGTATTTTTATTGAGAATAATTGGAAGCCAACAGTTTAAAATAGTTGTCTGTCCACTTTGTGGGTGGACGTCCAACACTAAATTTAGCGGTATTCTTCCAGTCGAGAATATTTCATACAAATAAATGCAACGTTTAATTATAAATGCATAATATTCTCTAAATTAAATTTAATACCAGAGACAGAAGGTGTGCTATTAAATTCTCTCATTAATACAAAAGAACAAATTACTCTATGTCCTTAATTAAAACGCGAGCGTCCTACTATTTCCTGTATAAAATATTAATATATAAATCCTATGCAGATGTTACAGTGAGCTGGGAGATTTTAAAAGTGTTTTAAGAAAATCTTAAAATCATTACTTCATCTAAAAAACCTAAATGTGTACATTATTTTACAACTCCTTAATTCAATTACGAAACGGAAATCTTATGTCAATGAAAATATAAAATACGACAGCAATATGGATAAAAAGTTTTCTTATACTTGAATTCGTAGGAGAAGTTGAAAAGTAAATATATTTTCAAGGTTTAGTCTAATAAATTATTTTCTTCGGAGTATTAGGAGTACGTACAATTTATGGTTATAGCGCTTGTGACCTAGATTTGAGGTCTAGATGAGGTTTATTAACTGGGAACCTATGTTTCCCGAACCTGGAAAGCGGAACTATTTTTGGATTTAATAATCATGTGACTGGTTTAATACTGACAAAAGATTTGGTAAGAATTTTACATTTTCTCATGGAAAGATTTCCAACTAAGTCTCTAGTATCTATTAGATATTAATCTAGAAACAAAATTATTAATTGATCAATAAATAAAAAAAATATCAATATATCTGTATAAATAAAGTATAATAAAATTAAAAATCTTCGGCTCTATACCAACAGGGAAAATAAAATTAAATTGAATGCTCTTACGCTTGAAATTTCCAAAGATGGGGCGAAAAGGAAGAAACTAAGTTACGAAGAGCACGTTAAAAAGTGCAATTGAAGTCAAATAGAAACTGAGCTTTGCAAAATGCTCTGCTTTGTAAATACTCATCATATTCACTAATAAGTTGATATCTGAATATACGCCTTATGCCTCAAGGATTTCTCGTATATTCTTTTCTTCAATTGCTTTTAAGTATTTGTGTTCTTTAAAAACAAAACAAAAATATTGAATTATGTTCTTTTCCTCAGATTATTTTTAGTGTAATATATTAGTTATGTTATTTTCGTCAACTTCTTTTTAGTAGATATTTGTGTGTGCAAAAAAAAACTTTATATCCACAACCACCGCGTTCTCTACACAGATTTACATCAACACCGAATGTTGTCATGTTTCGTTAATTTTCATCTAAATCCGTCTATTGTGCTGGTGTACAGAGTTGCTAGAGTGCAGTAAAGTGATATCAGAAGGTTCACGGAGAGCGCGCAGGGAGACGCTGTGTTGGCATTCCCGTGTTGCATCGCCGCCGGGTGTTCGCCTGTTGAAGAAAATAATAATAAATAAATAAATACATCCAACATTCCCATACATGGTCCTGGCTCACATTAAGATCGAGTCCTTTGTCATGGGTATCAGGAATTACAGAGGCTTTTCGGTCTGACAAACATCTAGACCCGAAACAAATACCTGTGGTTAACACAAATATTTGTCAAGATTTTTGTGACGGCTGTCAAATAGTTGCTTACTTCGCGAATGATATACATCGTACTGAACTTTATCAGCCCATATACGTCCCTCTGCACAGCGCGAGCCTCCTCTACAATTAAGAGACCGATTGAGAGTGGTTAGGCCGTATACTCAACCAAATAGTGCGGGTTGCCGGACTTTACATACCATAAAAACTCTTACAAACCGTTACGGTATGCAAGGTTTCCTCACAATGTTTTCCTACACTGTTATAGTGCATGGTAATTGACTATCCAAACATGACTTCGAAAAGTCAGAGGTTCGCGGCCACCGTTAAAATGTTGGCAGCCGCATCTGGTCTGTTTACCACCACGCACTACACACATAATTATATAATAGTTAAAAAAAACTAAAATACACGCTTTAATAAGATATACAACTAAAAAAGTAAAAATAATTGATACTGAATTTAAGATAAGAAAATGGAGTAAAATACATATATTTTATTGTTACAAAGCGTGGGGTGTTTACAACAATTACTTATCCTCCTGCACCCCACGCTTTGTAACAATAAAATATATGTATTTTACTCCATTTTCTTATCTTAAATTCAGTATCAATTATTTTTACTTTTTTAGTTGTATATCTTATTAAAGCGTGTATTTTAGTTTTTTTTAACTATTATATAATTGTTTTGACTAAAAAACATCCATCTACGGCTGTATTTCCAATCAATAACGCCATCTGTTGGTCAGTAGTAACATTTGACACTTGAAGAATACAAGAAGCTTATACCCAAATGGAGATTGCATTCCGTATATAAAAGTGAAGCACAAAAATTTTACCTTGAATGACGTCGCTGATGCCTGCTATCCTTTTCTTTAGCGTAACAATGAATGAACTTCACGTGAACTTCATTCATTGTCACTCTAAAGAAAAGGATAGCAGGCAACAGCGATTGCATTCAAGGTCAAATTTTTGTGCTTCAGTGTTTTATACGG
The DNA here is from genome assembly GCA_023078785.2 of Hyles euphorbiae. NCBI lineage: Eukaryota > Metazoa > Arthropoda > Insecta > Lepidoptera > Sphingidae > Hyles > Hyles euphorbiae. The sequence continues at coordinate 5,555,968 of CM041056.1, read as the reverse complement.
AATGCAATCTCCATTTGGGTATAAGCTTCTTGGAAGAATACAATGTTAACGCCATCTAGCGATGAATGTAGCAATGGTCATCAATTATAAGAATAATTAATCCTGGCGAATCTAATCAGGATAATTATATATTTTAATCGAATTATTGTATTGTCATCGGTCTTTGACAGGTGTGCAAAATTTGAACGAAATCTGGCCGTTTAAAGTGGGTCAAAATCGCGCCCAAAGAAGTCGGTTACAAACAAACATACAAACATACAAATATACAAAAATACAAGTGAAGCTAATATAAAGCGTGTAAAAATAAAAGTAATATTACAATTTCCTTTTAACTTAATTAACGCGAAGCTCTTCTTGTTTCTCGTTTTCTTTTCTAATTCCTCGCCACTAAAGCCAAAACAAATACTTCGTTGCGGGAATCAAACCCACAGCATCGTGTCACAGTTTTCAATCAACTACGCCGCGGATGCTGTAAATGAATTTAATTTCCGAAAGCTGTACAAAAATCCTACTGTAAGCCGGCGTTCCCTATGTAAACATTTCACTAAATTAAAATTAACCGAAGTTTTCTTTTTCTCCGTAATTACGGTTGTGCGTTTCTAATTAATTTTTATGTTTGAATAGCAAAATTAATTTAAAACCTTTCTCTCGCATTTGGTTTAGTATTTTTTATGATTCATAGCACGACGAAAATAAATTTAAAAATATTTTTTTGCACAACGGTAGCTATTGAAATCTGGCTGCTACCAAAAATGCATATCTTTTGAAGAGTTCTTTTATATTCCTGTTTCAATTGGTGTGTGCAACCAAACCAATATAGATTTCTAGAAACTGTGGATGTATTGATAAATTTCTTTATCTACGAGGTACGTGGATATATCGGGTATAGTTTCAGCCCACTAACGATTGCGACTAACGAGACTTTTTCCCCTTTCGATATTTTTCTTCGTTTTTCGACTGCTCTGAACTTTTCGTCAGCGTTCTTGTTTTGCAAAGTCGGTAAAAAACTAGATTTTTCACTTCAAATTTTTAATAATATCAATTTTTCCAATTTTTTAAACGGGACTTGTTTCACATTTCAAAACGATCGCAGTTATTCGAATTATTGAACACGTCCTCAGCAATCGACGATACATTAGACTGTCTCGACCACACATCTACTGCAACTTTTATCAGCCTTCCAAGATCAAAAGTATTACCCATAGAATTGAATACTATCTTATTTTTAACCCTCAACGAAATCATAAGGCAATAAACCAGGTGGAAACAGAGTATTGTTTACCTTCTTTACATTATCTGTCCATATTATCGACAATAGACTTCTTACGTCAGTTGTTTAAAAAAGGCTTTAATGAAGGTATGCAATTGAATAAGCATGTCCTCTGGTGATTAGACTAATTCGTCTGACACATTCCACCACGTTTTGCACCATTCAATCTTATACCTATATCTCGTAGTACAGAGGCTTAATAATTATGCTGTCTATGATATCCAAATCCTCACCATTAATAACATGCACATTGACCGAAGCCGCCTCAGCCATAGTAGGAACGCAGCTATAGTTCCCGCTGTCTCCCGGCATCAGCTTTTCGATAGTGAGTCGTGACGTCAGCTGCTCTGTCCATTCTGTCTTCAGCCGGATCCTTGGCTCCTCCACTATTTCATTCGCTTCTACCTCTTTATACTCTATAATATTTGATCCTGGAACAAAGACTTCTGTTAATTTCAACGGTTTGATTAGATTATTACGAGTTAACAATTGCTTCAAAAATAAATTATTAATTTACTTTAACGAGTTAGTATTGGCTGTATAAATGTACAATATGAATCGTAAAGCAAACGTCCCTGCTTGCCTTAATTATTTATTTACATATGTTCATAATAAATTAGCCTGTTTTTCTCCCTGCGTTTCTTTTTTTTAACACCAATATTTATCTTATTATTCACACAATAAATTTTTGTCCTTTGGTTAGTCTACCTGATATTATTTTTAAGTGACTAATAATAATCGCCTCTTCTTACTACTCATAAAATTAATAAAACCAGCATAGAGCCAAATTAAGTGTATGATTTCGTCACCTGTTTATTATTTCACAGTTATTATTTTATTACTTATTATACTACGACGATTTCTGTAAACAAAATATCTGATTCGGTTATCCTTATGCTGAATTATTATCTTTCCACGCGGTCAGCTTATTAAGCCTGTCAGGAACCCTCGTGCTTAAATTTGTTCGTTACTTCCGCTCTTGGATAATATTTCTGTATTGCATTAAGTTAGTCTATAACCTACTATTTAGCACGAGACTTCTCAGTCTCTACTATCGAAAGTTCAACTGAGATGGCTTAGGCCATAGTACTCTGACCTAATGCAGGTTGGTGAACTCTAAGACTTAAATATCTCAAAGACCTATGAAGTCAATAGTATTAAAAAAATATATGTGAAGTGCTAAATACGTACCCTTATACCAAAATATGGTGCCAAGATCGTGTGGACCCTGGCTTAGAATGCACGTCAGGGACAGTGAGCTGCCCGTCTTGACGTACAGGTCCACTGGGCCCAAGATGTGTGCTTTCGCTTCTGTTGGCAAATGGAAATTACATGATGTATCCTCATCAATGAGATGGAATGTTCATGGATAAAGCTGAACATAGATCTTCGCTGGAGATTCGTAATTACATGGGTCCGGCAAACGAAAAAACTGCACATATCATCATATATGCAGTTTTGTTTCACCATCGTGAATGTATGTACACGTAATTCAGCATTATCATCAATTTCGACAGTACTTAAATCGTGGGAGTATTGTTTATCTTTCAAAATTGAACGAAAGGAGTATTGGGCTTCCAGCAACCTTATGCGCACACCGGGACGGCTTGGCAAGGCATTTTTTTACCGAAGGATATTCAAACTTATTGAATGCGAATACGACATAAATTCCATTGTTTTGATGTCGCGGCATCGAGAAATGCCTTTTGATGCTACGGCATAACTTTCATCATATCATCATCATCTTCTACAGGTGTGTTACACGTAGAGTCAGTAATATAAGTCGTGACCCAGTCAGGAGATTTCGAATGGTCTTATCTCCCAAAATAGTATGATATTTATTTTTATTATCCTCCATTTATCCACGGTGTCAGCCAACCCTATACCAAATTTAACAAACTTACTCGTTTATAATATAAGTAGTATTTTATTCTGGACGATTATAAACCGTGAGTGGAGTAAAATGTACCGTATAAAACTTTAACACTGACTGACGGGCACCGAGCTAAACTGGTGTGCCTTGAAGCATGAAATTTAGCATCCAAGTTTCTTGTGTAGAATATTCCTTGTTTACGTCGTGAGCTTTAAGAAAGGATTTTTAAAATAAAATATACTGAGAAGGTTGGTTACGTAAAGAGATTGACTTAAAATAAATAATATACAACATTATAAAAAGAAAGAAAAATATATATATTTTACTGGTGGTAGGTCTCTCATATGTGAGAGGCTGCCTGGACGGGAACCACCGCAATGTCTATTTCTCCTGTCAAACAGCAGCTTAAATAATGCACTTTTGTGATTCGGATTGAAGGAAATTGTAGCCAGAGTAACCACTGGACATATTGAGACTTAACATCTTATGTCTCAGGATGGTAAGCGCAGTGGAATGCCAAGCATTGCTTTGTAATTCAAGGTGTTGTTTGGTTTTGCTACTGTTCATGAGCGGTCGCATCAGGAATACGGCATGCTCGTCTCGCTATTCACGGCAATAATAAAAAAAATATACAAATACAGGCACCACGTATTATGGTTAACTTATCTCATTAGATACAAAAAATTAAATCGATAAGGGCAGCAGAATTTGATGAAATCTTTTTACCTTTTACAAAAGACCAAGTGACCTTGTTATAATTAAATAATAGGTAAGAAAACTTAGTTAAGTTTTCTTTAAAAAAAAATCCATATTGGATTATCCACATAAGAACTGCAATACCATATACAAACAAAGATACATGCATCAAACTATTATACTTTTTGCCTCAGTGGCTTTGAACAATGACAATGATGACTTGGTTGGTTTAGAAAAACAATGACTAAAACAACACGAACGAAAATCGACAGTTGGTAAAAGATACTCTTGATTTAATCTCATTACAAGCAATTTCAAAAAGGGTGAGGAAAACGAAAACTCATGGTGACTTTGAAAAACCCTGAAAATCAATAAGCTTGGAACTTACTACGCATTCTAAAAAGGACGCAGACGGTATACCTCGCAACCTTAGAACTTAATTTAAAATTCAAATTATCCTGCTTAATATGAGAAAACCGTACGCAGTAAACATACCTTATTATACGGTGGAAAAAAATCTTAATATCACACACGATAATAATGCTTGGAATATATGAGTGTTGTGTAACAAAAATATATTGTTTATGTCGGGATATGTTCAGGTTTTGTTGCGTAAATTGGAACGCTTTACCATTAGATGTGGGTCCAATCAGAATTTCGGATTTAATACACGTAGCTGAATATAAAAAGGTGTTAAATAAGGTTGGATAAATGGAACGATAATAAAGGGAAAATGGTGTATTAGAAGTGTAATATTGCCTCGGTGGCGCATTTCTACTACGGTATGGTAGCAAAATTGTGGTCTCGGATTCAAATATGTGGGCGGGAAAAGTGTTAATCTGTTTTTCTTCTTTCTTTATAATAGTATTTTCTATTCATTATCAGCCCGGAGTCAGGAATTTGTATCCGATATGGCATGAAAGGACGGAAAAACCAAGGTGAATCGTGGGTGTCGTGGTTGAATCTCTGCCTACCCTTTCTGGAAAAAAGACGTGAGTTTATGTATGTATGTATTATTTCTGCCCCGGTTCTTACTTGTGTTTTTATTTATTTGCTGAAATAAACGTTTAGAAAACATTCAATTAAATTACATTAAGATTAGATCTGAGCTTTAAATATAGAAACAAGAAAAGCCCCGGTTTCACTGCATTGAGAACAATATATTTGGCAATTTATTTTGAAGATTTCATTTCATGTTAATATGAGAGTAAAAATAAAAATGTTTTGTAAAATAATACAAACGTTCGGAGTCCAAGATCGTTAAATAAGCATTAGAGCTATTTGCTAGGGGTTCCCACACCAAATATTTTTAACAGTATTCTATAAAGAACATTTTCGATTTTACAATATATTGTAAATAGAAATATGTTTACAGTTTAATTACACTTTCATATATTTTGAAAACAAATGCCTTTTAAGTAAAACATGACATTTGATAGCCGTTTCGTTATTCAGACAGCACACATCAATATTAATTAATTTTACTATTTCTATTGAAAAGGTAAAATAAGACAGCCTAAAGGTGCAGTTGGTTGGGCATCGGCTGTGAAACGAGAAGCCGCGGGTTCGATCCCCGCTCCGAGAGAAATGTTTTTGTCCCACAAGTATTTGTTGCGGGTCTGGGTTTATTACCGAAAAGTCTCTCGTAGTTCCTGATACCAACGACACAAGACTTAATGTTGGGTCGGGACTGTTTTTAACTGTTGGGTGTATTTGTTTATTTATTGAAAGTAAAACTATAAGTCATGACAAAATCTTTACAATTCTAATAATGTAATGGGCGATTATTAAATTTTACAGGCTGAACTAAACTTGCAAAGGTAATTATGGTTTAAAGCTATTTATTATGGCCTTTACTTGGGCGGAAATAGTACATTAAAATACATACATTTTAAAGATAAGTCGATTATGAAATTATATGAAAACACACTCCCAGTATTAAAAATATTGTATAAAATATTTTTTCAAGTATACGACACGACAGATTGTATTTTTTTGGATTCTTTCAAAACATCTTTAACAACCTTTTGCGACGAGCGCTTGTATGGCTACCGCAGAATGATAGCTCGAGGCGTGAAATCTAACAAAAACAGTACTCTATGACAAAAGAAAATACAAAAAATGAAATTTGGGAAAACTATATTAGTCTATATATGTACGTCCCGCTACATGGCAGGGAGCCTCTTCAATCAAGAGTACGATTGAGAAGAGTTACGGCCGTTCTCTATATCCTCTATCTATCTTTAAGGGGTTAAAATAGCTACTATGAATAGTTCTGAACAATTCTACGAATCATTATAAAAATAGACAGGTATATTTGAAATATCCAATGAAATGTAATCTGTAGCAGCCCATATACGTCCCGCTGCAGGGCACGGGCCTACTCTACAATCGAGAATACGATTGAGAGTGGTTAGGCCATATAGTCCACCACGCTGGCCTAGTGCGGGTTGGCGGACTTACATACCATAGAAATTCTTATGAATCGCTATGGTATGCAGGTTTCCTCACGATGTTTTCCTTCACCGTTTTAGTGCGTGGTGATTGACTTATCAATACACACATGACTCCGAAAAGTCAGAGGTGTGCCCTGGGATTCGAACCCGCGACCACCGAGAACATGTTGGCAGCCGCGTCCAGTCCGTTTTACCAACAGGCCACCACGCACTTCACACTAATGAAATGTAATGAAATATATTTATTGGTCACGTAGGCAATTAAAGAGCTCTTGTGACAAGTCAATGAATTTAATCTCTATATACAATATATTTTCTATACTTAGTATGAAATTGTTAAAGATAGATAAATTATAAAGAAGGTCTGTTAGGCGATATCAAGAGTCAAAGCTCTATCTTTGGCAATAGATTCATGTTCGTACAATATTATGATTATTGTATCACTACAATTATTAATTCACTTCGAGGAACAAAATAAATCTTTATTATATGGCGATAGGCTCGCCACCTATCACATTGTGGGACGGAACATACAAGGCGAAATGTGGGTGCCCTGGTACCTCTGCCTACCCCTTCTGGGAACAAGATGTGAGTTTATGTATGCATGTATATTTCTGGATACATAAATATTTTAGGAATAAATTTCAGTCCCATTAGCCTTAAATAAGTTTGGGCCAGTCATTACCCCCGTTGAAGTACGGTAGGGCAGACAGACGAAATATTAACTTGTCATGAAATTAGGGCAAATTGCTACAAGTGGCTGTTATACCGAAATACATTATGTCGATGATTTCGTACGAAACACTATCGAGATAGATTAAATCAATTTTCTGAGGAGGAAGGCAATCATTATAGCTTGTATTATATACATATATATATATATATTATAAATAACTACACCCCACAGTCACATACATAGTCCTGACCCCACATTAAGATCAATTAAGTCTTGTGTCGTGGGTATAAGAAACCACGAGAGATTTTGCGGTCTCATAAGCATCCAGACCTGACACAAATATTTGTGGGTCACAGAAACATTTATGTGCGGGGATCGAGCTCACGATCTCTCGTTTCACAATCAACTTCAAACCAAACTGCGCCAGGGAGGCTGTCAAGTTATTTTGATTGATTTGTTTTTATAATTAAAATAATCTTAATTGAGTATGGCAAACTAGGAATTTTATGACCTGATATTTATTTTGTTTATTAAAAATATTGAGAGTACATATAAATTTGCAGCTAAGGGGGTACGTGAGAATGGCAACGACTTTACAAAATGAAATTGAAGCGTGGCCAAATAAATATATGAACTTTTCTATTTTCGCTCGCCCGTTTGTTGGTAATATTTATATAAAGACGCGCGCGCGTGTATATTATGTGTGTGCGAAAAGTTTGTGAATAGGCTATTAAGGTCGTGCGTATTATCTAAGTATTTTGTTTTGTGAGGACAAAAATATTGAATATTTTAAGATAAAAACATATATTTTATTAATATATGGACTATGATCATGATTTTAACCTCCTAATAAAGGGATTTGGCCAGTATGCGTGGTACTAAGGCTTACTTTTGGACATGTGTTTTATTTGTTCATGAGTTGCGATTAGATATTTTACATGTTAAATATTTATTTTATTTTTATTTATTTAATTCTTTTTTGCACTGTACAGAAATATTATGAAGATATAATACAATAAGAATAATAGTACAAGTGGCGGCCTTATCACACTAGGTAATCTCTTACAGGCAACCATGGGATGGATATACTAACAGGAGATAGAAAGGGCAGTCTAAGGCGAAAAAGAAATAATAATAATCTACAATTAATAACTAAAAATATAACATAAACACACAAAAATATATATAAATATCCATATACATACACATATACAAACATACCTATAATATATACATATACATAAACATATTATATACCTATCCTAAAATATACCAAGAAGAGAATGGACAAATTATTTCAGCTACACTCTTGTTGTGAGAGGAAATGTTCTTTGACTTTTCTTTTAAATGACGACAGTGTTTCAGCCCGTCGCAACTCAGCTGGTAGAGAGTTCCACAGTCGGACAGCTTGGACAGTAAAGGATTTGTCCATGAATACTGTGGAGTGCAAGGGCATTCTTAGTTTCAGGTTCTCCGACGACCTCAAGGATCTTGAAAGCGAATCATGGAGAAAGATGAAACGATCTTTAAGATACGAAGGCGTTAGAGGATTAAACAAAATTTTGTAGAGAAGTGAAAGAATATGAGTATTCCGACGAAACCGGATGGGTAACCACTTGAGCCTAGTACGAAATTCTGAAACATGGTCATATTTGCGAAGCCCAAATATGAATCTGATAGAGAGATTTTGGAGACGCTCAAGCTTATTAAGTTGGTCCTCGGTGAGATCTAGATAGCTGACATCAGCATAATCAAGGATAGGGAGAAGGAGAGTTTGCGCAAGTGAAATCTTCGTGGTAATGGGTAGAAGATTGCTCAACCTTCGCAAGGACCTTGCCGAGGCAAACAGCTTTCGACTAACCTCACGAAGCTGCGGACCCCAAGTGAGAGACCTATCAATAAATAAACCTAAATTCTTGACGGTTTCACTATATGGGATGATAGTGCCATTACAGGTGATGGATGGTAGGAGATCCCAATTAATTTTGGAAACCAATTTAGGGCTACCGACCACAATCACCTGGGTTTTTGATGGATTAACCATCAATCCATGGGTCCGGCTCCAGTCACAAATGTGTTTCATATCAGAGTTTATAATAGAAATAGCGTCAGCCAAGTTGTTCAAGGGCGCCCGGGAGTAAATTTGGAGATCATCTGCGTAGAGGTGGTAGGAGGAGCGAATGTGGTCAGTGATGGAATTTATAAAAACTGCGAAAAGTAAAGGAGATAGCACGCCGCCCTGTGGAACGCCAGCAGATACGGGGCACCAAGAGGAGAAATTATTCTCAACACAGATGCGTTGCCGGCGTCCAAACAGGTAACTACGAAACCAATCAATTGCCATTGGAGATATGTTAAGAGAACCAAGTACGCTGAGTAACACATCAAAATCGACAGTGTTGAAGGCGTTGCTGAAGTCTAGCAGTGCTAAGACTGTCAGCTCGCCATGCTCCATGCCCGATCTGATGCCATCCGTAATATGAGTCAGGGCGGTAGTGGTACTATGCCCAGGACGAAATCCAGACTGGAGAGGATTCAGGAGGTTATTACTGGAAAGGAAAGTATTAAGTTGGATATAGATCAGGCGTTCGAGGACTTTAGAAAGGAATGGTAAAATAGAGATAGGACGGAATTCAGACAGGACTGAGGCCTTAGGTTTTTTTGGAATGGGGATGATATGGGCTTCTTTCCATGCAGTAGGAAATATCCCGGTGGAAACGGAATGGTTGAGGATGTGACAAATGACAGGAAGGATTTCGTCTAGGATAGGAAGAATCATATTACGGCTGACACAGTCGCTTCCCATGGCATTTGATGAAATAAGCGTAATAGTTTTCTCAACATCACAAGCGGCAAATTGTTTAAGAACGAAAGCAGAACATTCAGGAGTCTTAATGGTAGAAAGATGCTTAATAGTTTTATCTTTGATCGTCATGTCAAAATAGAATGGACAAGAAAAGTGATTATTCAGAGAATTTAGATCAATGGTTTTCGGAATTGAGTCTTGTGTAGGTTTACCCACTCCTAATGTCTTGAGAAATTTCCAGACTTTAGCTGGATCTCCGTTTTCAACAGAATCATGGATATGTCGGCGTTGAGCATTCCTACACACCTTACTACAGTGATTCCGAATGGCTACGTACTTCAACCAGTTCGACTCGTTGGGACGGCGTTTATACTTAGACTTGGCTGATGCTTTTTTACACAGTAACTCTTTAATTTCCGTGGTAAGCCATGGCGATGGTAGGTGTTTAAGTTTTATTTTTCGAAAAGGTGCATGCTTATCATATAAATTTGTTAATTTACTATTGAAGAGATCAATCTTGGCATCGAGGCAATCGGACTGAAAGAGCGCACTCCAGTTAATGTCGCCGGCATCCTTGCGAAGCCTAACAAGATTCATACCACGAAAATTTCGCTGCAACAGAACTTTAGGTGAAGGTTTAGGAGGACGGATACAATACGATAGGAATATGAGGTCGTGATATGAAAAAGCGTCAGCAGAACATTGACCATGTTTTGCAACGAGGTCAGGAGAGGAGACAAAGATCAGGTCAAGGAGAGAAGGAGTGCAATTAGGAGAATGATGGGTTGCTGAAAGTGGTAGAATAGAAAGGTTGCAGGATTGGATAGAATTCGTGAGGGAGGAGGAACGACGGTCGTTCTTGAGGAGACAGGTGTTGAAATCACCCATGATTATGGTTTGACTGTACGAAGGAACTAAATTTTCGAGAATAGTTTCGAGAGAAGAAAAGAAATCAATGCGAAGCGAGGGACAATAATATACACCGAGTAACAGCTTCTTGAGGGAAAATTCCACCTCCAAGAAAATATGTTCACCAGCATTTGGTGGTGGAGGTTGCGGTGACGTACTAACTAACTTATAACGAAAATAATTTCGAAGATAGATAGCAACACCACCTCCACCACGTGGCACGCGATCATTTCTAATGAGGTGGAATCCAGGGAGAGAGTACGAGGTCGAAGGGAGGCAAGGCTTTAGCCAAGTTTCTGAAACAAGTATAGCATGGATATTAGTACAGTCAAAACTAGCCAGCATATCGGGGAAATGAGCCGGAATACTCTGGGCATTGAGATGAACCGCATTAAAATTCCTTGAGACATCGGAGAACTGAAAAGACAGAGTGTCAGAAAGCGAAGGGACACTTACAAAACTATCGTCACTATGAGCATCGCTACACGCCGATAGAAACTCCTCACTATCACTACTTGACGTCATATAATAAATATATATTATATAATATCAATACAATAATGGTAAATATACTAAAAAAAAAAACACAAACTACTACTAATCAAAATAGACTGAAAAAGAATACTACTGTGAAAATAAAAATAAAAAAACGTTACGATTGTTATACAACATCCATCTGCCGGTTCTAACAAGGCAAAAATTAACAATTAATACAGATAAAAACAAACAAAACAATGAAACTAAACCTATGAAAATCACTAAGCAAAACTAAGCATATTATTATAAAAAGTAAAATAAAGAAAAGGAAAAAAAAAAAAGCAAGGCCAGTCCAGGTAAATCAAGGATTAAATACAAAAAGATAAGAAATTCCGAACGAAACGCAGCTGTCAAAAATTGACGCCTGTCAAAAGTCAATAATATTAAGGTTATGTTTATAAATTTTGAAAGCCGGGTATAATATAAAAAGTTATGGAAACAAGTAAACAAACTAATTTTAACATTGAAATACAGAATAAACAATAACAGTTAACGATAATAACACCTAATTGTAAATAAAGTTAATAGTGCGCAAAAATGTGATGTTACCTGGACTGCACCAACAACACAACCTATTTTTTAGCAGTCACAGCTCGCTTGGTCCTGGACACAGCTACAGCCTTCTTGGGAGGACTCAGCTTGGGCGTGGCTTCCACATTAATCTGGCGAAGCAGAGTAAGGGACGTCACGCGATGCCGAATGCCATTGTTAATGACGTAAACGACTCCCTCCCGCGTCCAAGAGTTGTTGACGCCAAACTTCTCCCGTGCGGCCATGAAGATGTCATGCCTGGTCCTAGTCAGGAACTCAGAAAGAGTTATACTGGTCCCTTTAAGTTTTGTCTTGCTGAACCAAATCTTGTCTCTAACTGCAGTATCTTGAAGCTTGACTAGAATAGGTCTAGGTTTCGATGACGACGAGGGCCGACCCATCCTGTGGCAGCGCTGGATGTCACCAACACTGAAATCAGCGATGCACATGTGTTTCTTGACCACATCGACAATCACCTGTGCAGAATTCTCATCGGCCAACTCAGTAACACCGTGAAGTAAGAGAATCTTCCGACGCCTCTGCATCTCCATGGTGTCAACAGTCTGTGCCAGGGCCTCGATTTGCTGCTGCAGCAGACCAAGAGCCTGGGTGATGAAGCTTCTGAATGCAGCAAACTCAGCCGCCACGTCAGATGATCCTGAAGCACCAACTGGAGACTTCTGAAGATTGGCTTCAAAAGCAGACATCCTTGTGTGGAAATCACTCTTCATATCTTCCAGCGTTGCTCTTAATGCAGATTCCATAGTGCCACAAGTGATAAGCAGTGCTGTAGTGTAGTGAGCAAAGTGATGTGAAGAAAGGAAATTATTGAAAATACCGGCAGGTAGACAGTTTAACTATTGATATTCAACATAAATTGTTGAAAAATAGCTATAAAAACTATTTATAAATATAATTATTTGTAGAGCAAAATTTGTGTTACTACTTCTTACGACTACCCACGCAGAAAAAAAAAAAAAAAAAAAAAAAAAAAAAAAAAAATACTCGACTATAAATAATAGATATAAATGTTAATGAAATTAAACAAGAAAATGCTGCGACGTGTAATATCAAAATGTTCTTGGAAATATTTCAAGATGCTCTAAACTACTTTCTGTGATCTAAGCAGTTGATGTACCATCCCCGTTGAAAAAAAAATCACATGATGACACTTCAATCCAAAACACTCGTTCAAATTTTGCCTCAAACGAGAATTTGCCTTTGAATAAAATAATAATCAAAATAACCCTGTATAACTTTCCCTCAATACATCGAGAAAAAACAAATTAGTAAAAGTTCCATGACACGCGATGTCGGGAAAGCCAGTTCTTAGTTGGCGCCAAACTTGCGAGCGACGCTAGTTCCAAACTTAGATAGCAAACTTAGGTCGCTTTAATGAGTCTCTTAGATTTTACTCAACTTTATTGGAGCTCTGATATTATAAAGGCGTAGTGTGATATTAACATTATGAATAACGTTAATAAGCACTCTAAGGTCCCGACTTTTACTGAAGTTTGTCAATGTAATGTCAAATTAATTACATTTTCATTATGGTATATTTTAACTTAATGTTATCAGAAATAGGGTACATTTAAAAAAAATACTTATTAGTGACGGTGTTCAGTAGAGGTGGGTATAGATCATAAATTGATCGCGTTATTTTTTTCCTTACTAGTGCAACAGTTATTTTTTTAACCACAGGAAGTTTGCTGTTGAAAATAGGCTCTTGTTAAGAAAATCCACAGCAAGTCGCTTGGTACTAATTTTGTTTTAGCATAAATTATTTGTAAAATGACTGATTAATTTCACAATCAAAATTACGATACTTATTCTCGCGAAATTCTTAATTGCATTGCATCTAAAGTCACATAATCTAAAACCTGGCTTCGTTTTCGGCCGCAGTCTGGATATATCCGGAATTTGGTCGTTGGTGAATACCAACTAAAATTAGTATTCTTATGGTGATCTTAGAATTAATATCAATGAGTTATTTACATATAATAAAAATAAATATACATTTTTCAAGTTTACTCCTGCATGAACTCTTTTCGAAAACGGCTAAGCTGATCACAATGATTTACTTACTTTTATAAATGGAACATCTTACGCTGATAGACAGATAGAGGGCTAAAAAATCTCTAAAAGTATTTTAAAGTTCTGTGAGCCAACTAAGCATCGTATAAGTATACAATTATTTTAATAAGAGATTGACCGCAACTACTAAATATACTTTTAGTTTTGTTTTTTTTTTTTTTTTTTTTTTTATGGACGGCGAGACAAGCATACTCCACCTGATAGTAAGTGATATGAGCGCTCGTGGACAGCAGCAAAACCAAACAATACCATGAATTAAAAAGTAATGTTTGGTATTCCACTGCGCTCGCCATCCTGAGACATAAGATGTTAAGTCTCAATATGTCCAGTAGTTACTCTGGCTACAATGTCTTTCAAACCGAACCACAACAGCGCATTCACACTGGTATTTGGCAGAGGAAATAGACATTGCGGCGGTACCTACCCAGGCGGCCTCTGACATATGAGAAAACTACCACCAGTAAATTTACATAGCCTTTTTTTTATATTGTTTAAGAGATAGTCCTTTAAATGGGCCACCTTATATGATAATTCTCATTTTGTATTCGTTTTTGGTATTCCAAGTAACAGGCTTTGCCTAGTTTGGATACCTCTGGTAATACTAGTTGTTTCATGTCATGTTACTTAAATAAAGATTTTATTATTTATTATTATTATTATTTAGTAAATCTGATGTGATTAGTCAAACTTTGCCAACTGCTTCTCAAATACCTTAGAGAATAATTCTAGTTCTTGTGCATAATTCAAGTAAACATCGCTATTGTTAATCTATTGTTTGGCTATGCTAAAGCCGGCAACTAAATTTCTCTTGAGTTTCCTAGAATATAATTGATTGTGTGAAGCTCTCTGTAGGATTTAAACATAACGGAGCAGTTTATGTGTAATACGGTTTGAATATCTCGTAGCCAGGTAAGAAGTTGATTAATTGTTGTAAAGGAAGTATAGTTAAGAAACCTAATACGGTTTAGAAGATTTTTCAAGATTTATAAATTTTATCAACACGTAATAGACGAGGAAGGTATTTTTTTCATTGTGAAGAAACCTTCTCCTTTAGATAGTGTAATTTAGAGAAAATCTTAAAGGAAGCAATAAACTTCATATGGCTGAAGACGATAATTACATTCTTATTTGATTTGTTCTTTCAAATATTTTAATTTTAAGAACTATTTATAAATCTTACTTACTCATATCTCTCTCCTAATTTGTTTACATCTTCGAACATCTAAAATCGCGTAAAAAATTTAACAAGGAAATTCCCGACCATGATATTGAGTTTATGACTTCACAGTTCACAGCGCATGCCCACTACTTTCAATGAGGCGAGAATGCCAACAAAATATATTTCCCTATTTAACCTCTGCTTAAGTTGATACAAGCAGTAAAAAACGGACTATACGCGGCATGAGGAACAAAGTACGGCAACTTATGAGACGGATAATTTCTATGATGACCTTTAGATCTCTTCTGACTTCTCTTTAGTATTTTATAAAATTATTTCAAATGTATTTCATTAAACAATGAGTGTTTCGTAAAGTGTGGTCACTGTTTACAACACTGTTATTAAAACGCAAAAAAATTCTACACTCCTATAAAACTAGCTCTGTGTATAATAATATATTATGTATAATTCACGACAGATCGAGATGGCAATCGGGGTATGAGGTCACGCCCGTAGAAATTTACTATAGAAATTCTTACATATCGCTATGGTATGCAGGTTTCTTCACGATGTTTTCCTTCACCGTTATGTCTGTGATTGACTATCAGTATACACATGACTCCTTTGACTTACAATCATCAAATACAATAATCTTTATGAAAAAAGATGTTACTAACTCACCAACTACATTGAGTTGAAACGCCAAAGACATCTTGGGTTCAGTGTTCACTTGGCACTCGTAGATGCCTGCGTCTCGCTCCTGAGGGAACTTGATCTGCAGCGTCCAGTTTTCTGATTTCTCTGGCCTTATGACCTGGTGGAGGAACAGTATTTTTTTAGTTTATGTTTATATTTGAGATATATATTAGTTATACATATACCTCACATATAAGAACATATGATACATAGATTATTTTGATAGTATTATTATTCCTTAATAGATTTGATTAGACGATGGCTTTAATTTTAGTATAATGTAGGACTTTTTTGTAACGAAAATTAATGAAATGGATTTTTTTAAAGCTTAGCTAGTAATAGACCATAATATTACCATTTATCTAATGACGGACATTAAATTTTTTGAACAAATATTATTTGTCTTGGTTTCAATATAATAATGTAAAGCACATTTGAGTGCCCTGATATCTTATTGAATTATTTTCTCTAAAGAATGCAGAAAAGCAGATAGTTGGTATCAAAAATAAAAAATATGTTTTTCTGTGATATACAATTACATCAAGATATGTGGCAAATTAAAGTTCATAACTACCTAATATTGAATCATCTAATTTGCAAATACTTTAATTAGTAATTAATCCTTAATTTGTAACAACTGGTTTGTTCTTACCTGAAACCTTTGATCTGATGTGTATGTTAGTATACCAGCTGTTAAGATGTGAAGATCTCTCTTTCTTATCCATGATACCTGAAAATAAAACATAAACATTGAATTTACCATTTCATTAAACCATACCATTTCCTTCATAATATGAACTTCAAGTCGCAGTAGAGTAACGAATCTGTTCATTTAAGTTATTAAAATTACAATATTATAATTGCTAGTCTACGTGGCGCGGTTAATTAAGTCACAGGAAGTGGAATAAGACGCCGCAGATCGATACCTGCAACGAGACAAATGTTTGTGGGTTCCACAAGTATGGTTTTTGTGTCGGGGATTCTGACAAGAAAATAGCTCTTTTTTATTGCAATAAATGGTAAGATAAACATGCCATTCACCTGATGATTAGCGATATGACAGCTCATGGACAGAAGAAAAATCAAACAAAATCTTGAATTATAAAGCAATGCTTGGTATTCCACTCCGCTCGCCATCCTAAGTCATAATATGCTAAGTCTCAATATGTCCAGTAGTTACTCTGGCAACAATGTCCTTAATATCGAAACATCGTGTTATTGTGTGTATTTAAACTGCTGTTTGGCGGTACAGATAGACATTGCGGTGGTACCTACTCAGATGACTTCTCATATACAAGAGACCTACCACCAATAAAAATGTCTTTCTTAGGTCTGATACCCACGACACAGGAGTTATACCTTAGTGTAATTTGAGGACTATGTATTACATTGTTGTATGTACATGTTCATGTATTTAGTATACGTTTTCATCCACTATTACATAATTAAATGTTTACCAACAAACTGGTTGGATGTTTTAAAATATCAATACGCCGGCCAAGACATGAGCCTTTTCATAAAATATTGAAGCAAGACTTGGTACAGCCCTGGGGAACATAAAAGCTATCACAAATTTCCAAGAATACATATCACGATTTACAATATTCTTATATTTTAATACAAAGTTGTACGTGTTAATACGATGCCTTTGTTGGGCAGTGGTGCGAAGACTAAGTAACGAGAATACGTGTTTTTGTATGAAACAATTTTTGTACATTTTCTTATGATGAGAAATTCCCTTGCTTATTTTTTGAAGTCTGGTACGTCAACAACATTGGATTATACGAACATGATAAATGTGCATTATAATCAAAATAGTGTATCCATCTTCGATAGAAATATCATTTTTCACCAGTTCATACAATTATGCTGGTAAACACTGGCCCGAAGAGAGGCATTATTCTGTGAGACATAATATCGGGTTTTCCGTCAATGCATATATGCATGTGCCAAACAGCAGTGTAAACGCACTGTTGTGGTCCAGTTTGAAGGAAGTTGTAGCCAGAGTAACTACTGGATATATTGAGACTTAACCTCTAATGTCTCAGGATGGTGAACGCAATGGAATGCCAAGCATTGCTACTGTCCATGGGCAGTCGTATCGCTTACCATTAGGGGACCGGCTAGCTTATCTCGCCATTGAAAGCAAACAAAAAATGCATGCGGTTATCGCTATAAGGGTAAGGATTATTATCATTAAATCAGTGCTGCTTCCAATGACACGAGAGATATCTTATCAGTTATGGTGTTTACACTATTAAATTAAGCTCACAACAAAACCCAATACCAAGTTTTTCAAATCCATAGGATTATATTTCTAAAAACCGAACTTTCGATTCGGTATCACGTAAGTGCCCGACTAACAAAGATTCAATCTTGAAATTGAAAATGTTCCAGCGTATAAAACCCGAACAATAGTAAGTTAATATTGACCTGATTCGCGAAGATCTGGCATATTGAACCGCAGATAAAACAGACCTATTCCGAATTGCGATCGAGCAAAAATAACTAATGATCAATACAGAAAGTTGGTCACACTAACTAGGCCGAGAGGTAACCAGACGGGGAAATGAAGTTGTCAGGGAATAGGAAAATGTTTAATACAATTTCAATAACTGGAATGTCAGAGTTTTCAAGGGTGTTGAGATATTTATAGTGAGCTTGAAAGGCGGAATTAAATTTAGAGTTCTAGAATCGATTCGAATGAAATTTATTTTATTTTAATATTCTATACCAAAACTAAACAAAATATTTATAATTGTTTTGGTTAAATATCATCATAGACCAACTGAGTCAAGGAAGTAAGATCTTTGTAAGCGAGAAGAAAAGTCATAAAAACAGATTTTTTTTGAGTGAAGTCTTCAAATTGAGTACTCAATCTCTTTCTTTCTCTCATCAGCCGCACAAAGTCCACTACATAACCCTCACACATGTATTTTCATATCGACCTGTTGGAAGCAACCTGCATCCAGCAACTTCGTGCAAATTAACTAAGTCCGTACGACACCCACCGGGCGTCGGACCTTTCAACTAAATTCTGAATTTATTATCATATAATTAATGCTAAATTCAAAATACTTATTGAGAAAAGACGATCGTCTTCTGCGAATCGACTTAATTAAGACTGGCTTATTTTACGCTGCGGCGGATTGTAGGAAGGAGGGAAAACTTGAGCGGGAAAATTGTTCCACAACTTATGCAGCAAATGTACTAGTTGGGTAACCTTTTAATTCGAGCCAATATGTCGTTGACCAAATTGAGTTCGCTTTACCTGCTTTCATAAAAATAGTATTTCAGAGCACCTAAATTCTCATATGAAGACATTTAAGGCCCTGACCGAGTGGCATTTAGAATAATGAATTAAACTGGGTCGTCCAAGCGAGATGGGCAGACGGCATTGTGTTTATGACCTTGTATTCGCAAGAACGTGGGGACTGACTTAAGAAAAAACAGGTTTTAACAATTTGGATATGATCTTGAGCTGAAATTTTACTGGAATATGAAACAATGCATCTGAGTATCCAAACGTAATTATGACAAACTGGAGCGTGCCACATCATTTCCTTTTTCTTCCAAATGGTAGACTATGCACAGTTAGTTTGATGGTACATTACTTACAAAATCTCTTACCACCTAAGATAATCTTGGCCTCCTTCATAGGATAGGAAGGTAGAGATACGTGTCTGCTCAGATATTCTTAGGAAATTTTTACTTCGTCTAGATTAAGCGCTCTGGTTGTCATCGCTCTTGCCATCTTTATATTAGCATTCATTAAACCAGGGCAAAATATTATTTTTTACGATAACGCCAGTCTTGACGTCTCTGGAAAGTCATAAAATCCTTAAAATAGAAGGATCCTAGAATGATGGAGAAAAATTATAAGTGTCCGATGTTTCTGCTTTTTTAATATAAAAAAATTGTCTTAATCTTGAGCATCTCATCAACTTACGTATGGATACTGGATATTTGGTACACCCCTTATGTAAAATTCTTTACTGCGAGAAATATCGATTAATGCGGATATACGCAAATCTAGGTCCCAGACAACCTTCAATTGATCATAAATGGGCACTAGGGACCCTAGACTAACGACCTAACACTAGAACGCGCTAGAGGGTACTTCAGACCAGGGTTGATTTATTGCGAATTACGTTTTAATCCTCTACATTTTGAATGAGTTGAGTCGAAATAGATTTATTTGTAATTGACTAAAATTATTTTGCTATATTGCAATTCAATAATAAAGTGATGATTCGTCTCAATAATAATAATGAATAAATACATCCAACTGTCACAAACATAGCTCTGATTCTACATTTTATATAGTATAATATTATATCTTGTCTTGTGGGTATTAGACAGTACGTGAAATTTTCCGCCTTACACACATATTCAAAGGCAAATGTTTGTGAATCAGAATAACATTTGAGTATGAAAGAGAATATCGTGGCATTTCGCATTAACGCCTCTATCTAAACAAATCAAGAACAATAAAAAAGACTTTCCAGTTTTCAATTACTCAACTACGCGTAGTCTTCAGTCAAGGTAAAGTAATAAAATACCAAAAAAATGCTTAAGTCCCATTGCAAAACATGTATATTTTCAACACAACCACTTGTATCGAATAATGCAATGGTCATAATGTCTCAACCGCTAAACTTACCCCTAAAGTACTTTTTAAAAGCTAAAATATTTTTCCATCCGTAAATCCGTAATCCGTAAAACGCAAAATTAACCCTAAAATGCACAATCTCACGACCTATAAAAAGTAACAGTTAACCCTAAAATGCAAAAACTCACCTCCTGTAAAAACAGAAGTTGACCCTAAAATGCAAAAACTCACCGCCTTATCGCCGAGCTGTTCAACCCTGCAGTGCAGGAAGGCGGTCTGTCCAACCACCGTGGTCACGTTTCGTGGCACGTTGTACTCGAAGTATGGGAACGAGCCGACGCTATCTTCACCGTAGTGCGCCGTGCCTGGAACAATGGATTTGGTTGCATTGAAGGGTTAAGTTTATTTGAGGGTTCTATTGTTAATTGCGTTGGTATTGTGATGTCTTGTTTCCGTTATTTTATAAAATCGGTAATAGTTACATAATTGTTGCAAGAGTGTATTGTATCAACAGATATATGTCCCACTGTAGGGCACGAGCCTCCTTTACAATCAAAAGTACCATTGAGAGGGGTTAGGCCAAATAGTCGACTACGCAGAGAGCTGTAGCATTATAAAATTATGAGAGGACAATACGAATCTGTTGGTATAAGAGTGAATTCCTACTTAATAGTAAAATAATTCAAAAAGCTTGCACATTCCTGCTTAATATTTTTTAGTAGCGGACAACGAGAACATTGACTCTTGTAGTAATGACTCTCCGTCTACAATGAATTAATAAACATTTTTCATTCCATACATACATACTTAAACATCACGCGTATCCCATAGGGATAGGTAGAGACTCTGGATATCAATTTTTTTTCTCTCTTATTTGTTCTCGATGCAATTTTCACTAAATATTTTGCATTTGCGCAGTTGTTCAATTTTACATATTTTTTTAAACAAACCAATTGCGGCGAAATTTTAGTCACATATTAAGTGGGTGTTCGTGACCAGGTCACATATCTTTGACTTTACGAAGTTTCTTGTATTCTTAGTTTAAGTTGAACTTCGGCCCGAAAGTTCTGAACAAGAATTTCTAAGATATGAACTTCACGAAACCACACCGGCCAGGTTGGCTGAGGTTTAAGTCTTATGAATAATGGAAACCTAAAATAAATCCTATGAGTAG
Organism: Hyles euphorbiae; assembly: GCA_023078785.2. Classification (NCBI taxonomy): domain Eukaryota; kingdom Metazoa; phylum Arthropoda; class Insecta; order Lepidoptera; family Sphingidae; genus Hyles; species Hyles euphorbiae. Next base: position 5,534,479 of record CM041056.1, on the reverse strand, counting down.
ATCTAAATAATTTTGTTGAGGTACAACTGGTGGTCAGTCTGCTCTATGTGTGAAGCTCCCTGGGTAGGTACCACCGCACTGTCTATTTCTCCCACCAAACAGCATGTTAATTGACTGTTGTTTTTCGGTTCGAAGGACATTGTAGCTAGTTATTCTAGCTACAGGATATATTGAGATTAAACATCTTATGTCTCAGGATAGCGAGCCCATTCAAGACTTTGTTTGGTTTTGCTATTATTCATGAGCGATTGTATCACTTACCATTATATACTCGTATATTATATACAAAAATTTATAGTCGCTACCATCTCAAACAAAGTCTTTCGTATCGACGCAGTATCTCATTCAAATTCAGGTCGATAGTTGAACAGCGTATCCAGACTTAATGTATGCTGGAGCCCGCTTAAGAGTTTAATATAAATAGAAACATGCATTTATTCATTGGCGTGAGGAAAGGGGAGAGAGGGGAGCTAGTGACCGTCCTAGATTTATGCACAATAAGTCTTTGTGTGGTTGAAATTAGATTTCTTTCAAGATCTTGATAGGTTGGAAGACGGATAGAATAGACGGATTAAAATAGAAATTGAAGTCATAAAAACGAGAAATTTAAATCATTATAGAATTTCATCGCAATATTCAGCTACAGAATTTCTAGTGTTGAAAATTGAATTGCCTTTAAGATTATTTTGGGGAGGACAGGGTATTTCTCATTCTTGTCACGTTTACACAAAGTAAGTACTTTCAGATGACATAGTAATCTATAATCTACCCACAAATTTGAGAACTAGAAAAAAAAAACAGAAAAAGAAACCATTTGTCATACATTAATTCATAATTACACGTTGCCGGAAGAATACAACTGATCGCGTGCTTCCTCGAAATATTGCTCGAGCGTTATCTTAGAAGCGCCCTCTACCGAGCAATTTCATATAAAAAAAATACGAGATTTCTAGACACGTTTAACCTCATCTCGCCTGAATAAAATAAAACTCCCAAGAATAAAATATGTCACATAATAACTCATTAAAGGGATCCGTGAGGATTCCGTTTGACTCAAAGCTACAAATGGAATGTAGAATGACACAATTAGCGCAAACAAAGGTGTGTTGATTAAGAAATTATTCGCGAACATCTGAGCTGGCGCAGGTGCGTTTTATTCGGTGGGATGTTTCGACCCTTTTCACTATATTGTTTGCAGACGGTGCTATGTAGTAGTTTAGGGTTATTTGCTTTCCGTCGATAAAATACTAGGACTGACGTAATGATTTGTCTGATTAAACATATCTATAAAATCTAGTTGGAAAGACAGTATAGGCATGAATCGTATAGATGTTTAAAATATGTGGCCTTATTGGTCTAATAGTAATATGTGTGGGTTATAAATTTGCGAGGTCTTAGATTCAAATCCCAGATGGATTTTTTGACTATTTGTGAGTTTTTGGTTTAACCTTATGCAGCTTTTATGCCAATCAAACTAGTTATAGTAACAATAGCTGAACCAGGAGCGCAAAATCATTGCATGGTGATTTTGATGGGTTTACTGCCATTTTACGTAGTGTCTATTCAAGCTCTAAATATATAATACTACCAGATATTGTATAAAATATTCTTTTAGTTTTACTGCCTTTATTCTTACCCTTAAAATAAATATAAATTTTTAACTAATGAGTACTTCAAAGTTTATAATCTAAAGTAGCTGAACTATAAAACGTGTTCAATGAGTTAAAAGTTATTAAGTGTCTTTATTCTTTGAAGCCTATTGTGAATTAATTATTCAGAAGTTTTAAATAGCGAAGTAAAATTAGAAAGCACTATATGAGTTGAGAGCTCAAACAAAGGATTATTGTGTCGAAGAATACTAATGTAATATATCGTGTAGTAATTTTTTTTTATAAAGTGGTAGACTCACACTACTGATGCCAATGACTGTTTGACAGCCTCCGAGGTACAGTTGATTAGATGCTGGATTTGGAGCGAGAGGTGGCGGGTTCAATCCCTACACTGAGACAAATATTTCTGAGGCTCACAATCATTTGACTCTGTTGTGGGTATTTGTGAGACCGAAAAGTCTCTTGTAGTTCCTGTTACTCACGACACAAGACTCGATCTTAGTGTGGGCTTAGGGTTGTGTGTGTGACTGTTAGGTTTGATTTATTGAAGTATTGTGCCTGTAATACACTTAATCGATTCTTTAATAATAAAATTATAAACATGAGTCAAGAAATAGGTCGATCCCACGGAGAGGCAAAATACTGTCTCATAAAAAATTAAGCGAACTAGACATAATATTATAATACGTTAAAGGAATTATACAAGAAATATAAACAGGACTCTTAAATAAATTAGAAATATTTTATACGAGCATTACACGACATTCCAATATTACTTGACAAGTTAGCTTAAAGGACAAATTAGAAATCCCAAAGAGAAATTTACCTTTTTAATCTCCAAAGCAGACGAATTTAAGAACATGTTATACGGAGACTACTTTAATAATTAGCGCATATCCAATAACTGTTTTAAATGTTTCAGCGTGAGCCAACCCTTTACAGACCTACCACGAACATTTAGCCAAATTGCCAGACTTAAATCGCGCGGTTCACATCTCATTTACCCTGTTTTTACTATTTGGGTTTTTTCAGTTTCAACCAAAGTATTTTATGACTTAACAAGATTAATTTTGAGCTGAATTTCCTTTGTCGACAATGCCAGGTGTAATGGGAGTAATGTCGAGGTGGCCGTGGTCTGGTTACACGGCAAATGTTATTGTGCCAGCTATTTAATTAAAGTAATACAGTTTTCGGACGTTTTCTACCGGACGGGTTATAAAAATTAATGTTAGGGACCCAATTATAACGTGTTATTTAAAGTAAATAGGCTGGTTTACAATGAACGTTGAGGTTCTGAATGGGTTTTGTATCCCTTACCTATTTTATCTTAAAAGCATTACGGTATTTTAAAATATAAAGACTAGCAACATTACTTATTATTTAAAATCCTGGTATATTTAAAATGATGTAAGTATAAACGTATATTTTAGTACTAATGTAGATACGTTGCAGCCACATTTAAGAAAATTTTACTGGTTGTAGGTCTCTCATATGTGAGAGGCTGCCTGTGTAGGTACCACAGCAATATCTATTTCTCCCGCCAAACAGTAGTATAAATTCACTTACGTGTTCCGGTTTGAGAGACATTGTAGCCAGAGTAACTACTGGACATATTGAGACTTAACATTGTGTCTGAGGTTGACGAGCGCGGTGGTATGTTATGAATTGCTTTTGTAAAATGGTTTTGTTACTGTTCATGAGTGGTCATCGCGCTTACAATCAGGCAAAGGACAGGATCGTCTGGCCATTCATTGATTAAAAAAAAACACTAAATATATTTTCCATACGATTAAGTATTTACTGGTGAATAACACAATAATAATATTGCTTTAAAATATAAGAAGATAACATTAGCAATGAAGACAAATACATAAAATCGTATATAAATTGACTGCGGTACAACTAAGCGTCATTCACAGGGGTCAAGTTGAGCCTTCAGATCTCCTTAATCAATTTCAATCAAAGTTACTCTATCATCGGGTTTGACGGATTTAATTGACTTAGCATAATTTATGAACAAACAAAGCTATAAACACTTCATTAAGCTTGTATTATAATAAATACAATTAAGCGATTGAGCGATAACTTAGTAGATTGAGAAGCGGATTCCGATCCAGACAACCTACTATTGACTTTTGTGTTACAGTTGAAGATAAAGAAAAAAATCGAGACGAAGGTTTAATCATTTATTTAAGTCTTTATCGTACACATAAAAATATAAAATACAGAAATAAAAAGACAAAGTACAAATGGCGGTCTTATAGGTTAAAGCAATGTGTAATAGAAAATAATAAGATGAATTTAAAAGAAGGAGAAAGAGAGAGGGCTCGGTAGGGGAAGAGGAAGGTGGTAAAAGTTGAATAACATGTTGCTGTTGTCCTCCACGACATATCCGTCGATGGCGACACCTGGCTATACTCTGGAGTGCGCTCGAATCAGTATCAACCCATATTATGCGTACTATACTGCAAGGTACAGGTCTCCTCTACAATGGAGAATACGATTCAGAGGGGTCAAGCCATATAGTCCACCACGCTGGCTTAGCCTTTTGGCGGACTTTATAATTAGAAATTTTGGCGGACTTTACATACCATAGAAATTCTTACAAATCACGATGGTATGCTGGTTTCATCACGATGTTTTCCTTCACCGTTATAGTGCGTGGTGATTGATAATTATCAATAGACTCACAATTCCGAAAAGTCAAAGTTGTAACTTGGGATTTGAAGCCGTGACCACAGTAAACCAACAAGTTTAATGCAGCCGCGTCTGGTCAGGTACCATCATGCTACCACGCACCTATAAATACTTAAAAAAACTTTTGTAGTTAAGTTCGCCAACCCAATGGACTGTGGCGTCAGCCCTCTAATTCAAAATCAGTTATTCATATTTGTTTTTTCTTTTTGTTACAGCTAACAAGGTAAGTGAGTTGGAGTACAACGTGCCAACAGCTCATCTTAAGGGTAAGTGAAATAAATATTTTTTATACAATTTATTTGTAATTTGTTTTCAGAACGGAGATAGCTTTGTCCTTCTACGTATTTTCGAATATGTACTGCTGTGTAAATTACCTAGCCCATTCCGGTTAGAATAATGAGATGTATCTACTATTTGCTTACAATCAAAAACACATTCCATCTATGGTAAACCATAAATAATGACAGCACTAAAATCCAGTTATAATTAAGCACACTAACGAAGTATCAATTAAACCTAATTGCACGTTGTAATAGAAATGTATGGAGTTAGCTTTTCCAACGTTTGCTGTTCTGATTATACCTGAAGTTCTGTTTTAGCTTAATTGGAAAAGTGACATAGTGGCACACGGTTTGTCACAGTATGTGTGATTTATTTCAGAAACATTTTTAGTATAAGTTCAGAGGTTGTTATATTATGGAAGGAAAATTATTACAACCTGTGACAAAATTATCCCCTGTTCATAATAAGAAACTTAATTTACTTCTATGTTACAGTGTCAATGACAATATTGTCCGTGAAATATTTTTTTTATAATAAAGGTAAGCAGACGAATCTATGAAATCCTGTACAAAGATTACAAAGCGATGTCCCCAAAACTTATGATGCTGATATGTGGACCTAAAGACCAACCAAATTTAAATTAGGGAAACCGCATAATCATATACTAGATATAATTTATTTGCTAAGTCAATAATCCAATAGAGATCCGTCTAAAAATATATTTATGATGAGATATTTAAAATATCTGAATAGTAGTACCTCTAGAAAACTTGAACGTTGCCAACTTTTGATTGTGAACAGCGGGGGGTGAATATTAAAATACAAATCTTAATGAACGGTATCCAAAGCGGTTACCTCGATCTTATGCGAGTGCCAACCAGGTCGGACAAATAAACATTTATATAAACTATACTGTAAATCCATAACTGGCCAATGGCGAGCACGGGTTTCTACGATCGACAACACAAAATTATTAATACTTTATAAGCCGGATTTTTTAACAACAAAATTGTTAAGACTTTATAAGCCGGAATTTTTCAAATGCGCCTTTCCACGCGTACCGATTTCCACATTGGCTGCTAAAGTGATAAGAATGGTTTGACCAGTTTACCACGCCGAGGTTTTGTGAATTGATAGCTATCAATTCACTCACAACTCCGAATAGCCAGAAGTTTGCCCAAACCAGAACAGAAACCCAGGGTTTCAAACTTACGTATAGTGACACTAGCATGTGACATTTATATTTCAACCTATTTATACCTAGTTTTGGCCAGGACCACATAATTGTTTTGACTGACGATTAATGACGAGACGAGCTTGCCTTTCGCCTGATGGCATGCGATACGACTGCTCATTAACAATAGAACCAAACAACACCTTGAATTACAAAGCAATGCTTGGCATTTCACTGCACTCACCATCCTAAGACATAAGATGCTGACTCAATATGTCCAGTAGTTACACTTGCTACAATGTCCTTCAATCTGAAATACGAATGTGCATTTACACTTCTGTTTGGTGGTGGAAATAGACATTCCGGTTGTACCTACGCTGGCAGTCTCTTACATATGAGAGCTACCACCAATGTACTTGATGTCATCCCGCCAGTAATCATAATATTTAGATTATCCTAGTTAGCATGTCTCTTCTAGAGGATACAAGCGCTAAAACATCTTCTAAAAACGAATTTGTTAATTAACAAGGCCACTATCAATTACGTTCGATCGATATCCCCAATAGCTGAGATACTTCATATCAGACAACATTTACCAATGGCTCTCCATAACTCGCTGTTCCCGATAGCCGAAACTGTTCAACTTAGACATGTTAGTGAAATTGGCTGGCATGAAGTACTTGTTACTCGTAGACAAAAGTTCGCTTCGTGAACTAAAATTGAGATTTGGAGAGTTACGGTGGTAAGTGCTGTCGTGTTTAGACCAAAATATTGACTGCATAATGATTTCTTAGATTTACGTGAATATTATACATTTAAATAAAACTACTATTTACTGATTTTATAGCGGATTTGGTTTCATTTTTCCATTTTTTGTCTTCGCAACGTTTCGATTGCTTTACAACTTTCATGGGTACGGACGGACTGAGATATTAGTCATCTGCTCTATAAATGTAACAATTTAACTATCATTATTTTAGAATTTTTAAAATAAAAATTTTAGTTTTAAACAATCCAAGATAAAATCCTTGATTAATAGTTTATTCCTATTTTATGACTTAATACCGTCATAAACTTTACATTTATAGGAGGTCCGTGGTAACTCCCTCGCATAGATTAGTATTATGTACAAAGATAAAGCGCAACTCTACTTTTATTATTTTTTGACGCGATTGATCACCATCAGAGGGCGCGCTAGGCAAACGCGCGAATTCTCAAATTTATTATGTTTAATTTTAACCAATATCAACTTGACACATTGAACATACAAAAAATAATATTTCTTGGTTTACTACTGGACATATTGAGACTTAACATCTTATGTCTCAGGATGGCGAGCACAGTGTAAGGTGTTGTTTGGTTTTGCTACTATTCATAAGCGGTCGCATCACTTACCATCGGGCACCTCGCCATACAAAAAAAAAATAAAAAAATAATTTAATTAAAAATTAAAAGACCGACTTCAATGTGCACTGCAAAGTAATAAATAATATGTATTTCATTGTACTAGTACACATTGATTAATTTTCTTATTGACTAGACTAGCCAACAAATCTTAAATACGTAATATTTTGAAGGCGGGTCGCCAAGTGCCAAACGAGAACAAATTTAAGTAATGTAAAACAGTTGGATATTACCTACTTGTATCGTTGGCGCTCAGTTAGGTCCATATTTAAACTAGAAACAAATTAATTTAACATATTGATTCTACGTGTACATTTGTTGAAATTTTAATAGAATTAATGTATGGTCTAATTTTAATGTATTGCATACGATCAAAGATACAGTGGTCAAGGGTTGCAACTCAATTGACTTTTGGAGTCACTTGCATATTTATATACAATTACTTTAACAGTGATAGGAATCATAGTGAGGAAAGTATAAGAAAGGGTTAAGTTTGTATCTTTCCCTTGATTGTAGATAAGTCCGATGCTCAACAATGTTGATTAAGAGCTGATATATTAAGGTCGGGCGATTTTTCTAGTAGTTATCAGGACAGGGACTGGAATTTGCACCCGATATGACTATAGACTCTCGCCCCCAATCACATCGAGGCACAAAACACACAAGGCGTAACGTGGGTGTCCTGGTTGATACCAGGAGAATCTCTGCATACCCCTTCTGGGAAAATGGCGTGAGTTTATATAGATTAAGATAAATTAATATTGCATGTTTTTCGCTAGGATGTTTTACACAAATTAAATTGAAGTGTAGCTCGTCGTATTCGTCACTTGGCGACCCGCCTTCAAAATATTACGTATTTAAGATTTGTTGGCTAGTCTAGTCAATAAGAAAATTAATCAATGTGTACTAGTACAATGAAATACATATTATTTATTACTTTGTAGTGCACATTGAAGTCGGTCTTTTAATTTTTAATTAAATTATTTTATTTATTACTTTTTAGTTTTCATAAGCATTGTAATGATGCCAAAGGTGATCATATAATTAAAACTGGAATCAATGTATATAAAAATGAACCATTGTGATCCTTTATAATTTCAAAAACGAAAATTAATATTTTATGATTTTTAAGGAAGCTACACTGTTATTTCGTTTTTATGATAAAGAAAATATTAAAATCGGCTCAACCTGCTAGAGATATTGAATACACTTATGCGTGGTAATCATTCGTTATCCCCCTTGTAGTGACGCACATAGCATGGTGCAATATAACACCAACGTTGCACATATGTATTCGACGATACATGCGGTGAGGCAGTCACTCCCCTCCCTCGTTCGTATATACTTGTATTGCGTTTCTGCAAAGTTTTGTGGAGGTCTGCTCTCCAGATATGTACCTATTCATCAGATCATCACCATATTTTATGTGACCAACATTATGTATAATTCGTTCCGAGGAAAAGTCATTTAAAATCAGTTATTTATTGTAGCAGATATTTAGTATTTATATTTTTATATATACCCCCCCCTCCCACGCCCCTTTCTACTTTCCCCTTTCCATCCCCCCCTTGTAGTAATAAACTTATACTGAACCTAATGTAAAATGAATTATTGCTGTACTGTTTAATTTTGAGGAGTTCTGCCCTTCAGGTCCAAAGATATTCATCAGGTCTCCACAATTTTTTTTTTGGTCTAACCTATCATATAATACTCTTTGACAAAAAAGTTATTTTTAAGTCGGTTAAGAACTGCCAGAGATATTGAGTATTAATAATTGTACATATTTTCTACCCCCTCACCCCCCCACCCCCACCCTTTTCCCATTTTCACCCACCCTATGTAATAATATACTTATACTTAATCTAACGCAAAAAGAATTAATGCTGGACCGTTTCATTTGGAGGAGTTCTGGTCGGCAGATCCTAAGATATTCATTAGGTCTTCACCAATTTTATATGAGACCAACCCTGTATGTCATGCTTTCCGACAAAAAAGAAATTTTTAAAATCAGTTCAGAATTGCCGGCGAAATCGCGTAACAAACATACAAAAAAAAAAAAAAATTCAGTCGAATTGATTACCTCCTCTTTTGAAGTCGGTCAAAAAAGGTCCTCATAAAAAGCACAAGTTCAGCTGAGGATTTCCTGTGGCTAAAGAGAAACAGAGAGAGATTTTGTTTCAATTTGTGTGTTAAATTACATATCGCGTCGACAAGTTCTGTGTATTTATTATCCAAGTAAGTCAGTTCCGCCAAATGTTACGGAAAACAGCGTCAAAAATTTCAACACAATGACACAAAAGGTTTCAATTCCAACGACTGGTGTTTACATACAGCAGCACGCACGTTTTTTATAGATTTACCAGCATTACAGGGGCTTTAATGTAATTAAGCATTCGTAATGCGATACCAGTCGTACATAGCATTGATATAAATACGAATGTAAATTTTATTCTGGTCTGTATTTGTGACATCGAAAAGTCTCTCGTAGTTCCTGATACCCACGACCAAAGACTCAATCTCAGTGTGGGGTCAGGACTATGTATGTTGCTAGGGTCCCAGCTCGGCCACAAATCCGTGTTTATACTGGGCTGGAAGGCCAGAGACACTGAAATATCCCTTTCGACCTCCCCCGGGGCACCGAAAGGGGAGCTTAATAGCTTTTCCTCTTGAAGAAAAAAAGTACTATGTATGTGACTGTTGGATGTTATTTATTTATTTATTCCATTATCATATTACTTGGGTAAATGATATCATATAATTCCCTATACATCTACAATTAGATCCAGGATTCCACTATCGAGATATTGCTTGTTAAGGTTAGGCCATAGTTCATACAAAAAAAAAAAAACTAATCAACATGCTGGCCTATCGTAGGATGGAGGGAGGACTTGACATTAGTATCAATTTACAAAATATCAAATAGCTACTTATTTTTAAATTATCTATTGTAGTTTTCTATAAACTAAAAAAAGTACACGCTGCAACAATTTTTTGTCCTGCTTGTGTAGAAAGTAGAATTATATGGAATAAGGGGTATTTCTTCTTCTATTCTTCTGCTCTTTACCAAGTTCTTTTTATTTATTTTTATTGCAATGATTGCCGAGACGAGCTTGGTGTTTGCCTGATGGTAAACGATACGACCTCTTATGGACAGTAACAAAACCAAACAGCACCATGAATTACAAAACAATGCTTGGTATTCCACTGCACTGGCCATTCTGAGACACATGATGTTAAGTCTTAACACGTTCAGTATTTACTCCGGCAACAATGTCTTTCAAACGGAAACATTAGGTCTGTTACATCCAGGTAGATTTTCATGAAGGGTTGTAATCATTTTCCATTAGCTAGGTATACATTTTTCTATGTATTATATATATACATATATATATATATTTAGCAGCCTATAATGTCTCACTGCTGAGTAGAGGCCAACTCTACAACCTAAAGTTCGATTGAAAAATAGTCTACAACATAACTAGTCTAGTGCAGGTTTTCAACCTTCAAATATCAAAGAGAATCTTATTTGGATAGTACTTAGGTTGCCGCACTTGCTTTTTCATTCACTTTCAGCACACGATTACTAATTATCAATAAAAAAATGGTTTTCTAGATAGAAAAAAAAACATTAATTCACCACACTGATAAAGAATCGTGATATAAGCACAAACACATTCAATTATACCATCCTATACCAAACAAATAAAAATGTATCAATGGCTACATGACCCAGATATTTGACAGATGAGGTTAGTACCATTTTGCAAGGAGGTCGTTATCCTAGTAACAAATGGCGGTAGAGGAAGGAGATTTCCCTAAAACGTTGTTCCGGCATGTTACAAATGAGGTGGTTTGTGATACAATCGCGCTGTTTTTGTACACCTTAGTGTCAGATTTCTTGTTTGCTTTTAGTTTTTTGAAGTTAGTGCGTGGGAGCCTGTTGGTGAATGGACCAGACGCGGCCAACGTATTCACGATGGTCACAGGTGCGAATCCCAGTGCACATTTCTGACTTTTCGGAGCCTTCGGAGAAGTTGGTGGAATATAGAAATTTTAGTCTATAGACAACCTCCCAGGTGCAGTTAGTTGGACGCCGTTTGTAAAACGTAAGTCCACGGGTTCGATCGCCGTACCGAGATAAATATTTTTGTAATCCAGGGGTATTTGTTTTGGGTCGGCATGTTTGTGAGACCGTAAAGTTTTCGGAGTTCCTGATACCCACGATACAAGTTTCGATCTTAGCGTAGGGTCAGGGCTATGTATGTAACTCGTATACTCATGGTACTCAATTAAGCCAATTAAATCTTAAAAACTCATGCACTGCAATACAGCTTCATAAAGTGCAGCAAAACAATACTCCATTACAGGAACAGTTCTATTCGGAGAAGCCAGGCTTTCAGATTCAACCTGTGTACGTACTTTTCTAAGCTAAGAGGCTTAGCTTAAAGCCGTTAGGTCAAGTGTTGGCGTCAGGCTTCCACGTTAAGCCTGTTACATTAATAATGATTCCAGAATGTCTTAAACCTACGCCGGCTTTGCCGTAGGATTGTGCAATTGCAACGCTAAGTGCTCTGTTGAGGTAAGATTTTGCGGAGATGAAGATGTATTGGTAGGTCTAGGAAATTACAGTCTAGGAAAAAGTTTAAGGATTAATTAGTTTTGATTTGATTAGGTAGACAATGTAGCTAAAATTTGTAACATAGTAAGCGCAATGCTAGCCAAATATATTATAAACGATATGATCACCTTCCGCCGGTAAAAATCATGACGAAATAGTCGAAATTAGGTATAAATATAATGAACCACTAAAATTGGAGATATTGTTAAAAGGAATAAACTGGCTTTAATTAAAATTCAATTTTCAATTATTAACATTAACAAAATAACTGGTCTTTATAAAAATGCAACCAATCAATTATTAAAACTTTACTTCTGTGGCTATCATTTCACTATTAGGGAAAGTTACACATTTATATTTAATTTATAATCACGTTTGACAACAACCTCTAGAAAAATATTAATTCAATCAATGTTAGAAAAAAAAGTTTATTTCTAATTTAGGAATAGAAGTGAAATATACTGTCGCTCTGACCAAAACAATTTAAAAACACCAAGATTAAAATGATAACAAAGACTCAGAAAACCGAGAAAAAATTACAAAATTCAATAAAATCTCATTTTATAATATACGGGCGGTAACTAAGCGAACGGGGGTAAACATTCTCTTTATGACATGAAAGGCTTCGAGATTTTGTTACGTATTCGCTGTTTAAAGACAAAATTGCATGTGATGCGATACTTTAGCTTTGAAACCCACACTGCGTAATGTAATACCGTCATGAACTACCATTAGAACAAATATACTCTAATTTTGTTGTAGAATTGAACATTTCTGAGTTCTACAATTGGATTTAAAAAGGTATGTGTGTTCTGAGTTTTGATATGTTATATAAAAACTGCGATGAGCTTAGCTTAGACCGGCATTTGTACTTTTTATTTATTATTTCTCTATAGTCGTTGAAGTTTGTGTAAAATAAAAATTTAAATAAATAAAACTGTCTTAATCTAGCAGTTATACTACGCTGTAATTTCAACTCTAAGCGTTATTATTATTATTGGATTCGAATCCAGGGTTGGATAAAGTGGTCGTAGGATTTGTATTTGAATCTACCTCGATGACTCATACAATTGCATATAGTTAGTATTCTATTATCTTTTAATAATTTAGGCCATATTAATCACCTTTGTAATCGATAGTCACATGATAATAAATATTGGGAATAGGTTGTATTTTTTTATTTCATGAAATGGCTAGACGACTATGTCTTATAGTAAAAAGTCATAACATAATATTGGTATGTATACCGCAGTCAAGCCTAAGTATACTGTATTAAGCCAACATTTTCGAGCTGATAAAATTATCTCCAAGTGTATGATTGTGTCAGATTTTTTCAATCCTAATCTATAAGTTACACTATTCAGCATAAAACAGAAAACTCAACACTGACTATAACATATGTACAATATTGAGGAAAGATATCTTGAATATATATAATCTGATACTGTCACGTCTAGAACAAAGTTTGTGCCAAAAATATCCACATCTGAAGTCTGGATGTATGAAAACGTGCGCAATAAAATCTCGCACAAAACTTCTGTCAGCAATAAATGTTTGGGAAAAAATTATAAATCACATTTCCGCGGACGTCAAATTTTATTAAAAGTTTTTCGGGCACGCGCCAACCCTAGCACAAGGTCGGAGGAAAATGGGCAAAATTACGTCACCAGCCAATCTTTTATAAATCACCAATTGCTGTACATACATAAAATCACACCTTTTTCCCAGAAGAGGTAGACAGAGGTGCAAAGATACACTTCGTCTTTGTATGTTCCGTCCTACGACGTGACAGGTGGCGAGCATATCACCGTATCGGACACAAATTCCTGACTCTGGGCAATGAATAGAAAAATCCAATATCACTTAGCCCACCCGGGACTCATACCAATTATTGTATTTTTAAATATAAATACACCCATTTTAAAGTTCTCACTTCAAAGTAGGATGCAAGTATTCTATCGTATCATTACCTAGGAAAGAGTGTTTGGTGTCACAACATTGCTTGCATTACTTTATATTATCGTAGATATATCGTTCCTTTCTTTTCTCCTCAAGAAGTATATGTGAACTCTTGAGAAGTTACGATACCGTTTAGAAGTGCTAAATCACAATTTTAAATACCAATCTAAAACCATCAATGAATTTGAGTGTTAAAACAGCTGATGATTACGTGTATAATACTGACAGCCTTCGTGGTACAATTGGATAGACTCTGAAACTGGAGGTCGTAGTTTCGATCTCCACGCTGGCATAATATTTATGTGGCCCACAAAAATTTGTGTCGTGTCTTACACCCGTATTCACAAACACTACTATGAGGACGCATAGTGTAGCCAAACGCACAGAATTGTCAATTTTGATTCATAAACAATACTTGAGTGATGAGTGACACTATGCGTTCACTTAAGGAGGCCCTCAGGTAAAGAAACTCAACAGTTATTTTACGCAACGCATAGTGTCGATTGAAAACGTAAAAGTGACAGCTGTGAATGTAAATTGCCATTTCATTTTATGTATTTTGCACTAAGGTTTTGTATTAGGTTTTTTCCATTTTCAATACAATGGATTACAGCAGCGAGGAGAAGTTCGATAATTCTATTGATGATACTTATCGTCCTGCGTTCGGTAAGGACACCGAACGCAGGACGATAAGTGCAAGAAATATTATTCGAGATTTACAAAATCCTTTTGATTTTTACAATGACAAACAGTTTAGAAGACGCTATCGATTTACTAGGGATATTTTTCTTCATGCACTTTTACCACTAGTCTGAAAGAGGCCTTTCAATACCGCCTATTCACCAATTACTTGTGGCCTTAAGATTTTATTCATCTGAGAGTTTTCTGTTGGTAAACGGACTAGATGCGACTGCCAACATTTTCACGGTGGTCACGGGTTCGAATCCCAGTGCACACCTCTGACTATTTGGAGTCATTTGTGTATTGATTCTTTGATAGTCAATCACGACGCGCTAAAACGGTTAAGGAAAACATCGTTACGAAACCTGCATACCATAGCGATGTACGAAAAATTATATGGTATGTAAGTCCGCCAACCCGCATTAGGCCAGCGTGGAGGACTATACGGCCTAACCACTCTCAATCGATCTCTCGATAGTACAAGAGGCCGTGCTCTGCAGTGGGACGTATATGGGCTGATACAGATACGGGATTTTTCAGGTTAGTAATCATCTATTTGGATGCAGGCTGCCTCCAACAGTACACTGTGGAAATCATTGGGGAGGGGGGAGGCCTATGTTAACACCCACAATTTACCGTTTAAAAATGTGTGAAATAAATTTTATTAAATATTTGGAACGTAAATATTTGAAGTTGTCACAGGCGTCACTCACGAGTAATTCGCGGGACATGCGCGGACACCAATTGTCAAACACCAGAGAGAAATTAGCAACAGTAATTGACCAATCACTGATCCGCATTGGACACTGTGCGTTCCCATAGTAAAAGGGTGGCTCAAGTATTGTTTATGAATAAAAAGGCTGAACGGAACGATCACTATGAGAAATGTCCTACTTAGCATAGGGTTACTTCAACACTGAGTAAAGTATTGTTTGTGAATACGGGCCTTAGTGTTTCAGAAACCGCAAAGTCTCTCGTACTTTCTAAAACCCACGACACAAGACTTAATTGATCATTATGTGGGGTTAGAACTAGGACGTGACTGTTGGGTGTATTTATTGTATTTAGTTTTTTTGAATACGCTTTTTATCTATACATCAGCTGTTTTGTAATCTCTTTACGTAGCTATAATATCAAAATACTTCACACAAAAAAGTTTCCTATAATCCGATCTACCCTTAACAGTTAACTTTCATTTTGCTGCTGATCATAAACCATATTAAAGTTCCATTATAATACTTTGATAAACTCATTTAACGGTCGATTGGCGTCAGGTCGGCGTGCCCGACGACATAAAGAGTGCATTAAAATCGTTTGATACCCCTTCTGGAGAGAAAATATCTGGTAATTTTAGCTTCCAATTTGAAGGATTTGTTCAAGAAAATTGAATTTGAATGCAGAATTTTTTACTGGCGGTAGGTCTCTCATATGTGAGAGGCTGCCTGGGTGGGTACCACCCCAAGGTCTATTTCTTCCGTCAAATAGCAGTTTAAATGCACTGTTGTGTTTCGGATTGAAGGACATTGTAGCCAGAGTAATTACTGGACATATTGAGACTTAACATCTTATGTCTCAGGATGGCAAGCGCAGTGGAATTTTGTTACTATTCATGAGCGGTCGCATCGCTTACCATCAGGCGAACGGCATGCTCGTCTCGCCATTAAAATAGCCATAAATAAAAGAAAAAATAATAATTTTGGAATTTCATTTCATGTGTTCGTACGATTGGTACGTTTATTTATCATACTATAATTTGAGTTTTTCGTAAACCTTTGAAGAGCAACAGCCTACTATAATTTCAAGAAAATTATACATGACTATGTCCAGTGACTTTGCTCACAACTTTCATTATATTGTGTATACAGTTTAGTCATTTTGTGGGAAATCATTCTGGGTAATTGTGAGACCAAAAGGTCTCTCTTACTTTCAGATCTCACGACACAAGACTCGATCTTAATGTGGGGTCAGGACTATTTATTTGTCTGTTGGGTTTGTGTATTATTTTTTCCTTTTTTATGAAGCAATCTTATTTAGTAATTAAGTTAATTAACGTAAGTAAGTTAAATTGACTTTAAGTTCCCAGCATACGTATCACTAAACTAATAATTCTATAAATTTGTCATACTTCGTCTCATAATAATATCGTTCTTCTGACTTAAGACTTTCATTACATTACAAAAGGCTCTCGAACAAATTAAGCAGAATAAGTAAGACCATTTTGTTGATGGATATTATTTGGTTCTCACAGACATTTGTTGGACAAAGGGACTAGTTTTGTCACGAGCTACTTGTTTACAAATGTAATAAGAAAATACTTTTATGTCAGCCTGTTTTAAGACACAGGTCTCTGGACTTATTTTCAATTGTGAGATGTTTAAGTAATAGTCCACCGCTTTGGCTTAGTCTGGCCTTACAGTCTTCACACACTTTGAAATTTTTTAGGCGAACTTTTAGATATTCATTTTTTTTTGGTAGATGTTACATCACGGTGTTTTCCTTCGTCCATAAAGTAACTAATAGTTAATTTTGAATCCACGTAATTAATCAAATGTGGGCGCTCGAACCAGCGAAATTCGAATTTTATATAAAAAAAACATATTATATTATATTTTGTTTGTATTGTTTTACTGATTCTGCAACTCTACTCTGCCCCATTTTTCATCACAAAAAAACAGTATCTGCTTTCAGCAAAGGGTTGATGATGAAAATGAAAATAATTCAGCCTATACACTTCGCATTACATGACATCAGCCTACTTTATAACCAAAAGCTCGGATGGGAGTGATTAGGCCATAGTTGGAACGAGTCAAAAATATTAATGACTTTACAAACAATATGATGCTAGTCAAAGATTACAATGCATCATCGCACGTAAAATTACCTATTATTTGTCGACTAATAAAAATTTCCCGGAAAATCCCCAATCGGTCCTTGAAATCCAACACAACCCTCGAAAACTTCGACTATCACAACGTGGCAACGATTTACCGGTCAAGTGGGCGCGAGGTGGCGTATTTTGAATACGGATCGCTTCTTTCCTCGAGGGTGGAAAAGTTTGAGCTATGAGAATTTTGGAGATTTCAGTGATACAGTTGGGCTGTTTGGTATGGGAATTTATGTTGCGAAATGTAAATGCTGTTGTGAAGAGTTGAATGAATTTGTGTATGTGTTTCCAACGGATAGAGACGTGTCACTTCGGTATGAATTTAAGCCAAGGTCGTTCAGGTTTTGTTTTGTTGTTTTTTTTTTTTAATTGTAGACGCTGAGTATTACTGGACCACATGTGATTTACTCTAAAAACAAAGACAATTTGTCAACTAACATTTTGTACTCTTCTATTTATGAACGTATCCAATATTTCTCACCTAATTTGTCGGCGTACTTCCTTGGCGCTTTAAATCAAAATATAGAAGTAAATAGGTACGCCAGTATTTTATCCTTTTCTCTTACTATTTCAAGGTACAATTTTCATAGCAAACATACCCAAGTTACTTTCATAACCATACTCCACTTACGAGTACATTAAAGTATTACAGCGCAATCCAATCTGTACGAACAGCGTGCACCGCAAAAGCCATAATCAAACTAAACCAACTAATTTCACGGCGCTCAACTCAACTAAAATGCTAAGTAGGATTACTATACGCTGACAGTACAACCGACTCCTTAGCGAGCTCATAAAAGGCTGTATGGTAAAGTGTAATGCCCAGGTTCTGTTAAACAAGCGAAACTTTTATAATAAAGACGCTGAGAGCGGCCTACATGTGAGTAAGTGGCTATCCTGTTAAGTGGCTGCGTAATGCTGCCATGCTGCTTAAATATTAATTTTACTTTGATGTCGTGTTGTTTTTTTGATGAGTCCAGCTGTGGTTTTGATTAGGGTATTTAATGAAACTAGTGGTCGCCTAGTGGTCGAAATTCGACCAAATCAAGAAGAGACAAAGTTTTTGCCTGTATGATGATGTTGTTATTCTGATAATTCGTGCACA
Organism: Hyles euphorbiae; assembly: GCA_023078785.2. Classification (NCBI taxonomy): domain Eukaryota; kingdom Metazoa; phylum Arthropoda; class Insecta; order Lepidoptera; family Sphingidae; genus Hyles; species Hyles euphorbiae. The sequence continues at coordinate 5,516,065 of CM041056.1, read as the reverse complement.
TTTAAATGTACGTATCTCTCAAAATTACTAAATCGTAAACTACAATAATTGCTTTGAACCATCAATAGCAAATTATATTTTTTTGTACCTGAATGTTATTGCAGATTGCTGCTACAGAACTTTCTTTATGCATATAATGAATGATAGCGCTCAGTATTTCACGTAGTATTCGTCAAATAAATCTTTTCTGTTTGATATTCAACAAAACCACAGTAAACAATTTTTTCTGATTGACATTAAACTACATATGTCTATAATAAAGCAAAGAAACAATTTGACCAAAGAGTATGTATACGTGTACAAATACTTGTGTATGCGTGTGTCAAATGCATGCTGGTTTATTTATTGATTTAATGTACTTTTTATGCATTATTATTAAAATCTTGTTTTATATTACATTTAATATTAAGCTTAATATTAATATTATTGCCTCATTTAAAATTAATATTCTCTTTTAATATTAATATTATTACCTCATTAGGCAAATAAAACCTTTTTTTTGATATGTCTATGTCAGAAGAACAAAATGAAAAAGAAAAGAAACAATTTGACACCAGAGTATGTATAGTTGTGTATGGATGTGTGTGTGAAATGCATGGCAGTGTGTGTAATGTTTTATTTTTTGATTTAATGTACTTTATAAGCATTATTATTGAAAAATATTAGCATTCTCCACTTCTCCTACACATAAAATATAAGTGTGCCAAATTTTATGCTCCTGCGTCCGCGCAATTTTCGTAAAAAGGGATCCAAAGTTTTTGCATCACGTATTAATATATAGATGTGGTAATCCCTACAAAAATATAAATTTGGAAAGAGAGCCAAGTTCAATGTTATTATATTCTGTGGTGGTAGACTACAACAACAAAATCAATTAAGACATTGTCTGTAAAACATAACTGTTGAGCTATAAGACCGCCATTTGTACCTTTTTTGTTTCCTGTTTTTGATATTATTTTAATATTAGTGGTGAAAAAAAAAAAAAAAAAACTTGACGTATCAATTTGCATCAGTCCGAGATGCACTATAATATTGACAATTATGTCCGAAAAATCATCCTAAATTCGAAATCTGGAATGAAAAATCATCATACCAGTGACACTTAAAACCACAAACCTTTTGTGCCTCACACAAGCAGAAATTACGTTCAGAAGCAATTCAAGTACCAAGTAATTTTATGTCGACTATCCTAGACGCTTTCCTATTCAAATACGTCTAATTGGCCCGGCTATGTGCTTCCGACAGTACGTCGGCTCTTATGTCCTCTCATTTAACAGCAGTTCCGGCTTATTTGACTCAGCAGTAGTCTTTGTTGGGTAAGAATTATGTGAAATGAAGTCGTTTTGAGAGATGTAAGTTTTTTTTTAATAAAACAGTTCCTAGGTAATGTTTTAATTCGCTTGCTGATATAAAAAAAATATTATTGTAAGAAGATACTAGTAAATATTTTATGTATCTAGCTTGAAAAATAGGGTGATACAAAAATCAAGGATGTCCAATTTGATTGATCTTGATTCGATGGAATGTTACTGTTTACTATTGAAAATTATTATTGGTACTAACCTTTCTAGTTACTCTTTAGATTTCTTTATTTATTTAAAATAGGTACTTCAACAGCAAACACATCCATAGTATTACAGATATATACGGCAAAGCAAACAAAATCACCGATATATTTAAGACGTCTTGTCATTGAGCTCAATCGGACCTTGGACCTCATTTCTACATGGGGTTCCAGGAATATGGTTGAGTTCAATGCCAAGAAAACCGAGGTGTGTGCGTTCACGTGCAAAAAATCCCCGTTCTCTCCTCTCCCCATTCTTCAGGTTACTCCCCTCTCAGTGCGGAATGACCTGAGTATCCTTGGTGTGGATATCCGCTGTGATCTCAATCCAAGGAATCACATCGAGGGCGTAATAACTGCCACATCACGCAGGGTTGGAGTCCTGAACAGGGTGCGTCGGTTTTTCACGCCCGGTCAGCTTTTTCGTTTATATAAAGCGCAGGTCCGGCCGGGTATGAAGTACTGCTCGCACCTCTGGGATGGATCCGCCCAGTACCTGCTCGATGCCTTGGATGGATTGCAGCGGCGGGCCATCCGCATCGTTAATGATGCAGACGTTACGAGCAACTTAGAGTCGCTACAACTCCGGAGAGATGTCGCCTCTCTAAGCGTGTTCTACCGCCTGTATCACGGTGAGTGCTCTGAAGAATTGTTCTACTTGATCTCCTCCTCTCCATTCCTAACCAGAACCACGCGTGCTGGCTTGTGAAGCCATAGCTTGACGGTCCATACCATCCCGGCGCGAACCAAACGGTTCTCGAATTCGTTTTTGTGCCGCATCGTCAGGCTGTGGAATTGTTTGCCGTCTCACGTGTTCCCTCCTTCCTACAATCCTGGGTCCTTCCGCCGTGGTGTGAAGAGGCACCTTAGCAGGCTGGCATAATTGTTTCCATTGCCGTCCGATGCCAATGGATACTCTGCCTAGGCGGCATTGGCGCATTCCATCAGGTGCATTGCCGCCACTATGCCAGGCCATCATAAAGAAAAGTAAACAAAATTCATATTTATCAAATGAACACAATACCGGATATTACAAAATAAAACTAACAATCAGAAACAAATCAATATTCTTAAGCAGCATTTAATTCAATTATATAATTAAAGTGTGCCCTAAAAATGCTAAATCCCTGTTTTCTCTAAAACCGTACCAACAAATCGTAAAACACAGAATCCCCGTGAAAGTTCCGGACCAAATTCTCGACTTATTAATTGAATTTTTTAAGAGTGGAACGCAACTTTTTCTGTGAAACGGCCCCGATATTTATGCTGAATGTTTGTGTTCCCTTCGTCGGCCGAAAAGTGTCATTAATAATTTATAACCCCGGTCCGGATGATAAAAAGTCCTTTTGTTAATGTATATGCTTTGGATTTCGTAGATACGCGTTTGGAAATCTACATAAAACATAGCGTGTTTTTGTAACCCTTATATTTATAGGTTTGGGAAATACTTGTAAATAATTTCGCTGATAGTTGGATACATGTGTTGGTCCGAATATATGTTTTATTTATTTATCAAAATACATAAAGATAAAAAGTAAAATGTATTTTAGTCCAACAAAAACTGACAGACGGTGTCGCAGTCGGTGAGTCTCATTTACACATAAATGTACAAATATTAAATAAATAAATAAATAACACCCAACAATCACATACATAGTCCTGACCCCACACTAAGATCGAGTCTTGTGTCGTGGGTATCAGGAACTACGAGAGACTTTTCGGTCTCACAAATACCCAGACCCGGAAGAAATATTTGTGGGCCGCACAAACATTTCTCTTGGTGCGGGTATCGAACCCGCGGCCTCTCGTTTCACAGGCGGCGTCTAACCAACTGCGCCACGGAGGCTGTCTAAATATTCAGGATATTTGGTGTAAAACGTGGTAAAGTATCTCATGTAAGTTGTGATTGTTGTTAAACCTCATATTTCCGTGGTAATAAATCCTAGTCAGTCAGTTAATAATAAAAAAATGGATTTTGTAATCAGTTCATTGATCTCTCTCGAAGGGTAAGAAACATCCGCGCTCATATAGCAGAACATGGCAATTTACCTGTAATTTAGATGGCTTAGATTATAGTCCACCTCACTGGCCTACAGCTGGTTGGTGGGACTTGACCTTCCATAGGAATTCTTATCTACATCTACATGGTGTACAGGTCAAAATATTATATTTTTCTTCACCTTATAAGTGCGTGGTAAGTGACCAAGAATAAGGGTGTATTGATTGCTACCAGCACCTTTTCCTACCCTTTCTGGGAACAAGACTTGAGTTTATGTATATATGTATAAAGTAACTATTAAAGCTCTCGAAAACGTAATCATGACCTATACGGCACGACTTCCAAATATAAGTACATATTCATATTTTTCGTTTTTTATATTAGTTCTATAAGCGAAGACTTGTTATTGGCTTTCTGTTACTTATACCGAATAACTATTTAATTGTATTTAGCTGTAACTCTTCCATGTATTAAATATAAATAAATGTATAATGTATAAACATCCAATAATAACTGAATACTATCTAGTTATCCTTCATAAAATTTTCGCATTAATTTTCCGCGGTGGGAAAGAATCCTCAGCCATCTGTTAGATAAGGTTGCCCGGTTGTCGGAAGCGTGACGTCATGCCAACAAGCTAATTACTTCCCTAGTGGCGTAAAGCCAGGCATAACCTTGCATTAAGGACGTTTCAGCGAAGAAACTGTACCATCTGGTCATAACTAGCTGGAATATTGGACTTGGTTATTATATTTTTCATTATGTATTGTTTATTATCTTCATTTCAGTTTCTTGACGCTGATATTTTACTTTTAGGAATCACGTTTAGATGTGATAGAGCCATGCTGTCAGTATGGCTCAGCATGAATGGTTGTCTGGGGTAGTAGGTACCACCGTCTCATAGGAGGCTGATGTAAAGCAAAAGCTTCGTTATCGTGTTTTGTTCGGTGAGTTTTTATTGCAGTGAATGGCGTGACGAGCATGCCGTTCGCCTGATGGTAAGCGATACGATCGCTCATGAACACTAGCAAAACCAAAAACACCTTGAATTACAAGGCAATGCTTGGCATTTCACTGCGCTTGCTATCCTGAGACATAAGAAGTCTCAATATTTGTAGTTACTCTGGCTACAATGCCATTCAATCCGAAACTCATTAGTGCATTTAAACTTTTGTTTGGCGGGAGAAATGAGTGAGATTTTGTTTTTTTTTTCTTTCTTTCGGCCTCCTGATTTGATGGGCCTTCAACACATCTATGACCCAAGCGTTGTAGATGTTCATAGGAGGAAGTAGTATTCGGTGAGTGACATTTTCGGATGTCCAATAACCGTTTCCTTTTGCACTCCCGAATTGATGGGCCTGCAACACATCAACCCAAGCCTTGTGGATGTTCGTGGGTAGCAGTGATCACTCATCATCGGGTGATCTGCCTGCTCATTTGTCAGTCCTACAATAAAAAGTTGGTTATTGATAATAAATTACTCCGCTATTTAATTTAATGAAAATCATGAGGAAACCTTAACCTCACAGATTTGTAAGACTGTCTAGGACATATTAAGTTCGTTGACCTATAATCACGTAATGCATAGGCCTACCTTCAAAAAAGTTTAAAAGGTTTTTGCATGCCAGCAAGATGCTAATAATAAAATGACAGGTCCAAATATTCTGCACAGTGAAGTTATAATGCGAGGTTCTCCTTAAATTCGGAAGTAAGAAGAACAAAACAAAAATACTTTACTATTGTTATTCCAGATGATAATTTCCAATTTAAAGAGAAAATTATATTAAATAATTTCATTCTATAAAAAATAACCTCTGCTCGTCCCCCAGTCTAACCACTATTATCCACACACGCGCCATAATACCACCTCATTACGGGGCAACTCAAGACAATACAAATTAGCCAATCTTAATTCCTACACAAATACTAGAATGAACTAAAACGAACAAAGAGAACAATTTCCAAAACGCTACAAGAAACAAAGGGATATTTTAGTTGCGCAGATGTTATTAATGTGTTTCATTAGAGTAATACACAGATGTGATTCCCTAGAAGCGGCAGGAATCTCATAGCACGAACGTGAGCGTGGTCTCCAATCGAAATCGTATGCTTATAAGTAATATTTGAAGCCGTATCTTGTACTCTAAAGCTATATCCAGATATTGCGCCGATTGAATTTTAAGTCTAATCGAAATGGATTTTATGTTAGATACGAGGCGATTTAAAAATTTGTTCTGTATTTTCCGTCCGGTTTAATTTAACGCTTCATTAATAGTTTTAATGAGATTTGTATTAGAATATAATTTTCAAATGGACGTTTTTAATGAGAAAAACATTTTATCTGATAGCTTAACTGAAAGTAGATTAGACATTTTTATTACGAAAAGGTCGCTTGTCTTTACTAATATTATAAAGAGGAAAGGTTGTGAAATTACTGGAACGATTTAAAAAAATGTTTCATCATTAGAATCATGAAATTGAAAAAAACCCTGATGAACATAGGTGATAGAATATTTTTTAAAAAGTTTATTTGCACCGGGCGGAGCCGGGACGGGCCCCTATCTGCTTATAAGCTTGTCTGTCTTACAGACGTTCTCTATAATAATCTATGTATCTTTAACAAGAAATTTCATTACATATTTCGATGCATCTTATGTTTCAGTTAGCAAAGGTAGAGAGGTATGAATATGGTGCAAATATTAATAGATAGCTAGGTTAGATATATCACTCTCAATCGTACTGTCGATTGTAGAGTAGGCCCGTGCCCTGCAGTGGGACGTATATGGGCTGATACTGATAGGTTAGATATAGGTAGATAAGTATATGTTCATCTCTGTTTAATGAAGCGTAGAATTGTACCAACATTGTAATGGTAACTATTTTAACCTCTTATTAAAGGTAGGTTATAGAGAACGGCCGTTACTGACAACCATATTAGAAGTTAACTCTACCAAGTAATCTATATAATTATGTCAATATTATATTTACAAACTGACGCTGAAAACAATGTAAAAATCTAATATAGAAAAAGTCTCTGAGAATTCCAAACGTAGCTCGGAATCTAGGCGTACCTGAATATTCTTTTTGTTTAAATTGGTCCTGCGAATGACCCAATGATGAAAAAACAAACCAATTGGACCAACGTATTCATGGTTAGAGAGTACTATCCATGAATAATTACACTACTAAGGTGACAAAAGTCTATATAATAAATACCTTAGGCCCCTACCGATATTACTCCGCAAATATCCTATATCTAAGTAAATGATAGATAGCATCGACATCTAATGATTGCAAATAGTAGACCCGGCTTTGTGGCGTACTTTGGAGAGGCCTATGTCCAGCAGTAGACTGCAACGGTCTAATGATGATAATGAATTAAAAAACAAGGGTATTCAGAAGCCAAATCCAGTAACAATAATCCCACGTGACGGAAACAAATGCAAAACGTAAAGGCGCGTTATAAACTCGGTTAAAACTTCACTAATCAGTGGATTTCACCCCGACGATGATTTAACTCGGGCCAAAATAAATTCACCCAAATTTCTCTTTATAAAATTCTGGTAATCTAGAACATTTGTCAGGATTTACTATACAGCCTGTAAAATCCTGATTTTACGTTAATTACTTTTTTTGTTAAGGGTTCCTAAAATGGTAAAATAAAATCCTTATGGGATTACCTAATCGTCCGTCTGTATGTTAATAAAAACTATAAGAACCAATGTCTTATAGAGCATAAAAAAAACAACATTTGATAAATCTAGTTTTTTTGGGATTACATCTTTCGCTTCGTTCGTTCGATGTTATTAAATACGGATCCCCATGTGCGTAGGTCGATCTCAAACTAAGTCGGTTTTTTCTAGAACTATCCGTGTGGTTTTAGTACCGTTAATTCTCCGAATTAATTAAGCTAATATTAATATTAAATTCGCGGAGTTAAAGCTTACATATGTGTTCCGAGTATCTAAGTTATTTTGTTGTAATAATAGCCCAGGAATGCAGTATTGAAAAAGGATTTAAATCAGATTATTATTAGTAATTAGTATTGTAGAATTTGTGAATATATTTATATACGAATAAGTTATAATTATAAATAAAGACTATATAAAGCGTGATATTGACACATTGTACTTAATTTAACCTACATGTTCCTCTTTACCCCAGGGAACATTGTACATATACATAATTTGAAAAAAATAAATAAAGAGAATTTTTGTCAAAAATTGTTATTTTTGTTTGCACAATTTTTGAACATTCCATATAGATACGAGTATTTTAACGCGTTGCTGAACTTCAGTTCAGTTCAGGAACTTACCTGAGCCGTAAAAAAACTCGGTATCTATAGTGGTTGATCAAAAGTCTTGGAACATTAAATCGCGATTTTTGACAAAACTATCAGGCAGTTTTTGATCAAACTTTGTAAAATATTACCTATGGGGCTAAGGAACATGTGGTTTAAATTAAATACAATATGTCAATATCACCCTGTATACTAAGAGTGAACCCAGCATCGCCCGGGTACCGATACTTTTTGAACCCAGTCCACATCGAAAACATATGATTTCCCGTGCTGTTTAACATATATTCAAACTCAATGCAGTCCTCTGTACTGCTTTTCCAGTCCACCTCAATTTATATTTCTCCCACTAAATACCTGTAATGCACTGTTGTTTTTCGGATTGAAGGTCAGTGTAGCCAGAGTAACTACTGGACATATTGAGACTTAACATCGTGTGTCTCAGGATGGCGAGCGCAGTGGAATGCTAAGCATTGTATGTAATCCAAGGTGTTGGTTGGTTTTGCTACCATCAGGCAAACGGCATACTGGTCTCGCCATTTATTGCAATAAAAATTAATCGTATTAAATGACAGTTTTATTTACAAATTACACATATTTATTTAATGTGAATAGTTGTTATCTCACATAATCACACAGTAATTAATGAATCGACAAGAAAAAAAAAATGTTTTACAATATGATTTTGTCAGACTATCCCAGCTACTCACCTCTACCCAGCTTCTTGTTAGATGTCCGTTAGATATTTCCGAAATAGGATCCACGTAAGAATACTCATTACTATTTAATTTTGCAAATATCGCAATAGATATAAAACTTTATGTCGGATATTCGACATACGAATTTATTCACATATCCACGAAATAAAGGAAAACCAATGATCAGGAAACAATTTCAAACAAATCACAATTCGTACGATCAAAGCAACACAACGAGCAAATTAAACAATACATTATGATGAATAACAGAATCTCGTCAGCCAACAAACGGCTCAGCACGCAATATTTGAGCGTTTGACCAATTGTTTGTTCAATTAATGTGATTATATGGCCAAACATTTCACTCGTCCAACTTGTTACCAAATGTTATTCCCGCTTTGTTATCAAATTGTGTGAATTGTACGTCGCAATTAGATTCTAAGTACTCGAATTGTTTATTGAAACGTTTGTGGTTGAATTGCTTTTTTAATTTAGATAGCGTATGAATATGGAGTAAACTGACTATCAAAGATTCATTCATCATTAAGCTTGTTTTTGTGTGTTTATTATGTATCCACTTGATCTCAAGCGTTTTTTTTTTTTTTTTTTCAGAAAGTGTCAACGTGAGTAGTTGTTAAATATTTAGTTCTTACAAAACTCAAATCCAAACAAAATATATCTAGATCACAACTATAACCACATTTAGTCTCGTAGTAGCAAACTCAAGGCCTCTCACTCAGTAAAAGATTTTCAAAAACCTACACCACAAAATAATGAACAAAATATACCTGAAACATTTTTTTTTTTTAAACAACGCAGTCTCTCATACTAAAGTCCAAGGGCATATTTAATTACTTACCTCGGCGTATTACCCTCTTGTGTCATCATAAATGATACTTTCATACACCGTATGTTTACTCATTAATTAGCTCAAAGTACGATATAGTACGCAGCTTAATAGCCTACCACAGCATTGTTTACGACGGCTGTTGCTAATTTCATAATGTTGCTACGTAAAATAATGACAATGTTACTTATAGCATATATTAATTTATTAGTTATTAAAGTGCTTGTTAGTAAGAAGAGCACACCGCAATACGGAGGTATTGATGCGGTTGATATCACAGGCGCACATCAGAAATTTCAAAGTCATGTGCGGAATGATAATTAGTGAAGTTTAACGGTAAAGGGAAATATATTGAATAAACCGAAATTTCTTAGAGTTATTTATTCAAACTTCTATTACATGTGTCATGTGAAGTTCGCTAATCCGCAATAATGAAGCAAGGTGGTGGACTATAGCTTAATTCCTTTCAATCTTTAAGTCTTGATTACAATGGAGTCCCTTCATCAGGAGTAGGCAATTATGGCCCAAAAAAGCAGTAATCGTAGAGCCTGAAGTCTGTTGTAGTGTCTGATACTTATGATGCCATGGTTAAATTCTTTCTTTGAAAAATGTTGATGAAATTCTATATGACGGTAGCAAATACCCTCGAATAACAGAGTCTACTGTTTACCCCGAAAACGTGGTGTTTCCTTACGATAAGGAAGGGATTCAAATTTGTATATTTGCTATTCTTTCAAACTCAAAGGGATAGTTTGATTTAGAAAATAAAACAAAATCAAATAAAATGTATCTAATGTGGACTGGATTCAATAAGTATCTACGCCAAGGCGAAGCCAGGTCGCACCGCTAGTATAGACTAATACCTCTTCCATGAATAATTAAACAACACATATTACTTACTAAAGTTGTGAGTGGTTTACCTACATGCAAGGATCAAAGCCAACCTCTTACCTGTGTAGGTACCACCGCACTGTCTATTTATCTCGCCAAACAGCAGTGTAATTTGCACTCTTGTGTTTCAAATGTCATGACATTGTAGGCAGAGTAACTACTGGCCTTATTGAGACTTAACATCTTATGTCTTACGATGGCGAGCGCAGTGGAATGCCAAGCATTACTTTGCTATATGTTTTTGGTTTTTCTCCTTTTTATTAGCGGTCGTATCACTTACCATCAGGCGAACGGCAAGCTTTTCTCGCCACAAATTGCAATAAAAGAAAGACTTGCTCGTGATGCACTCTGCTCTTACAAAAGAGGCAATGGCGAATCATTGGTACCAAATTTTCGGGTTGTGGGAGTCAGACGTTGAGTTACCTCATATTATATCAAAACTCAGTCATATTTTATGGCAAAAGTGGAAGGCGGGCCCTGGCACTAGTCGGCATAATGCCAAGCAGAAGATACTGCTGTATCAAATTTTTATTTATTTATTTAATTCTTTATTGCATACAATAAAAAAAAGTAACAGTTTAGAGATAATCTGGATCAGCCCATATACGTCCCACTGCAGGGCACGGGCCTACTCTACAATCGAGAGTACGATTGAGAGTGGTTAGGCCATATAGTCCACCACGCTGGCCTAGTGCGGGTTGGCGGACTTACATACCATATAAATTCTTATGAATCGCTATGGTATGCAGGTTTCCTCACGATGTTTTCCTTCACCGTTTTAGTGCGTGGTGATTGACTATCAATACACACATGACTCCGAAAAGTCAGAGGTGTGCCCTGGGATTTGAACCCGCGACCACCGTGAACATGTTGGCCGCCGCGTCTGGTCCGTTTACCAACAGGCCACCACGCACTTAGAGATAATACAAAACAACAATGTACAAATGGCGGTCTTATCGCTCAAAGGCAATTTCAACCAACCATGGGATGTATATATGAGTAGGAAAAAAGATAGGAATTTTTTTATGCTCGTTATGAAAATGTAGTCTTCATTACCAAAATGTGAATGCTGCTAATGAATTCCATGTGCACTTCTAGAATAATTACAGATTCCCTTTTCGTCAAATGGATGTGGCTTACAGGTGGACGCTGACAAAGCCACTGATTAATTAAATCGAAATGAGTACGTTTTGTGCCGGATACCGCTGTCACGTATATTAGTCAGATGGGACTAAAAGCGCTGAATCTGCTTTTTGTTACGCAAGGTTTAATGGTGTTCATACATTCGGTGTAAAATTTTGTTCGAGAATTTTGAATATTCGTGGATTGTGCTGGAAAATTACTTATTACAGGATATATCAAGATTGTGACCGAAAACGTAGCCAGGGGATTATTTTAGTGACTTCAGACACAAAGCAACAAAAAATCCCAAGACACACCTTTTTTTTCATATCTTCTTCATATCAACTTATATTAAACCAACCTGTTTGGCAAATACATAGTTTTTCCTAAAATAATAATGCACACCCTTTTATTTTTAAATACTATTGTAGGCAAAACTTTAAATGATTATTTTAGCAAATACAAGATTACACCACAATTACATTTAAATTAACACAAAAATATAGTTTTTTTTTTGTATACGTAGTGACTGAAACTACCACCAGACTTCGTATTCGGTCGTAGTTTATATATACCCAGTATAAACTATTGATTTAGCTTATGTTCTCTTAATTGTTCTTTGGAACATCCAAAGTAAACTGGTATTACCATTGAGTAATTATTTCACCTGGCTAATGATAAAGAATACAAGAAGCATACGATTACCCTATTTAAACTATTATCAACGACAAATATTAATCAATAAACACAATTCCCTATCGCCACATGAATAGAAACTGAATATTGTGTGTATACAGGGTGTCCAAGTATATCGAGCTCCGACCAAGCTGTGGTTACCGTCGACTTACACTAGAATTAACGTGGACCATTAAATTAGGCACCTAACAGACGATTAATTATAAAAGTTACTATACAGGGTTAACCTTTGGCTTAATTATTAAATTTAGGTTACTGGGGTTTACAATTAATTAAAGCAAGAATCAATTTGCTTTGTTTATACGAAGCTTTATGTCTTATGTATGGCTATATAATATATTCGTATTGACTCGGTGGCGCAGTTGTATGGTATGATTGCAAAGCTGAGGTCTCGGGTTAGAATCCCAGGTCGGGCATGGTGATATTGAATTTCTCTTTTCATGATCAGTTCGGAGTCACAAACTTGTGGCCGATATGTCGATAGCCAAGATATCACAGCGTGGGACAGAACATACAAGGTAAAATGCGAAAGTTCTGGAAGCATCTCTGCCTATCCCTTCTGGGAAAAAGACATAAGTTTATGTTTGTGCGTATGTCTAAAGTATTTATGTATGTATATTATTATAATTAAGAAGTAAAATATTGTTTAATTAATTTTAGATATTCAGATACATTGGCTTCTTACTCGTACGTGTTACACTATTCACTTGCATAACCTTTAATATATACGAGTATTTGTTTCAAACCCCTTTAATAATGAAATAATGAAAATCTCGAAAATGTTATACAAATATTATACTTGAATCAAATACATCCCTCCTTATAATTATACATTAATAAATGATGTAAAGAACATCGGTCACGTCCATACATATTGCGACCTGACAAAGAAATAAATTGTACACAGCTAGGATATAATTTATTGTGTTTTATAGTGCATGAGGAGTGATGTCCAGTTACAAAAAGATTTCTGCAAAGCCGGAGATTTTAGAATTATTCATAAAAAATAGCACATTATAATGTCATTGTCATTGTCAAATATACCTAATGTAGGGTGGTCTTATGGTTATCAGGTACCTAGGAAGAAAAGTGTACTAAATTATAATGATGGCATAGTAATTACTATGCTCTATAATTTCCCTTGTCATAAAACTAATTAGCCGTTGAATATGGTGTACACCATACCTGTGTTACCTTAAGGTAATGAGAGAAAATGTAGTATTTTGCTGTCATTATATCGCAGAATTTTATCAGAATTTATTAGACTGTTTTGAGTATTTTTCGCTATTCTTCATAGTTTCGTATTTGGTCATCCACACACACTTGAAAAATCCCCCTATATGTATGTAAGAATATAATAAGCATTGGTCACAAAAATAAAACACAGAAAATATTTTTTAAATGTATTATTTCTCATCTTCTCTTTTTACAATAGAATCTAAGAACTCTGCAGGGGCAGCAACATCAAAGTCATGACGTGGGCACAGCAACAGTACTGTGCAACGTCCTACTACACAATTACAACAATACTTAGTTATTCCGTCTCTCCCTGATTTGCAAGTTCATTGGCATCATTGTTTTTCATCAAAACACACACACTTTTCCTGTGGGAACTCCAGGATACCTTGTAGATTCATGGCTAAAAAAAACTCCGATTAGTTGATAGACTCACTCACTGATTACAGAAATGAGTATAATAAGACGGGTATTGCATTGAACACAATGCACAAATTGTTGAGGAGCGCACTGTTGTTCCGAGTTCATGTTGGAAATATGGTAATACTTCACACTTTAAACGAAATCACAAAGAGTTATCTTTATACAATGGTCAATCTTACAAAGTGGTCAGAAATACAAGGGTATATCGGAGTCCGTGATTAAAGCCAAGTCACAAATATAAACAGAGAATTAACAGTAGTCGTAAATCGGAAATCAAAAGAAAGCAAAATGACAGCGCAAAGAAAAGTCATGTGTCATAGAAAATACCTACACTTTTTTTAAATTTAGTACTACCTTCAACGTTGTAGTTAAAACCTTATTTTAAAACAAAGTATGACTGATGGAACGCACTCATATGCGTTCAATATTATTAAAAACACTTTAAGTTTTTCTTTTCTATCCGGGTTTTTTAAAATAAATTGAAATATGCATTTTGACTCTAATAAATTATGAAAATTTTTGATGTACCATTCATAACTGGTCCCGTTCATGGTCCATTTTCGCCGATGTTCTTTCTCGGTAGTTATTTTAATTGTGTATCGAAAGGGATAATTGGAGCTTTGTTCGACGATACAGAGTTCAATCGCTTCAAGATTTTCATAATCTACAAATTGGAGATTAATGAGTTTCATTAATGGGTAGGCGGTGTTCGTTTGTATAATTATCGAGTAAATTATTAAGACATTGTAGTATCAGTAAGACGAGAGATTAAAATAACTTAGAAGCTATATTTTTTACTTAAATATTTTTTTGTTTTATCAATACATTAACTAAATGTATAAATAACTCCCAACAGTCATATACTGACCTGGGCCGCACAAACATTTCTCTCGGTGCTGGGATCGAACCCGCGATCTCTCGTTTCACAGGTGGCGTCTAACCAACTGCGCCATGGAGGCTGTCAAGGCATTGCGAGCTTTTTATGTAGCATAATATTGATGGTTAATTAAAAAGACAGAGGATTGAAAATTCAAAGGTTCAATTACTGAGATACACTTTTCTAGTCAAAATCGACAGCGTGATTTATAATACGTGATATGAATTGAAATTATTACATGCGTACTTAATTTTTAAATTCACCTATACACAACACAATAGTCACACACATGGGTACATATTCCTGTACCCACAATATGATTGAATCTTGTATCGTGGTTATCACTAACTGTGAGATATTTTTCGGTCTCACGAGCATCCAGACCTGAAACAAGTACTTGTGGGCCTTACAAACATTTGTATCAACGCGTAACCCGTGGCCTCACGTTTCACGACTGGCATTCTTAGTATTGGCTATTAAAGCTGTATCCGCGTATAAACGTCCCACTGCAGGGCACGAGCCTCCTCTACAATTGAGAATAGGTAAACCATATAGGCCACCACGCTGGGCTATTAAAGCTAATACTAACAAATCTTAATGGTACAGCAGTGCTAAATTGCATCTAAATGTCACAAATGCGTCAGAATCTCGACACTATCTAAAATATTCAAGCATACGGATTGCTCCGCATAAAACTGTCCCCAAGTTTCACCCTACTTTCGTCGCGACGGACACATCCGTTTCTTTCGCCTCCCACTTTCCTTTTGAAAAATTGTCCTTATTTATTTTCTGATTAAAATCTTCAGGATTTTGTTTTTAATGGGAGAAACGCTGTGAAGTTTTTCCAGTCTTAATTAGCTGCTTTTCTTTTAAAATACGACGACCATTGATTTTTTTAAAACATTTGAAGAATAAATGGAAATATTTACATTATTATTTTTTTAACTTTGTGTTGTAGCGAGCTTAATTGGCACTGGAAATGCGGAAGTAAGTTTTTTTAACGTCGCAATACTCAGTATGCAAGGCTCACTGTGATTTATTTAAATATTGAGTATTTCCATAGTAAGCTCCTACCAATACAGTGCCTAAAAAATATGGAAAAAAAATTAATAATACTCTACAAGTATTTTGAAATGTGAAGTTCAACAACCCGCATTGTGATAGCGCGTTAGATTAAAGCCCATTCACCCAAAAGGGTTGACGTCAGAGAAGTGATAGTATCATAATTTTATTATACAGGATGTATCCACAGCAAACGAAAACGAAGCCAGGTGGTCGTATAAGTGACTTCAGACACGATGCAACTAATAATTTTGCAAGAATATGATGACTTTGTTGCAATATTTTAGCTATCGTCATGTTTATTTATTGAAACGCATGGGTACTCCAGGAATCGAAGTATTATTCTAGCAAAAACTATGTATTTACTTCTCCAACACGATACTTTAAATAACGAAAAAAGAAACCGGCGCATTTTTCGGTATTTTTAGTTGCGATATCTGACGTCACTGAAAGTCGCCCTCATTTTCGGTCACAATCCGGATACATCCAGTATACTCGTACAATTACGTGTCAAAGTAAATACAATGCGCTTTATGATAAGTGCAGTGCAGTGCAAATAAAGTATCCACTGAAACGGAATTGCTATCTATCGCCGTTGGAGCCAATTTTTTCAGCCTAATTGTATCCGGATATATACAGGATGAACCGTTATGGAGGCACCCTTACATAGATCACTATGATGAGCCCTTAACCGTTGGGTAAGGTGGGGTCTGTCTGGCAGGTATTAATATAGTACCACCAGAATGTACGTAAGGTCAAGAATAGTAAAAAAAAAACTAGTATTTATTTATATACTGCATTGGTAGCGCAGTTGTACTACGGTATGATTGCAAAGCTGAGGTCTCGGGTTCGATTCCCTGGTCGGGCAGTGATATTGGATTTTTCTATTAATTATATATCAGCCTGGAATCAGGAATTTGCCTTATAAGCGGTACTCTCATCGCCTTTCACAATGTGGAGTGGAAAATACAAGGCGATACGTAGGTGTCGTGGTTGTACCTCTGCCTACCCATTCCAGGAAAAAGGCGTGAGTTTATGTTATTGGTATGCTTATACAATACTTAAATAATCATTTTTACTTATATCTAAACAAAGAAAAATCCACACCTATTTATAATACGTTTATAAAACCACAAATCTATTGGATCATTGAAATAATCAGTTCAATTATAAAGTTACATTTAAGTTGAGGACTCTTTCCGCAGTGTAAAGCTTTAAAAGCTTTTGCATCTTCCTCGAAAATGGTTGGAAGCTTAAAGGTTTTCTAACAGAATTATGGTAAAAGCTGCTGTTTTAAAGAGCTTTCTGAGGGTTCCGTAGTCGAACGGTAGGGAAGATTACAATTCTGCCATGTGAAATACTTCGTTCTTGCGATCAAGGCATCTAGAAAAGTTATACTTTTATAAAAAAATACAAAGTTAAGTTTTGAATAACATTTAATTCGGCATTAAATAAGCTTAGTAGACTTTAGTGCCCTGTTTTTAAAATTGCCTTAACATTTCGGTGTTCCCAACTGAGTAATATTATTAATGTATAAAAATTTAAAAATATTGATCCGTCGACAATACAGAACGTCTAGTATTTTTCTGAGAAACTAGAACAAAGAAATGGTTTTTTTTTTCGTCCATAATAAAAACTATGTAAAGTTTGTTAGTGATATAAGGTCGCCTTCATGTACTATAATTTTTATATTATTTATCTACCATAATCATTGAAAAAAGGATTAAATAATGAAGAATCTAACCTACGGCGTTATGTATAATGTGCTTGTAGTGAGTATTCACTACATCAATAAGACTCAGGATTTTATGAAGGTTCAGACTTGATAAGGACAGTTATAGCAATATATTGCTAATAAGCTGGCCCTACGTAGGTATAATTTCGTTGCTTTCGTCGCCTTATATTGTGCGGAGGCGTTTCGGGATTTAGTCAGCGGCAATGCGGCCGTACCTACCACGGGATTATCTTACACAGATATAAAAGATACGGCTTCGGTTCCAGTACAATGTTTTAACAATATTATTATGATTTGGAATTATGTTTTTTATATTCGCTTAAAATTACTGCACAATATGATGGTAATTTTGGGGGTAAAAGTCTCAATGTAAAATTAACAATAGTATTTTTATTCGTCAATTGAACTTGTATGAATTCTTATTTCACACTTGACCTATCAAGTATATATTTTCTTATTCCATGGCAATAATATTCTGATTATGTCTAGTATAGTTGGCGTTTCGTTGGAGAGGCTTAAGTTCAATAATATATAGATTACAACAGTATGAAATACTGATAGTCGAAAACTGAAGTTTTTGTAATACTTAAATATACGTAGTAGTATAGTAGTAGCTTGTACTCGTAGTTAATTTAAATATCAAAAAAATATATAGATCGAAAACAAAACCTCCTTTTGAAATCCATTTAAAATACCCGATATCAAAAACTGAACCTCCACTTTTAAAATCGATTCTAAATACCAAAACCGTCATACCTTGACTCTCATTGAAGAACCCGAGCACCATAATAACTATGACGAGCAGCCCGATCTTCAGCCGGTAGCTGTTGAAGGTCATGATTGGCGCCGACCACCGCTCCATGTTTCAGCCGCGCCTCATCCATTCGTCATATCGACTCGGCTGACAGGTTTCAGTGGGATGCATGATCTGAAACAATGGATAATTGAATTATACGTAAAATATAGATATCATTTATCAACTTATTCCATTTTTTATGCTTGGGAAGTGATGGAATAAATAACCTCTTCCTTTATTTTGCCGTATATTATTCCTTCCCAAAGTATGATCCTTCTTAGCAACACGTGTGTTTTTTATTCAAAATCATCAACATCGATTCCTTACTAAGAATATTGCTTGGATTGGTTGTTGTGTTTCGGTTTGAAGGACATTGTATCATATTTTTGGAATAGAACTAAGCTCGACAAGTCGTAAGTAGCCATAGTGTAATACTAGTAACAACCTTGTTTACTCCCTTAGGTGTACAAATAAATTCTTTGCAGACGTGATATAAAAATGGTAAACCGACTTAATGGTTTTCTCAAATGCACATGCCCGCATTATTATTCCTTATTTAATATTTACCGTAATATTAGTACTAATAGTACTCTAGATGAAGTCTCCATAAAATAATAAATTAAAATAACACTGAAATAAATTTAAACGAGCCATATTGAAAGCTTTGTTAGCCTATACTTTTGCAAAATGCAAAAAAATCAGGTCTGAAATAGACACAATAGTTTAGAACCAATGAGCCGAACCGTTAATTTCTTTGATGTCTGGGAACTCACAATATAAGACTTATAAATATTGGAACAATATCATTATTTTTCTATTGATGGAGATAAATCGAATTAGGATTATATTTTTATGCTTATTTAAATACAGATTAATTGATATATTATGTAAGGACATCATGATAGTAAAACAGTCTTCGAGTATGGGCAAGACGTTGGCAATGTAATGTTCGGATACCGGTTCGATCCTCAATTGGAGACAAATATGTATATGCGACACTATCATAAAAATCATTTCTCAGGTCTAAACATTTTAATCTTATTATGCTTTCGTGACTCTGTGATTAGTTGATTTATAAAAAAAGTCACAAGACCTAGAAAACTGTCCAAGGAACCCTAAGAAAAGTGCCTGTAATCGTTTCAAACGTGCAAGTATAAGACAGATGAGTATGCAGGAAAAACTAAAGTGATACTTCTAACGTACAGAGCGGAATGTTAAGGAAAAAAGTTATTTTTTCATCCCCTAGTGATGATAGGGACATAAGTTATTCGAGCGGAAAGTATAAACTGTGTGAATTCAATCCAATTGTAAAGAATGCATTTTATTCAAATATGCGGTATTTTAATATAATTTGAAACGATATATTTATGTGTGTATTTTATGAAATATTTTACAGATATGTGGCATACGATGCAATCGAATATATTAAAATTAGTACCACGGTGTGGTGTGGTTTTAAAGAATCCTATAAGATCACAGTTGTATAATTTTCCACTGATGTTTTTTTTTTTCAATAGACAATCTAATTTAAATTACGCTAATACACATAAAGCTAAGTAAAGTCGAGAATGTAAACTATGGCTTTGAACTTGAGATTTCATGGTCCGTAATCTCGTCCATGATCATACAGTATTGTACATGGGATCTGTTGTATTATAACTTTGTTTGTCCTGTTTCCTAGTTTGAAGGACATTGTAGCTAAAGTAACTAGGTATTGGTCTTAATGAGACTTAACATTCTTAGCCTCAAGATGAGTGCAGTGGAACACCAGGCATTGCGTTGCAATTCGAGTTTTTGTTTGGTTTTGCTACTGTTTATAAGATGTTTACTGCTATTGATAATTATAGTATTTGACAGCCCCCGTGGCGCAGTTGGTTAGATACCGCCTATGAAACGAGAGGCCGCGGGTTCGATCCCCGCACCAAGAGAAATCTTTGTGCGGCCCACAAATATTTCTTTCGGGTCTGGGTGTCTGTGAGGCCGAAAAGTCTCTCGTAGTTCCTGATACCCACGATACAAGACTCGATCTTAGTGTGGGGTCAGGACTATGTATTTGACTGTTGGGTGTTATTTATTATTTATTATTGCTGAGCGCTTGTATCGCTTACCATCAGGGGAATGGCATGCTCATCTCGCCATTCTTTGCTATACAAGAAAAGAAGTTCGATATTCAACACCTGTTGCATCTAAACTGCACTAGCCTGTAATAAAGTGCTTAATACCTCAAAACCTTTATTCACAACCTAGGCAAGTACGAAAAAAAAACCGATTACACTATTTTCAAATTCAGACCACTCAAGCTACAACTTTTATAAGCCCGAAGCGATAGAAACTTGATCATTTTCCCTTCACAAAAGTTCTTAAAGGCCGCAATCTTTAGATAAAAAAAAAAAACAAACTCATTAAGGCAGCCGGCTGATCCTTTCATTTCACGTTACGTTGAGCGGCTAAATTCCTTTGCCAGGTCTTTTAAAAAAAATTGGGCACTGTTCTATATTAGTTTTTTAAATCATAAATGTTTGATGATTTTGAGTGTATAAACAATGAAAAGTCGAGACAATTAATATGTTTCGAGCTTGGGTATTGTGCGTCAAATCTTATCTTGAGATTGCAAATATTCACTAACGATCGTTCTCTATATCCTATCTATCTTGAACAAGAGGTTAAAATATAACTATTACTATGTAGATACAATGCTACACTTCAATAAACAAAGACAGACATATATATTTCTTTTACTTATCTATCTATCAACATATGCACCATATCTATATCAGTCTATCTTTGTTAACTGAAACATGAAATGCATCGAAATATTTAATGAAATCTCTAGTTACAGATATATAGATTATAGAGAACGGCTGTAAATGAATCCAATCTAAGCGGGATACGGCTACCATTGTTAGAGGTTGTTTTGTATATAATTACTACTATATACCAAACTAAATTATAGACTTGGGAATTTTATACAGATACAACCAAGCAACCATAATATACTTAAAGCTATAATAAGCTATAATTCATTTCAGTTATCCAATGACGCGAAACGGTCATCCCTAATTGATCGAATACATTATGACGAGCTGATTATATCTGGATATATCACTTATGTGGTTCAACATGATAGGTGTTCAACCAGTGTGTACAATAACCTTTATCAAGGAAATAAAATAAATTAATACACCCAACAGCCACATACATACATGGTTGTGAACCCACAATAACATCTAGTCTTGTGTCGTGGATATTAAAAGCCACAACAGACTTTTTAGTTTCACAAAAACCCAGAACCGAAACAAACTATATGTAGATCACTCAAACATTTGTCTTGGTGGCGGAATCAAACCCGTAACCTCTCTCACAGCGTTTAACCAACTGCTACTTGGAGGTTGTCTAAATACTGGTGGTAGGTCTCTCATATGTGAGAGGCCATCTGGGTAGGTACCACCGCAATGTCTATTTCTCCCGTGAAACAACACTGCGTAAATGCACTGTTGTGTGTCGGATTGAAGGACATTGTAGCCAGAGTAACTACTGGACATATTGAGACTTAACATCTTATGTCTCAGGATGGCGAGCGCAGTGGAATGTTGCTACTGTTTATGAGCGGTCGTATCGCTTACCATCAGGCGAACGGCTTGCTCGTCTCGTCATTCAATGCAATAAAAATAATAATAATAATCTATCATACAACACACATATGCAATGTCACAAGAAATTCACACTAAAAGGTAGTGAAAGGAACAGGTGAAGAAAAAGATAAGTGAAAAAGATTTAAAACTAGACGACACTGCGCGCCGCGCTCAGACGAGACTTAAACATTTTACCAACTCACTGAAGATATGTTGAACAAAACGTAAACGGATTCCGAAGTTCTACTGAATATATTTATCTCTCGTGAATTTAATTTAAAGCTAAATAGTTTATATAAAGGTATTTTCAATTTGTACGAACGCTGGGTTTCTGAGAGTGACATTAAGAGTTGTTTTGCATATTCGCGACCTGTACCAACTTTTTGAAGTTGTCTGATTGTTATTAATTTATTGCCTCTTTTGTTATTGAAGAAAAAATCCTGAAGAAATATATGTATCTGAGAATTATCTTTATAAATGTATTAACGTTGATTATAGCTCAATATTATGGTTGGAGCATTCATTTATTTATTAATACTTTACTGCACACACATAGAAAAAATATATAAATCTAGGTAAAACAATTATCGAATGTACAGATGGTAGTATTATCGCTTCTGGCGATTTCATACAGACAACTTCGGGAGGGATATAAGAAAAGGAAATGAAAAAAGGAAACAGAGGGCAGCTTAAAATACAAAGGATACAAACTATATTAATATCGTGAAGAAATAATGTTACCAATTGGTAATAACTTAAAAAAATATTTCCTTTCTGAACTATAAATTGTCTTTGTTTTTACTCTGCTTCTCTCCGTGTATTATTTTCAGAAAATATAATTTTACCACCACTATAACGTAATATTTTAAAAATATTTGGGCCGGAAATTTATTTACAATAATTATTAACGAATTTTTTTTTTAAATTCTTATGCAGGGAAAGATGAGCGTCCCATTTTACCAACGATAGGAGATATGACTACTAATGGACAGTAGCAAAACAGCAACCCCATGAATTAAAAAGCAATGATTGGTATTCCACAGCGCTAACAAACTTTGGGACTGGGTGGTCCTTCATACCGATCACACAACAGTGCATTTACACTTCTATTTAGCTTGATAAATATACATTAACCTCAAACAAAATATTTCACTTCACAATATGCCAACATTAACAACCATTATCTACACAGAAGCATCTCATATAGAAACAGCACAAATCTTCATTCACTAACAATCTCAGCTTATTCACGAAAACTTGACAATTAGTGAGTTAGTGGCGGTTCGTAACTTACTTTCGGCTGTTAAAGCCCTCAGTTGCCTGACTCGTAGACGCTCAAGTTTTAATGTCCCCGGAAGAAATATCCTTTGTGCCCGACCACTAGGTAAGAAATGCTGTAATAATTCTGCGACTTTAAATTTAGAGCAATGGAGATTGCATCGTTTTTTACCGTTTTCAAATTGGAGATTTTTGATACACTTTTGGCAGTGATTAGGGAAGGATGGAAAATGAAAACAAAAGATGTAGTGAGTCTCACTGTGACCCTGTAGGAGACTGTTTATTTGACTGTATAAATGATGCTTATATACTTCGATCAGTGTATATTTGATCAAAGCTTATATATTGAGATGATACGTGCCTAATTGCTAAATCATTTGATATTGACATTTTGCTAAATCAGATCAAACATCATCTGTTAATGTGTGCGCGTGAAGTTATGTGCTATCACACACTTTTATAGATATCATTTTTAATTGAAGATTATATCAGACACTGTTTTTAACAATTTTCATTTTGTTCTCGACTTGGGATATCAATTCCTGAATATATACTAGCCCTGATGAGTTTGATGTTGACATGTTGGCAGTGGCCAACATCCAGCAAAGACCTGCAGCTTTTTTTAGATTTTTTATATTACAAAAATACATTCATCGAAGCATTACTTTCATTTCTCATAGTCCCGATATTAGAGTGATGTATTCAAAATTAACCAAATTACAAAGGACTTTTAAAATAGATTCTACAAAATGTTTTACTCAGATTTTTAGACCATACAACATTTTAATACTGTGACCACTCGTAGATTTCTCGGTCAGTCAATTTTCCATATTTTGTCTATTGCTTCGTGACACCGCGAGAATATTTACGCATAAATATACATTAAAACATTCAAATCAACATCACTTTATTCAAATAATCTATCCAGAACATTATCGGAAAAGATTTGACGTAATCCGTTCGTAGGAATTTATTCATGACGCACCCGAAGAGATTCGAATATTTTTCTGACGGACACAGGATAAAGACATTTATAACTTATTGATACTTTCGCATGCAAGTTCCTAAGATTTACCTCATAAATATTTCAGCGCGCTTCATTATACATACGGTGTGTAAATTTTATGATGATGTAAGCTCGACATTTTTTTCTGGTATGTGGTTGACTGGTTATTGTATATTTTGGAAATATATTTTCCTTTTTATTGTGAATTAAACACATGAACAACGATTATTAGTATCTTAATATCTATTAGTATAGTGACCACAAAATATACTATAAAATTCGAGCATTTACCGCAAAAGTGTATTGAGTGTTTGACTAATCAATGTGGAGCGGCATTATTTCGTCATGATATTCCCTCACAAATTCCTATCCTATCTAGACATCGATAGGGTTGCGTCTAAGACTTGATTTTGTGCCATATGTAACAGTTCCTAAAAAGTATGGCTTAAAAAATACATGAATTTGAAAACATTATCAAAATTAGATGTAATATTACTGAGATATTAATATTTTTAATATAAGTGCAGTGGGAACACTTGTTTTCTCTTTCGCACGCGTGCACCTTATGGAAAATGACGTCACGTCGTACATGTTGCATCCTTTTCTATTACTCCTACCAGCAACTTTTATGTATTTGTAACTTGTTTATTAATGGATGGAATTTAAAAATTATTTCTAATTATGATTACGCACAACGTAAACTTTCTATATAAATAATATGAAACATTTATGACACTAGCCTATTCAAATACTGTGAAGTGTACTGTACTAGACTAAATATAACTAAATATTTAATATATATGTTTCAGTACAGATATTAAATCCACGATCTCTGTTTTCACAGCGATTTTATTACCCTATTCATCGACCTTCAATTGCCTCCGTAGCGCAGTCGGTTGGCCGTCGCCTGTGAAACGGGAGGCCGCGGGTTCGATCCCCGCACCGAGATAAATTTTTGTGCGGCCCACAAATATTTATTTAGGGTCTGGATGTTTTGAGACCGAAAAGTCTCTCGTAATTCCTGATTCCCACGACACAAGACTAGATCTAAGTGTGGGGTCAGGGCTATGTATATGACTATTGGGTTTTATTTATTAGAAAATCAGATTATATAAGTTCATCTCTTTGTGTTGTTATAATAAATTAGTGCATAGTAACGATTAATAAAAAAAAAACTCATTTCGATCCACATTCGTCTATTCAAATCACCTCAGAATTTATGAGTAATGTCTCCCTGAGCACATAAAGAATTCTCAGAAAAATATTCCACGAGCATGTTACTTTAACAAAAACAAATTACGTTACAAATCCTTAGCCTGTCCAAAAAGGACAATGTTTTTTTAAAAAGAGAAATGTAACAAAAATCACAATAATTCATTACTGCGTCAGACATGAACTATAACACAACACGTCACAAAAGGATTCTGAATGTAAAAAATGAACCGAAACGTATGAGCCAAGAATATTCTGAATATTTACGGGACCAACTTTCATTTTTAGTTGTAAAGGGTTTATTTAATTCTTGTAACTGAATATTCACAGTTTGGAACGTAAAAAACCAAACAAAGTTGGGATTAATCGTCAGGCGTAAATAGTTTTGGGTGTTGAGCAAAGTTGGAATCAATGTTGGGTTTCCGATGGCATGTCGTATAATTTGGCGGACTATACAAATTCTGAGGGAACTGTAACTATGTGGAGATATTGATCGATCGTCATTTCATCTCGTGACAAAGTTCATAGGTGTGACTGTTTCGACTTCTTGTTCGAAGTTCATCGTTAATGAACGTGTTGATAGACTAAAATATGTTGGTTGTACATACATAGGCAAAATCTGAATTTCTTTGAATTGAAAATTACGTTGAAGTTTTATTACCTATTGGCAAAACGAGCATGCCATTCGTCTGATGGTAAGCAAATCGACCGTATGACCAAACAACACCATGAATTACAGAGCCATGCTTGGTATTCCTATGCGCTCGCGATCCTGAGACATAAGATGCTTAACCTCAACATTTCCGGTATTTACTCTGGCTTCAATGTCTTTCACATCGAAACACAACAAGCATTGATGTGTTCTTTTTATACTATCTGTTCAATTAAGTTTATGTCTAAGTCTCAATAAAACTTTGGATGGATGGATAACGTAGTCCTGTGCTTCCCAATAGAGTATCCCAAAAGTCACAATCGAAGAAAATTACCAAAACCCCAAAAGTCCACAAATGTCACTGGGTGATGATAACTAGCACTATTTAGCATATTTCCGTGGTATTTATTCATATTTGGATACACTCCAAATAGGTCCGAGCGTTCGTGACTGTTTATTTACGACGCATATATTAGAGGCTCGTGAATTTAAAACGTACGATGCGAAAATATTGAAATTATGTGTACTTATTTGCGCTTGGAGTCGTATTTTTTTGGCATCTGGCTTAACGGAACGGTACGCGAAATTCTTGATGCTACCGGCTGTATTTTTGGGGATATCTCATATTTTTGGATAAACGTATGCGAAATAATGACCAGTTTAACTTTTTACCTGGTTATTTTTTATGTTTAAACTTGGACATAAGTTAATGAATTAAAATCAGATTATAAATGACTCGATTCAGACAGGGTAGAACCACTGTCTCATTGATATCAAGTAATAGTTTCGGTCAAAAATTGACTAAATGTCCAAAACTATGTGCATCTTCTCTTCATTTCTCTTTCTAAGATTTTTTAAGGAGTAGTATTTATAACTTCGATTTCGTTGAATGGCATCAATGGACATTGTGAAAATTATGTATAAACTTGGTTGAGCATAGGATTAACTTCAGCCCAAGGACGTAGAATTGACTCGATTTTTATGTTCATTCTTCATTCAAGTTTGAAATTAGTGGGTTGCCATAACAGGATAGGCATGTTAGGCCGAAGTATATTTATTAATAAAGTTTATATAAATAAAGATATACTTTGAAGATATTGCAGAATAAAAATATCACACTGGGTAATTTCTTATAGCAACCATGTGATGGATATATTAACAGGAGATAGAAAGGGCAGTCTAAAAAATAATTATTATCTACAATTAATAACTAAATATAAAAATCACTCGTAATATTATATAATATATAGATACATACATATATATACATATACATAAACATATTATATACCAATCCTAAAAAATACCAAAATGCGAATGGACAATTTTTTCTAATCTACATTCTTCTTATGAGAGGAAATGTGTTTTGACCTATTTATCTTTTTTTAAATATTCTATATAGACTTTACTTACTACTAGCGGTTTTATCCTACCAATACAAAGCAGTCAGAGCATAGAGAGTCACAACACGATAAGCAATACCTGTAAAAATTGAAAGTCTTTACCGTGCCAAACGAAGCATCTGGCCTGGCATTTTCAATTCCTCGCCCATCCATTATCACTTTTAAAAACTAAAACCAAAGTCCGGCACATACATATTCAATAACCGTTTTCCACGTCCTGACTGGAAAATGAATAAAAAATACCCCCAGAGAGTGTTTTTGCTTAATTGAATATCTGAAGTTCGTCGAGTGTATCTTGTATCGATGCGGGTCCATTAATCATAAAGTCATTATCTCAGCTTCGAGGCCTTAAGGCTTTAATAATGTTTCTTTAAAATGTTAATAAATTATGTATTATACTTGGTTATGTGATTTAATAAGCGAATGTTAATAGTATGTTGTGAAATATATGATGATCGTTTAATAAATGATTTAGCTTTTCTTGTGGGTCGTAGAGCCATTATTATTATTAAAATAAATAATCAAATGTTAATAAATTATGTATTATATTTGATTATAGTTTGATTTAATAAGCGGGTTTTAAGTATTGTGAAATATATGACTAACGTTTAAAAAAATAATTTAGCTTTTCTTGTGCGTTGTAGACCCATTATTATTATTACAGTACTAAAATTATGCCTTTATAACTAAACGTTTCAATGGTAAAACCTTTGATGTCATTCGCAATCCATTGAACTTACTTCCATGTCGACATAATTAAAAATAAGCTTGTAGTTATTTCACAAGAATGTTAAATGAAATTATGAAATTTCTTAGACTTAAAATGCACTCACAATATATTGCTTTGCCAGTTTATTAAACCCGGAATTTTCCATCTATTGCCATCACAAGACCAATTCCGGCACTCTCTCTTACAGAACTTACAATCCCCTTACAAAATTACAGGAACAAACTCTCAATATCTCGAGTTCTTCCTTGGTACTTTATTTTCGCGCCACTCAATCCATCACACACTGACACCGTAGACATCTGACGACAGAAAAATTAAGCACCCCAATCGGTTCCTAAACGACGCTAGGAACGCATCAATCATTCCATCTTTTGTAATTTTTCAACGTCTGTGTAAAATTCGGGGCTTCTGTGGCTTCAGATGTTTACATGACGGAAAAGAGAAATAGGTTTTAGACATGGTCTGTTGAATTTAAGACTGGAAGAATTAATCTCGATTTAAAGATAGCTTAATTGTCAATTATATGAAATGGTCGATGTGCATACCTGTGATGACAAGACTAGAAGAATACAACCAGATTAAAGATTAAAGGGCAGTTATTTAACAACAATCATGAATGGTTCCACCTCGATGTAGATCTTTGATCACTTTTGCAAATTACGCATTATTTTATTTATTTATTAAAACACGTTTATACCGAAATTTTAGACGGATTCAAAACCAGTTATCACATTAATTGACTTCAAGAAAGGAGGTGATTATTAATTCGGCTAATTTTAAAACAATTTCTTCCAACTTCCAACTACTATTAAAAATAAAGAGAAGTAAGAAAACGATTTATCAAACAAGGAGGCGCTTAAAAGTAACCCATATACAAAAATACATGGGAAATCAATCCCACAGTACAAATTTATAAACAGCCACCATTCCAGCCGAGAAACCCCGTATCCAATTTAACCTTATTCATTGTGCCTTTGTACCCTTTTTTTGCAAACAACAGGCCGTAGAGATTGTAGAGTTCACTATTCAGTATAGGTTATATATAAAGGAAACACAGTTTGATTTCCGACAGACACACTATTCGTACGGCGCACCAGCAGCAAGTGTCCGGTGAGTGCAGGCACTGCACTCACCGCACCCCCACCACTACCGCTCGCCCCACTAGTAGATGTGTCATCATTTACTTATATGTTACATCTACCTTTTACAAAATTTAAAAAAGTAGAATTAGTTTTTATAGTCAAATATTAAAATGTTCAACATCATTTAGATTCAGTCATTCTTTTATCTACCACCCGGTTCGGAAAGCTGTTTTCACTAGAGAAGAACGGGCAAGAAACTCTAGTGTTGCTCTTTTCACAACTCTTTTTTTTTTTACAAATTAGTTTATCAAAACAATCATCGAATAATATTAAATTCAAACGCTATGTATGTTATATAATATTAAACACATCACTTATTTATTTTCGACGCTTGCTTCGTCATCGGTGGTGTCGTTATTTGAAGAATTATCATCACCATTTGTGCAGACTACTCACTTTCCTTCAACCCTCTTGGAATGTACTATATTTCTACGGAACCGTTCTTATAATATTTTATTTTATTTTATTCGGAAAACAAACAGTTATATATCTAGGTAATATACAATATTAAAATTACAATTAACAATTAACATGTTTTCACATTTTATAAAGCTTATTACTACTATATGGTCGACAACTTGTTTTTCTTCACTGTATATTAAACATATACCTTCTCTCCAATATCAATATTAGATTCCGTTGCTTGCCTCTTTCTATCTGTGTATTCTTTTCCTTGTTTTTCGTTAGAGTATCCCTGTCTCTTGCTTCTAGGTCAGTAAACTAAACATCAACAACGGAAGGCAACTTATCTCTAAACTGACGCCCGTAGTTGTTTCAATATATCACGGTTCTGCTTCTCAACTTTACCATTTTGTTGAGGCCAATAAGGAATGCTATGGTCCAACCGAATTCCAAATTCTTTGCAACAACTTCAAATTCGGTATAAACAAACTGCCAACTATTGTCAGCGGTAATACCTATGCGAGCCTAAACGAGGAAAATCTCTTTATCATGATTCGATGAAGCAGAATCGAGACATCCATATATAAACTCATGCCTATTTCCCACAAGGGGTAGGCAGAGGTGCCAGGACACCCACATTTCGCCTTGTATGTTCCGTCCCACAATTTGATAGGTGGCGAGCCTGTCGCCATATCGGGCACAAATTCCTGACCTTGGGCTGATAATCAATAGGAAAATCCAATATCACTTTGCCCAACCCAGGATTCGAACCCGAGACCTCAGCTTTGTAACCATACCTTAGTACAACTACGCCGAGGCAGAATCGATGTTCTTAGTAATTTTGATTTCTTTATATCTACTAAGATAATCTATAATAGTAAAAGATAATGGCCGATAGGTAAAGGTACGAGATAGTCTATGGCTGTATCAACCCAGGGTTGACTGGCAGTTTTCTTCTGCGCATGAGATTAGGAGAATTTGGAGCGGAAACCAGAGTGCAACCCTTGCAAGCTCATATATAATGTTCAGCATCTCTATCAATTTTGGGCCTAGGCACTTTTAGAACGTAGTCTTATTTTCATAGCTACAATGCCTGGATGGTCTTCATGAGCAGCTGTTAGAAAGTTTGATTCAACATGATGGGATAACAATTTTATTCTCATGTAATAGTAAATTGCCTTGAGAACGAAGTTCCTGCACAAAGACCTTATAAGCGTTAGCACTCTGGTCCCAGCTGTTATATATTCCGTTTCTGACTAACTTTAGCTCTAAAGGCTCCCTCGCAAACTATTCTTGACTCATGCAAGGTAACTCTGCTACAGGTCGATATTGGTCAACAACAAGTTCGAATAATTATTAACATCAAAAGCTGTGGTGACTTATCACCCACAGTCTTGACACAGTATAGACCACTTTGAAATTATTTTTATTTTATTTATTTACCCACTTTGTACAAATTAATAGTACAGGCAGACTTAATGCCTAAGGGCAATATGTAATTAATTGACTGTAAGCGCAAAACATTTTTTTGCACACGGCTTAGAGTCAGGTCCAAATATCACCTCTAATCGCTTGTGATCACTGACAAGTTCAAAACTATCTTTCCCAAATAGGTATGTATCAAAATGTTCCACCACCCAAACCAACGCAAGAGCTTTCTCAGTCTGACAATACCGGTTCTCACGGTCTGTCAGATTTTTTATTGCTGTATGCAACAATTTGAGGCCCGTTAGTGCCATTTTGGACGAGCACAGCTCTTAAACCGACTGGACTAGCATTGGCGAAGGCTTGGGTACAGTCAAGCGGATCGTAGTAGCCTAAGGTCTTAATTTGAGTCATAGCGCTTTTCGACCCCTCAAACGCCTATTTTGTTTATTGCGCCAATAAAATGATATTTACACCTTTGCTTTGTTTTAGTCTTTGAAGTTAGCGCAAAGGTTCTGTCCAAGTAGCTAAGTTAGGGATCCATTTTCCTACGTAATTACTTAGCCCTAAAAAGCTTGACACTTCTCCCGTAACTTTTGGTTCTCGAAACAATTCGATTGCCTTTACATATTTGTCTAAAAGGCTTAGGTCCCTCGGAAGATAGCTGATGACCAAGAAAATCTATTTGATTTACTCGAATGCACATTTTGTATCGTTTAACAAAACTTTGTAGTCTTGTGCAAGGCTCGGCCTCATTGCTACCATAAACGACTATATCACCAATAAAGTTGGCGACTCCTGTACAAGGCAACAGGATACTTTCTAATTTATTTATTTTTTATATTTAATATTCGAGACACACGAGTTTCACAAAATGACGCGTTTGTACCTAAACAGGCAGAGATAGTCCCCGGCTACAAGTGAATGTATTTTAGTATATTTGGTACACCAACAGCACAGTATACATAATATTCTTAAGTAAATTAACCATTGGTGTAATACACACGTACACGTGCCAATAACAGGCGAACACAACATTCGTTTAGACATTTATAAAATGTCGTGATATGTCTACTGTCCTCACATAGCTCTAGCTGGTGGACAGTTTTTTTTTTTTTTTTCAATTTAAGAGAAAATGATAGCATTTCTGAAATTTGGAATAAACTGTTCCATATTGTGCAAGGATAGTTCTCCATAATGATAGCTCTATTTGTTCTCCTTATGTCTACGCAGATGCGTACATCACCATCTGCTTTTAAGACCGATACTAAGGGAGAGATCCAGTCAGGCTGGCCATTAATTGGCTTTATAATATCTGACTCAATAAGTTCTTAAGTTTTCTTATTAATTTTAGACTCAAGAGGAACAGGGTCTTTACGACAAGGCTGAGCAGCTGATTTGATTGATTTATCTAAAAAGATATGAATCTGAACATCTTTAAATTTTGGAAACTAATCCAACTTTTAGAAAGCCAAAGGACGTGGCAGTATAATATGTTCCTAGCAAATTCCCATGACCATCTTTAACTACATAAAAGGTGGCTTCGGCTCGGGGGTAGTTGCTGCCAATTGTAATGATTCAAAAGATCCTAGTACAATTAAAGTATTACATGCATTAGCATGAATCTCTTGTTTGGAGATTTCACTTGATTTTCAACTAGGACCCTATTGTTCTTGAGAACTTGCCATGTAACATCATTAGTAATATTGCATTTACGACTGGAATCTCTTACCATCTCAACTTTGACACCCCCTAGCGTACATTTAATAGTGTCGTCATAACGTCCACGGGACTCGATATTTCAAGTTTTTTTTTTTTTTTGAACCCTCCATTATATTAACCGTTAGGTATTTACTTGATTTCGACAAACCAAAATTATTAATTTGTCGATTCACTCCTTTAGAGCGTTGGTTTCGGAAATAATTTGTCAAGAGTCACATCATCGGTAAGGGTTAGAATTGTTTCCCTTAATTTGACTGACTTACATTTCTCTGTGACTTGAACAATCACGTGTTCGTTAGGGGCAGTGAATTGACATTTAGAGCTCTGGTGTCTAACTCTATGAGAATATTGTCATTATTTTTCCTCCACTTCCTTATTTGATGAGCCTAAACAAGTGACGCTCATAAATACCACTTTTTTATTTTTTTTATTATTATTATTTATTTTTATTTTTTTGGAGGAAAAGTATTCGTTTAGCTAAACTTTAGCATGTTGACAGCGACGATAAATACATCGTTGTCATTATACTAGTATTATTATTACTAGTAGTTTCTACATATGCACCAGGAATATTATAATATATTTCTTGTAGGGTTGACCCGCCCATATGCAGGAGCAAGGCCTTTGTCCCCTTTTACACTAGTAGTGCACACTCCCATTTTTCCGGCATAGACCAATTGAAGCTGAGTCGCTGTCACAGTCAAAAGACTCCAAAGGTGGTGTTTGCGACATATTTATGGTCTACCCAGAAGGCTGGAGTAATTTCCTTTTAGGTACTGTTCCGAATAAATCGAACTACCTCTTGATCTTATTGTATTTAACTTAAGGCCATTTAGCCTGTTCTTTATACAATGCAAGATCATTTAGGTACTGTTTGCATAAGCAAACTACCTCTGACAACAATGTTAACTTTGATTATTGACAGACTAAAAAGTGTATATTTGAACATCGACATCGAGATAACTAACGAATGCTATCCAATGTTCAACATTTGCGTTTGACCAATAAAAGAAAATGTGGGTAGATAATAATTAATCATAAAAATCGAAGAATATTTCACACTGTATCAAGTCCATTACAATATCTTGATTTAAACATTCTTACAATCATAAATAACAGCTGTTTATAGTTTATTTCCAGAAAATCGTTTTATTGCTTTAAGTTTAAATATATCTTGTTGAGCAAAACCCACATTCTAATCTGTCTTTGCCAATAATCAAAGCATTTAGTCATTGATGTGCTACATATTTAGGTACCAATCAAAGTAACTAAATCAGTTCCGTTTTGCAATAACAAGTGCCTTGTTATAGATGTAATTTAACAACTTAAGTCAGTTACGACGATTCAATGCCCATAAATACTTTAAAGATGCTAATAAAACGCAGAAACAATTATGTAGGGCACGAATATTAACAAAACTGATTTGCTACCGATTTACCTCTAAGCTCATGCTTAGTTTTTAAATTGTTTGGTGCATACCTTTATAACCTTAATTTGTGGATGGCGGGGTCGCCACATGTAGAGTTCACTATTCAGTATAGGTTATATATAAAGGAAACACAGTTTGATTTCCGACAGACACACTATTCGTACGGCGCACCAGCAGCAAGTGTCCGGTGAGTGCAGGCACTGCACTCACCGCACCCCCACCACTACCGCTCGCCCCACTAGTAGATGTGTCATCATTTACTTATATGTTACAGAGATAAACATTGACATCATGTTTACGTGAAAGATCAAGCGGAATGCAAACGGATTTTTAAAATAAACGCGCCACTTGAAATTCGTGCTTTATTCACGAATGACGGAACGGTTTGGGCAGTTGTTGCAGGAATTTTAATCCGTGAATGATCGTGTTTATTGGGTTGATATTTATTGATTTATCACTAGTTTTTTGTAGGTTGATGAAGTGGTAGTAAGAAGTAACTGCTTAAATAAAAAAATCTCAGTTGAAACAAATATATTTTCTATGAGGTATTTGTTACAAAAATATGTGTCGATTGCCTTATTTTTGCGTATGTTTAATTTATTGGAATAGTAAGATTATAAAACAACATTTACACTATTCAATTATTTGAGATTTAAAATATAACGAATAAAACCCAAACACTTTTTTTTATTTTACATGAAATATGTTTCAAAACAAAAGAAGAAACCATTAATTGAGACAAAAATTAAACTTAAAAATACCACAATAAAAATGAAAAACTTAGTATATGTCGGGGTGTTCTTATGTACAGCCTATATGTTAAATAATTGTAAATCAGCTATTAGGAATCAGAAGCAGAAAGAAGAAGTAGTTGCAGAAGTAATTATATTAAAGAAAACCCTGTTGTGGTTCTATTTCACTACCCGCATTCAGAATAAGGGTGGGAGCGTGACAGTTTGCAATATAGACCGCCTCCGGACCATAGATAGGGCATTCGTGATCCAGCAGTCGGCGGTGAAGCATAGACATACGCGTGTTTACTGTAAAAGTAATAAGTTGTCGGAGATATTCGGATAAATCGTTAATTCGTTAATTATAACGTGTGGTGTTAATAATAGTTATAATAAATAAATAACCCAATGGGTTTTATTACCGACATCCTACATATACAACAAATAAAAATGTATATGTGTATCGAATAAAAAACTTGCTGAGAAATATAATTTTCGCTTAAATTTAGGCATTTGGTTATAAACGGCTTCCATTCGTCGGTAAGGATATCGAGTTGCGGGTAAGATTCTAGGAAAGCATTTAGTTGACTGAGTACGATTACATTATTATTGGGTCTTCCTAGTATAATATAAGTACTTTCAGAATATTACATCAGCCCTCATATATGCAGAGAACGGGCCTTCTCTAAAATTGAGAGTACGATTGAGAGTAATTAGGCCATATAGTCCACCGCGCTGTCTTTATGCGGGTTGGCGGACTTTACACACCATAGAAATTCTTATATATGGCTATGGTAAGCAGGTTTCCTCACGATGTTTTCCTACCCTTTTTTAGTGCGTGGTTATTAACTATCAAAACACAACTCCGAAAAGTCAAAGGTGTGCCTTGGGATTTGAACCTGCCACCACCGTGAACATGTTGGCACTTTCATTATACTTTAAACTTTGAATTTTATACATTTTAATTATAATTTAAATCATACAAACGAAGGGCACCGAAAACTTAAACAGAAATTACCTAAAAATATACAGACGTAAAATTAAAAACAATTACAAAAGGGACCTCAGAGAGGCAGGCAAAATTAATTTAACGCCCTTCAATAACCAACGTTGAAAGTACAAATGAATTATTTGAACAAATAATTGGACAAATTGATGAAGCGAACGAGACACGTCAAGTGGGTTATAAATATTATATTTTAATGTCAATTATAAGGGTTGGGTAATTTGACAATATGTCGGCCTGAGAAAATGACTTATAATTTCGTATGAAGAAAATACTAATTAACGTTTTTAAAACACTTTTGTATTACAACATTAGAATAACCACTCATTTCTAAACTAAACATATTATAATCTATAAAAAAATCATTTCTTTTTTTTTAGGTGATCGCCGTTATGTAATGTTTTGGTTGAATTGCTTAGAAAAAAATATTTATGGCACTTATTATTCATTATTGTTATTCATTGATGACTTATATACCCTTATTATAAATACACTCCTATTTACAAATTATTGAAGTTGGTAAATTAGCGGTTTTAATATAAAAGGATTCCACAAAAATATTATGGCAACTCAATACTTACGCATGTCACTATTATTCTGATCTTAAAGGCCAGCAACGCATATCTATGCCCTACGGTGTTGTAGAAGTTCATGGGCGGCAGTAACTTAACATCGAGTTAACCGTATGCTCGTTTGGCATCTCTT
This sequence comes from Hyles euphorbiae, assembly GCA_023078785.2. Lineage (NCBI taxonomy): Eukaryota > Metazoa > Arthropoda > Insecta > Lepidoptera > Sphingidae > Hyles > Hyles euphorbiae. The sequence goes on along the minus strand of CM041056.1, from coordinate 5,479,347 downwards.
CATTATAAATAAAACTTATGTCAAACCAATTTGTAGTCTACCACCTAAACCGTTCCAGCACCTTTAGCAAAATTCTAACAAACATTAAAAGCTGTTAATAACTGAACGTATGTATACGTTCAGTTATTAGTCTCTATCAAAGTCTCTATCAAAGGTGTGATTTAGAGTGGAGCGAAATAAAATCGTTTGAAAACTGTGCAATCTTTGTGATTTGAAATTGAAGTTGAGTATTGTAATCACGGTTGATTGTTAGCCATAGAATGCCCGATAAGCCTGCAGTGTTGAGGCAACGTCACTTTCTAAAACAGTAAGTCGAGAACGCAATTTGCTGGGATTTATAAAATAAATTATTGTGGGGTCGTTGGTAATTTTGTTTAGAGATGAAAGAAGTAAATAGCGTTTATTCCGGTCTTCACTTTTCTATTATTTCGTCCTTTTCTAGGGTTACCGAATTTCAAATTTCAAGAAATTATAGAGACTCCACCCACACACACGCACACACACACACACACATGCACTATACTTACAAATTAATCGTTGCATATTGTAAAGGTAAATAAATGTTATTATTGTTTTTAATTAAATTCCGTTATTAAGAAAAAAATATAATTAACGTAACGCGGTCTGCTCTTAAATCTCTCTTGATTATTAATTATTTTTTTCTTACGTGTATAATATCTTGTTTATTTTTTGAAACGTCAAAATCTAAACATTTAGACAGGTGAGTCATAGTCTTCTTTATTAATTTAATCCTAAAACACTACTCTTATTTTCTAAAAATACAACATCGAAAACAAAAAAAGCACATGTGTTCTTCAACGGAATATTTCAAAATTGGAATTACTAATTACTAACTAGAACTAACAGTCACTAGGAAAACAGTTGAACATCAAAATTGCACCAACAAAAGCTTGCTTCCATCTCACATTTCTGAAACAAGACAAAGACTATTAATTGGGGCAACGTTCGTTCTGTCTTGTACAAATATTGGCAGAAAAGTGTTTATTTCATTTCCGAACGGTTCCGCACGTGTAATTTCCATTTACTTATTAATATTTTCCTTTTATTTCTACACGCAATGAGTTATATCTATAGATATAGTGATATTTCTTGTAATAGTGATGGAGACGTATTTTGGCAATGAAACTATATATTTAATCCAGAATCTGCGTTATGAATGGTTAGGCGTCTATATGACGAATTTGTTAAGAACTAAGTAATTTACTAAAAGCATTTGGAGAAGGCGTAAATCCTTTCGTCTTTTTGTTTCTTTTATTACGTGCCATCAGAAAATGAGATGTTAGGAAGTATCCTAAGGATTTATATCCGCTGATAAAAACATAGCAGAATAAAATATAGAATAGGAAACCAACAGATTCCTAGAGAGGCTTAATTTATTATTAGTATGAAATTCCTCATCGATTTTTTCGTCAAAGTCTTATATTTATGTATAAGTCAATAACACTCAATTAATTAGTTAACTTTAGTTTATTTCAATACTATTATTTATTACCGATGTGACATGACCACTGAGTAAAAATTCCAAATTAAACATCGTTATTTAAAAAAAAATAATTATATTTTAGTTTATGTACGTAAATCCATAGCTTTACCTAACCCTCCAGTATTTTCGATACATAAATATCTGCTATTACAATGAAATTTTCAATGAATACAACAAACTACCAATAGCTACAATGGAAAACGTGGAATACTTGGCATAACGAATACCATTTCTATCTGGTTCCATTTCAACATTGAATATTCGAAATACCATACACTGGTATCAAATGCTCGGTTATTGTTTAGGACTATATCATGAAATAGAGAATGATGTTTTTAAAATTCTACGTTGGTATTAATAATAGACTTTGTTTGTATATGAACAATAAGCATTTCTACACAATTGTAAAAGTGGATAGTACGCTGAATTTTTGTATCGTCTTGACAAAGGGAATACTAACTACGCAGTTCTTTGTACGGGGAGTGTACTATAATGTATAATAAACTTATAGAAATCCCACTGCAGGCCTCGAACTTCCAATATAAGCGAGAGTATGGTTGAGAGTTCCTTTTTTTCTGTTTATCCTCATAGTTGTCTGTAAGACATAAATTTAATCGATAAATCCGCCAATTTGACAGCCTCCGTGGCGCCGTCGGTTATACGCCGCTTGTGAAACGTGAAGTCGCGGGTCCGATCCGAATGTTGAATGTTTGTGCGGGCCACAAATATTTCGTTCAGGTCTGGGTATTTGTGAGATCGAAAAGTCTCTCGTAGTTCCTGATACCCACGACACAAGACTCGATCTCCGTGTGAGGTTAGGACTATGTATGTGACTGTTGGTTTTTTTTATTTTTAAATTGTACTTTTTATGTATGTGATTTCTCATGGTTTTTTTATTGGAGGCAATAATGTGTAAATAAATAAAATAATTGCACCAGCTTAACTAAATACGAGTATTCAGTAGTAATTCAAAATATGACAAACTTACGTGGGTCACCAAGACAGATTTTCAACTGGTGTGCGGTAGTCAATATCCGGCCGGATGTGAATATCGTACGAACGTGTTCATATAGGAGTTATATGATGGTTTCCGAAAGACAATACGCTCTGTATTTTGGGCGCTATCCATATTGAATGCCTACACTATTTATTTAAAAGGGAACAATAAACGGTTACATGCTAATAACAAACATAGAAAATTGTAACTAAACGAGTTTATACACATATAACCCACACCATCGTCCACAAATTACTACACAGAATAAAATATTTTTTTATTGTCCAATAAAAATATATGTACGTATTATACATTTAAAATATCGATGCCAAATTCATTGAAATGAAATGAAATGAAATGTATTTATTGGTCACGTAGGCAATTAAGGAGCTCTTATGACAAGTCAACACACATAGAACTTAATCTCTATTTACAATATATTTCCTATACTTAGTATTACTTATTTTAATTACTTGCTTTTATCAATTTATTTATTTATTATTTTATTTTATTTATTAAATTTATTTATTTTTAAATTATTTTTATTTTTATTTATAATTAGTTTTATTTATTTATTTAGTTTTTATTCATATTTTATTTAAAGTATTAGTTTTTACTTTATGGTAACTTATTTGTCAAAGAAATACATTATTTACGTTAGTCAAATTAAATTATATTATTTGATTGAGTACACATAGACATATACTCACGCCTTTCTCTCAAAGTAGGTAGGCAGAGGTGGTAATAAGATATCTACATCTCGCCTTATGCGTTCCGTCCCACGATGTGTTGCGGAAACCAATCGAAATCGGGCACAAATCCTTTATTTTGCTACACCTAGGATTCGAATTCCAGACCTCAGCGCTGAAATCCAACTCCAACAATTGCGCCATTGAGGCTTTGAGGCATTGCATTATCCACGCTAAATCTCAAATTTCAAAATTTTGAAATTCTAAAATCTTTTTAAGTTACCGTCGCCTTAACTAACCTACTCCACAGTTTTGTAACTTAGCTAAACTACTTCAATAATTTAGCTAAAACGTTAAGAACCTTTAACGAGGTTAATGTTTACTCAAAACATGAGACTTTTAACGAAGTTTGTTCTGTCCACTACCTTAGGCCCTCAAAGGCCCCAATTATAAGCTAACGGCTTTGTTAATTGCACGCAAGTTTGTAAGATAATTACTGGATTACGTTGCCTAAGGGCTACATAGCCCTTACAGGCTGTAATCGGATTCGTTTGGAACAGCAGTGTCAGTTTTATTTTAATATTTTGCATATTTATAAGAGCATGGTGGCCTGTTGGTAAATGGACCAGGAAACTGGTTCGAATCCCAGTGCACACCTTTTCGGAGTCAAGCGTGTATTGATAGTCAATCACCACGCATCATAACGGTGAAGGAAAACATCGCGGGGAAACCTGCATACCAGAGATTTATTAAAAAACTAGCGGCCCGGCCCGGCTTCGCCTGGGTGCAAATACAGATTCCAGTCCATATTTTATTTAAAATCAATATGACAGCCGTTGTCTAAACTGCTTATCCAATTTCAATCCCATCCTGTACCTATTCTTATGTCCCATTTTATCCACCTTATATTCTATTCTATCCCATCTCTCCAGATTCAAATCATTATTTTGCTATGGAAATATTATAACACTGTTACTACTCCGACGACATTCATTGAAATCAATTAAAAGATACCATAGATGACCCGACCACGCTTCGCTATGGCTTAGTTATTATATGATGAATTTTATATTGCATTATTTAGCATAGCAAAAAAGCCCGACCCACCTTTGCCTGGATGCAGATATTTTTTTATTTTACTCCACACCAAATACATGTTATTTTTCGTATAAGCTCTTGTATACCTAAACATGAATTAGCTATCCTACTGTCCTGCTCAATTCCGGCCCATCCCGTCTGTTCAGTCACTTCCCGATACGTCCCGTCCTTTCTCTTCATTGACCATCCCGTCTTATACCGTGCATTTACATTTCGTCCTATCAAATGTGTCAGCTATCCCAGTCCTCTCCCCTACCTCCCACTCTATTATATCCCGTTTCTCCATATCCAAATAGTGTGCCTTATAAATTTTTGACATTAAACACTTTAGCGATTTTGATTATCCATGCAATATTCCATCCCTTATTTCACCCCCAGTATGCTGTTTTCCAAAAACATTACGCCATTACTTTTTGTTAGTAATAAAGAGATTAAATATAAATTTTCATAGAAATACACTCACACACACAATTAATGTAGTAACGGTCATTGAGTAACGGTAGTAACAATTATATTTAACTGGTTTCTCAAGACACAGACCACGCCTAATTTGAGAATCCCTGCAATATTCTCTATAATTATATAAAATTGTTATTTTATTCAGTTCAGTTCAGTTTTTATTTTTATGTGTTATTTTATGAAAGATTTTTCATTTTCAAGTGACATTCTATCTTGAAAAGAAGTAAAACTTATTACGTGTGAATATTATTTATTTGATTGTCCTATATTTATTTAGCTTCATAATATTCTCTTTAGTTTACACAAATTAAATTTCTGAACGTATGCATAAATATTTGACAATCAATTTAAATATCAACCACTTTTCATTACTGTCATTATTTTACATCTTTAAAATCTAAAATACGCCATTAATCGAATATTGTGGATATATGTTGTCGATTCGAAACCTTTATTTAAATACGTTATTTAATTTGAGGGAAGAGTTTACCGTATTGACGGTATGAACATTAAATGTTTGACAGTTACAAACCCATGAACATTTTGTATGGTAACATGTAAAAATCCAAATATCTTACGGAACCCTATTTTTTTCCAAAATAAAATATAGTCTATGTTACTCGTGGATAATGTAGCTTTCGAATGGTGAAAGAATTTTTAAAATCGGTCCAGTAGTTTTTGAGCCTATTCATTACAATTAAACAAACAAACAAACAAAGTTTTCCTCTTTATAATATTAGTGTAGATATATGGTATGTAAGTCCACCAACCTGCATTAGGCCAGCTTGGTGAACTATATGGCCTAACCACCCTCAATCGTAGTTACGATTGCAGAAGAGGCCCGTGCCCTGCAGTTGGACATATATGGACCGATACAGGATATTTATGTTTGTGTTGAAAATGAGAGGTTTGCTTATTAGGACGAAAAAATATTCGGATTTTTTTGCAAGTAGCAGCATCTTGATTCGCTTCGGTATATGGCTACTTATACAATATATATGACAGTCTACGTGGCATAGTAGGTAAGACACTACGCGGCTTTGAAGCGAAGGGCCGTGTGTTTTTAAACCCAAGTCTCTCGTAATTTTTGATACCCATGACACAAGACTAAATAGTTTATTTTATAAATTGCGGTGTGGTAATTATAATTTTATTGAAATTTATAAACATGAAAGCAAATTAACCTTAATAGGCTTCAACACATGACATCCTCCAAGAAGGAACAAACCTACAAACATGCAGTTTTTGTGGATCTGTTTGGCAATTCAATATGTACAGTAATTACTCTGGGTACAATGTTGTTCAAACCGGATCACAACAGTGCGTTTACATTACTGTTTCGCGTGAAATTGACATTTTGGTGGTACCTACCCATGCCTCTTACATATGAGAGACCTACCAGCAGTAAAATATCCTTTAAAGTCGTATAAAATTTCATTTTATTTGCAATAATTAATATATTACGAAAACTGGATCAAGGATATTCGAACCAATTGATCTATTTAAATATTTTTTAAAATTAAGTTTCATATGCTAGTGTACACAAGGCGGACTGAATGCCTGTGGCATTTTCTCCCAACAACAATTCCATTCAGTAAATTCGTATTTCCTAGCGGTTTCTTCCATTTTATACCGACATTAACCATGGCGTGACGATCGAAACACGCAAACTGACTGGCATAGACTTAATGAGTTACCAGAAACCGCTGGAATTCGTTAAGTTGTCGTGATTAATGATAATCGTCGGTTCAATGCTTTATTTGAACAGCCTGTAGATAGGACCAAAATTTGCTTTGAACATTTCTCACAATTCTTTCATGGTGGTGTGATCTAAGATAATTTACTGGTGGTAGGTCTCTTATATGTCGGAAGCTGCTTGACTATTTATCACCGTAATACCTTTCTCCAGCTAAACATGAGTGTAAATGCACTGTTGTGTTTTGTGTTTGACGGATATTATAGCAGAGTAGTAACAACTGGAAATATTGAGGTTTAATATCGTATGCCTCAGGATGGCGAGCGCAGTGGAATGGTAAGCACTGCTTTGTAATTCCAGGTCTCGTTTAGTTTTCATATGCGGTCGTATCGCTTACCACCAGGTGAACGGCATTCTCGGCTCGCCATTCACGAAAAAAATAAGTAGAAATCCTAGTCTGGTTATGACAAGTTCTTTTTGTTGTTTCTGATTTTTTGAATGATGAATGTATGTAGGTTGCTGTTATCGTCAGGGCTATCGAGAAGGATCTTTATCGGGTGGATAAAAAATGAGTGATAATAAAATGGACATAATTTTTTTTGACATTCTTCTTCAGCCACAGGAAGTCCACTGCTGATTATAAGCCAAACTGAGATTTCTGTAACAACCTCTTAGAAGCGGCTTGCACCTTCTGAGATTGGACAAATAAAAATTATATTCCGTCTTTCTCCTACTCAATTTAATCATTATATCTCTCTCCCACCTTCCTACTCACACACGAAGTCAAACAGAAATTCAGCTCCGTTCGTAATCTATATCATAAAACCGATCCGGCGTCTGCAGTCAACGTTAACCGCGATTTTATGTACAAACGTTAGACGTTCAAGGCCTCTGGTTCAGTCTTTCTCAAAGTGGGTGATGACGCCCCCTTGTGACCTAGCCCCTCTCTAGGTTATGTGTCTCAGAAAAAAAAGAGAGCACTGGCATGGTTAAGTTGGCATGGTGATGGTTGATTTGTAATTTCATTTATTTTATATTTATGATTCACTAACATAAAAACCTACCTATTACTCAATATCGAATATTTAGTTTATAAATCTATTATGGTTTAATCATCAAAAATACTTACCTAACTTGCTAAGTGCCACAGAGTACTTTGTTATATACGAATCGATTGCATTTTATCGACCGTAGTAGTGACTTACGACTGTTATTAAATCGAACCTCATATCAATAATATTTTATCAACAAACAAGTAATTTAAATGTTTTTTTTTTTAGTTTTAGGATTGTATAAAGAATTGAGGGCGCTGAATAATAATTTATTTTCAAAGGGGGCGGTAGAAGAAATGGGTTTGATTATTTCTGCTCTAGTTAAATTGATTTATATGTGCCTGAATCTAGGTATTATATTACGATGTTTTGGGTGATTTTGGAGGGAAAATATATTGCGATATGTCTAGCATTTATAATGCCAAATATTTCAAGATTTATACTCGTAATACGAATTTGGTTTATTTATAGCGGTTGAGTGTGAGGTGGCCTGTTAGTAAACGGACTAGACGCGGTTGCCAACATGTTACGATGGTCGCGGATTCAAACACCAGTTCACATCTTTGATTTTTCTGAGTTATGTGTGTATTTATTGTCAAGCACCACATACTGTAACGGTAAATGCAAACATAGTGAGGAAACCTGCATACCATAGGAATTTTTAAGAAGTTTAATGGTATGTAAAACCCGCCAGCCGGTACTAGGCCAGCATAGTGGACTATATGGTCTAACGCGTCTCAATTATACTTACTCTCGATAGTAGAGGAGGACCATGCATACATTGCGCACAGTTGATTGAAAATTCGTTTAACATTAAACACAATTACAATTACGAGTTTATCTTTCATTGTCATTATTTTGAATTCGAATGATATATCCAGTAGTTACTCTGGCTACTATGTCTTCAATCCGAAACACAACGGTGCATTTACACTGCTGTTTCACGGGAGAAATAGACATTGCGGTGGTACCTACCCATATATGAGAGGCCTACCACCAGTAAAATAATATAATTTATAGTTAAAAGCAGTAACCCCAATTTCTAAACAAGAAGCAAAACTGCCGCCATTCGTAGCGTAATAAAATTTGTATCTGCTACAGCAAGCTACGGATGCTGCTACGTAATTCCGTTTTTGTAGCGGGGCTAAGTTAGTACTTTATTTCAGGTTGGGTATAGTTGCGACAGACTATTTTGGACGGTAAAATATGCTAGTGGTCTCACATTTATATACGTAATATCTTGGCTTTCATAGAACGTTGGTATGCTACGGAGAATTCGTTGAATATTCTTGTAGAATTTTCTTGTACCGATGAAAAAAATAAAGTAATGAAAACCTAAAGTGCTTTTATAACATGTTGTTATTTATGAAGTGTTGTGAAGGCTAAAATGCCAACTTAATTTCATGTTGTCTAGAGTGGTTGTTTGAGTGGCAATATTGTTGACGACGCACGCGCACATCACCCGGCGTAGCACATAAAACACATTATGTAAGGTCTCGTCACGCCACGATCGCAGTATGTGTGGGCGGATTGGGTGCATTTTTATTGTTTTTTGACATGTTTTTATTGAACAGCTTCGCACCCACCGCTCACACATTAATGATTTATATGTCATTTTAAAGGGCGTGACGAGGCCTAAATAATAATAATAAATAAAATAAAATAAAATAAAATAAAAAGCCTTTTATTTCCTAGTATGTAGTTTAAATAGAGTAGGTACATTTGCTTAAATTAGTTTTTAGTAAAATTCTTAAAAAATAATAATAAATAAATCCTTATTTACTTATAATCTATTAGTAAACATTTAAAACATTTTTTTTTCCTACTACTTTCTAATTTGTATTAAAATATATTTTTATTTTTAGGAACCCCTCTCAGGTGAAGGCCTCTTCCAACATTTGCCAGTTTTTTCTATCTTTGGCGATGCGCTGCCATTGTGGTCCAGCTATTTTGCGGATATCATCTTCCCAGCGAGCGAAAGGTCTCCCTATATTGCGTTTGCCATCAGGTCCTTTCCAAGTAGTCACTTTGTGTGTCCATCTGCCATCATTGAGCCGCGCGATATGTCCAGCCCATTTCCATTTCAGTTTTCGTGCGTGCTTAAGTGCATCTATTGCTTTTGTTCTAGATCTTATGTCGCCGTGTCTGATTTTTTGTATTTTTCTTATGCTGAGCATACTTCTTTCCATTCCTCTTTGGCAAGTTATAACCTTGTTTTTAACTTTATTTGTAAACTTCCATGTCTGACATGCGTAAGTTAAGCATGGAATGAGACACGAGTCCATTACTTTCCTTTTAAGGTTTACAGGCATATTGCTTTTAAATAATTCTTTTAAACTCCAGTATTTATTCCACGTATTTTTAATTCTCCTTTGAACTTCAAGCTCATTACTGATTTTACTGAAACTGATTTGTTTCCCTAGGTAAATGTATTGCTCAACGTATTCAAGTATTTCACTTTCCAATTTTATGTCTTTTTTTATGTGATTTGACATCAGTTTTGTTTTGGAGATGTTTATTTCAAGGCCCACCTGCTTGCTAGCCGTACAGAGATCTACAATCATGTCTTGAAGTTGAGAGCTGGACTCGGAGAACAGCACTAAGTCGTCTGCGAAACGAAGGTGGCTCAAATATTTGCCCTTTACATATAAGCCTTTATTACTCCACTCCAATGTGCTAAGGATATTTTCTAATATTGCAATAAATATCTTTGGTGATAGAGGGTCTCCTTGGCGTACGCCTCTTTTGATAGGGAATCTTGGTCCCGTGGTCTCTAGCTTTACTCTACTTGTGCAACTTTTATATATATTTTTTATAATATCTATATATACTTTCTCCACATTTTGAGCTTCTAAAGATAGCCATATGCTGTTATGTGAGACGGTATCGAACGCTTTTTGGTAATCGATGTATGCGACGTATAGGGGCCTTTGGAACTCTTGGTATTTCTCGATTAATATTTCTAGTGTATGTATATGATCTATGGTGCAGAAACCCTTTCTAAAGCCGGCCTGTTCGACGGGTTGTTCTTTTTCTAGCGATTGTCCTATCCTTTTGTTTATTATTGAAGAGAAGATTTTATATACTGTTGGTAATAGGCTTATGGGCCTATAATTTCCAATGTCGTTAGGATCCCCCTTTTTATATAGCAATATGATATTAGATTCTGACCACTGCGAAGGTGTTTCAAGTGATTCGATTATCATATTAAACAGTTTAGTAATTGGTTCAGTTAGTACGCTATGTGCTGTCTTGATAGCATCGTTGGTTACACCGTCAGAGTCAGGGCTTTTATCGGGCTTTAATTTCTTTATAGTCTCTGCGACTTCTTTGCACTCTATTGGGGCAATATTTTCGTTGGGTTTTACATATAGGGATTCAATACTAGAAGTCTTTGAAATGGTTTCACTTTCAGCGCAATATAATTTTTTGTAAAAGTTTGTTGCAATATTTAAGATGTCTTTTCGGCTGTATATCGTTTTTTCTGTGCCTGTTAAGCTTTCAATCCAATCTTTATTTGGTTTTAGTTCTTTGTATCCTTTCTTTAAGCTTCCTCTTTGTTCTAAGTGTCTTTGAAGCGTAGTTTTTCTGTGATTGCTGTAATCTTGTTTTATGTATTTGCTGATTAGTTTATACAATGCTTTAAGTTCATTCTTCATTGAACGTGTTTTATTGCTAGTTTTCTGTAACTCCTGCCTTCTTTGTATTAGATTTTTTGTGCGTTCTGTCAATACCTTTTGCGATTCAGTTTTTTGGTGATCTTTTCTAACGTTTCGAAGGCCATGCTGTATAATATTGATAAGTTTGTTGTAAAATTCTTGTACTGTACAGTTTGAAGTCATTTCGTGCAGAGCTGACAGTTGATTTTTAATCAACTCTGTGTATTTTTGTATTTCTTCTTCTGTTTTTAGAGTACTATATTGGTTGTTACTGTACTTGGCTCTACTTTTTAATGGCTTTGTGAGAGTGATCTGTGCTCTTAGTGGTCGGTGATCCGATGGATAACTTATACTTAATGTTTCTATATTTTGAAACATTTGTGGTTGACTTGCGAGTATAAAGTCAATTTCGTTTTTATATTGACCACTTGGGGAACGCCAAGTCCATCTTCTTTTTGGTTTTTTCTTGTAAAAGGTGTTAATTATCGCTAACTTGTATTCCAAGGCGAAATCTACAAGACGTTGACCTCTGATGTTTCTCTCTCCATATCCGTTTTGTTTCATCACCAGATGCTCGCCACTTTGAGGCTCTCCTATTTTTGCGTTGAAGTCTCCCATCACAATGAGGTCTTTGTACGATATTTCGATGGCTCTATAGATGGTTTCATAGAATGTGACAATATCCTCTTCATCCGCGGCTTCTGTGGGAGCATAGACTTGTATGATGGTGAGCTTTTTCCCCGGTAAGTTCAGATGAAGTAGCGCTACTCGATCTGAGAGTCCGATGTAACCTTCTATATATTGTTTGAGGTATTTTTTAATTATGAATCCTACTCCATGTTTGCCCGCTGTTTCTCCTGTGTGGCACAGAATGAAGTTTTCGTACTCTGTTATTTTATTTCCGGGGCGACGAACTTCACAAATTCCGATGATATCATATTTTACGTTTTTTTAAAGCTTCGGTAAGCTCGATTAAACGCTCGTGTGAGTATAGTGTTCTTACATTATAAGTGGTTATGTAAAGCTGGTTAATTTTATTTTCTTCTTTAGTTGGTGAGCTGGTTTTTGTCGTTAATGTTGGAAGGTTGTGGTCGTAATGACGAGGCCTAAATAACGATGTATAATAAGTAGCTAGAATTAAGCTATTTATGGAAATAAAGAGGAAAATGACCGCGCCCCGAAGTAAAAATGGACCCAAAATTAGGAACATTTTACGGGGGTCTCCCTATGGTAACGCCTCGGAGTACTTAAGCCGGCAAGCAACAATGAGAATTCACTGTAGACATGGGTAACTCAGCGAAAATCCTTGCGTTAACTCAGTAACTCAGGCGCAATTAACTGCGCTGGCTCACTGAGTTAACTCAAAATTGCGCCATGGCGCAACAAAATGAAAACGCTTGTCGCCGAGTGAGCAACGAAATGCGTTATGCGCGTCATCTGCGCGGCGCACACGGCATGCCACGCTCACAAGTCTGTTTATTAGTTTGTGGCAGTGATGTGCCTACTCGGGATAAACCCGACTCGAGTTACAGAATTCAACTTGGAAGGAAGAAACTGAGTGTTGAACTTTGTAGGTAGGATTGAATTAGATAGGTTTTTATAGTTTTTACTGGTATGAGACTGTACTGTTATGTGTGTCTCATATGTAAGAGGCCGCGATGAGTCTGTTACTTTAAAATTTAAAGCAAAATGATGAAATTTCGTACGTAGCTGATACCCTGATATATTGCATAGGATACTGTATGTATCCCGAAAATGTAATGTTCCCATAAATATGCATATTTGCTAGTGCTACTCTTTCGTACCAACTTGTGTTCACCTACCGCGATTTTCAAACTCGAGTTAGAAAGAATTTAATTCAAGTTAGTAAATCCGAAATCGAGTTGACTGTTTTATAACTCCTTTTTGCGCCAACACATTTTGAACAAGTGAGTTAACACATCCGGCGCAGTGAACTGAGTTGGCGCAATTGCGCGGCGTAGCGCAGTGTTACACATCTCTAATTCACTGGATCCAGAAGAGCTCTCCGAGGAAGAAACTGAAGAAACCCGAAGACACTCGAAGCCTCAAGAAACAGAAGAGACCTGGGAAAAATCCTGAAGAAAGAAGCCCGAAGTACGAAGCGATCCGGACTGCGACGTTGCTTGCCGGCGTCACTACGATCGTCTACTCCGGGGCTACCATAGGGCGGGGCGTGGTCGATTCCGCGTATATTTTATATCGTGTGTTTCATTACGTTGCCCGTCCTATACAAACCACACCTTTCGGAGCGACTTTCCTAGAGACTAGACGTCAAATAGAGTGCCCGAACACGCACCAGGGGGTGCATACGCTGGGCTCCGGCGCCCGAGTTGAGGACTCGGATTCTCGCCCAGTGAAGTCGCGGCGGAACGTTGGTGCCCGTCTCCGGGTACCCGACCTCCGCACGCCTACAAATATATTGTTTTGTTTCATGACGTTGAACATAAATTTTGAATTACCATCTTAAACTTAATATTCTTAAACTTAGTCTTCAGTCTCAAAATTTTCTACCTACTTCACCTGTTAAGGACAATTACTATTTTTAATTTATTCCTATAATTTTTTTCATTACATCATCATCATTAGCCTCTGTTTTTCCACTTCCACTACTGGTATATGCCCCTCCCATATCACTCCACTGGGCTTGAAATTTAACACACTGTTTCTCACCGCTACCAGCTATCCTACATTCAATTTCAATTTTTTTTTTTTTTGATTTGTTATTACTATTTAATTTTATTTGATGTTGCTATTATTTTTTATTATTATTTTTTTCCAATCTTAGTGTCTTTTATTATTATTTTATTAAGTTATTGTATGTTATAAAACGTCAAGCAAATGTGTTGCTGGTGGACATAGCGTCCGGATGTCACACTGACCCTCCATTGAAAATCAGCGCTGCAGTACAGCTGTGTTGTACTGCAGCATATAGCTGATTGGGGAGTCATTGTTGTCTGGCCAAGCGCATATAATGGCATATCATTTTAATCTTCTTTTTTGTTACAATGTCTTTTTTGTATGTGTTGGCCATGCAATAATAAATGTATTTTCTTTCTTTCTTTCAATTATTCACTATAGGATCTCACCAATTCCTCATCCAGCTGTATTCCTCGCTATAATAATCCCTAGAATTTCTTTAGTTATCTTTCTTTAGTACATCATTCAAAAACTAAGGCAACACCAAAGCAACTCAAAGAGCCTGGTTAATAAGCAAAGTATTACTGATTAAATAAACAATTTCTAATGAAAGACTTGCAAAATGAATTTGCAGGTTGCCCTGTACCGCCAGCTGATCTGGCCGTAAGCCCCTTATTATAGACGTATTCTTTGAGACAAAGGATATTGAATACTTTGATATCCATTATTCTTCTTTGTACGTGCATTTACAAGTTTCTTTTGAATTCCTGGTCGGTCAAATTAATTAATTTAATAATATTGTGTTTAGTAAAAATAAAATATTTTTTCTTTCTATCGAGTGTTTTTTGAAGTCAACAATACTTCAAAAAGGTTATTTATTTATTTTATAAGTATTAAGTACAAAAAATAACGGTTTTTTACAGCGTTTCGTGAAGTCAGTAATACTTTAAATTCAACATTTTGTGTTCTTTAAAATTAATATTTTTTTTTATTTCATAGTATTTTGCTTAAAATTGCAGTGTATTCCAGAGTTCATAAGAAAGATAAGTCAGTTATCTCTCCAACCGAAATAATAATGCCAGCTGGCCGAAAGCAGATATGTTTGAAACAATTCGTGCTAATAGATTAGCAAAATGAATTCGCAGGCAACCCGGTAACGCCGACAGATCTAGTCGAAATCCCCTTATTATAGACGTTTATTAAAAAACAAAGGTTATTGGATACTTTAACATCTATTAGATATTTTTATGGGATGTGCAAACTGCTTTGAACTTTTTTTCGACTTCAGGAAGGACTTTGGAAAGAAAAATATTACGTAGTACGTGGATAGTCAAATTCATTAATTTATGTTTAGTTAGCACGAAAAATAGTAATTTTAATCTAATATATAGTTTTTTATGAGTCTTATAAAACTTCGTATTAATAAAATAATAAAATCTACACAAGCATATTATGTTACAGATTTGAATTGTACTACGTTACTTCAATAGTATAATATTTTAATATATTTTGTATTAAGCATCACTATTGACAGAGCATAAAATCATTTAATCGAGTTTAAAACTCCAAGGGTCTAATAAATGGGAGTTCAAATCATACTTCTGTAGTGTTTTAAGTTAATTCCCTTCAACTCAATCGAAGCCCGGCTGAACCAAAGTTTTAAGTTACTCAAATATTTGCTCCAATTTTGGAACACAAAAGGTCAAAAGTATCTTTTAATTCCACAGATTTGTTTGTACCTCTTACAAATTCTGAGAATTCAGTATTATATCTTTAATTTTTTGTCTTACGTTGTCGGATGCCGAAAGATTCTTGTCTGTAAGTCTAGAAAAGATTGACTACAAATAACATAATTTGTGGTAGAATGTTTTCATCAGTCTAGACGGCAACCACCGAACACTTGTGGAATTTTTTCCATAGGGACTCACATCCACGCTGTATTTTAGAACCATCAGCTTAGCTACAAGGAAGCCGAAAAAATTGTAATTGTAGATAGTACTATACATTTGTTACCATGAATTGAAGTAATTTTGTGTAATTTTAAAAATATAGTGCCTGAATTTATAATTTAATTAGTCTGTGGTCTATATTTTTGTTCACATATATCATATCCCGCCCAAAAACAGGGTAAGTCCAGGGTATTGTGTTTCAGCTTAAAGGACATTGTAGTCAGATTAACTACTGGAAATTTTGAGACGTAACATAGTTATGTGTCAGGATAGCGACCGTACTGGAATATAAGTATTGCTTTGTAATTCTGAGCGTGGTTTGGTTTGTTGCTAAAAGCCTTACATACGACCTGCTGGATATATTATTATCGACTGCGATATCAGAAAGTATCAAACACGTAGCCTGCGATCAATCTTTCTGGGATGAACTGAGGAGTTCACAGAAGGGGTCTACCCCCCCTTTTAAATTTAAATTGAAAGTTATCTCCAACCTTACTTTTTTTGTCGTATATTCATCAGTTATAGAGTTAACCGAAGACGCAATAAATAAATAATAATAAAGAAAAACCCCCAACAGTTACATACATAGTCCTGACCCCACACTAAGATGGAGTCTTGTGTCGTGGATGTAAGGAACTACGAGAGACTCTTCGATCTCGTCTAGATCTGAAACAAATACATGTGGTTAACAAAAATATTTGTGTGAACCACAGGTATTGCCCTTATTAACCAACTGCTCGACGGATGTTGTCATACCTTCCTTCCTCCCTCTTCGTTTTAATCTTATATTCACTAAGACAAGCAAAATATTTACCAGGTGTATATAATCCTATTCCACTACAAACAATAAAACATGTTTATATATGCCTGACCAAAAAACATAAATAAATCAGCCTACGTCACATCAAATTGTCTTTCGAGATCAACAATACATTTTATGATTTGATGCCTCAAGGATTATCGGAATGCGCACCTGTATCACCCAGCCTCATAATGGAACGTCGCCTTGATACAAACAGAAATTTGACGGACGTGAACAACTGAAATATTACAAACAAATGCTTTTGACAATGTACAACGCGCAGCCATTTGCGTCCATGTTTTCGTACATCTACTGATTTCAACTGATAATAAATGATGTCTGGATCGGCAGATCGGCAGTTCAATTTCTAGATATTTCTTGAATTTGTGAGAATTATTCAGTCTGTGGCAGGAGAAACTAGTATCTGTTATTGGGTTCCTGTCATCGCTTCAAGCTATTTCGTATACTTGGAAATCACTATTCGAACTCCTTCCGTAATTTCTGGCAACCGTAAGCCATTATCATTACCAAAATCTACAGCTAACATTTCTCAACTCAATAATTTAATTCCATGCCAGTGAGTATAAGAAAACACCTGTTTTCTTATCTATGCCCACCTTTTTATTCTGCTTCATTTAATTTCATAATTACCGAAATAGGATGAAATACTGTATTAATGCTTTAGGCACAAGGTTTTGCCATACTTTCTCCGAACCTTTGCCTAAACTAAAACGTTTAACCTTGTGATAACGTATTCGATGCTTCACCAATCATCGTTTTTGAAGCAGAAAATGTAATTTATTTCTAAGATCAAAATTTTCTTCAATTTAGTTCAATGAACTGTCATTGCTCTTACACCTACCGAAATGAGTTACTTTTGGTTGGCTACCCCTAGTATTATTTAAACCTACAAGTGTATATAGCGAATCAAATGCAAAATTCCATTATGTATAAAAAGCTTGAAAGATTAGATAAAAAGGAGCAGCAAATTCGATTTTTTTTATAACGAATTCATTCTTTAAAAAATGTTCATTGAATTTGACAAACGCTCCGTTGAGCGTGTGACGTCGGTGAAAAATCTGTAACATTGTGAAATTTAATTTTAGCTCAAACGTTCGAGAGATACGGGTTAATATCTACGGCCAGACAGACTAATGGACTTTTGAAAATCTCACTTTCGGACGCTCTTTTCCTTTCACGTCTGGCGGCTCGGTGTCTGACAATTTCAAAATGCATTTAAGGTATTGGAGATACAATGATTTATGAGACAGCTTCGATTTTAGATTATCGTTTTTTTTTTATCAGCCTCAGCTGGCAATAGAACGTCATGCGGCCCGCCTGATGGTCAGTGGTCACCGCTGCTCATAGACCTTGGCATTTCCAGGGGTTCAGCACGACCAGATCGCTAGCGTAAGGTGAGTGCTCTCTTCAAGCTTCGCTTAAAGATGCGCTGATCATACAGCTCGGGTAACACTGAAGGTGTTTGTAAGACTGAAAAGTGTCTCGCAGTTCCTGATACCCACGACACCAGAATCAATCTTAGTGTAGTGTTAGGACTATCCATGTGACTTTGCCAACAGGTATATTTCTTTTTTTGTGTTTTTGTTTGAGACCCATGTCTTATACGAGTAGTAAAAAAATATAGCCATAAAAATAATTCAAACAATATAATACAAGTATGCATAAATATATTGAAACATAAAATTCTCGCGAATTCACGATATTATCCGGCTTTTTAAAGCGACAAACGCACGAAACAAAAAAAAAGAACATTGCAACCGTGTTCTGAATTTGGTGAAGATAATCTAAACTGGCTTATTTAAATTTCAACCGTAAAAGCCTTCTCTTAGGGTTGATATTAGTGTGGCGTTAGTTAAGCGTTTCTCTTACGTCGTTTCGGATCTGCACCAGTTGAAGCAGCTTTATTGCATCTCAGGATTACCCAATTTCCGTGTCGTGTGCAATAACGCATTTAATCCAATATTTGACTAACAAATCGATTGGTTCTCCAATTAAATTCTAATTGCATGAAGGTAACATGGCTCGTGCGGAGCTAAACTATTAAGCACAGTATGTATTTATGAGTTATTAATATCTAGCATTTTTCACGCATAATAGGGCTAGGTAGGATCTGTGGTTTTGCGAAGATATCTATCGGTGCTATTAGCTTCATTGCCCTTCTATTTTATCATTTTTCAGTTTTGACCTGTCCCATTTAGCATTAGTACTAGAAATATAATAACGTTGCAAGAAAAAAATAGTTGTCTATAACGTCCTTACAAATCGAAAGCCCGATTTTTCCATAGTCAGATAAAAATGATAATCAGACAAATTTTTTCAAACACTTATCATTATATTAGCGGTTCGGCCCGGCTCCACCTGGGTGCAGATACACTTTTCAAAATGGCGGCCAAAATGTTCAATTACGACTATCAATTTAGAATATCGACCATTCGGACCACGAAAAACGAGTAAAACTTGTTATTGCTAGATTTTTCACTACTGCTCCCCTCCTATAGATCATAGCGCGATGATATATCGCCTGTAGCATTTATTGATAAATGACCTATCCATTACATTTTTTTTCAATTCGAACCAGCATTTCCTGAGATTAGTGGTAACCAACAAACAAACAAACTCATCACCTTTATAATTAGTATAGATAACATTTATAATTCGTTAATATTAGAATATAACATCTGTAAAATACATTTTACATAAACAATAGTCCCTTAATAGCCTAAGACAGAAGGACATAGACTGAAATTGGATGAATGAACCACGATTGCATCAAGCTCCAGCATAATATTCTACACGCATCCGAGCGACATATTAATTCATGTTTCGAAACACTATCTTATTATGACAAATGTCTAGTCGTGTCAGATACAGTTGGAACGTTTGAGGAACAATATTCCGTTTATTGCCAATCCCTTTGAATTTGTGATCCTTTATATCCAATTTACTGATTGCAATTGCCAATTGTCACACCTGAGAAATAGAATTTGATACCTATAATTCATATTATGATTTAAAGTGATTATTAAAGTCGTGTTTTAGTAGATATCATCATCATCAGTTTATAGCTATCTGTATCAGCTTATATTAGTTCCACTGCAGAGCACGGGATACTTCCACAATCGAGAGTACAATTGAGAGGGGTTAAGCCATATAGGCCACCACGCCTAGTAAAGCGCCTAGTGCCAGTTGACTTTGCATACCATAAAAAATATTGGGAATCGCTATAGTATGCAAGGTTTCCTCACGATGATTTTTTCACCGTTACGGTGCGTGTACAAAGGGTACTATCGGCCTACAAGGTGGACGGACGACCTGATTCAGGTTGTGGAAAGTCGCTGGATGCAGGCCGCATCCCACAGGTCTATCTGGCGATCTATGGAGAATGCCTAGGTTCAGCAGTGTACTTCCTGTGGCTAAATAGAGAGAAACATTATTATCTTCAATAATCTTTCTCTTAGATACATTCAGTAAACATAAATGTAATTTCTTAATAAAAGGAGACACAAATTAATCAGCATCCACTATGAAACCACACTACAAGCGCTCGGCTCACCGCAATTTAAATTTTATCCATCACTTTCATAAAATCAACATACATTTCAATAAATCCTCACTCGACACTGAATTGGAAATCAGCGGCTGGATTTCATTCAAGTTCTGTTAATCTTTGAACGAACTAACGAACTTAATTCAAAGTAAACAGCTGTGTCTCTTCGCCCTCATAATGGTACGGTGACGTATAATCAATTCTTAGTAAATTAATATTGACATAAGTATTAGAGGCGCCCTCAGGGACCCTTATTTTGATTGCTTGATTAAAGAATACAGATGTCGCGAAAAGTTGTACTATTAGGGTCGGTGACATAATGTTCTTGAACTGTTTAAATTGGTAATGTCATGTATAGTTTTTATTATTGCAATGACTGGTGAGACGATTACGCCATTCGCCTGATAGTAAGCGATGTTACTGCTCAAGTGCAGTAGAAAACCAAAAAACACCGTGAATTAAAAAGTAATGTAATATTTTTTTTATATATGAGATTACAAAGTATGCTATATCCGTTCTGAAGCGTTTTCGAAATGGACTTTTATGGCTTTAGCAGTACCAAGTGACTTCTTTTAGAAGGTAGAAATATACTCATTTAAATCAAGAAACTCGATACAATTTTTGGATTCATCTGTGCATCATCATCAATGCTCTTCGTTGTACCGATATATTTTAATACTCTTATTAATAAACAAGATAATATGTAGAAATACTCCCATTTAAAGTTCCTAACAATAAGTTATGAACTCTGGAAATAATGTGCTTAAAAATTTCAAGAATTAAAACGTGTTCCGAACAGTTTTCAAAGTGTTTAACTATCCGTACATTATCTACTTGCAGGAGATAGTTCGTGGAATTTTAGTTTCATAACGTGAAAGGAATATGACGTAAGACCCTGATATAGGTACTTTACAAGCACTTTTCAGTTCGAACTTTGATCGGTGAATGTTCTTTAGGATCTACATGAACTCGCTTCAGTTTATCACCGTTAGAATTTATTTGATCTTTATACGTTGAAATAAAGCTGTAATTTATTGTGATCTCTAGGTTTATAGGTTTCAAAACTTATTTTAATGTTGTGAATTATTTTGCTACTTTTGAATGAATTTATCTTTTGCGGTCTTATTATTAAATTAATTTCCGAAGTTGCTATTGTGGCTACTAAAAATGTTAAGATATAAAGGACCTGGACAGTTTCTGCCTAGTTACTTTTTATCATGTACAAAAACAAGGCAATAATTGAATGAATATAAAAAATCAACTATTAATTTAAGAACATGTCATTTTTCTGTAGAAGTTTAGGGAGAAAAATAAAGTTTAATAAGATTTTGCATTGATACCTACCCATTTCCGCCATTGTTGGCCCCGCATAAACGTTTCGTTCGCAGTAAAGCAAGTGCAGGAAAAAGATAATAACTTTGTCTAAAATATTCCTAAAAATAATCTATAAGTAGGTAATAAGTCATAATAATTAACAATACTAAATATATATAAAGCAATGTTTGCCGTATATACTTACACATACATATATTCTTCCCATTTTTACACACTTTCATTGCAACAACTAAACGCTGCAGTAAAATACTTGACACTTGACAGTTGCTTGACAGGAACCATGCTTTGTTTATTTATCTTTTTTTGTTATTTGTTTACATTGTGGTACAATTAAAATACGTCTCGGTGTATATTTTGTGTAAATTATAAAATAATAGTTAATGTAAATTCCAAATTCGATGATAAAGCATTTTTGTAAACGTATTTTTATTCGATTCAATAAATTACAAAACCTAACCTACAAAACCTAACCTGAAAATAAGATATGTTTTTGTAAATATCTAAAAACCCTGAACTTCCTAGGCTTTGTAACTTTTCTGTATTAATCTTGGAACAAACCTTACCCCAACAATGCAAAAGTAATTGATGTAGACGAGATTCGAAGTACTAGGCACAGCGCCATACAAAAACTGGCCATGTCCTTTGTGAAAATAAAATATAAAGAAAAAAAATATTGCTAAAATGTTGGTATTTAAAAATGCGAGCATTTTTTCCATTATGTAGACGAACAAATGTGAGACAGTACTAAATATATGGGCTTTTACTTTTTTTTTCATCAATACCTATTTAACACTAAGTACACGTTGAGATAAAACAGACGACCCCAGATACATAACAAGACGGATTAATTTGTTCAAAACAAGAACACAGAGAAACAATCTCATAACTTCCAAGAAATAGGGAGAAATTTCTAAATAATCGCGAAAATATTGTGAGTGAAAGTGTCATTTGTAAAGAAAAAACGTTGTTTGTTTGCGAGATCCACGGTGGGGAAAGTTTTATGTTCGCGACAGAGATTGCGAGTTTAGGGGCTGTCAGAATTTATTCCGGTTGAGAAATGCTTTGCGAAATCTCATACGAATGGTGGTGATAAAATAAATCTCGGTGTGAGGAAACGTGAAGGTGACAGTAAAATTACAATTGAATTATATTATAGTATTGGAAAGGTTTTATTCAAAACAATAGAAGAGGTACCGAATGCCTTGGTGGCGTAGTTGTATCACGGTACGGAATATTCAGAATAATTTGATACAGAAATTTTAGAGACGTTTAAGATTATTAAGTTGATCCTTGGTGAGATTTAAATAGCTGACATCGGCATAGTCAAGGATAGGGAGAAGGAGAGTTTGTGCAAGCGAAATCTTAGTACATTTTGTAATTTTTTACTTTTATTCGACACTTTCTTCTGTGGCACTCTTTTATATCTACCTTTTAACTAGATATATGAATGCCAATGCAGTTTTAGCTAATGCAATTTAAAAGGCACTTCGAATTTCGTTGATTTGACTGCCATTAAGGTTGCTGTCTTAAAATAATTATAATAGGTTGAATAGAGATTGCTGTTCCCTTATCCTATGAATTGTAAGGAAATTCTCATCTGCAACAAAACTGGCTTTTTATACCAAGAATATTATTCTCATTATTATGTATTGAGGAAACAGCTTAGTTTATTGGCTGCAAGACAAAACCAGCCTGTACCCCCGAGCGATATTCAAATCAGTTTGTAAGTTGTGGAGAAATATTGTGTTATGCAACTCTGGTTGAGTGATCTGTTTTCTGGCTTAGACGAACGTCTCGCCCCACTGACGCCGGATATTTATGTTCTTGCAAGGATAAATGAAAAGACATTAAGGAACTTTGAACCTGTATTACCATGGTGTGTAGACGTTACCATAGATGGCCACTAAAAACCAGTGTAGTGCTGTGCTTCACTGTACAGCATTTTGTTGAAATGGTCACCTAATTTGCACAATGTGGGCGTATTATATATTTTGTATTTTTAGCTCCTTATGAGGGGCCAATGTACAGTGATTACTCTGATTTAATATGAATCATCTTGTTTAATGCTTATAAAAAATTGGAATGAAACTGATGGCTAATTAATCCGAAATGTTCTTAAATCGAAGAATAAATAAGACTTGCAAACGCGGAATTGAATGGAATTACTAGTTGGCAATCGGTGGCAGAAAAGTATTGCAGCCAGCAAACTACAATAATTCAAAATATGTTTTCCTGATAAGTTCAGATACTAAAGGGCGGTGGTGGAGTATTAGAATCAGTCTGGGTAGCATGATTACTACTCAAACCGTTTAAGGCTCATTATGGTAATACTTTCATCTTGTATATTCCGGACACAAATAGGCATATTTGTGTCGATCAATGAGCGATAGCGAGCACGCAACAGTGGATACTTTATCTTTTTGTTTTTGCAATGAATATTGAAACGAGCAAGCCGTTCGCCTGTCGGTAAGCGATACGACCGCTCATGACCAGTAGTATGAATGACAAAGCAATGCTAAGCATTGGAACTCGCCACCGTGACACATAAGACATTAAGTCTCAAAGTCTCAAGTCAGTAGTTACTCTGGGTACAATCCGATACAGAAAAAGGCATTTAAACTGCTGTTTGGCGGGAGAAATAGACCTTGCGGTGGTAACCTAGACGGCCTCTCACATATGAGAGACCTACCACCATCAGTATTTATCTGTACCCACCTTTATGTCTACTGTAGTTACTCCATCGTAAAAAATACACAACCATGCTTCATTCAAAGAAGAGACCCTTAACGTTATTTACTACGTAACTAAACAAAGAATTAGTTTACCCAACCCGACCTCGGAATAAAGTCGATAAAAAACAAATTGTCACTTCCACGAGCCGTTGTTTACTCAAATGACATTGGGCTTGATGTTCTTGTTTTGTCTCCGGTTATTTATTTAATGCCCTCACTAACCTCTTTATTAAGGTACACTCGAGCAATTTCAGCGAAGAATTATTTCTTAATAAAAAATACTGGGCAGTTAATACTGTCGGATGTGAAAAGTTGGCTCATTTGGGGTTTTAATAAGACTTTTTATGTTACTGGAGATGAGTTTTATGTGTAGGAAATAGAAGAAGTTATTTAAATCGTTTAGCTGAGTGATGTATTTATATGATTGGAGTTGAGAAATGCATATTAAAGTTTATTTCTTTGTTTACGTCAAATGTAGCTGGCTTATGCGAATTGCGTGCGAGCGCGTGGTGGCCTATTGGTAAACTGACCAGACGCGGCTTCCAACTTGTTCAAAGTGGTCGTGGGTTCGAATCCCAACGTACATCGCTGACTTTTCGGAGTCATGTGTTTATTGATAGTTAATCAACAAGCACTAAAACGGTGAAGGAAAACATCGTGAGGAAACCTGCATAACAAAGCGATTTATAAGATTTTTTATAGTATGTAAGACTATATGGCCCACCCACTCTCAATCGTACTCTTGATTGTAGAGGAGGCCCGCACCTTGCACTGGGACGTATATGGGCTGATACAGAATGCGAAATTTAATTTTATTCTTCTTCTGCCTGCTCTCACACGATACTTGATGACTTATTTGCCATCTTTCAGAATGACATGGAATAAAAAAAATCATCTGTGTACCCGCCTGAGATTACATAAACTTTAATAGGAATTAGCTTTCTTGTTTAAAACGGTGCGGAGTATAATATTTAATATTTCACTAAGATTTTGTTGACAATAATAAGATCAACAAAAGATAAGATCACCCAGTGTAACACTATTATTTTTGCTTTTATTTTGAATATAATTGATTGTATTTCTTTGTTTTGGTAACAATAAAGAGTTTTTGTATTGAATCAAACTATAACCCAAAACAATATAATATCATTTAACATGGAATCTCAGGAATCTAAATCTAACTAGAAATAAATTATTCTACATATCTTCCTAAGTCAGAAACCTAAAACATTCAGTATTCCCTCAGACAGATAAATCATTTCGGTGAGATTTTAAAATCCCGGAAATATAAGTGAGAGCTCAAGACGTTCTTACTAAAAGAAAAAAATATGAAGTGACTACTTGAAAGACACGTCAAAACGGAGCAAACTTTAGCGTGCAGAATTCATAAAGGATATTTTTATTACTTAGCAGCTGCTATTAAAGTTATGATACAAACAAGGCGCCTTTTAAATCTTTTCGTGAGTGAGTAAATAGTTAATATTTTTCAGCAAGATCATATTGTGGATTTTTTGTTTATGCTTACTTAAATGGTTCAAGTATTTTAGTCAAAAATTTCATTGTTGACCAGTTTATATTTTTTTGACGGACTAAAGCCTGACTCCCGATCAAATCCTTGAGATGTTTTCGCGCTTTAGTGGGACGTAAATGGGCAAACATAATTATATTTTAATGGCTTCATTATTCATTTGGAATCAAAAACATTCCGTATCACATTGCAATATATTTTTCATAAGTTTTCGCAATATGGAGGTATTTTAGATACAACATTAAATAAATTTAATTTATTTTCTAAGCGATAAACAAATCAAATAAAAGTACTCATACAACATAACATACATAATAAACTCACGTATTTTTTCCAGAAGGGGTAGCCAGAGGTGCTGCCAGGATACCCACATTCCGCCTTGTATGTTTCGTCCCACAATGTGATAGGGGGCGAGCATATCCCCAAATCGGGCACAAATTCCTTACTCCGGGCTAATAATGAAAAATCACAATGAATTTGACCGAGCCAGTATTCGAACTCGAGACCTCATCGTTGTAGCCGTACCGTAGTACTACTACGTCATCGAGACAGTCATATAACGGAATCAGAAAATCATGTAATAGCCATTTGTAGTATAGACACATAAACGCAGGAAGACCTTTTCAAAGTTCATTAACTCAGTCCGGAACTAATAAACAAGACGTAATTGTACTGAACATTAAACATCTCACATTACATGAAAATTGTTATTATTACACGTGATTGACGTCGGGACCCGAGTCTTAAGCTTATCTATTTATCACCGCAAAAGTCAATGTAATTAATATTAGAAAATACTAGTCAAATGACCAAAGTGTTGGTCAAGGTAGACTTTATGAATGTTCAGTAGGACGGCTGTAATTTGATAACTATGAGATATAAGGCTATAATTTTTTGCTGATGCTGTGTCGTCATAGTTTATTTTAATTGTCATTGCCAATTTATCGTACAGTTCTGAATCAAAAGAACAAACGAATAACAGAAAATTTTGTTAAATCAAGGAATATTAAAATATTTGGCAGCCTCCATGGCGCAGTCGGTTAGACAACCCCCGTGAAAGGAGAAACCGCGAGTTCTATCCTTGCACCGATAAAAATGTTTTTACAGCCTACAAATATTTATTTCAGGTCTAGGTGTTTGTGAGACCGAAAAGTTTCTCCTATTTCCTGATACCCACGACACAAGATTCGATCTTAGAGTAGGTTCAGGGCTATGTATGTGAATATTGGTTGTTATTAATTTATCATGTCTTCCGCTTAAAACTAGAAATCGTTATTAGTAATTAGGGCGGCAATTGTTTAAAACTATGAAGTGTATGTATACGTATGTCCACATATATATCTCTGCATGTAATCCCGGTGTACATTAAATCATATTATGATGATTATTATGAAGGTAACGATAGAGGTAGTTAAACATTTGTCAAAGTACATAAACACAGTCCGGAACTAATAAACAACATGTAATTGTGATAAACATTAAACATCTCACATTACGTGTGAATTGTTACCATTATACGTCGATGTGACTGTGGGACCCGAACTAACTTCGCTTCAATGATCTATGTGAAGTTATCTGACCCTTCCTCGTCATAAATTGTAAGCAAGTTGTCTTTTGTCTTGATATCTCGCCATAGTGATGTCCATAGTTGGAGAATATTATTAATTTTAAGTGTTGTGTATTATTAGGATTATTGTATATTTCAAAATACAGAGTGTATCATGACTGCTACCGAAAACGAAGCAGGTTGGTAGATTTAGAATACAAACACATTGCAACTAAGAATTTCATCAATTGTTGTTTGTGATTTTTAAAAAAAATCTTCTAGTTTAGTTTCACATCAATATTATTTAAGAAAAACATTATGTATTTACTATTCGAATATAAATATCCGAACGATAGGAAAAAAATAAAATTTTGCTTGATGTGAAGTCACTAAAACCACCACCAGCCTTCGTTTTCGGTCGCAGTCTTGATATACTCAGTATAAAAATAACTATTACTTTATATTTGATAGGCATATTATATGTATATGCCGTAGTAATCCACAAAGTAATTCAGTTTTTATAAACAGGAATGATTTGGTTGATTTTTTTATCGTCATAATGCTTGTGCACTACCGCCTACTATTTCCATCTTCAGTTATAATATCGAAGTATTGATAACTTTTAAGTTACTTTATATTTATTTATTTATACATTCTTTATTGAACACCACATACAACAATAAGACAACACGATTAAATAAAGATGACAATTGGCGGTGTTATTTCTTACGGAAGTTTATTCCAGACAACCATTACATGATTACAATTTGAAATAATACAAAAGCAATTCCAAATTATTTTCTATGTTTATCAGAAATTTTTCTCCTTTTAGCAAATTGAATCAAACTTTTCATACACTTTTGTATCATTAAACTCAGACATTTCCTGATCGAATGGAAAAGAACCAGCACATGCTCCCACTGTGCGATATTAGGTCAAGCAGCATAAGCAAATAGGCAAGTCAGTAACTGTGTCAGCTCAAAGATAGTGTTTGTAGCCAGTCAGCATTAAAAGTCAGCATGTGTGGTGCATTCGAAAGATACAAGCCTGATTTTTGTAATGTAAGAGTCGAGAAACAAGATATTGCGAAAAATTTAGAAGAGAATTATTGTTTTGAAGATAATTACGTTAAATATACGTAAATGCCACAGCCAAAAACAAAGTCCTTTTTACTATTATTTTCAAATTAATCCATTATTATTTTCAATAGATACAAATATAGTTCTTTAAACACTAATTACGAACTGGATTAGTTTTACCTGAATAATATAAATGTAATATTATTATGTTTCTGTCAATATACGTCCCACTGCAAGACACGAGCCTCCTTTGTAATCGACGATATGATTGAGAGTGGTTAGGCCATATAGTCCACCACGCTGACCTAGTGCGGGTTGGTGGAGTTTTACATACCATAGTTTTTTTTTTGTTACAAATCGCTATTTTATAAGGAAACTTACTGTTATTGTGCGTGGTGATTGACTATCAATACACACATGACTCCGAGGGATTCAGAGGTGTACACTGGAATTTGAACTCACGACCACCGTTAACCTGTATCTGGTTCGTTACCACGCACTTAACTTGATTATTATAGCACCGAAAAATATTTAAAAAAACAAAAAGCAAATTTTTGTTTCATTTAATTATTGATACGAAATACATACTCAGTAAAACGAATTAAAATGGCTGTGACATAGAGGTGACCACTCAGCATAATGCTTCGCTGTAACGGAAACCACAACACATTTTTATTTGTATCTGCCGTGCGAAAAACTACACCGTTTTTGTATTTTTTAATAATATTTCAGATACGATTTTATTCTTGGAACCTGTCCAAATATTTGAGAAACCAACTAATATTTGTTTTGGTTTGTGTGTAATGATATTTTTGCAGTTTTTGGGTAATAAGATATAAAATATATCTATAGGTTCAATGCTCTGTGAACGGTAGTTAAGTGTATTTATTTAATTGTAGTAATCGAGTCTAAGAGAGTGTGTACTTGCTAGTAATGGATCAAATGCGGCTGCCAACATGTTCCCTGCAGTGGGAAGTATATGAGCTAACAGAGATACAGGCAGTTCTCTAGCCTGATAACTAGCAGACGAAATTCTGTTAGCCAGTTAGAAAAAGACAGGCCTATGGGTAAAATGGATACGCTGTTGAAATTACCACTGAATTGACAAGACTCTTAATTGAGGTATATTTTTCTTATTAGACATCTCGCATTGACATTAATAATATAACTGGTACCACCGCAATATCTATTTCTCCCGCCAAACAGCAGTCGTAAACGTATAGTTGCGTTTTGAAGGACATGGCAGCCAGAGTAACTACTGGACATATTGAGTTGCATTGTAATGCCAAGCATAGCTTTGTAATTCATGATGTATTTTTTTTTCATTTGCTGTCCTTATGCGGTGTATTATTTACCCTCAGTAGCGGCCTCAGGCACATTGCAATAAAATAAAAATATCAATGCTAGTCAATAAATTTCCGATCATAAGTTCAAAAGCAGACGTCTTATTATAGCACAAGATAATGATTACTTTGATGCAGTATATTCTTTTTATAGTCACTATTCCATTCCATTAGTTAAAATAAATAACACAATACCTTTGAAGACAATTCTTAGAGTACAAAGATAAAATAAAATATCCGAACCTCCAATCACAACTAATTTAATTCAAGATGTGACCTGAAGGGAAAAACTCCAAGTAGTTTATATACTAGTGAGAGAGTAAAGTTGGCGAGCTCATTACTTTCAGCTCACCTAGAGCTGAACTGATTTAAAAATAAGTTCTTTTCTCTGGTATTCTGTGTAACACTAACAATATTATCACAAGAATAAGAGCTGGAAATTGTGTAGTTTAATATTCCGGCTGACTAAAAGTAGATTATACAAAAAATTTTTTTTTTTTTTTTTTTTCTATACTGGCCTGGCATAGTGGCGGCATTGCACCTGATGGAAAGTGTCAATGCCGCCCAGGCAGAGTATCCATTGGCATCGGACGGCAGTCCCATGCCAATGGAGACAATTATGCCGGCCTGCTAAGGTGCCTCTTCACACCGCGGCGGAAGGACCCAGGATTGTAGGAAGGAGGGAACACGTACGCCGGCAAACAATTCCACAGCTTGACGGTGCGGCACAAAAACGAATTTGAGAACCGTTTGGTTCGCGCCGGGATGGTGTGGACCGTCAAGCTATGGCTTCGCAAGCCAGCACGCGTGGTTCTGGTTAGGAATGGAGAGGAGGGGAGCAAGTTGAACAATTCTTCAGAGCACTCACCGTGATACAGGCGGTAGAACACGCTTAGAGAGGCGACATCTCTCCGGAGTTGTAGCGACTCCAAGTTGCTCGTAACGTCTGCATCATTCACAATGCGGATGGCCCGCCGCTGCAATCCATCCAAGGCATCGAGCAGGTATTGGGCGGATCCATCCCAGAGGTGCGAGCAGTACTCCATACCCGGCCGGACCTGCGCTTTATATAAGCGACAAAGCTGACCGGGCGTGAAAGACCGACGCACCCTGTTCAGGACTCCAACCCTGCGTGATGTGGCAGATATTACGCCCTCGATGTGATTCCTTGGATTGAGATCACAGCGGATATCCACACCAAGGATACTCAGGTCATTCCGCACTGAGAGGGGAGTACCCTGAAGAATGGGGAGGGGAGAGAACGGGGATTTTTTGCACGTGAACGCACACACCTGGGTTTTCTTGGCATTGAACTCAACCATATTCCTGGAACCCCATGTAGAAATGAGATCCAAGGTCCGGTTGAGCTCAATGACAAGATCTTCGCGTCCCATCACAGTTTCGACACGGCAACCTGGAGGTCCGCAGTGGTATCGCCCATGAACCGTGCTGTCATCTGCATAGCAATGAATGTTGCCAAGCGACAACATGTCATTGATATGCAGAATAAACAAGGTGGGCGACAGCACCGAGCCCTGAGGAACTCCGGCATTTACCGACATGAGCGCCGAAGCGTGTCCGTCAACGACTACACGTATTCTACGCCCATGCAGAAAGCCGGAAATCCACGAACACAGGTTGCCGGGCAGACCGTATGCCGGAAGCTTGGACAGAAGACCACGGTGCCAGACCCTATCAAACGCCTTGGCAATATCGAGGCTCACAGCAAGAGCCTCGCCACGCCGGTCAATCGCCTCACCCCAGCGATGCAGGACAAACGCTAGAAGATCACCCGTCGATCGATTATGACGGAAACCGTATTGTCGGTCACTGATCAACGAGTGATCCTCCAGGTAGCGGATCAATTGAGCGTTTATGATCCGCTCCATGACCTTACACATCACTGAGGTGATAGCGATAGGGCGGTAATTGGTAGGGTCCGATCGATCACCCTTTTTGGGGATCGGTTGCACATTGGCCTCCCTCCAAGATTCCGGCACAACACCTGTGCGGTAGGACGCTCGGTAGAGGCGAGTCAGTGCTGGAGACAACTCGGCTGCACAAGCCCTCAAAACCACCGCCGGTATTCCATCCGGACCACTGGCTTTCCGCACATCGAGAGACCGTAACTCACGCCGCACATCACACTGCCTGATGCGAATATCTGCCATTGAGAAACCGCAATCAGGCAGTGTAGGCAGCGACTGGGAACCACGGTCTTCGAGGCGGGAATTAGCCGCAAAGAGATTTGCCAGCAAGGCAGCCTTCTCTTGCGGCTTGTGGGCCAGCGACCCTTCTGGGTACCTCAGCGGCGGCAACGCTGGACGGCAGAAGTTAGATTGGACGGCCCTGGCCAACCTCCAATAAGCACGACTGCTAGTTGGGTGATCGGCCAACGCACGCCCAATCCTGCTAACGCGCTGGGCATCCGCCCTAACGTAGGCCTTCTTGCAGGCCTTGGAGGCACGGTTATAGGCTTCTTTGAGGGAACCGATATTCGGATCCTTCATGTCGCGACCCCTGATCCAAGCGCGATACGCCGCCTGTTTGACACCGACAGCATCGGCGCATGCACGATTGAACCAGGAGCGTCCACGGCCCTTACTGGCGATCTCAGAGGAAGGAATGTAATATTCCATTCCAAGTCTGATCTCGTCAGCAATAGCGTTGGCACTCGCTGAGGGATCTTTACCCTCAAAGCAGCGCTGCCTCCAAGAGATGGATGCGAAATATTCCCGCATACCATCCCAATCAGCTGACGAGTAATGCCAGACTCTTCGCCTCACCTGCACGGGACGTGGAGGTGATGCGATCGGTACTGACGACCCAACCAGGCAGTGATCGGAAGTGCCCAGAGGCGCACTAACGGTCACACGATACCCGGCTGGGTGACTCGCCAGCAGAAGGTCCAGCAGAGAAGGCGCATGACTCGCCACATCCGGGATCCTGGTGGGCTGGTTCACCAGTTGTGTCAAGTCATGAGTCAGAGCGAATGCATGGGCAGCTCTGCCAGCATGGTCAGTCTTGGAGGAGCCCAGCCACAGTTCGTGATGAGCATTGAAATCCCCCAAGACCACCATTTCGGCCGACGGGAACTGCGCCTGCGCGTCATCAGCCGCCTGGCTAAGATACCTGAACAGCCGAGTCGTCTCATCGTCCCCGTTGTGAGACCTGTAAAGGCACACGTAGATGCGGCTCAAGGAACCTAGATCCACGTGCACCCACAGAGCGGAGAAGGAGGGGTCCTCCATGCAGTGCAAACGGCGACAGCAGATGTCCGACCGAACATACAAGCATACCCCGGCTTTAGGCTTGAAGTTTACTTCAAGCGAATAACCGGGATACAACAGGTAAGAATTATCGGTCGGACAACGAATCTGCGTCTCCGTTAGGAAGAGCAAAGCAGGCCGGGCCGTCTCGAGATGGTGGTGGACGGCATTGAGGTTCGTATGGAGTCTACGGATGTTAGTGAACTCCATAGTGAACGCGGTGGTGGGGTTAAGCACCGCTGAAGGACCTGCTCTGTTTGGTTGCACTGTCATGGTAGATTAAGGATGGGATTGGTGAAGAGGCAACGAGGAGCTTAAGTTCGGGCACTAAGAAGGCCGAATGGGCACCGGCACGAAAGGGTCGGCAGGAAGCGAATTGATCCGCCGGACGGAAGGGCCCCCGTACCCTCCCGGGATGGGCCGCCGGGACCCCACTTCCGGTCACCAACCGGCACGACGGACCCACCCAAGATTATGCGCGGCATGGTGAGGCAGCCTCTCGAGGTGGTTAGCCCCGATTGGGCCCCTGTACTATACCGCGGGCGGCCAGCGGACAACCGTTTCTACGGGTCTCCCTGGCCGGCGGATCAACTTTCCTCCCTTCGACAGAGGACCGAAAATACCCACACGGTACAACCTCATGCCCGGACTCAAGACCCTCGAAGAAACCGGAAAACCACTGGCTGATCCCGGAACGCGATCCCCTTACAGAGATCACTATGGCGGTCTTTCCGCCTCGTGGACGGTGGTAGCTACCCGGGCGGACACATAAGTCCTACCACCACTATGTCACTCATTTGGCACTACCCAGGGGTCACGTGTAGGGAATCTAGAGTCAAAGCCTACGGGCGCGAGTGACGTTAACCCCCAGTATAGTAAAATACATGAGATATTTATTTTGCTATAAACTTCGCCAATTAGACATTCCCAAAAATGTTTTAAACAATTTTGGTAAGATTTATTTATAATTCTCACAACTAGATTTTATAGGTTTATGAAGACCCTTCTTTATTGAACTGAATTGAAATGACATAGCACAATTTAGATCTAAGGGTCCAATTGGCAGTGGTCATATCAATCCATACATAAATACAGAATCAATACATTCAAAAGCATGAGAGTAAAACCACCGTGTATAAAGGTTCTTTACCTATCAACTGAT
Source organism: Hyles euphorbiae (assembly GCA_023078785.2). Classification (NCBI taxonomy): domain Eukaryota; kingdom Metazoa; phylum Arthropoda; class Insecta; order Lepidoptera; family Sphingidae; genus Hyles; species Hyles euphorbiae. Next base: position 5,445,222 of record CM041056.1, on the reverse strand, counting down.
GTTCCATTTGCCTATTTACCTTTACTTGTCACAGCTGAGCACCAATCTCCTCGCAGTATTGGATAGGATTTGGTTTTAACCCCACCACACTTACCAAATATGCGTTGATGGATGGAATTAATTTGGCCAGCGTTAGCCTTTCAAAATACGTATAAACTTGAATTTTCAACCGAACGCTAATGGGAAACCTTCTGTATACGCTATCTACTCTCTCGTTACTATGGACAAATAATGAAGTACAGATAATTAAGAGAAATAAGATTTAGTATTTCTGAAGCATTAAAAAGCTGAATATAGATCATTTGGGTGTGGCTTATAATTCAATATTTTTTTTATTAAATTGGATGTCAAGACGCGCATGCAGTTTACCTAATGCTTAGCGATACGACAGCTCATGAACAGTTGTAAAACCAAACGACAGCTGGAATTACAAAGCAATGGCATTTCACTGCATTCGCCATTCTGAGACATAAGATGTTAAGTCTCAATATGTCCAGTAGTTACTCTGGCTACAATATCCTAGAGACCTACCAACAGTAAAATTAACCCATTAAAGTAATCGGTATTTTTTGTGTGATAACAAAACTTGTTTCAATAATTATGTAATTTATTCCTTCTTCACCAACTACGGCCACAGGGAGTCTACTGCTGATCTTATGTATGTACAACATCTTCAGACTTTTGAATGCTATCGCCATAATCAATATTTGGTGCATCATTTAAAACTACATCTGTTTAATCTCCGTTTTATAGCTTATTTTCAACCATATTGATATCATTAAAATTTATAATAATAATAATGAATCACACCATTGCAGCTTCAACATTGAATAGGTACTCTGTTTTTCGGTTAACTACTACAAAATTCTTCACAGCAACCTTAATTACATCACCAATATTGAAATTATCGGAAGCACCAGCTAACGAGGCTTGATTACCGGTACTATCATTCACTAAGAGTTCTTGAGGATCGCCACTAATTGCTTCGTATACTTCGGAAGATACCTAGTTTACTTCAATATATGTAAATCGTTAAAGGAAATGTTAATTTAACAATGAATATTCTGAATGATTATACTAACGTCAAAAAACGTATTACATTGAAAATATATACTAAAGTGTTGTTCCAAGCATCAAACGGTTCATAATTAAAATTTACCATCTAATTTCACAATTTGAAGCTATGAAATTCTTTCTAGAAGTAAAAGTTGTTTGTCAAGAAATTACATATGATATTTACATCAAAGAAAAATCCCAAAGCATCATACAAAGCGTAGAAAAAAATTAAGTAGATTTTATCGCAATACCAATATTGAAACCATACCAGCTAATGAAATGAATTTATCGCCAATATCATTATTCGATAGTTCTTGAGGACAACTACCAACAGCTTTGTTTACTTCAATTTCAGTTTAATAGTTGTAAATTGTTAAGAATACCGTCATTCGGGAGTAAATGACGATCATCATGACGGTAGTCCAATTTCCTTAATAGTATTTTTGAATTTGTTGATACTCAAAATTTTAATCAGCTTGTGACTTCCGGCTCTGAAATCGATAGTGTTATTAGAAACTATAACCTTAAACTCTTTTAATCGAACTACCAAATGTACACGAATCATTTGCTAAGCAGTAAGTGATTATGCACTGATATATTACAATCATCATGATCTCAGCCATGGGAAGTACATAGCTAAAAATAGGTCTCCCCCAAGGATCTCCACATCAACCTGCATCCAGCGACTTCCTGCAACCTTAGCCAGGTCGTCTGTCCATGTCTTTCTCGTCTATCACAACACTAACTTTAAGTAAAAATAATCAGAAGCAGCAGCTAACGATGCTAAAATACCGACAAAATTATTCACTGCCGGTTTTCGTGGCACGTCACTAATTACTTCGTCTACTCCAGAACATATCTTTAACAAGTTGAATAATTGTACAAGTTTCAGTTTTGAAACTATATCGCTTTGTTTCAAACATTGTTTGGGTTGGCGTCGCTGTTTAACAGCACGTTTGGTTTGTGGTCTGACTGTAAGAGGTTCTCAACGAGTTATTTTGGAGCTGTTTGTTCCGGTATAAGTTCTTCGTTGTTATAAGGTTTGTTAAAAATATAATGTCACAGCATATGTTTTAGTGGTTTTGCATAGTAATGTTAGGTGTCTGACTAAAAAGAAAACACAAGTTTCTGCAAGTTTCTTACATATGACTACTCTTACACACGTTAAAAATGCTGGTTGATAAGTGAAATGCTAGAGCTCTTTCACGGCACTGGAAACCAAATACCAGGCACCTTTACATATTGTGCTGATATTTTAAACTTGTTATTCGACCTAACGAGTGCCTTTAGTGACTACTAAGCCTTTGATGGCCTAACTCCTGTGAATAGATTCACTCTTGATAACTAAGGAGTCCCATGCTCAGTAGGGGGCGATTACAAACAACAACGGTATCATTGTTCTATTTCGAAAATGACTATCAATTAAAAAAGGATGTCCAATATCCTTTTCTTCTTCACTTACTTTTTCCTTTCCCCTCCTCATTGAATGGGTCGGCTACAAATCTATAATCCAAGGTTTGTGGATGTTCATTGGCGGAATTTATCATCTATTTGCTTGTTTGGTGGACCTATAGTATAAAAAAGTCTAATAAAATGTGCACCATACAAAGTTTGAGAATCCTCGGATCGAAACATATTGTTTACAATGTGGTTGAGTTTCTTAGAACAGTTGAACATTGTAAGATATTTGTTGCATCGCACCGCAACCAACTTTGTTGTTTAGAAGTAACGTCTAATGGATTAGATGGGTACGGGTGGATCAATTGTACGTATGTATATGTTTATCTTGTGTACCTGTCAGTAACAGGATAGGTTTATTTATTATGTTGCTAATTTATACAGGGTGTATTGATACTGAGACTGACGACAAAGCCAGATTGTAGTTTGACTTAAGAAATAATGCAAATAATATTGTTGCAATAGAGAGCAGTGGATTTTTAATACGCTTTTATTAGCTTCAGACGTGTGTTAGTAACGGAAACTTTGAAGGCGATTTTCGAGTACTTCAAATCGTCGGGTTGCCTTGAAGTTTTGCATATATACGTATCCAGGACCGATGACAATATAATAATAAAATAAAGCTTTTATTTATTTATTTTTTTCAAAAAAGTCTAATTTTTTATAATGTTAGTTCGATAGTCGTATCTAGGTGGAAAATACATAGTTTAAAATAATGATATGCATTCTTTTAACTTTAAAAACGCTATGGTACACTAGGGATTATATGATTTCTGAACAAACTATGGATTTACTACCCAAATGCAATGATATCTAAAACTTCACAAAAAATATTGTTGCTTTTATTCTACGAAATGTTTAGTTGCATTGTGTCTATAGTCACCCAGTTTTTATTTCTAGTCGCAGTTTGGATATAAAAATCTTATATTATGGTCTAAATTTGTACATATGTAAATTAGTTATTAATTATATACATATATTTATTTTTATTGTGGCCCGGCATAGTGAGCACACTGCCCCTGATGGTAAGCGCAAATGCAGTCCAGGCAGAATACCAATTGACAGAGTATCATTTTTGGGCTATAGAAGTAAAAAAAAATACTAATTTGTGCTACGTGTGACATCTTACACGAGTATTATTAACTGCGAGAGACTTTTCGACCCCGAATAGTCATATATAAAAAATATATTTATAGATCGAAATAATAAAAAGCCTCGATGCCTTTCAAGATAGCATGCAGCAGTCTTAAGAAACTAACAAGCATCTTGTATTAACCAACTCTTGTTTGGTACTCCAATCCGCTTCCAACAAAGGTTGAGCAAAGTGTCACTTGCTTATCATCATACAGATAAAATAAAAAATCTAACTACTTCTTCCCTCCATGGTTCAAATATTATTATTAAATCACAATATTTCAATGCTCTGTAACTAATAGACCCCAAATACTTTCCCCACAAAATAAAACCTCAAATAACACGCGAATATTATCAGATTTTTCCAAACCCAGTCACAGTTCAAACACGTAGCAAAATGTATGTCAAATGGGCAGTAAGTAACGTTACATACACAGAAGGGCCGGGCGATAAATTGTCGAATTTATACACTTGCAAGACTGGGTAATTTAATAAAGTCGGGTTACAAACGCGATTTTTGGTTGGCGCAAGTTAGGCGATGAAGCGATGACGATTCGAGAAAAATCTTTTTTTGCTGTATTTAGTTATTTATTTATAAGATTAATGTCCAAAAATAAAAAAAGCAAACAGTTTACATTAGAAAAAGTACAATTGGCTGTCTAATCGCACAAGGCAACTTTTGACAGACAACTATTTGATGGATATAAGAGAAAAGGACAAAGGAGCTGCGTATGGTATAGCAATAATATAGATATTATTTGTACACCTAATTTAGAATAGTATAGAAGGATTATAATCAAACTGAGCTTAGTGGAAACTGAAGTGCTGTGAAGATGAATCAGTTGTTACTAACATAGCGATAGGTCAAATTTGAGTTTTCTTTTCTCAAATTCATGGTTGTCCATAAGGCATTGCTTTTCAACAATAAGACCACCAATTGTACTTTTATATATGTATGTATTTTTCAATTATTGTATTTGTTTATCCTTTGTCTTTGCAATAAAGTGTTAATAAATAAATATATATTTTGCAAAGCGACACGATAAAGTCTTTGTCACTAGCTTCCCAGGCTTGTAGGATTGCGGATATAATGCCCGGACTGGTTATTAACAAATCATCATCATTATCCAAGCATAGTAGTCTACCGCTCCTATAGAGCTATCAAATGCACTCCTTTAAATATAGTCCTCGGATTTAACATCCGTCGCGAACTTATCCTATGTCACAACCGTCTAAAAATAATTGTCATACAAATGTTTCTGAAATCAGATGACCTCATATGAGAAGAATCCTGATTTTTTTTTCACGCAATCAGCTATTTCATGGTCATTACTGATCTGCCCTTTCTCTTAACCAGACATTTGAATAAAAAATCAAATAAAACAATTTCTCGGGCTTCAATTATATTTTTATAACACCTAAAATATGGAATAATATGATTTAGCTCCTTTGCTACTCAATAAATAAAAAATAACATCCAAAAAGCAAAATAATCACTTCATTTGAGATCACAGAAACGTTAAATTGAATTAAGCCGCCGTTGAAAAACCATTCCTTGTAAAACGCCCACGCGGCCTCTTACAAACTATACTACCCTCCATTAGTATGTTTGTTTAGGTCCCGCTCGTAACGCGGCCGTCTGAACTAAATTTAATTTTAAATAATTCGCCTAAAACCGTTATAAAAGCAAGCTACTTACTGGTATGAAACACCCGTGTTCAGCAATGTTTTTTAATAGCTTAATTTTATTTTAATTAGCGTGAAATATACGAGTACGTGTCCTGTCCTTGTAGTAAGCACTTATTTTTCGCACTCATTATGTTTAATATAAACATGTTCAGATGTTAATCTCATAATGAAATTAGTTTTTGTAATTCCAGTTTTGGGAATAAAGTCGTTGCGAATCCTATATCTATATTTCTCTATTTAAGAACTGAGCGTAGTAGAAGCTTTTCATAAATGTATGTAACAGGAATTATAATTTAAATTTTAGTCATCATAAAGATTACAATTAAAACTCAAGTTTAAGAGGCATTTTTATGTATCTAGTTTCAAAATTCTAAATAACTTCAACATGCTTTGATACTTTGCCTTTTGAAAGACGGAAATAACAATCAAAAGAAATCTAAACAAAATCCCAACGACAACATTTATTTAACTCCCCATCTCTTCCACAAGACTTTATTAATCCATGAAAAAATCTATACAGAAACCATGAAGTGGCTGGAACAAGCAAGGCGATAGCTTTTAGATGGCAATAAATATAAAAGCGTAACATGAGTCGCCGCGCGGTGCCAAGTGGGGCACACAGCTCGCCAAGTTTTGGGGACAGCTGATATTAAGCCCGGTTTTTTTAGCCTTTTGGAATGGTAATCTTTTCCTGTTTCGACTGGATGGAGCGCTGGCTAATGATTCGGCGTTTAGTGATGAGTTATTGTTGATAGTCGACACTAAAAATGTGGATAAATTTTGAGATTTCGGTGTTATAGGTTTGCATATTGAAATCTTTGCAATACTTACTGTTGATAGATTTCTCAAAAGTTTCCTGAGTAGGTACCACCGCTATAAATATTTCTTCTGCCAAACAACATTGAAAATGCAATGTTGTGTTTCGGTTTAAAGGACATTGTAGCCAAAGTGACTACTGGATATACTAAGACTGAACATCTTATGTCTTCGGATGGTGAGTGCACCGGAATTCCAAGCATTGCTATGAAATTCATGGTGTTGTTATGCTACATATGAGCGGCTGTATCGTTTACCATCTCCCTGGACTGTCGGATGAACCGGATTACGGTTCCTCAAAGAAACGTCTATGACGCCGCGAACTGTGAAAGGACCATAATACGGTTCTTGTTTATAAATAAACCCTATTACACTAAAATAAACCATATTTCAATGACAGTAGGTTGCTTTTGTCTTGAAGCCGAGGAGCCTTTTACGACAGTTTACGGACATGACAGTTGTTCTGTCAAAAAAACAATTGACACTCTAGGGGCAGGTGAATCAGGTGAATTAGTCTCGTCATTCATCGCAGTAAAATAAATCTTTGTAAGAATGTCAGTGATGCGTTCAGTATACAGGGTATATCAAGACTGCTACCGAAAACGAAGCCGGGTGGTAGTTTAAGCGATTTCAGACACAATGCAACAGAAAATTTGGCAAAAAAAGCCGACAATTTTTTTTTTTGTTATTTTTTTCCTATGGCCATATTTGGGTAGTAAATACATTTTTTCCTAAAATAATAGTGTAAACTCTTTTATTTATAAATACTCTAAGGTATCAAACAGTTTAAATTATCATTTTAGCAAAAACTATGGATTTACGACCCAAAAATGACGATTTTTAAAAAATCATTAAAAATTAATGTCGCGTTTCTTTGCGACATTTTTAGTTGTATTGAGTTTGTAGTCACTAAAACTACCACCCGGCTTCGTTTTTGGTAGCAGTCTTGATATACCCGGTATAATACAAGTTAGTGGACTATAGCCTAAACCTCTTATTCGTAGAGGAAACTTTTTCAACCATGTGGGATTCATACGGACTGATTTTAATAACAAATGTGGGCCTAGATTCGGCATGAAGGCGATGCGTGGGTGACATGTATATGAAATTAATACCTGACCAAACTGCACATATGGATAATAAATGTCAACAACATCACATAATAGTACTTTTAGTCTATATTATTAGACTACTATGTCTCTTTTTTAAGTTAATTTTTAAATAATAATGTCCTTCGACTATTTATTATAACAATCTAGTCCATCTAAAGGTTGCCTAACAGAGGTCGCAGCTTACCATAAGGCTACGCCAATTAAGCTGAGTGGTCACCTACGTGTCACTTTTTTGCGACGTACAAACTTTTTTTTTTTTTTATATTTCTTTATGGTGTATGTAAATTTATGTTATATGAGTGTGTGCGTTGTGATAAGTGACAAATAAAGGTGTTTTCTTTCTTTCTTTCTTTCAATTATTACCATGCCTTTAGTTTTAATTATCTTATCTGTTACTGTAGTTATTTTATAAATTTGGGTGTCCTTTAAAGTATATAAATAAAAATTGACGTGTCAGATCAATGTTGCTGTATCGATAATTTGTTCCACATACCATCAATTGACCTGCTATTGAGCCTTTGACTTGATTGTAACTTGTCTCCACTATCCATGAATAGTCAAACCATCAAAGGGAATTGTAGATGTGTCAATAGTCTTTGAAATCCACGTGACTTAGTGGAGGTGAAACCGTGTGGGACTAGAAGCAGTGGGTTCAATTCCTACAATAAATAAAATATTTTTGCAACTAACTATTTTCATGAAATTTATCTATTCACCAGTAAGACATGGTTTTCTGTCACTGGTCGCAACAATTATGCCGGCATATCAAATCCAAGTATCAAAATGTTGAAACCAATACGTAAAACTTTTGCGTCTGTCATTTTGGTTAAATTTCTTCCAAATTCTACATTGTTATGTGGGCTGAAACGCATATCTAAAGCATATACGCCATAATGCGTGGTGACTGTCTATGAACACATGACTCCGAAAATACAGAGCAATACCCCGGGATTTGAATCCACGATCACCGTAAGCATATGGGCAGCCGTGTTTCTGATACCAGACAACTACTATACGTATACACTATCAGCTAGTAATAACAATTTTATTTAAGATGCTGCCAATTTTAATACAATATCTACAAGAATATCATATAAAAAAATAAATACTATCGATATACTGCATCTCGAACCAAAACATACAAAATGTTCGCCACACCTCGGAACAATCTCAATTAAATTTCATACTCCAGTAAAAGCAGTTCCAATACCACAACTCCACATGTAATAAAATGTCAATGCTTTCTTCCAGAACATTCTATATTATACGATGCAACTGTGTGACAACTTCAGCGGGTAGTTTTAAATTTGTTTGCATATTTTATGGCTTCCTTGAGGTTATTTTGTGGTATTCCAGACACGCTCCGGGCATGTTCAGCATAAATGCCGTATAATGAGGTTATTGTTGTCAATTCAGGCTTTTAACAGATAGGTGGGGAAATGTTTGAAAGCGGTATACCTTCAAAAATAGCATTTATATATATGTATATATACACATAGTACACATGCTTTTTGCCTGGGTGTGACAAAGTATTATTAGATTTTTCTATTAATTATATTATTGATATTGCGATAATCTCAGCCTTTATCACACAAAAACAAAACAAACGTGGGTGTATTTCCGTCCTGCCTACCTATTTGGGAAAAATAATTGAGTATATGTAATATGTATGTAAAATTATAGTTCAGTGATTGCGACGTAGCTTGTAAGTTCTAGAAAATTCTCGTAACGTGGGATCTATCTCTCCTTTATAACGATCCTTTGTTTTCCAATATCTAAGTCATCTATCATCGTGTAGTGTCTGTTAAACGAAATACGATATTACCGACCCTTACAATGTTGTTTTAGAATTGACGAAGTATCTCGGGTTTCCTTCTTCGAAGATTGTGATACGTTCGAACTCTGATGGCCAAATTGCGGAAGTCGTGTTTTTTTTTTTTTTTTATTGCATTGAATGGCGAGACGAGCAAGCCGTTCGCCTGATGGTAAGCGATACGACCGCTCATGAACAGTAGTAACATTCCACTGTGCTCGCCATCCTGAGACATAAGATGTTAAGTCTCAATATGTCCAGTAGTTGCTCTGGCTACAATGTCCTTCAATCAGAAACACAACAGTGCATTTAAGCAGTGTTGTTTCACGGGAGAAATAGACATTGCGGTGGTACCTACCCAGATGGCCTCTCACATATGAGAGACCTACCACCAGTAAACCGTGTTGTTTGGAAATCGGTTTTGAAATTCTGCCTAACTTGCCAGTTGTAATATCGAATGAAATTCATTATAAATGTAAGAATTAACTTACTAATAAGTAACATAATAGCATTGAAGTAATAACTGACATTTATATAAGAACCATCAAATTAGTTCAGTTCAGCAATTACCTGAATAATAAATGATTTCACAAGAAATTTTCGATATAAATAGCTGCTTATATTACGAGTACCAAAGAACCTCTCAAATTAAGCCTGTTTCGTAAGAAATTCATAGTACTCCAACAATTAAAGTTAAAGTGGAATTTGGAAGTAGTACAGACACGCTGTTTTCAGTCATGACTCAGCATGAATGGGCAGACTCGTCTGGCCGGTACTACTGTCTCATAGAAGACTTCCTTGATACAGTGGTATCGAGGCATTTAAAGCAGTGGCTTTAATGTTGCATTTCTATCAATGAGTCTGATTGCCAGATGCCCAATTACCCTTTTCTGTCCCCATTCTTTTTCCTTCCGCTCCTCTCCCAATTAGATGGTCCAGCAACATATTTGTGATCCAAGATTGTGATCACTTATCAGCAGGTAACTGTTTGGTCGTTCGCCAGAATTATTAAATAATATATATCAAAATGGTATACAAAGAAATATACAACTGATAGTGGTAGGTATAATATTCGTATCATTGGGGATAATCGCGCTTCACGAAGTGTACAATTCTGCATAGTAACCCATCTTTATAGAACTCTAACCACGCATTGTGTATTTGGTTTTAGGCAGGTCGTCATTGTTTTGAAAACAACCAACAAAAACTTACTAACAACAACTAAAATTATCTTCCACTACTCTATTCTTCAATTGGACAACCCTGCAATTATCATCACAGTTAATCTTGTTTTACGTGTCAGTATAAAAAAAAGTATAGATAGGGCTGTCAATCTTATGCTAAAAGGTACCCTTTTTTGATAGCCTTGCACTTACCATCACGTGAACGCCCAATTTTACTCAAGGTTAAAACTCTCCTCCGTTCATCCTTAAAATGATTCCCGCCACTTATGGCTAAATATGAAATTGTACCCTTTGAGCGAGCAGACCGGTATTTTACGATCGAATGATGACGCAACATATGGCGAGTTCACGGTTGAAATTTTTCATAGAAGCACCCATCTTAAGATATGCTTATCCTTTATATGTTATACCTGTTCTTTGTTATTTATCTTTATCACTTCTAGCATTTCGCATGCATTCTTTGTTTCTCAATGCTGTGGATTATCACTTTTAATTGTTTTTGTTTTTTTTTGTTATATCAACCTCATTAGTATGTTATCCAATCCCAAAAAAATCATGATTCTTTAACCAAAAAATATCCGATACCAAAAAAAATAATGGAACCTCTTACACTATTAAAAGCTCGTGTATATTAATCGTCCTTAACCAACTTATTTCATTGGAATCCAAAAGTTAATGTAAACACATTAGTACTAAAACAAAACATATTCAAGTGCACTATTAACACCATTTTTAAAGAACGTCGTTTTAATTTCCGACTTAATGTTACTATAGGTCATATTCATGTAACTTATAGCATTTTTTTGGCTCCATACTATTACAGAGATAAGGGATTGGACTGAAATATTGTCGCGTATATTTGGCAATAACTCAAGAAATGCGTATAAACTTAAAACTACATGATTTTATAATATATTATGAGTAGAAGATCCACACATATGCTTGAAAGCAGTCTATAGTTTTTCAGTGGGACCCGGATTAACAAACCAGAGGTCGCGGGTCCAAATCCTTAGAACACACCATATACTTTTTTCAAGGAAAATATGCTTCATATTTTATAAAAATTATAATATCGATTACTGGTTGCAATAAGTGTTCCGTTAAGGTATTGATGCTGTGTCTCGAATAATAATTAATGAGTATTATTCAAGTTCTCCGCATATTCTGTTTCAATATAAAACATGGCGAGGAAATCTGTTTACCTAATATTTTGATTGCAGTGAATTGACTATTAAGTCCATCTTAATAATTTTGTCATGCCACTTATAAAATATTTTAGTAATACAAGTCTAGTACATATTAAGAATTAAAATTTGAACATCAAGTATCTTGTTTAGATATTATATTTTTTATTATTTGCCTGTGTTTCGGTCTGACGAGGGTTGAACAGTGAACTTTATTTAATAAATCTTTATTACACTTAAAAACATGTTTCAGAAATATGTAGTCTGACCTAGATATTCATAATTGTGCTAAACAATATAGTTTCTAATATTTTATTAATTTTGTTTTAATAACTAATTGAATGAATTGCTAAAATAATGAGGCCAACTCACAATATACCACCATTTGTTTTGGCATAACACGTCTCATTCAAAGTTACGATGAAAGATCAAGTTTTATTCACAGCAATGGCTGATTTGGGATAATATACAATTAGGGTGGTAATCGGAACACATGAACATACACGCATAAAATTACGCCTTTTTCCTATACGAAGAAGGCAAAAGTGCTTGTACCAACCACTTGCACCAACCCACATTTCCACTTTTGTGTTCCACCCTATGATGTAAAAGAGGGTCAATCAATCGCCATGACTCCTGACTCTGAGCTGATAAAGCTAAAGAAATCAGCCTAACCCGTGATTCAAACCCGACACCTCCTTTTTGTTATCATACCGTTGTACAACTACGCCACAGAGGCATTTAGTATATACGGCAGCTTTATAAAATATTCTACTATGCACTAATATTTGAAATGTCAAAGAAAAGTGTAAATTACAACCCGAGTGATAGTGACGCGATTGGGAAAAAATATGCATAACTGTCATTTTTAATTTAAGAATAGTGAAGAGCCGCTGTATTTAGGTACTACTGTAGGAATGAGACAATCCTATGAGAATAGTGCCGTTGTCTTACCGAAATCCCAGCGGAATCTTCGGTTTTGTGTTTCTTTCGGTGAGTGAGATTGCTTGTTGCCTAATATCCCTTCCTTCATCCCGTCTCCTTGTCATTTACATTTTGAGTGAACTGCAGCCTATAACTTAGGCCACTATTTTTATTTATCCTAATAAAATTATAAATGTGAATGTTTGTGTTTGTTACGCTCAAACGGCTGAATCGATTTCGATGATTTTTAATATGAAGCTGATATTCCGGTTTAACACAGAGAGTATATTTTATCCAGAGGAAAAGTAATATTTCTGTGTAATGATCAAGAAGCTTATTCAAATAAAATTTAGTATAGAGATAGCTGATACCCTGAATCTTATTCTTATTCTTTAACATTCTCGTGAAATAACCAACAAAAAACTATAATTTGTATATTTGCTACTCTTTTAAGTAAATCGAGATTGTTTAGGATTGCATATAAGGTGACTGAAATGGGATATAATAGTTTAGGACTGCATGCCTTGAGTCGTTGAACAGATTGAGACGGGACAGGACGGGATGCAAAGAGACGGGAAAAGCAGTATAAAGAAAGGCAGTCACGTTGAGATTAAAAATAAAACAGTTGTTTCGCGCAAGAAGTCTACTTTGGACTGAACTCGAATAGTATGAGCACGCGGGTGAAACTGAGCCGAGCCGCTAGTATATTTATAAATTATTTATTGTTCGCCACAAATATAAGACCATAAATGAAAAGCGCTTAATATTAGGGTAATAATCGGCGGTCTTATCGCTATCGGTGATTTCTTTCAGACAACCTTAGATGGCTGGATTGAAGGGAACACGGGCGAACTACTGTCAGCACTGCAACCAATATCAGAGTAAAACAGCTCTCAAAAAAACACAAGTCAATTTAAAAATAATAAAAATGTTATTTCACATCGAAATTCTGTGCTAAAACTCAAAGTCTAAAACACGTAACCCAAACCTATTTAATTAACACCGCAAGAAATTCCCACTAAATTTAGCACAAATCATAAATTACGGGGAGTCGCTACAAATCATTACTGGGAAAGCAAAACCCGTCGACTATGGTACGAACTTGGCCGATCTACTGAGTATAAATTATGGCAATTAATAAAAGACAATATTGGGACCCACGTCACTAGGGTTGGCACGTCTGATTTTACCAAAAAGGGAGACTAGTGCCAAGTTTGTGTTTCATTGTTTGGTATAGCGTTGAGGGTTCCAGTATTTCGAAGTGTTGTTTTTATTTTTAAATGTTGGTAAAACTAACTGGATAAGTTTAAACATCAATAAGTTTTTAATTAGCACAAAGGTATGAACTTTGGAGTATCTCAGAGGACTAAGATTTCCTTCCAAAGACATTATGATAAATAGCAGACCTATTGCTATGACGAGTGTAAATTCTAATTCTGGCGACTCCAACGAAATCTGTCTATTCAAAACTCGCGAAAAATGTATTGCATGACTCGGGAATTGAACTAAAGACTTCAGACAACCGACAATATTTACAGTCACTTCGTCTCTGCCTACTAAAGCGTTGGGTTTTTATATGAGATTTTCTACGTAAATTTCAGATAAAATCTATCTCAACTTGACATTACAAAATAGAAAATTCGACCATCAGAAAACGGGTAATGGACGGCCCTACTATACCCACATCAACGGACATTTTCGATTATATTGTTTTTGTTGTACCCAATATAGAAACTACAATAAATTTACAACGGCGGTGTACTGAAAACTGGGAAGGTCAGGGCATTTTATGCTTTTGGCACCTAATTACTTGTAGGAAAAAGTGAAATAATGAAAGTAAGTGTAAGGACATATTATTGTAAGTCGCAATATAAAATATCTATGTTTCGAGTAGAATGATATATGACTGAATGACAGTGATATGTTACTGGTGATGAGCCTCTCATATGTGAGAGGTCGCTTAGGTAGATATTACGGTGAAAGAAATAGATTCTCCCGCCAAGCAGTTGCTTAAATCCACTGTTGTGATTCGGTTTGAAGGACATTGAGACTTATTATGTCTCAGGGTGACGAGCGCAATGGAATGCCAAGTATTGCTTTATATTTGATAGTATTTGGTTTTATTACTGTCCATGAGCGGTCATGTCATCTATCACCAGGTGAACGGCATGCTTGTCTAGCCATTCAGAGTAATATAAAAATAAAGAAATATAGCAGCTTTAACATTGAAGTTTTATGTAACATGAATTCTAATGTAAGGCACAATTATTATCTATAGAAGCTCAATTCAAAGTCGACTACGCTTGTCTATTACAGAATGGCGGACTATACATAACTTAGAAATACCTTTAGGGGTCCTAAGGCGGGCAGGTTTCTCTCCGCGGGTAAGTTTCTTCATAATAGGCATGAAAATATAGACATGTAATTTCATCTATTTATGCCTAATATAAAGCAGGCAACGTGTCATATACTGATAGTATTACTTGGCAAAAGAGAGTACGATGCGATGACAATTGGCAGTAATAAAACAAAGTTTATTTTATTTTATTAAATAAGGATTGTTACAATAAAATTATTTAAAATATTATAGAAAGAAAAGGAAAAAACAATAAAATTTTGATAAGTGAACTGTACAACTAATTATTAACAAATACAGCAAGCACAGAAAGAAATAATTTGGCAACACTACTAAAAATGTCATTGTATTAGTTGAATAATCTTATTCGTAAATATTTTGATAGTTTCGTACGATTATATTTTCTTTGTAATTTAAAATAAGTAAAGAGTAATAATAAATAAAAATAACAAGTATTTATATTTTCCACCGTAGTATATCGGGTTCCCATATTAATATTACATTCGATATTAGCGCTTTCATTAAACTAACTCTTTTTTGCCAAGCTATATAACCACAAACATTCTGCATCGCTTCTGAAAAGTCACGTCACATTCTCATATAACACGAAAATATAGACAAAGAAAAAGATAAAACCAAAGCAACCTCACATTTAAAAAAGGAACAAATGTTCGTTTTATCTCCAGATTTAAACACCTCAATCTTGGAGGATTAAAAATGTCTCCAAGGCGATGGTGGGTAATGAGCTAAAGCACTGCTCGGTACGTGTAACGACATGGATTCACAGCGAACAGCACGAATTTGGGTTGTTGCCAAATTATTTCGCTACAATTTCGCTGGCTTACTTGGTGTGGGTTAAGTTGTAAGAGTAAGCGGAGTATGTTTGTTGTTTTTGGTTACAAAAAAGGTGTTTTGATACTGGCACGCAAGATATCGTGTCTGAAAGGTAATTTGTATATTATACTCAACTAGGTTACAATTTCTCTGCATTCCGACCGTCAACAGTAAGTAAAAAATATAAAGAAATATAGCGGTTTGTGTTATATCAGTTATTTTTTGTGATATATAATATACCACGATTATATTATAAATAAATAACAAGCGTAAATTGTCATACATAAATAAGCTTACGCTTTAAACGTTTATACGTTGTAATCAAAGTTGTCACTATTAGCACTCACGGGTCGGTATGCTACCTTTCATCTTAAATATGACCCAAGCTGAGATTGTCATTATACCGGACAGCAAATGCAGATCCAAGATACTTTTACGAGATTTTTCAAATCGAAATCTTTTAAACTTATCTCGGTATCATATTTTGAAATGCAGGATTTCAGCCGATACGTCATGTTGCTACGAGACGCATAAAATATTTGTGTAATAAAAACCAACAATTTTATAAAAATCTCCTAAGCTCTTTACTTGGGCCGAGTACCATAAGAAACTGAGAGAAAGTCGAAATAAAATGAGCAACTTTAATCGGAAAAGAACTTTAATCAACTTCTTTGTGTTTCGCCGCTTTTGATAGTTGACGGTACAAATTTAACATCCTATTACTGTGAATTTAAATTGAAACAACCGGACCCTTAATTACGAACAATCAAATGTTTATTTTATAGTTTGAATCAAATTAGTGCTTTGTCTAATGCGAGCGCTAAAACTTTTTATTTTGATGTTGTTTTCTGCAGTCTCTTTTCATTTGTGACACGTTTTTATAGACACTTTTTTATTGATTTATATTTGATTAAGAGGATTGTATTTGTAGAGGGATTTAAAATTGAATATCTCTTATTTTGTTTATGTTTTAAAAGAAGTAAAATTGTTTTGAAAATTAAAAGTTTCTTCGTTGCGTATTTTTTTCCATTTTTGTTATACAATAAAGTGTAATAAAAATAAATAAATATAACCAACTAACCTACAAATCTCGGACAAGTTCATAATTCATTACGTCACAAGACAACTGACGCGTATCTCATAATTAGGTCAAATACATAACATGTGTTACATACAAAACCCTACTTCAAATATCAGGCATAGTCGAAATACCTCGTGAGATATTAAAGCAAATACCAAAATAATTGAGACAATAGACTGAAGATTTATTACAGCTATAATAATGACCGTACATTATAGCTGAAGCGATATTAATTGTATTTATTGTGAGGCTAGAAATGAGGGCGTGCTTAATTAACGAGTGCAATTATCTATCGGTGTTTGATTTAGTGTTTATCATTTTCTTGAAGGCTTGGTTCGTTATGTGTTGTATCTAGCTTGATATATACTACGTGGGGATCATATAATGATTAATCATTATTCTACGCGTAGGAAGCAATCTTTACAGCATATACCTTCAGAAATACATATTTGTCCCCACACCGAGACAGATATTTGTGTGATCCACTGGAATTTTTATCGGGTCTGGGTGTTTGTGAGACCGATAAGTCTCTCGTAGTGTCTGATTCCTACGTCACAAGACTCGATCTTAGTGTGAGGTAAGGACTATGTATGTGACTATTGGGTGTTATTTATTTATATTGATTTACACTCATATTCTAAGACGTTCCTCGAAAATTTCTCGACTCCACTCGGCCTTACCGGAGGAAATCTGTATTCATAGTTGAGAAAAGTCTCCTCCACTCAACGTCACTCAATAGTTTTCCTTTCTCGAGGAAAGGAATCAACTGTCGAACTCAAGGTACGTCGCCACCTACCTTAAGGAATACTTGAGGAAATATTTTCACTATGGAAACAGTGTTTATTACATGACAAATTTTGACTGTCACTTTTCAAATGAGCATTATGTTGAATTGTTTTTGATAAATCTGTATCTTATTAACACATCAATGACGTATTTGATGACGTATTTCCTCGACTCAACCTCACTCGAGGATCCTCTAGGAAAGATATATTTTTAACTAAGCATACCATTTTCGAGGATTCCTCGAATTCATTTTAAACGTCACCTCGACAGAGATAAGGTTGAGGAAGATTCGAGAAGACGTCTTAGAATACGGGTGTTACAGACCGAAAGAAATATTTGCGGGCCGCACAAACAACGTGCGAGGATCGAACCCGCGGCCTCTCGATTCATAGGCGGCGTTTAACCGCCTACGCCACGGAGCCACGGACCCGTACAACCTAATATACATTATATACCTATGTAATTTCAATAGAGAATTTTCACGTATCAAGTTTTTCTTATTTCGTATTCTCAGTAGGTACGATATTTTCACGGTATTTTCTCTTATTGTTTAAGTGATGGATAACTGATTACTCAATATTGTTTTTTAAGCGACTGTGGTAATCTCAAGTTAAATTATCTCTGTATTACTATTTAACATATTTACTACCATTGAGATAATATACTAGAGGGAACACTGCAAACAAAATGTTTGTGACAAAATGAAGGGTACATTATATTTCTGTCTCTGTCACGTCTACGAAGTAACATATCTTCCCTCTCGCTTTAGTGTGTACCCTTGTGCACGCACCATAGGCACAGATTCTGTTCTCGATGTCCGCTCTGGAATAATACCTCAATGCTTACTACACAAATCGATCGCCCATCCCTTAAGTAAATCCAAACGTATATACCACCACGAAATCCTTTAAACCCCTATAATTTACGTTCAGTTTCGTACCCTAAAAGGAAACCCTTGTTAGCTTGACGAAACTTGTATCGAAAGCTACTAAAAATGATACTTAAAGACTGACCTTTTCACAGAATCTTTAGGCGTTGTATCTTCAAGGTTTCTTCTACATTGGTACTACAACCGTAGTATGAATGTATCAGACAAAAAAATATACAGGGTGAGTATGTTATTACTTCCTAAAATTGGTCCCTATTAGCAATATTATCGAATGGTGTAATAATACAGCATGTTTGATTCTTTTTTTTCCTCAAATTTTTTAGGTTTGGTTCCTAACTAAGCATGTAGATTTATCAAAAATCTAAGTATGCAGTTTTAGTTTTCATAAAAATCGGGCTCATATTTCTAAATCCTTTGAGCAATTTTCGCTATTCCTCATAGTTTCGGATTTGGCCATTCACGCCCACTTGAAAAACTCATACTGTGTGTGTGAATGACTTTGGAAGAGTATTCAGTATCGTTATTAAGAGATGATTCCAATTACATTTTTAGACGTATAGATGGATAATTCACTATGAGTCGACCTCATCAAACAAAGATAGGCTTAGAAGTACCTTAGATTGATAAAAGTTGACGACATTGACAAAAATCAAAATTAGCACGACCAAACGAATTGAAGATCAGTTGTCCCTACCATTATTATAAATTCCGTTGGTAATTGTAAGTATATTTGTTATCCGCCCAAAATGATTTAAAATGGAATCAAGTAGCGCTAAACTACATTTTTCTTTTTCATATATTTCGTGTGTATTCCAGCATAAATGTCAGACAATAAGAGGGTAGATGAAGAACATTTTTTAAAGAGCGCGCCCTCTAGACACAAAACACTGTAAATAGTATTAAGGTAAGATCATTTCCAGTCAACCTAACTTTCGCCTAACTATACCTGAATTAGCTCAAGTTTCAAACTTACTTTTATTCGCAGATAAAATATATTTTTATTCCTTCTTTGTGTTTTCGACAGCTAACAAAGAGCTAACTACAGGGGAAGTTTTGTTTTCATTACTTTTTTAATTTTCCAAATGAACGGACAAAAGAACTGTATACAGCCATGACATAATGATTACATAATATGTTTTGTAATTGGTAATATTATATATTTATTTCTATATTTATAAGTATATATTTATTTTATGAGAACAAAAACTTTGTCACTGAAGCCGAACACGGCTAGGGTATATATATATATAATTGGTAATAATATTTACGGTTTATTTACCCTTACCGGATTGAAAAAAATAAGGATTTAATCGATACTATTATTATAAGATAATGTTGTGTCTTATTATTTTTTTCTTCTATTTATTTCTTTATCCTTTCTTTCATATGTTTTAATTTTCATACTTAGAAATAGTTTCTAATGATGTACACATTTTTTAAAAAACAAATACTATGATTTAAATATATAGTAGCGGTGATACCTCTTTGGTACGGCTACATTATTATGAATATTATTCGCAGAGCGTTATTCTATGGAAAACATCGGGTTCTTTTGTACTGCGATAAGTAAGTTAATCTGTTAATTAATGTTTTATAAATTGAGGTTCTAGTTTTATTTTTAATGCGCAGTGGAATGCGTAGCACTGCTTTGTAATTCAAGGTGTTGTTTGGTTTTGCCACTGTTCATGAGAGGTCGTATAGCTTACCATCAGGTAAACGGAATATTCATCTTGTCACTCATTGCAATAATAATAGATAATCTAATGTTAATTTCGAAAAAGTGAGTACACTACGTAGACAACCTTTTCTAACTTTTACTTTTTGTAACTCGTGGTCGATAATAATTTAATATTGATTTTGATAACTTAAGATTTTATGTAAACTAATTTTAGCAATATTTACTTGTTTTTTAAATTCGTTCCATACATATACCGATGCCATCTTGCGGCACATTTATAAACTGCTCCATATCTAATTATAATTTCCGAAGGAAACGATGTAACAAAGATTACATTATTATTTACCATCATACTATAAGCTTCAGCAATTTAAAATGTCATTTTCGCCAAAGAAACCTCTCACAACGCAATCACCATACTTCAAGGACGTAAACAAGTCCAAAAATGGCACTCAAACATTCGGTAACGAAGGCCATGCCATTATTTCAGCTCATCAATTGCCTTCCGAGGGCTTTTGTTTTCCCAGATACGTCGGCCCATTGAATTTCAAATTTCGAATCGTGATGGGCGCTGCGACCCACGCCAACTTTGCTTATAATGATTTGTTAGTATGCAGTGGAATTATGCAAACATGTGTCGGTGGTCTAACCTACCCGTAATGTTTTGGTGATCACGCTTGTCTACGCCTTATGGCTTGGGGAAGGGTTGAATATTTTTGATAGTTGGGTAAATCTGGTATAAATTAGTGCGTGGGATATTTTGTTATGGAGACATTTTGAAGCTTTCATATAGTTGAGTTGCTTTGGATTCAAATATTATAGGCTAAATTAGTGAACAAAAGTCTTGAAAATTTTTAATTTAAAAAATGGATAGGTCTGAAACTGAGTTCACTGATTCAAGAGCGTATCACGAAAGATACTTTTCAAAAAGAGTGTATTCAAAGTTGAATGCTTCTTAACGGAAAAAAGGCGACCAACCAACTTACTTAAGACATTACTGTAGGTAAAAGAATTTGGAAGGCGTATGAAGGATGGCCATCCACAATACTTCTGCATGGTAGATTAATTATTTACCCTTCTTTACCGCAAAGGTGGTTTGTACATACTGATTACCAAATTTTCACGCAAGATTATCAAAATAATATGCTCTATCTATAGGTAGGTAAATTAAAGCTTTGTGCTACTCGAAATTTTACACCATTTCACACATACAAGACATATTGAGAGCCTCCGTGGCGCAGTCACTGAAACGCCGCCTGTGAAACGAAAGGCCACGGGTTCGATCCATATTGAGATAAATGTTTGTGCCTCCCGCAAATATTTCTTTTGGGAGTTGTGAGAACAAAAAATCCCTTGTAGTTACTGATACCCACGACCCAAGACTTGATCTTAATGTAGAGTCAGGACTAAATATGTGCCTGTTGGGTGTTTCTTTTTATTCTTTACTGCATATAAAAAAACAACAAAAAGCCAACAATAATTTACAAAAAAATTAAAGAATACAGTTAGCGGTCTTATTGCCCTCGGTGATTTTCTACTGACAACCTTTGGATGGATATTAGAAAAGCATATTTAATAACCCGCACTAGACCAGCGTGGTGGACTATATGGCCTAACCACTCTCAATCGTACTGTCGATTGTTGAGGAGGCCCGTGCCCTGCAGTGGGACGTATATGGTCTGGTACAGATATTTAATAATATACCCCCCTTCCCCTACTGTTCTAAATTCATGGCCCAGAAAAATAAAACAAAATCTAATATAACAAAGAACCAAACTTAATCAGATGAATTAATCACTAGCAGACTGATGGATGATGGTGCGAGTAGGTCGATGCTCAGCAAACAAGTACAAGAGGGAAAATATTTGTGTAAGTCCGGAGTAAACAGCGCAGGCCCGCCAATGTTGTTCTTTGATCGAGATTATTAATATTTGTTGGGTCAGGCGTGGAATAAATCCTATTTAGCTGTTGTGGTTTTGGATAGTCATTTTAACGATTTTGCTTTGAGTAGAGCAGCTAGTTGTTTGAATATGCTATTAAAATCATAATTGTATCTGTATCAACTCATATACGTCCCACTCCAGGGCACGGGCCTCCTCTACAATCGAGAGTACGATTGAGAGTGGTTGACCATATAGTTCGGGTTGGCGGACTTACATACAATTGAAATTTATTTTTACTGGAGAAAATTTTTGGAGGAGTTGTCAGCATGTATTTGCTGTGGCTAAAAAGAGAAATTGAGAGAGGAAGACAATTAGTGGTAAACAAGCAAGAGAGACAGAGAGAGATGTATAAGTATAGTGGTTAACATGGAAGCCAGCTGTGACATGGAAATTATGAAGAAGAGATAATCATCTTTTGCCAGTTCATGTCAGGTTGATCTGGTCAAAATCAAATGTCACACGTGAAAATATGGCAAGATTTCGACAGTACGGTCACCATCTAATTTGATTTGCATCTGTATCTGTATCAGCCCATATACGTCCCACTGCAGGGCACGGGCCTACTCTACAATCGAGAGTACGATTGAGAGTGGCTAGGCCATATAGTCCACCACGCTGGCCTAGTGCGGGTTGGCGGACTTACATACCATAGACATTTTTATAAATCGCTATGGTATGCAGGTTTCCTCACGATGTTTTCCTTCACCGTTTTAGTGCGTGGTGATTGCCTATCAATACACACATGACTCCGAAAAGTCAGAGGTGTGCCCTGGGATTCGAACCCGCGACCACCGTGAATATGTAGGCAGTCGTGTCTAGTCCGTTTACCAACAGGCCACCACGCACTTTGATTTGAATATAAATAATATCGATTATCGTTCAAAACTGTCACTAAAGCTGATACTTCATTTAGGTCGGTTTCCCATTCAAGCCAAATTATTTCATGTTGACGGGTATGCCTTGCTTGGTTGTAATTTTAATAAGTTTTTTTTTTTAGTTTTTAATACAACACAACTTTCAACATCCAAACATTTCATGCTAATAATTTTATTCCAACATCTAAAGTTTCAAAATATTCACAATCTCGAACCTCGCTAATATCAGAAGAATTTTCAATTAGACACAAGAAAGAATGTACATCGAAATCAATTTATATTTACTGCCATGAAGATAACCTCCGTAATAAGTTTTATTTGTTCGTTCTAATAAAATTTCTTCTTGATATTGCCCAAAAATTTATGACGCAATAAACCTGTTACTTCGTCACATAACGTATTTAATCTTCGTCCCTTTGATCGTTCTGCGATTCGTAATAAAACAGATTAATGTTTGGTCCCATGGTGATAGGAACGTGTATTGGGGCTTTCAAATATCGATCAATATGAAATAGGATGTGTGTGACCAATTTCTCGGGAACATTGTTTCTTTTTTTTAACCTATTCTTTCCCACTGCTGGGATGTCTTCCTTAACTTCTTTCACTTATCCCTGTAGTTGCTCATACCATTCAATTGTAGCTAAATTCATGCCACCTTTTTCGAGGCCTGCCTCGTCGCCTCTTGTCATCCTTAGGCTATCCATTGAGTAGCAATCTTTGCCAACCTTTTTGGGTGACTAGCCCGCTTAATCCTACTTTTGTCCGGCCGATTTCTGTGCAACATCCTTGATTCTGGCTATAGAGCGCAAGATTTTATTGGGCACTCTGACCATGCGTTTTATGTCGATGTTGCTACGCTCCATGGCTGTTTGACAAGATTGTATTTAGAATAAATAAATAAATACATCCATCAGTTATATACATAATCCTGATCCCATACTAAGATAACTTTTTGTATCGTAAGTATCAGAAACTACGAAAAACTTTGTGGTATTGCAATCACCTAAAACCGAAATAAATAGCCAAGGATCACACTGTAATGTATGAATGATATTTATGTCAGATTTAAAAATAATTTTTTTATATCAGTCGCAATTAATTTAATAAATAATTCTTGACTTCCGTTGGTTCTAGACCAGGAATATCACGCACACAAATATAATTTTTGACTAGTCTCTTGTTTCACAGACGGCGTCTAACCATTGCGCCTGAATGACGAAGCAATGCTTGGCGTTCAACGGCGCACGCCATTCTGATGCAGAAAATGTTAATTCTCATATGTACAGTAGTTACTCTGGCTACAACTTCTTTCAATCCGAAACACAACAGTGCATTTAAACTACTGTATGGTGGCATGAATTGATATTACGGTGGTACCTACCCAGATGACCTCTCACTTAAGAGAGACCTACCTCATAGCATTTTTTATACACAATATAAGTTTATTTTGTTATGAAAACAAATCCCTGTTTTATGTAACTAATTTGAAAACAAATAGTCTACTTTCCCAAAGAAAAACCTATGGAATCGTTTCACACGTTTTATTTCATAAACATCTTTGGTTCTATTTTTCTTCTTTCAACACTTATGTTACAAGAAAATCCGAGTACAATGATATCATACACATTAATAATTTCTTAACTACAACGCGAACACAAAAGAACCTTACACGTGGAAACCGAGGAAATGTTTCAATGTAATAATTCGGCCAATAAAGCTTTCTTATACCTATATTACATTAAATGACAGGCGAAAAAGACACGTGTATGGATTTATTTCTAGGATCTTGTTTATTGAAGCAGTACGTTTCATTATTGACTCTTTATGTAGAAGGTAAGTAATTCTTATGTGCTTCGGATATTTCTTTTGTGGTTGCAATAAAATGGTAGGGAAATACATCTCTACCTACGTAAGAAGTAAGGTTATTTTATTTTCCTCCTGCCTAATGTGGACGTGTTAAAAATAATTATAATGAGTAGGCAAGTGATTATGTCTCGTCAATTATTTTAACATCAATTAATTTATCAAATAAAATATTGAAGAAATATTTGGGAAAAAGGGGACTTCATTCTTTATATATGTTTAGTTCAATCCCATATTCATAAACAGTGATATTATGTACTTTGTTTTTATCCATCGTACACTTTAACGATGATGACAAAGTCGTAAAATAACCCGCAGACATGAGAATTCTCCTAAGTATTTACGAAGATGAAATTGAGGTGGTATTCAAAGTGAGAATTATGAAGTCAACTAACATACCAAAACATGGCTTGGTGGAGCAAACCTTTCACTACAATTAAGACGTAAACCTTTGGTTGTATAGTTCCCCTACTTACTTTTATTTCACTCTTTTTCGTAGTTGAAGTAAAGCTATGTTTAGTTACTCTATACTCAAAGTTGAATAAATAAATAAATAAATATACCCAACAGTCACATGCAGTAAGTCTTGTATCGTAGACATCAAAAACTACGATGGGCTTTTCGGTCTCATAAATACTTAGACCCGAGACAAATACTCGTGGCATCACAAAAATCTCAGTACAGGGATTAAACCCATGGTCTGTCGTTTCACGGCGGACGTTTTACCTACTGCGCCACAGAAGTTATATAAATTGATGCAATGTTCAGCACACTAACATATCATAATTAAAATTTGAGCACAAAATTCATTTTTTTCATAAAAGCAAAACTTTATCAGTAAAATTCGTTAGCATAACAAAAACTTGAAGCGATATTAGCCTCTCACG
The DNA here is from genome assembly GCA_023078785.2 of Hyles euphorbiae. NCBI lineage: Eukaryota > Metazoa > Arthropoda > Insecta > Lepidoptera > Sphingidae > Hyles > Hyles euphorbiae. Next base: position 5,419,660 of record CM041056.1, on the reverse strand, counting down.
TTTCAACAGAAAGAAACAAAGAGCAAAGAGCGGCGCGCCTATCATTTCAAATATGAGGATTTATAGCTTTGTACGTTTCTCACTCATGACAGGTTTGTCTGCGAATAAAACAATAAAGGGAACTGAAATAAAGTATTGGTAAATATTACCCGGCGAAATATTGTCTTCGGGAGTTTTTTGCTGGCTGTATTTCACATATTTTGTTGTACGTAACAGTAGGAATGTTCTAGACATCTACAGAATTGTGAGTTAGTTTCCAGCGGATAAAAAAGTCAGGGATATGAAGAATATTACGTATAGATTATTACGGGTCAGTCAAATCGTCAGTAGGTACATCAATGGCCTGCACTGAGTTAATGAAAAGCATCACGTTATTGCTAACGTTAAGGCGTTAACGATTATAGAAAGATAATAGATTGTCACTTGGCCAAGGGAATTGGGATCACAATTAGAAAGTAGGTATATAGTATAGCTGTAAATAATTGATCTCTGATTGTTTTATAGTACAGTCAGCCACATAAGTCGCTACACATTCACGAGATTTGGAATTGTCCTATCATCCAAAATAATAATTATTTTTAATATTGTAAGGCACTTCTCGGTATAGGTGACTTTACTTGGTTATATTTTACGACTACAGAGTAGTACGTACAAATTTTAGTTCATAAAAAGGTTATCAAAAATGTGAAGTGTTCAGCGACTTATGTTGCTGACTATGACGGTAACATAACAAAGCAACTGCACTGCATGTGATTTTAAGTGCTATCCAGATATAATATCGGTTGGGGAAAGATACGATATCTCTTGACACAATCATGCTGGCTTGCTTGCAAAAGAATTTTCCCTAAATCCAGAAGTATATTTTGTGTAGGTTATAATAGAAATGAAATGCTTACGATATTCAGCACTGACAACTGGTGGTGTGGTCTCTTATACGCCTATTTCTGCCGCCAAACAGCAGTGTAAATGCATGTTGTGTTGCGGTTTGAAGTGTCATATTGTAGCAAGAGTAACTGGACATATTGAGACTTCATCTCATGTTTAAAGATAGCGAGCGCAATGTAATGCCAAGCATTGCTACTGTCCATACTGTATTGTACTATCTCGTCTTTCATAACAATAAAAAAAACTGAGTCATCGATAAGAGAGAGATAATGGAAACATCACGCATTAGGCCAGCGTGTTGGACTTTATAGCCTAATCTCTCTCAACCGCACTACCGTAGAAGCTCGTGATCTGCGTAGAGACGTATACGGACTAATACAGATATAATAGTAAGTTTCAAATAATCTGTAGGGTATTCGCAGCAAATAATAATTTAAATTGGTGTTGTAACATAATTCCTAGTAATTTGTGGGTTGGTATTTGAGAAATGTTTTCATTCCCGAAAATTCCCAAATATTTAGACTCACATTTAGACTGAGTGGTATTACTTTCTCTTTTAGTTTTGCGCAAAAATCTCATTCATTCGAATCTTGACTGAAATTAGGTTGTTTTGTAAAGTTTTTGATGAAATGCTTAAGTGGAATTGGGGTCTTATTCTGAATAGTAATCAGAGTATAATATTAATCGAGCTTCGTCTTTGAGATATTTTGAGTGGAAAACTTGTGAATGGTGTATTAATGAAATATTTTATGCCATTTCTGTAATGTGTATATGCCGTATTAAATACGGTAAGTTTAATGATATACAGCTAAATTTCAAAACATTTCAAACAATTTGTACTGCCAATCAACACTGAATATATTTCGTAAAACTCTCATACAATTCAATGTAAGGGTTGCTGTATTGTTAAATTCTTCTAAAGTAGGTACAGTTGAAAAATCTGATACTGAACTTGACACTAGATGAGAAAATGAATAAATAAATGCTCATCAGACCAAATACATTTCTTATACAATTGGCGACAGTAATTTCAATAAACTTTTTGCTCCCAATACCAGCACAAAACATTCGTGAATCCCTCAAACATTTCTGTCGTTGATCCTGCGGTCTCGACATAGAAAAATAATAAATCCAGCATCCATACATAAATACATAACATATTTCGGTAATCTCATACAGCGAGTCGTAAAGTCCACAGATAACATACAGACGCACCTAAATATCTGCGTTTTATTTCTTACACTTTATTCCGTCTCGGGGCTTAGCGGGATCTCAAATGATCCTTTTTGAATACGATCGTGTTATGAGAAAAGTTTTATATCAATTGTGTAAGTTGATTGTCTTGCTTAGTGATTACTTGGATTTGCTGTACTTGCTGGATTTTATGGTGTCCTAGTACAAAGATGTGATGCATGACTGATAAGACTACTAGAGAATTGAAATAAATTATGATTTTGTTTTTTGAATCATCGTTAATACATCAGTCGCTGAATAGAAATAAAGGACGAAAGAAACTATCTTATTCATGACAGTACATTATACAACACACTGTAAAACAGAACACATAAAAGATTACAACTATTCTAAAAAAGTTAAACAAAAGAAAAATACGTATAACTAATTATAATTTATATTAACAACGTTTTTATGTAGAGATCGTAGCCAAATGATTCAATAAACCGGGCTCTGTCACACAACTTAGAAATTCCCTATGTCCAGCAATAGTGGTCCGATTATGATGATGATTATGATGAAGTCATCATTTAAATTTTAGCCCTGGTTATAAATAAATACGTACATGCAACAGCTACCTTTATATTCCTGTCCTTAAGGTATTTTGTCTCTTGGTTGCCAGAAACTTCGAGAGACTTCACCCACAAACAATCAAACTCGGAACAAACTTCTCGCTTCACAGCTAGAAAATCTAGACCGTACATAATCTAAGATCCACGCGCAGATAATAAACCAAATGTCGCACGAAGCGAAAATAAAAAGGCTCCCTTTGCTTTTCGAGAGGTCCCAGAGGAGCTAAAGTGCGAAGTATCAGATCAACTGGCCCAATTTATTCGGTCAGTAAGATTTTTTTGTCTTCAAAATATTGAGTCCAGTAGGAAGTTACAAGTCCTTCGAATGGTGGATGGTAATCGTAGGCAGCTAATTGATATTATTGTTGAATGGAATTACTATCGTCACATTTTCAAGCAAGGATAAAAATTAATTGACCTGATAAGAAAAATGATGTGATTTAGAGAGCCTCAAATATCTACAGGCAAATATGTATTGGTATTTAAAAAAATCATAATAGTCTATTTCATTATGCCTGTATGGCACCAATACCAACAAATAGAAACAAATAGTACTAATATCAAATTGTTCTGCTACACTTTTAACTGGTGGTTAGTCTCTCATATGTATGTGATAGACCGCTGGGATAAGTCACTAATGGCCATATTGAGACTTAAAATATTATGTCTCAGTATGGTGATGGCAGGAGAATGGCAAACATTGCTTGGTAATTCATGTTCTTTTCCTACTGTCTATGAACAGTCTTCTCACTTAGCATCAGGCGAATGACATGCTGGTCTCGTCATACATGGCAATAAAAAATCATTAAGAAAAATTAATCCAATAGAAAAAAGTAAGAATACAATAAATATACTTTCATATACTCAGATATCACAATACAATTTCCTACGTCATGCAAGCAATCAAAAGACTTGGGTCTCACGAGATTAGAAGAGGAAAACATTTGTTCAAATTTTTGTACCACAGTAGGCCATGGGTGTATTAGATTTGATAGATATAGAAATTATGTGTCGTATTTTAAATCAACCTTTAGCTGTCTCTGGAGAATTTCGATCTCGTCGAATCATGTGACTACTTGAAGACAATGAATACCTCGTTTAATATTGATCGTATCAGCCCATATACGTCCCACTGAAGGGCACGGGCCTCATCTACAATTGAGAATACAATTGAGAGTAGTGAGGCCATATAGTCCACAATTCTGGCCTAGTGCGAGTTGGCAGAGCATAAAAGTCGCTATGGTATGCAGGTTTCCTCACGAGGTTTTCCTTCATATTTATAGTCTGGTGATTGTCTATTAATACACTCATAACTCCAAAACGTCAGAGTCGTGACCACCCTGAATATGGTGTTAAGATTACTTCTGACACATTAATTAAATTTTAATGCAGCTGCCCCAATGCATCGGTACATCGAAGTGTTGAAGTGTATAAACAACAACGCCACCATGTCGGTCCGAGTACAGGATCAGAGTACGAAGGCTATTCCACTACAGAGAGGCGTGAGACAGGGAGATGTCATATCTCCGAAACTGTTCACTGCCGCGCTGGAAAACGCCTTCAAGCTCTTGCAATGGAAAGGATTCGGCATCAACATCAACGGCGAGTATATCACTCACCTTCGGTTTGCCGACGATATTGTAGTCTTGGCAGAATCGCTGGAAGACCTTGGCACTATGCTCGAAGACCTCAATCGAGTCTCCCAACAGGTGGGTCTTAAAATGAACATGGACAAAACGAAGATCATGTCGAATGTCCATGTTGTGCCCACTCCCATCGGTGTTGGGGGCTCGACTCTCGAAGTTGTTGACGAATATGTCTATTTAGGACAAGTGGTCCGGTTAGGCAGGTCCAACTTCGAGAGAGAGGTCAATCGTCGAATCCAACTCGGTTGGGCAGCGTTCGGGAAACTACGCGACGTCTTCTCGTCCAAAATACCTCAGTGCCTTAAATCGAAAGTCTTCGATAGTTGTGTGTTGCCAGTGATGACTTACGGCACCGAGACGTGGCCTCTCACTATGGGCCTTATTAGGAAGCTCAAAGTCACTCAACGAGCTATGGAGAGGGCTATGCTCGGGGTTTCCCTACGAGATCGAATCAGAAATGAGGAGATCCGTAGGAGAACTAAAGTAACCGACATAGCCCACCGGATTAGCAAGTTGAAGTGGCAATGGGCAGGGCACATAGCGCGGAGATCTGATGACCGATGGGGTCGGAAAGTGCTCGAATGGAGGCCGCGTAGCGGAAAGCGCAGCGTAGGACGTCCACCCACAAGATGGTCCGACGACCTGGTAAAGGTCGCGGGACGTCGCTGGACACAGGCTGCCTCCAACAGGTCTCTGTGGAAATCATTGGGGGAGGCCTATGTTCAGCAGTGGACTTCCTTTGGCTGATGGATGGATGGATGGATGCCCCAATGCGCAGTATTTAAATATCTACAATGAAGAGTGGTTAAACCTTAGTATACTTTTATACCGTATTGATTTTGCAGTCTCCACGTGCTTAGTGTCTCAGGTCAGTGTTGACTATGGCCTAAACCTTTTAAATCGTTCTCTCAATTATAGAGAAGCCCCGTGCTCTGCTTGAACTACATAGTTTGATTTAGTACGCTACTTATTATATACCTTCAAAACTTTACAGTATTAAATAGTTTGACGGCAAATTATCTGAATATTGCTAATTCGTCTCTCCATCGTCAAAGCATGTCACAGCACTCTCAGAAACTTAATAAAAGAACAAAATTACATCGTTTACAAATCACATTTTGAATTCAAAAAATCTTGAAATACATTGAAAGAAATATCTTAGCCACTGATTTATGATCACGATGAGCTTCAATCGGAAAATTGAACGGTGTCTACGTTGTCGTGAAACTTTATTACGACATTTGATTAAAAGTCTAGACGTGTTTTTTTGAATTCACGTTCGAATTTTACGATATGTTTGATGTTTAGTCCTTTATGGCTTTTAACCGATGCGGTGGGTTTAGAATTTTTGATTGTTATAGCTTATATCGACAGTCCAACTACCAATATGCTTATGATGGTCACGGATTAAGATCCCAGGAGTCGGATTTGGTTTAATTTTTACTTTTTTTAACCGACTTCAAAAAAAGGAGGAGGTTCTCAATTCGACTGTATGTTGCTTTTTTTTTTTTTTTTTATGTTTGTTACCTCGTTTCTCTGTACCGTGTGAACCGATTTCGACCATTCTTTCTTTAATTGAAAGCTGGTGCTTGTCGTTTGGTCCCATAAAAATATGGTGAAAATCTGATGAATATCTTCGGACCTGGAGAGGGGAACTCCTTAAAATTAAGTAGGATTCCAATGGTTCTTTTTGCATTAGGTTCATTATAAAAGTTAAGTTACAGTGAGAGACGGAAAAAGGGGTGGGGGTGAGGGGGGGGTAGGTGATAAAATTAAAATACACGTAAATTCTAATATCTTCGGCAGCTTTTAACCGATTTTAGTGATTTCTTTTTCATTGGAAAGAATGTATTGACAGGTTGATCCCAGGAACACAACATGAAGATCTGATGATCATGTTCGGACCTGGAGTGTAGAACTCTTCAAAATTTAGTAGGATTCCAATGGTTCTTTTTGCATTGGGTTCAGTATAAAACCTAAGCTACAGTGGCGCAGGGAAAAGGGGGCAGGGGCAAAGGAAGGGGGGGAGGGGAGGAAAAAAAATAATAAACACGTGAATACTTCAATATCTTCGGCAGCTTTAGCCGATTTTAGCGATTTCATTATCATCGGAAAGAACATATTCCTTGTGGGGACCAAATCTTCCTAATTTAAATTCCTATCAACACTAAAAAGATAAAAATAACTAAATTTTTTAATAAAAAAATAAAAACCGACTTCAAAACAAAAAACCACTAAAAACCAAAAAATAACAAAATAATAAGTACCACTGCAAAGCAAAAATATTATATTTATTTCATGGAACTTGTGCTTGTTGATTAATTTGCTTAATGACTTGACTATAAAAATCAAAATATATGCATAACATATTGAAGGCGGGTCGCCAAGTACCAAACATGTAGGACCTATGCCTTATATTAATTTAAATATCTATATGTTTGGTACTGGGCGACCCGCCTTCAATATGTTATGCATATATTTTGATTTTTATAGTCAAGTCATTAAGCAAATTAATCAACAAGCACAAGTTCCATGAAATAAATATAATGTTTTTGCTTTGCAGTGGTACTTATTATTTTGTTATTTTTTGGTTTTTAGTGGTTTTTTGTTTTGAAGTCGGTTTTTATTTTTTTATTATTAACTTCCGACGTTTCGATTAGTTTACAGATTTCGTAGTCACAGGAAAGGCTGTCTACAGTTGCGTAAACCTAACCATAACCAAAGAATACCTTGAACTACAAAGCAATGCTTAGAATTCCACTGCGCTCGCCATCCTGAGACATGAGATGTTAAGTCTCAATATGTCCAGTAGTTACTGTGGCTATAATATATTTCAAACCGATACACTCAAGTGCATTTACAATTCTGTTCGGCGGTAGAAATAGACATTTCGATTGTACCTACCCCGGCGGCTTCTCACTAACGAGAGACCTACTATCAGTACACACCTCATATCTCTTTCTGTTAGCTCATCACACAAAATAACCAGAAATTGATACACAGAGCATTGATAACCGAGGTCTTTGAAACGTGATCAAATAAATTGGTGAATAAAAAAAGTTCTTTCGCAAAACTCCTTGCTTGTTACGGAGACCGTAACCCACACGATTTAACTCCCAGTGGACACAAAGATGTCATTTATATTTTTTACGATCGGCCACCGACCGCATTGTCTACTGGATATGACATTCAATTTATCTTGCATCTCTTTAATCATTTAAAAGGGAAAGTTTGTTGCAAATCTTTTGGAGACGTTTAATCAAGTCAAAACAAATTGTTTTAATGCGGCTTCTTTGAGATGTTTTGCGTGACAAGCCACTTAACCACTTCGGTACTGTTTATTTAAAGGATTCCGTGGCAATTCAAAGTTTTCGGCTTGATTCTATTTTTAATTTCAAAGCTAATTTAAAAGTTAATATGGATTGTAACGTTACTAAACTAAACTTTGTACTATCAGTACGATTTTATGCGTATTTATAATTATAAAAACCTTGAATTCGTATATTTTTATAAACTTTTTTATAATTTAAATAACTCGTCTATATATTTTTTTACTATACATGTAGCTGCTATTAAGAAAAAGTAACACAAGTACTTGATAAAATCCCATCGAACCGCACCTAGTATTCTTAGTGATAAAGAAAATATTCATTTTAATATATTATTTTTGCCATGTCCCGTTTAATAAAATTTAATCAAAATATATTTCCTAGTACATTATCGCCTGATATGACAGGCTCGCCCCCTATCAAATCGTGGTACGAAAGACAACGTGAAACATGGTTGCCTGATAGCACATCTGCCTACTCCATCTCGGAAAAGGCATGAATATATGTCCATATATATGTATGTACATTAAATATCCATGAATACTATTTGAGTACATTTTTACGTTCCTATAAAACCTTTTCGTGCGAGGAATATAATATGTAGTGCCATAAACATTGTAACACTTGAAGATACTTAAGCCTCCCACGAGATTAGTCTTGCTACTAAACCTTATTATATTAATCTGATTATATTTTATGTGGTTGCCGAAGATAATATATAAAATACTGGCGGTAAAAGATTAACGAACGGTCTCTAAAACCTGTCTATCCACAGCAAGAAATTAAGAAGGCTATCTCATAAATATCATTCCATTTTTATTTCCTGAAACATTAAAAGCATCGATCATAAATAGTAACTCTTATAATTTAATTCGATAAATAGACAGCACTGCGCTCTTCACCCGAGATATTAGATAAAGGCAAAGTGTGTCAAAGTTTCGATGCCTAACATATGTATACTTGGTTAAATATATTTAAAATCGGAAAACACCATGAAATATAAAGCAAAGTTTGACATTCTACTGCGCTCGCAATCCTCAAACATAGGATTTTAAGTCTCAATGTGTCCAGTTGTGCTTTGGCTACAATTTCGTTCAAACCGGAATACAACAGTACATTTACACTGTTGTTTGGCGAGACGTATAGACATTGCGTTGGGACCTACTCAGGTGGTCTCTCACATATGAGAGTCCTGCCATCAGTAAATATATTTAATCAATATACACAAATAAAGAACATAAATTAATTAAAATGGTCGTGCAAATTTCAGTTTACAACATACAGTTAGTTAAAATCCAAAATTATGAATGTAATTGGTATAATTTTATAAATTAGTTTTATAAGTTGTAAAATTTCAGTACCGTTGTAATTAAAATTGAAGGTTTAAATTGAACAATTAATTAAGTTAGTAATTTGTTTGCTTTAAAGTAACAGCTGATGAAACAACAGTGAGATGGTTTTAAATAGTTTGTGGAAATGTGATTTAATAATTTTTAGTAACCCTTGACAAGAATTGTCCTTAATTACTAATGACTTGAATTTAAATAGTTATTTGGAATGTGGTTTTATAATTTTAAGTGACCCTTGACAAGAATTATTCCTAATTATTAATAACCTTCTTGCTAAATACGTAATGTAAATCGTAAAATCTATATCACATAAATATTCAACCTTTATCTGTCCCTATAATTTCCATTTCTGTGTACGGATATCCTCTTTAATCAAGAGAACGTTAATAAGTTTTAGGCGATATAGTTTAACTTCTTTACTTTCTTTACTTAACTGGCCCTTTTGACGGTCGGCGGATTTTTTTTTCAAAATCACTACGTTATGCAGGTTTCCTTACGATATATTCCTTCACTGTTATATTGCGTGGTGATGGTAATACACACATAACTCCAAAATTAGAGGTCAGGTTTGGCTTTTGAATTTACGACCACCCTGAACATGTTGACAGTCTCGTTCGGTCCGTTTCCAATAAGCCAAGACGCAATTTGCAAAAATAAAATACAGTTAAACTAAATAAATAATATCCACAGTCCAAATCACTCAGACTCCAATTAATAAAAGAATAACCTCGAAAAAGGAAAGCGGTGATTGGTCAAGATACATTTTTGTCTGTTTGTCCACTCTATCATGGCCGGACAAGATGACAGCTTGGATTGAGTGCGTCGCGATACTGTGACGATTTATTTCCTTAATCCAAAGGTTTATTCTTAGCACCCCCTGCCCCACCGTAACCATGACTGCTACCATAGCCAGGAATAGTGGGGCTGCCGGGGACTGGGGGCCTGGTCTCTATAAGTGTCGCCATTAAGGGGGTATTTGCCAATACTCGCCACGCTTGGCAGGCGGGTTGGCGAGCGCAGTAGGGGACTGGCGTTAATGACGCTGCTGCCCGCCATTAACCGGGGAAAGGAAATAGGATTTGTGGGTAAAGGATGTTATAGGAAAGGAGAGTATGGCCTGAGGGAGTGGATACTGCAGTCACGGACGGGAAGTTAAGGTGACTGCAGTAGCTCGGGGGCCGAGGTCGCGTACTCGTAGCACCTATACTAGGGCAGGCCATAACCACTAGATAGGAGCATCCCTGACCAAGGCCGGGGCCTGGGTTGGCCCCGGCTACCACCCCCGACGACGACTGGCCCTGGTAACACACAACATTCGCACATTGAGGACAGACGAGAAGATTGTCGAACTGGAAGAAGAATTGAGCAGGTTACACTGGGACATTCTGGGGTTATCGGAAGTCCGAAGAATCGGGGAGGATACGATAACCCTGAAGTCTGGTAACCTGCTCTTCTACCGGGGGGACGACCAACAGTCCCGAGGAGGTGTCGGATTTCTCGTCCACAAGTCTCTCATCAACAACATCGTATCCATCGAAAGTGTGTCGAGCAGGGTAGTATACCTTATACTCAGAATATCTAAAAGATATTCGTTGAAGGTCATACAGGTATACGCGCCGACCTCGACACACCCAGATGAAGAAGTAGAGGAGATGTATGAGGACATAAGTCGGGCCATACATACTTCCAAAACCTACTTCAATGTTGTTATGGGGGACTTCAACGCAAAGTTGGGCAAGAGAAGCGATGCAGAGTTGAAAGTGGGGCAATTTGGACATGGGCAACGGAACCTCAGGGGTCAGAGGCTGGCCGACTTTCTGGAGAAAGAGGGACTCTTTGCGATGAACTCTTTCTTCCAGAAACCGCCTCACAGGAAATGGACCTGGCTGAGTCCTGACGGTTCTACGAGAAACGAGATAGATTTCATCTTGACGACGAATAGACGGATATTCAGAGATGTCTCTGTGATCAACAGGGTGAAAACCGGCAGTGATCACCGAATGGTTAGGGGCACCCTGAATATCAATGTCCAATCGGAAAGGCGTCGCTTGATGAAATCTACGCTCCGACCTACTCGCGCCCATATCCAAAACCCCGAGAGCTTTCAACTCGAGCTGACAAATCGCTTTGATTGTCTAGTAGAAAACCTTGCAGTGGACGAGCTAAACAGCGGTTTGGTAGAAGCTGTCCATACGGTGGGATCTAAGTATTTTAGACCTCGCCGTAGAGATAGACCACAAAAACTCTCGATCCACACTCTTGACCTCATGGCCGAACGTCGATCTTTAGCGCTGCAGTCTTCCGTTGACGCCGAAGCATATCGGCGGCTCAATAGACAGATCTGGAAGTCCTTGCGACACGATGTCCGTGCTCATAATACTGTGAGCATTAAGGAGACAATCGAGCGGAACGGAGGCTCCAAAGTGTTTGCAAGAGACTTGTCTATTGGGCAAAGCCAGTTGTCTAGGCTGAAGACGGAAGACGGCCGCGTAGTATCGACGAGGGCAGAGGTATTAAGGGAGATCGAGAGGTTCTACGGACAGCTTTACACCTCGGTTGCCAAACCTGCTGTTAGCTCGGCCGAAGACCCGAGAGCCGAGTTGATCCGACACTTTAGCGATGATATCCCGGACATCAGCCTGTGTGAGATTGAGATGGCCCTGAAGCAACTTAAAAACAACAAGGCGCCGGGCGAGGACGGAATAACTTCAGAGCTTCTGAAAGCGGGCGGAACGCCGATACTGAAAGTCCTTCAGAGGCTCTTCAATTCCGTTCTCCTCGAGGGCTCAACGCCAGAGGCATGGAGCAGGAGCGTGGTGGTACTGTTCTTCAAAAAAGGTGATAACACTTTGCTGAAGAATTACAGGCCCATCTCGCTCCTGAGCCATGTCTATAAGTTGTTTTCGAGGGTCATCACAAATCGTCTCGAACGCAGGTTTGATGACTTCCAGCCTCCCGAACAAGCCGGTTTCCGAAAAGGCTTTAGTACCATAGACCATATCCATACGCTTCGGCAAGTTATACAAAAAACCGAGGAATATAACTTGCCGCTTTGTTTAGCGTTTGTGGACTATGAGAAAGCCTTTGATTCGATCGAGACTTGGGCTGTGCTACAGTCTCTCCAGCGGTGCCATATCGACTATCGGTACATCGAAGTGTTGAAGTGTATATACAACAACGCCACCATGTCGGTCCGAGTACAAGATCAGAGTACGAAGGCTATTCCACTACAGAGGGGCGTGAGACAGGGAGATGTCATATCTCCGAAACTGTTCACTGCCGCGCTGGAAAATGCCTTCAAGCTCTTGCAGTGGAAAGGATTCGGCATCAACATCAACGGCGAGTATATCACTCACCTTCGGTTTGCCGACGATATTGTAGTCTTGGCAGAATCGCTGGAAGACCTTAGCACTATGCTCGAAGACCTCAATCGAGTCTCCCAACAGGTGGGTCTTAAAATGAACATGGACAAAACGAAGATCATGTCGAATGTCCATGTTGTGCCCACCCCCATCGGTGTTGGGGGCTCGACTCTTGAAGTTGTTGACGAATATGTCTATTTAGGACAAGTGGTCCGGTTAGGCAGGTCCAACTTCGAGAGAGAGGTCAATCGTCGAATCCAACTCGGTTGGGCAGCGTTCGGGAAACTACGCGACGTCTTCTCGTCCAAAATACCTCAGTGCCTTAAATCGAAAGTCTTCGATAGTTGTGTGTTGCCAGTGATGACTTACGGCACCGAGACGTGGCCTCTCACTATGGGCCTTATTAGGAAGCTCAAAGTCACTCAACGAGCTATGGAGAGGGCTATGCTCGGGGTTTCCCTACGAGATCGAATCAGAAATGAGGAGATCCGTAGGAGAACTAAAATAACCGACATAGCCCACCGGATTAGCAAGTTGAAGTGGCAATGGGCCGGGCACATAGCGCGGAGATCTGATGACCGATGGGGTCGGAAAGTACTCGAATGGAGGCCGCGTACCGGAAAGCGCAGCGTAGGACGTCCACCAACAAGATGGTCCGACGACCTGGTAAAGGTCGCGGGACGTCGCTGGACACAGGCTGCCTCCAACAGGTCTCTGTGGAAATCATTGGGGGAGGCCTATGTTCAGCAGTGGACTTCCTTTGGCTGATGGATGGAAAGGTTTATTGCTATTATAAATCATGCGAAATGTATCTGTCAAGATTACCGAAAATAAGGTTTTGGGATTCTAATTTATTAATTATTTTATAGAAATGGCAAAGTGACAGTGGTAAAGTGGGGTCCAAATAATTTATTACCCGGTGATAAATTGCGATTAAAAGGACCAGATGCAGCTGCCAATATGTTTACGGTGGTCGCGGGTCCAAATCTCAGAACACACCTCTGACTTTCCAGTGTCATGTATGTATTAAAAGTCAATTACCACGTACTATAATAGTGAAGGAAAACAGTAGTGTAGTGGGGACAGGTTATCGTCTCTTTCACATGCCCATCTGGGTGAGTCAGACCCAATAGTTTTATTAGTTGCATTAAGTTGTAAAATCAAAGGTACTTTGGTGTAATTTGGTTCACAAATAGCCTTACAGGCTCACCTCACTAGGATCAATAATATTCATTAATAGGATGCCGATAAAAATAAAAATCCACTTTCAAGACATCCAACATAGATCTAATCTCAGTGATCCGAGATTGGCTGATTTGGTACATTCTAAAAATATACTTAATCTAACTTGTCGAAAACAGGAGCTATATGGATAGCCAACTTATATACTTACAATAAAGTACCAGAAATAAAGCGAAAAAGTTTGCCATTTAATCTCAACTGAGACTTCGCGTTTCGAAATTATAACAAATTTCTGCAGTGACGTTGTGATGCTGTCGTGGTTTTATTCAAAGCTCTTAATATTATTGTCTTTACTTTTAACGGTTTATACTAAAACCTTCTTCGCGTCGTAAACTAGACATTTGGTCCTTGGGGGAATGGAAAAAATGCTGCGAGGAATTTTGCCCAGGGTTCTATATTTATTGAATAAGTAACACTTGGCGTTCTATATCTTCCGCCTACGCGATAGAGTCTAACAACCTTAATCGACTGTTTTGTCTTCTTCGCTCAAATTGTATTCAAACATCATTCGAAAGGGACAAAACTTAAGGACAAAACATTCAAGTGCTAAATTAGGTTTTAAAACTATGAATAAAGCTGATATCCTTGATGAATGTAATTAAAAATAATTATGTCAATTCGGTTTTAAAAAATGTACCTGCGTAATATTCTACAAATTTTACTATTCTCCTTACACATGCCAACATGCTTTAAGGGTAAATCAACAGGTTTTTAGTTTCAACTTTTTAGTTATTCAATGTTTTTGTTTTTGTTTGTCTAACTCATTGCAACCCTGAACGAAATTATTTAATATTATGATGCAAATGTAAATTTCTTACGCTTTTACTCCTGAAATAATCAACCGATTATAGTAACATTTATCAGAGTTTTTGTCAAGGATAATCAAAATAATTTAAACTATTTTTCTTCCAGAAAAGTAGTACTCTTTTCAATGCTAGAAAAAACATATAATAATTTTATATTTATATTTTTATTTGTTTATATTGACAAAATCTCCAATTACTCAAGAGAAGCTAGGAGCAAAACCAAATATCTGTATCAGCCTATATACGTCCCACTGCAGGGCACGGGCCTCTTCTACAATAATTGAGACTATGATTGAGAGAATCAGACCCGGCTGTCTACAAAACCAAGTATGAAATAAAATTAAAACACACCGTAAAGATGGATTTTGGCTTCGGTCCGCATAACGCGAGGTAAAATAAACGAATAAAACTAATTGATTACGGCTGTAAATACACATTTCTTTCTTGAACAAATCAAATGCCTTTCAATTTATCAATAAACACTTGAAGCCACATCAAACGTCGCAAGGCCAATAAATCTCAAGAGATATTTGTCTCAATGACGAATTTTACTAAAATATTCCAGATTGTCTACACGCAAGGGACCTACCTTCAAATAAAGGCTTGATGACTTGAAGTTTATAAAAATTCTAGACTAAGCCAATTGTTCAAGCAAATTGAATTGAAATTTGAAATCCCTATAGATTGCCTTACTTAAACGAAGGGTCGGTTTTGAAGACCTTTTTATTACAAAGGAAGATGGAGAGACGTTTATAAGGGTCATACTCGTATAAGATGGTTGGGTGCTGTTTACTTCCAAAAACTCATTCTTATTATTTTTGTATGAGATTTATATAAAGCAAAGGGTCACCCCGTGGCTGATTATAATGCTGATGACGTCATACACAAATAGGGTAACCAAATGTGAATTTTAAATGTTCATCAACAGATGACACACCGTAACAGTCCTTATACAGTGTGTCTCGTAGTAAATCGACCAACGGGATATGAGAAATAGAAGGCATTAATATTTAATTTATAAAAATACTTTAGTGTCATAGGCCATATAATTATAAAATTATAGTTTTTTATCATTAAGATGAATAGTTGTACACAAAATTTTAAAAATCACAAATTCTTCGATGGTATTTCTGTTACTTTTGTTTGTATGTAGTTTAGCTTAAGCTATTATTTAAATTTCATTTGATTTAACTCCTTAATTAAAATGAAATTTAGGAGTAATGTTTAAAAAACCATAACTTCAAAACTACAAGACCTAGGACAATAATTGTAAGCGGTTTTATTAGATATGAATTCCCTCTATTCCCTATTATCCATAGACCCATTATTTACAGAGCACCTGTGTTATTGAAGCATCATTATAGAACAAATCTCAATATACTTAACTCGAAGAATGCTCAAACTTAACAGAGAAATGTGTATCTTTGTCAACAGTAACCACTATAATTGCAACACTTTGAAAGGAAACAAAGACATCTGGTGCTTTTAAATTTAATTTTCAATTTAATATGCAAATACAAAACTGAAGACAGTGGCTTACGCTTTAAGATTCATTAAATATTCTCCCAGTCTGATATAAGGTCAGGCGAGAAATGCGATATACAAATAACGTTGCGAGAAAGCAATTAAAATCTCATTATAGATATAAGAATGTTTACAGTTACGAATGATTGTAAGCTATTTTTATTAGTACAAAGAGTTTCAATGCAAGGAATGTGTGATGTGGACTCTTTACCTTACTAATCCACTGGCTTATGTTATTAACTTTAGTTATAGTATAGGATCCCGCCATACATCGACCTTCACCGAGATGTTTATTTGATGAAACCTATTTTATATGCAATTTAATATGTCAATAAATATATTGTATATGGGTTGCCTTGCAAATTTCAGTCCAGAATACGATTAATTAATTATTAAAAAAAAAATTTTTTTACACATTTCACCTGTTTGATTATTAAACAAATTCTATACCAATCGAAAGTATGAAGCCCATAGAATATGTAAACGTTAGGTTGCCTATTTTTTTCCGGTCACAACCCTCAGGTTGCCAGGTAACACAGAACACAGCATATACGAGTCTATCGCTGTCCTTTTCATTCTCAAGAATAAATAGCATGCGCACCCTCTTTCTTTATGAGCGGACTTCGAACAGCTGCTATGCTGTGTCACTCGGAGCAATATTTCACTTTTCTAAATTCGACAACCGCAATTCGGGACTGATTTTTCGCAGGCAACCCTATACCACCGTGTTCATAATAAAATGATCTTTATTTTCATTTAATTTCCATTCAATAATCAGACCGGCGCAAAATGCTAGTAGCGATTTACCTGTTTATACCTGGCAACCTGAGGGTTGTGACCGGAAAAAAATAGGCAACCTAACGTTTACATATTCTATGGGTTTCATACTTTCGATTGGTATAGAATTTGTTTAATAATCAAACAGGTGAAATGTGTAAAAAAAAAATTTTTTATTTTAATAATTAATTAATCGTATTCTGGACTGAAATTTGCAAGGCAACCCATATACAATATATTTATTGACATATTAAATTGCATATAAAATAGGTTTCATCAAATAAACATCTCGGTGAAGGTCGATGTATGGCGGGATCTTAGACTATTACGTTAAAAAAACTTGTTGAGAATTAAAGGCAGAATAGTTTGTTAGATTTAAAAGAATGTTTCAAATTAAAATAAAACTGTTATTTATAGATTTTATCATGAATTTGGTTACATTTTTAACTTCCCGACAGTTCGTTTTCTTTACAGCTTTCAGCGCCCTGACCAAATCAAATTTAATAATAATATAATCCAAAAATAATAGTTTCACATTAAAACTATTCTAAGTTGACTTACGTACTCGCAATATTAAAAGCTGCGTCTCGTCTTTTGCGAGAAATCATTAAATAACTAACATACAAAGATTGAAATCGTTAGTACTTTTAGCTATTATGACTTTGATAATGCTACTTTAGAGCATCATACTAAAAATAAAGCATTGATTCACGTTCAATGTTTCCAATAATACAAAGCAGTTGAATTTCAAAACGTCGAGATATTTATACTTTCAAATGCACAAAGGATTCGAGAGTATGAACGGAAAACGCTTGCTTCAGTTTCGAGAACTCTCAACTTCGAAACTACTACTGAATCGGTGTATGATAAACTGTACTCGAACGGAACGTTCAAGTAGACCTCCACGGATTTAAAGAATAAGTTCTAGCGATCTAGCAAGATCTCGAAAAAGTTACGCTTCATAATAAACAAAATGACAGACATGTTTGATAAATTTGACATTGTAGATATGAGGTCTCGAGTTCGAATGCCAGGTCAGAATAAAAAAAAATCAGAATATTATTTATTCAAATAGTCTTTCACAAGATCTTTTGAAACGTTAATTTCTGCTACCACCGCCTCAGAATGTATTGTAGCTGAAGAAGAAACCGGGCAAGAAACTCCCTCAGCAACACGAACTATCCTATTTTTTTTCTTTTGTTTCTTTAAAGCCATTTAAAATTACAATGGTTCATGTCACAGTCGCATGTCGGGCGAAGCGATAGTGGATTTTACCTTTCATTATCACCCCGGAGTCAGGATGTATACCCGATATGGGACGGAAAATATATAGCGAAACTCGCCCCCTATCACACCGTGGGACTGATTACTACAAACTACTGATTGTTACCATCACCTCTGCCTACTCCTTCCGGATAAAAGGCGTGTGTTGATGTAAGTATATACGTATATGTAGAAGATAATATTCTAGTAAGATGGCATAAAAATAAAGAATCTGAGCTCTCGGAATAAAATTATTTACGAAACTGTAAAAGTTATGCTCTTTAAAAACTTAATATTTTTGTCTTATTTCTGCTTCTCTCAAAGGTTGACTGGTAAAAAATCCAATGGTATTAAGTCCGCCTGTACTATTTTTCTGTATGAAGTTTAGTAATAAAATAAAATAAATAAGAATACATGAAAACATTGTAAGGTAATAATTGTAAGGTTTTAATTACCATATATTTTTTATTCTGAATATTGATAATATTAATGAATTAAGACAAATCTACCTACCGTTCATATAAAACAGCGCGATATAATAATTTAATATAATAAAAAAATGCTTATTTAAGTGATAAAATGTTACGCTGGTAGCCCGTTGCAAAGTTATTAGTCAATCTTTCTGTACCTGACTGAAGTCATATTACGCTCCATGAGCATTTGAGAAAAGGACAGGCAAAATATGAATATTATTGTAATTAATATTGCATGTATTTTTAACTTACTAATTAATATAAGAGAAAAACTACAAAAACGTCCGCAAAAAAATTATAATAATAATATTTAATCCCGAGAATCTAAATCATCATCCTTCTTTCCTATTATCCTGTTATGATTGGCTATGGCCCCTATAACAGGCTCATTTTACTTTTAAATGGATACACAACATATTAAAATAACTAATAATGAAAATATAACTATTATACCTCAAGAAAAATATACAATAGTCATAAAACCCAAAAAATGACACAAATATCTTATCGCTTTAAGCAATCTTTTCAAGACTACCATAAAGTTATCAACATGGTCTTATAATGAGTATACACGTAGCTTCGAAAAATCCTCTATTTCTATTTCATATTTCAAATAAATGTCTCAAAGAACAAACTTTTTCTTCAATATCACTAAACCCAGCAACAAACATATTCCTAGCACATCGACACTGCAAAATCAATATCTAGCATGCTTTCTTGGAAATCCTCACTGCAGAGTTCCCTTACAACAGTATTTTAAAATATTCAAACGTGAATACCGAGAACACGATTTTGCCGCATGTGAACTATTATGGAAATATTCGAGTACAAATTATACATCGGCTAAACTTTTTAAATAAAATCCTGGGTAAATATACTTTGTGTAGTATTTCTGGTGCAAATGAATTTAAAAATAAAATTCTTAGGTAAATATAGTTTGTGTACCATTTCTGGTGCAAATGCATACTGATACATATGTGTACTTGTATTGGTGGTAGGTCTCTAATAAGTGAAAGGCCGCCTGGGTAGTTACCACCACAAAGTCTATTTTTTCCGCCACACATAAATGTAAATGCACTGTTGTATTTCGGTTTGAAGGACATTGTAGCCAGCGTCATCAATAAAAAAATATGTACAAGTTCAATAATACTAAAACTGAAAAAAATGCGTTAAGCATTATATTACTAATTATTATGTACTATCTAAGTAATAACACGAAAATATATAACACTTGCGAAGAAGCACTAAGTTATAAAATTTTAATGATCCAGTACATTATTTCTTAGAACGTTATATACGTTAAAACGAAAGTTTTTAATGTCAATTTCAAAGGATATAAAATTAATTCACTGCGGGCGGTGAGCGGAGTTGCGATATAAATAATTTCGGGTGGAACATAATAATTAGAAATATTAAGTAAAATATACATACATACGTACATAAATACATACATACATAAACTCACGCCAAATAAATGTGAATTGGAACTGTATTTCGACGGGTTTTTAAATAGAAGGAAGTATAGGAATTAATATTTTAAAGCCTTATTTGTCACAGTATCCACATGTTTTTAAGATAATGTCTCAATAAAATATTTTGCATTAAGCACGTCTTTAAAAATAACATGTACACATACATAAACTCACGCCTTTTTTCCTAGAAGGGGTAGGCAGAGGTGCCGAGACACCTAAATTTCATCTTGTATATTCCGTCTCAGGCTGTGATAGGGGGCGAGCCTATCGCCATATCAGGCACAAATTCCTGACTCCGGGCTGATAATAATTAATACAGGGTATCTCAAGACTGCTACCGAAAACGAAGCCAGGTGGTAGTTTTAGTGACTTCAGACACATTGCAACAGAAAATTTTGAAAAAAAAAGCGACGTTTTTTTTTTTGTTATTTTTTTCCTATGGTCGTATTTGGATGGCAAATTATTTTTTTCCTAAAATAATAGTGTATCCCCTTTTATTTAAAAGGACTCTAAGGTATAAAAGAGTTTAAATTATTATTTTAGTAAAAACTATGGATTTACCACCCAAAAATTACGATATTTAAAAAATCATAAAAAAAAATTGTCGTGTTTTTTTGCGAAAATTTTAGTTGCATTGTGTTTTTACTCATTAAAACTACCACCCAGCTTCATTTTCGGTAGCGGTCTTGATATACCCGGTATAAAAATATATCTTATATTGATAATTGGTAAAGTAAAACAGCAGTTTAAATGCACTGTTGTGTTTCGGATTGAAGGACATTGTAGCCAGAGTAACTACTGGATATATTGAGACTTAACATCTTGTGTCTCAGAATTAAAAATAAATACCCTGAACCGACGAGAATGCATGAAGACGTTGGTGAAAGTGGATGAAGCGAAAGTAGTATGCCAGGATCGAGCAAAGTGGCGGTCTATAGTCTCTGCCTACCCCTATGGGATACAGGCGTGACGATTATGTATGTATGTATGTCTCAGAATGGCAAGCGCAGTAGAGTGCCAAGCATTGCTTTGTAATTCAAGGTGTTGTTTGGTTTGGCTACTGTTCATGAGCGGTCGCATCGCTTACCATCAGGCGAACGGCATGCTCGTCTCGCCATTCATTGCAATAAAAAAAAAGTAAGGAAAGTGGTTGCACTAAACCGAACTATATTATAAATCCTCTAGATAAAGATTGATTAAGTCCGCATCTTAACATTTTAAGTTCAATTAGACCGGCCTACTTAATTGCTTATTAAAATAAAATAAATAAAAATACAATATTCCCTATTTCAAATTTAGTAAATCCATAGCACGTTTGTACGATATTTTTACTTTTTCACTGCGCTGATTCCTTCAAAACTATCTAATTTATTTATTTAATTAAGGCTCTTCAACAATATACACATAATCAAAATTAATATTGTTTTTACAAATTATTTTCTGATGTATATGTTATGGGCCAAATGATTAATCGGGCATAATTCATAATGCCCGGGCAATATGAATAATACCCAACAAGAGCGGGCAATGTGATTGTAACCAATCAATTTATCACATTGCCCGGGCATTATGAATAATGCCAAGTGCCCATTGGGCAGAGTGATGTAAAGCGAATCAAAATCAAAACAATGAGCCGAAGTGGTAGAATTTAGAAAAGGGCAGCACGAGGGGGTGAGTTGGGAGGAGTGAAGGGGGAGGGGGAGTGTCGCACCTCCCCTGGTACCACTTGTTGTCAATACAAATTAGCTTCTGCATCGTCTCCGGCGCGCTACGGGAAGTTCAGCCCCTTCGCCCTTGCGTAACAAAAGATAGGCACCCATGGTCACCGCAGCTTCGGCTTGCTGGTCGCCTCCGGCGACCAGCCTTAGCCGTTACAGCTCGCACGGTTGCCTATCCTTCGTTACAGCGGGCGGAGGCTGCTCTCTCTCCGCGCCTCCGGCTTTTTATATACACTCTAGGGTCGGTAGCCAAAAGACTACGTGAAGTCGGGGAGTCCCGAGTCGGTTTTGGGGCACAGTCGACCTAACTGATCCATAAAGTAGGTACACTAATTTTCTTTTGAAGATAATGTTTTGGACGATAAAAAACAACTTAACATAAGCAGGTTAATTCAACCTGTCTTATTTATGAGTCTATCGCAGATGCGACAATGCGGCAGCCCAGCACGTAAAAAATCACCTATTAATCACATTGCCCGATCATCATGTAGCCATATTCATAATGCCCGGGCTATGTGATAAATAGATGAGTTTAGATTGTAATTAATCACTTGGGCCGATATGGCTCGGCAATATTCATACTGCCCGGGCATTATGATTACTGCCCGCATTAATCACTTGGCCCAAAACATATATACCAATGTTACACATTTAAATGAAATTATTTTTACGGTTTTTACAGCCGATTTGGTTAAATGTTTACATTTTTGAACTTGACGGTTCGATTACTTTACAGATTTTACCAAAAAATGAAGACATAAAGGTCGATCGCCATCACCCTGGACTGCTGGTTGTTACATCTCACCTACCGTCGCTTTGAATAAAGAAAACTCTAATTCTTCTAGTTTATTTTCAATGTCTGCCTTAACCAATAAATCGGGCGATAATTGACAATGAATACACACGTAACTTCACAATGTTAAAGGCGTGCCATGAGGATGTACCCAGGACTCTGACTCCACAATCGCGTCCAATTTACACCCAGTTCGAATAAATTTGAATAACTTAAAAACTTTTTAAATTGAGTAAATTTTTAAATTCAATTTTCTAGATATTCAAGCGGTCTTATATCATCTGCCGTTTATTAAAGAAAAGGAATTACAAGAATTCTTTATTAAAAATAGTCTGAAATGACATGAAAGAGAAAAAAACATTCTTTCGTGTCATCTCGCAAATCTAGAATTAACTTTAAAACCGTAATTCAATCGTATTTATAAATTAAAATATTATTTCGTTGAATTTCTTAGCAAAATGTATTTTAATTGTTGACTAATAATATCATTTCTTTATTAACCGCATACGGTAATGGAAAAAGCAAAAATAATAAATACCTATAGTATAAAATTACTTTAATTCAATTCAAAGTCCTTTAGTTTCATAGGAGAGTTAAGGTACAAGAAACTAAATCCCACCCCGTGACCACGAAAGCTGTAAAGTAATCGAATCGTCGAGAAATTAAAAAAAAAAATTAATCCGATTCCTCGATAAATTCCGTTTATTTCAATACAAAAACTAGATAAGAAACTTAGAACATCATATTTTGAATTTCAAATATAAGTATTATTTTTAAGATTAATTAAAAAATAAACACTATAATTAATACATAAAACAACTCACAGACAGTGCCAACCTTGTTGTAAGAGATCTTATATCTTAAAAACTAGAAATTGCTAGACCTTTGTTTTAGGTCCTACGTCACTTGAACATTAACAGTTTTAAAACCTATTTTTGTTCTCGAATGATTTGTCTCTTTTGACCAACTTTACAATTCAGTTTGAGTGAAGAAGACAAAAAATTCTATAGATGAAATAGGTTTTTTTTATTTTTTATTTCAATGAATGACGAGACGAGCAAGCCGTTCACCTGATGGCAAGCGATACGACAGCTCATAAACAGTAGCAAAATTCCACTGCGCTCGCCATCCTGAGACATAAGATGTTAAGTCTCAATATATCCAGTAGTTACTCTGGCTACAATGTCCTACCATCCGAAACACAACAGTGCATTTACACTGCTGTTTCACGGGAGAAATAGACATTTCAGTGGTACCTACCCAGATGATCTCTCACATATGAGAGACCTACCACCAGTAATAAACTATAATATACTACACCAGTAATATACTAATAGGTTTATAAACTTTAAATAACGCTATGAATGAATTTTACTCTAAGTGGGAATATAATTTAACCAACATTCATGTACCCGTATCGCGTATTGCACCTCATAGGATATGAATCTCTGCTTTAATCCTTAAACTTTAAGTTGCTCTGCAATATTCTTGGAAATTTACTTGAGTTTATAAACAATAGTTTCCTTTATAGACTCACAGTAACAAAGGTAGTAGCAACAATGTCAAATTGAAGTTATGCACTTGTGTAGGTACGCAACAAGTAACCTCTAACGTATAGGAAAGCTGAGGCATTGATGCATACTACAGAATATATTGAGTTTGCATTCCGTATACAATCTAGATATACAAATATCGATACATGTTTTTTTTTATTGCAATGAATGGTGAAACGACCAACCGTTCGCCTGATGGTAAGCGATACAATCGCTCATAAACAGTAGCAAAACCAAACAACACTGACTTACAAAGCAATGCTTGGAATTCCATCGCGTTCGCCATACTGAAACATAAGATGCTGTCTCAGTATGTCCAGTAATTACTCTGGTTACAGTCTTTTAATCCGAAACACAATAGAACATATTTTGTACTGTTATTTAGCGGGAGAAATAGACATTGCGGTGGTACCTACCCAGGCAGCCTTTCACATATGAGAGACTTACCATCAGTTTACATATTTACTTATAGTTATGTTCTAACTTACTGCCTCGGTGACGCAGTTCTACTAAGGTATGATTAAATAGCTGAGGCCTCGGGTTCGAATTTCTGGTCGGACAAAATTATATTAGATTTTTCTATTCAATATCAGCCCGAACTCAAGTACGAGTTTATGTGCCCGATATAACGATTGGATCACCCCCTATCACATCATTTCTGACTTTTCGGAGTCATGTGTGTATTGATAGTCAATCACCACGCACTAAAACGGTGAAGGAAAACGTCGCGAGGAAACCTGCATACCATAGCGATTTATAAAAAATTCTATGGTATGTAAGTCCGCCAACCCGCACTAGGCCAGCGTGGTGGACTATATGACCTAACCACTCTCAATCGTACTGTCGATTGTAGAGTAGGCCCGTGCCCTGCAGTGGGACCTATATGGGCTGATACAACTATCACATCATGGGACGAACAAAAGGCGAAACGTGTGTGTCCTGGTAGCACCTCTGCCTACCCCTTCTGTGAGAAAGGCGTGAGTTTATGTATGTATAAAAAGCAGTTTAAATACACTGTTGAGTTTCGGATTGAAGGACATTGTAGCCAGAGTAACTAGTGGACATATTGAGACTTAACATCTTATGTCTCAGGATGGCGAGCGCAGTGGAATGCCAAGCATTGCTTTGTTATTCAAGGTGTTGTTTGGTTTTGCTGTTGTTCATGAGCGGTCGCATCGCTTACCATCAGGCGAACGGCATGCTCGTCTCGCCATTCACTGGAATTAAAAAAATATGTATGGATGATCTAACTTACTAAATCGCTTTGTTTGAGTAAACAAAATTATCATTTTGTAAATAATTTTCAAATTCTACAGAAGAGTTAATAATTTGTTTTAAGAACTAGTAAGAGCAAGTTCCGAATCATTTTTCTAAAACAATATAGTTTTTCAGACACAGTTCATTAGCTTCAAGTACCACAACACCAATTTTATGTTGATGGTATAAGAGGCGTCTTGGCAAGAGTATGAACTGAAATCGAACAAAGTTTCAACTCATCGAATGAATCATGGACATATAAAGAAAACAAACAAAACTTTTTTGTTATACGGTCCTAATACGATACTTCGATGTATAATATTCTTGAGTTGTTGTTCTTTCTTATCATAATATTGTCAAGCGATGTTCCTAATTATAGAGATTACGTTACACCATAAACGTAATATTATCACAACAAAACATGATAAACAATAACATTGGAGGTTATAATACGCAACGGAAGTTGACGTAATTATTTAAGTCGATGGATTATATGACGATTTTAACTTACTCTTCTATAGATAAGCCGTCAAATGTCAGCTAATATCACGATTAGTCTGGCTATTGAAGAATATTTTCTGATTCTTTTTTGTCCCTTTTCTAAGTTCCTTTTTTATTTATTTACTCTCCCGTATACGGACCTCAGGGCATGGGACTTCTCTATAAAGAGTAAGTTTAAGAGGGGTTAGGCCATACAGTCAACCATACTGACCTAGTGCGTGTTGTTTAACTTTTAATACATTTGGAAAAAAACACCCTATTTATATGATATAATTATTTTGTCAAGATCTAATAAACATCCATTTTTAAAAGTTGAATTCAATTTGCATGTTTCCGTGTCAAATATATTTTTATTTTTACTGTTAGGATTATCCTATATTTGAGGCCACCTCGTTAGGTAAAAGGCAAAGGCCAAGTCTTTTTATCTCGCCAAGCAGCAGTGTAAATGCACTGTTTAAGGATATTGTAGCCAGAGTAACTACTGAATTGATTAAGACTTAACATCTTAAGTCTTAGAAAGCCGAATGCAGTGGAATACCAAGCATTGCTTTGTAATTTATGGTGTGTCTGATTTTGCTACTATCTTTGAGCGATCATATCGCTTATCAGACAAATGGCACGCTCGTCTCGGTATTCAATGAATAAAACAAAAAAACAATTTGCATGATTCCATGTAAAATACAACCACGTATGACAATTCAATCTTTTATTAAATAAAAATGTTAATACAACAGAAGCAATTCAGCAAAGTATGAAATTACCTCCAGTGTGGCGCCGACAATACGTAACAACGAGGGATTGAATTGAGTATCATCATAATATGCATAAAGGTTCTCCGAGCACTATGAATGAATAAAAGGCCCAATTTTTTTGTTTCACGTGGAAGGTGGTAAAAAGTTGATAAACGTTCGTGTTTC
Organism: Hyles euphorbiae; assembly: GCA_023078785.2. Classification (NCBI taxonomy): domain Eukaryota; kingdom Metazoa; phylum Arthropoda; class Insecta; order Lepidoptera; family Sphingidae; genus Hyles; species Hyles euphorbiae. The sequence continues at coordinate 5,392,988 of CM041056.1, read as the reverse complement.
GATAGAGATGTTCAGTTTGAGAAAGTGAAAATACACTCGACCTTTAGTTAAATAAATAACAGTCAACATTCACATACATGAACCCACACTAAGATCGAATCTTGTATCGTGAGTATCAGGAACTATAAGAGATTTTACGGTCTCAAAAACACCCAGACCCGAAAGAAATATTTCTGGGCCTCACAAAAAATTTCCTCGGGTATCAAACCTGCAGTCATGATCCGGACATTTTTAAAAACAAAAAATTATGTCTTTACCATGAAGCTATGATAAAATGAATAGAAGTCAACTTAGTAGGGCAGTACTAATAAATCAAAGGTATATTTTGAAGATAAGTCTCACTTATTCGTAGACATGACTTGTGGTGTATTGATAGCCAATCAACACGTACTATAGCGGTGAAGGAAAACATCGTGAGGAAACCTGAATACCATAGCGATTTGTAAGAAATCGAGATGTGTATAGTCCGCCAACCCGCACTAAGCCACCGTGGTGGACTATATGGCCTAACCCCTCTCAATCGTATCCTCGATAGAGGAGGAGGTCCGTGTCAGGCATTGTGATGTATATACATATATCGGCTGATAAAGAATCTATGTAGATATTCGTAGTTAAATATCATTCACTTTAACTAAGAGTATAAATAATCAGGATACCTACATACCTAGTAACTTTCTCACGAAATTCTATAGTTACTGAAGTTTTCCAAACTGCAAAATTCTAACATGGTGTAAAAGCCTATTCCTTCGCATTTATAGAGGGGACACATAATTAAAGAAAATTAAAAATAGGTACACTCATTTTATTGACTGAGTAGAAGTTCACATACCTAAAACAGTTAATCGCAATACATTCAAAAAAGTATTAGATTAGATTATGAAGAAATTGCGAATCCAAAATCTATAATAATTATAAGTCGATTTTTTATCCCACTTTATCAAAATCATTCGCTTAATTTTACTAAACTAACACATCTGATTGGAAAAGGCACAGGTGCGCTGTTGCCGATAATAAATCCAGGTTTAATCTGTACAGCCATATTTTAGAATGTTCTAGACAACCCCCTTCAAGAATTTATGTTCAATCCCTCTGAAATTATGTTCCACCAAAATTATAAATGTCACAACTTTGGAAAGTATCCCAAGCGTATTCTTCTACTTAAAATCCATATACGAAGCCACCATTTCAATGAAGTGTTCTGAATAAATATAAAATACTATACAATTTCCTTATAAAGTAATACCAAAATTACAAAATTAATTGCATATAATCTGAGCTACTCCAAAAGAACAAATAGTTAAGGTACAAATAAGTACTTCCAATTGTCCTCATTATATTAAAGGCTCAAACTATACCCGGTAGAATACGTGACGATTCCGCGTTGAGCTATTAAATAATCAGACAATACAATCATATCAAAAGAAGTGATTCTGTTAAAGACGTAATGGTACTCAACTGAGAACTTACGAAAAGGTAGATAATAGGCGAAAAGATAAAGCGAAAGAAATGGGAAAGCTTAAAGAAAGCTGTAGAATTTTCCGAGCTTAAGAATTGTTCAACTTGAATTGCACTGTTTTGTGAGCGAGCCTTTATGTTTTTTCTCATTTCTAAATCCAAGGATTTATTTAATTTACGTGTCAGATAGGCAATTATTATTGTTAGATTAATTATATGATTCATTTTAGTAATTTCGGAAAAAAAAATCAAAACAGTTGGAATTATAAATTTAAGTTATTAAACTTCAAATCTAGTAAATTATTGCTTATAATTCTATACTAAATTATTCAATAATATTTTTTTCTAAATGTATATCTGTAAAGATTTATTAAAAAATGTATTTTTTAAATAAAATTAATCAAATGAGGAAAGAGGTCACTTAAATATAATTTACGAAAAAAAAAATTGGTTACTTTTCATCCTATTCAATAAATGAAATAATTTAACTTATTGAAAGCTCATTCAGAATCAATTAAAAATGCGAATGGTCCATTTTAATTATTGCTGAATATTCAGTAATTTAACATTATCACGAAAAAGTAATGTACTGCCAAAAATATAAGCTTAATTTTTTTTACAATATCGAGTGCAGTATTTGTAATCATTGATTAAAATATTTAAAATAGTAAAATAAATTAATAGTATTTTATTTTTTATTAACGTACCCATTAATTTTTAAAGTTAAAATATTAAAATAAGTACTTTTGAATGTTATTTCTTAAATTACTTCCTGAAATATTTGTTTATTAAATGGTTCAATACGATAAAAATATTCATGATATTAATTTAAATTATGTTAATTAAACAACAATTAATCATTCAATTAAATTGCATACATTACCTTCTAATTACACCAGTGATTTGCCGCACTAGCACTATTAATTAACTTTCCTTTCCAAAATACACTCAAAACACTTTATCCACACCACAATTTTTTAATTAATGTTTCACAATTTTACTATAATTTTATTCGATAACCCACGCACAATTCTTTAAGAATTTATATGTTCACACTTCAGTACATTCGACGTAAGGTATCCGCGGACGAAAGACACGCGCTCCGCATGCAATATCTTTCGGACGACTAATGTACTTATAGAGAGACTCCAGGGTTGGACTGTGTATGTGTGCGTGTGCCGCCTATACATGAAGTCTTTCTGAATATGAGGTATGGGTGTGTGAGTGACTCTGCCTGTAACTCCTGTTTCAGATTTGCTCGATGCATGTGGTACCTAGGGGGCGTTAGTGTGCGTCGTACAACCGGGGAAAGCTACGCATGCGCTGTACGAATTTCGAAAATGAATACATATTTTTGAGCTATTTAAACATAGACAAATAAGTTAAATGCGCTTTGGGTGATGGGTTGAATCAGTTAATTGTCTGCTTGGGTGAGGTCAAGTGCGGAAATGTAAGGAATATTTCTAAATTTCAATATACAATTTAATTTGATTTTTAAGTATGATGAGGTACAGAAACAGGATTCCAGACTGCGACCAAAAACGAAGCCATATGGTAGTTGCACAGTTACAGAATATGCAAATAAACATTTCGCAAAGAAACGCGCCACTTTATTTGTGATGTTTTAATTAATATCATCGTGTTTGAGCGATAGCTCTATAGTTTTTCCACTAATTATAATTTAATTTCCGCGTACCATAGCGTCTTTAAAAATAAAAGGGTGTACACTACTATTTTAGGAAAAACTACGTATTTGCTACCCAAATAAGACGATAGGAATAAAAATACAAGGAATCATCGGACTTTTTGGTTGTTGTGTCTGAAGCCATTTAAACTACCTCCTGGCTTCGTTTTCGGTCGCTGTCTGTATATACCCTATAATATTGAATGACATTTTTATGTTTTTATTGTATCTTCAATTGGATGATTTTAGATCCTTAGTTTGTATTTTATACAATTGTACAATTTTAGATTTTAGAACTGCCTCGTGGCATAGTGTTACAAAGCTGAGGTCTCGGGTTCAAGTCCCTGGTTGGGCAAAGTTATATTGGATTTGTCTATTCATAATCAGCTCTGAGTTAGGAATTAGTGTTAGTTATGGCGACAGGATCGCCCCCCATCCCATCATGGGACGCAAAATACATGGCAAAACGTGAGTGGCCTGGTTTCACCTCTGCCTACTGCTTCAGGAAAAAGGCGTGTGTGTTTATGATGAGAGTATTATAATATTCAATAACATTTGTTAATTGAAATAAAACTATTATTTACGGATTTTATCGCGAATTTAGTTTATTTTTTTACATTTTTGACACCCGACGTTTCGATTACTTTACAGCTTTTGTGGTCACGGGGCGGACTGAGGTATTGGTCGTCCGCTCTGTGGCTGTTACAATTCAACTACCCTTATTTTACAATTATTAAATTAAAAAGTTAATTTAAATAGTTAGTCTGTATTTGCGATCCGATCTTCCTTCTGCGTAGATCGGATGGCATCTAAGAAACCATTAAACATTTGTTAAATCTTGTTTTGAATTTCATAGAATTTATAGTTGTAACTTCTTTCGACTGGCAACGATAAGTGACTGTATTACTCTTGATTTTAAATGTAGTGCTCTTAAGATAGACTTTAAATCGGGAGATGGATATTTATAGTCGATAGATATTATTGATATTCATTTTCGTGAAAACGTCTGTATTGGGGCTTTGCGCTTTGCTGCTTTTTTAAACGCGACAGAATTGCGTGAATAACTATGGAATAGTTTTGAAGTGTGGCTTGTTGGTAAACGGATCAGCCGCGGTTGCCAACATGTTAAACGTGGTTGCGGGTTCAATTCCCAGCCTACTTCTTTGACTTTTCGTATGTATATATTGGTAGTCAAGTACCATGCACTATAATCGTGAAGGAGAACTTCGTAAAGGAACCTGCATACCATGACGATTTTAAATAATTTATATGGTATGTGAAGTCACACAACACGTATTACGCCAGCATGGCCTGGGTGGGCACCGCCGCATTGTCTACTTCTCCCATTAAACAGCAGTGTAAATGCACTGTTGTGTTTCGAATTGAAGGATTTTGTAGCTAGAATAACTACTAGACATATTAAGACTTAACATATTTTGTCTCAGGCTGGCGAGCGCAGTGTAATACTAAGCGTTGTAATACAAGGGGTTGTTTGGTTCTGCTACTGTTTATGAGTGGTCATAACGCTTACCATCAAGCGAACGGTATGCTCGTCTCGCCATCCAATGTAATAAAAAAAATCGGACAAAGTGAAAATGGTATGTCAGGACCGAGCAAAGTGGAGATCCAAAGTCTCTGCCTAACCCTATAGGAAACAGGCGCGACGTTTATATGTATTCATATTTGATACTTATATAAGCGGGGAACATCAAACATTGCTCGTACAAACAGGAAGTTGGTAGTATAATAACAATATTATGAAAGTGTTAGACGATACTTATAGTTGGTACCAGGAAATATTACTACGTGTAATCTGGACAAAATGAAAACTTTTTAGAGAATTTATATTACGCGCGAAATTGATACAATTATACGGTTTTTTATTCAGCAGTTGAATAAGGACTCGGCTTTTATAAAAACGAGTTACCTAATACATATTTACGGTAATTAATACTTTGGTTTATCTTACAATTAGCTAAGAATGAATTAAGTTACACTTACACACATGCTCCTTATAAAAAGATTATATATGATGTCGTGGATATTGGAAACTACCAAAGAATTTGTTTTTGTCTCAAAACGAGGCCTGAAACTAATATTTATAAATAAATATTGACAGCCTCCGTGGCGCAGTTGGTTAGACGCCGCCTGTGAAACGAGAGGCCGCGGGTTCGATCCCCGCACCGAGAGAAATGTTTGTGCGGCCCACAAATATTTCTTCCGGGTCTGGGTGTTTGTGAGACCGAAAAGTCTCTCGTAGTTCTTGATACCCACGACACAAGACTCGATCTTAGTGTGGGGTCAGGACTATGTATGTGACTGTTGGGTGTTATTTATTTAAATATACCCAATAGTCACATACATAGGATGAAATAATTTTTCAAATCGGTCCTGTAAACATAGAATCAAAGTTTCTTTCTTATGATTCAACTAGCAGCCCGGCCTAGCTTCACCCGGGTACAAATAGATTTCTCTACAATAATATGCACGTATTATACATATAAACCTTCCTCTTAAATCACTCTATCTATTAAAAAAAACCGCATCAAAATCCGTTGCTTAGTTTTAAAGATGTAAGCATACAAAGAGACATAGGGACAGAGAAAGCGACTTTATTTTATACTATGTAGTGATATGTAAAATGATTGAATAAGATTCAACGTGATGCAACGTGAATAGTCTTCGAAAATTCGAACCTGCATCTACATATAGAACAATGGCTTAAGAAACATCTGTTAACAACTGTGTTAGGCTACGTATCAGTAAGATAAGCCTCTCTCGTCACGTCAATGTTGGCCCCGAAGGGTTTCATGATATCTAAAATCTATTGGGTAGTGGCGTAATTTGGAACTATTATACAAATTAATTTTAAAATGTATATATATTTATCGCATTGTTTGAAGGGTTTCATGATATCTAAAATCTATTGGGTAGTGGCGTAATTTGGAACTATTATACAAATTAATTTTAAAATGTATATATATTTATCGCATTGTTTGAGATTTGGTTTTCAAAAAGTAAAAAAAAATAATTAAAAAATTGTAATCTAGTAGTATTAATATGTCCAATGTAATAAATTATGGCGAAAGAGAAAGATATTTTTGGTTGACAACAACATATTCAGACGTCAGAATATAGTAGAAAATCCATACTAGTTGATTTCTTCAAATTGTTTAAAGTAATGGGTATTAAAATACGTTTTATTTAGAACTACATTGGGTCATCTCATTGGTTAAGTTATTCAGTAAATAGGTATGTCAAACATATAAAGCTCTTAATATATCGAACGCAGCCGTCTACATAACTGCATCGTACGTAGCGAAACCATCGCAACAAACGCATCGTAATATTCTTTGTATACGAATTCATGCAAGTGCGGCCACTGATCCTTATCTCCCGGATATCACGAATCTACTCGTCGGCAATGCCGATACTAATGCTCTGAGGGGCAATCCAAGCAAATCTGACCGTTACAGATACTGTGGATGTAATGTAAAAACATAGTCCGTTAGATGCGATGCGTTAAATACGATGCGGAAATGTGTACGCCTGCCTTTAGTAGGTATTAAATTGTGAATAATTCTGACGCCCAACAGTGTCCTGCAACTGCCTCCTTATACAAGTTACAAGCGCTTCCAATCTACTCTCTTTCTACAATCGCTTTCGCTACTAAAGCCTTGACGTAAGCGATGACGCTTCGTTTGCGCTAATCAAATTGCATCTTGGACACCATTTGTATGGGAGTTAGCCAATGGTGTTGTACAACGTACAAATGTCATCGCAGTGTTTCGAAATTTTACATTATTAATTAAAGGTTGTTTTGTTATTTTTAAATCAGAGATGTATTGCTCACTAGTAAAATAAAGTAAAAAGTTTGCTCATATTTCTTGGTACTAAAAAAACTTTCATTTTAATTTTGTTTGTAATCTCATTCTTAATTCAGTATAAAAGTATTATTTGTGTGTTTTAGCTGGTGAAATACCTACGTGCCTTAAAAACATGTCTATTTTAACGAAAATAAACAGGTTTTTGTTTAAAAAAAAATTGAAATAATATTCTTGTTTTTATGTGGTTTGTGCACAAAGCTCAAATTTTTAGTATTCCGAAAATGTTTTGCATTTACCTACTCTGTCATAAACATTTTAAAGATATGATCTGGTTTTTTTAGGTAAGTGCAGAGCAAATAGTTTCAGGAGTGGTATCTTTTTTGAGAAAGCTTACATTTTTTAGATTTTTTTTTTCTTTTACGTATGTTTTGTTCGCCAAATTTTCGTGTTTGTTATTTAAGTATTTACTGTTCCTTTTCTTTATTCATTTGCATTAAAACTAAGATCCTATGATCGAAGAAGTTTTTATGAAAAAATATAGAATCTTCATATTAATCAAGACTTTGATGTAAGTTTTTAAATAAATAGAATTCTTAAATAAATCCTATTGAAATATCTAGCAAAAATTATACGTTCACGCTAATATTGATAATTTATAAAGTTCCTTCTTACGATTAAATAAAACAAAGTTGAAACAATACAGAAGTTTTCAGAACTTCCTTTAAACAGATGATTCGACGAAAGTATTAAATTTGAATACTTACAGAACACAGGTTAAATCGGCCCGCTGCCAAACCTCAAGGAACATTGACAGACAAAAACCTACTCGAAAGTTTTGAGTGTGTGTGGATCAATTTAGGAGAGCCTAGCGGTTTATTAGGTTTTTATGAATTGGTATGATAAAAGTACACTAGTTATTGATATTTCTATGAAGCATTACTGTATCAGCCCATATAAGTTCTATTGCAAGGCACGGGCCTCCTCTGCAATCGAGATCACCATTGAGAGTGGTTAAGCCATAATATAGTCCACCACGCTGGCCTAGTGACACTTAAAAATTGCTATGGTAGAAAGGTTTCCTCACGATGTTTCGCTTCTCTGTTATTGAGCGTATTACTGACTTTCAATACACACATAACTCCATAAAGTCAGACATATGCCTTGGTTTGAACTTGCTACCACCGTAAACATGCTGGTGGTCGCGTTAGGTTCGTTGCCAACAACGCGCACGTATTAGACTATGTTTATTGATTTATATAATAGTATTTTTAGTTTCTATGACTTCTACTGTTTTATAAGTCTGAGGTAATCTCGTATCTGAGGTAATCGTAATACCGATTATAGGCATACCTCAAGAAATTTATTTGCTTCTTCCTATTTCTTAAGGAACGCTGTGCTTCATAGATTTAAGGGTTAGTCACTCCAATTCAATAGTATTTTAAAAAGGTAATCTCTAAGAAAATATACGTCAGTCAGTTCAGTCAATTTTATAAAAATATTATCTATCTAAATTATTGTCATTTATAAAACAAAACTGCTATTTCCAAATCGCTTTCTCCCAATATCTGCGCTGCACTTAAATAACGCCAATCTGCGCCCCTCGATGCCAAGAGGGCCGCTTCAATCTCCGATAGCCATTGTTTAACACGAGAGGCGCAGTTTAGATTTTTAAAATAATTCACTTGTATATTTTCATTAAGGATGGGGAAGTTATAAATATAATAGGGGTATGACGGGAAGTGCAAATATATGCTCGGGTTATTTTAAACATGAGTTTATAATCTTAGCTTATTACTAGTTCGTACAAAGTCTAGTTATGTTTTTTATTTTCTTGTTTATTTTTATTTGTTTGCGTGGTATATACGTAGTATGTACGTGTATATAAAGAAGTAGGTTCAGTATAATACCGCCTTAGCTCAAGCAATTATGCATTCAAGTTTATCAATAAATCAATAGGGATAGAGTTGCCACCTATCTCACAGTGGGGCGGAATACAGAAGGTGAAATATTTATTTATTTATTAAGCTTCATATACAAATATATACAAGGCGGACTTAATGCCTGTGGCATTTTCTCCCAGTCGACCTTTAGGTGATGCAGATATGAGCTGTAGTAGGTGTACAAATACTTAATTAAAAGATAAAGAAAAATATACAAGTAATTAAAAATAATATTACATATATTATTATTCGATTTACAAAAATAATAAATATCTGACGTAGTAGCATCTCTGCCAACACATTATGGGTTAAAGGTTATGTATTGATGCATGATCAATAAAGAAATAAAATAAATATAACCACACGGTTTACTACTGGTAGGATATAAGTAACTGGATGGAAATCAAATATTATCATCAGCCATAGTAATATTTTCTTTTCGTAAAATGTTGTTTATTTTATTTCTTTTTGTCAAAATACAATAAAGCTTTTAAATAAATTAATGTCATAGACTTTGATAATAACCTAATGCTGAAATACGCTAAAATTTCGCGTTATGATAAAGCGGGATCTAGCAATTTCAACTTGAATACCATTGTTTATCCACTGACGCACTGCAATCGCCAATAATTAATAAATACACCCAACAGTCACATACATAGTCCTGACCCGACATTAAGATCAATTAAGTCTTGTGTCGTGGGTATCGGGAACTACGAGAGACTTTTCGGTCTCACAAACACCCAGACCCGAGACAAATACTTGTGGGCCTCACAAACATTTGTCTCGGTGCGGGGATCGAACTCCTCTCGTTTCACAGGCGGCGTCTAACCAACTGCGCCACGGAGGCTGTCAAAATTAATGGATTGTGATTGTTGTGATAGTACAACACAGCTGAACATAATTTAGATTTCTTGTATCCTACACATATCTTAACAACATTTTCTAAGAATGTAAAGCCAGTCAACGCGCATTAGGCCTCCGAGATGGACTATAGCTTAGACCTTAACTCATTTGAACATTTGGTTCTACACCTCAGAGATTTGATGTTGCATTGGACTGATAAAGACATAGAAAAAAATAATAGTCGTCATAAGGAAGTCATAAAAACAAAACAATGCTTAAAAACTAATATTAGCTCCAATGCGGGTCGCTCCTTTATGAATATTTAATCGTGTAATTTACACGTAGAATAGTCATTTCACGTTATTCCGTGAGCTGATATAGATTTATTGCATTCCCAACGACCAATTTAATAAATGTATACGTAATTATACAGGAATTAGCTGGATGCAGGCTGATTCCAACAGGTCGATGTGGAGATCCTTGGGGCTATGTTCAGCAGTGGACTTCCTATGGCTGAGATGATGATGATGGTACGTAAGTATGCGTAGTATATGGCCTCTCTGTATCAGCCCATATACGTCCCACTGCAGGGCACGGGCCTCCTCTACAATCGAGAGTACGATTGAGAGTGGTTAGGCCATATAGTCCACCACGCTGGCCTAGTGCGGGTTGGCAGACTTACATACCATATAAATTCTTATAAATCGCTATGGTATGCAGGTTTCCTCACGATGTTTTCCTTCAGCGTTTTAGTGCGTGGTGATTGACTATCAATACACACATGACTCCGAAAAGTCAGAGGTGTGCCCTGGGATTCGAACCCCGCGACCACCGTGAACATGTTGGCAGTCGCATCTAGTCCGTTTACCAATAGGCCACCACGCACGACTATATATGTATATGGCCTAATCACTCTCAATCGTACTCTTGATTGTAGCGGAGGCCTGTTCCTTGCAGCGGGACGTATATGGGCTGATACAGATACAGATACAGAAACGTAAGTTATTACCTGTAACACAGGAGTAAGCAGAGACCATTCAAATACTTACTAAGTAGTAAATGGCAGAGCCACTACATATTCATCTACTACATATGTGCCCATCTGCATGCATCTTCAATAACAGGAGAGTACAGCTTGCAGTAATTTATATTTATAAATCAATACAACCCACCTGTGCTAAAAATATCAAAACAAGGTTATTTCAAAAACTTCATTAGAGCGAAAGAAGGTAAGAAACGAGCCGAAAACCGGACCAAGCCGGACAATACCCGGCAACGAATCACGGAATAGCGCTATTTGTAAATAATCAACACATTTCTATTCGGAGTGCGGCTCGCCTCCGGGAATAACATGAGAGAGGAAATTTTGATGCGGTAAATATACTAGTGTTTTTATTTATATAGATTCATAATTACTATCATACGTAACCACCTATCAAATTTTAAAGTATAGTCAATCACGCAGACGAAGTTGCAGGCAAAAGATAATTTATCCCATTATTAGTGGTCCGGCCCAGCTTCGCCCGGGTACATATAGATTTCTCTACAATAATATGTACGTATTATACATATAAACCTACCTCTTGAATCTTTCTATCTATTAAAAAAAACGCATAAAATTCCGTTGCGTAGTTTTAAAGATTTAAGCATACAAAGGGACATAGGGACAGAGAAAGCGACTTTGTTTTATACTATGTAGTGATAAATGGTTTGACTGGTTGTAAATCTCATATGTAAGCGACCGCTGGGTAGGTACCACAGCAATCTCTTTTTATCTCGTCAAATAGCAGTGTAAATACAATGTTGAGTTCCGGGTTGAAGGACATTGTAGCCAGAGTAACTACTGGACATATTGAGACTTTACATCTTATGACAGCCTCCGTGGCGCAGGCGGTTAGACGCCGCCTGTGAAACGAGAGGCCGCGGGTTCGATCCCCGCACCGAGAGAAATGTTTGTGCGACCACAAATATTTCTCTCGGGTCTGGGTGTTTGTGAGACCGAAAAGTCTCTCGTAGTTCCTGATACCCACGACACAAGACTCGTTCTTAATGTGGGGTCAGGACTATGTATGTGACTGTTGGGTGTTATTATTATTATTATTTCTCTTTATTTTAAATCTTTTTTTTTACATTTTTATATATATAGTAAAAAACAAAATACATATAAAAATATAAAAAGTTATCCAACGATGGCGAGGCTCGAGACCCAAGCCACCGGTGGTTAGGAGCCCAAAGTGAGGAACCGCCTCACAATACGTGCCGTGTCAAGCAATACTGCCTTCTGAATCTGACTCCTGACCCAACAGCCGATTGAGAGCCTCTGTAGATGTTGGTCGAGGCTCTTTGGTATCAACCCATGGGCAGAAACGACAATCGGGACAATAATTGTTGAGTCGACATCCCACATGTCGGTAACCTCGTGTGCTAAATCTAAATATTTGGACATTTTGTCTTTTTCAGCTTTGACAAGGTTATCGTCATGCGGGATGGTAACGTCAACAAGTATAGCCCGGCGCGCCAATCGATCTATTATCACAATGTCAGGCTTATTGGATAGGATAGTCCTGTCTGTGATAATAGATCGATCCCAATACAACGTTGCATGACCATTTTTAAGAACTGGTTGAGGAACATACTGGTAATATGGCACTTCAGAAGTCACCAGTCCATATCGAAGAGCGATTTGCTGATGTATGATCTTGGCTACTAGGTTGTGTCTATGCAAATACTCGCCGTTAGCAAGATACGAACAACCGGAGATAACATGCCTGATGGACTCGCCAGGACGGTGGCATGCCCGACAGATGTCGACCGTACCGTCCTTCAGGATGTATTTCCTATAGTTGTTCGTCTTAATAACTTCGTCCATAATTGCAAAGACAAAACCCTCGGTTTCCCCAAAGAGGTTACCGGTTGCACATTGGCCTCCGTCCAAGATTTAGACACAACTCCTGTGCGGTAGGACGCTCGAAAGAGACGAGTCAGTGCAGAAGACAACTCCGCTGCACAAGGTCTTAGAACCACAACCACATCCGGGCCATTGGCTTTCCGCACATCTAGAGACTGAAATTTATTCATCTTCATACTTTTTTTGAAAAGCAGCCAAGACACAGACGCTAGTCGGTCCACATCAGGCCCATGAAGGGCTCGATAGAACCGACCGTGCAGCTCCTTGCTCTTCCATATGTCCTCGCGATCCCTAATGCCTACCACCAGAGGTTTCCGCCAGTTCTCAATCGCCAAAGACAGCGGGGTAAATCCTTTATCTACCATAACTACAACCCTATGCATATCCACGTCACTGTGAAGGAAATAATCCCTGAGATTGCACACCTCGCGATTATGTAGGTCCTTAGCATTAAGAATGCCTCGGCCCCCACATCTACGCGGGATGTACAATCTCATCACTGACGAACGTGGATGATGCATACGATGTGCAGTTAGGAGAGTTCGGACTTTACGATCCAGGGCGTCCAATTCGGTCTGAGTCCATTTGAGTATGCCGAAAGAGTACATGAGTACAGGCATAACCCAACCGTTAAAAGCGCGAATCTTGTTTCCACCTGACAAAAAACTGTTAAGTACTTTTGTCAGGCGGCTAAAAAAACGCTCTTTCAACGATCGTTTTACATCTGCACCCATGATACCTAGAGCCTCAGGCATACCCAAATATTTATAGGTTTCCGTCACGGAGAGGGATCTGAGTCTTACAGTCTCTGAGACATGTATGTCATCAGAGACCGCAACCTCCCCTCGCTTCACATGGATAACCGCACATTTATCTACACCAAACTCCATATTGATTGAATTGCTAAATCTTTCAGTTATTTTTAACAACTCAATCAATTCGGTTTGTTTCGATGCAAATAACTTGAGGTCATCCATATAGAGCAAGTGAGAAATAGGCTCAGACCCTCTCCGCAGACGGTAGCCTAACCCTGAATCCAACAACAGAGTGCTGAGGGGATTCAGGGCCATGCAAAACCACAGTGGACTCAGACTGTCGCCCTGGAATATACCCCGCTTGATTCTAATCGGCTCATCACAATCAGGAGGAACCGTACCACCTGGATATCTCAGGACAGTGGTCCACTGCCCCATACAAGACCCAAGGAAGTTGCATAAATTTGTATTAATTTTATACAAATTATTATTATGATTACTTTATATTTATATTATATTTTATACAAATTATATTAATTATTATTATTATTATTATGTCTCAGGATGACGAGCGCAGTGGAATGCCAAGCATTGCTTTTTAATTCAAGGAGTTGTTTGGTTTTGTTACTACAGCCCATGAGCGGTCGTATCGGTTACCATCAGGTGAGTGACATACTTGTCGCAATATTGATAGTTATAAAAAAGAACAATTACGCTGAATATCGCTAAATGACCGCCCGTCGATTATATTTTTTATTAACTTACTTTCTTGAAAATAAAATGTTCAATATCTTATCGTCCATAATGGGATGGAAGTAAAAATACAGAAAACGTGGAGTATAGAAAGTAATATATAATTACAGTAACATAATATTATAATGTAAATCCTTCAAGATTACTGACTACCCCAGACATTAATTATTCTTAACATCCCGCTGAACATAAATAAGATCGTTAACTAATCAATACAAAATTAAACCTTATTAATTTAATTAAACAATAAATCGCATAAAACGTTGACTTTATGTTCAATAAGGTACTACCTGAATTCGGCCCCTGCGAGGAAAGAGACAAACTGCGAAGTTCAGCCCCTGGTGTGAAAGGGACAAAATGAGTTCCTAAATTCACCCCTGGCAAGATGAAAGGGACAAATTAGAAAGTACCAAAAATATTCACAGGCACCCACTGCGTATTGGAAAATTTAGAGAATTTATAGATTGCTATTAAGAGAATTTTACGACAAACCGCTGGTTGTTATCAACACTGGTTTTAAGGTATTTCGAGGCACGTTTGTCGGGAATTTTAGACACAATAAGGAATTTTTCCGATGGCCTCGTGTTAACTTAGGGTTGACAAATAATTATGGGAATCGCTTGATAAATTTTAACGTCGCAGGAATTTGTGTATTTTTAGGTTTTCTGTAATCTGTACCTTCACATAGATTTTTTTGCGAGAGTGATATTAGCTCTATTAGGAGCCTCTTCTTTATAAGCTTGTCTGCAGAAATATACAAATGTTTAATATTCAAATAATATTCGAATTTTATGCAAAGCAAGAGAAAGAAATTGACAGTTTCGAGTAATTATTTTGAAAGGCGAGAGATAAGTATGTCTCCAATTGATATTCTGCTTGTCAGCAATGTAGGTATAAACGAGTAATGCTATTTTAACCAGCAAATTTATATTTAATTTTAATTTAATAATACACATTGGTGTAATGTAATTGTACATTCATTAAATTCATAAACCGAATAATATCTAATACTTATACGAAATCTAATAAGTAAAATAGAATAGCCGCTAATTGTAAATTAAGCCGTTAATTATAATTGTAACATAAAGCTCAGATTATAATATATTAAATGAAGTATGGTTTACTATGTACTATATTCGACGGTCATATCGGTTCTAAATGTTCGGTCCCTTTGTTTATTTCTGAAACCTATTAAAAATTTAAGCAATATTATCCTAAAGCTTAAAGAACACAGAAGTCAATAAAATAAGATTAAAACCGAAGCGTCGCTACTCTTGCCATTCGTGGTAATAAATAATAAACACACCCGACAGCCATAACATACATAGTCCTGAACTCATATTAAATTCGAATAAGAAACTACGAGACTTTCTTACAAATACCCATACCTGGCACAAATATTTGTGGGTGTCACAAATATTTGTGTCAGTACCGGGATATAACCCGGGGCCACTCGTTTCATAGATAGCCGGCGTCTAACCATAAGATCAGTTAAGTCTCAATATGTTCAATAATCGCTCTGGCTACAATGACCTGCAAACGGAAACACTACAGTGCAATTACACTACTGTTTGGCAGAAGAAATAGATGTTGCGGTGGTACCGACTAAGGTAAAAAAGATTTCATAATAAAAAAAAGATATACCCCAATGCCACCTCCACTGTTTCTAGAAGCTTCTCCGCTGTACGTAGGTGGCGTGATAACAACTTGTTATGTAATATAATTACAACAAAAGCAGTGACTAATAAACGAGGATATATAGTTTAAACAGGATTTAATTCTCTCAGCGCGACGTGACTAGATTAATTTGCAGGGATCATTTTTACACATCTGCTGTACCGTTTAGGATTTGAATAGTGTGGGTTTGAAATATTTTACTAATTGGAGTAATGCGGAAGTTCCAAATGAAATTGGATTATTTTAAATATGTGTAAGTGGATTTTTCTAGGTCTTAAGCATAGTGGAAGTGTAGTCATTCTGCTGTGAACGACTTAGCTTATAGTTATATTCTTAATTATATATATATATATTTACCTGCATTAAAGGACATTGTAGCCAGAGTAACTATTGGACATATTTATATTTTTTTTTCCTAGGGAATAATAAATCGGTGGTAGGGCATGCAAGTCGCGCCTTTCAGTCGCGCCTTTCCCAACACTCACAATTTAAAACAGTCTACATCATCAGCCCGTTGCAATCCACTCCTAGACATAGGCCTCTTCCAAGGTACGTCACAATTTTAAATTGAGCCGCCATTGGAACTGTTTTTGTTAATTATTGTTTCTATATAGTGGTTTAGTTTAAGTCTGTGTACAATAACGATTTAAATAATAAAAATACTTTTCAAAATATAATATATCTAGGCAAGGTATCAAGTATCCAAAAATATGTTATTTCTACTGATTAATATCAAAAACATCAAATTCTGAGAGACAGTGAATTCACGATTTTACATAATATTCTTGATATATGCTTAGTGAAATCTAAACTTATGATAAACATCATCAAAATTATGCTATTACAAATTTTAAATTAAACGACGCAATCTATTTTTTTAACAACGAAAGCCCGGGAAGTTTCCTCTCGGAATATCGGGGGAGGTTGAAGGGCACACGGACGTCAAAGCCCCTCCAATTCATCACACTTGGGAATATTAGGCAGGGCTGGACCCTAAACAAAAGCTATGCTGACATACCAGCAATAACCCCTCGGTAACTGTCCCACGTATCATGGGCGGTTTTAGGGTAAAAAGCGTCCCGATGTCATTTTAAATGACCACCTAGTTCAATAACTAAAATAAAAAGAGTAATATTTTTTTGCAATGCATGATGACAGGTGCATGCCATTCGCCTGATGGTAAGCGATACAACCGCTTGTGGTCAGTAGCAAAATCTAATAACACCTTGAATTACAAAGCAATGGCATTCCATTGCGGTCGACATCCTGAGTCATAAGATGTTAATTCTCAATATATCCAGTAGTTAGTCTGCATGTAATGTTCTTCAAGCCAGAACACAACAGTGCATTTACATTGCTATTAACTTTGTAGCTAAACATGACAAATAAACGTGTAAATCTAGAATTTCATTTCATATTCAAAATTAGAACTTTCCAATCAACATTTTAGCTTAAGGGATGGTACAAACGCTTATCTTTACGTGACACTATTGATTTCAACCATTCTAATAAATTACATCGAGATTGATTCACAGAAATGTAATTTCAGTCGAAAATACGTGGGTGGGGATTTAGTGGGAGGCTAAATCTGCGTATTCATAAATTCTTATATAAGTTTTTGTTTATTCTAATCGAAATGACATTTGCTTAATTGGTGTGCGGGAACATTTATGCGGCCTGTTCATCTCTGTTTTTGTTTTATAAATTCAATATTTTACAGGAATTTCGACTGATTTTAAATTCTATTTAAGAACAAAAGTCATTATATTCTAACATACAAATGTAGAAATTCTTGGGGGAAAACTATGTTCTGCCATGAACTTTCTGTGACTGAAGACACAGAGAAGGAATAGCAAAAATGAGCCAGTTATTGCTAAGCAATCGTCAGTGATAATAAATTTGTATAAAATCCTGTGAATTTTAAATAAAATACATTATATTTGCATACTATAGGTAACACTATTTGAACTCCCGCCTATCACTGCATTGTTACTAGACATAAGAATAAAGTAAAAAATAAGGTATAATATTGTAATTAGAAAGACAGAAGAGTTCAGCAATTATAAGATAACGGGACAGGAAAGCTTCAATTTCCATAGCAATGATAAAGTAACAAAACTGATAAATAGCATGACATCTAAACTCATGCCGCTAAACGCAAACTATATTATATGAGCATGAAATTTAAATTTCGAAGACTGTAATCATTGACATAAATATAGCGTAATGGTGTGCGATAAGGGTAATAAGTGGTGCGCGCGCTCCAGTACTTCTAGTGGAGCGTTACTGAAATTAGCCGTCGCTCGCAACGATTTTGAAGAAAGTTTAACAAAAATAAAGATAATATTATAATTTTCATCACTGTTTAGACAAAACATATTAAAATTAAATTCATTTAAAATTTATTTTAGAGTTATTTTCACGGTCACCGTTTTGATATTCCAAATGTACTGAAGGGCCTACCCTTGCTTTTTCAATCATTGAGTGAAATGCTGTCAAATAAGTAATATAAATTAGACAAGAAGAATCCAAAAGCCGTAAGAATTGGCGGCAAGGTTGTGTGAATGCAAACTTAATGAAAATATTTATTCACGAAGACCTTGTTAGCAATGAACTTTGGTATTGATCCAAGTAAATCAGTGGGAGTTTAAACAATCCTTATTAATGTAACATTTCGACTGTTTGAAGAAGAAAATCATATGAAAATATGAATTTGATAGTCCTTTGTATTGAGCATGTAAAATACTCCTTACTATTATAAATGAGAATGTTTGTTTCGTCCTTCTACTTGTAATTCCTCATACAATTTTACTAGACGTGGTCAAGGATTAAGAAAAGTTCATAGGCCTCCCCTCATCCAGAAAAATCCCACTATTCTGGGTGGAGTAAAAAGTTGTATTTGGTATTTACATTAACGTTTTATGTTTCAAAAACTCTATGGAACTGTGCATATTGAGCAATTATAGTTAATGGAACTATCAACATCTTAATAATGTATCAGCCCATATACATCCCACAGCAGGGTATGGGCCTCCTCTATAATGAGAGTACGACAGAGAGTGATAGGCTATATAGTCCACCACGCTGGCCTAGCGCGCGGGTTGGCGGACTTTACAAATCATAGAAATTCTTACAAACTCGCTATGGTATGCAGTTTTCCTCACGATGTTTTCCTTCACCGGTATAGTGCGTAGTGATTGACTATCCACACACATATGACTCCGAAAAGTCAGAGGTATGAATGCCCTGGGATTTGAACCCGCGACCACCATGATATCATACCGCCATGTTGGTATCTTAATATTTTTTGATAAAAATTGCAACTTGGAGTAACCATGACTGTAAATTTCATAGAATTTGGCAATTTCTTCAACCGTTTTAATTTTTTTTTTATTTTTTTTTATTAGGAGACTGTCCCGCCCTCACACCCGCCACTGCAACTCCTGTAAGCCAGGATCAACAGTGGCACGCAATGTAATGACACCGAGCATTGAAGCTCGGCGAGTCTCCGGGAATGTCTAACTTGTCTTTAACCCGCAACGAAATTAATCAGAAAGTTAAATTAATAGGAGGAGTTGGAAATTAAAAATGTCCACTTCCCTCCGTGCAATGCGGGTGACAAAACATTGAACTAAAGAGGTAAATAACCTCACAAAGAGACTTTTACAGCCGGAGAAGCCAGCTGTAAAGCACCACGGAATTCATTATTACATATAAATGGGACCTATTGTGTGAGCTGTTATATTTGATTCCAGTAATAGGTATGGCAAAAACGCCGGAAAGCACGGAACCGTTTTAATTGTCAGAAAAACTATTTTAAAGCATGCAAAGGGTCGAACAAAACCCAATGCACAATAAATCACATTTTCACACTTTGAATCAGTTAACTGTAACTGTAGGAGAAAGTTTTTTGCCAAGTTCACCAAATGACTGAGGAGTTTGTAAGCCGAAATCTTGGGGGAAACTTGTAGTGTTACTCCGAGTCTATGCAACTTCATCTGCGAGATTATATCTTCGAGTTGCTTAACTGCGACTTGGGTATACATCATGCGATTAGAACAATAATAGATTTATGATGTTGAAAGTATTTTTGAATGTTATTGGACTTTCTGTATATTTATTCACAAGTTGGACGGTCTTATAAAGTTTTCTAGATAAATCATGTCATGCGGCCTCAAACCGCTGTTATATGAAGAATGAAAGAAAGACTATTTATTTTAATATACACACTTTTGCACACATCTCACTTTTATTGGTCATATGTGTATTGACAGTCAATCACCACGCAATGTAACGGTGACGCTCGTCCCTTTCTGATGAAGTCATTTTTTATAATGAAATAACCATATCGTCTTAAGGAGTTTATCTGCCTACCTCTTAGCAGACACTAGCGTGACCTTCATATATTTCAACAGAATCAAACACGATCAGAATGCAAAAGGAATAATTGGAAAGCATTAACGGTAGGCATTGTATTAAATTAAGGGAATTACAGGGGTTCTGGTCACATCTGTCGCCGAATCTATAACTGCTGTAAAAGTGTATTCGTACGGAGAATCGTTCGAAGTATGTGGTAGGGTAATATCCCATAAACGTTCGATTATGTACAAGTTTGCCTTTACGAAGTTTTAGAAAGGATATGGTGCCGCGTAATGTTAAAAGAAAGAACAAAACAATGAATGAATTTGTTGTTGCTTTTTTTTTATTATTCGGCGGGCTATTAGTCAATCCTACTAAGACTCAAGTCATTGTTGTTGGCAGCCCCAGGATGATATCAAAATTAGATATGGATTAATTACCTCAGATTCTGTTTGATGGTTGCACTATTCCATTTAGTGACACTGTCAAGAATTTGGGAATTCTCATTGACAAAAACTTATCCTGGGGTCCCCAACTGCAACAAGTTAGTTGCAAATTGTTTGCTGCAGCGGGGTCCTTGCGGAGATTGCGGAATTTTCTACCGATTCCCACGAAGATTGCACTAGTCCAATCTCTTCTTTTTCCTCTCCTTGATTATGCTGATGCTAGCTATCTTGACCTCACCGAAGCCCAGATTGAAAAGCTTGAGAGACTTCAGAATTTCTGCATTAGGTTCATATTTGGTCTTCGCAAATATGACCATGTCTCCGAATTTCGAGTCAAACTCAAGTGGCTATCAATACGTTTTCGCCGAAATACTCGAATTCTCTCACTCTTATATGGTATCTTGTTCCATCCCTACACCCCCCATTACCTTAAGAACCGCTTTAATTTTCTTAGTCACACTCATGCGCGATCTCTTAGATCAACAGAGAATTCAACGCTAGAGATTCCCAAGCACAGCACATCATTTCTTGACAAGTCCTTTACCATCCATGCTGCTCGCTTGTGGAACGCATTACCACTGTCAATTAGACAAGCGAAGACGCTGCCAAGTTTTAAAAGACTTGTTAAGGAACATTACTTATCACTACAGTAATCTTTATTCCTGTCATAATTGTATATATGTATGTATATGTGTATATATACGTATATATGTATGTGTATTGTTATCTTCTATGTTTACTTAATATATAGTATATTAATATATATATATATATGTATGTATTATAATTTAGGTATATAAGTATGTTATGTTTAAATCATAATATATAACCTGTACATCTAGTATAATTTTCTTTTATCTCGTCCTCTGTACTGCCCCATTAGATCTTTATTATATTAATCCAGTCCATCCAAAGGTTGCCTGGAAGAGATCGCAGCTAGCGATAAGGCCGCCAATTGTTACCATGTCTTTAGTTTTAAGTATTTAATCTGTTATTTTTTCCTATTTTATGGTGTACAATAAAGTATATATAAATAAATATAAATAAAATGGCCTGGCATAGTGGCGGCATTGCACCTGATGGAAAGTGCCAATGCCGCCCAGGCAGAGTATCCATTGGCATCACAGGGAACACGTGCGCCGGCAAACAATTCCACAGCCTGACGGTGCAGCACAGAAACGAATTTGAGAACCGTTTGGTTCGCGCCGGGATGGTGAGGACCGTCAAGAATCATAAGGACCTATGGCTTCGCAAGCCAGCACGCGTGGTTCTGGTTAGGAATGGAGAGGAGGGGAGCAAGTTGAACAATTCCTCAGAGCACTCACCGTGATACAGGCGGTAGAACACGCTTAGAGAGGCGACATCTCTCCGGAGTTGTAGCGACTCCAAGTTGCTCGTAACGTCTGCATCATTCACAATGCGGATGGCCCGCCGCTGCAATCCATCCAAGGCATCGAGCAGGTACTGGGCGGATCCATCCCAAAGGTGCGAGCAGTACTCCATACCCGGCCGGACCTGCGCTTTATATAAGCGGCAAAGCTGACCGGGCGTGAAAAACCGACGCACCCTGTTCAGGACTCCAACCCTGCGTGATGTGGCAGATATTACGCCCTCGATGTGATTCCTTGGATTGAGATCACAGCGGATATCCACACCAAGGATACACAGGTCATTCCGCACTGAGAGGGGAGTACCCTGAAGAATGGGGAGGGGAGAGAACGGGGATTTTTTGCACGTGAACGCATACACCTGGGTTTTCTTGGCATTGAACTCAACCATATTCCTGGAACCCCATGTAGAAATGAGATCCAAGGTCCGGTTGAGCTCAATGACAAGATCTTCGCGTCCCTTCACAGTTTCGACACGGCAACCTGGAGGCCCGCAGTGGTATCGCCCATGAACCGTGCTGTCATCTGCATAGCAATGAATGTTGCCAAGCGACAACATGTCATTGATATGCAGAATAAACAAGGTGGGCGACAGCACCGAGCCCTGAGGAACTTCGGCATTTACCGACATGAGCGCCGAAGCGTGTCCGTCTACGACTACACGTATTCTACGCCCATGCAAAAAGCCGGAAATCCACGAACACAGGTTGCCGGGTAGACCGTATGCCGGAAGCTTGGACAGAAGACCACGGTGCCAGACCCTATCAAACGCCTTGGCAATGTCGAGGCTCACAGCAAGAGCCTCGCCACGCCGGACAAACGCTAGAAGATCACCCGTCGATCGATTATGGCGGAATCCGTATTGTCGGTCACTGATCAACGAGTGATCCTCCAGGTAGCGGACCAATTGAGCGTTTATGATCCGCTCCATGACCTTACACATCACTGAGGTGATAGCGATAGGGCGGTAATTGGTAGGGTCCGATCGATCACCCTTTTTGGGGATCGGTTGCACATTGGCCTCCCTCCAAGATTCCGGCACAACACCTGTGCGGTAGGACGCTCGGTAGAGGCGAGTCAGTGCTGGAGACAACTCGGCTGCACAAGCCCTTAAAACCACCGCTGGTATCCCATCCGGACCACTGGCTTTCCGCACATCGAGAGACCGTAACTCACGCCGCACATCACACTGCCTGATGCGAATATCTGCCATTGAGAAACCGCAATCAGGCAGTGTAGGCAGCGAATGGGAACCACGGTCTTCGAGGCGGGAATTATCCGCAAAGAGATTTGCCAGCAAGGCAGCCTTCTCTTGCGGCTTGTGGGCCAGCGACCCTTCTGGGTACCTCAGCGGCGGCAACGCTGGACGGCAGAAGTAAGATTGGACGGCCCTGGCTAACCTCCAATAAGCACGACTGCTAGTTGGGTGATCGGCCAACGCACGCCCAATCCTGCTAACGCGCTGGGCATCCGCCCTAACGTAGTAACGCTTCATAAAATATAGGAACAAAGATGATAATTTTCCTCGACAGCCTCTGCGGCGCAATTGGTTGGACTCTAGCTGTGAAACTCGAGGGCACGGGATCGATTCTCACACCGAGACAAATATATATGTGATCCACTGATGACTGGTTAGTTTCGGGTCAGGTTGTTTTTGATTTTATTATTAGATTATGACAGCCTCCGTGGCGCAGTTGGTTGAACGCCGGCTATGAAACGAGAGGCCGGTTCGATTCCCACACCAAAACAAATGTATTATGAGTGAACCACAGGTATTTGTTTCGGGACCGAACACCGAAAAGTCAGGATATGCATAAGATACAAATATAATATTATTGATCCGGAATCCTAATTTCACAAAAGAAAGCCAACGGTTATCCCTTTACCTTTGTGTTGTTATAATACAATTTACCCGGTGCTGCAACGTTGATTCTCAATGGGAAAACTGAATGACATCCGAAAGCTATGACGAAATAATAAATGAAGAGCGCATTTCAATTTTTGCGAGAAAAATCAAAAAGGAAGGGTAATGAATGAATAACAAGCAGGCTTTGTTTATATTTGTATATTCTACTGTTGCACTTTAGCGACGAAATGTTGACGGTGGTCGCAGGTTTGAGTCCCAGAGCACACTTCTGAAATTCGGAGTCATGTGTGTATTATCAATCACCACGCACTAAAACGGTGAAGGAAAACATTGTGAGGAAACCTGCATACCATAGCGATTTATAATAATTTCTATGGTATGTAAGTTCACCAACACGCACTAGGCCAGCGTGGTGGACTATATGGCCTAACCACTCTCAATCGTGCTCCCGATTGTAGAGGACGCCCGTGCCCTGCAGTGGGACGTATATGGGCTGATACAGACAGACAGACTTTATTGAGCTCACCGATTTTGATGAATGAAGTATTACTTATCGGGTCGGGGTGATTGCGAGACCGAAAATATTCTAGTAGTTTCTGATACCAACGATATAGGACTTAATTGATCTTTATGTGGGGTCAGGACTATTTATGTGACTGTTGGGTGTATTTTTTATTTATTATTTATATTTAGAAATATATAAAATTAAACTTTCCATCAAAAAATTAGGTTACCTCTTTCACTGTAACCTACATTTAATTTGATATAGAAGTCAACATTATAATATATTTTTTACTTTTTTTACAACGAATATCTGCATGATTTCCGTACTGAGAATGTGACCCTAATTCGACCCAAAGCTGCCGTCGGGTTTTAAAAACACATGCATCTGTATCTGTAATAGCCCTTAGTCTTGCAGGGTTCAATTGAGAGTTGTGTATACAGGGGTAGGGAATATGAATATTACAATAATGGTTTTCTTAGATTTACGTGAATATTTCTCATTGAAATGCAATTAATTCTTACGGAATTAATTGCGGATTTGGTTTATTTTTTGTTTTATTGCCCGGCATTTCCATCTCTTTAAAGTTTAAAGCTTTATAGCTTTGGAGCTTGGTGGCTTTCTATAATAATGCATATTAAATGAGAATCCATTTTTATTGCATAAATCTATACAGCAGAAGTAACGTTTTGTCATTTATTGAATATTCAAACATATCCAACCGACAACCACTAGCGCATGGAAGAACCTTCCACATTTTGTAATAACTTTTGTACTCCGATGGATAAACCTATCAAACTTTCGATACAGCACTTTGCTATGCCAAATTAATTTTAGTATCCAATTTCTCGGTTTCACCGTAACTTAAACCGTATTCCAAAGTAATAAGGACTATTTTCCATTGCAAATATTTTGCTGGACATTGGACGGTTTTTGTATCGCATGAAGCTTAGTTTGGACGCTTTGAAAATAACTTCCTGCGTATTAAAATATTGGTAATTGTAATTATTTTTCAATCACGATGCCGTGTATCTAAGCGATAAGTAAATTGACTCTATTAAAATTACCCTAATGATTTTAAAAAGAGTTTATTTATTTTTGGAACCTTCCGTGGCGTTGATTAGACGCAAACTGTAAAACGGGAGCGCACAGGTTTAATATCCGCACCAGAGTAAATATTCGTATAACCCTTAATAAGTTAATTGCTACTTTTATGTTTACCCAAATTAAACATCTGATTTAACTCAACCGTAAATCTGAAGTATCTATAACACATGAACTATACATACATAAACTCATCCGTTTTTCACAGAATGGCAAGCAGAGGTCGTACCAGGACACCCAGATTTCACCTTGTATGTTCCGTCCCACGATGTGATATTTGACGAGCCCATCGCTATTTTTATTCATTACGATCTTGTAGCATCCCACTGTAGGGCAAAGACCCCTCAAGTCAAGGTCTTTATATTGCCATATCGGGTAAAAAAATCCTGACTCCATGAACCAGATAAATTTAAACCTACAAATAAAAAGACTCAAACAGCCAAACATTACGATATGCATGCCACAGAACTTAAAGTAATCGAAGATATAAATCCAAGAGTTCGTTCCAATCAGTACGACGGTGTAATGAAACGGTCTGACAATGGGTGAGCTCATGAAGTGAATGAAAGAATTCGCGCACGCAGCAATTTAACGTGAACGGATTTCAGGGGGGAAGGGGACTGCTGGTTTAAGATTTGGATGGAAAAACCTTTAATGTTCAAGATTTTCTTCGGCAGCTTAGTTATTTTTACAATAGGCTAAAATCCTTAATTTTCAAAATTTGTACATATTGAATAATTACATTGTGCAAAATCATAATTAGGAAAACAATATAAAGTCATTTAGCAACAAGCAAGTTACAATGATATAAAAGTTGTGGTAGGAGTAATAGAAAAGGATGCAAGATACACGCCGCGCCGTGGCGTCATTATCTATAAGGCATGCGTGCGAAAGACAAGACAAGTGTCGCGACTCCAGTATTAAAACATTCATATGTTAGCTATTTTACAAGCAATTTTGATGTTTTAGAATTTATATTTTTATAAGTGTATTTTTTTTTGGTAAAATTAAATATTGCTCAAAAACAAATCTGGGACACATCCCTATTGGTTGTCCATATATCAGCCCGAATACATCCAACTGCAGGGTATGGGCCTCCTCTACAATCTAGAATAGGATTGGGAAGGGTTTAAATGATGAATTGCATCATGTTGGACTAGTGCGGGTTGGCACACTTTACATACCAAAGAAATTCTTACAAATCACCATGGAATGCGAGTTTCCTTACGATGTTTTCCTTCACTGTTGTAGCGCGTGGCGAATGACTATCAATACACACATGCCTTGCAAAAGACAGTCTCCCTTCTTTTCCCCTCCAAATTATTGAAATCCTCGGAGCTCAATCGTCAGCTTTAGCAAATTATTTTTATAAAGGGTATAAATTGGACTGGCAAATAAACTAATGAAAATAAGTCCCACGGAACCATAAAGGCATAATAAGATCTCCGCAGACATTTTTAATTTCATTTCAATTTTCCTATTGTTTCCTCTCATTTCGGAGAAAGGGTTCGATACTAGAAAACTGCAGAGATCACATTAATTTGACTCCATCTGAGCTGCGGAGAAATATTTGAATTGTTCCTTTTCTTTTTATGTCAATTCATTTTTCCACTTTCGAAGATTGTGTCAACAGCTCTCCATCGTATAAGATGCCATAAATTGAAGGAAGGATTTTAAGGATATTAATAAAGCTGAACACGGATTCTGAATTGCGCGCCTAATGGTCTGTAAATTTATTTATTTTTCTAACGTTTTTACGGCTAGGGGTTTGATTTACTTTATCGACTTAAATATTTCTCTTTTTTCATATAGTTCTTCATACAGGGTAATATATCCAGACTGCTACCGAAAACGAAACCAGTTGGTAATTTTAGTGGTTTCAGACACAATGTACTGAAATTGTTACGAAAAATATCTCCTAAAATAATAATATACAGCCTTGTACTTGTAAAGACCCTATGCTACGCAAGGGCCTAAATTATTATTTTAGTAAAGACTATAGATTTCCACCGAAACACTATGATATTTAAAACATTACAAAAACATATTGTCGCGTCGTCTTGCGAAAATGGTACTTGCATTGTGTCATTAGTAACTAAAACTACCACCCGGCTTCGTTTTCGATAGCAGACTTGATATATCCTGTAATGCTTTAGAATAGAATTATTTGTCTAGTGTTTGGGCATTTCATTATTTCCTCCATTTTAAATTTCCAATCTGTGGTCTAACACCAGTCGTAAATTTCAACTGAAATCTTATCTAGAAAAATGTACAAACTTTCGCAAATTCCGAACCATTTTCTCGAAGAAATATTTGGATAAAATATTTCTGCCACATATTCAATGTAATTTATGTTGTACAGTAAACGAAAGTGTATCACATCCGGGTACTAGTAATATATGGGAAAGGATAGCGTAATGTTTATACAAAATATATTTATTCACTTGTTTTCCCTGTGTGAAGACCTCAAAAGCTGCTAAGTTAAATTATGGACGCAGATCTACAGCAGTGTGAAAGTGAAAGTGACAACCGGTGTAAGCCCTTGAGTCACGATGGTAACTCGTAAATGTGTATAGCCTTCAAGATTGCCTATAGATTTCAAGTTAGAAGTCATCATAGGACCACCTCCGTGGCGTAGTTGGTTAAACGGCAGCTGTGAAACGAGAGACTGCGGGTTCGGTTGGCTCCAAAACAAATATTTGTGTGAACTACAGTTTGTTTCGAGTCTAGATGTTTATGAGATCGAAAAGTCTCTTGTAGCTTCTGATACACACGATTTAAGACTGCATCTTAGTGTGGGGTTAGAACTATATTTCAGACTGTTTGGTGTATTTATTTATTGCATGGACTTCCAAAAGATCAAGTATTTTTGGATAGCATCTATTATGCATATATACCATGAGACATATCAAAGTCTTTTTAAGTGAGGTGCAATCATGTTACTGCGTGGTTGACTACGTCAATATTTCCTAACATTTTTTTGACTTAATTAACTTCGCTGCTCAAATTACATTGTTTTTGTGCTCTCCCAACTAACTTAAGATTGCAAAAAAGATATTTTTCGACACTTAATTTCATTTACGTGTATTTAGCCACGCAAAAAGTTATGCTCTCATAAATGACAGTAAATAGTTATAAATATTTTGAAAAAAAAAAACTGGTACAGTAGAATGCATTTTTGTAACGGGTTTGGAAATCTGATATCGATTTAGATGTTAAAAATTCATAAGTAATCATAGGTCTAGCATTTGGAACAAAACATTTCTTCAATACGACTTCCTACCTGCGATAACTGCTCAAAATGACAATACTTCTACCCACTACATACATAATGGTCACGCCTGTATCCCATAGGGGTAGGCAGAGACTATAGACCACCACTTTTCTCGACCCTGACATATTAATAAATAAATAAATAAATAACACCCAACAGTCACATACATAGTCCTGACCCCACACTAAGATCGAGTCTTGTGTCGTGGGTATCAGGAACTACGAGAGACTTTTCGGTCTCACAAACACCCAGACCCGGAAGAAATATTTGTGGGCCGCACAAACATTTCTCTCGGTGCGGGGATCGAACCCGCGGCCTCTCGTTTCACAGGCGGCGTCTAACCAACTGCGCTACGGAGGAATATTACTCTCGCTTCATCCACTTTCAACCTCTCCATGCATTCTCGTCAGTTCAGGGACTCTTGTTAAGGGTACCACTGATTTGGATAGTGTAGGTTCAATGTGGTTAACCGCTATCGACCCTTCCATCAATATTCGCATCGCATGTTTTGTTTCTTAGTCTCCTTTCATCCATCCGGTCTATTTTATTATTTGTAATATTTTCTACTAATTTTGTATTTAGGTTTTAAACATATTGTTTTCTTTTTTTGTACTAATTAGAAGAAGCAATAAATAAATCTTTCTTTCTTACATCGAAGCTTATTTGATCAACTGCGACTACTCTCAGATCCCTTCGGAGTCCAATGCAAACTGTACAAAAGCTAGTCAAGCCTTTCATTATTCAAATTTATTTACAAAAGTTATTCAAAGATATAAATCACACGAGCGAAGCGCGTTTTAATTTCGCCTTACATTTTGAAATTTGTTTGCGAGCACAGAATTTTAATTAATGTTTCTTATTAAATTTCGTACGCATTTTCAACTATGACAATTGAAAATGTTCAATCCTAAATCATTTTGTTTTGTTTTGCCGAAATACGTGATGTGACATATGTCATGTCACAAACACGAAGCTAAGTTAGCTTTCTTTGCCTTGACTGTTTCGATATATGCTCAGATATACGAGTACAATATTATGTTTACGGCTTACAGTAATTATTTTAGTTATATACATTTATAAAACGTTTACATGTTACAAAACCAGAAATAGTAAGCATAATGAAATAAATAGTGTGGAATTAAATATAATTTTATTTAACAACTTTCTTTATCTCTTGCAGGAATATACCTACACTATTAAACTTTTGATACAAATTATAATACAGCGATGCGTTGACAATATTTTTCTTTTTTATCGTCGTAATTAACCCATACATAATCAAGGAGTTTATAACCCCAAAGCGAATCACAAGTACATACCGAGGCTTATGCATAAAGGTCGCGGAAGACCCGACGTCTGAAGTTATTCAATAAATCGAATCAGTTAATTGAGGTGTTAAATTAATGGATCTCGGGGCCCCAGACGCTTTCGTTAATCCCTTTTTGTTTTTGTGATACACGAGCTGAAGGGTTAGGCGTAATAGAGGTGTAATTTGGCATATTTTGAATTAGTATGACGGCCTATCCGGCCATGTGGTCTTAATTTTTCTAATTAGCTTAGTCAATTACTGAAAATATTTTTTCTATGGTTGGGAATATGCTTGTACACTAGATACAATATTTTCTCTATAGCGACACATTTTTTTGTATTATTATAATAATTCAGTTTATATTAGACCCTCTACAGGGCAAATAACTTATCTACAATTGAGAATGGTGAAGCCATAATCTGCCACGGTGATACCTGCCATAGAAATTCGTTTACACAAAGTTTATTCACAACGCCTAAATCCCCCATGTCATGTTAATCATCGCTTTATAAGTCATTCAACTTTAGGCGATATTCAGTATCAGTCCGTATACGTCCCATTGCAGGGCACGGGCCTCATCTACAATCGAGAGTACGATTGAGAGTGGTTAGGCTATATAGTCCACGACGCTGGCCTAGTGCGGGTTGGCGGACTAGTGCGATATAGTTAGGCGATATGCTTGTTTTATTACTGTGAATGGCGAGACGAGGAAGCCATTCGCCTGATGGTAAGCGATACGACTGCTCATGAACAGTGGCAAAACCATACAACACCTTGAATAAATTGCAGTGCTTGACAATCCAATGCGCTCGCCATCGTGAGACATAAGATGTTAAGTTTCAATATGTCCAGTAGTTACTATGGCTACAATATCTCACATATGAGAGGCCTACCGCCTATTCATGCGGTCCGCCTTTATTGCGAATTCCCAGTATTTAAACCAATTCTTATGTTGAACTTTGAATCATCAAGTCAATATGTTCTATAATCAAGCGGTCCGTATGTCCCGAGGGCTCTCGTTTCAGAATTTTCGGATAATGACCAGTTTTCGCTTTCGATTCGGAACAAATAATCGAACTCGTATTAAATAAACCTATTAGAAGTTTCTCCAGTCGTGAACCGATACGGGAATCGTTTTATTATTTTTGTCTTATACGCGAATGTATATTAGAATTGGGATTTGCGGGATCCGAAGGTTATTCGCTCGGAATCAATAATTCCGTTTTATTTTGTGGCCAATAAGGTTGGAGGCGATCAGTTTATCTGCTTTATTATATGACCTATAAAATTGAGTGTAATAATAAATATGGGAATGGGTTGGTTATTGCCTAAAAACACTTTTCTAAGATGGTGGATAATGTTAAGTATTTTTTATGAGTTGTAATCAATCCAGGTAATGAATTCATTTTTTTATTTGTTGTTTTAATGCAATGAATGGTGAGACGAACATGCCGTTTGTCTGAGGGTAAGCGATATAGCCGTTCATAGATAGTAGCAAACCCAAATAACACCATTAATTAAAAAGTTATTCTTGGCATTCCACTGCGCTCGCCATCCTAACACATAAAATGTAATATCTTATTATGACCAGTAAACATTTGGCCACAATTTCCAACCGAAACAAAACAATGCATTTACATAGCTGTTTGGCTCAAGTGACGGTAAGCCACTTCATGGTAGGTGGAACGCAATCTCATAGACGTACTGGGGAGCAATGATTATCTGTCACTAATAGTTGAAAAAATCCTGCAGGCTTGGTGAAAATCTGTTCAAATCTGTCTGAAACATTTATAATGTGTTGTGATGGAGGAATAGACATTGCACTGGTACCTACCTGGCGGCTTCTCCAATATTATGAAAGGCTGTGTAATTTATTTCGTTGCAGATTAAAGACACATAATATGTTCCCATAGTTCACACACGCTTGGTGGCAATAACTTTCGTGCTATCGATCATTACTTACAACTAACATTGTAGCGAGAGGATGTACTGGACATATAATATACTGGTGGTTGCCTGGGTGTGAACAACCGCAGTGTCTATTTCTCCCGTCTATCAGTAGTGTAAATACACTGTTGTGCTTCGGATTGAAGGACATTGGAGCCAGAGTAACTACTGGACATATTGATACTTAAATCTTATGTCACAGGATGGCGAGGGCAGTGGAATGCCAAGCTTTGCTTTGTAATTCATGGAGTTGTTTAGTTTTGCTACTGTTCATAAGGTGTTGTATCGCTTACCATCAGACTAACCATCAGGTGGACGGCCTGTTCGTCTCGCCATTAATCACAACAAAAAAGGCAAGAACTGACTATGAAATGGTAAGCGTATGTTATCTAAAAACAAACACAGCCTCAAGGCTCTTGTAAAAGGCCTAAAACCTTCACTTTTTTCATAAAAGATTATACGCCATCTCCGTACAAATTCTAATATTTACACAGAAGACGCTGTGTTCACGTTACCTGAGAAGTGTACATTGTAAACACATAGCATTGTTTTAGGGCGACCTTTCCGTCTTTTGTTATGTTATACAACACAGCGCCCACATACGATATTATGATAATTATTTGACAAAATATGATATAAAATCGAGAATTCAAAGGTATACCGCATCCATCACAAGTTGGCGTGTGGTGAAATTAGGAACTACTAATAAAATACAAATATGTGCTTAACGTTTTGTTTGATAACTTTATTAATGTAAATAACGAGCGTCTATACTTGTTAACTTATAGTAATAACATCGCCTATGTAAGATAAAGTGAAGAAAGGAGTATATTTTCACCAATAAATTCTCTTAAAATTTATTGATAAAAAATAAATGTGAAAGTATGAATGTATAAAATATACGAGTAATATAACAATATACTTTACTATATTGTATACTGGTTTTGCAAAGAGCAACATTATAATTTCTTGCCCGTTCTTCTCTAGTGAAAGCTGCTTTCTGATCCGGGTGATAGACAAAATATGACTGACTTTAGATGATGTTGAACATTTTAATTCAATGAATTATTTGCGTTTCATTATTTTTTTTAGTGTTCAGGTCATATGGACTATTTATGCTAGCCTAATGTGGGTTCGCGGACTTTACCTACCATAGAATATCTTAAAAATCACTATAGTATGCAGGTTTGCTCACGATGTTTTCCTTCACTGTTATCGTGCCTGGTGACTGACTATCAATGCATACATGACTTCGATAAGTCAGAGGTGTGGCCTGTAATAATAATATAATACTGTATTTATTATATATTATACTATAACTATATAAAAACCATGATCGTTGTTGCTTGATGCTCACATAAAAAAAACAGTCCATAAATCTTTTGTATCAGCCCATATACGTCCCATTGCAGGGCACGGGCCTACTCCACAATCGAAAGTACGATTGAGAGTGGTTAGGCCATATAGTCCACCACGCTGGCCTAGTGCGGGTTGGCGGACTTACATACCATAGAAATTTTTATAAATCGCTATGGTATGCAGGTTTCCTCACGATGTTTTCCTTCACCGTTTTAGTGCGTGGTGATTGACTATCAATACACACATGACTCCGAAAAGTCAGAGGTGTGCCCTGGGATTTGAACCCGCGACCACCGTGAACATGTTGGCAGCCGCGTCTAGTCCGTTTACCAACAGGCCACCACGCACTCCATAAATCTTACTTAATTTTATTTCCAAATCCTAAACCTTTAATAAAATTGAATGGTGTCACCCATTGCACATCTATGATATAAACGCCAATTGTCAATTTTAAAAATATATATTTCCTATCTCCATACACATTATTGGATCCAAAGCATTACATAACCTTTGCAGAATTATCTAAGCCAATAGCTTCTACGTTAATGCTCCTGTGATTCCCTAGGGAGACTTGCGGTCACTTTGCAGTAACGTACGTATTAGCAAATGAGAGTCTAGAGTCAGAATTACCTGGAACTATTTAGGCTCAATCAACATCGTATTTTGTAAGAATTTATAATTTAGATGATTTTCACAATGATTTCTTACTTACGCGATTGCTACCCATTGAAATAAGTCTAATTATATAGATTTTATTACGATTTTTTTTATTATAATGAATGGAGAGACGAGCTTTCCCTTTACCTGATGGTAAGCATTACGACTGCTCATGAACAGAAGCAAAACCATACAACACCTTGAATAACAAAGCAATGGCATTACACTGTGCTCGCAATTCTAAGACAAAATGTTAAGTCTCAATATGTCCAGTATTTACTCTGGCTACAATGTCTTTCAAACCGCAACACAGCAGTGCATTCACACTGCTGTCTGACGGGAGAAATATATTACCGTGGTATTTACCAGGCGGCCGTTCACATATGAGATACCTACCACGAGTAAAAAAAATTGCCCAGTAATCATTGTCCGATGCTCAATACATCTTTCCCACTTGTTTTCCAGTTTGAAAAGCCGACAATTCATCTATAATCATTGTGGATGTTCATGGGTGGCAGTGCTCACTTACCATCAGGTAACCTATTTGTTCGTTTACTCGACCTATCGAATAAAAATGATTTCGTTTGATTTATATTTTGTAACTTCTTGACGTTTCGAATACTTTGACCGAGCAGAATTAGGAAATCTTGCCTGAATTCGATCGAGTTGATGTTGGTGTCCCCGATCAATTTAGATTGTCGTATGAGACAAGAAATACTTATGGTTCAACTTTTGTGTTTGTTCTTCCCATCGATTCCCTTGGGAACAGTCTTTTTTTAATAAAAGGTAGCTATACTAACTGCTAACTATGGAGTTATAAATTCAGTTTTATTCTTAATTCTAAATTATCTCTAAAATAAATTATCTGAGAACAGAACGACGTAAATTGTCAGAACTCCATTAAAATTAAAAATAATGATCGTAATATATAAGTTCGACGAAAGTTAAATGAGGTGTAATCCGTGTTGAATTTATAAACAATATTTATCTGATTATGAAGTTATTAAAAATTTTGACATTTTTAATCTACATTTTTTTTTCTATAACATTTAAGGGAAACACCGTACAGTACAGTAGCCCTGGATACCATAAGGATATTTAAGAATGTATAAAGCCCGCAAACCCCGCATTAGGCTAGTGCAGTAAACAATAAGGCATAATATACCCCTCTCAATTGTACTTTCGTTTATAGAGGTGGCCCGTGCCCTGCAGTGGGACGTATATGGGCTCGTACAGACGCAGATATAGAATCTTCTTTATTTGCTTAATTGCGTAGTAATGTTAGTGGTTTTATTTAACTAAATTTTAAATAAAAATAAAACTGAAGTAATTGAAATATGAAAGAAAACATATTTCGTTAAATCAATAGTTTTACCACGATCAATAAAGACTGCTTGTTCTATATTGATAAGGTTTTGTCATTACTTACTTTGGTACTAAATTTAGATATAAATTATAACGTAATAAATAATATTCATAGTAGAAATACAATATACGGTATAAATATGTATGTGTTGCCAACAATATAGAAAACAGAAATAAATGGCAAAAATAGCATGTCGTTCGCCTGATGGTAAGCGATATGACCGCTCATGAACAGTAGCAAAACCAAACAACATCAATTAAAAAGTAAAGCTCGGCATTCCACTGCGTTCGCTATCATGAGACATAAAATGTTAAGTCTCAATATGTCCAGTAATTGTTTTGGCTACAATGTCTTTGGCAGGAGGAATAGACGTTGAATTGATACCTACCCAGGCGGTTTCTGGGATGCTAAAATATTTGTCAGGCAAGCAAATTATTTTATAGAAATCATTTTGCGAATTGTTTTAGAATGCTGTAAAGGTCAGATTCGCATAGCACATCCAACTAGCATCTTCAAAGTAACTTTGCTAAGCAAGCACATTGTTTCAGAACTTGAAGTGGCACTTGGCCAACAAGCGTTCGCGTTTTTGCCTCCTATGAATTCATTTGTTATCATCTTTATATGTTACTATGAGTTTTTTGGTTGTTTTATGTTTATTAAGGATTGTTTACTGGAATAATAAGTGGCGGATGGTAGATTTATATGTAAAATACAAATGAGAGAGCAACTTGCTTAGTGTTAAATTCATGCGTTGGTAACATTAGAAGATTAATTTTAGAAATTAAACAGATTTTCAAACTGCATATTGGTTCTCAAGGGATTGTTAACAAGAAGTATTACAAACAAATAAGTGTGATATTATAAGCAACACATTGAGACCCTAGCGATATTTTAATATATGAAAACAGAGAAAATCAAAGATACGATAATTATTTTGATAATTTATTGAGTTATCCCGTTTTTCTTTCTTACAGGATCATTAAAAAAAACCCTCATTTATTTATTTTTTATTGCCACTGAATTTTATCGTATTTTAAAATGTGAACAAAGGTTACATCCGACGTGCCAATTCAAAATAGCTCTAGAACTAATCCCGTTCTAAGCTCGCAAATTCAACTTAGACACATTGTTACTAAGCGGGTGCTGCTAAATTTATTCAATTGTGCTTCCGTTACTGTAATTGAGGGTATTGTGGCAAATTGGATCGTCCAAGTGCAATGTTGGACGCGGGGGACATTTTGTTTGTTTTTTGTCTGCTCATAACTGATGTTTTCTGCCAAACGATATTTTGATTGGCGTCGTTTGGTTAGCTATCCAGTTTTTTATAGTGAATTTAGTGTTTTATAAATTTAGAAAAGTCTATAAATATGCGCGTGTTTGTTCTTTAATTCTTTATATGACTATTTGTGTCCTTAATAAATAAAAATAAATAAACATATGTATATATACTGCGTACTTTTGAAGGAAGATTGGATAAAGAAATGTGAGTTTATCATGTACTAGTGTACCGAAGATTTTTCTTGTGGATTATAAATACTATTTGGGGCTAGCTTCTAGCTTGCAA
Source organism: Hyles euphorbiae (assembly GCA_023078785.2). NCBI lineage: Eukaryota > Metazoa > Arthropoda > Insecta > Lepidoptera > Sphingidae > Hyles > Hyles euphorbiae. The sequence goes on along the minus strand of CM041056.1, from coordinate 5,356,001 downwards.
AACATGTCATCACTTGACCCAGCGTAGGGCGGATGGGGCTGAGTTGCCATACAAAGTATACAAATTAAATAATTTAGTAATGCAACAACTAGATCGTTGTGATGTTATTAAGTCTTACATAGCAATCTGAGACTCCTTCATTGCATATCGAGAAATGGCGAAGGAGAGAATGATGAGGTAGTGTTTATAAAATGTTTCCATCATTTTTAAATATTATCATAATATCCTACACATTTCCCGACCATTTAACTTATCAGTCACTAAAACTCGGCTATGTAATATTAATAATTTAGTGGGAATTGAATTTACATACATACATTATCATGACGCCTGTATCCCGTAGGGGTAGGCAGAGACTCTAAATATCCACTTTGTACGATTCTGACGTATTACTTTCGCTTCATCCAAATTCATCAACCTCTTCATGCATTTTCGTCTATTCAGGGTACTTTTACCTTACCCTTGTTAAAGGTATCACCAATTTGGATGATGGAAATTGGAATTATTTGTTATTGAATCCTGAATAATAAAACCATACAAATAATATTGAATGAATTGGTACCTTTTTACCGCGAATCCAAATACGTATATTATAATACGAATAAAATTTCGGAGACTAGTACCAAGAATTATTAAGCTTAAATTATTATTTTTCAGAAGAAGTCTTTCATAATTCATTCAATCGAAGTGACACTGAAAATTACTACTATAGACCCTTTCAAACGATATGCTAAATATAGGTTAGAAAAACTAAAAAAAACACGTTTTTATAAACGCTTTTATAAAATTAAAATAATTGATATTGAGTTTCCGATCTGAAAATGAAGTAAAATATATTATACATTTTATTGCTACAAAACGTGCAATAAGCACCCCAGACGAAGACAACGGCGCGCAAATTACCAACTTTTAATTATTTTTGCGAAAAAGTTGATTTTCTGAATATTCTGGATACGTTATCTTAATTTTTCGTGTCCATCCGACGTTTTGAAGTGCTTGAAAATCGACTTCAAAGATTCCGTTACATACAAAAATACTAATTTACGCCTGAAGCTAATAAACACGTATTAATAGCGATAGAAACAGCGAGACAAATCTATTCAACGCAAAAACTAGAATAATTGATTATTTCCCTTTTATTTTATTTATTAAATTTCATAGATTGTAAACAAGGCGGAATTCTTGCCAGAGGCATTATCAAAATGTTTATTTAAAACTTAAATATATATATAGAATTTTAAATAATTATTATTATGTAAGAACGTACAAATATAGACACAACACATGCTATTTATGTATAATATAATGTATGAAAAATTATAACATAAATATCTTAATATACCGGGTATCTCAAGACTGCTACCGAAAACGAAGCCGGGTGGTAGTTTTAGTGACTACAAACACAATGCAACTAAAAATTTCGCAAAGAAACGCGACAATTATTTTTTATGAATTTTAAATATCGTCATTTATGGGTGGTAAATCCATAGTTTTTGCTAAAATGATAATTTAAACTCTTTTATACCTTAGATTATTTATAAATAAAAGGGTATACACTGTTACTTTAGGAAAAAATGTATTTACCACCCAAATATGGTCATAGGAAAAAATAACAAAAAAAAAAATGTTACCTTTTTTGCAACTTTTTCTGTTGCATTGTGTCTAAAGTCGCTTTAACTACCACCCGGCTTCGTTTTCGGTAGCAGTCTTGATATACCCTGTATATTATTTTGCATGGTCTTACAAATGGAATATAATACTTATCACTCCGCAGAGTAAACATTTACGTAGCCCATTCAGTTCTTCCTTATACACCGTCTCGATTAATGAAAGGACCTGAATTCGGTACGAACTGTAATCCATTTAACACCTCAACTTTGGCTGATTTATCTTGAAGTTGGAACCTTCGGAGAACAAATTCTCCTTTCATTACATCTATATGTTAGGCGATAATCATGTTAGATCTAATTAAATTGCTTGGATATTGATTATAACATTTTCTAACTCGAAAAATAAGCACTGTTGGCATATGATTAATACATACTGTGTACAGATAAGTTCATTATTAATAAAACTATTGATGTAATTGTACATTGAGAGTGAAAATATCCTTATTTATTGACAAACACAGGTTATTAAGAAAAGATTATGTGATTGACCCTCCGAATTATTTTCTCTTATGATTTTTTTGGAGTGAAAGAGTAGAATTAAATTGGAAGCAATTTTCAATATAGCTGAAAGAGTTGTAGTTATCTGATGCTACCGTCTTACATAATATTATCTTATTCTGATATTACCTTTACTTGTGGTAGATCTCTCGTATATGAGAGGCCTGGACAGGTATGTAAAACCACATTGTATGTTTCTCCCGCCAAATAGCAATTTAAATGCACTGTTGTGTTCAAGTTGGAAGTACATTGTAAGTAGAGTAACTACTAGGCATATTGAGACTAAACAACAAATATTTCAAAATGGCGAGCACAGTGGATACCAAGCTTTGATTTTTAATTCATGGTGTGGTTTGGTTTTGCTTTTTTTCATGACCAGTCTTATCGCTTACCATCAGGTCAATGGCACGCTCATCTCGCCAGTCGCTATAATTATGCTGGCATTCCTGCATACTCCAAAAGAATTAAACAAAGGTTTTAAGTATAAAAACAATTCGTAAACCCCCACAATACGACCCATCAACTACCTCTACGCTAAACCCAAAAAATCACACGCGTTGGTACCAGTATAGTTCCATTGTGCGAGCAACCCATTTATAACTTCTTGATGGATGCCGGCGACACTTCCCAAGCGGCTTTAAATGCGATAGAATAGATTGTACCCCCGATATCAATTCACCATTCTTTATTCTTGAATATTTTCTCTGCCAATTTTGGTGTGGATGAAAATCAAGAGCGTTTTTGTGTACTTTTTTTTACATATAGATCATAGATACGACGAATGTGCATACAGCAAATGTTCATAGCGTGTGATCACTACTACCCGTAAAAATCAACAACGTTTGGATTTTTTAGATGTGTTTCTGGCTATCGAATTGAGAAGGGAGCGGGAGGCAAAAGAATGCCAAGAAGAAATCCGGCAATCTTACCAAACATAACGCAACAGCAAAGCTGTCACTTCACATCGATTTCTTCTGTGGCGCAGTTGGTTAGAGACAGGCTGTGAAATGTGAGAATACAGGTTTGGTCCCCAAATCAAAACAAATATTTGTGTGCTCCACAGGTGTTTCGGGTCTGGGCGTTTGTGAGACCGAAAAGTCTCTCGTAGTTCCTGATACCCACGACACAAGACTCGATCTTAGTGTGAGGTCAGGACTATGTATATATATGACTGTTGGGTGTATAACATTGTATTTAATTAATTGTATATATTCCTAACTTTATGATTCGCAGCTCAGCACTAGGCCCAATAGGGGATTTTTCTTTCCTATTATTTTATTTCTGGTGCATAAATATAAAAATTGATACGGTAACTGAAACTAATAGCTAGTAACATAAATAAAACCCATTTTCCATAAAAATGTAATCTTTTCCAAAATACTTATACATGTATCATGTAAAAACTATTTCGCGTAACTGCGTAAAGGTGGGGACTCTGTGTTAGCGAGATTTAATTTTTAATTTTTATTTTGTGTATTTAACTTTATATACAAACACATTGTACTTAGGTGGACTTATACGTCATTTTCGATCAGTCTACCTTTAGATAGTGCTGAGATGACAGAGGTAGGGGTACATATACTTATTTGATTGGATGTTGTTATATTAATATATGTGTATATAAATAAGTATATGCCTACATGCTATGTAAAACTGTATGTTAAAATGTATATAATTACTATAGTATAAATATAAATAAATAAATATATACGATGACAGACTACTATGATAATTCAGACACACTATCTAGCAACAAGTTTCGAATGAGATTTTTTTTAAAAGACCTTTATATAGTAACTACAATAACCGAGTGGGCTAGTTAGTAGATAACAAATTTATAAATATATATATAACAATAAATTCAAATCTATTTTATATGATGCACAATCCATATCTATTCCAGTGACTTGCATAGTGGAGAGGTGCATAGATCAAAATATTTTGATCTTTATTATAAATCCCCGATTCAAACAGAGACTATTATAAGTTTGGCGTGTCATTGTTTTTGCATCTAAAATTCTAAAGAATGGACGACTAATGATACGGTATTTTTGTTTGGCAGTTGCCGTCATCATGCTAGGTTTAATTAATGATTGTGTCAAGGTCAGATCTTTTTATAAGTACAATAGGAATCTTAGACGCATTATTTATTTATTTATTCTAAACTGCACATAAAGAGGACAACATTAACATATAATATAAAATAAAAAGTACAGAAGGCGGTCTTATCGCTCTAGGCGATTTCTTACAGACAACCTTTGGATGGATACGAGATAAGGAGAAGAAGAGAGGGGCAGTCAAGGAAATAAAGGAAACAAGCTCCAGTAAAATAAGAATTATAGACGAATTATTCATAATTAATATTATATATAATATATATTCATATATATATATATACACATACACACATATACACATACATACATACATACATTCATACATACATACATACACATCTATAACTGTGATTATGCATAAACACTTATAAATACTATAAATTGCCTGTAGGTTTATTTTCTATATGTAGAAACTATACTTCTCGGTCTGTAGATTTAGTGAGAGAGATAGTAGTCTTTCACCATTTTTTTAAACGATACCAGTGTTTGAGCCTGCCTTACTATAGTTGGTAACTCGTTCCACAGTCGTACAGCTTGGACTGCAAACGACTTATCTGTGAAAGTTGTAGTGTGCAACGGCATTCTCAGTTTCAGATTCTCCGATGACCTCAAGGACTTAGAATGAGATTTATGAAGAAATACAAAACGTTCTTTGAGATATGAAGGGGTGAGAGGATTAAATAAGATATTGTACGGAAGAGATAGAATATGAGCATTCCGACGAAGTCGTATGGGCAACCACTTGAGCTTAGCTCGAAACTCAGAAACGTGATCATATTTGCGTAGACCAAATATAAATCTAATACAGAAATTTTGAATACGCTCAAGTTTATTAAGTTGGTCCTCGGTGACATCGAGATAGCTGACATCGGCATAATCAAGGATGGGGAGTAGGAGAGTTTGTGCAAGGGAAATCTTCGTGGTAATGGGTAGAAAATTTTGTAACCTTCGCAAGGACCCAGCGGAGGCGAAAACCTTACGGATTAGCTTCCAAATCTGCGGACCCCAGGTGAAAGACTTGTCTATGTATAGGCCAAGGTTCTTTACGGTATCGCTATATGGGACAGTAACACCCTCACAGTAAACGGATGGAAGTTGGGTCCAATCAAGTCTCGATATCATCCTGGGGCTACCGACAACAATCACTTGAGTTTTCGACGGATTCACCTTCAGTCCATAAGATTTACTCCAAGTACATATATGTTGGATATCATCGTTAATAGTTCGAATCGCATCGACCATCTTGTCCACCGGTGCCCGTGTATAAATTTGCAGATCGTCAGCGTAGAGGTGGTAGGAGGAGCGAAGATTATTAGTGATGGAATTAATAAAAACAGCGAAGAGTAATGGAGATAACACGCCGCCCTGAGGGACACCAGCAGTTACAGAGCACCAGGAAGAAAAGCATTCCTCAAAACAGATGCGTTGCTGGCGACCATACAGGTTACTACGAAACCAATCATTATTTTACAATGTTTCATTGATTTGATTTTATTTTGATTTATTTTGATTTGATTATTGATTCAATTTTACAATTTTTCATTTAATCCAAGCATTATTTTACAATGTTTCATCTTACATACATAAATATATGTATAAAAAATCATCTCCTTATCATTTTCGACGGCAGTTTTAAATTTATTTAAAATTCTACGCTTTCACCCACAATCCGCCTTAAAGTTGAATCGCTCTGCTAGCCACCCCAGTAAGCGACGCGAGACCGGGTCATAAAGTAAAATTGACGACGTATATTACTTTATGTCGTAAAACCGCCGATTTCTAATGCACCTGATATTATAAGCCACGTGGCGTGCGGAGGCCCTTAAATTATTATAATGGGAAGGGAGCTGCAGAAAACGGTTCAAATGTCCTTTAATATATGGGATTAGGGATTTGCAGCTGAAATTTTCGAAATTTTCCTGCTTCTGCTTAAAATTTGTTGATGTAATTGAATTATACTGAATATTGGTTTAGGAAATATATAAATTTTGTATAAAAGTGATTAAAATACTTATTTTACGGCTAAATGTTTGAATGTATATCTTATCTTAAAGAACGATTCATTTTTCTTCATGACTCCCATTCGAGATCCTTGAGGTCGTCTGAGAACCTTAAGCTGAGAATGCCTGTGCATACCACGACAGCAATGGATAATTCTTTTACTGTCAAAGCAGTTCGGTTGTGGAACGCGCTTCCTGTTGTGGTGAGGCAGGCGCAAACGCTGTCGTCATTTAAAAAACTGATTAAAGAGCACTACCTTTAAAGCAGAGTTCACTATTTCTTCTTTTCATTAAATCATTTGGAAATTGTAGTATATTATAATTTATGTTTGATTTTGTATTATTTATTTTTATGTACGTATGTATATATATTGATATGTATATGTATATTAGTAGTTATGTTTAATTAGTATTATTTAGCTTTAAGTAATTCTGTATTTGTTACACTGCCCTCTCTCCCTCTCCTTCATTTAAATCCACCCCATGGTTGTCTGTAAGATATTGCTGTTGAGCGATAAAACCGCCATTTGTACTCTTTGTTATTATTATTTCTGTTTAGTTTGTTCTTGTTAAGTTTGTGTACAATAAAGATTTAAATAAATAAATAAATAAATGTATGCGTGTATCCTTCTGCAGAGCACGCCACACGGGCGTCCTCTACAATCAAAAGTAAAACTTAAAGAGGTTAGGCTACATAGTCTAGCACAGTGCGAGTGGGCGGACTTAACATTCCATTGTTACTTATTGCTTATTTTTAAATATTAAATTGAAAAAAAAAAGAACCTCGGAACAAATAAAGTATAAGCCATTTTTTTACCATAATATTATGTATACAAATTCTAAAATATTTCCACAAACTTACACTTATGACCTGTTGGGATAGGGAGAGACAATGAAGCTTGAAGTGCTACGCCCATATATATCTAATTCGCTGCGTCCAATGTCATTAACCCTGAAGACATATCTTCATACACGCTCGTCGATTGCGAGGACTTACTATCTATCACTATTAAAGAAAAGGCGTGAGTGTATATATGGTTTGAAATTCAAATACTGTTCACAATACAGACGGCTAGAAATACGAAGTGACAATAATGGTATTGCATCCAGAATACTGGCTATGAACCGAAGATATTAAACTGGGTGGAAACCCAACATAATCTCGGTAGCGATATCCAATAGTCAAATGTTGCGTAACTCACTATCGGAAGCCTTTCAGTTCGGTAGCAGGCTGTGTGATCATTCTTAACGATGTGGGAATGAGAGGATCAAGTTTTATACCGTGGTTTTGAGCCTATATTACTTGGCGTAGTTGTACTACGGTATTACAAAGCTGAGTATTCGGGTTTGAATTCGGACAAAGTGATATTGGATTTTTATATTAATTATCAGCCCGTAGTCAGGAATTTGTGCCTGACATGCAATAGGCTTTTTTTATTATTGCAAGTCAATGCCTCAATTATAATAAATGTTTCCAGACTCACCTGGCTCAACAAAATCTATTCACAACCCAAACACGGTGATATTTAAAAAAAAAAACATTCTCGCACTCGGCTTCTTTTTCCAACATTTTTCACTAAACTACCACCTGCATTCTTTTCGGTCGTAGTATGGATATACCTGATATAAACAATAATTTTAATGACGGTATTCTAAATTATTTATCAATAAAGACAATACACTTCATTCAATCACACTAATCTGCATCCATATACGTCCCACTGCAGAGCACTGGCCTCCTCTATAATCGAGAATCTCATTACAAATTAAACTTCTAAATAAGGATATGTAATTGTATATGCCATCAATGGTCTAAATACGGACGAATTTAATGACCTCTTCAATTGAATTAGAGGAAGGACATGTCAACAGTTTGATGATAAACATCCTCTATATAATTATCTGTTTAAAAGTGCTGTGCGTGGAGATTAAGGGGTCATTGGGGATGGGTGACTGGTTTTGAATATAAGGGTTTATTGTAATAAAGATAATTGGTAGCGCAGAAAAAGGAAAAATTATGTGTGAATTTTAATTTTTTATTTGTGAACACATCAATAAAACCTTTTTAGGTGGATTGTCATTGAATTATGAGTCAAATAATTCTGCATCACAGATCAATGATAGATAGATAGCTATCTATATATTACGAGCATTATAACATAGAACACCAAGCATTGATATCACAATTTATAACAGTATATTCACCTACTGGACATATTGATACTTAACATCTTAGCGATATGGGGTAGATATAATAGGCAAGTGAATGCAGTAGGATTCCAAGGATTGTTTTGTAATTGTAATTGTGTTGACTGCCTCGGTGGCGTAGTTGTACTACAGTACAGTTACAAAGCTGAGGTTTCGGGTTCAAATGCCGGGTCGGGCAAAGTGTATTTTTCTATTCATTATCAGTCCAGAGTCAGGTATTAGTGCCCGATATGGCGATAGGCTCGCCACCTATAACATCGTGGGACGGAACATACAAGGCAAAATGTGGGTGCCTCTGCCTACCCCTTTTGGGAAAAAGGCGTGGATTTATGTATGTATGTTTTGTAATTCATTGTATTGTTTGGTTTTATTATCCATGAGCGATCGTATCGCTTCCATCAGGACAATGACATGCTAGTCTCGCCAATCATTGCAATAAAAAACTCTTACTATCAAAATTTAATAGTTGAGATAAATACAAAGTAATGTATTGTTATTTGCGGGTTTAGGTACTGTAAAATTCCTCTTAGTTTTTAACACCCACGATTCGACACGTATTTTACTGTTAGGTCTGGTCTGTCTGTTTAACTCTGTGTGTGTTAGTGTGTCAATATTATAGGTCCGACTACTGATCTAGTTGGCTTGAAGTGATCTCTAACACCCACGATATTGGAATGTGTGGGTGTCAGTGGGTGGTTATATATATTTCGTTCCAATTTGCGATAAGTTTCTATGTTGTGTTTAATTTTCACCCACACAAGTTCCAAGTTAATGCTTGAAGTATTATTACTTTGCGGCGACTTTGCGAGAAATAAATTGGCAGCGGTGAATTTTGTCTTGTAAATGATGAGGTGACTCTTTTATTTATATATATTTTTATTAATACTATATTTGAAGTCAATGATATTCTAGTCAATAGCGGTCCTGACTTATAAATAAAATATCAATCAGGCTCAGACTCAATATTAAGGTAGACAAATTAAGGTTCTAAGGTTTTTTTGTGTATCAAAAATAAATAAAACACACTAAAAGGAAAAATACTGGTAGGCCTCTCATAATACGTGAGAGGCCCCCTGAGTCCGCAATGTCTATTTCTCGAGCCAAACAGAAATGTGAATGTACTGTTTTGTTCCGGCTTAAAATTTTTTTAGCTAGAGTAACTACTGGACATATTGAGGCTTAACATCTAATGCCTCACGTTGGCGATCGCGGTGAAAATCAAGCATTACTTTTTAATTCATGGTGTTGTTTGTTTTTACTATTGTCCATGAGCGGTTGTATCGTTTACAATGAGGTGAAGGGCACGTTCGTATCGCCATTCATCGCTATGAAAAAAATATGGCGACGAATAGCCCGGGAGTTTTCAAACATTTTTAAAATACTACTAAGTGTAGTCTGATTACAGTAGGGTAGATAAGTTGGTTTAATTTTGAATCACTAATTAGTATAATTAGTACTATTAACTTCACGAAGAATTTAAGTAGGTTATGATTAGTTCTTGGAATAATTTAACCAATTAATAATAATTTATGTAACAGCATTATGCCGTAATGCATGTATTCCTTGAGGAATTGACGTGCAAGCTCTGAAATGAACTCCCTACTTCGGTGTTTCCCGAGCGTTATGACCTGTCCTTCTTCAAACGAGGCTTAAGAGAGTACTATCCTTCCGATAGGCAGCAACCTGGCAGTGCTTGATCCCTGGTATTCCGAAGATCCATGAATGAAGGTGATCGCTTACCATCAGGCGGGCCGCATGCCCGTCAGCCTGCTAATGGCCAATTAAAAAAATACTTGTGGAATAGGAGAATAACCTACATCTAATTTTTAACGTGCAGATGTATTTTAAAATTTGTCGATAGTATTTATATCAACGCCTAACTCCTCACAAATACAAGGGCCCTACTCTGAAAATCCGAAACGAAGTTCGAAACTTCGGACGATCGAAGTTTATGACGATACGAATGTAGCTACTCTGTAAATGTTTGGATTCGTCTAACGTACATCGTAATCATAAGTCTATGGTTACGACCATAAGTCAATAACGACCATAAGTCAATAAAGACCATAAGTCTATGTAGATACATTCGTTTCGTCATGAACTTCGATCGTCCGAAGTTTCGAACTTCGTTTCGGATTTTCAGAGTAGGGTCCCAGATTGAATAGCCAACAGTCGTGGGTTGAATTTAGGAAGAAGGTATTTATATCTATGTAAATGAAGCTCTTTGATTATATGTGTTGAAAGCAATTTGATATAAATGTGGAAAGCACAATAAAACAACCAGTCCAATAGGTGCTAGTTTATTACTGACTTGACAGAGAAAAAGTCCAAAAGCGCGCGCATCCGTTTCCCGCCTTTTTCGCAGGGCATAGACAATATAAAATATATACCATTCCTCCACAAGTAATTATTAACATACCAAGAACAATAATAAACTTAATAACTAAAATAATTAAAAATAAATTAAACATACATGAAAACATTATCTTAAAAATATTTCTTGTAATCAACAAATTTTGTATGTCGTTTCGGGCGTCCATGAGCAAGTGAGGGTGGCTCTGCTGTGTCAGAGGCAATAGCAGCATCACATTGAGCAAACGCGTCTTCATGGACAGGCGCTACTGATGACGACTTACCAGGCTCATTTACTGTAATCTCGCCCTCATGTTGTTCGACCACACAATCGCCCCATTCCTCTCCACCATCATCTGATGTAATATCAGATTGTGTCACTGGCTCCGAAAGTTCAGACACCACAGGTGCCGATGAAGAAATCTCTATTGGAGGCAAAGCGGCAACGACATTAGGTGCCGGTGGTGACTGAGATGGACTCGGCGGGAAATTACTACTCTTATCGAAATTATTCTCTTTTCCTGTATATTTAAGTATTTGATCAACATGCCTAATACATATAATATTCAAGTTTTTTAACAATATTTTATACATTTTATTGCCAATCTTCTTAATAACAATACCTATTTCCCATGTTTCTTTCCTTGCGCTGTAATATCGAGCCCAAACAATATCATTAATTTCAAAAACTCTTTTTCTAGATAGTGAGGGTAAATCTACATTAACACAGGTTTCTTTCTCGGGTAGTAATAGGTCGAGCCGAGATCGCAAATTCCTACCAAACATAAGTTTAGCAGGTGTTTCCTTTGTGGTGCAGTGCACGGTATTCCTGTAGTTAAATAAATATCCTAATAATACATTATTCATTTCCTGCAGCGATAAATTATCTTTCATAATACATTTTAGCATTTTTTTACAATTTTTAACTGCGTTCTCCGCCTGACCATTACTTGGAGGATGATAAATTGGTGAAGTGATATATTTAATACCATTAAATTTGCAAAACTTTCTAAATTCTATTGAATTAATTTTGACATCATTATCAGAAACTAATAAATTAGGTATGCCGAATGTTGCAAAGGTATGCTTTAAAACAATGATTAGAGCTTGTGTTGAAGTGCCATTTTGCATGTGAATACATTCAAGCCACTTACTGAAAGCATCTACTATGACTAGATAGACCCTCTGCCCTATGCTCATATAGTCAATGTGCACGCGCTGCCACGGACCCGTGGCGACTGGCCACGGCGTCGGCGGCTCGTGCGGCGGCGCACATCTTACACCTACACAAGTCTCACAAGACCCAATCCATCGCTCAATTTCGGCGTCGATGCCCGGCCACCACATTCTACTTCGCGCGTTGCTCTTAGTTTTAATAATTCCTAAATGGGTACTATGTAATTCGCGTAATATATTTTCCCGAAGTGAAAACGGTATTACTACTTTGTGCCCTCTTAACAAGCAACCATTTTCAAACTGCAAATCCGTTTTGCATTGAAAATATGATAAAATTGATTTGCAGCTTATTTTCCGCGGCCAACCGTTCTGCATGTATTTAAAAACCATGTTAAGGGTTTTGTCAAGTGCAGTTGCCTGTGCAATGTCACGGATTGTAATCGCTGGTAGAATTTCGCTCATAAATTTTAAAGTGTGTGTATCTGAGTCACTGTCGATATCCGTAAGCTTATTCTCTAACTTATGTGAACAATGTACAGGTGCGCGGGAAAAAAAATCGGCTACTATGTTTTTTTCGCTAGGTACATATTGCACGGTATAATTATAAGCTGATAATATAATTGCGTATCTTTGAAGTCGAAGCGCCGTCGTCATCGGTATTCCTGTGTTTCTATCAAAAATAGAAACCAAAGGTCTATGGTCCGTTTTTAAAATAAAAGGTTAGACCATATAAATATTGGTGAAATCTTTTTACGCCGAATACAATTGCAGTTGCTTCTTTTTGAATTTGACTGTAATTACGTTCGCTAACCGTAAGCGCACGAGACGCGAATGCTAGAGGTCTTTCATAGTTGTCGCCGTTCTTCTGCGAGAGTACCGCGCCTAGGCCGGCAGGGCCCGCGTCTACAGCCAACACGAGTTGCGCGGTTGGCTCGAAGTGTGCCAGAACGCGTTCGGACGCCAATTCGCGACGCACGGCCGCCATACTACGACGTTGTCGCTCACCCCACTCCCATTTGGAGTCCCTACGTAGTAATTCATGAAGAGGATTTAATAACGCGGATGCATTAGGAATAAAGTTCCTGTAATAATTTACAATTCCTAAAAATCTCTTTACTTCGGTAACGTTAGTTGGCTCAGGTGCGTCGATTATAGCCTGGACTTTATCAGGATTTGTCTTAAGACCATTTTTACTTATGACAAATCCCAAATATTTTACACTATCCATAAAAAATTCACACTTATCTTTCTGTAAACGTAACCCGGCTTCATTTAGCCTATCCAAAACGTCAGATAGTCGGCTTATGTGAGAATCTCTATCTGGGCCTGTAATACATATGTCATCCAACCATACACTCACCCCGTCTATTCCGGAGAGCAACGTTTCCATTGCTTTTTGGAAAATGGCTGGAGCGTTAGCTAAACCATAAACTAACCTGGTATATTTAAAAAGACCTTTATGGGTGTTAATTGTCGTCAAGTCTTGTGACGACTCATCCAATAAAAATTGATTATATGCATTTTTCAAATCGATCTTACTATAACGTTCGCCCCCTCCGATCTTTGTAAAAACTTCTTCAATACGCGGCAAAGGATATTTTTCAATCAAAAGATCCTTATTTAAAGTGACTGAAAAATCTCCCGCTATTCTCACCTCACCATTTTCCTTTAAAACGGGCACTATGGGGGTGGCATACTCTGAAAAATTCACAGGCACTAAAATTTTTAATGCTACCAGTCTATTGAGTTCTTGCTCAACCTTATCTCTTAAAGCAAATGGAACAGTTCGTGGCTTAAAATACTTTGGAACTGCATTTTCTTTTAATATTAGGCTAACTCTAAATTTATTAAAAGCACCCAATTCATCTCGCCACAAGTCAGGAAATTTTTGCAACAATTGGTTTACATCAACATCACTACATATGGATTTAATATCTGTTGTAATTATTAAATTGAAAGCGGTCATAAAGTCTCTGCCTAATAATGGCGGTCCGCCATTCTTAACAACAAAAATGTTAATTTTTTTCTCAATGTTATTAAAGCAAGCTGTGATAGAAAAATAACCCATGGGCGAGATTTTATGGCCATTATACAGACACATTTTTATATTGCTGTTGTTTAATTTATAATTAGAAAATTTATCAAAGTACAACTTATCCGAAATTACACATTTTCCTGAACCAGTATCGAGTTCCATAGTTAAATTCGTATTACCTAAACTTAAATTTATTGTAATGGACCTATCCGCTACATACCTCATATTATAATTGTGACATTCCTCACAACTAGTGTCCTTGATTTCGTAAGCCTCACATTTTTGTCTAGTGGCCGCATGATACACACAAGCCTTCTTTTTATTCATGCAAACCTTTTTGAGATGTCCCTTTTCACCACACTTTTGACATTTGTAGCCCTTATAACGACATTTATCACCTGAATGATTTTTCATTCCGCAAACAAAACAATAGTTTGTATCGCCACGCAATGAATGATTGCCACCGCTTCCGCGGCGAACGCCGACGCTGCCGCCGTGGCCGCCGCTCCGCCCGACGCCTACATAGGCACCGTTGTCGCCGCCGTCGCCGCCTGCGCGGCCCCGACCGAACCCGCTCTGGAATTTCGCACGGTGTAACATTTCTTCCTTGATGAAGATACCGTTGTCGGTGCACATGATAGCTTTAGCCTCTCGTGCACCCGCTGCTTGTTCCGCTAACTCTATCGCCTTGTTCAACGTGAGCGTAGACGGGTTCTGCTCAAACAGTTTGTCACGTTCCGGGCCTGAGCCTAAACCGAGAACGAAACGATCTCTTAGGTTTATTTCTAGAGCGGTTCCACAATCGCAATAACTTGCCAGACCACGTAATCGCGCCGCCCAATCTGCTAACGATTCGCCCGAAATTCTATTCGCGCCAAAAAAAGTTCGCCTTGTCAACAAATGAACATTGTTTCGGTTTGAAATGTTCACTGAGTAACTGCACTAGCTCCTTGTAGGTCAGCACATCCAACGACTTGGGGTACGCCAAGTTACGCACCAAACGATAAGTTTCATCTGTTAAGTGCGTCAGTAGGATTCCACTTCTTTTTTCTTCTACTTCCACATTATTGATTTTGAAAAAATAGATTAATCTTCCGTAAAAAATTGACCATTCACTTAATTTATAGGCAAAAATAGGTAGATTCCCCAAATACGACATTTTACTGCTAGCACGGGGTTCTTCAACTTCGTCGCCAATGATATAAATGTGGAAAGCACAATAAAACAACCAGTCCAATAGGTGCTAGTTTATTACTGACTTGACAGAGAAAAAGTCCAAAAGCGCGCGCATCCGTTTCCCGCCTTTTTCGCAGGGCATAGACAATATAAAATATATACCAAATTGCTTTAGGATCTGTGATACATGCTTTGTAGAATAAAACCATAAAACATTAACAGGTTATTAAAAATATTTAATATTGTGCTCGGGTAATTGTAAATTGAAGCAATAGCTTTAAATGCTGTATCTATTTACAAGTTTCTTATTAAATATTAATTTGTATTTAAGTGTTGTGTTAACATATAGTTACTTTAAACTCATTTGTAAAATTGTGTCTCGTTACAAAAAGAATAATATCTTTTACGGAGAAACAATTTGGCCATTTTAGTTTCATTAAGCAACATATCACCTCCAAATAAATTAAATTCAAAATCAAACAATATATTTCGCGTGTTCGGTATTGTAATAGTTCAAAATATCATGAATAGATTATTGACTGTGACTGCTTGATATATTAATCAGGTGTTGCTCTCAATATGTTCATTGAATTAATGTCTCATTACCAAAATTATACATCTGCCAAAGAACAAATCACCCAGCAACATTCAGAGCAGATTTTAATAAAGTTTTAGTTGGTCCAAAGGCGAGCCGATTTCAATTCACAGATTTTATTGCCACCAATTTCGACGCGTAAAGCCTTTTGATATTTGATTTGGTGCTACGAAATACCCTTTATTAACTGCTGTTCGGGATGTGAAATGAATCGGCCTGTTCTTATTTGCCAAATGAAGTAGGGTTTCTGAAAAGAATCAATAATATATCAATGTTACATGTACGGGAATCTGATTCAGGAATTTTGTGTTGTGAATGTATGAAATGGAGATGTTTTGTGCCACAAAGATATTTGGTATCTTATTTGTTATATATAAATGATAGTAAGGGTTTAGGGTATTTTATTGTGTATACTAGATGTAAGGTTTTTTTATACGTTTATGACGTACCTTTTTCGATACTTTCGGATATTTTAAGTTTCGTTTTTTTTTTAAAGCTAAGAACGGCGAGACCAGATTGTAAACTTGTCTGATGGTAAGCTATACGACCGCTCATGGACAGTAGAATAACAAAACAACACCATAAATTCATTCTATTGTCTCGCCATTATAACATATAAGATGTTAAGTCTCAATACTTCCTGTAGTTACTCTGAGTACTAATAGTGAGTAATATTGCTAGAGCGTCACAAATTTTCAAACTACTATTCATCATTATCAACACGATAAATTTCATGAGTAGATTTAAATCCTTATATCAGATTATTTATATTATAACTATTATCAATATCAACTCTCTCTCGGTCTCCGTAACTGTTGAGTCACATGAAGTCTACAGCCGAAAATAAGCCTTAACACTCATATTCTTTAACGTTTGTACAATATATTGTTTAATCCTCTTACGCCTTCTTATGTTAGATTGATTCATCTCCATGAGTTACATTCAAGATCTTTGAGGTCGTCGGAGAACCTAAAATTGAAAATATCCAAAGGTTGCCTGGAAGAAATTACTAACATTAATAAGGCCGCCTCTTGTACTATTATTATTGTGTTATTTCTTCACTATATTTTTTCTGTTTTGTGCAATAAAATATTAAATAAATAAATAAGCCACTAATTTCCATCCTGGTCCAGCGACCTAAAATCAACTATCAAATGGGTCTAAATATGTATGTCTTTACAATCAACATCAAGAACCACGACTCTAAGCTCTTCAATTCCAGCAACTCATTTTACGTAAATCACTTCATCTAACTTGCAAATATTTACAATATTCTCCTTACAAATGAATATTAAACTCATTACGCCGTCAAACATAATAACAAATTCTGTAGGGGCGTCCACTGGCAAATTTCGTTTACCTAATTGATCGCTTTAGTGGTAACTTAATTTGTCTCCCAAGACTGTCACTGGTCAACCCTAATTCCTTCGTTCAAATCGAGTTCTGTCTGATTTATTCACCTTAAGTAGTTCGAATGAGATTTGCTCGGGGCGCAAAAACGAATTTGCACTCAGAGAAAAAAGGATGACTTATTAAAAATAAAAATTGATTATTTTCAGTGGTGCATAATAGAATTGACCCACAAACAATCTGAAAAAGAGAGTTTGAGAAGATGTGAGAGCATTTGATTGAAGTTCAGCAAATTTGTAATTTGTGATAAAAATGACTCTTTCCTAGAAGGGGTGGGTAGAGGTGCTTGCAGGATACAAACGTTTCACCATGTGTATTTCTTCCCGGGATGTGATATCCTACAGGCCTATTTCGATATCGAATACAAATTCTTGACTTATATTCAATGATGAATATAACTAGAAAAAATTAATATCACTTTTCCCGGCCCATGAATCGACCCGGGACCACGGTGTTATAATTTTAAGGTACAACTCCACCGTCGATGCAGACGCGCAAGATCTATCGAATAACAAATTTCAAAATGTTGACGATATAATATAATAGCGACTTCAATACAAAGGAAGGGTTTTTTATTCCATGTCACAATATATAACAAAATATTATATTTGTGTACAACGCACAAAAAATGTTTTAGTACGGTGTTAGTGCGTACTCATACGTTATGTTATTGAAAATTCAATTCTGCAATACCAATAATAGTAATGGCACCACACGACAAAACTAACCCAGTTACAGAATTCAACAAACCAACCAGTTATCAATCTTCTGTAAACAAAACAAAGAAATACAAATAAAATTTAAAAGCGGAATATTCGAAGAATATAAAACATGCAAAACGGGGAATCGATTTCGTTACTACTGCGGTTTTGTTGCGAAACACCAACGCTGTTAGGCGGACAGTTGCAAATTACTTTGTATTCATAGTCTATTTGCATATCCATTCTACAATTTTTGAAAGTGTTTCTCTACTGTTGCAGTCAACACTGAATCAAATGGATCGAGTGGGTAACAATACCTCACTGTGGTGAATTGAAATATACACATGGGTATGCTCACGCCTGTACTCCTAATAGGGTAAGCAGAAATATTTGCTAACTAATATATTCGGCATGTTGGTCTAAATATGTCATCATCATCACCTTAGCCACAGGAAGTCCACTGCCGAACATAGGCCTCCCCCAAGGATCTCCACATCGACCTGTTGGAAGCGGCCTGCATCAGCGACTTCCTGTAACCTTAGCCAGGTCGTCCGTCCACCTTATAGGCGGGCGTCCGACATTTCGGTTGCCTGTACGTGGCCTCCACTCTGGAACTTTTCGGCCTCAACAGCCATCGGTTCAACGGGCCCTGTGCCCGATCCACTGCTTGCTAAATATGGGCTAAATATGGTATGATCATTAGTTCTGTGTCAATTTGAAGCGCGTCCTTGAGCTTGAACGGAACTAAATTTGCCCTTCGCTCAAGTTTGTCTCATTAGTTCCATAGATTCTAAGCGGCATCGTTGCTTCGAACGGCGTCATATGACAATAATGAAATAAGTATAGTACTGCGATGTTTCAGACAGTTCAAGCTTTAAAATTTAATATTGATGGCAGTGGTGATTACTCATAACATAAGCATTGTGGATCATGCAGATGTAACAAGAAACTTATTGTCGCTGTACTTGCGAAGAAATGTCTCTAAGCAAGTTCTACTGCCAGTATCATAGGATATGATCTGAAAAATTATTTAATCGTATCCCTATCCTTAAGGTATCGGAACTACTTAAGGTATCCTTAAATACGTGTATCGGCCTTCCAATTTCCGCCTTTATGGTCATCGCAGCTTGAACTTAGAGGTTCGCTATTTTTCGAAGCATTTTCTTTCTCCTATTTAAATCCATCCCATGGTTGCCTGTAGGAAATGTCCTCGTGTGATAAGGCCGCCACTTGTGCTACTATTATTTTAATGTGGTTATTTTGTTGTTTCTCTTTACAGTGTAAAAAAGAATTAATTAAATAAATTAACTTTGGAATAGTTTGTTGACTTGCGAATGTTAAGATTTTTTTTTCCAAATGAAACTTAATCGATTTTAACAACAGCACATTTAACATATTCTTAAATTAGAAGAATTACATTTAACATTAGATACAATGTAAGCTAAGTTCTAATTTAAAAAACATACTGAATCGCGCACGATGTCCAGCTCCTAGACCATCTGAAATTTGAAATTCGATAGCAATCGAGGACCGGACGCGATGCAGACGTATCCGGCAAGTGGCCGGAACGTCGCCGCGCCGGTCCGGTGCCGGCGGTGTGCGAACGAACCATTTCCACTAATTCGCCGGTGATTTACATCGAATTTGGAACACAATTACATAAATAGGTGTGCCGTGTAGATATTTTGTGTTGATTTCACCGTTTGCTTTTTGAATTGGATAATTATATACCAGTTTTGACAGTCACCGTTGGCGCAGTTGGTAAGGCGCTGGCTATGAAACGAAAGGCCCCGGGTTTGATCCCCATCCGAGACAAATGTTTGTCAGGACCACGAATATTTGTCTTGGGTCTGGTTGTTTGATTTTCAATCTCTATATTTTCTTTTTGTACTATGAACGTAACTTTTTTTTATTGCAATGAATGACAAAACGGGCATGCCATACGCCTGATGTTAAGCGATATGACCCTTCATGGACAGTACCAAACCAAACAATACCATTAATAACGCAATGCCTAGCATTTCACTGCGCTCGCCATTCTGTTACATAAGGTATTAAGTCTTAATATGTCCAGTAGTTACTCTAGCTATAATGTCCTTCAACCCGGAACTCATCAGTGTATTTACACTGATATATGGCGGGAGACAAAGATCATATATGAAATCTATCACCAGTAAAACCATTTATAAGCTAGCTTTTACTCGCAACTTCGTATGCGTGATTAACTATACTTTACAATGGGATTAATATAATTAAACATCGATACACCCTATTTAACCCCTATTCCTCCCCTCAAAGGGAGAATGACATGACATTATTAATTTGTCCAGTCCCGTCTCATTCTCACTTAAGGCGTGTAATCCAGTCAAATCACATTCCATTGAGTATAAAAAAGTGACCAGTATATCGAAATTCTTTCCTCATCCCTCAGAAAAAGTAAATTTTTCGGGAAAAAGTACCCTTACTGGTAATTCAGGGAGGTGGCTAACAGCTACCTTTACACCAAATTTCTTCGACATCCATTAGCAACCGCACAAACATCCAGCAAGACAAAAAATCTGAAATTCATTGTTATGGGTTTTATGAGGTTAATATAGTCTTCCTATATTAGTTTGCTCATTTATATGCCATGTACAGACATTGATCAGTTACAAATTTATTATAATATGTAAATGTATGTACGTGTAGATATGAAGTTTTCAATTCAAATCAGTCTGTCGAATATTATACAATATGTACCTAAGTTGTATCGCACGAAACATCTTTATAACTCCACATGTAAGTCTCAGCTTGTGTTTGCGCAACGTTTATCAGTGTCTGACACTCGTGTTAGACAAAACGCGTTTTCATTCCATTGTTGAAGCCAAATGGGCTTTGTTTTTGAAATTAAGGCTGGCGCTGTTCGAAGTGTGTTTCTGTCCCGCTCGCAATTCATATGTGAGAGTGTGAAGGGTAATTAAAAATCGTTTTTTGAATGAGGTGTTTTGTCTGGTGATTTTATGATCGAAATAGATTTTTACAAATAGTATGTTGGAAATAGACTAGGCGAGACTGCAATATGTTCTTGGTTGTCCTGGTTTCTAATCCTTGGTTACCTCTAACTTTTTGAAGTCATGTATGTTGATACTTGATAGTAAGTAACCACGCACTGTAACGGCAAAAGAAAACAGCGCCAGGAAACCTGTATACCATAGTGATTTGTTAGTATTTAATTGGTAAATCGCCAAATCGCACTAAGACAGCGTGGTGGACTATAGACCCAACCCCTCTCAATCGTACTTTCGATTGTAGGGGAGGCCCATCCGCTGTAGTGGATTGTTACTTAAAAAGATACAATAAAGAAACGAGCACCTTTTTAGTCCTGTCTGACTTGAACAGGTCAGAATTGATTTACAGGCGTCTTATCCCCGAAGTGTAGGGCAGAGGTGTTACGACTGGCAATCATAGATTACTAACGGCTGATGCCTATAATCAATCGAAAAAATTAGATTGAAATCAATCTGGATTGTTTTCTACTTTTCGATTTGTCATTTACCATGTTGCCATAGTTTTTTCACTACTGAGATTGATTATTGGCAATATAGTATCAGAAAAAAGATTAAGCTGTCAATCTAAAACGGCAAATTTTGGATTGGCATTGTTTATTAGCAGCGGCTGTAAGTCTAGTTCCATTCCTAATTGTAGAAGATTATCTTCATACTACGCATCATTACTAGTCATGCATAAATTATATTTGTAAACCTAATTTAAATTTGAGATACCCTTTTTGACGTATCTATAAATACAAGAAAAGTAATAAAACATTACGCGCACGTTTTAAATAAATCTCGATCGTTCTTTCAAGGTACTTAAACCAAAGTTTCCTCCCATTATTCTAAAAAAAATTACTACGAACGTCACGGTCCATTGCAATCATTTGGCTGTTATAAAAAAGTTACAAATCTATTAAAAGTTTTTTTGTGGTTAAAAGTAATTAATTGTTAAATTCTCGGACTGAGCCATTAATGAAATATTTTTGGCGTTATCCGAGCTTGAAAATAGAATTTAAATCTCTTTTACAACCGAAATGTTGTTAGGACTGTCAATGAACTGACAACCTTTGTGCCATCTTCGTTGTAAGACAGTAATTTAAGCTGTTAAATTATGTATTCACGTTGATAAAGTGGTTACGAATCAAAGTAAAATCAGTGCAATTCGAATATAGTGTTTATTAGAAAAATGATTTATTGTAATTTATTTGACAGTCTCCAATTTTGCAGTCGGCACCTAACCAACTGCTGGAGACTGTCCCGCCCTCACACCCACCACTGTAACTCCTGTGAGCCAGGATCAACAGTGGCACGCAAAGTAATGACACCGAGCATTGAAGCTCGGCGAGTCTCCGGGAATGTCTAACTTGTCTTTAACCCGCAACGAAATTAATCAGAAAGTTAAATTAATAGGAGGAGTTGGAAATAAATTATTGTCCACTTCCCTCCGTGCAAAGCTAACCAACTGCTGAAGAAGTTGGTTGTTTGAACTGTGAAATAATATACCAGCATATGCGAATATATATTGTATGTAGTAATTTACTCAAAGCTGTAATCCATTGCTTGTAACAAATAAATGTGTTCTTTCTTTCTTTTCTTTCTGAAACGAGAGGCCGCGGGTTCGATCTCCGCACCTGGATAAATATGTGAGTGATCCATATATATTTCTTCCGGGTCTGGGAGTTTGTGGGACCGAAAAGTCTCTAATAATTTTTGATAGGCACCGCACAAACTCGGCCTTACTCGTTAGGATTATAGATTATGTCACTTTTAGGTGTGTATTTATCTAAAAAATATTAATGGTTTCTTAGATTAGGCGAATATCACACATTGCAAAACACATATTTTTACGCATTTTATCGCGAATCTGGTTTAATTTTTACATTTTTAACCTCCCGACGATTACTTTATGAGTCTGCTCTGTGACCACGAAAGCTGTAAAGTAATTGAAATGCCGGAAAGTTAAAAAACTAAACCAAGTCCGCGACAAAATCCGTAAAATTTAGTTTTATTTCTATTAAAAATATTTGGTCTTAATTTCATATAAAGCTATTCTGTATCAGCCCATATACGTCCCACTGGGCACGGGTCACCTCTGCAATCAACAGTATGATTGAAAGTGGTTAGGCCATATAGTCCACCATGGTGGCCTAGCTACATACGTGTCTGGCCACGCTATAAAGCCCTGCCCATGTTACATTCTCAATTATTATTTTTCATTTCATTAATCTTCATACAATAAAATTGTACAGGCGTACATAATGTAAATAATGTATCTTTCCTGTAAGACATAATAACCATCATACCTATATTAAACCACTCAAACATTCCACTTGCTCCATCAATTAATACACCTATCGAAATACCCAACATATTTTCGCTTAATAAACTCGATAGAATTTCCAGACGCCGGACCGAATTAAAGGACTAGACGGGAAGCAATCACAACCTGTCTACTGACACGGGCCCTCCGTTCTGAGATGGGTATGGGGCATAATAGGCATAGGGTATTCGGTATTAGCATATCGTTTAGGGTGATATGCTTGAAGGTACTTCTGCTCACTCAACAGACCTTCACGAACGCAGGACCTCCGCGATAGCGGAGGTCCCGCGTTGTGGAAACAAT
The DNA here is from genome assembly GCA_023078785.2 of Hyles euphorbiae. NCBI lineage: Eukaryota > Metazoa > Arthropoda > Insecta > Lepidoptera > Sphingidae > Hyles > Hyles euphorbiae. The sequence continues at coordinate 5,332,408 of CM041056.1, read as the reverse complement.
ACCGGGGCGTGAGCCCTCTGATTGTGGTCTATCCAAGCGACCCGTAAACACGGTGTCGTTCCTTGGTGAAGTCCGAAACGAGTTCGGACTTTAGGCGGCTTCGCGTTCGGATCTCGCTCGGAGCGAGATCCTTCCTTAATAACCCTACAATCTATATGAAGGTATTTTAATGACTTTTTAAGTTACGTACCCATTTTTAAGTCCAATTTTTGGAGTGGTGTCATTCTGGATCACAGAGTATATTTTACTTACTGAGATAGAGACGTCACTCAGTCAATTCAAAGCGCCCTCTGGCGCTAAGTAAGAAAAACAATCAAGGAATATTTCAATATAGACGTATATCCAAGAAAAGATTCAAGGACGCTTGGACCTGAATTACATCTAACAGAATCGATTTACATTTTGTCTATTTGAAATACTTTACTATACGTCTTCCATTCGTTTATTTTATTTTTGACAGTTCACGCCTATAAAGTACGACATTACAGTAGAACAATATTTTGAAATAAAAGTAGATACTTTCTTGACGGGTAACGCCCACTTAGAGTTGTGCCATTCGTAACGAATGACCACAGATAACAAAAACGATTTTGAATAGAATCAATCAATCGGAATCATTTGAAATAAAATTACATTAAAATGCTAATGAAAACAGTTAAACGTAATATAGTACCCAATATTAGGATCGAATGTATTTGCTGCAAATTAATTAATATGAATAAAGGTATACGTATTGAAGTGACTTTTAATAAGAGTTTAATTTAAAATAATTACAATGATTACAACGAAAATAAATGTTTAGTACCTACTTGTAATAAACAGTTAAACCATGTTGGAATTCATAGTACTTTAAGGATTAAATAATTAAAACAACTAAAAGGTAATTTGTTAATATTTTTATTTATAAACAATCGTCTGTTTCGTCGGAATCGGCGTCGTCGTCACTCGTATCCCCAGTAACACTAATTATTAATGAGTGCATGGGTAAGTTGTCAAATGCGACATCGCGATCCCAATCAGACATTATTTCTTTCTTCGTCTTATCTACGACACTCGCCCAGTTATGAGGCGTCACATTTTCACACGCATTTTTAAGCAACTCCAGCATTTTGTTTGCGGTGAAAGGAGGAGTTGTATTTATTCTCGCAGCATATCCTTTCACTTGCGCCCATATTAGCTCTATGGCATTATACTGGCAATGATATGGAGGAATTCTAAGGACGGTGTGCCCATGTTCTGCAGCCATTTCATCTATAACGTATCGTTTAGGCTGCTTCCTCATTTTTAATATTTTAAGTAACTCTACTTTTAATAGGGACTCGTCCACCTCCTCGCCATTGTTACGGAGCCAGTTTATTATTTCATTTTTTTTACTGGCTTGCGTTGGCATTTTGTTAATTTGCCGAGAGTGATAGGACGCATTATCTATAAATATTGTTGATGGCTGTTCGAGTGACAATAACATTTCCCGAAACCATTTTTCATATACTTCGGAATTCATTTCTTCGTGGTAATCCCCTGTTTTCTTTGATTTAAAAGCTAACATAGCATCTTGCACAAATCCTTTTGCGGTTCCTGCATGACAAATTATAATTCTTTCACATTTTCCCATTGGCACTGCGGTCGAGGAGCTAGCAGTGTTGTCAGTCCAAGTTTTTGATACCGTGTGATTCGCATTGAGCCAAGTTTCATCGGTGAAAACAACATTCGACCAGTCTTCTATTTTTTTAGCTTGTCTTAAAAATTCGCATCGATACAAAGCAACATCATTGCGTTCCATCAATATTTTTCTTTTGTCACATTTTTTGTATTGGAATCCAATCCTATTCAATACCTTCGCCAAAGAAGACTTTTGACCACGGAACAAGCCACTAGTTTTCAGAGATTGTACTAGGTTATGTAAAGTAGGAATCTCTTTTCTTTGGTAATAATCGTATATATGACGACGAATAGCATCACCATCAAAACTGTCAATTGCTGTCACTTTAAAGGGCTGACGTTTTTTCTTAGGCGTAGATGGCTTGTTTTGTTCCATGCCACTACTGCCGTAGCCTTCTTTAATTATTTTTGAAACTGTTGGAGCAGTAATACCTAATGCTGCTGAAACACGGTCTCTGATTTGAGTCACTGGTATAAGAGGTCCACCATTACGGCTTTCCCTTTCAAAGTACTCATGAAGTCGCAACACAAACTCCCTTGTTTGTCCTTTAAGCACCTTTCCTTTAGGCATTTTGAAAGTGATGAAGGCAGGTACGATGTTCTCAATTCAACCAAATGTAGGAATTCACGGGTAAAACAATACGGAGGAATATAAATACTCAACTCGACGTATGAAAAATGTGAATTAAAATTCAGCGAACGGAAAACACTAGCACGGGCGCGGGCGTCTCGGTGTGAGTGACCACAAAATGGCGGCGCGCGTCACCTGTCTGCCCAGTGTTGCCGTTTCACAATTTGTTTTTAACAACATTACTATTGCCGACGGAAGTGATAAGAATATTAACTTAACATGAGTAAATGGTTTATTTTAATATAATTATTAAATCAAGTAACTTAAATATCCCTGAAGTTTTATAAAACAATGCATGGAGCAAAAAATAAAATATGTATTAAATCGATTAAAACTTGTTCAAAAATAAAATCGTTTGTTATAAAAAATTGATTCGATAACGCATCAGGCCATCACTATTTGATTCAGTACTCGATGTGTCAAAAATAAAATAAACGAATGGAAGACGTATAGTTATAAATTATTCTTTGCGAAATGGAAACATAACAATTATTATTTCCGCATGCATATCCTTATAAATAATAAAATATTTACAACTGCAAACCAATGCTGTTAGAAATTATTTAAGGCTAATCTAATATCTGCGTAAAATGGAAAAATCTGTAAAACCAATCGATTTTTCGCCCTCTGGTGGTAAGTAAGTTAAACAAATTATTTTAGTTCGCCGTCGTTTGGTCTAAGTTATAACACCGTTTTGGATTCTTAGATATTTTCTGGATGGGCAAAACCTCGCACGAATAAAAAAAATACAAGTATGAACTCAAAACTAATATTTCTATACCAAAGTTCTGTAACCTCGATTTCTCGTGAAACCACTAACAATATTCGTTGTTCATTCATCTAACTGATACCGCTAATGAAACAATAATATTCCAAGATTACACTAACTATACAGTTCTGTATCAGCCCATATACGTCCCACTGCAGGGCACGGGCCTACTCTACAATCGAGAATACGATTGAGAGTGGTTAGGCCATATAGTCCACCACGCTGGCCTAGTGCGGGTTGGCACTAGGCCAACTAACTATACAGTTGGATAGAGGAAATTTACTCAGTCTATGTTTTATTTCATTACACGCTGTTTAACTAGAAAAAAAAAGCTTAGATTGAGATGTTTAAAATTGAGGTTCTGGAGATTAATTAAACGAAAATTCTTCAGCACAAAGAATGATGAGATATTTTTGTTAAATAATAATATACGCCTTGTTGTTGTAATAATAATATAATATGAGCCTCCCACAGTAATCTCTGTAATATATAAAAAGTTAAATGAAATGATTTAATAATTCTATGCCCACACTTGCGTGGTAGCTATATAAAAACGACAATATTTTATCTCATTAAAATCCTTTTAGACATTTAATAATGTACACAAATATATTCGTTTTTCATTCAATTTGCTCCCATCTTTTATCTTTAATCTTAAAAGCTTTTAAATAATCCAGCTAACGATAGAAAAAATGACAAAACATTATTCAATAATATTGTTAAATTATTTTCACACCAACGCCGCGGATATACGGATAACCGCGGATGAAGTGGACAGGCGCGGATAATACGTTATCCGATAGGTGTGACTGCGAGCTTTTTATAAAATATTCCAAATAAAAACGTACATTGTAAAGGCTTTGTAGGGATTATGTTTTGGTACAGAGAACATATTGTGAAAATGTATTAGAAAATTCGATTAGTATTATTCTATTAAAATATTACAAAACGTAGAAAATATTTCTATAAATACTGTTTATAAATTATTATTTGTTATGATGAATAATGAAACGAGCGTGCTGTGCTCTTTATGATACAGCTACTTATTAATAGTAGCAAAACCAAACACCTTGAATTACAAAGTAATGCTTGGCTTTCTACTGCGCCCGCCACCCTGAGGCATAAGATGTTAAGTCTCAATATGACCAGTAGTTACTCTTTCTACAATTTTTTTTAAATACGAAACACAATAGTGCATTCACACTGTTACTTGGCAGAAGAAATAGACATTGGCAACTCATTTTGTTTTTTTAACAAATAATATGCTGGAAGTCCAATTTAAATTAAACAGTTATTTTAACCTAAAACTAAAGGACTTATTCATAGACAGTTAATAACCCTATTTTATTAAATATTTTGTCCCTTTCGAACGATGTTTCAATTCAGTTGAAGCAAATAAGACAAAATACTGGATTCAGTAATATAAGTTTTATATTATTAAGTAAGTAAGTCATATAACATAATCTATACATATAAATAAAATTGAAGTGTCTGTTTTAAAATTGAAAATAAAAAAAAATGTCCAACTGCATATCGTTATATACGCGATACCAGTGCCGAAAATGATATTTAATTTTTTTTTGTCTGTCTGTCTGTTTGTTCCGGCTAATCTCTGAAATGGCTGGACCGATTTTGACGGGACTATTTTTGTCAGGTAGCTGATATAACAAGAAGTAACTTAGGCTACATTTATTTTAGAAAAAAATATTTTATTTTGGAAAAATAAAGTAGTACTGTCCAGTACCGCGTGCAGCTCACGCGCATGCCACCACTGGGCCGTCACGTCAGGCGCCTCCCACCACTTCTCCCACCAACGAATCAGTATCTCATTTACAAAATATTGTATATAAAGAAATTTTTCAATAAAGCTAATACAAAAAACTGAAAATAAATGTGTAACGGGAGTTTACCGCCGCTCGCTAAGAGATGGCGCCACCGTAGAATTAGGTCGCGGTATGGTTTCGTTACAAAGGTGGATAATAAAAATAAAAATGCAAAAACTAAATAAACTAATTAACTTTTTTGTTAAATTCCACGCAGACGAAGTCGCGAGCACAGCTAGTATAATATAAATCTTATACTGTTTCAATTTTATAGTTTATTTTAATGTTATCACAAAGATTGGCGAGACGAACATGTAAGCGATACGATCACCTTTAATCAGTAGCAAAACCAAACAAAGCAATGCTTGGCATTCTACTACGCTCGCCAACCTGAGACATAAGATGTAAGTCCCAATATGTCTGGCTACAATATCCTTCAATGCGAAACATAACAGACCATTTAAGCTACTGTATGGCGGGAGAAATAGACATTGCGGTGGTACCTACCCAACCGGCCTTTCACATATGCGAGACCTACGACCAGTAAACCATTTATTTACACTTTACACACTATTCAGTTGCAGAATAATTTACCTTATAATTCTGACCGTAACTTTTCAGTTGCAGAATAATATTTACCTTTTAATTCTGCATCCGATGGCCTATCTGAGAGATACAGTACCATCCAGAACCAGTATAAATAAAAATCTCCAATCACGACATAAAATACACTACAATATTTTTTATACCAAGTAAAAGTTCAAAAGCGTCGCTTATCGCGTGAAAGGGGTAAAATGTCAACTCATATTTACCCTGTGAAGAACACTTTTTATGGCGATGTATGTCGCGAGCATGCTATTCACGATAGTAATCGATATGAACATGACATTACAAAGCAATGCTTGGCATTCAACTGTGCTCGCCATCCTGACATAAAATGTTAAATCTCAGTATGTCCGTAGTTACTCTTGCTACAATGTCTTTCAAACAGGAACACAACAGTGCATTTACATTGCTATTTGGCGGGAGAAGCCGAATTGTGAATTGAAATCATTCCTGAATCCACTTGAACATTCACAAAAAATCATAAAATTGGGCCAGCCGTTTAGGAGCAAAAATATTAAATTTTAAACTTTATTCAAAGTAAAAATCAAGTTAACAATACATAGACCAAAACAAAATCTAAGTAATAGACTTTTAAAATATATTATATTGTGAAATATATATTGTCGGCATTAATCTAACGAATAGCATGAGACCGTCTGATGCCATTCGATACTCTGCCTGGACGGCATTTGCGCTTACCATCAGGTGCAGTCAATATACCATGCCAGTGTAAAAAAATGAGTTTAATCACACACGTACAAAATCTGCCAAGTTGCAGACAGTAATCGATCATTGTTAAAATTAACTATAATGAACTCTCAAGCCACACGTGACTCCGAAAAGTCAGAGGTGTGTGCCTTGGGTTCGAACTTCTGACCTTAAACTAATTCAACTTATTGATTTGTCCTTAAACTAAATGAGGATAATTGGGGCTCAAATATATGTGGGTGATGAGGTTTATAACGTAAATATGTTCGTATTTAGAATGTTATAACAAATTATTAATGAACTGCTCTAATTTAAACCACTGGTAACTTTTGTAATAATCACTACATTGTGAACTGGTTCTAAAAAGACCAACCCTAGAGTAGAGTGTCTTGCCCATTCTTGTCTAGTGAAAACGACTTTCCGTACAGATAAAATAAATGACTGAATCTAAATTATGTGGAGCATCCTAATAGTTTCAATGAATTATTTTCATTTCTTTTCAATTCGATGAAATCCAATACTAACAAAAATTAAAGGATATTTTTTATACATTTTTTTGTGTTTCATGACAGTCTTTATCTTGAAGGAAATTATTCGTAAAGGGATTCGAAAACAAGCGGTTGGAACCTTGGAATGTCTATTTTTCTCTATTTGAATCCTTTAATTTTTGTGACATAGTATAAATATGTAATAACTATGAACAAATAATTAGCAAATGTTTAAAACGATATACGCTTTAGAATATATTTTTGTGTTATGTATGTTTTCTTTTTTTTTTATATATAGGGGGCAAACGAGCATGCGGTTCACCTGATGGTAAGTGAACACCGCTGCCCATGGACATCTGCAACACCATAGGGCATGGAGATGCGTTGCCGGCCTTTGAGGTGGGAATACGCTCGTTTTTTGAAGGTCGCCAGGTCGTATCTGTCCGGGAATGATGCCGCTGGCAACTGGTTCCACAGATATGTAGTACGTGGGAGAAAGTGCCGGGAAAAACGTACTGTAGTAGATTTCCAACCTCCAAGGTGATGTGGGTGGTATTTGGAGGTTTGTCGTGTTATACGGTGGCGGAACTCTGCAGCAGGGATAAGTCCGAACAATTCTTGAGAACACTCCCCGTGGTAAATGCAATAGAGAATGCAGAGCGAAGCTACATCTCTACGCAAAGCCAAAGGATCAAAGATGTATGTAATAGTATGTATATTGTGTACATAACCTAAACGTTAATTTATGCACCTACTTTGTTTTCTGTCTGCACTATCCAAATTTCGGCTGGTAGAGAATGCCTCAAGCAATAAGTCCTTTATACTATATTGTATATCAAGCGTAAAGCTAATATTTTGAGCTGAAACTTTAATTTTTGTTAGGCTTTAGTCTCATCCAATATCGTATCTGCCTCGGTGGCGTAGTTTTATTACGGTACGGCTACAAAGCTGAAGTCTCGGCTTCGAATCCCAGGTCAAAGTGATACTGTATTTTTCTTTTCATTGTCAGTCCGGAGTCAGGAATTTGTGCAGGATATGATGATAAGCTCGCCTCCTATCACATCGTGGGACGGAACATACAAGGTGAAATGTGCACCTCTGCCTACCCTTTTGGAGAAAAAAGGCGTGAGTTTATGTTCTGTCGTATCTTAAGTTAAAAATAAATTCCTCTACAGTAGAAAAAACTATTGGCACCGTTGCTTCAGTAAAATCAGTATTTGGTGTGTTATTTCCTAAACACACAAGATCACAACATCTTTACAAACTTTCACATCAGTGGGATTAATCAAAGGTTTTCTAAGCTAAAAGCCTGTACGTAGCCTTTATAAGAAAATCCTAGCACTTTAGCTTGTACAGAAGCGTTCCATCTAATCTTCGAGCATTCAAAGCGAACGCTTTTTGTTGGCAGAACGAGGCGGATTAGATCGCTCTTGTCGAGTACTGGCTATTTTTATTTCTTTCTGATTAATTTTTGTTGCGTTAAGAATGTGGTTGGTTGGGTTAGATTGAGGAATATTCTATTTTTATTTCCTTGAGTTTTGTGACATTAGAATGTATTCGAATTGACAATCTAAGTTGAAGTAGTTATAATGACAACAACTTTCTTCAAAACGTAACCTTTGTTGTACCTAAGCGGTCTCTCACCTATGACAGCCATATGGATTACCAGTTAATGAATTATTCTGTTATATTAAAACATAATATTTTATTTAAATATAGTATTTAAAGGTTTAAACCAGTATTCGTATAATATTATATAGTAGTACACATTTAATATGATAACTCGTAAATGTATGCACAATGTTCCTAACCAAAAAAAATAAGTATACATTTCTTCTTTCACCTACAAGGTGGACGGACGATCTGGCTAAGGTTGCAAAGTCACTGGATGCAGGCCGCTTCCAACAAGTCAATGTGGAAATCCGAGGGGGAGGCCTGTGTTCAGCAGTGGACTTCTTTTGGGTGAGATGATGATTATGATGATAAAATTTCTCCTCCTGCTTTAATCAACTATTTCAATCCAATTTATAGTTCATGCAATTTTAATTTTAAACATACCGATCTAATACATATATTAATTAGAAACAGACATATATAACCACACAAAATCTAAAAATATATTCTTAGAAATAAAATTCCATACTTAATATGAAATCAAACGACCTTTATATAAAATGTTTAGTCTAATTTGTCGGATTTACTTTGTGGTACGTAGTGTGCAGCTTGAGTGGCGTTCCATGACTGCAGCGGTTTCTTTTAATTAATATTCCCAACTGAAAGTGACTAATAATTACAACTGATCTTGAGTTAATGAAGTGACCTCATTTTAAAATGAGTTGTGTGAAAATCGCCTTGCTTTAGGAGTATAAAATAGCTTTTAATGAGACTAACCTTGTATCCAATGTTGTTTTTGTTTTATAGAACTTCAGTCTCAAGGTTGCAGACGATATTATAAAATTCAAATTCATACATACATGCGTTACGAACCACGTAGCAAATTCAACAAGAATAATGACTTCAGTATACTTTTCTTGTAGTATTTATCTTGTACCCTTATAGATTTGATAGGTACTGAATTCGTCCAATTATTAATTGGTTTGTAAATATATTTATATAATTCTGTTTCAGCCCATGTACGTCCCGTTGCAGGGCAACGGCTTCCTCTACAATAAAGTACGATGGAGAGTGGTTAGGTCATACAACCAACTACACTTGCCTAGTACGGGTTGGCGTATTTTACATACCATGGAAATTATTTTGTAGGTTGTCTCACGATGTTTTCTTTCACCTATAGTGCATGGTGATTAATGACTCCGAAAAGTCAGAGGTGTGCCCTGGGATTCGAATACATGACCACCGTGAACATGTTGACAGGCGCGTCTGGTCCGTTTACTAACAGGCCACCACGCACTTGTATCATAGATAGTAGATAAATTTTGAAAAAGATGGTTAACAAAAAATAAGTGTCCTATTTTTGAAAAATTTATACATCCAAGTAAAACCTCTTTGCATTCTTAATGCAGTCCAAATGTCCAAAGCCGAAATAGGCGAGCTCGTAATTAGTTCTTTTGACAGAAAATCCTAGATATTACACAAGGAATTCAAAAGGAACCGTTGCAAAATGCCGAGCTATCTCAAACCTGTTCGCGAACAATAGTTGCACTGTTTGCGGTGGCTCTCTTTGTGATACTTGCTTGTCAAATTTCTTAAGACACACAAATAGTAAAGCGCTTTTGTGAGACGCAGGTCTTTCTAAATTTGATGTAGTACGCCCAGAGTAGAATGGACGTAAGTCGGACGGATAAATGGAGCGACTGTGACGTTTTGATATCGGGAACCATGATGTTTAAGACAATGGAAAAGAAATAGCTGCAGGCGATGTGCAAATTGCGTCTTTTCATTTTTTTCTAGGTAATGGAGGGAAAACAGTAAAGGACTAAATGGTAGAATTGAAGAATAGTAATTAGTGAATGGTCTAATATTTTTATTAGCCTAGTGTGTTTATTTTTTAGCCATAATATCCTCGGTTTGTTTCTTAGACGTGTCAGTGTATTTTAACTAGATATAACGTTTCTTAAGATAATTATGATTCATTTGGGACTTCATGATATATATAAACCAAATTTACTACCATACGATGGACCTGGTATTCATTTTCTTATAGCATAAAATACCCTTAAATTTAACTGATTAAAAATACAAGCTTTATTTTACATCGAACCTTAAAACCCCTTTACTCAGAGAAACGATACGGTTATAGTAAGGATATGAAAAATGAATAGTGAAAACATTTATCAGAACACGATAATCTATGGTGATTATGTCATACGATAATGTCATTCGATTCTCACCGCGAGAAAATCACAGCAAATAAAGGGCGTTTTAGCGTTGGATGACCTGTAGAGAGACGTATTTTATTATGTAGGTGAAAGAAAAAAAGAACACCTTGCAAATTTCAACTTTACAATTCAACGTGAGCGAATCCAGAGAAACTCGCAGATATAAACTGCTAAACATTGTACAAAAACATCGGATCCGCCCGCAGCGCATCAATCCAACTTTTTAAATTAAACCGGCCAAAGAAATACGGTATAAATGGGAAATGAAAGAGACACACTCGAAAAAACTCTCGGAACAATTCTGAATTATGGATTCGGCGAATTATGTTTGCTGTTAAAATTTCCTCGCCGTTTCTATTCATCTAATTTAGGTTAAATTAAGTTTCGTCGAATTTGTATCTATTCTGTATAATATGAACTTGATGTTCGAGGGAGTAAGGGCAGTTTGATGTTGCTAAAAATACGGTTGTTTATTAACATTTATGAAAATAAAATTCGCAAATCATTTGTTCAATACTTAGAAAAGTCTTATAGGAAATAATATATTGTATACTTTTCGCATGAAATATAAATCGATAATAATTTTATTATGATCGATTTATATTTGACTTCAAGCAATACTATTAGGCCTAAAGCCATTTCTAAAGTTTATTTTAATTTTATGCGGTGACACTTTATATTTCATATTTTCAGTAGAAATTCGGTCACTATAATTGAGGCCTAAAACTCCATATAAAATTATATCGTCATCTGTACGAGCCATAAAAACAGAGACATAAAAAAGTAAATCGTCACAAAGGAGGTCACAGCAAAGAGCCTGCATCTGTATCTGTATCAGCCCATATACGTCCCACTGCAGGGCACGGGCCTACTCTACAATCGAGAATACGATTGAGAGTGGTTAGGTTATATAGTCCACCACGCTGGCCTAGTGCGGGTTAGCGAACTTACATACCATAGAAATTCTTAAGAATCGCTATGGTGTGCAGGTTTCCTCACGATGTTTTCCTTCACCGTTTTAGTGCGAGCCTGCATAGTTGATGTTAAATATTTAAACCTCTTTGACATAACTGGCCACATAGTAAGCACACTTGAAATGGAGAAAAGAATAATATATTCCAAATTTAAATTATAAGATTAGACACATTGTCAAATGTCATCATCGTTGCTTTGCCTGATTAATTAATGTTCTTAAATAGTTTGAACGAAAATAAGTTATTATAATAAACAAATGAATGTAAATAATATTCTTCGATTGCTGTTGTTTTATCCATTATTTTTTATTCACAGTAAAATATATAGGACAAAAAGCCCTTAATTAATTTTTTGTAGTTAAAACTTTTTTATAAATACATTACTGGTTACTAAAAATTTTACAGGTTACTACTTAAAAAAAAATCCCCCGCCAAACAGTACCGTTGTGTTCGGGTTTGAAGGAAATTATATCCAGAATAACTACATATATACATACATAATCTCACGCCTATATCCCAGAAGGGGTAGGCAGAGGTGCCAGGACACCCACATTTCGCCTTGTATGTTCCGTCCCACAATGTGATAGGTGGCGAGCCTATCGCCATATCGGGCACAAATTCCTGACTCTGGGCTAATAATGAATAGAAAAATCCAATATCACTTTGCCCAACCCGGGATTCGAACCCGAGACCTCAGCTTTGTAACCGTACCTTAGTACAACTACGCCACTGAGGCAGTCAGAATAACTACTGGACATATAATTTCACATTTCATGTATAAGGATTCCGAGCGCAGTGGAATGCTTAGCATTGCTTTGTGATTCAAGTTGATGATTTGTTTTGCTACTCTCCATTAGCGGTCGTATCGCTTACCATCAGGCGTATGGCATGCTTGTCTCGCCATTCACAGCAAAAAAATAATAATAATGCTGTTACCTCAATCAGCTTCGATCAAATATACACTAGATACAAAATGAGCGCTTAGAAAATGGCACCAAAAAAGAGTGCTTTAAGCACTCATTCGCCTTCAGTCACGCACCGACCGTTGCTTCTAAAACGTCGCAGAACCTTAGACAATATTATGTGAAAAGCTACTTTAAGCTCCAGGAATAAGGTGGAATTTGTGTTAATATATTTGGAATATGTGATCTTTTTGTTTACTTTTTTTCATGTCATGCATCGGTGCCACTTTTTAACAGAACTTTTACAGGGAACTGTGTATCTAGTGTATATTTGACCGAAGTCAATCAGTAATAAATAAATCTAACGCCCAGTCACCCAACCAAAAATATTTTCTACTTAGCACCAGTTACCTGAGTACTCAACTCTGTTATCATTATAGCTCGGAAGATATTTGTCATTGTGTCAAACTAGTAACTAGAGCTTGGCGTTGGAAAAATCTCTACTTAACAAGTTGAGTATGTTGTATGCGTACGATACTTGCAAGTCATTTTCGATCAGGTTCCGACAAGTTATATTATTTTCTTGTATAGCCGGAAAAATTTGTATAAGATTGAATTGTGAGCGTGTAAGTTCGTGGTGGCTTGTTGGTAAATGGACCAGACGGCTGCCAACATGTTCACGGTGGTCGCGGGTTCGAGCCCCAGGGCACATCTCTGACTTTTCGGAGTCATGTGTGTATTGATAAGTCACCACACACCTTAACGGTGAAGAAAAACATGGTGAAAACACCTGCATACCATAGCGATTTGTGAGAATTTCTATGGTAGGTATATAAAGTCCGCAAACTCGCATTAGGCCAGCGTGGTGGAGTATATGGCTTTACCACTGTTAATTGTACTCTTGATTATAGAGGAGGCCCGTGCCCTGCAGTACTATGACGCATATTACGGAGCCAATAAAAAAAGTTAAAGAAAATAATTTATTTAACCAAAAAAATCAAAACAAACAAGACTAAACAAGATACAATGTATTAGCCTTACCTCGGCTTATTTGTCGCTATTTTTTGTTTTCACTCAGCGAGAAAGCCGGCGACCTAAATGAGTCACAAAAAATATGTTATACCAACACACGTACACAGGTAACAATGTCGGCCCACGAAGATTTATGCCCTTATTATGACATACCCTTATGAAGGAGTTAACCGAACAGTGATGGGAAGTGTAGGGAAAACATCGATATCATGGACAATAATTTGAGTTATTTTATTTTAATATTTTTTTGAAGTGAAAACTTCTTTAGCGGTGTTGAGCACTTTTTCTGTAATGGGTATAATATCTTAAACTCGCGTCAGGACACGTGACCTGATCGAAAAAGCGTAAGACGGATGGAGAGTAGACAGCTGTCAGTTAGCTATCAGTTTATAAAGCTTTGATGAATTGCCAATGATTTTGAGTGGAGATTTCAACATAAACTTATAATGAATTTGGTTTAACTATGTCGAATGATCGCAATCTTAGCACAACGAAATACAAAACTACTATTGATGCGGTCTTTATTAGACATTTAAATAGGTTCGAATCAAAACTGTTCGTTTCTTACTTCAGCTACCATAAACCTATCGTATCAGTTTTAGAGATTGGCGATGTTAGTTCTGGTAATGATGATGGTGAAAAAGTCGTTGAAATTATGGATGAAAGTTGATTTTTCGGAGAGATAAACTTTTTAATGTAAAATAATTGTAATAGTTTTAAAGTGTTAAATTTTTAATGTAATATAAATTGTCATGTTTGTGTACGATAGCGCAATAAATGAATATTGTATTCTACCACATAAATGATAGTACTTTTATTTAATGCCATGAATGTCGAGACTATTATTCATTTATTTATTTAAAAATGTATTGTGTACCTGAAACTAACAATAACGACATAAGAGAAAAAAAGATTAGCATGTCATTCATTTGGTGATAAGCGATACGATCGCTCTCTGACAGTAGTAAGACCAAAAAACACCATGAATGGAAAAGGCCATGGACGTAGCCACGGTGGGCAGAATGGGGTGCTTGCCCCACCCTGGCTATGAACTGTAAGGTACCTAACTAACTCTAAAAGAATAAATTATCTATGTAAATTACTAGGCAGGTGAACAAAATGAAAGTATTAAGAATAATTCGAATTATAAACACAGATAGGGTGTTATAGGAACCTTTTTAAAGGAAAAAAATACAAATCAAATCAAATCAAATCAAAATATTCTTTATTCAAATAGTCTTTCACAAGATCTTTTGAATCGTCATTTTCTGCTTCCACCGCTTCCGGGGGAAGACCGTGGGTACAGATTGCTAATTACATATAATTTTAGACTGCTGCCCTACCCTGATCCCACGGCTGGCTACGATGATGGAAAAGGCTACAATGCCCTTCAAAGGATCACATCAAAGCATTTACAATGCTGTTTAACATGAGGAATAGACATAGTAGTGGTACCTGTAGGTACATTGTGCTGCTGGCTGTGCAACGTGAGGCGTGAGGAGTACTTGTGAGCCACAGGTATTTGTTTCAAGTCTATATGTTTGTGAGATCGAAAAGTGTCGAAGTTCCTGATGTGTTTGACAGCCTCCGTGGCGCAGTTGGTTAGATGCCGCCTGTGAAACGAGAGGCCGCGGGTTCGATCCCCGCACCGAGAGAATTGTTTATGCGGCCCACAAATATTTCTTCCGGGTCTGGGTGTTTGTGAGACCTAAAAGTCTCTCGTAGTTCCTGATACCCACGACACAAGACTCGATCTTACCCCACACGGTCAGAACTATGTATGTGACTGTTGGGTGTTATTTATTTATATTTGTTTCCTAATGTGTGGAGGTAGGACTATGTATGTAACTGTTGGGTGTATTTTTATATTTTATTTTATTTTGCCTATCCATTTAATATGATGACTACTATCATGGTAGATACGCATATATGCTGTACATTCTCCTTTTGAGAGCCTCCGTGGCGCAGTTGGTTAGACGTCGGCTATGGATCAAAGGGCTGTGGGGTTCAGTTCCCACATCAAGATAAACATTTGTTTCGGCCCACAAATATTCGTTTCGGGTCTGGGTGTTTATGGGATTGAAAAGTCTCTCGAAGTTTCTGACAATTAATCTTAATATGGTCTTAAAACTATGCATATGATTGTTGGGTATATTTATTCGTATCAGAAATTTAGGGATCAGATTTTTATATGATAAATTCTATATAATTTTTATATATATTGATAGCCTCGGTGCCATAGTTGTACTAGGGTACGGTTACAAAGCTGAGGTCTCGGGTTTGAATCCCGGGTTGGGCAAAGTGATATTCGATTTTTCTATTCATTATTAGCCAAGAGTCAGGAATTTGTGCCCGATATGGCGATAGTGTCGCCACCTATTACATTATGAGACGGAATATACAAGTCGAAATGTGGGTGTCCTAGCACCTCTGCCTACCTCTACTGGGAAAAAGTTTGAGTTTATGTATGAACGTATGTTTTTGATCTTTTTTTTTGTATAATCAAAATCCTTAGAGTTCCATGATTGATTCTTCTGAAAAAAATATTAAAATACTGGCAGGTTTTGAAATCGAATCAAGCAAATCAAATGACCTCAAATTGAAGACGAACTCCGAACGTCTACAGTTCTCGGAACATGTACCTTCAATTTAGGAGCAAAAGCAAATTCTCAGAAAAATAAAAAACAAAGTAACATTACATTTACTCGAAAAATCGTATGAGTCTAGACTTATAGATATTATTTTATTTTTAAGAATAATATTGTGTACCAAGAACATTTTGTCCCTTACAAATCGCATAAGGATCGTTTATAGGATTAAAGATCCTGAAGACATGTGTAATTTTAAAGTAAATGTAATTATTTATAGATAATCGGTTACTTATTTAACCAATATGAAGTGACGCCTTGTGCATTCCTTCTTTTTTGTCCGCTGTTTCGATTTTGAGAGGCTTGCAACTTTTTTGTGAATTAAATATTGCAGATTTACAGTCTTGAATGAGCGATATAGTTACAGTTGCCAATATAGTGAAATAAATATATCATACAATCTAAATTTCATTGAATAGGCCCTGAAAATACTGGATGAATTTGAAAATTTCTTTCTTCTTAAGAGCACTATGTTAACATTAACAAAAAGCACCTGGGTGGAGTCGTGCTGAAGCACTGTTTATTAACATAAGGGTGATTCTACAAAAGTTGGGCAACTCGCTGTCATCAGCCAATATATACAAAGTCTTATTATATTTTATTGAAATAACAACTTATTTTAAAACAATGAAAAGTCCTTTATATGGTCACCCAATTTCACTTATTCATTTTAAATACAAGTTAATAAAAAAACAAAATTAATACTTAAAATGTCAGTCCTTTGGCATGTCACAATTCCGAAAACCAACAATCAAGTGACTATCTATTAAACATTATCATTGATTTAAGAAAACTTACTAATTTACTACAATCTGTGATGAACATAGTATTATATACTACAACTTTCATAATGCAATGTTCTCCAATTTATTTTAAAAAAAATAAGAAACTTTGTGTTTGTTTTCATCCGTCAGTCCGTTGTGTGTTCTTTAAATTTGAAATTCTCGCCATATATCACCGAGTCAAGGTCAAATCCCTGTTTATGTATTAATGTTGGTAATGAAGTTAGTTGCGGACAGCACAATTTGACGGCCGCCATAACTGTACGAGTTCTTGGGTTGTGTTTGTCTTCTATACACATGCAAAGCCAGTCAAAATGTCAGTCCCGTGGTGGGTCGTTATTTTCTTGTTAATCTGAGGTTTATTATCATTTATACATAATTAACTATGATTTGTTAAAATGTAGTTTGTTGATATTCGAAATTATCAAAAAAAACATTAGTTCTGATTATAACCTCAAATTATGTCTTTTTCGTCAATCCGCTGGCGTCAGTCCTTTGTCAGGTATCGCGCTAGAGGATTGAATTGTCTCCATAGTACTGCTTTTTGTTGTTGTTTTAGAGCACTTTTATCTTAATTGCTACCGTGTATAAGCATTTCTATTTTATATTTCAGTTTAGAATATCATACGGCACACTAAAAGCAATTTGACCAGGGAAGAAGATTAGAAAAAAAAGAGAAGCCGAAAAGGCTCGCTTGGCCAGAATTAAAAGTGCCCCATTAAATTAGCGGAATACAAAGAAAAACAAAAACTTCAGTACTTAAGGAAATAACTAAAATTTTTAATAAAAACCTACTTCAAAACAAAAAACCACTAAAAACCAAAAAATAATAAAATATTAAGTTACGCATATATTTTGATTTGTTGGCTAGTCAAGTCATTAAGCAAATTAATCAACATGCACAAGTACAATGAAATAAATATTATTTTTTGCTTTGCAGTGGTACTTATTATTTTAATATTTTTTGTGGTTTTTGTTTTGAAGTCGGTTTTTATTTTTTGATAAAATATTTTAGTTATTTGTATATTTTTAGTGTTGATAGGCATTTCAATGAAGAAGATTTGGTCCCACAAGGAATATGTTCTTTCCGATGACAATGAAATCGCTAAAATCAGTTAAAGCTGCCGAAGATATTGGTATTTACGTTTATTTTAATTTTATAATTATTTTTAATTGTTACTAAGTGATTTGAATACTTAAAAGACATGTGCCATTATTAAAACTAAGAGATTTGTACTAATTCTTATTAAATTTCATTATAATTCTTAGAAAATTGTGTACTTTATCAGTACTATGTTAGCCTCGTCAGTCCCCTGGCAGTCAAATTCAGAAAATTTTAAATATCTCATAATTTACTTAAAAAAGTGACTGGCCCGATTTGGAACAATATAATCATTAGATTTGTCATCATATGCACCCGAATTTGTTATAATTTGATTTAATTATTATAGTAAACAAAATATCCTCAAAAGTTGCCCAACTTTTGTAGAATCACCCATAATTAGAAATTCGACAGATCCAAGCACTAAAATGCGTTTACCCATTGTAACGAAGTACATCATAGCAGTTATATGAACGTATCGGACGGAAAACTTGAATCATTATGGGACGACACCAGTTTGTGCCTCAACTTTTAAGTGGGCAGCGTTCCAGGTTGTAAAATGAGAGAATATGGGAATCGTCAATGAAAATTTAAGGTGACTGAAATTTTGTTTCATAAGTTTTTATATTGAAAGATTCATATTTACGTGCAAGGCTTTTGCCCAGCAGTAATAAATAATAAAACTTAACAGAGATTGAAATTTCCATGTTTCCCAAAACATAATTGATTTATTTAAAACTTTATAGTACACAAAAATACGATATACAGTTACAAAAAAAAATTTGCAAATGGCGACTTAAAACAATGTCATACAAACAACTATGGGATGGATTTAAAAGGACAAAGATTTTACTAATACGTTACTTTTCTGGAACATACCAAAAATCATATTACCTCAATATAAAAAATATCTTAAAACTAAATCTAAATAATTATAATAATAGTTTTATTATATCGATGGTTCTCCTTGTGTGACGTCACTACAAACATATGTTAAATTTGCCCTAAGGTGACCCTTAAGGGTTTACGAGTCGCCGTAATCCGGGCAGCGTAGCCGATGCAATATGATATTGCATTTTTGTACCCACATGTTACCCATCAAATTGCAATATACTTGGCTCTAAATAAATGTTCTTTGATAGGACAAAATACAATATTTGTTATTTATTTTCTTGGGGCTTTTTGCAAGTTGTAAGATCTATAATCCACTCGGGAATTTACATTCAGTTGTATAATAAGGTATTGTTTCAGCAGTGAAAGGTTGTTAGTAATATTATTTGGTGCATTTAAAACTCAATGGTGAAAAGAGACAATTGTAAAATCTTGTAAAATTTTGTTTTCAATATTTTATAAATGTATGAAAACAATTAATAGTAAATAGTATAACTTTAAACATAAAGTTTTACTAAACAAAAGTCTCACAGAAAAATTGCAGACATAAATAAACATCTCAAACGATAAATGATTTATCAAAATATAAAAAAAGAACAGGTAAATTTTGAACATGAATTCGATTAATTAAATCTTACCAATATACGGCCCATAGCTCATAAACCCAGGAAGTTCGTAAATTAATAGCACACGAAAGGCACTAAAGATGAATAAGGCATAAATAGTTTATATCTGGAAAACAATAAGCGGCTCGGTATAACTTGCCGAATGTATCGCTTTTATCAACGGATGATTTATCACTCACCCCCAAACGGGAAATAATAAAGGCTGCCCACATATCCACAGATTGTACGGTACCCATGTATTTGATCAGGAAAGTGTTCTTTTTCCGAGGAAAACTTATCTTTGAACTGGGTTGAAATTTATTAAAAGGATAGAAGATAGACATTATAAAACATATTTTCGCTGAAGCTGCAGAACTATTGATATATGTGTATAGCATCTACCTCATGATTAAGGTAGGATGAAATGATTACTTTTTATGACCATATTTTGACAAGCTAAAGTAACTGTCAGCAGCTTAGCTTGATTTGATGAATTGTTGAAAACCCAATATTTTGCAACGTTACCTTTGCATTTTCAGTCAACGTTTTAAACCTGAGCAAAGTAGTTGTGACTCCTATGACGAAACAAGATAAAAAGTAAGCTCATTGGACACAATAGTCAAATCAAGCATTGATTTTTTTAACCCAAGTATACGAGTTTCATGTGTCATAGATTGTAAATTTTAACGGATTCCTGAGTAATCTCCAATTCTTTTCGAAATCTAGTGGAATTAACAAAGTCGCAATAATTACCGTGGTATACTAAAGCCAAAATTTGAATAGATGAAACGTAATAACGTACTCATTTGTAAAAAAAAAACCAACAAAGAAATTAAATAGTATAATTTTACAAACAAATCCGACCTAAATTTTATTCACCCCGGTCTCAATTATTCTCGACCAAACGCTGAAAAAACGATAACAATTCAACTTTATTTTGATTCGCAACAAATTGTAATGAAACTAAAGAAATAGTTTCCATAGTTGATTTTTGGACGAAAGTTTTTACAAAATGTATTCGTTACGCCCAACTTTGACGAGCTTGTTTTACACAAATTGAAACAAAATAGTATCTGACTAAAAATAAAATTCAATTAACAAACGGTCGGGCGTTTATTTAATATAAAAATAGTGAAATCTGATGAAATTGGTCATATTAATTGACCCTTGGATATGTTTCAAATTATCTTTGGAACTTAGGCTTACCATCTTCTTTTATTGCAGACGTATGGTGTAACATTATTATAGATTTTCTGTTTATATTATTGTTTTCTATTAGAATTTATTGTAATATGATTTATTTGCTTCCCTACTCCTGTATAGTACTCGTGTTGTGATTGTCAATTATAAGAGATACAATGAGAATGTACCTATATATATTCATGTGAATATAGACTTTGACAATTGTATTCTCCGTTTGATGGTTTTAATAATTTAATATTGAAAGATTATTCTGTGAAACCTATCAAGATTTCCTATTAACCGCTTAGTCTGTTTTATCTTCTATTCTATCGTTCTGTAGTCTATTCTATCTATTTTAATCTTCGACTAAGCAACAGAGTTCCATCAATAATGCGTTTTCATTTCTAGAACAGTCAGTAAGTAATTGTTCATATCATAAACATTTGCCCGGTATGCAGAGATCGCATCCGCACACTTTTTCACAGAGATATTAACCAATTACGTCACAGAGGCTATCATCATTCAGAAAGGCTTGATTCATCACGCGACAGTAAACAACACAGCTTTTAATGTCAGAAACTGCGAAACTTCATCAACCACTAAAGCCGTCTATTTCGAAAACCAACATTTCATTCGTATCTGAAGGGCTGAACCAATTCCGGGGAAAAGTCCACGCGAATCGGTGTACTGGTCGCCCTACCAGTGCGATTTCGTAAAACGAAAATGACTGTGCCACTGCGAACCTACCCAATCTCTGTGTGAAATCGATTGCACTTTTTTTCACTTTCAATTCTGTACGGTTATTTTTGGCCTGAGTTTGATGGATCATCTGTTTGTTTAATAAAGATCGTGGTAATTCTGTTTTATCGTTTTTTCACTGGTATGATAAGTGGCTGAAGCATACTATTGTACTTAGCGTGAAGTGATTGAATCCTTAGATCTATGCAATGTAAAATAAACCTTTATATTTTAATATATTTCCACATTCACACAATCTTTTAAAAAATTACCATGTTTTAATACACTGAATAGATGACATTGAATATCTTTTAATATGTATTTTATATATATTTTAATCTTTTGCTTTAAGGAATATCACCGGGGGGACCACTGGCCAACCCAAATAACGTAAATATTTGCCTTCGAAACGTCACTTTTCTGGAAGTCAAATGTGTTCGCCGATAAGGCCAGGAATAAACTGACTGCATCCATTTTTTACTTGAGGTCTTTGTATAAATCTATTTTGTTATAGTGACTTTATTTATTAGTTCGTCCGTCTACGTCTATTTCGAAGAACTACCCAGTACAATTAAAGTAGCCTAAATTGGGGCCAAATTAATCCAATCATCCCTGACCGAATTCCAAGAATAGTGGATATGCATGGGCAGTGATAATTGCTATACCTATTAATATAATCATATGCTCAACTGTCTGGTTAAATAATAATAATACCCTAAAGCATTGTATGAAAACAATTACTCCCTTATTCATAAAAAGCCACTCTTAACTATAATATACACGACAAAAGTTCAACCATGTTGAGAGGAGATTAAACGTTCATTAAGTTTTGCTATTCATGTTGGTATTTTCAATTTTATATATTAACTAATTGTCACTTCACAGAAACCAAGTGATTTCATTCACTTGACAGAAATATCAAACATCCCCTATTTTTCTACTTAAATTTTGCTTAAACAAGGTTGTCGGCTTTTTTACTGTTAATAAGCTGTTGATTCGCTGATTAGAGATATTTGACGCCTATGAATAATGTTTTTAAATCAGCTCATATTAACGGAATTTGGAAACTGCGTTAAGTCCTTAAGAATAAGTGAGTTACAATACAGTCGTTAGTGGTTTGAAAGATACAAAACATTCAAACACTAAAATAAGTTTATAGGTACTGTCTATGAATAAGGCCGGAGTTAAGCAATCTTTTATGCGTAATATGGGTAACATAACGTGTATTTATAAGAATTCCTATGGTATGTAAGTCTGTAAACCCGCAATAAGCCAGCTTGGTGGACTATTTGGTTTAACTACTCTTAATCGTACTGTCGATTATAGAGAAGACCCGTGCCCTGCAGTGGTATGTATATGGGCTGATACGGACAAGTGGGTAACTTAAAAGGTAAGCCCCAGTTTTAATCGTCCAAATTACTTTATATGCCTTCGTTGGCATATCCCAATATATATGACACGTTTTCATATAATTAACTTGGGATGAAATAAGGAATTAACTTTCATGTAAATTGATGTTTGTCTTATTTACATTTTATTCCGACGTCGCAAATTTTAAATAAAATTATGCTCTGAATATTAATTGCAGTGATATTAAAATACAGTGAGTTAATTTGCTTGTGTAGTGTATTTCCCTTTTCATTTTTTATACTTAGCGAATAGCGATATCCTTTTCCTTCTTTAACATTGAAAGGGGTGATGGAAAAAAGAAAGAAACACAAGGATAATTAAAAAATAGCTGAAAAAATCGTTTCCAAACATGC
Organism: Hyles euphorbiae; assembly: GCA_023078785.2. Taxonomy (NCBI): domain Eukaryota; kingdom Metazoa; phylum Arthropoda; class Insecta; order Lepidoptera; family Sphingidae; genus Hyles; species Hyles euphorbiae. The sequence goes on along the minus strand of CM041056.1, from coordinate 5,309,266 downwards.
TCTACAAATCGTTTTAAGTACGCTTAAAATCTATTCCATCTGAAACTAATTATAAAAAAAATTACTACTAAAATGTTTTGTAAAATTATTTAAGAGCTATCTACGTTACAAGCAAACTTAATTACAATCACTACCATCCACGCACTTAGCACTTATAATGACTACAGATGATAGAAGCCGGCGTCAAATTTTACAAGGTTAACATTTAAGGATACAATTCTTTTATTTGTTGTATAACACAGTGACTATTAAAAATTTCATAGTATGTAAATCCAGTGCTAATCTAGTACAATAGCGAGAATATTCCAACCTAGTCAAAATCAGATCTCCTAGCTAAACATGATATACGTGAGTCATTCATTGTCATAGACAGTTTTTTTATAGACTATAATAGCCTAACCGCTCTTAATCGTACTCTCGATTTTAGAGGAGGCACGTGCCCTATACTGGGACGTATATGGGCTGATATAGATGACTAAACTGATTGTTATTTATTCCACCATTTGACCCGATGTTTACTATTAATTATTTCTCTATTAGCATTCTATAAATTCGAAAAAAAAAAAAAACTTGCCCGACATAGTGACAATACAGCGCCTGATGGTAAGCGTAAATGCTGGCCAGGCAGAGTATCGAATGGCATCAGACGACAGTCCCAAGACATTCGATACAATTATGTCAGCCTGCTGAGATGCCTCTTCACACTACGGCGGAAGGACCCGGGATCATAGGAAGGAGGGAACATGCGTGACGACACACAATTCCAAAGCTTGATGGTGTCGCACATTAAAGAATTTGCGAACATTTTGGTCCGATTGAAAGAGGTTGGGCCATAAAGTCCACCACGCTGGTATAGTGCGGGTTAGCGGACCTTACATACCATAGAAATTCTTACAAATCGCTATGGTATGCTGGTTTCCTGACGATGTTTTCCTTCACTGTTACAGTATGTCGTGATTTACTATAACACACAAGGCTCCAAAAAGTTAAAGTTGTACCCTGGGATTTGAATCCGCGATCCCAGTGAACATGTCAGGTAGCTCCCCAGATGCAAATACAACATTAGCAAAACAAATCGATGTGAAAACCGTCAAGTAAGCCCGCAGTAACGTTAGTTAGATCATAAATCGTTGGCGCTAATGAGCTTAGAGCGATAAATCTACGCGGCACTCATAAGTTGTCGCTGAAAATTTACAGCGAAATTCCTTAATGGTGCGCCATTAAAAGGCCGCTGGGATGACATCTTGATACGATTTAAATGTGTGGACGTTTCTTTTGAATAGATCGGTGTGAATGTCAAAGGTGAGGGTCTGAGCTCAATCACGACGTAAAGCAATCTATTTTGAGTATGTTTATAATAATATTAGAGACTTGGAGGATTTTTTTGTTTGTACGCTGTCTCTGAAAATAGTAGGCGGATTAGATTTTTTTAAATTACATTTGATAGGCAAGTTTCTGGGAAATGTTAGAGAATATTTCAAAACTTATAAATAAATAATAATAATAATAAATTCACGCAACAGTCACATACTTGATCCACTAAGATCAAATCTTGTGTCGTAGGTATCAGGGTCTCTTCTAGACTTTTCGATCTCAAAAACAAACAGATTCGAAACAAATAGCTGTTGGTATGTTTGTTTCGGTGCGGGAATCAAACCCGTGGTCTCTCGTTTCATAGCCGGCTTATAACTAACTGCGCCACAGAAGCTTTCAAATGACCCTATGAAACTTAGGTGAGGATAAAATATAAAAAATACACCCAAATGTCACACACACAGCTGATTTCAAAAATCTCCAATTGATATCATTCAGAATTTTTTACTTATTTCATGTTTCTCAGAATAGACTGAAAATCCTTGTGGGAGGCCTATTTTTAGTAGTGGACATCTTATGGCTAAAAAGAGATATAAAAATTGTATGGACAAAACAATTGAAACATGTTTGTATAAATGTCAAGGCCATACAATGTTCTGTCTAAAAATAATTATAACAAAAAGAACTGAAAAGAAAACTCCGAAAATTTTACGTATGTAAAAGTTTAACAAACGTTATTTTTTTATTGCCGTTACCGTTCCGCCTACTTTCCTTGTTGGGACTCTGTCGCGTTTTGTTCTATTGTCGAGTTTACGTAAATATTTTATTTATAACTTTTTCTATGTTCGTTTTCTAATATAAGGAAATGAGGGAGAAGGAAGGAGGAAAGGGGTATTAGGCCTCCGTATTTACACACACATATTGTGGTATTCTCACTCACCGAAATTTGACGGTAAACTTTTCTAACTTGCTGAGTTTTCTGTGAGACAGTGGTACCACCTACACCAAACCATTTCCTACTGTAGTCCAAGGTAAAAACAAAATGGCTCTACCATTTTCAAAATCTTAGGTGTTTATCGTAACTCAGCTACACGTAACACTGAAAATCAGAACATCAACTACCCGTATTAGATTTAAAATGAAGGTTCGTGAAATGCTGAAAGAAGTTTCAGAATCCTCTCAATAGTCCCTTGCATATAGATACAGTAATTTATTTATATACATTTATGCAATTACATATTTATTTTTTTATAATTCGAATAATAATACATGTAATATATTTCTCTAGTTTTTTCTCCTTCTCTTTTAATTAAGTATTCGTACACCTACGTTAGCTCATCTCTGCATCACCTAAAGGTTGAATGGACATTATGCTACTGCCATTAAGTCCGTCTTCCATACTTTTGTATTTAAATCTTAATAAATAAATGTTAATAAACAACCAGGAATCCGATTGAGAGGCCTTAGCACATAGTCCAACATACTGACCCAATACGAGTTTTCGGATACACTTGGGGACACTATAGATCATATAGCCTATACCCTATATAAGAGATAGATCCTATATACGAGATATCAGATACATTTAATAGTGGTAGGTCTCTCATATGTGAGGGGCCGCCTGGGTAGGTACCACCGCAATGTCTATTTCCTCCGTCAATGAACAGTGTAAATGCACAGTTGTGTTTCGGATTGAAGGACATTGTAGCCAAAGTACCTACTGGAAATATTGAGACTTAACATCTTAAGTCTCAGGATGGCGAGCGCAGTGGAATGCCAAGCATTGCTTTGTAATTCAAAGTGTTGTTTAGTTTTGCTACTGTTAATGAGCGGTCGTATCGAAAAAAAGCGAACGGCATGCTCGTCTCGCTATTCATGGCAAGAAAAAAAATATATATCTGTGATTCTTCCGCCGTAGCGTGAAGTATTGCAGACCGGCATAACTGTCGAATAGCATGTAAGCGCCGTGTAATGTCATTTGATACTCTGTCTGGAGTCTAGACCAGCTTAAAAAATATTTGGGGGAGGCCAATGTTTAGCGGACTTCCAGTGAAATGAAAGAACAAACAGACGTGACTGTAAAAAGTCAATGAAATCAAAAAGATAAGTTTTGAGAAAAACAAGACTCAATAACATTACCATGCACATTGACAGCTCTAATAAGGCGCTAATACTCAAGTTATATTACTACTCGATTCATAGAATTGAACTGAGGATTAACTAAACCGAAGTAACTGCCAAAGTCTCAGATTCAATGGCAACCCGACTGCAGTGGCAGTAATTACATCTGTTAATGGATGTGAAAATTATTGCAGGAAAGCAACGCCTCCAGCGCTCTATATCATTTGCCAGATATCGTAGTATTTCGTATTTGGTTTTAATGCACTGAAAATGGTTACGTAATAACTACGAGTACTAAAGTATTTTGATCTTGTATAACTACGAATGATGGCTTGTGTCATCAAAAGACATGACAGCTATAGGATTTATAATTGAAGACGTACTATATGAAAATTGTTGATCAGCAAAGTGTATCCAATGAGAGGCTTTGATTCAGAATGATAACAAAAACAATTGAAAGAATTAGTCTTCAGATAATTTTGACATTTCTTGTGTTTAAAATAAATAAAATTATGGAATCCAAATGTCTGTGAAAACAAAAGCATATATTTCAGTTCCATGATAAAAAATAATTATTAAAATTAGAGTCTTAACTGTCTAGTTAAATGCGTACATGCACGAAAGTAACATTATGAATACTTACGATGTCAGTTGGTAAAACATTAAAATTTTGACTCACTACCTGACACCGAGCCTCTCATTAAAACTATATTCTATAAAAATCCATTACTGTATCCATTGAAATAAACACATGGACAGGGCAAAAAGCGCGTAAAGGGTTCCGACGTAAGAGGTGCGCGCGCTCCAATGCAACTGAAATTAGCCGTCCCTAGCAGTGGTTTTGAAAATGCTTGCTTATATTGTGACAGAAAGTTTAATAACAATGAAGATAATATTTTTTTATAACTGATTAAATGAAATAAATTTAATATTTATTTTAGCGCGATTATCCCGGTCATCTTTTTGAAACTTCAAATATACTGAAGGGCCTATCCTTAGTTCTTAAATGTATGATGTATCGAGAAATCTGTATCTGGATTGCCAGAAATAGTACTTAGAACTACACAGCTTAAAAGCCAAAAGCAGTGTTAACAGCCCAATTCATTGACACCATCTAAGCATGGTATAAATATATCAATAATTAGCGAAACAGATTTCAGTACAAAAGCTACTCATAAATCTACCGGTATTGGCAAAACACGCTACAACGTGGAATACCGCACCTAAAATACACAATGATACAAATGCAAACTTGCCAAATGAAAATGACCCCTATTGCAATGTCGTAAAGTCCACGTGGAATGAAGATAAAAATTTGTTATCCCATACGTCCCACTATCGAGTAACCGGCAAATGCGACCGTGGATCAAATGGACCGGGGCTAATATTAATTATGCGTTGGCCTTAATATGATTTTAGGCATATCCGTATGATTAAATTTTGTCATGAAAAGCGTTTATTTTGTAATCGTTGTTTCATTACATTGATAAATTTTGACAGGATAAAGTTAATCATATTATTGGCTTGCTTAAAAATATATATTATTTCCAAAATAATATTGAAATGATCCACTAGAATTTGTCTATGACATACTTTTTATTATTATGTTAAGTGTTTGTTACCCGGAGTATTCACTATAACACTACCAAGAATATATTAGGAGGAGGCAATTGATATTCAAAAAATATGGTCACAATACACAAAATAATAATAAATTAGTCCTCAACAAAGATATTGAAGGTGGGTTCAGTCTACCAACTGCATTAGCTCTGTGTGGTAGAACTAAATGTTATTTTTCATATATTTTTTCATAATAGGTTAAAGTCAGGAAAAGAGTGAATCAAAATTTATCATCAATTCTACAACATATTTTAAAGGCACGTACGTAATATGAAAAATGTACCATGTAGTTATAATTGTGAAATAAATGTGAATGAAGGAGAATTGAAATAGATTCTAAAAACTACTTATACGTTCCATTTTGTAGCATATCTTTGATGTAATTACCCTTTAACATAGTTTGATCAATATTATTAAGCCACGTCTGTGATTAAATTGTTTCGTGTCACTAGCATCTGACCTAATTGGAAAGTTGGTTATTCGTGTCGACTTTTACTTTATAACTGACTCTTTTTGCTGTTTTTATTGGTGTTATGGCTACTGCTCAGCTTCTCTGAGTCTAAGTATTGTATTGACAAAATAAGAATATAATTTTCCCTAAATAACATATGCAACTAAACTAAATACAAAAACAAAACATTCTAATTCATCAATCAGCTGCAAAGACTGTAGACATCTCTCACATATCAGCTTGTTTAACACTACCTGAACGCGACTAAACAAATTCAAACTTAGAAGAATTCACTCATAAGGTCATATGATCACAAAGACCACACTTACCTACTTTTCCGACATTGCAGAATCACGTGTAGGGTTAACCTGATTCCTACTTACAGACACAACCGCGTTGAATCAGCCTAGATTCCTTGTAGATTGTGAATGGTTTGAACAGAAAGCTAATAGCCGTATACTGTTTGTGTACCCGGCACAATAGTGCGATAAACACGCGCTTAGCGAGAATTGAAATGAATGACTTACGGCGACTTTGTATGAGATTAGCGTATTGTTGTCATGTGTGTTGTAGGTGGAAATTACAATGCATGGCCTGATACTAGAGGGTTAAAACATTCAGGTATAGATGCCCCTTCGCTACTTAATTATAGAATTAATACTGACTTCAAAAATCTCTAAAAATAAAACGACCAATTTAAAGGAAAAAAAATGTACTTGTACATTTTGATTAATATGCTTGACTAGGTAACATCAAAATAAAAGAGTAACGTATTGAAAGACGGGCCGCCAAGAAATAAGCATGTAGGACTTATTATATAAATTAATTTCAATTTATATTTTATGGGATCACATGACAAACACCGGCTTGTAATCAAAGAAAAAAATCGGGTCACCAAGGGGTAACAAATATATATTTAAAAAATGCAATCGAGCCTTCACCGTTAAAGAGCCTGGTGATTGACTATTAACACACATGATTCCGAAAAGTAAGATGCGTGCCCTGGGATTTGATCGCTTACACAATGAAACGAAACTATTATTTACGGATTTTATCGATCGATTTGGTTTCGTATTCGCCGCATAACCACAAAAGCTGTAAAATAATCGAAATGTCAGGAAGTTAAATAATGAATAACTATTAGAAAATATTAAATCCGCGATAAAATCCACAAACATTTGATTTCTTCAAAATTACATTTGATTAAAATCCTCATTTTTTTCATTTAATTAATTCTTGGGATTGTAACATACGTATCCCGTTTAAGATATGTAAGTGAAATAAAACCTCTCTGGGTCCTACAGCGCCTCAGGCAGTACTTTTTATTTACACGATAAAATAATATAATGTCTATTTTCGGCAATAAAGAAACAAGATCTTTGTTTAGGAATGATCATTTCGGTGAAACATTTGATAGATTCGAAGAAATATATCAATGAAATATATCACAATGTGAAGTGGATTTTATTTTGCTTTACAAGAGATGATAATTTAATCTTATCACCAATATAAATAAGATTATAAACTAGAATAAAAAATAAATAACTAGATACATTACCTAAATAAGATTATAAACTAGAATAAATAACTAAGTACATCCAACAGTCACATAAATAGACTCGACGCCACACTAAGATCAAGTCTTTTGTCGTGGATATCGGGAAATATGAGGGACTTCTCGGCCTCAAAAATACCCAGACTCAAAATATATATTTTTTTAGTTATTTAACATGCTTAAGAATATATAAATAGTTGTTAGTAAATAACATTGGAAACCACTAAGGTTTGTATGTACATATGTATCAGGCCATCTACGTCCCACTGCAGGGCACGGGCCTCCTCTACAATCGAAGATACGATTGAGAGTGGTTAGGCCATATAGTCCGCCACGCTGGCCTAATGCGGGTTGGCGGACTTACATACCATAGAAATTTTATAAATCACTATGGTATGCAAGTTTCCTCACGATGTTTTCCTTCACCGTTTTAGTGCGTCGTGATTGAATATCAAACCACTATGGTTTATATTTATGAAATCCGAGTTGACAATGAGGTTATGACTTAAAAATGACATTTATACTTATTTTGACAGCCTCCGTGGCGCAGTTGGTTAGACGCCGCCTGCGAAACGAGAGGCCGCGGGTTCGATCCCCGCACAGAGAGAAATGTTTGTGCGGCCCACAAATATTTGTTTCGGGTCTGGGTGTTTGTGAGACCGAAAAGTCTCTCGTAGTTCCTGCTACCCACGACACAAGACTCGATCTTAGTGTGGGGTCAGGACTATGTATGTGACTGTTGGGTGCTATTTATTTATTTATTTATTTATTTATACTGTAGTGTTATTAGGAGTTTGATATAAATCCAGACACATTTAGATTAATTAAAAAGTATGTCTTGAGTTGCAAATGCATTCAACATCAACCCAGAGTCACCGATTTGGATATGGAGTTAGGCTCGCCCTCCGACCACATCGTGGGACGGAACACTAAAGGCAAAACGTGGGTGTCCTGATAGCAGCTCTGCCTACCCCTTCTGGGAAAAAGGCGTGAGTTTATATACAGATGTGTTATGTACGTAAAAGTGTTAGTTGCACTGAAGATAACTCTTCCTATTCCTTCCGAGATACAAAAAAGAATTACTTTTTTCGATAAATGAATCATCACTATAATCAATGTGATGCATGAAATGGTCTGCCCTTACCATCGATATAGCACCGTATCTATGTACTATAGTATGCAAGTACGGTATAATCCCAGTACGTGACTGCTCTTCGAATATTGCTTAAATCTATAGGTCCCTGGTCGTACTAATGACTAACTAACTAAGTTGGAAACCTGAAAATTTTGGTACATTTTCAATACTGAAGTTTAGTTAATGCTTATTAAGATTGTATACTAGTATGAAAATGCATGGTACCTTGGTAAATAAATAAATAATAAATAACACCCAACAGTCACATACATAGTCCTAACTCCACAGTAAGATCGAGTCTTGTGTCGTGGGTATCAGGAACTACGAGAGACTTTTCGGTCTCACAAACAGCCAGATCCGGAAGAAATATTTGTGGGCCACACAAACATTTCTCTCGGTGCGGGGATCGAACCCGCGGCCACTCGTTTCACAGGCGGCGTCTATCCAACTGCGCCACGGAGGTTGTCAAAATGGACCAGACGCGGCCGCCAACATGCTCACGATGGTCGCAGGCTCAAATTATTTACCTTTGACTTTCGGAGCTATGAGTATATTGGTAGTCAGTCACTATTAACGGTGAAGGAAAATATCGTAAGGAAAGGTAGCGAATATGTAAGAATTTCTAAGAAATGTAATGTCGGCCAATCCGCAATAAGCCTCAATAGTACTTTCGATAGTACAGGAGGCCCGTGCCCTGCAGTGGGACGTATATGGGCTGATAAATACTATGAAAACAGTCACATACATGGTCCAGACCATAGACTAAAATGTCTTGTTTCGTATAGCAGAAGCTACGAGAGACTTTTCCGTCTCACAATCACCCAGGGCATTTACTCTATGAAACAATACGAACTATGAATGTACAAATACGAATGTATTCACTGGTGGTAGGTCTCTCATATATGAGAGGCTTAGTGTTGCCCAAATTCAGTCTTGGTCTTGCAGTCTTGGTCTTGTTCTTGCGTTTTTGCAAGACCAAGACCAAGAACAAGACCGCGTATTTTTATCAAGACCAAGACCAAGACTGACCGTGCAAGACTTGAGCAAGAACAAGACATAGCCTGCAAGACTCTTGCGTCTTGCAGCTAGGACTTAGCGCTATTTCACTGAGTAGTTAGGTGTAACAGTTCGGTGTATAGGTAGGTACGCTTAGGAATTGTGATTTTCTCTCAATACCTGCAACTTCAGTACCTGCTGAGAGGTTATTTTCTAAAGCATCATTAGTAATTAGAAAACATAGAAATAGGTTAAGTGATGAGTCAGCCAGATGGTTACTTTGTATTAATTCTTGGTCAAAAAAATTGATATAAAGTATCATAACCTAATGATAAAGCTGTTGATTAGTGTTGTATTTTATTTTTTATTCAAATAAATGATAAATCGTAAAACTCTTTTATTAAATTTCTTATAAGTTGAGGGTTCAATCTCTTTCTAGACAGATAAGTATTGTTCTTTAAAATACAGTCAAGTTATTGTACTTAATTAATTTGTTTTTTTACATGTTTTAGTAAATGTAAGCTTATAAATCATAAATGTTTATTAAGAAACAGTTACTTCCATGGAAAACGACATATAGGTCAGTTGATTTTTCGAATTTCTTATCAAATCTTCAGTTATTTATTAATCTGCTTGATCTTTACTATGGCTATGTTAATTCAAGCTCACAATGTTCCAATTCTAATACGTTTTTCTAAGATTTAAAGTAAACTTTAATAAATAGTAATAGACTAATAGGTAATTGCAAGACTTGCAAGACTCTTGCTGCAAGACCAAGACCAAGACCAAGACTGGGAGCGCAAGACCAAGACCAAGACCAAGATCAGGTGTATTGGCGCAAGACCAAGACCAAGACTGGCTAAGTCTCGTCTTGTTCTTGCATTTGGGCAACACTAGAGAGGCTGTATGGATGGGTACCACCGCAACGTCTATTTCTCCCGTCAAACAGCAGTTTAAATGCACTGTTGTGTTTCGGCTTGAAGAACATTGTATCCAAAGTAACTACTGGACATATTGAGACTTAACATCTTATGTCTCAGGATGACGAGCGCAGTGGAATTTTGCTACTGTTTATGAGCGGTCGTATCGCTTACCATCAGGCGAACGGCTTGCTCGTCTCGCCACTCATTGCAATAAAAAAAACAACGTAAAACTTTACTAATGTACCTAGATACTCCATGAAATGTTGGAATCCTCTATCGTACATCCTAACCATACACTAAGTTTGTCTTGTGTGTGTTACACTTATGAACCTATTACCATATTGAGTACAAACTTCTGATTACGGGCTGAAATTGAATATAAAAATTCAATATCACTGCCCGACCCGGGATATGAACCCGAGACCTCGGCGTTCAAATCATACCGAAGTACTGCGCCACTACGGCAGGCTTGCGACATTTATTATGATTTACGTCTGTGGTTTTCATTATGAGCATAAAGACGGAATTTAAACACACATAAAGGTGGCTGAATTTTGCTTTAAAATGACTACATGAAAGTTTCTAATGTCGAATCTAAAGTTTCAATGAGATTGTTACGTAGAATCGGTGTACAGGATAGGCGCGTAAACATGTTAATATGTATTACAGGATTAATAATTTCATGAAAAATAGCAATAATTAATCAGTAGTAGTAGTATAAGCCCATATACGTCCCACTGCACGGGCCTCCTCTACAATCGACAGTGCGATTGAGAGTGGTTAGGCCATATAGTCCACCACGCTGGCTTAGTGCGGGTTGGCGAACTTACATACCATAGAAATTTTTATAAAACGTTATGGTATGCAGGTTTCCTCACGATGTTTTCCTTCACCCTTTTAGTGCGTGGTTAACTATCAATACACACATGACTCCGAAAAGTCAGAGGTGTGCCCTGGGATTCGAACCCGCGATCACCGTGAATATGTTGGCAGTCGCGTTTAGTCCGTTTACCAACAGGCCACTACGCACTTCAATAATTCTTAATTAATAGCTTACTGTAATTAACCTGAGATATTACTCTGTACTTACACGACGAAGAATGATCGAACATCGCACGTACAGTTATACGAATATGCCGAAATATTTAACAAAATGTTTGGTTTCAGTGGCCTACGTTGTAATCTTAGACTAAGTTCGAAGTGAATGATAAATTTCATTTCATAGTATTGATTTTTGAAAGTGGTTTTTTAAATCCTGTATGTTGAACTCCGTGTCGGAGTTTAGAGTAAACCCTTGACTATATGGCCCAACTATTTTCAATCGCACTCTCGATTGTAGAGGCCAGGCCCTGCAATGGGACGTATATGGGCTGACAACGGGATACATGTTACTGTAAAAAACAGATTTGAAAAATAATTATATATGAATTAAAGTTTTAAGATACCGTTCTAAGTACTTTTGCCAACATTATAGTATAAAGGCTGAATTTGATGGGCTGGCAACATCTTTATAATCTAAGAATTTTATATGTTCATAGGCGGCAGTGATCACTTACCATCAGGTGATCTGTTGCTCGTTTGCCAGCCCTATTGTAAAAAAAGCTTCTATTATTGTACCTATATAAACTGGTCACTTTTTCGACGGACAAATATCCTAGCACCAAATAAAGGTCTTTTCACTTCCCTTTAGCTTTTAATCAATTACTCATACATATCTACATAAATTCACGCCTTTTATGCCATAAGAAGTTGGCAGAGGTGTCAGTTCACCCACATTTCGCCTTATATGTTCCGTCCCACGATGTCATAGGAGGCGAGTCTATCGATATATCCGGCACACTGAATTAATTATATTTGCTGACACCATATCGGCATATAGGCTCCGTTTAATTAATGTTTTGCTCAATTAAACATTGCTTAATGTGAACCCAACGTCTAGTCTATCCAGTCCTACAACATTCCATGTACATAACACAATAAAGTTATAACATAAAATGAACAATCAACCCGCGACCCATGGTTGAAATACACGAGTTTAAAATTAATTTCACATCGTTTTCCATTCCAACTTGTAATATAGAAATTGTGTTTTGAGTGACACAGCTTGAGAATATTTTTTTAATAGAATTGTGAGTCGGCTCATGTTTTTTTTAATGATTAAATGAAACTGCAATTGCACATGTATAAGTATAAAAAAAAACATTTACAGGTTTGTCTAGGTACTGAGACACTCTTTGATCATTATTAATAAAAGGAAATGCAATGTATACAAACCAATATGATTAAAGACTAACAGACATATAATATTCAATATTTTCTATACATTCGGTTTGCGGTCTGCTTGTAATTTTTAAATATATTCGAGTACAAACTTTCTCTAAATGTTGACTTTTGGCCGTAGTATTACAGATCACCTTAAGTAAACTAAAAAAATATAATAAAATTTAGCCGTTTCCTTGCAATTTATAAATTTCTGGTTGCTGACTTTTAAAACCCAATTATCGTATTTCCCAGAGACAATGTAATATAATATTGATATTTTCCTCAAAAAAGTACTTATTTTCTGAATGAAAAGTTTCCCTATCGCCTTTCCTATACCTAACAATTATATACAAAATGTCTTGATGATTTGTTGAAAAATAGGATGACAAATCGTAAGAAACTAATTTTCAGGTATATTTTTTTTAATTGCAAAGAATGGCGGGACGGGCCTACCATTCACCTCATGGTAAGCGATACGACCGCTCATAGACCGGAACAAAAGCAAACAGCGCCATTAATTACAAAGCAAGATTTGGCATTCTACTTCGCTCGTCATCCTGAGACGTGATAATATGTTAAGTCTCAATAATTTTGACTATAGAACATACATAAATACATATATGGCTACAATGTTCTTTCAACCGGTGCATAGTACATTTACACAGCTGTTTCCCGGGAGAAATAGACATTGAGGTGGTACCTACCCAGGCGGCTTCTCACATATGAGAGACCAACCACCAGTTCATGATTTTAGTGGAAATTAATAAACTAAGGCTTCTCGGCCATTCCAAAATAATTTAGCTAATAATTTTACTGATTGGTATCGACCTTGTCAAAATAGAGCTGTGTAAGCATCTGGCATAATGTGGTAACTTTTTATTTTGGCTCTAGAAACATAATATCACAATATTTAGTGAATGTGAATAAGAAAATAAAATAAAAGAGCACGTATTTCTATTTCGTGTAGACCACTTGACCCAAAAACTATAAGTAACATAAATCATACCAAACAACTGTTTTCAAAGAAAATAAACAAATAAATTAACATTTTCATACTTAAGCGTAATTTACGACCAATATACGACCGAGGTGAATTTCATAATACAACTAAATTATTGACCACCAATATGTGTATAGCCAATGTTTGACCAAACGGGTCGTCAAGGTCAAATACCTATCTCAAACAGTGAAATGTTTGTTATCATAAGAGGCACTCGCAGTGTTTAAGGGAAGGCAAATATTTTTTCTGTATCTGGCCGAGACGTTTTTGTTTTGCCAAGATTAGGGAATATTATTTTAGTTATACATGCTTTTGACAAGACTTCTGTTAGAATAAATCGTCTTTTTTTGAATGAAAATAATAACAACCAATCTGAGTCCGGGTGAAGTATACCTGGCGAGTGACAGCACTTGAGCGGTATTTTTACACAAAACAGAATAAAGGTAGGCGTTTTAGGCCGATTTTTCAATGTATTTTTAGACCTAAATCGTATTACATTTTTTGTCTCTTTATTTAATGTTAAGCTTATTGGAACTTGAACGATGGATTAGTTGAGCACTAACAAGACTAAGATTGGTTGGTAATTTAACTCCAAGCCATAAATCTTTTCATTTTATAAATTAAGTATGTATGTATGTTCCACTTTCACGCTGAAACGGCTGAACCGATTTTGATTAAATGTAATATACATATATATTGGACTATGAAAACGGTCCTAGGCTACATTTTATCCCAAAAAAAATTGTGTTTGAACAGGTAGGAATGGAAAAATATAGTCGACGGCAGTCTCGTAGAGTTTAAATATAAAAGAGTTAGTAAGCGAAATAATATGTTGTTGATGGGATGGGATTGGACTCAAAAACTCTGTCTGTATATAATTAATGTACCTTGAGTTAATATTTTTTGTTTATTTCCCCAGACCAATGGTTGTAATCCTGCAAATTTTAGTAGAAAGTACAATTAGCATGAAACATATTTTAAACTTAAGCTCTTTATATTTTATAAATTAAATATTTATTTATGTTAATTCCAATAGTAAATGCCAAGCATTCTATGGTTTAGTTTTGGTTCAATCCATGAGCGGTCACATCGCTTACCATCAGCCAAATGACACGGTCGTCTTACCGTTCATAACAATAAAAAAACCACAGAAAGTCCAACGCAGCACATAGACCTTTCCCCTATCATTTCCAAATTGACCAATTACAAACAGGAAACAGTTCATATAACCTTAAATAATACATCAATCCACCTCATTGACCTCCGACACTCTATAATTTATCCTGTAAAATCAATAAGGAATTCAATTGTAACCGCGCCAGGTAATCTATTTCAAAAATTCCACTCTAGATAACACGACATGCCGCATACGCCACAAAGACCTGTTCCGTGATAAATAATGCCCCACAAAGTTACCGTTGCGGAAAGTTCAAACAGTTCGGTGTAATGTGTCTACATTTGTACTAGTTCAGAACTTGTTTTCAGGATTAGAAACGTCTGCACCGGACTGTGCTTCGGCAGAGTTCGCTTTTCAAAAGGTTTATATTTTGATGCTGGATGACAGGTTCTATCTGAATATTTTGTTCTGTCTATGCTTATAAAGATATATATTGCATGTTGGACATTTGGTAATCTAAATATTGAGTACCGTACCGTACCATGTTAGTGCTTTGAATGTTGAGGTAAAGAGTATTTTTAAATTTACTGTGGAATGTTTCTGACTGATGAAGGAAAGAAATAGTAGGTAGAGTAAAAAATAAGGCGTACTAAGAAAGATTGTACAGAACATTAACAAATAATAATTTAATAATTCATAGCTATTGACCTCGTTGCATAGAATTTCTTTTTCTCTGTGAATCAATAGTCAATAGTCCTGTCTCGAGAAAATTAACGCATTTCATTTCCATGCAGTTATTGGTTATAAGAAATGCTGAATATATCGCCCCTGTTCATGAGTAGGCGCCCAAATACTCGAACGCCATTCAAATAATAAGTTGCTCTTAACAGCGCACGGCTCACGTAGTCAGTACATTTAAGCGGGAATTACGTAGTTAAGTGCAACATAATATTTAAGTTACATTCCAGTATTCACGAAGGCACGAACTAAGACGTATTCTTTCAAATTTCTAGTAAGAAATAATGTCAAATTGAAGGCTAGATTACAAACTTTTTACAAACGACTAAACAATACTCGGTGATTTAAACGCTCTCTAATCTTTTCATAGAGACTATAATCTTTTAATGATTTAATATCATATTTCTTCCAAAGACTCGAGAAAGATAAAAAAGCAATGAAGACGTAATTATTTGTAGGACAATTTTTAATAATCTGTCACTTAACGTCTCTGATCACAGATCTAATGCTATATTTGGTGCCATCTGGAAGGTGTGATGGCTGCTAACCATCACCAATTGCTCTTTGAGACTATGTTGGCTTATTAAATTGCGTTTATCTGACTCTATGGCCTAACCACTATTGTATTCTCAGTTGTAAAGGAGGCCCATGCAGTGGGACGAATATGGCCTGATACAATACAGTACTAAGTCGCTTCTTCACGTTTCGGCAGAAATATCCAAGATTTTAGAAAACAAGTAACACAACCGATCTAATTAAACCATTTATTTGACTAACGCTTAAATCCTGGAACGCAACTTAAATATAAATAGCGCTTAACTACGTTAATCCCGATTAAATATACTGGCTAAGTGGGCCGTGCGCTGTTATTACTTGAATAGCGTTCCGATATTCGGGCGTTAGATTGTTTTTAAGTTGATAAATATATTTTTTTGTTCGAGTCAAGATTACATTTTCCATGAAATTGTAATAATGAAAACATAAAAATTTAGTTCGGTTAAAGAAGAACTAGTAGAGGATAAGATGAAATTTTCCATAAATCAAATGTTACAATACATTTAGAGAAGGAACATCCCTTTTCCAATGTAGAAACCCACATAAATACATATATTTAAGTATCGCTTCAAAGCCAACATATGTATACCTACATTTGCTCCCGACAGTATGAAACTGTAGAAGTTTGCAGGTCAAAAGATAATTCTCTGTACAAGACCGGCGTACCAAACAGGTACCAAACGAATCCTTTTGGAACTTTGAATTAGTTCCCTTTTGGTCTTTGTGTGTTTGGTAAGGTGCTGTGATAAAATATTTTCTACTAATGTTTTATTAATAGAACTTTTAACATTGAGATATATTAGTAAGTAAAGAGAAGCTAGCAGATACAAATATCTTGTTCGATTTCGTTAAAAGTTGTTACTAAATCGCTAAAGCGTGGAAAAAATATTTGTCTTCCAACCAAACAGTATAATCATGCAGCGCTACACTTTTTCCGGGGTGTAGTTTTTGACTCATTCATGTACGGTGCACGCACCGTACTTAGTGGGACACGTTTTTCACAAAGAATGTCTTCTCTAGTCTCTCTGACATTGGTATCGATGACTTTTAATATTTGAATAAGATATGATTCTTAATCGTTAATTTTATTCAACACTCGTACAAATGAATATTAAAGATTTAAAAGATGTATTTTACATTTTGAGTAAAGAATAATTAATATATTTTCTTTTTGTTAATTTTTGGAGGCGAAGTGTGAATCTGAAAATTCATATCTTGACAGGGTTAAGTGTAGTGACAAAGATAAGGCCTTTGCTCAGCATTATATGCTAATAAAAACCGTTAATACCATTGACAGAAAACAAAGTTTAAGATCCCACATACGACAGAAAAATGTTTTTTGACCAAACACAGGACAATCAAAAGGCGGCTGATTTGTAACATTTGACCCAAGGAATTACTCACGTTTTGCATAGAGAGCTTGCGTTAAGATAGTATGCCTGATCGGACGGTTACATAATTGAAATTTCAATTTAACTGAAACAATCTTGTCTGAGTATGTAGGTGCGTTATATTTGAATATGTAAAATATTACCTCGTTTTGAATAATATTGTAATTTGACGAGGCTTCCTAGAGACGACGTCTTAGTAACCTTACTGGTGACTTGTATGTATTCATATTGAACGATCTCCCCTTATTAGTGTATCTCATTTATCTTTCATGAATAGATATCGATCGGTTACAAATAAATAAATACACCCAACACATACATAGTCCTGACCCCACACTAATACCGAGTTTTGTGTAAGTCGTGGGAATCAGAAATTTGAAATTAAAACTAGTTTATTGTATGTATAGATGACAAAATTTCAGAGATCTTATCTTGAGTACCTATTGTATTTAAAATTCTTACTTTCTACTTATATTACTTTCTAAAACCACTATTTTCAGAATGTTTATTATTCTGCTAATTCTTCCATTGCACGTTTTGTATGTTTAAAATGAAGTGTCTTACTCAAGAGATTATTCGGTCGTTCTTCTATTCCCCTTTGTATAATTTTACTTTATTAAAAATAAATATATTTTTAATTAATATAAAAAGGCACTATGAGTGAACATATTCTAACATATTCATATTCATATATTAATAAAAAATCCGAAACCATGAGAACAGAAAAATTAATATATTCATAGCAGAACTCGAAGAATAAGAAGAACACTTAGCCAAAATTCTATAACAAGCTGCGTTCGACCCAATTTTCTAACACGTTGGCAATCATCTCATGTAACGAGGCAGAAATGTTATCAACGAGACCATATACAGGGCTTATATGCTTCGGTAAATACATTGATTATAAATGACTACTTACAAAAATACATCACCTAATATAGCGTACCATATTATAATCGGAATACTGATAATTTATTTATCGATAAAAAAATTAAATCGAAGTGTACCAAGTTCCTGTCTAAAATTATGTTTCATAGTCTATTTTTGTCGAAGGGAGAGATTTAAGATCCTGGACAGATATAAATCTATATTAAATGAGATATTCAGTTATGAACCATGTCATTTGCCACGTGGCTGCAATTGTTTAATTGAACTCTACGAAGCTCGATTTTTGACTAAGAGCAGAGAGATATTAATCACATCTGCGAGTACTCAAAATACATAATATATTCCATTCTTCTTTCTTTCGTATATTCTTCACCGATGTTCTATAAGATGTGTTTTTAATCATGAACTTCGAGATCAGCATGATATTCGCCTGATAGTAAGCGATACGACCGCTCACGGACCGTAGAGACACCAAACAACACCATGAATCAGAAAGCCGCCATAATGAAATTCCTTACTGCGGTGAATTTAACAGTTCAATAATTTAATTTTACCATCAGTTAAAATGCTAATGTGTAAACATACATTATAAAAATCAATTACAAACTATTGAAATATCACTCCAATTCATAATCTGACATCTGAATATCCTTACTCACTTCCCACAGATGTTTCAAACTTTAATGACAATTCGAACTATTCCATAGCGATCCAATATCAAAAATCGTACGATGCGAAAATCCTCGCACGTCCCCGCTTTCCTCGCGATCCACTTATTCGATTGGCATTCGATGCATAATAATAATCGGCATGCGTTCATACAAATTCCAGTGTGTGGGGCGTTCTCGAGACCTTTTTCTGTACGTGTCTTGCATCGTAATCGTATTGGTGAGTAGGTTAATTGATATTTCGATGTTATGTAACAGCACTATGAAGTAGAAGAAAGAGTAATTCACTATTCATCGGTACATGTTGTTATTGGTATGATATGGGATCATGAAGCGATCAATGAGGAATATCTTGATCGAGACGGGATCTAGTGGGTCGGTTAATTGATATTTCGATGTTATGTAACAGGACTATGAAGTAGAAGTGAGAGTAGTTCACTATCCATTGGTACATCTTGTTATAAGTATGATATGGGATCATGAAGCGATCAATGAGAAATATTTTGATCGAGACGGATCTAGTGAGTCGCTTAATTGATATTTCGATGTTATATAACAGGACTATGAAGTAAAAGAGAGAGTAATTCACTATTCATTGGTACATCTTGTTATAAGTATGATATGGGATCATGAAGCGATCAATGAGGAATATTTTGATCGAGACGGGATCTAGTGGGTCGGTTAATTGATATTTCGATGTTATATAACAGGACTATGAAGTAAAAGAGAGAGTAATTCACTATTCATTGGTACATCTTGTTATAAGTATGATATGGGATCATGAAGCGATCAATGAGGAATATCTTGATCGAGACGGGATCTAGTGGGTCGGTTAATTGATATTTCGATGTTATGTAACAGGACTATGAAGTAGAAGTGAGAGTAGTTCACTATCCATTGGTACATCTTGTTATAAGTATGATATGGGATCATGAAGCGATCAATGAGAAATATTTTGATCGAGACGGATCTAGTGAGTCGCTTAATTGATATTTCGATGTTATATAACAGGACTATGAAGTAAAAGAGAGAGTAATTCACTATTCATTGGTACATCTTGTTATAAGTATGATATGGGATCATGAAGCGATCAATGAGGAATATTTTGATAGAGACGGGATCTAGTGGGTCGGTTAATTGATATTTCGATGTTATGTAACAGGACTATGAAGTAGAAGTGAGAGTAGTTCACTATTCATTGGTAAATCTTGTTATAAGTATGATATGGGATCATGAAACGATCAATGAAGATTATCTTGATTGAGACGGAATATAGTGGGTTGGTTAATTGATGTTTTGATGTTATGTAACAGGTCTATGAAGTAGAAGATATTGTAATTGCTGCATCAATACATGCTGATATTAACAACATATCGGTTGAGAAAGCAATTGATGAAAGGAATGTCGTCATCGAGAAGAGATCTAGTAAGTTTTCACTGATGGAAGGTTTTCATATGTGAAGGGCCGAAAGGGGCCTATTTCACTCGTCAAACAGCAGTGTAAATGCACCGTTGTAGTCTGGTATGAAAGACATTGTAGCTAAAGTAACTACTGGATATATTGAGACTTAACATTTTATATCTCAAGATGGCGAGTGCAGTAAAATGCCAAGCATTGCAATTTAATTCAAGGTGTTGTTTTGATTTTACTACTGTTCATGGGTTGTATAGCTTACCATCAGGAGGACTGCATGCTCGTCTCGTCATCCATTGCCATGAAAAATAATAACTAATTAATATGTAAGCACTACGTAACAAAATAAGTTACTAGAAAAGATGTTCTTTGAGCAATTATACAAGCTGTTATTAGAAAGATAATGGTTAAGAAAGTAATCGACGAAAGGAATTTGTCGATAAAAAAGAGATCTGGTGGGTAGAATAATTGATATTTTGATGCTATGTAAAAGCACAGTGAAGTAGAGAAGAAAGCCATTGAGTATTCATTGATACACATAATTGGGCTACAGGATGAGGAAGCAATCTATGCTATAATAAAATGAATATCTTGAGCAACAAGGGATCTGACATTGAGGATAATAAAAATATCGTAAATGTTCTATGTGATGCGCAATCTTTGGTATTTTTATATGGAAGTGGACTGCTATGACGGGCTTAGTAATAAGGACGTAGATAAATAAATACCTGCAGTGTAATATATCAGACCATATATTATGGTCTACTGCAGGGCACGGGCTTCCTCTACAATTGAAAGAGCGATTGAGATTGGCTTTAGCCAATGAGTGATTTATCACATAGTCCACCACGCTGCCCTAGTGTGGGTTAGCGCACTTTACATATCATAAAAATCCTTACAAATTGCTATGGTATTCAAGTTTCCTCACTATGTTTTCCTACACCATTATAGTGCATGGTGGTTGACTTTCAATATACGTACGATTTCGAAAAGTAAAGCTCAAATAAGTAGGATTTCAATAAAATCATGAAAATTGTGGCAGATATGACACATATTATGAACAGAATTGTTTATTTAACTTTAAATATTTATGTATTTTTTGCTAAGAATAAGAAGCTGTCAAGCTCCCCTTTTAGTGTCTCGAAGAAGGCTGAGAGGGATATGTTAGTGTCACTGGCTTTCCAGTCTGGCTATCTGTAGACAAAGTGGCCGAGCCGGGTCCCTAAAAACCATACATACACCAGCATACCAACTAAAACGTATCGGAAGCAATCGCACGCATTTCAAAAGTAGTTCGATTCCTTCCTATGATCGTCTAACCATGTTTCTGTATCAGCCCATATACGTCCCATTGCAGGGCACGGGCCTCCTCTATAATCGTCAGTACGATTGAGAGTGGTTAGGCCATATAGTCCACCACGCTGGCCTAGTGCGGGTTGGCGGACTTACATACCATAGAAATTTTATAAATCGCTATGGTATGCAGGTTTCCTCACGATGTTTTCCTTCACCGTTTTAGTGCGTGGTGATTGACTATCAAGACACACATGACTCCGAAAAGTCAGAGGTGTGCCCTGGGATTCGAACCCGCGACCACCGTGAACATGTTGGCAGTCGCGTCTAGTCCGTTTACCAACAGGCCACCACGCACTTCCAACAGGCCACCACGCGTCTAACCATGTTTGGTCCCTTTCAATAAATAAATAAAATAAATAAATAATATTTGTGTATTAACTAATAAATGTTTAATTCTCTGTTGATGACGATGAAGCCCTGTGGAAATGTTTACAGTAATTGTATTATCCGAATAATAACAAAACATATCTAGTAAAACCTTTCAACATTTTACATTTCTTAGCGAAGATATGTATGGAAATTTTGCTTCGACTAAATGTCTCGTATTTTTAAGGTATCACCTTTATTTTTAAGGTTCAACTTGACATCAAAATCCACTAATATAATTCAAAAAATATAATATGATCGCGAAGGAAATTCGAACATCCGTGAGAATCTGAGGGGCTCGTTATTAAAATCGTTTTGTATATATAAAAATTCTGCGAACCAATTTAAACGGTCGGATCATACTGTCGCGCGCAGACGTCGGTCTCGCTAGATTTATGTTAAAATTATTTATATATGAACATAGAATTATGTGAAATTCAAAAGGATAAGGTTGTATTAAATTTATTTTGCTTGCCTTTCTGCCTTTATAATATTATTTATATTCAATTTTGATAATATCATATTTTTCATTGATGCTAGAGGTTGTCTAAGTGGATGTCAAGGCTGTGTTCATTTCTTCCACCCAACAATAGTTTATACAATATCACGTTTCGGTTCAAGTCATATCCCGTTGATACTGAGAACTACGAGACTTGAACTTATGTTTTGGGGTGACGAGCGTAGTGCAATGAGGACTGGCTAGTAAATACAAGTTCAGAGTGATTTTGTTTATGGGCAGGAGCGACGCTTACTATCAAGCCACCTGTAATACATGCATTCATAAGCTCACGCCTTTTTCCCATAAAGGGTAGACAGAGATGCCAGGACACCCACATTTCACTTTGTATGTTCCGTCCCACAATGTGTTAGGGGGCAAGCCTATCGCCAAATCGGTCACAAATTCCTGACTGCGGGCTGACAATGGGTAGAAAAAACCAATCCAAAGCCACCTCAAATATGAATTAATAAGATGGATGGATCAGATAAAAAAATTACAATAATTATCACTCTAATGTCAGAAAGTTTATCACAAAAGACATATAAAACAGAATCGAACCCGAAGGTGTAAATCAACAAAAAACTAAAATATTAATAAGAAAGATCTAAGCTAAAAATGACCTGCAGCCGAGTTAAAGCGGCCAATTTTCCCCAGATTAACACGGCAACATTGTCGGAATAAAGCGGTTGGAATAAAGAAAATGTCGGATATTTTTTAAAAATTGTTACACTTTTTATATTACGAGCAGTGTTTTTATTAAGTGATTTGATGTGAAAGAGTGTTTTGTTTATCTCTCTCTCTTCTTTAGCCTTTACATCCTCCCAATTATGTATTTATTTATAGATGTAAGTTTGCAGACTTTATCCAAACTACTAACATTGTAATAACATAATATCTAGAAACGAAAGTAAATAGTACTTAAAATGTTATAGACAAGAAATACTTATAAAATTTATATTAAAACTACCAATTTTTATAAATCTAATATTGACATCTTACGTCGTATGTACACATTAAAAAGAACATATAATTATAAAATATTTAGTTACACTGAGTGTGTACCACTTATGGTGCACGCTCGGTCTAGGGCAGTCTTATTAAACTGCAACTTGTTAATTTGACAATGGTTAAGTAAAATATATCTTTGGATTCATATAATCATTCAATAAAATATTAATTAGTTTAAAGCAGCGTTATTGGTGTAATGAGAGTGTTCCATTATTGTTGTCTGGAAGAGATCGCTATTAGCGATACAACCGCCAGTTATTATATTTAAGATTTCTCTATGATTTTTTGTTATTTTATATTATGTGGTGTTCAATAAAATGTTGTGTATGTGTATCTATATCTGTTATCTAAAGGTTTCACAATATCATTTTCTCATCCACAGCTGCCGTTACGTATTGGTAAATAATTCCTTTGTAAAGCATTTTCAAAGCAACATATTAGAAACGATTTGCGTGCAGCGACAACTTCCAACCTTAGTAGATCGTCCAACGGGGCTATCGTAATTTTGTACCCATTTGCTATCAGATATCCACGCTAACACTCTGTTCACTACCAATTCAATCGCTTGGTTGGATAATTGTCTTTGGATTTTCGCTGTATATGTGAGCTTCTTTAAGACAGTTTTCAAACCTAATTTACTTTTTTTTATTGCACTTAATGGTGAGACGAGCATACCGTTCGCCTGATGGTAAGCAATAACACCGCTGATAAACACTAGCAAAACAAAAAAAAACTTGTATTAGATAGCGATGCTTGGCTTTCCATTGCAGTCGCCATCCTGAGACATTTGATGTTAAGTCTCAATAAATCCTGTGGTTACTTTGGGTATACTGTCCTCCAATCCAAATCACAACAGTGCATTTACACTGCTGTTTGGCAGGAGAAATAGACATTGCGGTAGTACTAACCCAGACTTCCTCTAACACATTTTCATATGTTATATTATAACCTACCACGAGTTATTTATGTTTTGTCTTCTTCGCTTAAACTGAACTGAAAAGTCGGTCAAAAGAAACAAAAACTTCGATAGCTAAAATAGATTTTAAAATATAAACAAGACCATAAATAAAAAGCTTTTACGTAAATTGAAAAAAGATACAACTTCATCACAAAATATCAACAATGAAATTAAATTACGCCAGACTTGGCCTGCAAATATCCCAAAACAATTTAATTAAAACACAAATTATTAAGTAATATAACGTTTGTTTATACAAACTTAAACTTGATCCACTGAGTTTGATAATTGAGTAACTAAAATATAATTCCAAGCGTTTGGCTGATAATTCAAAGTTATGAACTGAAACCGTGTTCTGAAATTAGCGAGTACAATATCAAATTACAAGGCGTAAGTAGTTCAACATTAAGTTATGCTGTCAGGAGAGCAATATCAGTTAGAAACGAAATTGATAGGGTAGTGGTACAGGTTCGAATTTAGGGTATATGTTGACTCATGTAATTACTAATTCGTGTAAATTTATACGGCGGGAATTTTGAAAACCATTTCGATTTGCGAATTTTTGTATTAAAATTTGTCCAATAGTTTCGTGTTTTTAATCTATATATACAAGGTATATCAAGACTGCTACCGAAAACGAAGCCGGGTGGTAGTTTAAGCGACTTCAGACACAATGCAACAGAAAAAGTTGCAAAAAAAAGCGACAATTTTTTTTTGTTATTTTTTTATTATGGCCCTATTTGGGTGGTAAATACATTTTGTCCTAAAATAATAGTGTATACCCTTTTATTTACAAATACTCTAAGGTATAAAAGAGTTTGAATTATTATTTTAGCAAAAACTATGGATTTACCACCTAAAAATGACGATATTTAAAATATCATAAAAAATAAATGTGTCGTTTCTATGCGAAATTTTTAATTCCATTGTGTTTGTAGCCACTAAAACTACCACCCGGCTTCATTTTCGGTAGCAGTCTTGAGATACCCAGTATAAAAGAAAGTCGTGTTAGTTACACCACTTATAACTCAAGAACGGCTGAACTGACTTGGCTGAAAATTGGTGGGGAGGTAGCTTAGAACCAGGAGAAGGACATAGGATACTTTTTATCACGTTCCCGGTTTCCCGAGTTTCTATTAGCTTATTAACATTTCCTTATACAAAATGTTCTTAGGTTTGTAACTGTCAAACATTTAATGTTCATCCCGTCGATACGGTAAACTCTTCCCTCAAATTAAAAAACTTATTTAAATAAAGATTTCGAATCGACAACATATATCCACAATATTCGATTAAAGGCGTATTTTAGATTTTAAAGATGTAAATTAATGACATTAATTAAACGGATTGACGTTTAAATTGGTTGTCAAATAATGCGTTCAGAAATGTATTTTGTGTGAACTAAGGAGAATATATCAAGCTACATAAATAGAGACAATTAAATAAATAATTTGCACACGAAAAAAGTTATATTTACTTCTTTTCAAGATCGAATGTCACTTTTATCCAGAATTTTACAGTAGCCTTTCTTTCGCTATTATTCACTGATAGAAATTAATGTAATATATCGTCTCTGAGTGAGATAGGTTATATTTAACCTAAATATTGCTTGCAATATTTTTGGAAAAGCAGCATTGTGGGTGTGAAATAAGGGATGGAATATTGCATGGATAATCAGAATCACTAAAGTTATTAATGTCAAAATTCATAAGGCACACTATTTGGATAAGGAGAGACGGGATTTAATAGAGTGGGAGGTACGGGAGAGAATTGGGATAGCTGGCAGATTTGATAGGACGAAGTATAAATGCACGGTATAATACGGAATGGATAATGAAGAGAAAGGACGGGACGGATCGAGAAGTGACTGAACAGACGGGTTAAGACGGGATTTAGCAGGACAGTAGGATAGCTACGTCAAGTGTAGGCATACAAGTTGTTAAGTTATTATGCTAAACAATTGAATATAATATGAATCCTATGATAACCAAGGCAAAGCGAAGCGTGGCCGGGTCAGCTAGTATATCCATAAAATAAAAGCAATTTCAAAAAAATATCCTCATTTCTGTAATAACATTCTTTCATTTTTAAGAACTACATAGAGTTGTTACTTGTTCTATCCAGAGTTTCCAAAATTATTTCCCAAAGATGTGAAGGGCGCACAATCGCTATTTAACATAAGTTCCAATATCAAACAACGTAGTAATTTTACAAATGAAAAAAATAATAATAATAAGAATTTAGATTTTAATGGAGGACATCCCAATTCACATTTCATTCGACTAAAACACGACAAAACAAAATTTAAAACTGCAATCCAACAGGATGTATGGAAGCCTGTTTGTATTGTTTAACAGGACAATAAAGGCGTTTCATTGACTGAAATTTAATTACGTGACGGCTGGAACCCGCAGACGGAAAGGAAGCCTTTGCGCCAAGTATTTCCGCTTTAAACAACGTCCAAAACATACTTTATTGGGCTCTTTATGTGCTAGTACTGTTGACAGCTAATTGTGCTGTAGAATTAAATGTATTGTTTTGAAATATAGGTTTTAGGCCAAAAAGTACTTGTTTACTCGTAGGTATGAGAATCTCATATGAAAGAAGCCGCCTGGGTAAGTACCAACGCAATGTCTATTCTACACGCCAAATAGCAGTGTAAATGTTCTGTTGTGTTTCGGTTTGAAGGACATTGTAGCCAGAGTAACGACTGGACATGTTGAGACTTAACATCTCATGTCTCAGGAATCAGGATGGCGAGCGCAGTGCAATGATAAACATTGCTTTGAAATTCAAGGTGTTGTTTAGTTTTGCTAATGTTCATCGCTTATTATCAGACGAACGGCATGCTCTTCGTGCAATTCGGTGCAATAATATATAGAATTCAGCCCATGTTCTCAGCACTTCAGATTAGGACTCTGATTTAGAATGTACATATGTTCAGATCGTTTTCAGATGATCGACGTACGGAGTAAGAAGTGTTTTTTTTTTATTGCTATTAATGACGAGACGAGCAAGCCGTTCGCCTGATGGTAAGCGATACGACCGCTCATAAACAGTAGCAACATTCCACTGCGCTCGTCATCCTGAGACATAAGATGTTAAGTCTCAATATGTCCAGTAGTTACTCTGGCTACAATGTCTTTCAATCCGAAACACAACAGTGCATTTACGCAGTGTTGTTTCACGGGAGAAATAGACATTGTTGTGGTTGGGTACCACCCAGATGGCCTCTTACATATGAGAGACCTACCACCAGTAAGTTTTACACTTCTAAAATTGAATAGTATTCTCTATTATACTTATGATTGTCTCCAAACTTACTCTATGGTAACGGCCATACCATAGAGGATTCCAACATTTTGTGAAGTATCTAGGCACATTAATGAAGTTTTACAGCTTCCAAGCATTCGAAGCTCGTATTGTTCCATAGAGTAACCTCCAGAATAGAACGAAAATAACTCATTTCAATTAGGTGATCCATTTGCTCATTGCTGTGTTCTCAAATCACTGCAATCCCGAGCACAGTACGTTCACATAATTCATCCATTAAATCATAAATAATGTTCATGAGAGCGGAAAAACAGTTTATTTTGTTTGCGATGCCCCGGGGTCCGCGAATGCATTCGCAAATGTAATTGTGTCCCGAGAGATTTCTATCAGCTTGAAAAGTATTCGGTAAAAAATTTCAACTTATGCATTACGCTAGTGGATGGTTGATGTATTAAAAAATCAGATTAGAAGGTGGAATTTGGAGTGTGCTTTCAGGTTGTAGTAATGAATAAGACTGAATTTACTTGTGACTTTCCCGCCCTCACCCGCTACTGCAACTCCTGTCAGCCAAGATCAACAGTGGCACACAAAGATTTGACACTGAGCTCCGGAGCTCAGCAAGTCTCTCAGGGACACTTGCTTGTCTTAACTGACTGACTGAATTTACTAGTAATTATTAATTTTTACTTGTAGTAGGTATCGCATATGTGAGAGCCCGCCTGGGTAAGTACCACCGCAATGTCCATTTCTCCCGCCAAACAGCTGTGTAAATGGACAGTTATATTCCAGTTTGTAAGATGTTGTAGCCAGAGTGACTACTGGACATATTGAGATTTAACATCTCATGTTGGCGAGCGCAGTAAAATAACAAGCATTGCTACTGTCGATGAGCGATCGTATCGTTTAGCATTACACGAATGCCATGTTTATCTCGCTATTAAAACAAGAACCTAACGTTATGTTACTTCCGCATACTATAAGTGTTATTGTAGCAATGACAAAAATTCTCATGATCCTTTGTTATACCTATAAATAATAATTATAAATAGAAAAGTTCTACCATAGAAATAATTTGGTTTTTCGGCTTGAAAAATACCTGATGTTAGACCGATAATGTCACCATCAATTATGTTTCACTAATCTGATTTTGGCCTAACCTGTCAGACGTATTATAATATATGTGGGTGAGTATATATATATGTTATGGGCCAAGTGATTAATCGAGCATTATTCATAATGCCCGGGCAATATGAATAATGCCCAATAAGAGCGGGCAATGTGATTATAACCAATCAATTTATCACATTGCCCGGGCATAATGAATAATGCCAAGTGCCTATTGGGCAGAGTGATGTAAAGCAAATCAAAATGAGCCGAAGTGGTAGAATTTAGAATAGGGCAGCACGAGGGGGTGGGTTGGGAGTAGTGGAGGGGGAGGGGGAGGGTTGCACCTCCCCTGGTACCACTCCCATGAAAAGGTAACGCACCATTCCTGAGAAATATCTATTATAGCAACCTAACTCTTAAAACACTTGTTCTCAATACAAATTAGCTTCTGCATCGTCTCCGGCGCTACGGGAAGTTCAGCCCCTTCGCCCTTGCGTAACAAAATATAGGCTTCGTTACAGCGGGCGGGGGCTGCTCTCCCTCCACGCCTCCGGCTTTTTATATACACTCTAGGGTCGGGTCGGAGTGCTCCTCGGAGTTTAGATCGTAATTAATCACTTGGCCCGATGCCCGGGCAGTATGAATATTGCCGAGCCATATCAGGCCAAGTGATAAATTACAATCAAAACTCACCTATTTATCACATTGCCAGGGCATTATGAATATGGCTACATGATGATCGGGCAATGTGATTGATAGGTGATTTTTTACGTGGTGCGCTGCCGCATTGTCGCATCTCCGATAGACCCATAAATTAGAAAGGTTGAATTGATCTGCTTATGTTTAGTTATTTTTTAACGACCGAAACATTATCTTCACAAGAAAATTAGTGTACCCACTTTATGGATCAGTTAGGTCGACTGTGCCCCAAAACCGACTCGGAACACCCCGACTTCACGTAGTCTTTTGGGTACTGACCCTAGAGTGTATATAAAAAGCCGGAGGCGCGGAGGGAGAGCAGCCCCCGCCCGCTGTAACGAAGAATAGGCAACCGTGCGAGCCGTAGCGGCTGAGGCTGGTCGCCGGAGGCGACCAGCAAGCCGAAGCTGCGGAGGTGAGCATGGGTGTCTATCTTTTGTTACGCAAGGGCGAAGGGGCTGAACTTCCCGTAGCGCCGGAGACGATGCAGAAGCTAATTTGTATTGACAACAAGTGTTTTGAAGGCTAGGTTGCTATAATAGATATTTCTCAAGAATAGTGCGTTACCTTTTCATGGGAGTGGTACCAGGGGAGGTGCGACACTGCCCCTTCCCCTCCACTCCTCCCAACCCACCCCATCATACTGCCTTATTCTAAATTCTACCACTTCGGCTCATTGTTTTGATTTTGATTCGCTTTATATCACTCTGCCCAACAGGCACTTAGCATTATTCATAATGCCCGGGCAATGTGATAAATTGATTGGTTATAATCACATTGCCCGCTCTTATTGGGCATTATTCATATTGCCCGGGCACTATGAAAAATGCCGGATTAATCACTTGGCCCATAACATATACATTGTGATCCACAGGTATTTGTTTCGGGCATAGGTGTCTGTAAAACTGAAAAGTTTCCGTAGTTTCTTACACCCACGACAAAAGACTCGATCTTACTGTATAGTCAGGACGATGTAATATGAATGTTGGGTGTATTTTCCTTTACATATATACATAGACTTATTCCTTTTTCCCAGAAGGCACATCTGGTGCCAGGACACCCACATTTCGCCTTGTATGTTCCGTTACACAATGTGACACGGGGCGAGCCTATCGCCATATTAGGCACAATTTCTTTCACAATTCCTAGCTCGTGCCTCATATTGAATAGAAAAATCCAATATCACTTTGCTCGACCCAGGATTCGAACCCTCAGCTTTGTAAGCGTACCGTAGTACAACCACGCCTCCGACACATGTGTATTTATTTAGAAATAAGCTCTGTAGACACGGATTCAAGTATGATGACCATATAACATGATGATAAGCTGAAGACATTACAAATGCGATATACTAACAAAACAACACAATAGTAATCCAATAAGAAAATCTAATACACATTTATATGAAGAGCGAGTATGTAGGGCAGCCGATAAAGATCTTCGGTTCGGCAGCAAAAGTTTAGCACATTAATCTTGTCGTTGTGTTCCGGCACGGGAATCCGTATTGATTGCGCGGCGCCGTCCGACTGTATTTAGCTAATAGCGAGTAAAGGTGCGGTGAGTTAAGGTTGAGGAAGGTGGAATTATTCGGTAATTTGTTGATTAGTGACTAAATAACTTTTATTGTAATTATTTAATTTTACTGGTAGGTACGTTGTATGTGAGAGGCTGCCTGGGTAGGTACCACCGCAATGTCTATTTCTCCCGTCAAGTAGCAATGTTGATGCACTGTTATGTTCCGTCTATAAGAACATTGTAGTCCGAGTAACTGCTGGATATATTGAGACTTAAGATCTCATGTCTCAGGATGGCGAGCGCAATGGAATGATAAACATTTCTTTGCAACTCAAGGTGTTATTTGGTTTTGTTACTGTTCATGAGCGGTCTTACCATCAGGCGAACAGCATACTCGTCGAGACGAGTGTCGAATGTCGAGATATTCATTACTATATAAAAAAACTTCTTTAAAATATAACTTAACTAAACCAGTGAAGGAAAACATCGTAAGGATACCTGCATACCATAGCGATATACATATAAGAATTTATATATTTATTAAAATCCTCCAACCGGCTCTAGTGCAGCGTGTTGGACTATATGGACTTACCTCTCTCAATCGTACTCTCAATTTTAAAAGAGACCCGTGTCCTGCGGTTTACCGTATATGGGCTGATACAGTCTCCTTTATGTTATGATTCCAAAAGTATTTGTGGGAAGATGCATTCTCCCGTACATAAAGGTTTGAGTCGTTATATAACCCGTTGGATCTATGCATTAGACAATAACCTGACCTTTAAAAAGCTAAAAAAAAAACTGTTCTCCTTGAAAATATTTACCGACAACAAATATTTCAAGGCTTACACTTGCGTTTTAGCCGTTGCGTGTTTCCATTACGCCATTGTACTAAAACTAAATATTTGTTTTTTAAGTCCCGGCAAACTAGTTGAAAACCTCATTTCTCTTTGGTACTATCCGGGCAAGTGCGGCGCTTAAGCCAGACAAACAGACTAGTAAACTTCATTCGGCTCTTTAATGGTTGATTCATTGTTGTTTTGTTGTTTCCTTTGCCGGCATTGTATATGAAGTTGGATTTAAAAGTATCAATATTGATTGGATGGCTTCTCCATTTGCGTTTCGCTTTGGTTGTGCAGTCATTTTAGTTTGAACTCGTTTATTTTTTAATTACTAGCAGGAATATTGGTAAATTCGTAGGCTTCTTTAAATAGAAAGTGCATTGAAAACATGATGAATTTTATATCCCCCTGTCCCCTTTCTTTGTTTCGCTCTTCTTCCATTAAATAAATAAATAACATCCAACAGTCAGATACATAGTCTTGACCCCAAACTAAGATCGAGTCTTATGTCGTGGGTATGAATAAGTACGAGAAACTTTTCGGACTCACAAACACCCAGACTGGAAACAATTATTTGTGGGCCGCACAAACATTTCTCTCGGTGCGAGGATTGAACCTGCGGCCTCTTGTTTCACAGGTGACCTCTAACGGACTGCGCCACGGAGACTGTCATTATTAGAGCATACCTATAATCCCCAATTATGATAGTAGTATATAGACAACCATGATCATTTACCATCACATAAGCCATTTGCCTACTTATTAGATTTTTCTAAAAAAGTTCAAGTCTGAACTCAACTTGAAAACCTTCTGCTACGGAAGTGGATGATACAATGGTAGAAAGGGTTGTCGGCAACATTGTGGTGGACAACAAATACCGGTAACCAACCTGAACTTCATGCTAGCGGTTAAGTCTATGGTGTTCGAGATTGTTCGCCGTTTTTTGTCACTTGAAATAAATATCCTGCAAGCTTAGAGTATTTATATATAGAGGGAGCGCTGTCATACATTCGTGATTTGAAAAACGTAGATATTTTCTTGTTCGTAATGTTGGTAGCGCACCTATATTAGTAAAAATTAAATTAATTATTTAGCAATAAATTGCTATAAATTCCTTTATTAGCCGAAATTATATTTAGCTATTATCCTTTTAAAACGAGTTTGAGTGGAATTAAATATACCTAAACTACTTATTTTTAATTATTTTTTTTCAAATTATTTATGTATGTTGCACAACCTGTTCCAATATTAACCAATAGGAGGGCAGAAAAAGGTGGCCCGGCACCACCATTTTTATCTACGTTTTTGAAGTACCAGCGCTCCCTCTATATATATATACTCTAAGCCTGCAAGACATTCGACTCGATTCTTTATTTTCGGCAACATTATTATCAAAGACTTATTGCACTTAATAATTGCATAATATAATATATTACACATTATTTATTTATTGCTACGAAAAGCACATTCTTGCATATACCCACAATATCTAACACTGTCAATCCGATGACACATTAATAAAAGTAACACAGTGCAGTAGAAAAAGTAATTAAACTCAACTGGCTGTAAATTATGGTAACTAATCATAGAATTAAAAAACTGTTCTTTATTTAACATGATACTTTTAAATAAAGAACAGTCTTTTAAATAAAGAACACGGAACACTAAAGCCGGATAGTTTTCGCTCGAGGCGTGATAATACTAATTGAGTCAATTTAAAAAGGATTTAACTGCAGGCCACATTTACAGAACAGATATGAAGTGTCAACGGTTTAATTAGTGCCTATCAGAAGCAGCGAATAGCATTTCATTAACGTCTCAAAATGCTTCCGAATCGACTGGCGTAAATCATAAGCGGCAATGGATAATGAAAATTACTTTTTGGCACCAATTAGCGATAGTGATAAAATATGTGTATGATCTTTTTAAATACTGACACGGGAGGATAGTAATGCTGCATTATTTTAGGTGTAGTGGAGTCAAGAGACTACAAACCTTTTTAGAAAAAGTGGAGTATTATCGTGAGAGTTTTTGTTGAAGAAAAGTAAAAATAAATAACCTTAATAATTCTTCGTAGTTTTTAATCCAACATGTTTTCGTTAAAGACACATAAACATGGAGAGAGTTTCTCGCAGCGCGAATCGTCTGCAATTATTGTATGACATAACCGGCATAGATTATGTATGAACATTTTTTACACAATACAACTCTTTTATATGCTTACGATGATCATATCTTCGAGGCGAGAAACTTTCCCCGTCTAAATGGGGTTTAACAGATATTTTGTCTTGTTATGTGATTTCAAATAAAATTAAATTGAAATAATTAATAATTACATTTATTCAGCAGTGGGACGGAATAGGTTAAAAAGAAATGTGACAGATATCAAACTTGTATTCATAAAGGGAAAAAAACCGGATAAATTATAAAACAATCAGTGGAAATTACATTAATTTAACAAAAACAAGAATACAAAAAATAAATTAACTGCATCATTAGCTTTACTTGCCACGCCATGCACTGATATTTAGAAAAATATAGAAAGTAAAAAATGTCATATTAAAAACTTGAGATTTGTTGTTAATTATTTTGTAACTATAAATAACTAGGGATATGTGTACATTTCTCACAATGAATACTAATAACTAAAAGGAACTTATTTGCTGTATTATTTTAAGCTGTTTAAGCTTAATCCATATTGCATATCATGAGCCAAATTACATAACATTATTACGCACAAATACAATGTCACTTTATTGTATTTAATATATTGGTCACTTCTCCATACTTTGTACCACACGCGTCATAAATAGCCAATGTTTGTGAATTGGACCAAACCGAAACGCCAACGGCAAGCGATGAATACTTCATTATCACGGAAATAGGGCGAAGGTTGGCTTTTCATACGCTTTTGTAACGTTTTTGTTTGCTTTATACAAACATTTTGCACGATATGTTACCGTCTGTACAAATTTGGCTTGTATTTCCTTATTTGAAGGGTAATAGGTTGATTTGTGAGGCTTTGGCGCGGTATATGGCGTGACGTAATGTTGCTTTGAAAGTTGTTTGCTGTACTTGTATTGGTAAGTATGGGTTGCGATTCTCGGAATCAGTATATTTTACTAATATAACCAGCAGTGGATCAGTACTAATGAAAGATGATCACTGATGGCAGATCTCTCATATGCCGCCTGGATACCTGGTACCATAGCAATAATGGTTTCTTAGATTTACGCGCGAATGTTACACATTGAAATAAAACTATTAGTTACGAATTTTAACGCAGATTTTAATACTTTTTAACATCCCGATATTTCGATTACTTGACAGCTTTCGTGGTCACGGGGCGGACTGACCGGCAACGAGCAAAACAGGTCATCCTATGGTAAGTGATCACTGCCGCTCATGAACATCCACAATGTTTGGACCATAGATATGTTGCCGGCCCATGAAATCGGGAGGAGACAGGAAAGAAAAATTACATACATACATACATAAACTCACGCCTTTTTTCCCAGAAGGGGTAGGCAGAGGGGCCAGGACACCCACATTTCGCCTTGTGTGTTCCGTCCCACGATGTGATAGGTGGCGAGCCTATCGCCATATCGGGCACAATTTCCTGACTCTGGGCTGATAATGAATAGAAAATCCAATATCACTTTGCCCAACTCGGGATTCGAACCCGAGACCTCAGCTTTGTAACCATACCGTAGTACAACTACGCCACTGAGGCAGTCAGAGAGGAAAATCAAGTTATAGTAAAGACCTAAATGACCTATCATTTCCCTCAGTATGAAAAATGTTCTGGGTACGAAAAAAATAGAATAAAATAAATTTCTACGTCTGAGCCTGCCTTCCGGACAATTGTCTCAGTTTAATTATCTAGGTATCATCCACACCTCGAAATAAGCCTTAATAATAAAAGCATTATCCGCAGCTCTAGAAAAACTCAACAGAATACAAAAACACTTTATTGTTGGCAGTAAAAAAAAAACCTCGGGATTAACTTGTCTGCAATCTACGCTAAAGTATTGCAAGTAATTGAACAATTTGAACCGCAGTGCCGTTGTAAATAAAAATTGTTTAAACAAAATGAAACCGAATTAAAAGCAGGCCCGTATATTAAAAGTTGGTTTTATTTGTATACGAAAATATACATTTCAATTCAGCGTTTTTTATAAGTTACTAGCGGTCCGACCCGGCTTCGCCCGGATGCAGATAAACTTTTCAAAATATAGGCCAAAATGATCGATTCTGACTATCAATTTAGAATATTTACCAAGCGGACCATGACAAAGGAAAAAAATCCTTTGATAGCTAGATTTCTCACTTCTACTTTCCTCCTATAAGTTATAGCGTGATATGTTGCCTATAGCAATTTTCGAGAAATGACCTATCCAATTCAAAAAAAAAAAAACAGTTCTTACCAGTAGTTGCTGAGATTAGTGGTAAAAAACTATCAAAAAACAGCTCTTCAGATTTATTATTACTATAGATACTTTTGGAACATCTGCAAAAAAATATGAGTGTGAAATTGTTACTAAAAACGACGTAATGAAATTAGTTCTAAATTGAACTATATTCAAAATATTGTCTCAAATATTCATGAACTTACAACACGTGTTTTATGTGTATAGGTTTTTTTTTTGCAATGAATGGCTTACCGTTCTCCAGATTGTAAACGATACGACAGCTCATGAAAAGTGGCAAAACCAAACAACACCTTGAATTACAAAGCAACGCTTGCCATTCCACTGTGCTCGCCATCCTGAGACATGAGATGTTAATTCTCATTATGCTTAGTCTTCAAACCGGAATACAACAGGACATAGGTATACACTGTTGTAAGATATTGTTAAAATTCGGTACTGTGTAAGTGTCACTTTTAAGGTGTGTAATAATGTTAATACACACGTTTTTTTATTTTGACAGAAGTGTCATACGAAAGTTTTTATAGAAATAAACCACTGTGTTCTATATGTAAATAAAAGACAATGACAAGATGAAAAAAACTAATTAGACAAAACAATCTGAATTTACGTTTCATAAATTAAAAATCTTATCGCAAAAACCGACTTCCGACACAAACGGGCAAAAATAGACTCATTTATGAACTGACAGGAATTTGAATAGAATCATGCTTTTATAATTTTGAATGTGAAAGGAAAATGAAAAAAAATATATCTTTGTATGAACAGTCGAAAGTTCCACGGTAAAAATAAATGTTATGAAAATGATAGTAATCTTATTATATTTTTACAAGTGACACGATTTTTTAAAGGTATAAAAATATTGTCTTTTCATGTATTTTTTTATTTTGACAGCTTCCGTGGCGCAGTCAGTTAGACGCCGCCTGTGAAATGAGAGGCCGCGCGTTTGATCCCCGCATGGGAGAAATATTTGTGCGGCCCACAAATATTTCTCGAGTCTATGTGTTTGTGAGACCGATAAGTTTCTCGTAGTTCCTCATACCCACGGACAAGACTCGATCTTAGTGTGGGGTCAGGACTATGTGTGTGACTGTTGGCTGTTATTTAATATATATTTTTTTTTGTATCTAAACTCTAATTGTCTAGTCACGTGTGTCTGGACTATTAAATTGGATACCAAGTCTAAAAATTGTGATGGAAAACATCAGAGAAATTGTATGTACGTATTTATCGGCCCATATACGACCCTTTGGAGGGCCAAGTCTTCTCTACAATCGAAAGTAAACTTCAGAGGAGTTAAGCTACGTAGTCCACCATGCTGGCTTAGAGCGGTTTGGTGGACTTTACATACCATATAATAGATTTTACAAATCGCCATGGTAAGCAATCTTATTCACAATGTTTTCCTTCACTATTGTTGTTAGTATATTAGTTGAGAGTAAATTTAAATTTAACATTTATTTTTGTTTGTCATTAGTATTGTATTTACGTTATTTTTATTTGTCATTGTATTGATCTCTTTGATTTATAACGCTTGTTATTGTTATGATTGTTTAATTTTTATAGTTTATTAAATGTTTATGTTACGTGCTGTGTAATCCAACACGAAGCTGTTTTTTCGTATGTTTGGTGCCCCCGATCCAGGCATGCTTAGTGGCGGACCACGGTAAAAATGTTTAGATGTAAACCTATAAGTACAATAATTTGTGTGCAATTTCACTATTTAGGTAGTTACAAAGATTCTGTCACCTAAATTGTTAAATTAAATTAATTGTTAAATTGTTAGTGGCGATTGACTATCAATACACGCATGACTCCGAAAAGTCAGAGGCGCACCCTAGGATTTGATCTGAAAATATAGAAAGCCATGTCTCTTCTTTCCCAACTGGACATACAGAATTTTAGAGAGATTATCATGGAGATTCCATAAGAATTGGTATGTGAAGTCCCCAAAAGCATTATATATTTTTCTATACAAGAGATGGTTGCCCGGCAGTAGTATAGTATGATCTTATTTAAATTTATTATAAATTAAAATTAAAGTTAATTAATAAAACTAAGCCTAATTATTGACTATAATACCCATTCGCCTCAAACCCACAATTACAATTCCGACGTAACAAACCAAAATCTGTCCTAATTCCGTCCCCAGCACTCGACAGACATACGGAACCAAAGGGCTTTTCCGACGTAATTGTACCCTCAAAACGGCTTAAGTCTCTGAGACGCCCTTTAGACTTCAAAGGTTTGGTGATTATATTTTCGCCGAATTTGGATCGCGACCTTGCGATCAATCGGTTCGGATTTGTATCGTTGTATTGTATTGTAAAATCTGTAATCCGGCATTGTTTAATGAAATATTTTAAAATGTCATTTTGGTTTTTCATTTTTGTTGTTAGGTGATATCTGAATATAAAACTGCAATGTTTATTTCCAACAAATAGCAGTGTAAAAGCACTGTTGTGTTTCGGATTGAAGAATATTGTAGCCGGAAAACATGGTCTCAGGATGGTGAGCGCAGTGGAAAGACAAGAAGCATTGCTTTGTAATTAAAGGCGTTGTTTGGTTTTGCTACTGTACATGAGCAGCCGTATCGCTTATTATCAGGCGAATGATATCGTCTCACTATTTACTACAATATAAAAAATATATAAAATTATCATAGTGTTTTTTTTTTTTAGAATTAAGGCGTGATTCTATTATATTATTATACAACTCTTGCATACAAGTATGACGTCATATATACGAGTACGTACAAGTTGCTAACATCTAAACATGTTATCGACAGTGTGCAAAGTGCATGGAAATTTTATTTGAATGTTTTTTTTTTTTTATTGCAGTGAATGGCGAGACGAGCATGCCGTTCGCCTGATGGTAAGCGATGCGACCGCTCATGAACAGAAGCAAAACCAAACAACACCTTGATTTACAAAGCAATGCTTGGCATTCCTCTGCGCTCGCCATCCTGAGACATAAGATGTTAAGTCTCAATATGTCCAGTAGTTACTCTGGCTACAATGTCCTTCAATCCGAAACACAACAGTGCATTTAAACTGCTGTTTGACGGGAGAAATAGACATTGCGGTGGTACCCACCCAGGCAGCCTCTCACATATGAGAGACCTACCACCAGTAAAGTATGTAAGTTGAATAATAGTGCAAAATTGAATAAAATCATGGGTGGAAGACCATATCATAGGACTCGCCACTGCGCGTTCAATTCGCGCCATCTGCATAAAACATATACAAGTTCAAACTACCCACATGCAAGTTGTTGGTTATGTGCAGTTTGTTCAAGTTGCATGTGTTAGAATTTTTGTGGGAAAAGGTATATAA
The DNA here is from genome assembly GCA_023078785.2 of Hyles euphorbiae. Classification (NCBI taxonomy): domain Eukaryota; kingdom Metazoa; phylum Arthropoda; class Insecta; order Lepidoptera; family Sphingidae; genus Hyles; species Hyles euphorbiae. The sequence goes on along the minus strand of CM041056.1, from coordinate 5,269,734 downwards.
AATAATATAAACATGGCTATTTCAATAGATTTATCCATAATTATATTTTTTAACCATATAATTTAACATTCATCACTTAATGGTTGCGCCATTTTATTATTAACCGCAAAAATAAGTAATTTTATTATATACTTCCGCTGTCATTTTTCTAAAATCAAATCAAATGCATGTTAAGTTGCACGGCATGCTTTCCTTCCCGCACTACCGCAACAGCGAGGTGTGAGCGAGAACGCGTCGCCGCCCGCGCTAACCTGGATCAAACAAAACATTTCCGCAAACCGCTGCTCGAGGGCGCCATAAAATACTTCTTCTTGCGCACGCGCCTTCGGAGTGAGAAGCTAATTAATGTACCGCTCCGCATATTAATGTGTTATTAAGTGATTATCAGTGTCTCGTCACATTATTGGTGCTTGTAACTATTCAGTGTATTTCCGCCAAGCAGCAGACGAGTCGCCAACTACAACACCGCCGCTGACGCTACAAGGTATGTGCATATCCATTCCTTGTAGAACTGCCTAGTGAACCACCTTTTCCATGAAGGCAGTTCATCCCGCCCTCCGAGTGTGCCGTGCAACCCGCAAATACAGTCCACTGCAAATTTATTATTTATCATCCGCGCCACCACTTAACATAATGGTCAATAATTATTATAATGTTACAAAATTATCAAATATATTAAATGTTATTTATATTTATAGTTATAATAATATGTTTTAATTAAATTACAATCGACAATTACAATGTAACAGAATAATATTTAAATATTCTGAACAATAAGCGCACAAAACATCACATTAATAACTTAACTTTCCAATCCTGGTTGCTACCGGCGAGGATAAGGTCCTTCCTCTGTCGTTGTCACTCGAAAAGTGACGATCCAAGTGCGACAACGCTTTATTTACCGGTTCCCACTACTTGTGAATCATACGATGGGTAGTTTTAATGAAATTTATAAAAATTGTTGGAGTATTTTGTGACAGTATTCTAACAAATGCAATATGCTACTCGCATACAAGTAACTTGCGTAATGGAACTACGCCCTTACGCGAATGTTAATGTTGAATAAAAAATTATATTTTGTTACAATGCAGTGTTGCTTTGAGACGTATAGTATTGATAAAGAAGAAACAAGTTTAGAATTTTATCATTACTTTATTTAAACGTACCATATTTTTTTTTACTACGGTACAAAAGTGCGTGGTGGCCTGTTGGTAAACGGACTAGACGCGACTGCCAACATGTTCACGGTGGTCGCGGGTTCGAATCCCAGGGCACACCTCTGACTTTTCGGAGTCATGTGTGTATTGATAGTCAATCACCACGCACTAAAACGGTGAAGGAAAACATCGCGAGGAAACCTGCATACCATAGCGACTTATAAAAAAAAAAAGTCTATGGTATGTAAGTCCGCCAACCCGCACTAGGCCAGCGTGGCGGACTGTATGGCCTAACCGCTCCCAATCGTACTCCGATTGTAGAGGAGGCCCGTGCCCTGCAGCGGGACGTATATGGGCTGATACAGATACATACATACAGACGGTACAAATAGAAAAACAAGCAATACAATACATAAAAGCATTCAAAATTCAAATACAAGATTGATTGCAGATAAAAAATATAAAATGGTATCATAGACAAAAAAATAGTTTTCTGGCTCACTATACCCTAATTAGACCAAATACTTGGAGATGACTCAAATATATGTATGTATGTACATCAAAACCGATGCCTATATTCATAGCAATCTGTACCAAAGTTCAAAATTAACAAATACCACGCTGCAGAATTACAAAAATGAAACAAACAAAAATATATACACGAAGCATGCAAGAATTTTTTCACTCAAATGTAATTCACCAATTTTCCCTTATACATTTCGTTTCTGTCTTTTATGTGTTTAATCAAACACCGGAAGGTTTTGTTTCGAGGGTGCGGACGAGGCCGGGTATTATCTTAGTACTGTGAATAATGTTCCGGGTTTGAAAATATCAGAAATATTTTTGGACGGAACAATATCTTTGGATTGACCCGCGGGATGAGATTGAAAAACATGATGGACTCTTGGTATTTTTAGCTAATTTGTTTTTATAAATTTTATTTGAAATGTTGTAAATATAATAATTTACAAATATTTATTACTGAAAAGGTCAGTGTAAATTAATGAATTACAAAATGCAATGAAAAAGATTTAATGATAGTCGTTTTTCGTATGTTTTATTTCAAATATTTTAGACATAAAAGCGATGTAATAATTGTCATAACATTTTTAAAGGACGCAGTTACTGATAATAATTAAAAGCAAAGGTGATATCATCGGGGTAGTGTAAAAAAATTGAATAATTCATACGTATTGTATACATATGTATTATATAGTCCGCCAACCCGCACTAGGCCAGCGTGGTGGACTATATGGCCTAACCACTCTCAATCGTACTGTGGATTGTAGAGGAGGCCCGTGCCCTGCAGTGGGACGTATATGGGCTGATACAGATACGTATTGTAATGGCTATAATATTTTAGACTCTGAATCAATGGGTAGTACACAAAATCAGAATAAAAAACATAACCAACAAAATTAATACCCTCAATCATTCGAAACAAAACAGCACACCTTATTGTTTCATTCGTTAACACCGCGCGTTTCCTAGTAGATGTCAAGACACGTTTATACAAACGCTTCCATGTTTTATATTACACTACGGTGTTAATGCGAACGCTTGGGAAATGGCGAAAACCTGCTCTGCAACGTGGTCTGTGCAATTTCCTTTAACGTTTATGACGAGACGTTTTGATCCCCAGCTTTTGTTTTGTTAAGAGATATTTTAGTTTAAAGCGGGGAATACCGATTGGTGCAGTCCAGAGGGGGTCGTTACGAATGTTTTGTGTCTTTAAAATATATTTGTAGCAATGAAACTGTTTTTGTATTATGGTATTTAATGGTTGTGATATATTTCTGTGTATGCACAGCTTCGATCAAATATATACTAGGTACAGCGTTTGGAACAAAATCACACGCCAAAAGTGGCCGAAGTTGCTTATACTTATACATTTGAATTTCGAACTACGAGATGTAGCAAAGACTTAAATCATCATCAACTTCAAGTAACAATAAATCTTATTTATTTAACTTAAGATTTATTATGTTTTGGACCATACTAAAATTAAATAATACTATAAGCTTATTTATAATCCGTTACTTATAGTCTAGCGTATATTTGATCGAAGATGCATAGTACCAAAGTACACAAACTAAAAAAATGGTTGCCTGTAAAGTCGGTTTTACGGGCGAAGATTTTACGTGACAACGTCTTTTTCTCGGTAGAATATTTATTGATATGAATATAATTAAATTGCACAATAGGAACAAGGAATTGAATGAAAATAAGAATTGCACAAATTTTAACTATAGAAATATATTTTGTTTACTAAAACATTGTACATGTAATGACGAATCTAAGCACTCCATATTTTCACTACAGACACAGCTGACGATACTTTAACCACACGTGTGAACTTGTATTGTGACGCTTTCTTGTTTTTCCAACGCCAAGAACGTTCGAGAAAGACAAAGACAGAGACACAAGCATGCGCCGATTCAATGCGCCTAATTCTCTAGTGCTGCGCGCGCGGCAGACCGATCATAGTTGAGTGGGAGAGAGACGCAAGGCATTCGGCGGGCCTCTCTCTCGTTCGGTGACTCATCGTAACGTTACCGGGCGTTACACTTTTTCATAAGTGACTCCCAGCCGCAACCTAATTTAAGACGTTGTCACGTCAATAAATTTTTTGGAGGTAAAATTTTTTTTTTGGGGGGGTAATTTTTTGCGTAATTTGGGATTTCTGGCGGGGTCAATTTGTAGCCCTCACCAAGACGGTTCCGAGGATACCAAACTCGGTGGGTCTACGATCTATATTGGCCGAGATAGGATTGGGGGGGTGAGGTAAATTTTCGGGGTGGGGGTAAGGGAGGGGGGGAGGAAGGTTTCGTGGGGAGGCTAACTTAAATTAATTGTTTTGGAGGTAAAATATTTTTTTTTGGGGGGGTAATTTTTTGCGTAATTTGGGATTTCTGGCGGGGTCAATTTGTAGCCCTCACCAAGACGGTTCCGAGGATACCAAACTCGGTGGGTCTACGACCTATGTTGGCCGAGATAGGATTCGTGGGGAGGCTAATAGGCACTATTTCGGAATAAGGGTGGGGGAAGGCAGGGGGGGGCTATGGGACAATTTTGGAAAAAGTGGGTGAAACTGAAAAAAAATATAATTAGGTTTCGTGGGGAGGCTAATAGGCACTATTTCGGAATAAGGGTGGGGGAAGGCAGGGGGGGGCTATGGGACAATTTTGGAAAAAGTGGGTGAAACTGAAAAAAAAAATAATTAGGTTTCGTGGGGAGGCTAATAGGCACTATTTCGGAATAAGGGTGGGGGAAGGCAGGGGGGGGGGGGGCTATGGGACAATTTTGGAAAAAGTGGGTGAAACTGAAAAAAAATATAATTAAATTGAGTGGGAGAGAGACGCAAGGCATTCGGCGGGCCTCTCTCTCGTTCGGTGACTCATCGTAACGTTACCGGGCGTTACACTTTTTCATAAGTGACTCCCAGCCGCAACCTAATTTAAGACGTTGTCACGTCAAAAGTTGTGATCGATTGAATTATCTCGCGTTCTTAGATTATGCAGAAAATATAGTACTTAGAGTATTTATATATAGAGGGAGCGCTGTCATATATTCGCGTTTTGAAAAACGTAGATATTTTCTTGTTTGTAATGTTGATAGCGCTCCTATATTAGTAAAAATTAAATTAATTATTTAGCAATAAATTGATATAAATTCTTTTGATAGCCGAAATTATATTTAGCAATTATTTTTTTAAAATGAGTTTGAGTGAAATTAAATAGACCTAAAATATTTATTTTTTATTTTTTTGTTCAATAAATTTATGTATGTTGCACACCCTGTTCAAATATTAATTTTGGTTTCAAATCGAGATTACAGCAAGGCTTAACATTTACGTTTCTTACGCTCTAAATGTGGCATATACTCGTATAATTATATTATGTAGCCAATAATCTAAATACTAATATATAAAGCTGAAGAGTTTGTCTGTTACCTCTAATCTCAGGAACAATTCGAATTGGAAAACTATTTTTGTGATGGAAAAGGTATTTATCAAGGAATGCTTTAGACTTGTATATTATCACGCTATGAGCTATAAGAGGGAAATAGTATGAAAACATCTAGCAAACACAAGGTAATTTTATTTCTTTTTTAATGTCGGGTTAGTTGATAATCTAAATATACGGAATTGAATATTTTGGCTGACATTTTGAAGAGTATTTAGGGCAGATCCTAGATAGACTTAGACTACAATATTTGTATGCCAAAACCACCAAAATTTTATTCCTGTACTAAAATGTTATTCTTGATCCTGTAGATAACACGTCACAAAGTTTCAAAGATTAACACATGCACACAAGGCGTCGCGATTCATCAGCTCTGGAGAAATAAACAAAAAACTATCCAGGTCGGATACAATCGCGAAAGAGCAAATTATTCAAACGGCAGTCCAGTAAAAGGTTTCTGCGGGATTTTTCACACATTTTAGCTCACCTTTTATGTTCGGCGGCGGCGTGGAACAAAAAAATCGTATCGCGGATGTTGCAAGCCGTACAGTTTGAATTCGCATGGACTGGTGACCGAATATTATGAAATCACGTTTTTTGATTGTTAAAAATGATTTTTCGATGCGCGGCACTCGATTATATTTTTGAGAGATTTATTTGTTTTTGTCGTTTTTTGTGTGGCCCCTAAGTTTGTTGTTTGGTACGATAGATTTAAAGTTTCTAACTCTTTTTAAAATTGATGGTTTGTCCTTCATATTTAATTTTAAAACAGTTAATAGTTTTGTTGTAATAAAATGTTAAATAATATATAAAGATTGAAATAAATAAAAAGAGATGTTGACTGACAGAAGTGTTTAATTGAAGTACTGAAAAACTAAGGCTAGAAAGACAAAAGTATATTATCAAAATTAGAACATAATACATTTTTCTACTATCCAGTGTTTAAATATAAAATAACCACAACGGAGGTTACATTTTTTCAACAAGTTTAGTAGTACGTGTATCTGTGTCAGCCCATATATAGTATACCCCATTGCAGGCCACGGGCCTCCTTTACAATCGATAGCACGATTGAGAGTGGTTAGGCTATTTGATCCACCACGCTAGCCTAATGCAGGTTAGCGAACTTTACATACCATTGAAATTACTCAAAATCGCCATGGTATACTGGTTTCCTCAAGATACTTTACTTCACCATTAAATTGTTTGTTTAGTAGTAATGCAATTTATTTCTTTCTTTTGAAATTTGTAAATACCATTAAGTTATGAGGTAACTAACCTTAAAAATTTATAAGATATTATTTATTATATATTAATAAGATTGTTCTTTATAATACATAAATATTTATACAAAGTACCTAAGAACACCTTCCTAATAAAACAAATTCGCGATTGAAACTATAAATTAATCCATAACTTATCAAAAGAACAACACAACAGTTGCCTCCTCAGTTCGTGTTACAGCAAGTTTATCATTTGATGAAATTCAACGTTTAGGCGATCGCTTTACCAATTATTTTGGGGCTTACATTCAATCTTACCGATCGGGTATTGTGTTACAGAATAGGAGATGATTTATGGAAATATTTTTATGTATAGATTTAGGCGTTTTACATACGGATTCGTTGTTTAGGTTGTGAATAGATTAAGGGTTTATGAAACTGAATGTAGGGTTGTATCTTGGTAAAAACATGATATTGCACAGTTTTTCGGTATAGCACATCACTGCATACTAGTATATTAAATCTAGACATAGAAATATAAATAATGCTAGTGGCACCCCTACTTACCTTCAGAAGACCTTGATTATCGATGGAAATGTACTAGCCATAAAAAATAAAGGATACATTTTTTGGTGACATTTTTTGGTATTTTTAGACAGTCTGTATCTTGAAGAAAATTGATCGTTAAGAAATTCGAAAACAAGCAATTTTATGGGCCAAGCATTAATTTGTGTCGAATGATCGAACCCGCGGCCTCTCGTTTTACAAAACCAAACAACACTTTGAATTACAAAGCAATGCTTGGCATTCCACTGTGCTCGCCACCCTGAGACATAAGTTGTTAAGTTAAATATATCCAGTAGTTACTCTGGCTACAATGTCCTTCAATCCGAAACACAACAGTGCATTTACACTGCTTTTTCACAGGAGAAATAGACATTGCAGTGGTACCTACTCAGGCGGCCTCTCACATATCAGAAATCTACCACCAGTGAGAGATTGCGCCACGGAGGCTGTCAAAAAATTAATGAATATGTGCTGATGTAGTACAGTACAGTACTTAATGTGTTACAGCTCAATCTAACTATTTACCATCACTCCTAACGACTTAATACAATCTTCAATCGGCGGAGTTATTTAAATCTTTATTTTTTCAATAAAGCCAGCCCAAATCATACTCCAACAATCAAATAAAGTAGAGTGGAACGGACTTTCATTGATTTCGTTTAGATAATCCAAACCAATTAGAGATTGAAACAGATGCCAACATTTTTGTAATGAATTGGAATAAGAAGTCCGCCACCTGTGACCTTCGGATTTATTGAAATTCTTTTTTCAGTATTTGCAAGGCTGTGTTGATTGGTCCGCGTGAAACAAGAAGCCTTGACTCCCGATTTTTTATTACTTTTCATTATTGACAATAATGAGACGTGATGATCGCTCATTGCATTGTAAGCTTCACTTCTGCCAATAAATAAGAGGCACAGCAATCGGAAATTATTGTTAATTACTGCATGGCCCGATTCTATTTTTAAAATCGTCCCCCTATATAAAACCGAACAAGCGTTTATTTTTAATTCATTAATTTTTATATCGTGATTTACGATAATTAAAATATTGGGTGAGGCCTATGTTCTGCAGTGGACTCTGTGTGGCTAAAGAAAAAGAAAGAAACAGATGTATATTTTTTTTCCAAATAATATCTTCGATTACTTAACATAATAGAATATATTGTTTCTCCTATTTAAATATCCATCCCATGGTTGTCTGTAAGAAATAACCTAATGCGACAAGGCCACCACTGTTAATTTTTAAATGTGATTTCTTTGTTGTTTCTTTGAAAAAAAGAATTAAATCAAGAAATAACTGAATGATCTCATCGACTTTATTAATCCATGACATTATTTTTAAAAAGATTTTACTTTTTGCTTACTGAGTACGCGTGATATTTTTGCAGAGACTGATAAAGAAGATTTTTTTTTTAATTGTCTTGGGAGTTTTATGTGGTGATATTAAGAGCCTTTTATTGATATTTGATATTTTTTGATACTTATTTCAATGATAACCTTGAAGATGTAGCTACAATCGCTTGGAGTTTAAAGAGTTTATGTTCGATTGTAATAATTGCCACTCAAGTCAGTATTTTTTAAATGAAATTAATGGTAAGACATGCCGTTCGCCCGATAGTAAGCGATGCGACGGCTCCTGAACTGTAGTAAATCCAAATCTTGAATCGCAAAGCATTGCTTGGCGATCCACTGCACCGGCCATCCTGAAACATAAGATGTTAAGTTCAATATGTCCAGAAACACAACAGTGCATTTACACTACTGTTTGGCGCAAGAAGTTAATATTGCAGTGGTACTGGCAAACTCTTTTTGGCCTCGCAAAAGTTTAAAAATGGGAGCTTGACAAATTCCTAATTGCCAAATAGTCTTTGAAATATTATTTAATTCTATAGAAAAAAATATCAACAGAATATTTTCTTATCTTACTCCGTACACTCAAAAGATAAAAAAGGTATCTTTTTAAAATTCCAGTAAAGTTCCTTCAACGTCAATAGACTCTGATTAATGCCGGTACATGTACATAGGGCTCAATTACGTGTGATTGAACGGCCAAAGGCGTGATTATGATGGAAGGCAGCCAGCGTTTACAATCACATCAATCTGCTTTAATTTCAGTTTAATTAATTGACTTATTTACATTCTACTAATCTAATTGGGAACTTAGATGTATGGTTGGATTATGTCTACAGTTCTCAAGTTTATGATGCTATTTTTTTAGCGCTATGCATTTAATATAAAATTGTATGATTATTACATTTTGGACCTGCCTAACCGGACCACTTGTCCTAAATAGACATATTCGTCAACAACTTCAAGAGTCGAGCCCCCAACACCGATGGGGGTGGGCACAACATGGACATTCGACATGATCTTCGTTTTGTCCATGTTCATTTTAAGACCCACCTGTTGGGAGACTCGATTGAGGTCTTCGAGCATAGTGCTAAGGTCTTCCAGCGATTCTGCCAAGACTACAATATCGTCGGCAAACCGAAGGTGAGTGATATACTCGCCGTTGATGTTGATGCCGAATCCTTTCCACTGGTGCCTTAAATCGAAAGTCTTCGATAGTTGTGTGTTGCCAGTGATGACTTACGGCACCGAGACGTGGCCTCTCACTATGGGCCTTATTAGGAAGCTCAAAGTCACTCAACGAGCTATGGAGAGGGCTATGCTCGGGGTTTCCCTACGAGATCGAATCAAAAATGAGGAGATCCGTAGGAGAACTAAAATAACCGACATAGCCCACCGGATTAGCAAGTTGAAGTGGCAATGGGCCGGGCACATAGCGCGGAGATCTGATGACCGATGGGGTCGGAAAGTACTCGAATGGAGGCCGCGTACCGGAAAGCGCAGCGTAGGACGTCCACCAACAAGATGGTCCGACGACCTGGTAAAGGTCGCGGGACGTCGCTGGATACAGGCTGCCTCCAACAGGTCTCTGTGGAAATCATTGGGGGAGGCCTATGTTCAGCAGTGGACTTCCTTTGGCTGATGGATGGATGATGGATGGATTACATTTTGGCGTACAATTTCTGAATATTTCTCGTAAATTAAGTTTCTGAAGATTATGAATGTACATTATAATAACATGAAGACTTAAATTTTCAGTGAAATAACGCGAGCGAAGTCGGACTGTATCGCTTGGTAAACTATAATCTTTAATAAGTAATTAAACTTGATATTGATTGGAGAAAAGCACTGCGTAATAAGCGAAACATCGCAAAAAAACTTACATGCCTGTGAGTCCTCCAACCTTTGCAGATTTATTAAAATTGCACAGTGGAAGCGATTTCTCATCTGCCTCCACCCTCCTGTATTTTATAAATATTTATTAGAAGCCTTGCATTTGCCAGTAGGTAGTCTCCACTTAGGAACTTTTCAACCCTGTAGACCGTAAATTCTCCATAATTTACAATCCTACCGACACACAAATTCAGAAAAAATCAGCGATAAATGCTTCAATCTACACTCAATAGTTACACACTAGCACTGGCTCCACAATAAGATCGAGTCTTGTGTTATTGCTATCACGAACTGCGAGAGACTTTTCGGTCTAACAAACACCCACATCTGAAACAAAGTCTGGGTGTAACTCTATAAAAACGAAGCTAAACTCGAATGTCCAGATATTCGATGGCCGTAGTAAGATATAAAATTTCCACTTCTATAAATCAATACTATTTCTAATACTTATCATTTTCTCCGAACTTAGTCTATTGTTGCGACATATATCGTTATTCCCAGTAGGTCACATAACATTTGTCTCGGTGCAAGGATCGATGCTGCGGCCTCTCGTTCCACAGCTAGCGTCTAACCAACTACGCCACGGAGGCTATCGACGCTGTAACTTATCCAGAAAGATTAACTATTACTCCAAACCAAGTGCGAATGGCTGAGGAGTATCCATCATGAAACTTTACCTTCCACGCATGTTGTAAATCAGCGCCCTCGGTATTCTAAACTCGTATAGAATTCAATAAGTTGGATTAGATCCGCGGTCAGTGAGGGTTTGTTAATAAATACGCCATGGGTTCGGGCAGGCCATAACGTTTGATTTACGACGCTCTTGTTAATATTAAATTATGGAATTTACGAGTATTGAGTATAGCATCTGCGGAGGTTATTAATTTAAGTATTTTTTTATTGAGTCATTAATATGGGGCCGTGAGATACTAGGTTAGATGTTCAGGTAAGGTATTCGTCTTTTTTATGTACTAGCTGCTCAATCTGGCTTCACCCAGGTCTACTTATTATACTTCCAATCACATTCCTTTAAGTTTTAAAAATTATCGAATGTATAAAATTCCTTGCATATCGCTCGGGAACAATAAGTTTTGTCGGGATAAAAAGTAGCCTATGCGTTAATCCAGGGTAATCTATACATCTATACATATAAATAAAATTGAAATGTCTGTTTGTAAAGTGAAAATAAAAGAAAATGTCCAACTACATATCGTTATAAACACGATGCTTATAATGAAAATGATCTTAGAATTGTTTTTGTCTGTCTGTCTGTCTTTTTGTTCCGGCTAAAATGGCTGGACCGATTTTGACGGAACTTTTATTGTCAGGTAGCTGATATAATAAGGAGTAACTTAGGGTAGCCTAAGTTCCTCCTTAAATAAATCCTCCTTAACTCTAGATTTATTTTAGAAAAAATCTTTTATTTCATAAAAATATTAATATTTTTGTTAAATTCCGCGTGGACGAAGTCGCGGGCACAGCTAATAATATTATAATCTAACTAGCTGTGCCCGCGACTTTGTCCAGATATACAGACAAAAAAATCTAAGATCATTTTCGTTATAGGTATCGTGTATATAACGATATGTAGTTAGACATTTTGTTTAATTTTCATATTACAAACAGACACTTTAATTTTATTTATATTTATAGATTATGGTTATAATTGGCCAAATAATATGGTATGCTAAATCATAACTTACTACCACTAAGCTCTTTTTTACTCGTACTCTCGATTGTAGAGGCGGCTTCTGCAGTGGGACTTATATGGACTGATATAGATGGTCACACAGCCCTTTTACACAAAGGTACGAAAAGTACCACAAAACCAATATTAAAAGACCTACAATAAAAAAGAAAGACAATCTAGTCACGTTTCAGTGTAATCAGGCTTTCCCATTACATCTGAATGATTGACGACAAATTGATTCGACGAACACTGAAGCCATAAATTATTCTATGAAAGGATTTTGTGTAATTCCAAGGATATATAAATGAAGACGAGGTAGCACAAGCGATTAGCTGAAAGTTCTACGGCATAAGGGGAAATAATTAGCCAATGTTTTATTTAAATGATGAATTGAAAACTTTTAGACTAGTTTCAAAAAATTCGCTCGACGAAATATTAATTGAATTGACCAGCATATTAGACTAGACCCAATTGGAAGAAGCATCTGACGTAGTAATTGACAGTAAAACATAGAAAATTTAAGTTCATTTACAGTCAAAATGGCAATGAAAAATTGTTAATAGACGTTATCTAAATTTTATTGGCGTGTGGTGAAATTTGGAACTACAAATAATGTTTTAAATATGGATTTATGTCACTGTGTAAACAATATTTTTATAATATCATGAACGAGCATTTATACTCGTAATCTTATAATAATAATGTCCAATTAAATATAATTTGAAAAGAGAAAAACTGTCCGTAATATTTTGATAACGATTTAACATTCAGACGCAAAGCAAGACAATCATTACATCGATGCACGAAAACCACTGATCAAATACTTACTCGTCATGATCGTCATCCACTCCACTGCTGAATATAAGTCCCCCAAGAACCCCCGCACCGAACTGTTGGAAGCAGCTTATATCCACCGACTTCCTTCAGCCTTACCCAGGTCGTCCATTCACCTTTTAGGTGAGCGTTCGACATTTCCCTTGCTTGGATATACTCTAGAATTTTTAGACCCCGACGGTCAGTTTTATGGTCACGTCCGTGATCCTGTAAGCTGTTAAAAAATTAAACCACATATTCAATAAAATCTGTAAATAACAGTTTTATTTCAGTCATAAACCAATTCGACATAATTCTATTGCCAATCTTAGTCCAATATTCGATTCCAGCAGCCATTCTAACTCGAGAACGCTCAACAAAAATACTGTTTAGATAAAGACACTTAACCACGAGCGGCTAGTCAAAGCTGAATGCCTTAACCTTTCCACGTAAAACCAGACAGGAACTATACGAAGAAAACATTAGTAATTCTTATGAAGGGATTTTGTGCCTTAGGGCATCGGAATAAGGGTGTTTGAGATTCAGTCCAGAGGTGTATTCACTTGCCTTTATGATAGGAGTGGCCTTTCAGCGCTCACGTTTTTAACCCGCAGGAGCAATTATAGTTAGCGTGCCTGGGGATGGTTATATTTCTGGGTTCTGCAAGCGTTGAAAAACCTTTTTGCTTTTGTATGGTAATATTGGTACTTTTGATACTGATGTAAAGTAGGGGTTATAATACACCTCTTGGTAAGTACATAGCCTTTCAAATAAAGAGTCGACATAAAGTAATGGTCGAAATCGGATTTAAATGACCCCAATCAGAAACATAACACATTTTTATGGGTAGCTGTGACTTATTTTGCATTACGATTAGCTAGCTTGAAGTGTATGTCTAATGCAAAATTACCAACATCAGATTATCTCTTAAAGAAAATAAGCGATTCCAAAAATTATGATATGAAAAAAAATACGAGATAATTACTTAATTGACATCGGATTCCAACTCTGACTTAATTCTATGTCTAACGTCATTCCCATTTTGACAAACATTTTATTAATTTCTTCAATAGTCTCATAAGATTTTATTGCAATTAATTAATTGCGAGACAAGAATGCCATTCGCTTGATAATAAAATTTACGACTACTTATGAATAGTAGCAAAACCAACAGTGTATTTACACTGTTGTTTGGCGAAAGAAAAAAATATTGCAGTGGCAACTACCCACTCGGTTTTTTACATATGAGACACCTTAAATTCGAGCAAGTATTAAGAGAATTTAAGTGAAAATTATGCATCAAACAAAACGCAAATATATTTTATCTCGTGACGAGGAGAATCGAATACGACAAGCACATAACGTTATCTTGGGAGACATAAAATATTCATGCGGAATCCTTGCCCGGTGGCTTGCTCTGCCTTAACGCCCCGGGTTCTGAACATTTTTGTTGACAAAATACTTTTTTTTTTCTTTGAGAAGAGACACTGGCAAATCCTTGGTGCTGCCTTGTAACTGGCCATATGTATTTTAAAAAAGCTGCGTGTAAAAAAAAGATAAAACTGGCGGATTTCAATTTTAAATACCGAATGGAATGGATGAAAAATAGAAATATACTGATTTTGAACTGTAGGATTATGAGTTCGAGTTAGGTAGAGAAATTACCTTTTTCTATCGGTTAGATGAATATGACAACATTAATAACCCAACTACAGAATTTAATCACAGCATGAAACTAAAATCGCCTTCTATCGTATCCAATCTATATATAAGTACCTACTTATTAGGAAAACAGAAATACTGCTTGAGGAATATAGATTTTAGTTTAATATATTCCTTTGTTAATGTAATGAGTTCCATAATAATTAAGTGAATGATAACAAATTGGGTGAAAACTGCTAATCGGCAAAAGCGAAGCGAACAAAAATATTTTATCGTTAAAGTACCTTACCTAAGAACCTATCTTAGTTTTTAATCTATTACAGCTTGTTTTAAATAAACAGGAAAAGATTCTAGGACAATCTACATACTTAAGTGCTTCTTACAAGGATTAAAAAGTATGTGCATTTACTTATGTCTATTATAAAGGCAGACATAAAAGGAACATACATAAATTCATAAACTCACGCCTTTTTCCCAGAAAGGGGTAGGCAGAGGTGCAGGTTGCAAACAGTACACCCACGTTTCGCCTTGTGTATTCCTTATTACGACGTGATATTGGGCACCAATGCCTGCTCGTCCAGGCTGATTATGAGTTCAATCATTACTTCATCCAACCCGAGACCTTAGCTTTGTAATCATACTATAGTACAACAACGCCACCGAGGCAGTGGAGAAAAAGAAATTGTATAATTAAATAAAAAATGACATTTATGCCAACCCCAATTACCATTACAACGATAATTAGGGACCGTTCTGTAAACTTTGTGCTCCTCAAAACCGTCCCTTTACAGTGAATATTTACACCCAACAATATCTGTAGAATTTATGTACGCAGTTTTCACTGGATCTTTGTTCTTTGTTCGTTTTTACAAGCATACACTGTTTGTTTTTCTTTGACTGATATTTCGAGGCGTTTTTTTTAAAGAAAAGCGTCTCCAGTTGTTTGCTTAGTCTCGTCAAAGTGACTACATTGAACTTGATTGGAAATTCTATGTGAAGCTTCAGGGTGGATGGTTTTTTTTCTACTTTATCTTGCAGTGGAGTGGTGTGATATGTAATAGGATGGATTCAATAACAATAATCTTAGGATTAAATTATAATTATTGAATAGATACTTATACTAAGCAACTATATCAGCACTGACGCTTTCTACTGCATAGCACGGGATTCCTTTATAATTAAGAGTACGATTGAGGGTGTTTAGGCCATGTAGTCCACCACGCTGGACTAGTACGAGTAGATGGACTTTACATACTGTATAAATTCTTACAAATTCCTATAGTATACAGGTTTTCGATCGTGTAGTGTTATAGTAATGGTGACTGACTATCGATACACATATGACTTCGAAAACTCAATAGAGTTCTCTGAGAGTCGATCCCGCGACCACCGCGAAAATGTTATCAGCCGCGTCTGGTCCCTTATCCAACACGTCATTATGCACTTCAACTTAAATTCATGGTTTTTAAAAATTGTCTGGCCTATTGAGACAATATTTTAAAATAAATAACTAACATAAAGAGTTTTATTAACTTGAAATAAATATCAAGTCATCGCAGCTATTATTCTGTGAGCTCAAAAAACTAAGAGTAATATGTTTAAACCTCATTTATAGTCTTCCGTGTTAAAAATAATAATTATTATATTCAGGAAACGCATTTTCTCTTTTGGTATATAACATAATATGTATTTCAATGTATCTATTATTAAAGTTGTTAACACAATATATTTTCTTATGATAATTGTAACAAAAATCTACTGTACAATATCGCAATATTGTCTATTTATGTAATTTTCCTGTCACTGATTTCCCGCTTGCCAAATACAATCACATCAACTTCGTTCACTGTGTCCATTCCAGTACAATACTTCCATGACGACATTCTATTACCACGAAACATATTAATATCTCCAAAATAATAGCTTATTATATCATAATGTACCTAAAATAATGTTTATTAATATTTATTTTATAAATTAATTTTGACAGCCGCCTTGGCGCCGTCGAATATACGCCGCCTGGGAAACGAGAGGCCGCGGGTTTTATCCCCGTACTGAGAGAAATCTTTTTGCGGCCTACATATATTTCTTTTGGGCCTGGGTATTCGTGAGGCCGAAAAGTCTCTCGTAGTTCCTGAGACCCACAAAAAAGACTCGATCTTAGTGTGGAGTCTGGACTATGTATGTGACTGTTGGGTGTTATTTATATTATAAAGAGGGAAGATTTGATTGTATATTTGCATTGAATAAGCTTTGAAACTACAGGACTTTTTTTAAAATGATTTCACTATTAGAATCCTACTTATCCCATGAGCGGTCATATCGCTTACCACCAGGCGAATGGCATGATCCCACCATTCATCTAAGTAATAAAACCACTTCATTAGACTACGCACTTAGCAGACATCGGTACGAGTAATCAAAGCTAACAGTTTTCTTTGGAACATAACCTGGATGTGTTACTTTGTACTTAGGATAGCGCTCCAGTAAAAGCGAAGATATTTCTTAATTTTAACAGCATAGCTTTGGATTAGTCTATAATAAAAGGTTCAATTTGTGTGAAATTGTCATCTTTAGCCGTTAAAATCTACATACAAACACAAAATAAAAACATTTTAATCCTTATAGGGCTTGGCGCTGATGCGCCCGTAGATGGCTTATATAGCCGATTTTCGCAACAAACTCCCTAGCACAAAGTGGGCATGTGAGCTTGGCATTCACGTGGCAGCATTACTGTCGCTTTCAGTTTGTTGGCTGAGTTTGCGGGATGCCTAATACCCTTTCTCTTCCCAACATTTTTCCTACCCATTCTCCTCCTGATGTTATGGGGTTGGCAACAAATCCATGATCGCGTTGTGGATGGCCATGGGCGGCAGTGATCACTTACCAAGTGACCTGTTTGCTTATTTACCGGTCAAAAGCAATAAAAAAAACACAACCAATAAAAATCTATAACAACCTTCATTACTAAGCGTTAAATAAATAAAACTAATTATAAATAAAAATATAATTAATTTAAAAATAAATAAATTGATTAAAACAAGAAATTAAAATAAGTAATCTGTATCTGTATCAGCCCATATACGTCCCACTGCAGGGCACGGGCCTACTCTACAATCGAGAATACGTTTGAGAGTGGTTAGGCCATATAGTCCACCACGCTGGCCTAGTGCGGGTTGGCGGACTGTAATTGGAAATAAGTAATACTAAGTATATAAAATATATTGTATATAGAGATTAAGTTCTATGTGTATTAACTTGTCATAAGAGCTCTTAAATTGCCTACGTGACCAATAAATAAATACATTTCATTTCATTTCATAAAGAAGTATAGCAACCCGCATTCGCTACAGCACTGACCTTAATAAAAAGGGAGAAATAAGTGTATTTGCAGACAAATCGATGTAATACCGTGTAAAGAGGCTTATTTAGAAGGCTTTCTATCCGAATCAGAGCGTGTGTATTCCAGTTTCTTTAGAACGGTTTATAAATATCTATTATTCAAAAACAACATCTTTGGTTATGATTTAGTATGTGTTGCGTGAAAATAGAATATTTTTTGGGTTTCTATTGTAAGAATAGAACATTTTTAGATAATCTTTAACAAAAATACATTTGAAAGGTTTATTTTTGTTTTTCGTTCAATGTTTGATATCATTTAGTAATGTTGCGATCAGTTCAATCAATATTAACGTCTATATCTCCCGCCAAACAGCGGTGTAAATGCACTAGATTTTTAATATTAGAGTAACAATTGGCATATTGAGACATAGCATCTTATGTCTCAAGATGGCGCAGTGGAATGCAAAGCATTGGTTGTAATTCATGGTTTTGGTAACATCTATGAGTGATCGTATCGCTTACAATTTTTCAATAAAAAAATGACATTCAATGTAATATTACACATATAATATAATGCTTCAAAGTAACATGTGTATTTGTAGTGTATAGGTTAAATTAAAGGTGAAATTAGTCAGTCTAAAACATAATTTTCAAATACAAGTCAATGATAACTTAAAAGCCGTCATAATCAGTTACATTCTAAAGAACTAAATAACAAAATTCTTTCAAAGAAAAACTAAAAAAAATTATAGATAATTTTTAAACTCAAACACTGCTTACTGACCAACTGATAGGGATGAACCTAAAAGCTGAAAAACTGCAAAACTTCTGTCGTTACATTGACGACACCATTTATTTTAACTCCCCAGTGAAGTATCGGGCGGCGTTTAAAAATGTACATTTTCGCGAAAGATTTTTTCGCTGGCATTTTTTATTTGGCTCGCTACAGTGACTGCACTGCACCTGATGGTAAAAGCAGAGGCACATAATAGACTAGCGACCCGGCCTTGCTGCACCCAGGTGCAAATACAATTTTTGGAAAATATTCTATTGCCTATGGTCATTGGAGATAAGGTAGGATTTTAATGGTACCTTTGGTAATAGTATTTGGAACGGTAGTATAGTAGACCTTTTTTTATTGCAATGAATGGCGAGACAAGCACGTCGTTCACCTGATGGTAAGCGATACGACCGCCCATAAGCAGTAGCAAAGCTAAACAACAAATTACCTTGAAGTACAAAGCTAGGAATTCCACTGCGCTCGATATCCTGAGACTTAAGATGTTGAGTCTCAATTAGTCCAGGAGTTGCTCTGGCTACAATTTTCTTCAATCTGAAATACAACAGTGCATTCACACTGCTATTTGACGGGAGAAATAGACATTACGGTGATGGCCTCTCACATATGAGAGACCTACTAGTCAAAGTAAAAGGATTCGGACTCTCCCAAGTTATGCCATAGAGTTTACCTATTGGCAGTGGCAAATCTAATGGAATTTTATTTGTATTAATATTGGGATGACTATCGACACTCATGACTTAGATGCATTATTGATGTATAGGGAAAAGGGAGTAGAACAATTTTATTAAGAAAAGTAAATGTTTGAATTCAACTTTGTGTTGAAAATATAAATAAATAAATAAACTCGGGAAGCATTTTACCTGTGTTAATTCTTAAAGTCCAACAAGCTTTGGTATAATAGCACTGTGGTTGATAATTGAAATAAATTAATCATGGTGAAATAAGAGCATTCCTTATAACTCAAAATTAATATAAATTTACAGTGAAAAAAATAAACAAAACTAGAGCCAATAGGGCAACCAAATAATAGTTAAAAGATTGTAATGGCCTAGTTTCAAACAGCAGTAATGAAATTTAATTTTAAAATCACTTTTGTATTATTAAATTTCGTTGTTCAATCAAATCTAGGCTTTAAATTAAATTCCTTCCATCGTATAACTCGAGAGCCCTGCAAAATGTATCACAAACTAGAACAAAGCCAAAATTTTACATTTAAAGATAAAATAAAACATCTCTAATAAAGAAAATACTAAAAATGTCACTCGTAAGCCCCATTGAATCGGGTAACGGACACTTTAGAAGCAAAATTTTGTGCAAAAATTCTAAACCGGCGTTTGTGGTGAATACTCTAATTCGTCAGTATAACCCCTGGATTCTTGGCACCTTTTTTGCCAGCCCGCTTATCTCGTTCTCTTATTGAAACTAAAGAGGCCCCGTGAGGCCGAGAGGGATGAAAAATGGGGCACTTTTACCCCTTCGCGAGGTAGCGAGATTATCCGGCGTAATGACTGAACCACACATAACAGGGGGCCCAGCGTAGACTGCCCGCTGAATTATATATTTCATGTCGGAAAAATTCACTATCTTTGTTATTTATTTTAGTGCATTTAGTTGTGTAGATGCATGTATTTTTGTTATGTTTTTATTGATTACTATGTAGTAGAGTGATTTTTGTATTGCAATGAATGGCGAGACTGCCCATGAATAATAGCAAAACCAAAAAGCACCTTGAATTACAAATCAATGCTTGGCAATCCACTGCGCTCGCCATCCTGAGACATAAGATGTTAAATCTCAATATGTCCCGTAGTTACTCCGGCTACAATATCCTTTAAACCGAAACAGAACAATGCATTTACTCTGCTATTTGACGGGAGAAATAGATATTGCAGTGGTACCTACCCAGGCGGCCTCTCAATATATGAGAGACCTACCACCAGTTAAGTAAATCCAACCAAACTAGTAATTCCAACCAAAGCTGCAATTCTTATTGCTTTATATTCTATTTCAATTATCAGCGCTATTCTTTAGGTTCATTGAAGTCATAGTATCGCACTAGTATAAAATAATACATTTATTAGTATATATAGATATGGACTTTAATAACATGATCTTTGTATTAGGTGCTACCCGTGGTCAATTCTATATTGCATTGAAAAATAAACTTAAACAACATGGAGATAAGATTCGATTTCAATCTGCACAAGCTCTGCCAGACACCTAAATGAATATGGCACCCGTAAATAGATTTTTATGAATATTTAATGCCAATATATGTCGGTTCATTTGTATGAGAAAGAAGATATTCATATATTTTACACCACTTTTACATGAAGTGTCAAAGTTTTTCAATAATGTCTTCAGTTTCTCACTGAAGTAGCGGTTGATAAGATAGTGAACAGTGGGGTAGTGCGAATTAGAAATTAATTTTTTTACATCATTTAAACTTACTTGAGTGGCAATATCTTTGTAAATGGAGTAGAGATTGTGGATATTTAATACTACATGGTAATCTGGCCTTTATTAAAGCATAATGCAAGGTATCGTATTTTAAGATAAAGAAGAAGAAAAAGCGTGTTGTGACACTAATAAATACACCTAAACACGGTAATCTCAGAAGCTGTAGATATGAATTGGAAAATTCTTTTAGTTCTAAATAGTCCGTTTATCGAAGATAGTTACGGGGTAGTTTTTATACTGGGAAATTATACTAGTAAACAATAAATAATAATGTATAACCCAAATAAAACCATAGTCCTGACCCCATTCTAAGATCGAGTCTTTTGTCGTGGGTATAAGGAATAAATGCTCGTGGTTGGCACAAACATCTGCCTCGGTGCGGGGTCGAACCCGCGACCTCTTGTACAAGTATAGTATAATTATTATGTCTTCCTACTCGTAGGACAGATAAAAATGTGACTATTTCAGCCTCTCGAGGCATAAATACTCGTAAAATGCGGTCTTGGCACTTCAACGTTTTTGCCGAGTTATTTTAGTTTCCTCTCTCTCTCTCTTAAGCTACAGAAAGCACACTGACATAGGTCTTCTTCCAAGTATCTTCACATTGATCTGTTAGAAGCGGCCTGCATCTAGAAATTTCCTGTATCCTTAACTTCACTAGTCAGTCTTAATTCTTGACCGAATAACATCCTTGATTCTTTAGTTCGACATGTCAAATTGCACAAGATGTCCATCCATTATATCCAAACTTATAACTAAATTTCCAAATATTCTACAACCAAAAAAAAAGATATAAACATACTATTAACTGAAATTCCCCACAAAGACACGTATAATTAAGTCTCTCTACTCTTTGGTCAGATACAAATGTGACCATGTTAGTCTCACGAGGCGTAAATAAAATGTGGTCTCGGCACTTACTCGCTTGTTCCGCGCTATTACACCCCTCAGTTTCCTAGTCTGTATTAATTCTTGGCCCGATTAACGGTTCGATTTGTTTGCTTAGTTTTAGAGAGGTGAATGTCTCTCTTACGGATGCTGTGAAATTATAAATGAGGTGAAATGATGGGAATTAAAAAAGATCCGTCTGCTGAGCGACCAAGTAAAGTAATCGAAATATGGGAAAGTTGTATACTATTGTACTATATCAGCCCATATACGTCCCGCTGCAGGGTAAGAGCCTCTTCTTCAATAGGGAATACGATTGAGAGTGGTTAGACCATATAGGGAAAGTTAAAACATGTTAATATTAAAACAAATCCGCAATAAAATCTGGAAATAATAGTTTAACGCCCGAATACTGGAACGCCATTCAAATAGTAAGTTGCTCTTAACAGCGCACGGCCCACTTAGCCAGTACATTTAATCGGGATTAACGTAGTTTAGCGCCATTTATATTTAAGTTGCGTTGCAGTATTTGGGCGTAAGTTCAATGTGTAACATTTGCGCGAATCTAAGAAACCATCATTAAGGAAGGATATTGAATAGATTAGGCTTTTTGTTATGCGTAAATATAAAATATTATTTTATTTAAATAAGTATTTCCCTAGTAACAGCAAGGAAGGCTACAAACACTAAATCAAAATTGAAATCGAAATCACTCCTCATTGTTATTTTATTAAATCACTTGGCAAATATGATTATAATATTAACTGATAAAAAAAAATCTATTATTTTCAGCATTTCACCGAAGCACATCCCAAATCTAGCAAAAACGCACAGAAAACAATCAATTAAAAAGCATTGAAATACAAATCTTCATCACTTTAAAAATACAACATTTTTACAAGCATATTTTTAATATAAAATTATCGCTTTAATTCTAGTCACTGAAACATTTCATCTTTCAAACGAAATATTTTAAACAAAGAATTTCACTACTCTATAACAAACAATCATAAATTCAAAATACCAACAAACATACACGATGTAGACGATTGAAATCCGAACACACAAGGAAGTGATGCGAACAAACACAGAACAATATTGCGGTGCCTGTTTTATTGCAGTGTTGACATATTTTTTATATAGAAACGATGTATGAGGAAACGACTTAACTGATAAAAATATATTTTATACAACACGAACATCGTATGAGGAAGTCTTGAAAAAAAAATCAAAGAAAGAAAGAGGGTTGTTGCGAAATCAGAAGTAGAATCTTTCTGTAATATGAATAAATCGTGTTTTTCTCCTTGAATAGAAAAAATATATGTCCTTTGATGTTTTCAATAGCTTAATTTAAGGAATGTCTTTTAAAAACTGCGACTGAAAGATACGGTTGCTATGAAAAATAAGAGTATTATAAATATCATTTAAGATTTTTGGTAATCCATACATATAGTACATAAATAAACTTCTTTTTTTCTCAGAAGGTGTATACAGAGATGCTATCAGGACACCCGCGCTTCGCATTGTTGGTTCCGTCCAAGGGACAAGCCTATCGTCACATCGGGCACAAATTTAGGCTGCCAATGAATAGAAAAATCTGCTTACTTTGGCTGAGTCGGGATTCGAACCTGAGACCTCAGAGTTGTAATCTTTGTAAATATTACTGCGCCATTGAAGCTAATCCAATTTCACGTCACTAAAGTAAGAACAGTTTTTTACAACAATACATTGTTCGAGACTAATTTTGAATGCTATTTAAACAATGTAACATAAAAATCGGATTTTAAATTTTCGCCCCAAATCCCAAATTCCTCACAATAAAAAACCACAAACAGAAACGAAATAAATAAAAATCTTCCATAATATAATTTTGTAAAACATACGTGAAAATGAAACATTAAATATGCAACCGTCCATTAATGAAAGTACGGCTAGCAATCGAACAGTGCACCACAAAAGCTCAGACCACCGTATTATGGAGTGGGGAAGACAAATGTCACGTGCTCTTGTCGGTACTGTACGCTTGTGGAGCTCGGTTAAACAATTAAGTTAAATGCCCCCGGGAATTGTATATTGTCAACATTTTTCTCTATGTCTCTGAAGTAAATTGAAATGTACTGGAATTTGTTTTTAACGAGTAAAAGGAGAATTTGAAGTTTAAAAGATAATCTGATATTGCTACGATAAGAACGGGTCTCTCGCCAATTGAGAAGTGTAAATCTTTGGTATATTTTCAAAATTCTTGTAAATGTCTTGAAGGAACAACAATTTTAATTTGTATTTGTTCATTATTATTTTCTTAACTAATAAGTCCAATATGAAAATCAAGCTTCTCTGAAGGTTACTAAAACAAGCTGTTGTAATATAATCAGAATTTTAAAAAATCGCATCGTTTATTAAGTCATCTGTTCATCTTTTACCTTAGAAAATTTTACCTGAATTTATGTATGCCACGCCTTGAACCCAGAAGGGAGCAACGAGGACACCCACATTTCACCTTGTATTTTCCGTCCCACGATGTGATAGGTAACGACCCTATCGCCATATCGGGCACAAATCCTGACTACTATGTGATAATGAATGTAAAAATCTAATATCATTATGGGGACCCAGGATTCGAAACCAAGGCCTCAGCTTTGCTTCATTCTTTTACTTGAGACATTCACATTCAAATACAATAAAACTAACAACAAACCAAGAACATCCAACAAAATAAAATACAATATTCTTAAAATTTTCAGCAAAAATTTCATCCATTCCGACTTGAACTAAGCTGCCTTATAAAGTCCGATGGAATGTAGACGCCGCATTTAGGCCGCCACCATTGTCGCTGGCAAACGAGCATAAATGTCTAAAATACATTTGTCATCTGAACAACGGAACGTGAGGCGAGGAGCATAAATCTTGGAACGTCATTGTACCAGGTTCCGTGTTACCGATTAGGTTGAAATGCTGGCACGCCTGCAATGCTTGACGGGAGGTATAAATAGATTAGTAACATTGAGAATTCCTTTCGATTTTTGATAGTTTATTGGTGTTCTGGTTCACCAAATAATGGTGTGTTTTTTTACAAGCTGGTAGTTGGAAAATTCGATTTTGTTTTTGAATAGGTATAATATATTTTGGGAATAATTTTAATGGACTTAAAAGAAATATATATCATTACATTTGATATGCATTGTATTAAAATGCTGACCTTTGGAAGTATTAACATTCCTCTGTATCTGTATTTGTATCAGCCCCTATACGTTCCACTGCAGGGCATGGGCCTACTCTACAATCGAGAATACAATTGAGAGTGGTTAGGCCATATAGTCCACCACGCGGGCCTAGTGCGGGTTCGCATAAATAAAAATAATTCACATTCCTCAATAAAAATAAATAAATATGAAAACCATACTCTGCATTATATTCATTAACTACATTCTTAAATATTAAAACCATTAGATTGAGCAGTGTTAATATTTCAATTAATATTTTGTGGGTGTAAGTTCTTATATCGCGCTGCCCACCTTTCTTTTGTATATGTGGTATATCAATGAAAACTAAGTGTCAGATTTTTATATGTAGTTTCCCAAATGAAAGTAAAAATAAAATTCAAAACTTAGAATAACCTAAACTTAATTTAATTTTTTAAATTAAATCCTTGGAAATTTTACGAATCTAGTGAAGCTACAGAAACTTCATTGCTGTAGATTTTTTTCTCTCAAGATATGTTAAAAATATCTAGCATTCAGTGAGTTGCATTAAGCTAGTCTTATAATATCAAACCGACTTAGAAACAAGCCTATCGATGGAAAAAGGCCGGTAATCCTTACCAGTAGATGTAAAATGTATATTGTCTCGACTGCTCCGGCGGTGTCGTTGTACTACGATACGCAAACAAAGCTGAGGTCTTGGTTTCGAGTCCGGGGTCGGGCAAAGTGATACTGGATTTTTCTATTCATTATGAGCTTGGAGCCAGGAATATGTGCCTGATATGGAGTCAGTCTCTATCACATCGTGGTACAGAACATACAAGGTGAAATGTGGGTGTCTTGGTAAACCTTTGCCTTTGCCTTTTGAGAAAAAGGCTTAAATTATTTATCCATGTATCTTGATGAACAATTTAAAATCCATCCATCAACCTCACCCAACAAAAGGCCATCCAACACCAAATTTAAAGACCAAAATAGCCAACTCCAGGACGTGAAACGCAATACTAAAGGCCACAAAGAGCCGCAGCGGTATAAATCATATCGCATAATATCCGAGCACAAACTCCGCGGAACGCAATTTCACGGGTGGCATTCAAAAATGGTACGTAGGTAAGTATAGGGCATTGTTGCAGCCGCTTTAACGGCTAGGAATGTATCGTGATATTGTTGTACGGTTGGGGAAGTTGGACTTTATTGAGACCATTATATGCTTTCTTGTTTATTCAGGAATCGAATTATAGAGTAATCCGTTTTATTTATCTATCATTGACTTGTCATAAGAGCTATTTAATTGCCTATATGATCAATAAACGAATTTCATTTCTATAATCCAATGTGAAGTTTGAATGTTCGGTTGTTCGACGTCCAAAGAATTAAGTTTTCCACTTCTTAAAGTATATTATAATTTTGTATCAGCCCATATACGTCCCACTGCAGGGCACGGGCCTACTCTACAATCGAAAGTACGATTGAGAGTGGTTAGGCCATATAGTCCACCACGCTGGCCTAGTGCGGGTTGGCGGACTTACATACCATAGAAATTCTTATGAATCGCTATGGTATGCAGGTTTCCTCACGATGTTTTCCTTCACCGTTTTAGTGCGTGGTGATTGACTGTCAATACACACATGACTCCGAAAAGTCAGAGGTGTGCCCTGGGATTTGAACCCGCGACCACCGTGAACATGTTGGCAGCCGCGTCTAGTCCGTTTACCAACAGGCCACCACGCACTTCATATTATAATAATATATAAAAACTATTCTTTATTATATTTATTATCTTCTAACTTAGTCTATGGTTACGACGTATAATAGAGGACTCCTACACTTTGTCAAGTATGTATCTATGAGGGCCTAGTGTGGGTTGGCGGACTTTACAAACCATAGAAATTCATATAAATCGCTGCAGGTTCCAACACGATTAGTGATTGACTATGAATACACACATGACTCCAAAATGTCAAAGGTGTGCCCTGTGATTCGAGCCTGCGACCACCGTGAACATGTTGGCAGCCGCGTCTGGTCCGCCTACCAACAGGCCACCACGCATTTTTTTTATTTTACTAATGGATTTTACCCATGTTTTTGAACATTGTACGAAAATTTGTATACTTAGTGGAAATTAATCCTATATATTATAATCTAGATAAAAGATAATTTATCTATCAGTTACCGTTAGAACGAATCCTTATTTAGTTGTAAAGATAGTCTTCAAACGATAGCCCTTATAAAAGATGTATCAGAAGAGTACTTTAGTCTCCTTAATCATATTTGGTCCATTAATTTTCCTTGAAGTTAAAATATATATCTGCTCAAAATGGAAACTAATTGAGTTTCTATCAAATCAAAATTTAACATAATTTTATGTGAATGTATCTAAAGACAGTTTCATATTTTTCACTGTTTTTTTTTTTACGCAAAATCACAACCGATATGCAGTATGTAATATAATTCGTTTCGTTTATTATATACAACATCTGTTTATGTCACATACATGAATAACAAGCACACATACCTACATATATAAACTCACGACTTTTTCCCAGAATAGGTAGGCAGAGGTGCCGGGACACCCACATTTCGCCTTGTGTGTTCCGTCCAGCGATGAAATAGGAAGTGATCCATATATGCACAAACTCCTGACTCCAGGCTAATAATGATTAGAAAAATCCAATATCAGTTTGCCCGACCTGGATTTTGAACCCGAGACCTCAGCTTTATAACCGTAACGTACTAAAACAACGCCATCGAAGCAGACAAATCTTATTCATACTGAAAAATATATAAGATGTAAGTTAAAATATTTTAACACATTTCAATTTTTATAGGAATAACACGAGAAAACAGTTAACTCAAATAACTTCTAAAATAATCCAACCGCCCTTTATAAATAATTCAAAATATCGGGCGCTTTTCCCCAACAGTACTTCCCCTCGCAACGTGTGATTGCATTTCAGAGAATGCAATCTTTCAAGAAATACCCTATTATAAATCAAAGCCGAAAACATTCCCGGAATCCATTTACTATTATCGTAAAATATCTGTTTTGAACTGACCTATCACGGAAAATTGTGTGATCATTGAAATATTTTTCAACCTGCTGTAATTGGTTCCTTTATGTACTGAAATGGTACATATACACCCACATGAACTCTTGCTTTATCTCAGAAAGAGTAGGTAGAAGTGCTGTCCCATGATGCGATAGGGGGCGAGCCCATCGGCATATCGGGCAACTGACTCCACATAATAATGAATAAAAAAATCAATGTCACTTTGATCGACCCGAAATTCGAACCTGCGACCTCAGTTGTGTAATCTTAGTACAACTACGTCACCGAGGCAGTACTAATATAGTCTAAATAAATTAGATAATTCTACACTCTTACAGCTCACGGATTTGAAAAAAAGAATGGGAAATTTGGACCGGGATGGTAGTACCGTTGTCATTCAGAAATATGAGGTAAAACGACGACTTTGCTGACGTATATCGCTCGGGTGAGATTGCCGGAGGCTCAATAGCTTTTTTCTCCTACAGTCGTTTTTCTTTTTTTTCTTTTCTCTTGTCATTTTAAGGGGCCAGCAATACAGCTATTGTTCTAAAGTCATACATGATCATGGATATAGATATAGACGCGGGCTTCAACAGATCGACATGGAGATGATTCTGAGAGGCCAGCATGCATCAGCAGTAGATTTCAGTTATTGAAACGAACGAAGATGTTCGTGGGAGGTGTTAATAGTTAACCATTAGGTGAGCTGTTTGCGCGTTTAACTATAATATAAGTGCAAAAAAATATAAATAACTAATATAGGTCATAAAAGTTCTTATGGTATGTAAAGTCTGCCAACCCGCATCAGGCGAGCGTGGTGGACTATATGGCCTAACCACTCATAATCGTACTCTCGATTGTAGATAAGGCCCGGGCTCTGTTATGAGATGTATATGGGCTGATACATAATATTTACATACCATATAGTTCCGGTTATTAGGATAATCAATACCTGCGCTAATTAATCCTCATTAAATTCTCTGTAGTTTGAATTATATTGCGAAATGAAATCGAAGATTATAGTCCGCATTTTGTCCAAGTTACTGAGGCGATAATTCGCTCATATTTTAAAAACTTTTAAAACGGCGGCTGAAATATTCAATTCCGACTAGCAATTTAGAATATCGACCAACCGGACGATCAAAAACGAAAAAGATTTCCTCGTATTTGCTAGATTTTTCACTACTGCTTCCGTCTTAAAGGTAGTTATAGCCTATAGCATTCGTCAATAAATGAACTATCCAACACAAAGATATTTTTTCAATTCGATCCTGTAGTTCCTGAGATTAGGTGTAACAAACAAACTAACTTGTCAGCTTTATGTATTAGAATAGATAAACAACCAACTGACGTCATCCTTTCCGGCAGACCTTTATTAAAATAAGACCTAAGAGAGAAACAAAAATACACAGCTATAAATACTCTGTTAAAACATACACAATTTTGGGCTCATATTAATGTTTGCCCCTTGTCCTAATAACAAGATCAAAGGGCGCGCGACGTTTGATTCGTACATTTTCAAAGAGCATGCCGTATTTGATGCGCAATATAATTTAATCTTTATTTTGGTAATAAAAATATATGGGAGCAGATGCTTGATTCTGATATATACGCTTGGCTGATGACAACGTAAGCAGTGAAGATGAAATAGCAATAAAAATTGTATCTTAAGCTGTTAATAATATTTATAATTCTGTATTCTGTGTGATATTATATTTCAGCAGATTAGTAACTTGAATTGACAATGGGTGGGGTACATAGCGCGTAGAAACTGATGACCGATCGGGAATAAAATTTCTGTAATAGAGGCCACGTAGCAACGCGCAGTGTTGTATGTCCACCCACAAGGTCAGACGACCTGGCAAAGATCGCGGGACGTCGCTGGATGCAGGCTGCCTCCAACAGGTCACTGTGGAAATCATTAGGCAAGGCCTATATTCAACAGTGGACTTCTGTAGGCTGATGTATGGATGATGATCATTACGGTATTTCTTTGTGAGAAATGAGAAGATTTATAGAAGAACAAAAGTTATTGATATAGCCCATCAAGTTAAATTAGAAGTGGTTGCGGTGGTTTTTACTGGTTGTAGGTCTCTCATATGCGAAAGGCCGCCTGGGTATACCGCAATGTCTATTTTTCCCATCAAACAGCAGTGCAAATGCACTGTTGTGTTTTGGTTTGAAGGATATTATTGCCAGAGTATTTACTGGACATATTGAGACTTAACATCTTATGTCTCAGGATGGCGAGCACTATGGAATTGTAATGACACCGAGCATTGAAGCTCGGCGAGTCTCCGGGAATACCTAACTTGTCTTTAATCCCCAACGAAATTGATCAGAATGTTAAATTAATAAGAGGAGTTGCAAAGTGGGTGACAAAATAATGAACTCGCTAGAAAAAGCTACCTATAGCGTACAATGGCGCAACACCTTAAAAAATAACAGTCACATTCATTCGTAAATCAGATTTTTCCCACGAAAACAAATATCAGACTTCCGTTCCTTAACATTCAAACAAATCGGCCCTCACGGACGCAAGCCCAATTATTGAGATAGATCACACCTATGGGAGAAAACCCGGACTATCTACCTTCTATTATACGTGCGTATGTATAGCTTAGGATAGTTAGAAAATGGTGTGTGAAATGTATTAAGATTTGATGAATTTATAGAGAGTTAAATTATAATGAATAATAGTTTAATAAATAAATAAATACACCCACTTATCCAATTCACTTTTATTCACTATCGGCCCAGAGTCAGAGAGTGCCCGATATGGCGATAGGCTCGTCACCTATCACATCTTGGAACGGAACATATAAGAGGAAACGTGGTTTTCCGTCAACTATGCCAACCCTTCTGGGAAAAAGATGAGTATATGTATGTATGTACATAAATACACCCAACAGTCAGTGTAGGGTATAGAGTATAGAGGGTACAGAGCCGGGTCCAAGTCACTAAAACTATCACCCGGCTTCGTTTTCGCTAGCTGTCTTAATATACCCTATATAATATACATATATATATATATATATATATATATATATATATATATATATATATAGCTGAATACAATAAGATATATATATATATATATATATATATATATATATTTTTATATTTTTTGATATTCATATCAAAACTATATTATATTAGACAGGAAAACTTCTACTACAATTACTATCTACAATAGCACACGAGTTAATTTCGTTCAGTCTGTTTAACTCTCAAAGGAGGTCAGAATCTAGCGTCTGTTCCCGACGCTCTAGAGTACACGTTAAATGTCTGCAGTCTCGCCTGCTTCGCGCACTTGTGCTGTGTATTCGCTTTATAATTGTTAAACTAGGTTTGCCTGGCGACATTACCGTATATTTTAAGGATATATATGGCGATTGCCCCGTATCAATCACATCGTAGGCCAGAACACAAGGCGTAATGTAGGTATCCTGGTTGTATATCTAGGCAGATGTAGTAGGGGTAGGAACCCCTTCTTCTAGAAAAAGGCATACTTTTATGTTTTTTTTATGTTTAGGTATGAATATTAATAATAATTTGAAAGTCTCAAGGCGAAAAATTAAATGCAATCAAAACGCAACACCAACATTTTAATACTATACTATTTCAGCTCACAATTGCTGCTAAGCACGAGCATCTTTGCAAACTAGAGTTTGATTAAGAAAGGTTAGGCGAACACGTCCACAACGCTTATCTAGCATGAGATGGTGGTAATTTTGTTATACCTGAGAGCGTGGCTTTCTACAACTGAGAGTTCAATTGACAGGGGGTTAGGCCATAGTCCACAACGCAAGTAAGGACTGATGGCAAAATTGTTATTTTGTGTCAATAATTTTCTGGATATATTGTAAGTAATTTTTAGATATACAGCTAGATTTCAAAAATGTTTGGTTATAGGACATTATATTGAAACAAAATTATTAATTAAAAAAACATTATTATAAAATAAAATTATTAAAGTAAAGTAGGTTATTATCCAACAATTTATAGTAGTACTACTACTAATTTTAATGCAAGAAGAAGCAGTATGTAAACTCGAAAAACACTTTATAATTTCCTTCACTAACTGTACCTGACAACTTCTAAAAGCATACAAAGTTTAAAAGTAAATACGCAAAGCACACATAAAATAAACTCCAGAGCTAACATTTGAACGGTCCTACCCAATCTTCTTACAGTGCGCCTAAGAATGATATACGATCCAAGTTGCAATGCGACTTAGAACTATTTTTGAATTTTCACTTCTAGAAAATGTACTGCGGAAGGCTTAGCTAAACAAAATAGTGAAGTGGTTTTAAATATTTTAGGAAATGTATTTTTGGTGTCACGTTTATGTTGGATAAGATAAGGGGTTAAATATACTTCAAAATTGTTATTATTGAAAGCCAAAAACAATATTTAGATACATAGGCTATGTCAGCAAATCTACTAACAGCCATTCTCCATAATCTATTTTATTAGATAATTCATGTTTCAGTTATAAAAGATAGAAAGGTATATGTACATGTTGTATATATATATATACATTTTTATTGTGTAATATCTTTTTAGTATTTCTGTACAGTGCAAAAAAGGATTAAATAAATATATATTTACAGATAGCTAGGTAAGATAAATATATATGTATATCTCTGTTTAATGAAGCGTACAATTGTACCGACATAGTAATGGTAGCTATTTGTACCTTTTGTTAAAGATAGATGGGATATAAAGAATGTCCGTTAATCATAAAAGAGAACTTGCGGAAAAAAAGTAAACATATTATGCAAAATATTATAAACAGTTTTATAGTATTTTTGAGTTTTAAGATTTCTTCCAATAATGACAGGGCGTAATTTCCACATTATTTGATATTGGTAGTGTAAATTATAATATAATAATTCATCCCGTACTTACCAACATATACACAGGATTACTTTTGAAAGATCGCATTTTTTTACACAAGAGAACAATACTCAAATTAGCTCATGATAGGAAATGTTGTTTGTTGCACATTATAATAAATAAATCATTTATAATTTCAATTAATAAATATTTTAATCAATGGTAAAATAAAATCCAATATCTACTACGAGCATTCACGACGCACGCGCGTTTATTTGTGTGTGTGGTATATGAATGGGTTATTATGATCATGCGTATCGTGTAAGAAATTTGTTTTTTCGGGGTTAAAAAATATTGAATAGAAGAAGAAATATATTTTATTTTACTAATGGACTATATTCATGATTTTGAATCTCCTGTTAAAATTTAAATATTCCAATCAAAATAACCCTATGTGTATGTTGGAGATACACACACATACCTAAATGCTTAAACTATAACCCTTTAATACACTGTAGTCGGTAAAATACAGCACTGAACGAAAGCCGCCTTATTTAAAATTCAAATTATCTTGGAATTTACGATAAACTGTATTTCATTTGTTAAAACAAGAGAAGCGACAAACCCTAAGTAAGCCAATGACGTGAAACTGAAAGACATTACGACAGCCGCTGGCAAGTTTTCAGAATACTACTGTTTCACAGTTCATTATTCATTTGAAAGATATTCTGGCGTTTATACCGAGATGTTTTATAATGATGTTTATTTGTATAGTTAAATAACAATAACCTTCAGTACAAAGTCATTATCTTGTCCCGATGGTCAAAATTAACTGGACTTTTTTAAATATATATTTATTTATATTTGAACACCACATACAATAATAAAATAAATAAATAAGACAAGTCATTTAAATAAAGGTGACAATTGGCGGTCTAATCGCTTACCAATTTTTTTTCCAAACAACCTTTATAGACCAAAAGCTTGTGGCCGCCAGCCTTCCGTCATTTTATAAAAGCTGAAAGTTTGTCAGCGTATGCCTCTAACATAAGCATCACACGATCAGCTATTAAGCTATCAAAGTTTGAAGATATCATCATATAACATGTAAATTTACCAACGTTATAGTATAAAAGCTGAATTTCATATTTGTTATTAAGGCAACTACCAGAAATTGTTTCCTTGGTTGTCGAATGCTTTTGATGGTTTTTTCATCTCGCCAGCCACATTATAGCTGATAATTTCCAAAGGAACCAAGATCGGAACTTCATAATAGCTGATTGCGTGATCCGTATGTCAGAGGCATGCGCAGACAAACTTTAAGCTTTTATAAAATGACGAAAGTCTGGCGGCCACGGGCTCTTGGTCTATTAGATGGAATGGATTGAAAAGAAGATAGGAAAAGGGTGATCAAAACAAAATATTTATAGGAGTCATTCTCAGCTACAAGAAGTCTACTCCTGAATACTGACTAACTCCTCCAAAGATGAGCCAATATATGGTGCCATATACGTCCCACTGCAGGGCACGGGCCTCCTCTACAATCGAGAATACGATTGAGAGTGGTTAAGCCATATAGTCCACCACGCTGGCCTAGTGCGGGTTGGCGGACTTATCATAGAAATTCTTATAAATCGCTATGGTATGCAGGTTTCCTCACGATGTTTTCCTTCACCGTTTTAGTGCGTGGTGATTGACTATCAATACACACATGTCTGAAAAGTCAGAGGTGTGGGATTCGAACCCACGATCACCGTGAACATGTTGGCAACTGCGTCTAGTACGTTTACCAACAGGCCATCACGAACTTTTATAACGTGACAATTGGCGGTTGGCAACGTTAAATCGTATTTTATTGAACGGGGCTTGAGAAACTTTATTTTATAGATTGTATGAGGAATTATATTATGCAGACAAATCCTTGATGTATAGCCACGGTTGGCATCGAGCGTCAACTTTGTATCGGGCCTCAACTTTGGCGATTCTGAAGGCTGTCTTCTACTTACTTGAGTTACGCCCACTCTCAGTAATACCTATTAGAAGATATCCTTAAAAACCTTATTTATTTATTTATTGCACACAGTAAAATACTATTTTTTTTTCGGCGGTAGGTGTAATGAGTAGACGTGTTTTCGCGGCAATTTTTTTAATTTGTTATTATTTATAAAAGTTTACATTATTTAAAGTAAATATTCGTTTTATGTACAAGTATAAGACGCAGTGTACTTAATAACATTTGAGTACATGACTTAACTGTGAAAACATCACCTGCCAGCACATACAAGATTTTCTATTTGTTGGATTCACTAAAATACCACAATGGCACAACTGGCTGATATACACCGAACACAGCACCAACTGGAAGAGTCTTTTACGCGGAGGATGGCTGACCTTGAAGCGCAACTGCAAACCGGTGGTGCATCAAAGGACACTGTCGCTCGGGTGGCGGAAGAATTTCGGACATTCCGCGAAATCATGCTGTCCATGCTTCGCCTGCTTAGAGAGCAGATTAATGAGTGCAGTCGGATGGTAGATATAATTGAGACCCGGCACCGGCGGAAGGCGCTCCTAGTCTTGGGCGTTGCGGAGGTTGCTGACGAGGATTGTTCCACAGCTGTTTTGGATATATTCCGTAAAACCATGCATCTCGAATGCTTATCTTCTCCTGATTTTGCAGCGTGTCACAGGATTGGGGCTCCTACTGAAGATCACCATCGGCCAATCCTGGTTAGGTTTAAGTCTGCTGACCATAGATCCTTGGTCTGGAAAGCCAAATCAAAGCTGAGAGGTTCGCCATGCTCAGTAAGGGAGTTCCTCACAAGGTCCCGGCAACTGGTCTTCAGTAAGGCGCGGCAGCACTTCGGCATGCGAGGATGTTGGACGCAGGATGGCACTGTCATCGTGAAGGTCGCAGATGGATCTCGGTGCAAGCTGACAACCAGTGACGAGTTAAATGCATTGGTGAAGAAGTATCCGAAACCCGCTGAATCCTCTTCTTCGGCAAATCGACGCGTCCCTGGGGCTGCGGCATCATCGGCACCAAGCTCGAAGCACCGTAAACCCTGATACCAGATGGTTTAACACCTTTCCTCACGTTGGTTTGGTTTTTAACGTGAACGTAACACTATTAATATTTTTAGTATTTAATTTGATGTTTTAGTTTACTTGTGTTATGAACTTGTTTTTATCCGCGGGTCTACCCACTTTTAGTTTTTTATTTTGTGTTTGTTTTTATTAATTTGTCAATTATTGTCAAGTTGCGTTCAGAAACTGTATGTATAATGTGCTCATTTTATTTCTTATTTCTGTTCACACACTTTAGTTTCTTATTTTTATATGTATTATAGTGTTTAATTTTATGATTATTAGCTGGCGGGTGATGCAGAGTATGTTTGTAAAAGTTCATTTATTTTTTAAATATTTTATGTTTATTTATATATTTCGTATATTTTTTGTAGTATAATATTTTTGTTTAATTATGTTTTCGGATAACGAATTTTATTATTCTGCAACTGAATCATCTACAGATGACAGTTTTTGCTCTACGACTGGTAGTCTTGGTGAATGTTTGCGGGATGCTTTTAGTAGCCAAGCTCGTCATCATTTGAATGTTTGTCATATTAATGCGCAAAGTATACCTAGTCACTACAGCGATCTGTTAGAAACTTTCAGCAACACCAACGTTCATGCCGTCCTAATTTCCGAGAGTTGGCTCAAACCTCACCTTTCTTCTGCTTCTTATCCCCTCCCCGGTTTTCTGCTTATTCGTAACGATCGAATTGTTGGAAGAGGCGGTGGAGTGGCAGTGTACCTACGTAGCGATTTCCCCTACAAAATTATCGCCACTTCTTCCGATTCCTCTTCTCCTCCTACTCCCTCTGCAGAGTATATCTTTCTTGAGGTTTGGGTCAAGGGAGCTAAAACTATCCTTGGTGTAGTTTACTGTCCTCCCTCCTTAAATTACTTCTCCAGTCTTGAATTAGTTCTGGAATCCTTGGGGTCTGAATATGCACATCACATCATCATGGGAGATTTTAACACCAACCTCCTCGCCCGATATTCCCATAATTCCCGTAAACTTCTTGATGTTGTTGAGTCTGCCAATCTCAGTGTCTTGCCACTTCAAGCTACTCATCACAACATCAGCGGAGAAGACACTTGGCTAGACTTAATCCTCATCTCCAACCCTTCCCTTGTCTCTCATCATGGTCAATTCCCTGCTCCTGGTTTTTCCCATCATGATCTCATTTTTCTTTCCTACATCCTTAAGCCTCCTAAATCCTGTCCTAAGGTTCTGCATATGCGTTGTTTTGGTAGCATGGATGTTACTGACTTATCCAGGGATGCCGCTAAGCTTGATTGGAGCGACCTGATGGAAGCAGATACAGTGGACGAAATGGTCCAAATTTTTAACTCTAAAGTTCATGCACTCTTTGATATCCACGCTCCTGTCAGGAAAATCAAGTTGAGACGCCCACCGGCACCCTGGATGACGGATAACATACGAATGGCTATGAGACGAAGGGACAGGGCTTTCCGCAAATTTAAAAGAGATCGGACTGATATCAACTGGTGTCGTTTTAAGGCTGTAAGGAATCGGTGTAACCAGATGGTTCGTAATGCTAAACGCCGACATATTCTTGATAACATATCTTCCTCTCCTGCTAATACTTGGAAGTTCCTTAGGACTTTGGGTATTGGTAAGGAGAAAAGCCTGGACTTCCGGGGGACGTTGGACTTGGATGACATCAACAGCCACTTCTCTACTTCCTCTCCGATGGATTACCAAGTCAAATGTCAAACTCTGGATTTTCTGAGCAACCTACCATATCCTGGTATCAACTTCTTTAAATTTTCTCCAGTTGCTCGAGACGAAATCAAAAAGATAATCCTCTCGATCAAGTCGAACGCCATCGGACACGACAATATCACCCGTCGCATGATTGTCGTGATACTTGATCATCTCCTTCCAGCGCTTTCCCATATAATTAATGCTTCCTTAAGCATGGGAACTTTTCCGTCGTTATGGCGGAAAGCCTATGTTATTCCTCTTCCCAAGGTCCCTAATCCTACGCTCAATATCCATTATCGTCCTATATCCATTCTTCCCTTTTTATCCAAGGTGCTTGAAGCATGTGCGTATAAGCAGCTTTCCAGGTTTGTGTATTCTCACAACCTGCTGAGCCCGCTGCAGTCTGGCTTTAGACCTGGCCATAGCACCATTTCCGCACTCCTTAAGGTAACTGACGACATTAGGGCTGGTATGGAAGACACCCGGATCACTGTTATGGTCCTGGTTGATTTCTCAAACGCCTTTAATGTCGTCAATCATGACATCCTACTGTCCATCCTATCCTATCTTATGGTTTCTCCCGAAGCACTGGATTGGTTCTCCTCTTATCTTCGAGGACGTCAACAGTCGATTCGTATCGGCGAGACTTCGTCTAAATGGTGCGACCTCGACTCTGGCGTTCCTCAAGGCGGTATTCTTTCTCCGTTATTGTTTTCTATATTTATTAATCTCATTACCAAAGACCTTCGATGCGCGTACCATCTTTATGCCGATGACTTACAGCTTTACTCTCAGGCAAGTATTGGTAGTGTATCCTCGGCAGTCGACGAAATAAATAGTGACTTGGAACATATTCGCAGATGGTCCCATAATTATGGTATTAAAGTTAATCCTGCTAAGTGTCAGGCTATTATTGTGGGAAGCCAGCGTTTGACGAGCAGGTTGGATCCAACTACTATTCCACCTGTTGTGTATGATAACACAATTGTAGGATGGTCATCCATAGTTAAGGACCTTGGGCTTCTTATCGACTCCAATTTAAACTGGCGCGCCCAAGTTACTTAGTAGTACTTAGTACAAGTTACTGGTGGTAGGTCTCTCATATGTGAGAGGCCATCTGGGTAGGTACCACCGCAATGTCTATTTCTCCCGTGAAACAACACTGCGTAAATGCACTGTTGTGTTTCGGATTGAAGGACATTGTAGCCAGAGTAACTACTGGACATATTGAGACTTAACATCTTATGTCTCAGGATGGCGAGCGCAGTGGAATGTTGCTACTGTTTATGAGCGGTCGTATCGCTTACCATCAGGCGAACGGCTTGCTCGTCTCGTCATTCATTGCAATAAAAAAAAAAAAAAAAAAAAAAAAGTTACTTCTGTTTGCCAGAAAGTCACTGGTATACTTCGATCTTTTTATCGTCTTAAAAATTCCTTTCGTCTAAAACTAAAATAATGCTGGTGCAAACCTTAATCCTACCCTTAATCGACTACGGTGATGTGTGCTATTTTGACCTGAATGCAGATCTGCTCAACAAACTCGACCGCCTTTTAAATAACTGCATTCGATTCATCTTTAATCTCCGTAAGTACGACCACATATCATCTTACCGCTCTGAACTAAAGTGGCTACCTATTCGTCAGCGACGTACATTGCGTGCTCTTACAACACTCTTTTCTCTACTCATTTCCCCCACTCCACCTACTTACTTAATATCCCACTTCCGTTTTCTCTGCACCAACCATGATAGGAATCTTCGTTCTTCTACTAATCTTTTGCTTTCATGTCCCTCTCACAGTTCTGATTTTCTCCATTCTTCATTTCACATTCAAGCTATACTTCTATGGAATGCTCTCCCCCTTGAAATCAGGACGTCAACTACCCGTCTCAAATTTAAAATGAAGGTCCGTGAAATGCTGCTCAAAGAAGTTGCAGAATCCTCTCTATAGTCTCTTGTATATATATATATATATAATATTTATTTTATATAGTGTATATATGTATGTGTATATTTATGTATATATATTTGTAAATCGAATAATAATATATGTAATATAATTTTTAATTACTTGTATTTTTTCTCTTTATCTTTTAATTAAGTATTCGTACACCTACTACAGCTCATCTCTGCATCACCTAAAGGTCGACTGGGAGAAAATGCCACAGGCATTAAGTCCGCCTTGTATACATTTGTATATGAAGCTTAATAAATAAAAAAAAATAAAATAAAATAATAATAACAGTTTTAGAGACAATACAAAACAACAAAGTACAAATGGTGGTAGCTCTAAGGAAATTTCTGCCAAACAAATATGGGATGAATGTATGAGCAAGTAAAAGAAAGGGCAGTGTACAATAAAGACAATGAATGCACGGAGACATTAATAATAATATAAAAACATATAACCTTAATAGCTTTTTCACATTCTACATTATTTCTAAAAATAATTGCCAATATCCTTCATCAAATTCGCAGTATACACAACAAAATAATCTGATTCGAAACTGATTTTAATTAAGTTAGCTCTGTCTCTGTTTCTCAAATGGCTGAAGAGTGTGAGAGACAGAGTCGTCTAGTTTTTGTTAGTTCACTAGTTAGGCCATGTTTGTATTT
Organism: Hyles euphorbiae; assembly: GCA_023078785.2. Taxonomy (NCBI): domain Eukaryota; kingdom Metazoa; phylum Arthropoda; class Insecta; order Lepidoptera; family Sphingidae; genus Hyles; species Hyles euphorbiae. The sequence continues at coordinate 5,229,424 of CM041056.1, read as the reverse complement.
ATTCAGTTAACAACTCTGAAGTATGAAAAGTATTTATGCTGAGTTTAAACTGTTGGACAAGCTTTGCTCGAGTTAAATATTTTCGTTGAACTTCGCTTTAATATTGGTGTTATCTACATAAACTCATACCTATAACTCGATGGGGGTAAGCAGAAACAATAGTACAATAATCTACGAATTTTAGCGTTTATTTATTTTATTAAGGATCGCCAACATTACATAATATCTCCAATTGACATAATCAAGTGAAATTGAGTTAATATGAGGCACTCTAGTCCAGAGTAATATTTATAAAAGAAATCCAAATCGTGAAATCCACAGAATGTGAAATGTTCAACTTTAGAACCTAAATCATGACCTCACAGTTCACAATTTTGCTGTCTCAGTACATAACATCCATGAATACCTAATAAATGTTTGGAGGTCTTATTCCAAAATTCAGACGTCCAGACCGCTTCCAATTTAGCAACCTCTTAAAAGATATACTATCTCGGTAGATCTAGAACATTCACCTCACTAGACAATGCACTAAATAACAACAAAACAACTCAATTCTGCTGCAAGCACAATACAAGCATAAAACTCACATAGACATTATATGGAGTAAGCAATTTGTATATAGATGAGTATATTGCTTTTTCACTCGGCACTTTTCTCTATTTTATTGAACGACTCGTTACGCCCGCTAGGGTTGTCAACAAGTTTCTTAATTATTTAATTTTGTCATGTGATTAAAAAAAAGATTAGTTAATCCCAGTATAAAAACTTATGTTGTCTGAGATAATCCATGACTTACAAATAACATCGAGGATTCGAACACAGATAATTAGCAAAACGGCTAGTGTGTCGATTTTTTCTTAAGCATAATAATGAAAAATAAACGAAATAGCTGGAATAGCGGGATTCTCAATAACCATTTGTGTTAAGAACAGGTTATGATTTTTTTTGCTATGAATAGCGAGACAATTTTACTATTCACTTGATGGTAATAGCAAAGCCAAATAACTCTATGAATTTCGAAGCAATGTTTGGCATTCTATCGCACTTGTCATCCTGAGGCATAAGATGTTACGTCTCAATATGTCCAGTTATTCTGTTTTTATTGAAACATGTATAATTTCGTAACATATTATGTGATAATTGTCGTTACTATATATGTGTATTTTGCTTCTCGTTAACACGACCGTAAAAAATAATTCAGAAATCTGCATTAGAATTATGCACAAAATATTTCATTTCAAGATAATAATAATAAGATTTCCAATCTGCGGGAGCTCGTAATTGGTTATCTTTTGTATACAATTTGTAAAATATATTTTTGGTTGATAGCTATGAACAGCCCAAATAAAATTAAATAAAATTTCAGCAGAATCAAGTGACAACCCTGACACAGCAATGGCGCGGGTAAAAATGAATAAAGGACGGGTCCAGCAAGAAGTTAATTCGCCTGAGTACCGCTCCGATAAGGTCAAAATATACTTTAACATGCTCACGTATGTATGTAGTTACAAACTTCTAGTTTTTACGGGTTCGTTGGCGAACATTTTTGAAACTTTTCACCTGTAACAAATGCAGATTATTTTTGCTTATTTTATACTGTCCATACCTAGAAAGTCATAATCACCTTTCTTATTCCCATCCTTTCTAACCGACTTCAAAAAAAGGAGCAGGATATAGATATTTAAACTAATATAAGGCGTAGGTCCTACATGTTTGGTACTTAGCGGCCCGCCTTCAATATGTTACGAGTATATTTTGATTTGTTGGCTAGTCAAGTCTTTAAGCAAATTAATCAACATCTACTAGTACTATGAAATGAATATAAATTTTCTTTGCAGTGGTACTTATTATTTTATTACTTTTTGGTATTTAATTGTTTTTTTGTTTCGAAGACGGTTTTTTTTCTACGCGCCCTTCTCCCGATTTGATGAGCCGGCGACACATACGAGATCTAAGCAATGTTTATAAACGGCAGTGATTACCTATCATTAGGTGACCTGTTTACTCGTTGGTAAGATCTTACAATAAAAAATCATCTGATTGTGCGATGCATTTCGAATAACTTCGGCGAAAGGTGCAATTGTGCGAGTTTGGTCTCTAAGGTTTGTACACAACTGGACACCAAATGTGACGTAGGTTGTGACAACCTTTTCACTGAAAATTATCCGGATACGAATACCCTAGACTGTAACTAGTTTAGTATCAGTATATCTTCTTTGTTAACAGTTTATAGGCTATTTTTGAACGTGTCATAATTTATTACTTGTTTGTTGTTACGTTGTAGCTATTGTTGTAATGGAGATACCATCTGCCGCCTCGAATCAATCTCTCTTTTTTCCTCTCTCTGCAGACAGAGAACCTTCTCAGCTGAACATAGACCTCCCCCAAGAATCTCCACATGAAAATATTGGAAGCAGCCCGCAGCTAATGTCTTCTTGCAACATTTACCAGATCGTTCGAGCGCCTTCCTAGCGCGCATCCGATATTTCGCTTGCCTGTATTTAATAATAATAAAAATAAATAATAATGAAAAATCATTATACATTATTTGCAAAAATAGTGGTGGTAGGTCTCTCATATTATGTGAGAGGCCGCTTGGATAGGTACAACCGCAATATCTATTCTTCCCGCGAAAAAGCAGTGTAAATACACTGTTATGTTTCGGTTTGAATATTGTAGCCAGAGTAACTACTGGACATATTGAGACTAATATCTTATATCTCAGAATGACGAGGGCAGTGGAATATTAAGCATTACTTTGTCATTGAAGGGGTTGTTTGTTTTGCTAGGTGAACGGCAATTCTCGCCATTTATTTCAATAAAATAATATCTATATATTAATACGTGATGCAAAAACTTTGGACCCCTTTTTACGAAAATTGGGCGGACGCAGGAGCATAAAATTTGGCACACTTATAGTTTATGTGTAGGAGAAGTGCAGAACGCTAATATTTTTCAATAATAATGCTTATAAAGTACATTAAATCAAAAAATAAAACATTACACACACTACCATGCATTTCACACACACATACATACACAAGTATTTGTACACGCATACATACTCTGGTGTCAAATTGTTTCTTTTCTTTTTCATTTTGTTCTTCTGACATAGACATATAAAAAAAAAGGTTTTATTTGCCTAATGAGGTAATAATATTAATATTAAAAGAGAATATTAATTTTAAATGAGGCAATAATATTAATATTAGGCCTAATATTAAATTTAATATAAAAAAGATTTTAATAATAATGCATAAAAAGTACATTAAATCAATAAATAAACCAGCATGCATTTGACACACGCATACACAAGTATTTGTACACGTATACATACTCTTTGGTCAAATTGTTTCTTTGGTTTATTATAGACATCGTTGAATGTCAATCAGAAAAAATTGTTTACTGTGGTTTTGTTGAATGTCAAACAGAAAAGATTTATTTGGCGAATACTATGTGAAATACTGAGCGCTTATACAAATTGTGTAGCAGTAAGATACATTTAAATGTACACGGACTATCATTATATGCATAAAGAAAGTTCTGTAGCAGCAATCTGCAATTACAACATTCAGGTACAAAAAAATACACATACATACATACATACATAAACTCACGCCTATATCCCAGAAGGGGTAGGCAGAGGTGCCAGGACACCCTCATTTCGCTTTGTATGTTCCGTTCCACAATGTGATAGGTGGCGAGCCTATCGCCATATCGGGCACAAATTCCTGACTCTGGGCTGATAATGAATAGAAAAATCCAATATCACTTTGCCCAACCCGGGATTCGAACCCGAGACCTCAGCTTTGTAACCATACCTTAGTACAACTACGCCACCGAGGCAGTCGGTGGCACAAAAAAATATATAATTTGCTATTGCTGGTTCAAAGCAATTATTGTAGTTTACGATTTAGTAATTGCATATACTTCAGGATAAATAAGTAATTTTGAGAGATACGTACATTTAAATGTGCACGAATTATCAGAATAACAACATCATCATACAGGTAAAAACTTTTTTCTTCTTGATTTGGTCGAATTTCGACCACTAGGCGACCACTAGTTGAAATAAATGTATATCAGCGAATAATATATCTCATAGTATATGTACTAATAATGTCAATTGTCCAATATCTACACTGTTGAACAAAAGTGATTTAGTCTACAAACTGGTATCGCAATATCCATGTGATTTATTTATATCTATCCCCACTACTCTGTACTGTCAACATTTAAAAGAATTATAGCGAATACCGAAAACCAATAATCTACACTCAGGGCCAAATATGAAAGAGCACCGTCCCTATTTTGAGTAGTAAAGCGTTCATTCACTGTACGCCTGGAGGTCAGAAAAATGTATTAACAAAACGAAAAACCAATACGTGTGGTCAATTTATTGATTTCGGGTAACCAAGGACCCATATTAAAAAAAAAAAAACAAAAATAATATGCACATAATACACAAATCTACTAGAATATAGTTAATTTTACGCCATCAGGATTTTAATAAAAATATATTTATTTAAAAAAAATAGTGTTATTCCACATAAAAATAACAGTGTTATTCCAATCAAAGCTATTACAAGACTAATCCAAAAAAGAATAAATCGATAATTAATTAAATTGCTGCGTCGCGTCGCCAATAAACTGATGACTCGACGACTCAAGTGGGCTGCAAGGTGTGTATATAAGGGTTGCTATGCCGTGGTAACTATATTAAACATTTTTTTAAACCTCTATCCAGCACCATATTCGATATGTTTGCAATATGATATGTTCTCACAACAGTGTCGTACGTAAAAGCAATCCGGCTTATTAGCTATCATTTTCAAGACAGTGTTTGAACTGACCCGAATTCTGCACACCAATGGCGATGAAGCAATGGTGACTGTTATTTACTATTGCTTTGGTACTGTTGACGTCAGCCTTATTTTGGAGAGTTGAATCTATATTCAAACATCATTTTCTATCCTTCAATACCAATAACATTCTTGGTGTCTATGAATTTGCATCAGCACATATTATATTTTCTTTTTCTTTTCGATGAATGGCAAGGCTAGCAAGCCATTCGCCTGACAGTAAGCAGTACAACCGTCCGTGGACAGTAGCAAAACCAAACAACACCATGGATTACAAAGCAATGCATGGCATTCCACTGCGCTCGCCATCCTGATACATAAGATGTTAAGTCCTTTTATGTATGTATGTATGTATGTATCTACTGAGTTACGCTGGCTACAATATCTTTCAAAACGGACCACAACAATGCATTTACACTGCTGTTTGGCGTGAAAAATAACCATTGTGACGGTACCTGCTCAGGCTATTATAAAAATAGCTATTTAATCGAACCGTATTTAATAAGATTCACCATTTCATTCACAATGAGCAGTCACTGCTATAATTCTTTTACAATCCTCCGCTTACAATTGTATAGTGATGTGACGACAGAGAGTAATAACATCGATTTCGTTGCATTTTATCGAGACAGTACTATCCGGCAGTTCATTCAGCGTGAACAACGATTTTGTCTTGGATTCACCGAGGGACGTGTTATTTTAAATTTACGAGTATATGAAATAAGCTTGATGTACATTTTGTTTACAATTTGTTCTCTATAGGAATAGGTATTACATATATACATAAACTCACGCATGTTTTCAGAAATATTTGGCAAAAGTGCTACCAGGACACCCACATTTCACCTTGTATAATCTGTCCGTCATATCGAGCACAAATTCTTGACTCTGGGCTGATAGTGAATAGCAAATTCCAATATCACTTTGCTCGATCCGGGATTCGAACCTGAGATCTCAAATTTGTAATCTACTATAGTACAACTACGGCACCGAGGCAGTCTACAATAGGTATTCAGTTTCATAAGACAGCCCAATAAAAAGAATCATTTACATTTCTTTCACGCCTAACAAGTTTTTAGACTCAAATGAAAATATTTTTGTATCAGAGTTGCAAAAACTTTTACGGCCGCACTCAGAGATGTTTAATGGCAATTAAATTGTTCCTTAGTTATATTATCTTACTGCCCTTACTCTTCCTACATAGCCCAGTGAATTAGTAAATTGAAGTGGCAATGGGCAGGTCACATAGCGTGGAGAACAGATGGTCAATACTTCCAAAAAGTTATCGAATGGCCACGTACCAAGTGCAATGTAATACATCCACCCACAAGGTGGTCAGACGACCTGGTAAAGGTCGCAAGAGGTCGCTGGATGCAGGCTGCCTCCAACAGGTCACTGTGGAAATCATTGGGAGAGACCTGTATTCAGTAGTGGACTTCCTTTGGCTGATGGATGGATGGATGGATTCTCTTCATAAAATCTACACTAAGTAAAAGATTTAAGTGATATTAAATATCTCTGAGTACGGCAGTTAGCTCAATATAGTATATAAGAAAACGGAGAACGACGAACGAAGACAGTTTTTTACAACTATAATATATTTGTGATATGTCTCTCATATACGAGGGGCCGCCTGGGTAGGTACCAACGCGATATCAATTTCAGCCGCCAACCAGTGGTGTAAATGCACTGTTGTGTTGCGATGTGAAGGAAATTGTTGCTAAAGTAACTACTGAGCATATTGAGCCTTAACATCTTATGACAAATGTTCCCTCTAATGCTATCAAATTTCACAGCTTTTTTTATATTACATTACATTAAAATAATAACATCTATTAATTTTATTAAAGACCGTCAAAGGAGATAGTCAATTACATTTGGATAAGTGTACTTCAATACACAAGCAATATGTATTACATCTCTTAAAATAGGTGGAGGCATAACTTTTATGTAGTGAAACATAATAACAAAGAATTAAAATTACTGTTTTAAGTAGAGACAAAATGGAAAACAATAACAATTTGATATAACTATAAAAACTAACAATTACAACTATATTCCATTCAATTATTTTATTTATATTTAATAAATATAAGCATTGCATTTTTCTTTCCTTGATCCATCTTCTCAACATTTCCATTCACTAGACTCCGCCGACAATATTTGCAAAGAGATTTATTGCATTCTGCTTTTAGGATCAATGACTCGCAACGATATTGATAAATATTCTATTGTTTGATATTAAGACTGCCTCGGTAGAGCAGTTATACTACGGTTAGATTATAATGCGGAGGCCCCGGGTTCGAATGTCAGGTGGGGCAAAGTGATTTTGGTTTTTTCTATTCATTATCAGCCTACTGACTGTCTCGGTGGCGTAGTTGTAGTAAGGTACGGTTACAAAGCTGAGGTCTCGGGTTCGAATCCCGGATTGGGCGAAGTGATATTGGATTTTTCTATTTATTATCAGCCCAGAGTCAGGAATTTGTGCCCGATATGGCGATAGACTCGCCACCTATCACATTGTGGGACGGAACATACAAGGCGAAATGTGGGTATCCTGGCACCTCTGCCTACCCCTTCTGGGAAAAAGGCGTGAATTTATGTATGTATTATCAGCCTAATCAAAAAATTGTGCCCCATATAGGGACAGGCTCATCCCACATCACAGCGTGGGACAGAATATTCAAGTATACAATACACACATAGCACTGAAAAATTCTAACTTTTCAGTGAGTGTGTGTGTGGTGTTTTCTGGGATTTGAACCCGCAATCGCCGGGAGCATGTTAGTCGGCTTATCTGGGCCGTTTACCAACAGGGCAACTCTTACTAACCTTATATTTGTCATCATTTTCAGCCACATTAACTCCACTAAAGAACATAAGATATTGATCACTTCCTACTAAATGACCCGCGTATTTCTTCCTCCAATCCCAAAAAGACAACAAATAAACAATTCCATTTACACCCGTTAAAAGGACATAATAGACTTACCGACCTAACGGCAACCAATCTACAACTAAAACATCCCCTAAGATACATAAAAGATAATACACGGGCAGAAATCACTGCTTATCGTGCAGAGGTAATGTTTACAGAGTTTTGGATTGTCCACAATTTATCTTGTGAGCGGCATTAGCTTCCCTTTCGAAGTTACATTTATAGAAGCTGATTTAGATTTGATTATCTTTCTTAGGAATGAATGGGTTGGTGATATTTTTATTGTGATGAACGGTGAGACTTTCATGGTCTTCGCTTGATGGTAAGCGACGCGACTGCTCATTGACAATATCAAAATCAAACAATGCTATTAATTACAAAGCAATGTTGGCAATCCATTGCGCTCGCCATACTGCGACATAATAAGTCTCAATATATTCAGTAGATAATCTGGCTTCAATGTCCTTAAAATCGGACCATTTACACTGCAATTTTTGGGGGAAATAGACATTGTGTTAATACCAATGGTGATTTTCTTAGTTCAGATGATCGATTAAGAATTGGAAAACCATTGCAAGTGAATTATATTTGAACGTTTTTCATCATCAGATACGGATAACTGATGGATAGAGGTTACAAAAAAAAAATTCTACAAGAAGCAAATTGCTTTCAGTAATTTTTATGTCCTTAATCAAGTTTTTAGTTTTACTAGAAATATCTAAGCCCCTAATATAATTTATCCTTTCTTGGATTGTTTGAGTTCGATGCAACGTGTGGCCAATAATTGTGTGTCTGATAATTATTTTTCCACACGAAATATGTTACACTAATCGTTTCTAAATTGGCCTAAGGTCAGACTTGTATATTTAATGAATTATTGGGACTTATATTTGTGCTCTGATTATTGACTGCAATATTTTATTCTGTTTAATTTTATACTTCTGTAAAATAATATTATGAAACGAAAATTGAACATGGAAAAGGCAGCCGAAAAAAGATATTTATTATTTATTTTATTTTATTAAAAAAAAATTTGTTTAAATATTCATTTTACGAAAAACCATATTGTGTTTGTCCGATTGCTCTCAAATACGAAATCTGAGGGATTCTGCCAGATTATCGAAATGAATGGTTATAATTGTCTATTTTGGCCGTAATGTGGACTATTTACTTATTGGTCCAATTACTTTTCATTTCTATTCATTCAAATTCAGTAAATATTGCAACAATTCTAAGTACTGAATATAATTTTTACAATACAACGTCAACCTTCTCACGCCATTAAAATTTATTAAGTTCAACCTACAATACATTCTCTCATTGCAAATCTTCAAAGCTTTGTGTTCTTAAAATCTCTGTTCAGAAATGTACTTTATATTCGGTGATAGAACGAAGAGCCTGCAAAAGTTCAATGAATGTGGTTCATTGAAGCGCTGTCGTATAATAGAGGCGTATTACTGGCAGAAATATCAGATGAAATACATTTTGTACCTCTCAGAGGTCTTGCTACTGCAACCAATGGTGTTTGGTCCAATTTAGGAACGCTGGTCCTTTTCATTTTTAGGTACAAAATAAATTAGACCAACGACAAAAATGTAAGAGCAGTAATACCGCCATTTGTATTTTTTATTATAGTATCTTGTTTATATTTTTATACAGTGAAGATTTAACAGCATCCATGTTTTTTTAGACCCTGGCTGTGAATCGTGAGGCTGCGTTCGATCCCCAAACCGAAACAAATATTTGTGTGCTCCACAGGTACTTTTTTCGGGTCTGGGTGTTTGTGAGATCGAAAAGTCTCTCGTACTTTCTGATTCCCACGACACAAAACTCGATCTTAGTTTGGGGTCAGGACTGCGTTGATGTTGCGATATGACTTCGAAAAGTCCCTTTGATTTTTCGGCCTAGGGATTCAAACCTACGACCACCGTGAACATATTGGTAGCGGCGTCTGGTCCGTTTAGCAATAAATTACAACGCACAGAATCTACAATTACATTATTAATTACGATTGTAGTACTCAACATAGAAACACATAATAATACCCATTTACAAAGACTATCGATCTAAACGATACAATACCAGACACTAAATCAAATTCCAAATTCTTCAAGCACTTAAACATTGTACAAATATTTTCAACAGCCCACGCATTTTACATACCCAGCCACTTCAATTTGTAGATTAAAACAAATCCAATTTGAATTTATCTGAAAGGTACACCTCTTATCGTCGGCGCCGCATTAAAGATTCTTCTCATGCCTTCAGGTCCGACACAGAAAATTGTATTGCACACTCAAATATGTTCGGGCCTATAAAATATTTTTGGTCGAGCATCGGTCTTTTGGTCCTCACAAATTATTCACAGCCGAATCGGCTTGATTAGTGATGCACGTTATTTGCTATTTGATGTATTGTTTTCTAGAACTGAACTAAGTGATTGAAATATTCGAGCTTCGAAGAATTGAGGTTCGAGAATCTTTTGTACTTTAGTTTTTATTGGATTATGTTGAAACAAATTTGTGCACTACGCTAGAAAATTATTATATATTTCAATATGCCTCTTGAGATCGATAATCGATCATATTAATAAAACTACTTTACAAGTATTTTTCTTGATTATTATTGTGTACTGAGTTTAAAAAGTAATAATTAAAATATCCCACACTTCACAATTAGAAAATACAGGGTTAGGCCAAATGGGTATTCTGTGGAACACCCTTAGTAGCTGCAATCCCAAAATAAGTAGTGCAGTGACTGTTCCTAATTTAAATCAAATGTAATTATTAGTAAAATAATGTATGTCGTGAAAATTCATGCCTATTCCTAACTAAAGAGCCAAAATATCAAATAGAAAACGTTAAGAAAGAATTTTTGCAGGTATTTTCTTAGCCAAGAAAACTCAAATTTATGTTACGATTTTTCTCAAATATATTTATGCAAAACCTAGGAAATTATTTTCATGCATAATAATATTTTTATGTCCAACCATTATTAATTTTATTTTTAGAGATTTTTATCTTTTTTGTAAATTATGCTACATGCTCATGTTTAATTACTATGGATACGTCGTATATTGGATTATTAATAAAATATTGCACAGAAAGTGTAAGTGATAAACAATATAGCATCACCATAATTTTGAGCATCAGATCTCTCATAAAAAAATACGAGGCACGGAAAAATCTTTTTGAAACTAGCGTAATAAGCAGATGTCCCAATTAGTACGATGAAATGTGTAGTATTTATTTTATTAAACCAAAATTTTCATATAGACAACATCACATAAATAAACAATTTATGTAAATTTCTGTATTCCATGTGACCACTATTATGAATTATTATGAATTATGAACTATTATTTAACTATTATGAATCATGAGTAATTAATACTTCGTCCATTTTAATCGTACACTATGTGTGCGTAATAAAATAATTACTGATGCCGATTTAGGTTGGAATCAGGAAATTTAATGTTTTATTTTGGCTTTCCTATTTGCGTCCTATTTGTATTACATAGGTCCGGCAATTGAGCAAACAGGTCACCTGATGGTGAGTAATCACTGCCGCCCATGAATATTCACAATGTTTGGAACATAGATAGATAGAAAGCGGGAGGGAAAAAGGAATGGAAGATGATCGGGTTCTATCGTCGCACCGAGAGAAATGTTTGTGCGGCCCACAAATATCTTTTTCGGGTCTGGGTGTTTGTGAGACCGAAAAGTCTCTAGTTGTTCCTGATACCCACAACACAAGACTCGATCTTAGTGTGGAGTCAGCACTATGTATGTGACTGTTGGGTGTTATTTATTTATTTATTATGAAAGATGTATTTGAAATTTCATCCACAGAACGGAACACGTCAGAAAAGTTGTCCTATTTTGTACAAATTTTCCATAGAATTAATAAAGTATCTTTAATTTATTTTATAGCCAAATAATAATATAAATATCACCACGATTCAAACACGGTTTGATGAAGCATTAATACAAGATTCTTAATCAAACAATCGAGTAATTGAGACGCACCAATCAAATCAAAAATAGCTAAATAAATCTTTTTGAGTGGATCATCAATCGTCGCGTTAATTTATTCTTCCAATAAAATATAATAATAAGAGTAAATTAAAAATTACAGTTTAGTTATTAAAATTGTGGAATTGTATCAATTTTGTATTCAGTAAATCAGTAAATTACTTTAGGAGGAGAAAACGGAAAAATGTGATATTGTCCTGGGTGATTTTTTACTGTAACATTATTTGGTACTTAATTATTTTTGTGATTATTCTTAAGTTCCAAGAATGCCCTTTCTCGTGTATTCATCCCATGGCGAACTATAATAGCTTATCTAGTGCGATAGATCATCATTTGTTTTCTATTTAATTGTTGTGTTATTGTTTTCGTATGGTACAAAAAGGATTAATCAAGAAATATAACTAAAGCGTGACTTTATAAAACCGTTCGAAATTCTATGTGTGGTGAATAATATCGCACCTTTAGGATTCTGTATCAGCCCATATACGTCCCAATGCAGGGCACGAGCCTCCTCTACAATCGACAGTACGATTGAGAGTGGTTAGGCCATATAGACCACCACGCTGGCCTAGTGCGGGTTGGCGGACTTACATACCATAGAAATTTTTATAAATCGCTATGGTATGCAGGTTTCCTCACGATGTTTTCCTTCACCGTTTTAGTGCGTGGTGAATGACTATCAATACACACATGACTCCGAAAAGTCAGAGGTGTGCCCTGGGATTCGAACCCGCGACCACCGTGAACATGTTGGCAGTCGCGTCTAGTCCGTTTACCAACAGGCCACCACGCACTTACCTTTAGGATTAGAGTGGACTAATCCAAAAAAAATAGTTTTTCGCTTTTAATCATATTTTGGCTCAAAATGACCTATCCATCCGTTATTAAAGAAGGACATTTTAAGGCATGAAAGGCAGAAAGATGCATAAAACAAAATTTATCTTGTTACAAATCTTTAATGAAAGTTTCCCAAAAAAAAAATAATTAGATCTCTTTAATTCTAAAGGTATCAGCATAATATATTGTTTGTGAATTCATGCTATCTACTCGTAGTATTAGTTTAAATTAAGAATAGCCTTTCTAAATCAGATTGTGTGATTTTACACATGTTCAGTGTCTTCAAAAACAAATCCGTTTAATTACCAGGGGTTTGACGCGATGTCAGTTTACAACGGCCCACACTGATTGTCGAACCAATGCGGTCTTTCCAATTAGGCCCCCAATCACGCTTTGACGCAAAAATGTGTGCTTTGCGCCTACGAAATGATCGTGTGAAAACGCGTATTTGGCTAGATTCGAATTGACAAGTTTTTTTGGGACGTGATTGGCACAAAATGATTTGAATATTATAAATCGTTATTTGGTTAAATTGTAACTTATTTTAGATTAAATTGTCCTCAAGTTATTTTTTCAAGCATTTCAGAACAGAATATAACTTTTTTCTCGTCGAACGGGACCCTATGTCCTTTACAGCTGGTAAAATGTAAGCAAATTTTCATTTGGATCAATAATTTAGGCGTTAAAATGCGGCCAACAAACTTACATTTGCTTTTATATTATTAGGGATCATGAACCACATCTAATGGTTAATCGATTTTAGAATGGCCAATGTATTTTAGGACCCATTTGAATATCGAATGCTATAATCGGTCAAAATATAAGATCAAATGCATGTTGCGTTGAAAATTCTGACAGCAGACTCACCAATACTAACCATTGATTCAAATAATGGATTAATAAAGCATTACTAATATTCAAATTGATATACATTCTAATATTTACTAAAACTAATTGTGGTAACAATCATGCATGTGTAAGTACTTTAGCGTACTTTACTTTACACAAACTATTCCAAATATAGTCCATGTTATGACTATTATTTTATCATTGTTTAATGATCCTGTATTTTATTCCACAAATATTAATACAAAAGTATATGAGTAGTAATTTCAACTTGATTCAATCATTCGCTAATTGAGAACGATAAACCTTTGAAAAGTCCGGTCCAATTCTGTTAGTCAAGCGGCAATAATAGGTCGCACATAATCTTCAAATATTTATCTGAGCGAAAATAGGTGATCTAATTCAGGATAACCTTTGACCTTTCACTTAACATAAATGTACTTAACCTGAAACGGCGTGAATAAACATTATTATATATCATAGCTTAAAAAAACCTTTATACCAAAGCCGCTCAATAAAGGAAGCTTTCTTTTAAAATAATTCACTTTAAAAACAGCGGACCTTTTCAAACTAGCATCTGTGCGTACAAAACCAAGACATCGTAAATCCCGCCACATTTCAATGCAATTTGAATTCTAGCTATAAAAATATAAGGTTGGGAGTTGATAGTAATGAAAGCCAAGGTTTGCAGGCAGCCTGATGGGTGTTGGTAGGTAATGAAAGAAAGACCACATGCGGCGAAGCAAATAGCTTTCCGACGAGTTGCATTAGTACACTGTACATGTTTTGCTTGTGTAAGGCGCGTCATGTAATGACGCTTAGGACGCCGGAATGTTTTTAAATTAGACTGCTGACGTAGACATTTGGTTTCGCCTTTTGCAGTTGCAATTTGTGGTTTTAAACTTTAATAGCATTAGGGTGTTAATTGCTTTTGATAGAACGAAGAGTATTTTTAGAAGTCTCTTAATAAGACTGACGCCTTTAATAAAGTAAGAGTTGGAGCAAATTAATTGAAGCGTTAGTCAACAATAGTTGCTTTGTACGAATTTGATTTTCATGTCAATTAAGACGATTCTTAATTAAGATGATTCAAATGATTTATGGTACCAATACAAGTATTATATCGTCGGTGAAGTACCAATACCTCTGAAAATTTGTGAGAAATAAACTTTTTTATGGTTTTAATTATAAAGGTATTATGTCGATGTTTTAGTGAAATCTCCTAAGTGTATTTTTACTTTACATTATTACCAAACCTCATTAATTAATAAATTAATTACTTATTAATATAACAACAATTAAACTTATTTTTCAGCTTGTGTAAATTTATGACTTCGTCAGCTAGGAGTTATTGGCACTTCGCCGTCGAAATATAATAAGGAAATGTGAGAATCGTACTATAATGACTCTATTTATAAACAACTTTAAAATTTTTTTTAGATATACAATGTTTAGTCTTTTTTACTTAAACGGAAAACAAAAGTCTTTTGAAAAGGACAAAACATGCAATAGATAGAATAGGCTTTGCAATTGTCTCTTAATAAGTTTGCAATAACATAATAAATTGTACTAAACTGCGTATATACTAAACTAATCATCTTATACTACCAGAAATTAACCCGGCCTGGGATTTTTTTCTCCATTTTGACCGATCTTCGGCATCCTCAGTAGTAAGGCCATTGACTCTCATATCTTCCTTGTTGACATCTAGCCAGCGCTTCTTTGGTCTACACCTTGGTGGATGTCCGAGAATATTGAGGCACAGGCACACATTGCCTACGTACTCCTTTGGTTTTTGTAGTTACCATACCTTCTAAATCAACATTCTTGAAGATTTTTTGCAACATGGATTATTGTATTATTATATTAGAACTTTACGTTGAATTTTATAACCTCCGTGGCGCATGTGGTTAGTAGCCGCCTGTGAAACGAGAGGACTCGTGTTCGATTCCCACACCGAGAGAAATGTTTGTGTAACACACAAATATTTCGCACACCGAAAAGTCTCTCGTAATTTCTGATACCCGCGACACAAGACTAGATCTTAGTGTAGGATCAGGACTAAATATGTGACTATTGGGTGTTATTTATTTATTATATTTTATGCTTCTGACGCAATAACTTTGAAACGCCATTTAGAAATACATCTTCATAATAATGAAATACACAAGGCAGGTATATTCCAAAATAATGCCAAGAAATTCCAAGATTTAAAACGTCTTAATAGAACATGTTGGATACACTTAAACAACTTTAGCTCCAAAGGAAGGTTTAAGCTTTAAAGATGAGTAAAATCGGAATTTAAAATGTAATTCTCAAAAGAGATTACCCAGTTTCCTTTGAAGTCTTGAAATAAATAATAGATACACCCAGCATTTACAAAAATAGTTTCAACGTGTAAAGATATACCTGTCTTGCTTCTTGTACATACTAAGCGGTTTTTTATCCTCATATAATTTAGATTTCAAGAAATACTTATATCCTTTCATACTGTGTCAAAAATAATTCATTGTTTTGTAAAACAATTTTTTGTGGTATTGCTCCTATCTGTAGACAGGCGTTGCAGAATCACGTGATTATCTCGTCCATTTATTTACCTTATACAAATATGATAGCGGCATTTTTACAATCGGTTTGTGCAACTTCCTTTGTATTGTTTAATATTGTTTTTAAGTTCCATTCCATTTATAATTGCAAAATATTTTTTCTTGGATTACCTACAACTTGGAATCTCTAATAATAACCTGTTGTTGATTAACATGCCAACAAAACTACAAAGATGTTAGCATTACAGTGCGCGCAGTGAAAGAGACGATAAGATGTCTTCAATATACTCCCACTCTTTTATTAAAAATATTATTAATATTCGCCTCTTGTTGCAAGCTACAATCTAAACAGACATGCAAAACATTTGACGTCATCTGGCATCGTCTAAATTCTCTTGCAGTCGATATCTATACCTTATCTATCTTGAACAAGAGTATAAAATAGCTACCATAACTATTTCGATACAATTGTGAGCTTCAATAAACAAGGATAGGCATATTATACATTTATGCATCATATATATAATATATTACCGTATTTGAAAAGAGCAACATTTGAGTTTAACAGGGCGGAAGATAAGAAAAAAGTCTGAATCTAAATGACGGCATCTTAATGGATTCATTTAATTATTTTCATTTCATATTCATTTAATATCTCTATTTCTATCACATAAACATAAATTTCATCGGAATATCCAGTGAAATATCTTGTTAAAAATACATAGATAGGAGAAACTGGCTGTTACTATGCGTCTTACACAGTGTATCATGTTTGCTCGTAACCATATTCAGAGCAGGATAACCGCACCTAACGTTGCCCAACCACAAAGGCCTTATGATAGCTCCTGGCTACGTTGCTTAATTATTATCAGCATTTGTTAATGGGAAAAGGTCTATTTTTAGATGCTTAGTGATTTTTAGAAAACTATGGTGGTGGTAAGTCTCTCATATGTATGTGGAAATAGTTCCGTCTCGAGTCAAATCACACAAAGATTGTTTGAATAATCTTCAATATTACGTCTTTTATATTCGTCTTTATTTCGTCGTCACTGAACGTCTTCCGTAGTCGGTCTCTACTTCTTCCATTCGCTTCCAGACTCTTCTCTTATTCCGTCCTTCCGTATTTTAACATCTCCAACATTCATCCTCTAACTCTTTCCATCTTAAGTACGTTTATTCGTCATCTCTTTCACACAAACCACGTTCCATATCAGTTATTCGTCTAACGTTTCATTCTATTCATGTTTCTTCAAACATTCAAATCCTATATGTATTGCACGAATGGCGAGACAAGCATTCCATTCGCCTGATGGTAAGCGATATAGCCGCTCATGGATAGTATCAAAACTAAATAACGCCATTGATTACAAAGAAATGCTTGGCATTCAATTTCACTCACTATCCTGGGACATAGGACCTATTTAATGACCTTAAAATCGGAACACAGCAGTACATCTACACTGTTGTTCGGCAGGAATAGACATTGTAGTACGCCTACGACCACTTTATTCATCAGTATATTATCTATTCCGTTTTAGTGCGTGGTGGCCTGTTGGTAAACGGACTGGACGCGACTGCCAACATGTTCACGGTGGTCGCGGGTTCGAATCCCAGGGCACACCTCTGACTTTTTGGAGTCATGTGTGTATTGATAGTCAATCACCACGCACTAAAACGGTGAAGAAAAACATCGTGAGGAAACCTGCATATCATAGCGATTTATAAAAATTTCTATGGTATGTAAGTCCGCCAACCCGCACTAGGCCAGCGTGGTGGACTATATGGCCTAACCACTCTCAATCGTATTCTCGATTGTAGAGGAGGCTCTTGCCATGTAGTGGGACGTATATGGGCTGATACAGATATTATCTATTAAGATTAATTTACAAATTTACAACTTACCTACTATTTACTTTAATTAAATTATCCGGTAATATTTGTTTTCGATTCGACACAAATAAAATGAATTGTCCCGTCTGAATTGATTAACTCTAGCCAGACACAAATACTGGAAGCCGGAAGTGCACTGCCTGGTCTGTATACGAGTCACTTGGAGCACTGTCGCGTTTACAGTGTACCCACGAGGCTACCAAGCGGATATGAACATCCTACCCCTAGTCACTTTGTGAGCTGTTTATACTTACTGAGATATTCTGTTTAATAGCTCATCTGTTAGATAAAAGTGACAAAAATAAATTTATATTGAGTGTCTAAGAACATACCAATGTCTTGCAAAACCGAAATTTCACATAAATTAATACGTAGGTTAATTAGCATAAAATATAAAATCTTAAAAAATTACCACGATTTTTTTCCAATTTCTTTAGTATAAATATGTAATCGTGTTATTTTTTTTATTGCGGTGAATGGCTATACGAGCATGCCGTTTGCCTGATGGTAAGCGATACGACCGACGATATTTATACCCAAAAACGACAATAATTTAAAAAATACAAAATAATTGATGCTTCTTCTAAGGTGAAAGTGTCATCATTTTATTTATGAAATGAACTACCTAAAATCCAAACCGAACAAAAGAGTATTGTATGAATCCATGAACGCTTAATATATTTTTGTTTACGTAAAAAATACGTATACGGAATTGCGCGATACATTTAGGCTCGATTTTTTAATCGTCCAATAAAATATTATACATTGAATAAAATACAAAATGAAACAACAATTTTATTATTAAAGTTGTCCAATTGTGTTAGTTTTAAATTTACCGAAGTTATCAATTATTTTATCAATAACTTATTTGACGCGTATACACAAAAACAAAATTGTTTGAATTTGATAACTGATAACTAACTATCGGAAATTTGATTTTAATTGAACGATCTACAGCCCGATAAAGTATAAAACCATTTTATTAAAACATAGGTAATTTCGATTCTGTAATAATGGATTCTTTCTCACGCAATTCAAACTTAGGATATTCCCAACCAACCAACTTCCCATAGTCAAAACATAGCAAAATCAATACTTATCAAACAACCTAAAATATTTTGGCTCCATAACAATATTTTTTAACGGAATTTGTAGCAATTATCTTAAAATTTAATTCATCAATATTTAAAATCAATACGTAATAATAATCGCTTACTAAGCGATGGCGGGAGTATCTCGACAGATGTAACAGGGTCTCGACGAAAAATGCGTAATAGAGATAATTTGAAGGACACAGCGAGGACCTTTGCCCAGCAGTGGTATCTTTTAGCTAGTATAATAATTATACGGACTTAATCAACATGTGAAAATAAGATTTTTTTTTTCCCTTAATATTTACGTCATAAAATAATAACTACAAATCTTTATTCTTAAAAGTGTGTTCAATAATATTAAGAAGTTAGGGCCTACTATTAAGTATTGAGATACTTGTGCCATAAGACTACGGTCTACCATATCCATATACATAATATTATGGCTTGATATTTATTTGCATAAATAACATAAAATCAAATCAAATTCTTACAATATATGGTGACTTGTGTTTGTGTATTTGAGTGTGCGTGTGTCATTTTATTCATATTTAACAAATCATCCCTCTCATACCAAAACGTAACAAACCCACACATTAATCAGTCAACATACGCCATTTCGGTTCTATAAACAGCGGTTTGTTACAGTATTCAGAGTTATGCTCTTCCTGGACCCCAGACTGCGTAATGGCACTAAAGTTTCTTGAGCACTTCATACGTTATTCAACAGCGTAATCTGGTTAGGTCTTGAAGTTTGCTAAAGTTCAGACCAAAATAAAACTGTGTGGGAGCTATCTTTGGAAACTGCGATGTAATTAGTAATTTTACTAGCTATTTGTAGGTGGGGAATTGTGATTTTATAATATTTTACAATGTTAGTGTTAAGTGAAATAACATATAAATAAAATTAAAGTATCTATTTGTAAAGTGAAAAAAAAAAAAAAATAACCAACTACGTATCGTTATATACACGATACCTATAACGAAAGTGACCTTAGATTTTTTTTGTCTGTCTGTCTGTCTGTGTGTTCCGGCTAATCTCTGAAATGGCTGGACCTATTTTGACGGGACATTTATTGTCAGGTAGCTTATATAATAAAGAGTAACTTAGGCTACATTTATTTTAGAAAAAATCTTTTATTTAAATAAAACGAAGTAACTTTTTTGTTAAATTCCACGCGGACGTAGTCGCAGGTACAGCTAGTTTATAATAAAGGTAACCAATACTGCGACCAAATACGAAACCAAGTGGTAGTTTTAGCTATGTCAGAAACAACAACGTTTTAAAAATAATCCTATCCACGTATATGTAGTGAATAATTAGTTTTTCTTACAATGATAATGAACTCTTTCTTAATTATGAAGACGATAGGGTACGCAAGGGCTTAAATTATCGGATACGGATACTTTTAGACTCCACTTAAGAATCATAGGAGCTAATTCGCGTGGTCAATTATCGGCTGTAGATACTTTTTCACTTTAGCAATATAGGAATTAATTCACGTGACCATGAATTAACATAAAACTCAATGTTACTGCCGTAATTTAAACTGCCCATTCCATTCCTTTGGGTTTGAAAAGTATCAAATATATTTGAATTCCTTGCGCATCCCACGGGTATACTACATTTTGTCAGGATATAAAGCAGCCTATGTATTAATCCAGGGTGTCAGCTATCTTCATGACAAATTTCATCAAAATTGATCCAGCAGTTTGAGCATGAGGGTGACAAACACACAAACTTTAGCATTTATAATATTAATAGGATAATACCATTATCTCCTTCCATCTCCGGCGACGTGAGGCCTGACCTACGTACGACGGATGTCCTTTGTATCAACAATGCACCGCTGACTTGAAGAAACGGAACTTGTATCAAAGCATACATTTAAATAATTTCATTTTTATGGGAACTTCTGTGGAATTGTAAGGAATAAACTTAGGCTATAAACACATAATTCCCAACGAAAATTGTGTTTGAATAAACATTTTAATTATCAAGATTTTTGTGTCTAGCATCAATTATTGCGTTTAAATTTGCATTCGGAAAATATACTACAAAATATAATTCATAAAGGTAATTTTTTACGTAATATGAAAATCACCATCACAAATTCGGATTTGCAGTAAACTGGATACCTAACTCCCATTTATATACGTCAGAACTACTACTGGTTCTACAAGAATGCCCTAACATGAAACATTAACCATGTCTAGTCATTTTACATTGTTAATATGAATAAAACAAACGATTTTATTCTCGAGCATAAAGCTTGGGTTGGACTCTCATAATTGAGAGGCCGCCTGGGTAAGTACCACCGCAATGTCTATTTCTCCTCCCAAACAGCAATGTAAATACACTGTTTCAGTGTTCGATTCTGTTCAATTGAAATCTACTAATAACGTTACAAGCTTAACATATGTTTTTTTATTCTACAAACAATTTTTGTATAGGCTTTAAGATATTTTTTTTCATTTCAGCCTCCTTTAATATCTTTTTTTTTATTATTTTTAGCCGAAGCCAACATATCCGTAAGACATGTATAAAAATATACACAAAAAAATCATCGTAGATATTCTAACAGCACTGGGAAAAATCAAAATACCCCAAAACTCCCTTCTCGGTCCACTGAACCGATAACAAAAACGTCACAAAAGCAAATTTTCCGATGGCCCAGACGAACTACAAAATATCGCTACAGCACGTAGACTTGTCGTAGTCACTTCACGAAATCAGACATTTTGTAATATTTCTGAGTGTGGTATTATAATGGCCAATTGCGATACCACTAAGCGTGGTTAGTAGCGTAGGAAATTTGTATCCATTCGAGTAGCGACCACCGTACATAATGCTGGAAATCATACCGGGTATATCAAGAGTGATACGGAAAATGAAGCCGGGTGGTAATTTAAGTGACTACAAACATAATGTAACTAAAAATTTCGCAAAGAAATGCGACATTTTTTTATTATTTTTTAAATATCATCGAGTTTGGGTGGTAAATCCATAGTTTTGCTAAAATAATACTTTAAAGCCTTGCGTGCCATACCATGTTTAAACATAAAAGGGTGTACAATATTAATTATGAAAAATCTATGTATTTACCACCCTAATACAATGATAGAAAAAAAAAACAAAAATATTCGTCGCAATTTTTTGCACAAAATTTAGTCACATTGTGTCTGAAGTCACTAAAACTATCACCCGGCTTCGTTTTCGGTAGCAGTCTTGATATACCCTGTATATTCTAACTCGAGAGTGGCGCGGTTTTGATTATAGTGAAATAATTATGTCAACCGCACAGGCACTTCATTTAAATTGAACTGTACTTAATATGAGTGAATAATAATTATCAACTAAATTTGTACTATATTAGTGTTAAGGGCTGTGGATTTGTATAAGAAATAAATAAATTAGGATGTCGAGTTGATTTGAATTAATTAAATTATTATTTGTCTCTTCTCATTTAGAAAAGATATTATATTATATGGGTATATATTTGAAAACATTGAATATATATGTAAACTTATATTTACGTATATGCATAATATTAATTTAAATATAGGTATATATATAAATATATATTTGCACTTCGTTATACTGTTAACAGCTACTTTGTACAATCTCTGCATCACCCAAAGGTTGACTGGTAGAGAATGCCTTAGGCATTAAGTCCGCCTTTATACAACATTATGTATAAAAAGATTAATAAATAAATAAATAAATAAAAAGATAGTTTTGTCTTATTACATTGTCTTTCGTATTTTTCCCTCGTAGGAAAATTAACTTTTTTTTAAAATGAGAATTTAATAGGCCCTTGAATTAAAATTTGTTTTGTATTTGTTGTGATTTGAAACCAAATCCGTAAAAATAGTAATATTCCAATAAACATTCATGTAAATCTAAAAATCTATTAAAATATTTCTGTCGGGTCTGGGTGTTTGTGAGACTGAAAAGTCTCTCGTAGTTCCACGATACAAGACTCGATATTAGTGTGGGGTCAGGACTATGTATGTGACTGTTGGGTGTAATTTATTTAAAAAAGTGAGCAATAGCCTTCGAAACTGATTATTATCTTTATCTTTATCTTAACTTAAACTAAATACAATTTTTCACTATTGGAGCACTCCTTTTAAGTATAACAGTACTTGTGTTAGGAGGCTCCGCTCTTCCAAAAGTAGTTTTAGTATAAGTACAAATTTAAGCCAATATAAAAAGGAAAATATTAAAAAGTTAAGAATATCAACGTACAGAATCTTAGATTCTATAATTAAAGTTATGTGTGTATGTGTGTGCATGCGTGTATGTATGTGTGTGTGCGTGTGTTATTTATTTATTTAATAAGTCCTTATCCGAAAAAACCTTTAATTCTTTATCTACAGCAACACAATGGTATCATCGATGAGTCCACACGATGGAAACCAGCACACGTGTGAAACTGATATTAACGCCGCTTTCACTGCGACAATGTGATCAAAATGTTACTTACTTTGTCCCTGGATATATACGAAAACTATTGACAAAGACTTACGCCTGAATACTGAAACGCCATTCAAATAATATGTTGCTCTTAACAGCGCACGGCCCACTTAGCCAGTACATTTAATCGGGATTAACGTAGTTAAGCGCCATTTATATTTAAGTTGCATTCCAGTATTTGGGCGTTAAATGCACAATAGAGCGACAAGAATGTTTTTTGTATAACAAGTATACAATTTAAGCTTTATTTTTAACTGACTTCAAAAAGGAAAGTTCTCTATTGGTCGGAATCCATTTTTAATTTTGGACAAAATATTGAGACTTGACATCTTATGTTTCAGAATGGTAAGGGCAGTGGAATACCAAGCATTGCTTTGTCATTCTAAATGTTTGATTTTACTGCTCTTTATGAGCAGTCGTTTCGCTTAACATCAGGCGAACGGCATGCTTGTCTCGCCATTCATTGCAATAAATATAATATAATTTTTGCGATATACAGGGTATATCAAGACTGCTACCGAAAACGAAGCCGGGTGGTAGTTTAAGCGACTTCAGACACAATGCAACAGAAAAAGTTGGAAAAAAAAGCGACAAATTTTTTTTTGCAATTTTTTTCCTATGGCCATACTTGAGTGGTAAATACATTTTTTTCTAAAATAATAGTATATACCCTTTTATTTATAAATAATCTAAGGTATAAAAGAGTTTAAATTATCATTTTAGCAAAAACTATGGATTTACCACCCAAAAATGGCGATTTTAAAAAAATCATAAAAAATAATTGTCGCGTTTCTATGCAAAATTTTTGGTTGCATTGTGTTTGTAGCCACTAAAACTACCACCCGGCTTCGTTTTCGGTAGCAGTCTTGAGATACCCGGTATATATACATACAGGGTATATCAAGACTGCTACCGAAAACGAAGCCGGGTGGTAGTTTAAGCGACTTCAGACACAATGCAACAGAAAAAGTTGCAAAAAAAAGCGACAATTTTTTTTTGTTATTTTTTTCCTATGGCCGTATTTGGGTGGTAAATACATTTTTTCCTAAAATAATAGTATATCCCCTTTTATTTATAAATACTCTAAGGTATAAAAAAGTTTAAATTCTTATTTTAGCAAAAACTATGGATTTACCACCCAAAAATGACGATATTTAAAAAATCATAAAAAATAATTGTCGCGTTTCTAGGCGAAATTTTTAATTGCATTGTGTTTGTAGCCACTTAAACTACCGCCCGGCTTCGTTTTCGGTAGCAGTCTTGAGATACTCGGTATATACACATTCTACCACATTATTCTCACACTTATCACCATAAAGGAACATAAAATCCAAGATTTTAGAGAATAATTTGATAAACCACACGCCGAGAACAGTCTTGTGCATAATGCAATGAAATGAAACGTTCTAACGAAATTAAACTAGGAAAATATTCCGAAGCTTTATTTCTGGATCTTTTCTTAATGCTCGGTTTTCCACCTTGGATTAAATGTAAGATTTGCATTTAATATTTAGCCTCTGGTTGACCGAGCTGGGCAAAGTTTCAACCGCTGGCTACTCAAAAAAATTAAATTACAGCCTTTTTGTTCTTTGTAAATTTTGTATTCTGACTAAGTGGCTACATTGAATAAAATGGAGAGAAATGTAGGAAAAGATTTATGTTCTAGAGCCCAAGACTTCTATGATAAATGAGATTAGGCTGAAATCGATCATGTTTTTTTTTTTTATGACCGCTCATTGACTGCCGTAATGCGTATTCCACTGCACTCGCTGTCCTGAGAGACATAAGATGTTAAGTCTCCAACCGCTACCAGCCATCTTTCGAATATGACAATGCAGATATTCTGATAATGTAGTCATATTTTATCAATAATGTAACCGAGAAGAACCTATTCGTAAAAAAACAGAAGTATGTCGCTGGATGCCTCCTTCCAATAGGTCAGTGTGTAATTCCTTATAAAAAGGCCTACGTTCATCAAGGGATCCCCTTTACCTAAATACTAAGGCTAAGATTGTGGACAAAATCCACAGCATGATAATCACTTAAAATTACAAGAAGTATTTACCAGATATTATGCTTCTGACGTCAACCTTACAACTTGCCGACGAAATTTCAAAACTAAATTGTTCCGCAACCTTCTTTGGGTGCCGAAAAATACCAGTTTTAATTAAATTTGTATCAAAAACATTTGGGGTCGTAAAATGAGCGCATTTTACGGGCAGTGTAATTGGCTTTGTCATTAAACTATACATAAACTTTATACTATTCGCTTTAACACTTAAAGGAGGGTGTAAAATTCAGTGATTTCACTTAGAATTTTCTAGAATCGCTTATTTTTGTACTGGCACATTCGTGATGTGATTATTTAATCTGTACAGACTACTAATGGACAAATACTCATCGGTATTGTATGTAATGATTTAGAGAATGGAAGGAGCAATTGATTTTCAACATTACTTAGAGATCAAGGCTGATGAGGTCAAATTTTTTTTTATTATTTTGCTGATTTACAGAACACGAAATGAAAAAAAATCGTTTTGATTGCAATGAATGACGAGACGGGCATGCTGTTCACCTAATGGTAAGCTACACGACTGCTCATAAACTGTAGCAAAACTAAACAACCTTTGAATTACCAAGCAATGCTCGGTATTCCACTACGTTGGCCATCTTGAGCCATAAGATGTTAAGTAGCTAGTAGTAGTCTCAACATGTACAGTAGCTACTCTGGCTACAATGTTCCTCTAACCACATCACAACAGTTTTGAGATAATTAGACATTGCGGTGATACCTATACAGGTGGCTTCTCACATATGAGAGACCTACCATCAATAGAATACTCTATATCAGTAGAAATACTCCAATATTAGGGCACATCCTCTGCCAGTCATAGTAATCTTCTAGTACTTTAAACAGAAAGGTACATGCATTGGTTCGTTTCAACCACAGGAAGTGTGGACTTTCTCCTGAACATAGACCCAGAAACACAGCATAGTAACTAAATAAAAAAAATGTTTATCAAAATACAGAGGTATTTCAGCAGGCCCGCTAATTGCTAGCAGACATCTTTATTCGATAAAGTGCCCCCTGCGGCGCCACTTTCAAGTTTTAACGTTTCTAATTTAAATAATTGAAACTCCACGTTGTTTTGCAACGTCGCCCCGGGAACTCAGTTTTGCCTATTTTGATAATAATCCTTTAATAAATTAATTTGGCTGTAACACAGCCTTTTGATTATGAGCAGGAAATGTTGGTGTTTGTTTTGTTATTATATTTAATAATTTGCTTTATTTTCTCCCTTCTTCTAATCTTAATGCGAGATATGGAGAGTTCATGGCCCCTACGGCGAATCTTCTTCATTCTTCAGCAAATGGAACTCGCACAGTATAGTCGTACATATATGTCGGCAGATTGGGATGAACTTGAAGAATTGTTTGCGTCCTTCCCATGAGAGCTTTGCTTCTCCTCTGATGATCCTGACGTCTGTACGAACTGCATTAGGTCACAATTAGTTTGGGTATGAAGATGTTTATACTGCTTTGGAGACGCAAAAAGAATCATGAGCGCAAGCCATTGCACAACGCTGATTTTCAGTGGCCACCTAAGGCAACGCCACAACGCAACAGAATTTTTTGTAATTATTTTTCAAAAGCCGTCAGTGTTCGTGCCCTTACCTCTAAACCGAGTTACTTCTTACAATTAAACTTAAAATATTCATCTATAAATGCTGTAGAATGCTCTAGCAATTTAAATTTGTAGTTATGTTAAATAAAGAACATTTTAATAAAATAAAATATCGTGGCTTAAAGATTCTAGCATAAACTCACAACTACAAAATACAATCCAACTTTTCACAACAAAGAACATAACATACAGTTTCTTATATACTAAATTCCCCTCCGCGCTCTATGTCAGTTTCATAGAATAGTTTTCATCCCGGAAAAATAAAAGGTTCCCGCGGGATAAATGTAATCAGGCGCGCATAGCCCCAGTGATAATACGTGGAGGAATAATTTTCAATATATTTTTAGATCGGATTTTTTATTCCCGTTTTAATTATTATAAGGGGTGTGGTATTCAACACAATGTATATTTTAGTCATTGGCCTAGTGGTTTGGGAGGTTGTGGGTGAAACCCCAGGCAATCTACTTAGTGTAAGATTTTTGGTTTAAAAATTGATATTTTAAATTTGCATGGGTCGATCTCATAGTTCGAGGTAAAGTAAGCATACAATGTGCTCAATGAAGCCCTAAACTCTGACCTTTCGTGATACAGGCATACATGCATTTAACAAAAAAATAACATTTATTTTTATAAATATTCTTTAACAATTAAAAATTTAAATCAAGATTATCTTAACGATCATAACATAAATCTAATTTAACATTATCTTGTTTTCATCTCGAATCACCCGCGTCACACTATCTGATTAATTTATTGATGTGTCGACATAAGCAATTAGTGCAGTATTAACATTCTGGCCACGGCATCTTGTAGGCGATTTGATATGTATGTAGTCTATAATAGGAGTAATCAGTTGTATTTATAGAATGAGAGATGGATGACAGACGGATGACAGAATGTATTTTATAACTAAAATATGCTTAATTAAATACCGGCTATCTCAAGACTGCCACCGAAAACGAAGCCGGGTGGTAGTTTTAGTGACTGCAAACACAATGCAACTAAAAATTTCGCATAGAAAGCCGCCAGCTATTTTTTATGATTTTTTAAATATCATCATTTTTGGGTGGTAAATCCATAGTTTTTGCTAAAATAATAATTTAAACTCTTTTATACCTTAGATTATCATTTTCATTTTCTGTTTATATAACTTGACACTGGCAGAATTGCGGGGTGGTAATAACTCAAAAGCCAAAAATAAGAACTGAACTGAACTGAACCTTAGATTATTTATAAATAAAAGGGTATACACTATTATTTTATGAAAAAATATGACGCCTGCTCATAAATATGAGCAAAACCTTTCGGAACTGATTATCACTAAACACAATCTAATTTATCATCACCTCGATACATAAGATGTTGATCTCTTAATGACTTATAATCACTGGCCACAATATTTTAAAAAAATTAAAAAAGGATTGTATTCATCCTGTTCTATGACGACAAAAATATGCATACTTTTGGACAAAAAGGTTCTAACACGCAGTTCTTTATATAATTAAAAAAGAATCATGTTTAAAAATGGAAAGAATTAAAAAACATTGTTTCAAAGTATCATCCAAAAAACACGAATACTTCAAATACAAAAAGTTAAATTATTTAAAAATCCAATCTCGAACAGAGATGTTCGGTAACTCGATTTGAAACACCGACAAATTGTACTAGACTAGACCTTCGTCAATAGTAATGTTTTTGTGATAAATTATAAAGGGAATCCAGACGGTCGGGGTGACGGGTGTGACAATGCTGCGTTGAGAAATCTATATCAGAAATTGTGAGCTATACTTTCGTACATAGCAAAGAATTGTCCAAGG
This sequence comes from Hyles euphorbiae, assembly GCA_023078785.2. Lineage (NCBI taxonomy): Eukaryota > Metazoa > Arthropoda > Insecta > Lepidoptera > Sphingidae > Hyles > Hyles euphorbiae. The sequence continues at coordinate 5,200,398 of CM041056.1, read as the reverse complement.
ACATCTGGGCTGCGGACATTAACGTCTTTTTTTACTTTTTACTTATTTATATGGTATGTAAGTCCGCCAACCCGTACTAGGCCAGCGTGGTAGACTATATGGCCAAACCACTCTCAATCGCACTCTCGATTGTAGAGTAGGCCCGTGCCCTGCAGTGGGACGTAAATGGGCTGATTCAGAAACAGATATTTACTTATTTATAAAATCGATACACGATCAGTGCACCACAAATAATATTACATACTATTTTACAAATAGAGTACATCAACACTGCTACCGAAAACTAAGAGAGAAGGTAGTTTTAATGACTACAAACACAATGCAACTAAAATGGTTGCAAAAAATCGCGTCAATTTTTTTATGTTTTTTTATATATCATCTTGTTTGAGTGGTAAATCCATAGTTTTTGCTAAAATAATTAAGCCCTTGCGTAGCGTAAGCGTAACCGTCTTTAAAATAAAGGGGTAATAATATTATTTTTGAAAAAAAAAAATACCTTCCAAAAACTACAATAGGAAAACAAAATACCGTCATATTCTTTAGCATTTTTTTTTGTTGCATAGTATCTGAGTCACTAAACAGCCTTCATTTTAGTATCACATCGGTAGCGCTCTTATTTATTTTATTTATATGCTTTATTGTACACCAAGAAGAAATACAAAATACTTAAAATACTAGACATGGACTCTTAATTTGACAAATTCCATTTAAACAATTGCCTAAATGGCAAAACCTTGCTTTAGGTTATTAAAGTTAAAGCTACATTTTAAAGTTTTCTTCTACAGTCTTGCATTGTAGACATCTCATTAAAATATTTAATTGTAGGCCTATAAAATGCACACCTGAAATGAAAATTTTAAAGCTGATTAACGTAATAACAGGGCGACGTAGGACAAAGACCTCTAGACGTCGCGACATGTTTCATTCTTAAATTGCATTAGACTACGAGTACATTTGATATTTGGAAATCTAACGAGTTGCTTTGTTCAATCGATGTGGATGACATTCACACAGTAGTGTATAATATAATAATATATACTAAATTTATTCATTTATATATATTTTATTGCAATGAATGACGAGACGAGCAAGCCGTTCGCCTCATGGTAAGCGACACGACCGCTCATAAACAGTAGCAACATTCCACTGCGCTCGTCATCCTGAGACACAAGATGATATTGCCGTGAATTGACTATTAATTTGTTAATGAGTGCTATGAAAAAAGCAGTGAAATGTGATCAGCAACCGTCGGGGTGCTTTTATATATAGCATCTATACGACCATAATAGTAGCAAAAGCAAATAACACAAAGTAATTCTAAGCATTCTTCTGCGCTTGCCATTCTGAGACATAATGTTCAGTCTCAATATGTCCAGTAGTTACTCTGGACGTTGTATCCATCTAACTGGAACACAATAGCACATTTACACTGCTGTTTGGCAGGATTAATAGACATTACGCTGGTTGCTACTGCCTACCCAGATAGCTAACTTGCAATTGGTTTAACTTCAGCTGTGAAACAAGAAGTCACTAGTTCGATCCTCACGAGTGCAAATGTTTGTGTGATTCACCACTATTTATTTATTGATTACAATTTTATACAAGTTTTTACTCAATACTCAATATCTTTATTGCACACCACATGTTATAAAGATGTTAACATTTTATAAAAGGTACAATGTGGACCCTGTTGGGCACGGCAACAATTTAGGAGAGAGGAGGAAGCCATATTATTAATTTTATGTATTAATATGTTTAGTATATCGAATCGTTATAAATTATAATTAGTGAACATATTCGTATTTAACATGCACTTTTATATATAATAGAATCATTATTTTAATGACATATTTTTTATTTTCATTTGGTATATGTTTCTGTTTTGCTGTTATATAATTATTGTAATTCTGTACAAGTTTAGTCATTATGTATTTAGGTTCATTAATTAGTATAATATATTTGAGTCAGTCTTTTATTTATTAAAGTTAGCTATTTATTTTTCATTTAGGTATTCTGATATTGTGTAGTAAGTCTTTGTAAGTAATAATTGTTTTAATTGTTTAATAAAGGATGTTTCATTACTTGCATTTTTTATGTAGTCTGGCAGTTTATTATATATTTTAATGGACATAACAAATGGGCTAGAAGAATGCATAGTGAGTCTTGAAGTTGGTAGGTTCAATCTATTTTTATGTCTAAGTGGGTATTTAGTTTGTATATCGGCTCTTTTAGTATAAAAATCAGGGTGTTTGCGGACAAATTTACATATTTCTAGTATATATATACTGGGTAAGGTTAGAATTTTAAGTTCATGGAAATGTGGTTTGCAAGTGTCAGTCTGTTGTATGTTTACTAATATTCTAATCAGTTTCTTCTGTAGTGTAAACAGGGTTGGTGAATCTGTGCTATTTCCCCTGCTGTGCTAGTTATAGTGTTATATCTCAAGATAGACTGGTATAGAATGACTATGAGATTAAGGCTAACTAAATACAAAGTCCGTGTAAGTAAGTTAAATAAAATAGAAGAAACAAGAAATACATAACAAACATTCAATAATAAACTTATACGATTTCACACACGTATACTTACGCCCGAATACTGAAACGCAACTTAAATGAAATTTGCGCCTAACTACGTTCATCCCAAATAAATGTACTGGCTAATTTAAAAATATTTAAAATTTAGTGGCAGCAGTAATAGAAAAGAATGTAAGATTCACGATTTGACTGACAAAACAGTGTCTTCACCACACCAGTGTTTTATTAAGAACACTTATTATCTCAATTATTTTGCAACTAATTTTGATGCTGATTAAGTCAAGGAACAATTATACACTGCTCACAACATTTACTTATATTCTACCGATAATATCAATGGCTCACAATCAGACCTTTAGACAAATTTCTATTGTCTACAAATTAACAGTCAAGTCAAGTCCATACTATATTCATCCGAAACGAGTTCAAAACTTCGGACGGTCGAAGTTGTTTATAAGATATGAATGTATCTACCCTGTAAAAGTTCGAATTTGTATAACGTACATCGTAACCATAAGTCTATGGTTATGACCATAAGTCAATAACGACCATAAGTATATGTAGGTACATTCGTATCGTATATAAACTTCGATCATCCGAAGTTTTGAACTTCGTTTTGGATGAATATAGTAGGGCCCCATGTATGTGACTGTTTAGTGTATTCATTTACCTTTCGCCAAATAATATTCCATATATACAGCAATGATTTTTTTCACAAGAAAAAAATATCTTAACGATCTACAAATTAAAAAATGTACGTATAAGTCTGACGGCCGGTCGCAATTTTAACGCATCACATTAAAAGTAAATGGGTGCGTTTGAAAGCATGTAAGATGTATAAAGTGACACATAAAAACGTTTTTATGAGTTGTTTGAATAAGTTTAAGTGAGTTTGTAAAAGCTACTTGATGGCTCTTGCCAGAAACAGATGGCCTGCCACTAAAGAATTTGATTTTTTAAAATACAGTTTGATTTGCCTGGGTTGAAAAGGTGAAACTATTTGACGCTAGATGTCGTTAGTAAAGTAACCTGTCTAATATAGGTAAAATTCATCTAAATTCTATATAGTATAGGATCCCGCCATACATCGACCTTCACCGAGATGTTTATTTGATGAAACCTATTTTATATGCAATTTAATATGTCAATAAATAGATTGTATATGGGTTGCCTTGCAAATTTCAGTCCAGAATACGATTAATTAATTATTAAAAAAAAAATATTTTTTACACATTTCACCTGTTTGATTATTAAACAAATTCTATACCAATCGAAAGTATGAAACCCATAGAATATGTAAACGTTAGGTTGCCTATTTTTTTCCGGTCACAACCCTCAGGTTGCCAGGTAACACAGAACACAGCATATACGAGTCTATCGCTGTCCTTTTCATTCTCAAGAATAAATAGCATGCGCACCCTCTTTCTTTATGAGCGGACTTCGAACAGCTGCTATGCTGTGTCACTCGGAGCAATATTTCACTTTTCTAAATTCGACAACCGCAATTCGGGACTGATTTTTCGCAGGCAACCCTATACCACCGTGTTCATAATAAAATGATCTTTATTTTCATTTAATTTCCATTCAATAATCAGACCGGCGCAAAATGCTAGTAGCGATTTACCTGTTTATACCTGGCAACCTGAGGGTTGTGACCGGAAAAAAATAGGCAACCTAACGTTTACATATTCTATGGGTTTCATACTTTCGATTGGTATAGAATTTGTTTAATAATCAAACAGGTGAAATGTGTAAAAAAAATTTTTTTATTTTAATAATTAATTAATCGTATTCTGGACTGAAATTTGCAAGGCAACCCATATACAATATATTTATTGACATATTAAATTGCATATAAAATAGGTTTCATCAAATAAACATCTCGGTGAAGGTCGATGTATGGCGGGATCTTAGACTAATAGGAGTGTGCCGAAATTTGTAACAAATAAATAAATAAATAACACCCAACAGTCACATACATAGTCCTGACCCCACACTAAGATCGAGTCTTGTGTCGTGGGTATAGGGAACTAGTATAGGGAACGTTTCACAAGCGGCGTCTAACCAACTGCGCCACGGAGGCTGTCAAAATGCCCAAAACAAGGAGAATTGCGGAAAAATTCAATAAAAAAACGTAATGTGACACCAACATATAGTCAAAAACATAAAAAAAATCCGTCACACAAGAGCCGTGTCGTTAAATCCAACATTTAAGAAGTTTTCTGCTTTACGAGTTTGACTCACTCGATCATAATAAAAGCAGAGTTTATACTCAAGACGGAAAATGAAGCGTTGTTTAGAATATACGGAGAAATTAAATTCAACTTTACGAGTCATCGGTGATAAAAGAGTTGTATGTTAAAGCATGATTTGATGGCTTTTATGAGTGAATAAAATAACTACCTCCGAGTTTTATAACAATAATATTGATTTGCACAGTTGTTTATAATTATTAATATTAATATTCAAATCAGTTTCTTAATAAACGAGATTTTTCAAATTTATATCTGCACACAAATAGGAAGAACTCTTAAAGATATTACAATTTACCAAAAAGTACAAATGGCGGTCTCGTCGCTCGAGGCGATTTCTAACAGACAACCTTTGGAAGGATATTACAAAAGGAACAGAAGAGAGGGTGGTCTAGAATATACTCGTACAGGATACCAGCTCCATTAAAATAATATTTGGTGGTGGAAATATTTATAGTTTATACATACCTAATACATGGTACGTTTTTTTTTAATTTATTATTTTAAACGGAAATACATAATTTACAGTTTGATTACTAGAGATGGAAAGTGTGAAAGGGATATTGAAAGAAGAGCAAACATGGGAAATAGTGTAAATGGCGCCTTGTACTCGATTACGGCAAATAAAAATATTTCACACCGTGCTCGATTAGCGATACACCAAGGAGTCTTGGTGCCAACACTTATGTATGGCAGTGAATCTTGGGTATGGCAGAGGAAGCACGAAAGTAGGATCAATGCTGTAGAGATGAGAGCATTAAGGAGTATGTGTGGGGTCAAACTGGTTGATAGAGTGAAAAATAGTGTGATTAGGGAGAAATGTGGTTTAAAAGAAGATGTAGTGACTAAGATTGAGAAAGGGATGCTTCGATAGTTTGGCCATATTGAAAGGATGGATGAAAGGAGACTGACGAAAGAGATTTATAATGCGAGAATGGATGGTGGAGTCGGTCGAGGACGTCCGAGACGGTCCTATAAGAAACAAATAGGAGACCTTTTGAAGAAGGGAAAAATACGGAGTCCTCGAAACCGACGAGCATGTATGAAAAGATTAATGACAGTTGAAGAAGCGAAAGAGATATGTATGGACCGTAGCATTTGGCGCTCGATAGTCTCTGCCTACTCCAATGGGAAATGGGCGTGAGTTTATGTATGTATGTATGTATGTACATAATTTACAATATAGCTACTAATAAACCATAGAGGTTTATACTAGAGCTAAGAAGAGTTTACAACAGTAAAATGTACTTTATAATATCTATTAGCACTTCACAAATACATGGTAGGTAATTCCAAATTCAGTAGACACTGTCGATACATTAAACAAAATAAAGTTATTGATTATTAATAAAGAACATTTTCTATTTATATTTAATATTAGAAGGTATATTTATTAGGTAAGTCGGTAGGCATATTATTAATAAGTCGAGGAATAAGGTATTTAGCTGTTCACTCCCCGTACGCATTGTTTGCACTCAGTGTAAAAAGTCGGTTTTGAGCTACGGCCCGTGTGTTTACAGAGTGTTTAATAATGTATAATACATAATCATATGCATTATTATATGTCTATTAAAACTTACACAAACAAATACTTTTACAAATAAATATATACGTATATATACATACTATAAATTACCGTATTGCATTCGATATTTAATTCCACAAGATAAAAACTGAGCCTAGTTTGAGTAAGTGTAACTCGTATCACATGTACAATTTTAAAATAAATGAAGATATTTTTATTTTTCTATTAGGTACCACACACTTTTATGGAGAAGGAAAACATCGCACCAGATCTTGCATAACATACTGGGTATATCAAGACTGGTGCCGAAAACGAAGCTGGGTGGTAGTTTTCGTGACTTCAGACACAATGCAACTAAAGGAGATCAGTCGATTTGGTCCAACTACGGACAAGAAATTAAGTATGACTAAAAAATCAGACGTATTTTTGTAGATTTATTTCTCTATTTATTTTTATCCTACACCGTGGGGATCAGATTTTGTAAAAAAGAAGGATATCATAAAATATTCTACCACTTTTTGCATTGTTTGCAATATTATCAGAATTGACATCTGTCTTATAATAGTGTTTGTCAAATTACCTTCTTTTGAAACGGATATTTCTACCTCCAGAAATGATTTCTTTATCAACTTTATATTGAAAAGTATTTAACGTGTTTATAATTATGTAATACATTTTACGATATTATTAAACGAAATCATTTACATAGTTGCAGAAAATATAAAATATTGTCCAAATATGATATATGTGAAGATAGTAGAATATGGTAGTTTTTGTAAAACTTTAAGAGGATATATCTTAAATACCCCATAACGTAGCTCAAAAAGACTATATTATAATCAAAGGATATTGAATCTTTATTATTTAATTCTAGGTCTCATTTGTGTCCGTCAAGTTTCACTACTAGGCCCAATTTCCTTAGGAAATCGACCGATCTCCAAATGTGCAAAAAATTTGTGACGAATTTTTTTGCACTTTTTTTTCTATCGTCATATTATGATATTAAATATATAGTTTTTTTCTTAAATAATAGTGTATAATCTTTTATTTTTAAAAACGCTATGGTATGCAAGGCTTTTCATAATTATTTTAGCAAACACTATGGATTTACCACCCAAACTCGACGATATTTAAAAAATAATAACAAAAAATGTCGCGTTTCTTACCGAAATTTTTAATTGCATTGTGTTTGTAGTCACTAAAACTACCACCCGGTTTCGTTTTCGGTAGCACTCTTGATATTGCCGGTATAAATTCATTAGAATTTTTATCGTCTGTGAAGTATTTAAACTTGATCAATATTAGTGGATTTTAGCCCAAGCCTTCTCAATCGTATAAGAAGCCCGTGTCCCGCGATAAAAAGGATAGAAAAAGGACTGAACGGACCGCAACAACAAAGCAGTGGCTTTGTTATTCGTGTGAGACAGTAGTACCGTCTCAGACTAGCCTACTCATTCATGCTTAGTCAGAATTGAAAGCAACGTGGCTTCTTAATAAAAAGGCAACAGCCTAACTCTACCAATAACAAAATAAAACATCTGTGCACTGACTGGTGGTAGGTCTCTCATATGTGAGAGACCGCTAGGGTAGGTACCACCGCCATGTCTATCCGGCCAAACAGCAGTGTAAATGCATTGGTGTATTTCGGATTAAAGAATATTGCAGCCAGAGTAACTAATGGACATATTTAGACTTAACATCTTATGTCTCAAGATGGCGAACACAGTGGAATGCCGAGCATTGTTTTGTAATTCAAGTTGTTCGATTTTGCTACTGTTTATGACCGGTCGTATCACCATGCCCGTCTCGCCATTCATTGCAATAAAAATATATTAAAAACCGACATTTTGCCTTCAAATTCAATAAATCTAGCCCAAACCTCTTCGTAACATGCCAAGGCTGCTATGAAGCTTAAATCCCGATCAGTCATTAAACTAACAAGTTCACCACTATTCCCCATTCACAGTTCAGTCAAACAAGAAGTTGTGATCCATCGATTTATTATGCAAAACGTATGGGTCGCTTGAGAGTTAGGTACCTGTAGTCGTATACGATGCTACCAATTACGTAGATGCATAATTTGATGGTGTGTTGCAGGACTTGATGGTCTTATGTGAAGGCCTGAAATATGCATTAAGATAACAGTATCGGGTAGTATTAATGTATTGTTTTAGTAATGTTGCCACGATGTAGCCTTAATTATGGTATACAATTTATAAGTCGGTGAAGAAAAATCTTGGTTAAAAACACTGCCAAACAGACAAGACTGCCTCAGTGGCCTAGTTGTCCTAAGGTGCGTTCACAAAAGCTGCGGTCTCGGGCTCGAATCTCGGGACGGGCAAAGTGATATTGGATTTTCCTATTTATTATCAGCTCGTAGTCAGAAAATTGTACCCGATATGGCGATAGGCTTGCCTTCTATCACATCATGGGACGGAACATACAAGACGAAATGTGGATTGCCTGGAACATCGCTTACCCCTTCTAAACAAGGCGTGATTTTATGTAATATATGGAAAACATCGGGAGGAAATTTGCATACCATAGCGATTCGAAAGAATTTCTATGGTATGTAATAGTCCGCCAATCCATACTAGGCAAGCGTGGTGGACCATACGGTCTAAACCTTTTCAATTTTACTTTTGGTTGAAGAGGAACCCGTGCCATGTAGTGGGACGCTTATGAGCTGATACTGATAGATAGAGATTAACAAGTGAAAAGTAATAGTTTCTTATATTTATGAAAACTTTACACATTGAAATAAACTATTATTTACTGACCACGAAAGCTGTAAAGTCATTGAAACGTCGGGAAGTCAAAAAATCAAATCAAATCCGCGATAAAACCCGTATATAACAGTTTTATTTCAAAGTGAAAAAAGAGCATGATTTTTTACTAATAATATCTACATACAAATTCATCGCGGCGCTGATGCATTATCGAGGTTTAGATTCCCAGATCAAGTACTCCACCGTTCATAAGATTTTATGTTTGAGAAATCATATTCAAGTTACTCAGGACTGGAATTTTCTCCTTAACAATAGTTCGCCGTCTATCACTTATTGAAATTGTATAAGCTCGGAAAAATAGGTAACTCTCATGCCTTTACACAATTCTTTGAATAAACACTCGTCAACTTAAACAAATAATAATTCAACTTTATACTATAAAATATGATTTAATATTATAATAGTCCCCCTACGTTGTAGCTTCAAGGAATAAACTGTTGATAGTGAACAGTTTCCAAGAATAATTAATACTAATACTCGACATTTCCAGTTACCTGGTACAGGTGAACTATGTGGGTATTAAAAACTATATTATACAAATAAAATAGAATAAAAATAGCCTTTATTTACTGCTCTAAATTACAATATAACTAATTTTAGGTTTAAAATATCTAATGCTTAATTTTATCATAATCATCATCTCAGCCACAGGAAGTCCACACCGCTGAACATAGGTCTCCCCCAAGGATCTCTACATCGACCTGTTGGATTCAGCCTTAATTTTATACAACAATAAAATTAGTCGTTATAAATATTAATCTTTTTAATGTTATTATTAGTAGTCGCTTCTGAGATATAGGCCTCTCCTAAACACTTCCATACATCTCTTTCGCGTGCTTTTTGCCTCGAATGCAATCCACAAAAACTGATTAAAAATGTCTCCCTAATTTTGACTCCATCTTTTAGAGAGAAAAAGAAAAAAAAATGAATGAAAAAAAAAAAGAATAAAAATATTATTTCATACACATGGACATCCCCCGTGGCACAGTTGGTTAGAAGCCGGCTGTGAAAAGAGAGAAATATTTTTGTGAAGCACAGGCATTTTTTCGGGTCTGGGTGTTTGTGAGACTGAAAAGTCTTTCGTAGTTCCTGATACCCACCACACAAGACTTGATCTTAGTGTGGGGTCAGGACTATGTATGTGACTATTGGATGTATTTAATATGTACATAGTAACTAAATACTGTACGTCCCTTTTTCGGTTTAAATTAATCTAAATATAAATAAAGTTGAAGTGTTTGTAAAGTGAAAGTTACATTTTAAAGCTAGGAACTTATTATGTTGAATAATTAATAGTATCTACTTATTATAGATAAATAAGTGCCAAGTGTATGGTTTTAGATTTTTATGTTTTAAGTCGAAATAATGCAGGATAAAGTAGAAATTCCTCATTTTTAGAGGAGAAATGGGGAAGTAATATCGTATTTAGGGGAGAATGTATAAAGTTTTAAGATATAAAGCCTATTGGAAATACAGTTAATCATGCAGACAAAGTTGCGGGCAAAAGCTAGTAACATAATATATTAAATATCATGTAAATCTTTTATTTAAAGCTTGTCGTCAGAACAGAGTTTTCTTGTAACTGTCCCCAAGAGAGCTATAGGCGGGAAATTCGCTTATATACAAATAAAGAACTTGTTAAGTTTGTTTACAAGGTTTTTTATTACTTGTTTGAACCGTTCTTGTTTTGAACAGATTCGCAGAAAGCTAAGTTGGGGTAGTGGATTCGATCCCACTTAACTCACCTCTTTTATTGCTATGAATGAGACGAGCATGCGGTTCACCTGATGGTAAGCGATACGACCGCACATGAATAGTAGCAAACCTTGAATGGTTTCGTATTCTACTGCACTCGTCATCTTGAGACATAAGATGTTAAGTCTCTATATGTCCAATAGTTACTCTGGCTACAATGTCCTTCTAACCGAAACAAAATAGTGCATTTACATTGCTATTTGGCGGAAAAAAACAGACATTCCGGTGGTACCAACCCAGGCAGCCTCTCGCATGTGAGAGACCTACCACCAGTATCATATCATAATATATAAATAAATAAATAAATAAATAAATAAATAAATAAATAAATAAATAAATAACACCCAACAGCCACATACATAGTCCTGACCCCACAGTAAGATCGAGTCTTGTGTCGTGGGTATCAGGGACTACGAGAGACTTTTCGGTCTCACAAACACCCAGACCCGAAAGAAATGTTTGTGGGCCGCACAAACATTTCTCTCGGTGCGGGGATCGAACCCGCGGCCTCTCGTTTCACAGGCGGCGTCTAACCAACTGCGCCACGGAGGCTGTCTAATATCATCTATAAGATTTAAAAACAATCTCATGTTTTTCAGTACAACAATCCTGTATTTAAAACATAGTCTGTATATTCAAAGTTTCATACATTTAATAATAAAATATCCTTTTTTTTGTTCATGGATAAAATCCTTTTGGGTGCCCACCTTAAGTAGGGTATGTCAAATTTTTTACCGGCGAAAATCTCTTTTTGTCGCCACCTGACCACCACTTTGAAGTAACGCCAGTACCTTACAAAACATAAAATTAGAGTATAGTATTATAATTATTTTATTCTTATATCCATTTACTCCTGACATACCCCTCTCGACCTCCCTTTTCAGTACGAAAGGGGAGGTTAATACATTTACCCCTTGAACACAAAAAAATATATTGCAATAATATATTCACAACAAAAAATATATTAAATTTCATAATGAATGGGAATATACACACATGGCATGACGTCAGAATTAATCCGATCAATAACCTTAAAAATGTTTCCGGCTCAATTAATATTAGACCTTCAATGCGTCATATAAAGTAGGTTTCAGCTTACTCCACTTTGCATCCCTAACCACCGGTAAATTGCTTCGATCAAATATACACTAGATACAACATGAGCGCTTAGAAAATGGCACCAAAAAGGAGTGCTTTAAGCACTCTTTTGCCTTCAGTCACGCACCGACCGTTGCTTCTAAAACGTCGCAAAACTTTAGACAATATTACATAATATTGTCTAAAGTTTTTTTTCACATGAAAAGCTACTTTAAGCTCGAGGAATAAGGTGGAATTTGTGTTAATATATTTAGAATATGTGATGTTTATGTTTATTTTTTTTCATGTCATGCATTGGTGCCACTTTTTAACAGAACTTTTACAGGGAACTGTGTATCTAGTGTATATTTGATCGAAGGTAAATTGGCTCGCCATTGGAATGTAACTATATTTTTAATATAATATTTAATAATTTTAGGAGTACATATTATTAGTCACACCTATAAATATGTTTTGAAATAAAGAAAATAATTATTCTTCTATTTCTACAGTCAAAAATAGAATTGAGTAGCGCATGGTCTTATCGTGTTTACACAAAAACACTACTAATTTATTTGCGAAATCATTGGTTTTAGCAATCGTGATGTCATAAATTGCGACTATTATACGAATCAATTTTTATGTATTTTTGATAAATCAAATATATTATGAATGTTACAGTAGATTAAGTATTTCAGAAACATGTCTATAGGCCCTGTGGCGCAATGGATAACGCGTCTGACTACGGATCAGAAGATTCCAGGTTCGAATCCTGGCAGGGTCGTTTGTTTCGAATCCTCCTTGCTATAACAATTTTTGGCTTCTTTTATGATAAAATTGTCCAAAAATATTATTATAAAACTTGTATTCAGAATAAAAGCTTTCTTAATTATTTTCTTTGTAAGCAACAGTTTGCCGACCTGAGTGTATCTTTTTTGTCGTACTGTGTTTAAACAAAACGTGAAAAAATTACGTAGGCCCGGAAGGCATAATTTTATCGAGTGGCGACAGATAATAACTCGATATCTATTTGGATTGCAATGTATCATCATTATTAAATGCAGCACTATTATTTTGACGTTCTAGTGTGACGTAAGTATGTATTTATACGTGCCTCAACAATATTTAAGGACTGGTAGTCGGCGACGACATCAGCAGCTGTTCGCCTGTCCAGCTCCTGGGTATGTTAATAGAACTCCGACGGGCAGAGCAATTAGCCTATTAAATACATTCACAAGCCAAATCCATAATGTCGATATTTTTAATGACAATCTTCATCTAATATTTAAATATGCCACGTGGGTATTTGGTGTTCAGGTTTGATTGTTGTGTTTTGTATGTATATTTTCTCTTTTTTATTTTATTTTTTGAATGATTTATATCTGCGTTGTTTATTGATAAGTTATCCATGTTAGTTACTTTTTATTTTATAATTGTTTGTTTTCTATTTTTATATTTTAGCTTAAGTTTTTTGTGTAGATGATTATTAGCGTAAAATTGTTTAATTTAATTTCATGTAAACGTTTTGGCACACGCTGTATGTTTATAATGTAAATGATGTTTATACATAAATAAATAAATAAATCTACATACATTAATAATGTTGCATTAATTAATTGCATTTATTTTATGGATAATTTTGTTGTTTTCCTACATATTTATATTTTGGGAGCATTTTGTCTGATAAATGCTTTTGAAACCTTTGATCAATGTTTTTGGATTCTCTACAACTCTTCATTTACATTCGATATTTTGTTTGTCATTACAGACATTTCTTCACAAAAAGTATGTCTTTTTATATCAAAACTTTCATAAAAATACTAAATCATCATCATCGTCATCATCTCAGCTACAGGAAGTCCACTGCTAAAAATAGACCTCCCCCAACTCTCCACATTGACCTATTGGAAGCGGCCTGAATACAGCGACTTCCTGCAACTTTAGCCAGGTCGTCCGTCTACCTTATTGGCGGGCGTCCGACATTTTCTTTGCCTGTACGTGGCCTCAGCTATAGAACTAAATTATTATTTATTATCGAGTTAAAAACCTAAATACCAAACAAAAATAAAAATATGTCAAAAAATAAAAAAATCGTACGCAAACAACCCTCAAACGGCGACAACAAATTTAAAGATTCACATGTTGCAAAGCTAAATTTACTCGGCCTTTGCGAGCAGTTTGGCCTTTAATTCAGTTAATACGATGTACACCAATGCAGACCCCGTGAATCGAGTGAGCACGTGACCAGAAAACAGAGCGACTAAAGCTTCCTTAATCAGGTAATGCAGACATTTTTGAGGTTGAATATTTACTTGTTTATGACGTTATTTAAGTGTTTTTAATTGTAAAAACATTTTTTATTGCAATGAATTGCATGACGAGCCTGCCGTTCACCTGATGGTAAACGTAAAACCGCACAAGAACAGAAGCCAAACCAAACAACACCTTGAATTACAAAGCAATGCTTAGTATTCCACTGCGCTCGCCATCCTGAGACATAATGTAAATTCTCAATATGTCCAGTAGTTACTCTGTTCACAATATCCTGTAAAATGTTACTTGTTTATGACGTTTAAGTGTTTTTGACAGCCTCCGTGGCGCAGTTGATTAGACGCCGGCTGTGAAACGTGAGGCCGCGGGCTCGATCTCCCACGGAGACAATATTTGTGTGGTCCACAGGTATCTGTTTCGGTCTGGGTGTTTGCGAGACCGAAAAGTATCTCGTTGTTCTTAATAGCCATGACACAATACTCGATCTATGTGTGGGGTTAGGACTACGTAGGTGGCTGTCGGGAGTGCTTATTTATTTATTTTGGTTGAAAAAAAAATATACCCATTATGTGATATCCACAAAGTTATAGACTTCCTTGAATATTTTCATATTATAAAATCTAAACTACGTTGTAACGAGGAAAGATTTCATTGTTTATTTGCATTCAATAGACTATGAAACGAATAGACCGATTTGAAAAATTATTTTATATTTAGATTCCTACGTTAACCCTCATGATATTATAATATTTAAAAAAATGTATTTGCACTCGAAAACTGGGCTCTAGAGGCTTTGGCTGGTCTAATAACGAGGTAACTAAAATAATTGCGTGCAGTGTGGTTAATAGAATGGTTAAACGATATTTTTTGTTTTGAAAAATAAACCATGCAACTTTCATGCACTTCTCAGATATCATAAGATTTACATAAACATGTGAAGCTCTGTTAGAGGAAGCGAAATGACTAATTATTAATTCTAGTTTTGTGATAAATTACTTAAATATTAATAAATATATGTGTATATAATTTTGCTGATAAGCTACTTACATAAGTATGTGTGAATAATTTTAGCCTGGATAATCCTAAAATTTCTAGATAATTAAGAAAATATGCACATGGGGTTTTTTACGTTTATTAATTTATATAGCTTTTTATAAGGCCAATAGATATTTACTGACACGCAAAAATTTGTCTTGGTTCGGAGATTTGATCTGCGACTTCTTGTATAAAAGAGTTTAAATTATTATTTTAGCAAAAACTATAAATTTATCACCTAAACTCGACGATATTTGAACACTAATAAAAAAAATGTCGCGTTTCTTTGCGAAATTTTTAGTTACATTGTGTTTGTAGTCACTTAAAAAAGAACCCGGTTTCGTTTTCAGTAGCAGTCTTGATATACCCAGTTACATGCATGACATATGGAATCACTGCATAATCGGTTAAGGCTTACATTAATACCTAAAGTCGGAATATTGTAGATGATGTCGGGGTATATACATGCATAAACCGTACATCTATGCGTGCATACACTGTATATATATTTATACTTGAAAAGGAAAGGATAGAATAGGGTTGTGTCACAGGTTAGATTTGGAGCAGTATTTAATGGTTCCTAAAAATTGCTAATAAAAAATACAATTTCGAAAACAGCATCAAACGTGACTATGCATAACTTAACCATTCGATCTAAACAATAATAGCAATAATGTAGATATTACACTTTTTTATTAATCTTTTCTAGGATCCTATTCTAATATTATGGAGTATTCGTAGTAAAATCTTAATATCCTATCTATATTATCCTGTTGTCTTATTCGGATGAGATATTTGAAATTCTTTTCTTTCGTATGACCACTTTCTGGAACAGGTTTGCTATGGGGTATTTTAGATCTCATATATTATAAATTAATAAAATAATATGGTACATATTATGGCGGCCCAATAGGGTATTTGACTCCAAGTATTTTATTGTATTTATCAAAACGTATCCATAGGTATTATAAAGATTTTCACAAAAGGGCACACGTTTTTCACAGTTTATAGTAAAGTTGAGGTAATATAATACTTGGTTCATGATATAGTAAATATAAACCTTATCAATATGAAATAGATTAATTGACAAGACGTTACAAGTAAAAAGACTAAAAACCTTAAGGAATCGAATTCAAATTCTAGTAATTGGTTAAACCGATTAATTTAGAACAATACATTATTCCATAAAAAAAAATTAGTAAAGCAGCCGTTGCCCTAGTACTGCAAAAGCATAATAATCTCAAATTAATTGCACTATAATTCCAATAAAAAACAAACTTCGAACTCAGATTGTACAAATATTAATTAAAAAACTCACTCCGATTCACCAATCAACGACACAGTCATCGCAGGAATTAAAATCATCGTCACGAAATTATCGCCTGAATTTTCGATATTAATACAATCAGCTTAAAAATATCGTGTCGATAACTCAATCACTGCAAACATTAATAAATCAAGATACGAACTGGCGAAAATAAAATTAATAAAAAAATGCATGGCGCGCTAACGCGCATTTCCCGAGAACACAAAAATTGGCTGAATAAGCAATGACGACAATCGATTGTCGGACGAATGGGTTTTAAATCGAATGATTGACAGTTTTGTTCGTGTTAATAAAAGCGAATTAACGCGTTCTGAATTATATTAACACGTTTAAGTGGAATAAATTAAAATCGCGTGTGCATTTTTGGAAGGAAAATGTTTTCGTGTGCTTGATATTTATGTAATTAATTTTGTTCCCGTCCCGTTTATACAACGGGCCTTTGGTCATAATGCGTTTCTTTTAAATACTAATATCGGTAACAGATATTATGGGTGCTTTATTATTTATTATTTTATGTTTTCTTGCTCATAACCGTAGCTTGCATGGAAATACTAATATTGGTTATTACGTTCATGACAGGGTGGCCAAATATGTTCATTAATTGTGTTTCTATTTCAAAGATTCACAAAATATTTTAAAAATATTTTTAATACAATAAATTAAGAAATAGGGAATCTCACATTACACTGACCAACCGTTGTTTGAATGTTTGTTGTTGCTTTAATTTAAAACATTGCTTGATTTTACGATGACATTTGTAATAAAATGTGTATAGTTTACGTTGGTTATATTATTTTATTTATAATATTTTATTCGTATTTTTTACCAGTATTGACATACTCAAATGTGCCTCTTAGATTGGACATGTTTTCGTCATACTATAGAATACTAACATTATAATCCCTACCTATTTCATTGAGACACAAGCGTGAGTTTATGTTTCTGTGCCTGCATAGTTATAAAATAAATAATATGTTGATTTAAAGAGGTTTTTCTTAGCTCTATGAATACAGAGATGTATTTATAAAACCGTATGACTGATAGTTAAGTCGATGACATCAAAAATGGAAGTCGAATCCGTCGAGCCCGAATTATACCTCCGAACCTCCGGTTTTTAAAGTTACTAGTGAATTTGTAGTAGTTCATAGTTTATAAAGGAAAACAAAATAATAATTGAAAAACCTTACAAATAGTGGACAACTATTGGTCTTATTGCTAAGACCGATCTCTTCTAGACAACCATGTAGCAATAGAGTGGGACATATAAGAGAATTTAAAATTGTGTGTTTATTGAGGGTAACGTCACTTATATTCTGTATTCTGTATCAGCCCATATACGTCCCACTGCAGGGCACGGGCCTCCTCTACAATCGACATTACGATTGAGAGTGGTTAGGCCATATAGTCCACCACGCTGGCCTAGTGCGGGTCGGCGGACTTACAACAACGACGTCACTAAAACAATACAATTATTTTTTTTTACTTGTGTGTACTGTCCCACTGCAGGGCAAAGACCTTTTCCTTCTTCCACCCGTCTCTATCCAAGGCATCCTCCAGTTGTTATAAAAATGATCTAAGTCATGTTTCCACCTTCCACGCGGCCTACCACATGGTCTTTTCATGTTTTGGGGAGTCCATTCAGTAGCAGTCCTCGCCCACAGCTCTCCTGACACGCGACAGACGTGGCCTGCCCAGTCCCATTTTAATTTGAGTGTTTGTTGCCCAACGTCCACAGGTTTTGTTCTGATGCGCAGATCTCTATTTCTTATGTGGTCGTGTAATTGAATACTGAAGTTTACAATGTATACAATTTAACAGGATACTGCGTACATACGTTAAAGCATATTATATATGACATGATCAATAAAATATAACCCATACCACTACATATAAAATAATTTGGAAAGAAAATGTTTTTTTATTTTATTTCTTATGACTTTCAGAATTAATAAAACATGAACATTTTAATCAACCGTACTTTGGACCATTGTTTTTGTGTAATTCCACTTTAACTTTCAAGATTTAATATGACCTCTTTAATCATCTAATATATTATGATTTAGTTTTGAATTTCAATAGGCAGTGTCATTTTATTTTTTTAGCTAGAGTAATCAGCAAAATTCCCCACGCATAGTACGCCGTTAGCATAAGGAAATTACCTAATTATTTCACCGTGCCGTCTGTAGACTTTCGTCAAACCTTTTCTTCAAATATTTCCTAAAACGTGTTACAGTCAAACGTACATTTTGAATATAAGCTCTAAAATATTTGCTAGGATCAGATGAAGTTAGGAATTATATTCTATCATGTTTTATTTAAATATGTTTATTATGTCAAAGTGGACCTATATACCTTAGAAAATTATACACATATAATTCATTTTAAATATGGTTTTCGTAGTTTTTTTGTTAGTCCCTGTTGCCCCAGAAAGCCCTAATATAAGTATTGTCGATATAATGCAGACCATCAAAGAACGAGTGTGCTCTTACTGATCTGAAAAAATCAGTTTTTTTTACCTTTAATCCAAGCCAGAACTATGAATACTCTTATTTTTTTCGAATAATCTCCTTGTAAAATAAGCGATTCCGATAGCTACCCAACTTATCCTATATAACATTTTATTTCAGCTGTATTTTAAAGTGGTTTAAAAGAATTTACTACTTTCCTAACCGATCTTCTCTAATGAAAACCGCTTACCGAACCGAGTAGAACAAAAACTGAGTTTAAATAATGTTGAACATTTTAATGTATGCAATAAATTATTTTTTATTTTCATTTAAATAAATCCAGAAACAATACAATTTATATTTTTCATCGTCATTCTATAGTGCTGAAACTGATCGTCCCGAGGCCTACCGCCTACCGCAGTTAATTCCAACTACCATACATTACGTATCTATTAAATTTCATCGGCAGTATAATCAAGTTACGCTGAATTCGTAATGTTTGTTTCTGTTTTGTGACTTTGACGTGTGTCTTTGTGTTTTGTGTTGTGTATGAGAGACCTACCACCAGTCAAAATGAAATGAATTCATTTTATGAATGAAGTTGGTGGATACCAATAAAATTCCATTTCTTTTACCTCTTAATCTTCCAAGATCAAAAACTATTTAGGATTTTCTAAGGATTGTGAGAAAATAAGTAATAAAATAATGTATAAAAACTGAGACGATTTGAATCAAATACTATTAACGCGTAAGGTAGTAATACTTTCAAAAAAATCCAAATGTACTGAATGTTGTATCTTAAGTATAAAAGAAATTGTAGACTTAATCAATTTAATAAATGTATGTCCAAATGAAATATAACTCCGGCCCAATAAATGCCAGACATTTTTGCTTAAGCAAAGATTGAATCTTCAGACTTGTATATCACTAACGAGACACACACTAAACGAGAACATCAAAGATTGATAGCTAAGTGATGACTTAAGTAAATGAGTCACAAAAGTTAGCTCTTGTATTGATAAAATAAAAATATATCAGCTGTACAACAACATAACAATAAAATATACCCACTATTGTGACCTAAAATCTCTATAAAACAAAGAATTTCCTATTCATAGATACATAGGCCTAAGCCACAAAGCTAAAATTAATTTCCTCAACAAAAAACACGTTAACCTCGGTTTGTCACAATCTTCCTAAATCTACGTGAATCATAAAATATTTAGCGATAATAAGTCAGGGCTGCAATTAGAGAAACCAATCTAGGTCATATTGTAGTGCTTGTTGAGAATTTCTTATACCAATCAGCATTAAATAAAATAATAAAAAGGCAGGCCCGTCATTCGTTCGAGTGCAAAATAATATTATTTGAGAGTAAGTTTTCCACAAACAATAGACAATGCTAGACAATTCATTTTATTGCTTAATAATGTTGAATAATGCATTCATGTTTATCGTAACTTATCAGGGAATTTCAAAAATATTATACTGATTTGTTATTATATTACGTCATAAGTACAAATAGAGCTGAATATAAAAATGAATAGCTCATGAATCACGGGCCTACTCTCAATCGTGCTTACGATTGTAGAGTAGGCCCGTGCCCTGCAGTGGGACGTATATGGGCTGATACAGATACAGATACAGCTCATAAATTGTAATTCGACAAATTTCTACCCTCCATTATGGTCCTCTAGGGTAAACGCAATGTGCTTGAGAAAAAATCGATAAACAGCAGTCTGTGATCATAAAATGACAAAAATATGCTATCTAGCACAATTTTTTCTTCTTGTGATAGCAAAATGACCCAAGATCATAGGATGGGACACAAATTAACTCAACAACAAAAAAAAACACCAAATTACAAGAACTACCATAAACCCATGCCTTAAATTCTCCTTTATAATACTATAATAATTCTCTGTAAGGGTCATACCCTAATAATCCTTCGCTCAATCCGTCCCATGGCTCAGCGTACTGTAAGCGTTTTACAACGTTTTGTCCGCCGCAATGCGGTCGGATTTGTCCTGAATTTTTGGCGTTTTATACACTCCGCATGTTCTGATATTTTTGCGTAACGTAACACTCAAACCTCAAGGGAGTATTGAAAGAATAGGTCAGCAAACTAAAGCGAAAGCGGCTTACTAGTAAAATAGTATTGCGGTATAAAATATTGCTTTATTGAAACATAAATCTGGAGTGATGTGTGGCTCAGCAGTGATTTTAAATGTAGTTTGTTCAAAATGTTGTATTACAAAATATTTCAATAATATTTAATGATTTTTTTAAATTCTTTATTTATTTGATATAATATTTCGTTGCAAGAAATCTATTATGTTTCATTCGTATCGAAACAGTGAGGTAGTGAAGCCGTCACTAATAAAACGCACCAATTTGCACTTTTGCTCACCTCTTTGGAACACAATATAAATTATGACTGATATTCCATAATTATGTTTTATGATCTTTCGAGATAGCAAAAACAAAACGAATTCAGGAGCTGAAGATCTAGGCATACCTTTAGAAGCAGTAGAGTACCAAGTATTTCCCAAACAAAATCATTATACAACTAAACCATAAAAATAATGCATCTTCCAACTCTTATTAAGTTTTCCACGAACCTTTAAATTAATCCTTTTTAAAATTGATTCCCATATTTCGTGCTTCATTCCCTGTGGAAGGCAGCGTTGTGGAAATTTTAGGGGAATATTAAAAGTTATGACATTTAAAAATGCCAAATAAATGTCAGGTTAGTCTTGGAAAATCCAAATTGGCTTTATTAAACCGTGAGGCTTAATATTGCTTCCTTGTGGAATTGTACCTGATTAAATCTGTTTCGTTTATTACTTAACTATGCTAGTCGAAGGAGGGTTTTATTATTTGTTTATATATGGGAATTGTATGTGAAATGTATCTTAAAGAGTGTAAAACTTCTTATTTATGACGTATTTTAATACTTTGGATATATTTTCAAGAAAGAAAAATATGTCGTATTTGGTATTACACAAAATGAAATTGAAAATAAATAAGTACGCTGGTAACTTATTATGCCTATTTATTAAAACTAGTGGTCGCCTAGTGATCGAAATTCGACCAAATCAAGAAGAGAAAAAGTTTTTAGCTGTATGATGATGTTGTTATTCTGATAATTCGTGCACATTTTTTGTACCTGAATGTTGTTATTGCAGATTGCTGCTACAGAACTTTCTTTATGCATATAATGATAATCCGTGTACATTTGAATGTATCTTACTGCTACACAATTTGTATAAGCGCTCAGCATTTCACGTAGTATTCGTTAAATAAATCTTTTCTGTTTGACATTCAACAAAACCACAGTAAACAATTTTTCTGATTGACATTCACCGATGTCTATAATAAACCAAAGAAACAATTTGACCAAGGAGTATGTATAGGTACGTGTACAAATACTTGTGTATGCGTGTGTCAAATGCATGCTGGTTTATTTATTGATTTAATGTACTTTTTATGCATTATTATTAAAATCTTGTTTTATATTACATTTAATATTAGGCTTAATATTAATATTATTGCCTCATTTAAAATTAATATTCTCTTTTAATATTAATATTATTACCTCATTAGGCAAATAAAACCTTTTTTTTGATATGTCTATGTCAGAAGAACAAAATGAAAAAGAAAAGAAACAATTTGACACCAGAGTATGTATACTTGTGTATGAATGTGTGTGTGAAATGCATGGCAGTGTGTGTAATGTTTTATTTTTTGATTTAATGTACTTTATAAGCATTATTATTGAAAAATATTAGCATTCTCCACTTCTCCTACACATAAACTATAAGTGTGCCAAATTTTATGCTCCTGCGTCCGCGCAATTTTCGTAAAAAGGGATCCAAAGTTTTTGCATCACGTATTAATATATAGATTAAGCTTCAGAATTCCAGTGACTTCTGGTTTCAAAATAATCAAGGGAATTTAGAGATCTTACAACCGGGGATGCCAAAGACGAGCGAAATTTAGAAAATTTACCAAAAACTCGATTGCAAAAAGAAATACACAATTGTACTGGAAAATATTTTTAAGTATTTAGAAACTTAATACGTATCGCATTTAAAAAGTTACATATATAAATAAACACCGTATCAATGAAGCTGAGGTCACGGAATCAAATCCGGCTCGGGCAAAGCAATATAGATTTTTTCTATTCACTACCAGCCCAAAAATATAAATTTATGGCTGACATGACGATAGGCTCACCTCCTATGAAATCGTGGTACACACAAGGAGAAATGGGGGGCGTTCTAGTAACCCTAGGACCTAGGACCTATGCCTTATATTAATTTAAATATCTATATGTTTGGTACTGGGCGACCCGCCTTCAATATGTTACGCATATATTTTGATTTGTTGGCTAGTCAAGTCATTAAGCAAATTAATCAACATGCACGAGCTCCATGAAATAAATATTATTTTTTTGCTTTGGAGTGGTAGTTATTATTTTATTTATTTTTGGTTTTTAGTGGATTTTTGTTTTGAAGTCGGTTTTTATTTTTTTATTAAAAATTTTAGTTATTTTTATCTTTTTAGTGTTGATAGGCATTTAAATGTAAAAGATTTGGTCTCCACAAGGAATATGTTCTTTCCGATGACAATAAAATCGCTAAAATCGGCTAAAAGCTGCCAAAGATATTGAAATATTCACATGTTTATTATTTGTCCCTCAACTACTGTAGCCTAGCTTTTATACTGAACTCAATGCAAAAAGAACCGTTGAAATCCTATTAAATTTTGAGGAGTTCTACTCTCCAGGTCCGAACATGATAATAAGATCTTAATGTTGTGTTCCTGGGATCAACCTGTTAATACGTTCTTTCCAATGAAAAAGAAATCACTAAAATCGGTTAAAAGCTGCTGAAGATATTAGTATTTACGTGTATTTTAATTTTATCACCCCCCCCCCCTCACCCATACCCCTTTTTCCCTCCCTTAATGTAGCTTAACTTTTATAATGAACTTAATGCAAAAAGAACCATTGGAATCCTACTAAATTTTGAAGAGTTCTATTCTCCAGGTCCGAACATAATCATCATATCTTCATGTCGTATTCCTGGGATCAACATGTCAATACGTTTTTTCCAATGAAAAAGAAATCACTATAATCGCTTAAAAGCTGCCGAAGATATTAGAATTTACGTGTATTTTAATTTTATCACCCACCCCCCCCTCACCCCCACCCCCTTTTCCCTCTCTTACTGTATCTTAACTTTTCTAATGAACGTAATGCAAAAAGAACCATTGCAATTCTCCTTAATTTTAAGGAGTTCCCCTCTCCAGGTCCGAAGATATTCATCAGATCTTCACCATATTTTTATGGGACCAAACGACAAGCATCAGCTTTCAATCAAAGAAAGAATGATCGAAATCGGTTCACACAGTACAGAGAAACGAGGTAACAAACATAAAAAAAAAAGCAACACACAGTCGAATTGAGAACCTCCTCCTTTTTTTGAAGTCGGTTAATAATTTTAAGGAGTTCCCCTCTCCAGGTCCGAAGATATTCATCAGATCTTCACCATATTTTTATGGGACCAAACGACAAGCATCAGCTTTCAATCAAAGAAAGAATGATCGAAATCGGTTCACACAGTACAGAGAAACGAGGTAACAAACATAAAAAAAAAAAGCAACATACAGTCGAATTGAGAACCTCCTCCTTTTTTTGAAGTCGGTTAAAAATTTACCAAAAACTCGATTGCAAAAAGAAATACACAATTGTACTGGAAAATATTTTTAAGTATTTAGAAACTTAATACGTATCGCATTTAAAAAGTTACATATATAAATAAACACCGTATCAATGAAGCTGAGGTCACGGAATCAAATCCCGGCTCGGGCAAAGCAATATAGATTTTTTCTATTCACTACCAGCCCAAAAATATAAATTTATGGCTGACATGACGATAGGCTCACCTCCTATGAAATCGTGGTACACACAAGGAGAAATGGGGGCGTTCTAGTAACCCCTCTGCCTTTACCTTCTGAGAAAAAGGCGTGAGTTTATGTAAATATTTATCAGCAACTCATAATCTTACTTAGCTTGACGGCTTACCAAGAAGCTGAGCTCAACGCGGAATTCACTTAATCGTAAACAATTAGCCATTGAAAACAGCTGCAAAACAGACCTAACTTTTAAACTCTACAATAGTTAAACTTGGCAAAATTAAATAATTATATAATTAACTATACAGCGGGGAGAAATTGAATATTAAAATTGGATTTACGCTTTGCAGAACTCGCAAAAGTTCTCTAGTAGATGCGAAATACAATAAATCGACGGGCGAATGAGTTGGGCCAAGTTTCGATATATTTAGGTGGGGCGCCGCGCCACTTCTTTGTCGGGTTTGTCGAGGAGTATGGTAATAATAGACAGCCTCGGTGGCGTAGTTCGTAAGATGCTTACTGTGAAACATGAGGCCGCGGGTTCGATCCCCGCACCTAACAAATGTTTGTGTCGCTCACAAATATTTGAGTCGGGTCTAAGAAGGGTCTAAGTGTTAGTGAGATGAGACGAAAATAGTCTCTCGTAGCTTCTGATACAAGACATAAGATTGATCTCAATGTTGGATCAAGTCTATATATGTATCTGACTATTGGATGTTTGTTGTTGGATTGATGACCAAAAAAATATGTCACAGTTACATTTATAGACAGATTGATTTGGAGACCGAAGCAAAACCCAACCCATTCACATATACGTGTATGCTTATACAAAACCACAATAAAATGACAATAGAACATCATAACCAGAAACATAATCCACAACACCAGAAATAAAAGACGAGCAACAAAATGCCACGAACTCAATAAAAATATTCAAGTGAAAATATTTTTCACCATTTTATTATTCTATACGAGGAACAACTCTGTACCTTCCTAACTCTAAGTACCACACATCCTGCACTTGGTAAGTTATAGCCTCGGAATAAACCCGGCGCAGTTTCTTACATATTCCGTGCAAAAAATTACTCTAAAATGATACCTGTAATTGTGGATTTAGGGATGAAAATCGCCTGCGTGTTATAAATATTAGACACGATCTTAGCAACCCCGCCCGTAAGTAAGTTAAGCCGATGATGGTGAATTCCTGTTGCGTGTAATGCATTTAAGATTTCTTAACCGCTCTGATCGAACATCTTTATTTCTTTCTGATTTTTGTTCTTTGATGAGTAATTTCCCGTCTTTCTCTCTCTCTCTCTAGCTATATCTGTCTTTTTTTTTCAGCCAAACAAAGTCTACCATTTAACATAACTCTCCTCTAAAGAATTCCATGGCAATATTTTGGAAGCCGCCGACGTACAGCGAATTCATGCAACTTTAGCTATGTCGTTTATCCACCTTGTGGTCGTCTGACAATTCGCTTGTCTTTTCGTGACCTCCAGTTAATGTCTTTCAGCCTCAGCATTATTTAATTCATATTTGCCATCTAATAATCAGTAGCGCAGCTGCTTAGAAGCCGGCTATGAAATAAAATGCCATGGGTGTGATCCCCGCTTCCAGATAAATGTTTATTAGACCACTAGTATTTCTTTCGGGAGTGGGTGTTTGTGAGACCAAAAAGTCTCTTGTACTTTTATGTATGTAGTTTATGTGTATGATTGTTGTGTGTATATATTTAATTTATTTGCTTATATTTTGATTTTACTACACAGAAGGTTTCTAATAAAAATACGCGGCAAAACTACTAATTGGTTGTCGCTAAAGGCAATTTCTTACAAAGCACACAAAGTATACAAAAGACAAAGGAAAGTTTATTTCATATTTCATAACAAAATTCTTAGTAAGAGGACAGTGTTAACAAAAGGTATTATCCGGTAAAAAACGTATCTTTATTAAAGCTCTATGACGTAATATTTAAAATACCTATATTTTGGACAGTCTCCGTGGCGCAGTTGGATGCCCACTGTGAAGCGAGAGGCCGCGGGTTCGATCTCCACACCGAGATAAATGTTTCTGAAGCCTATAAGTATTTTTATCGACTCTGAGTGTTTGTGAGACCGAAAAGTCTTTTATAATTTGTGATACCCACGACATAAGAATGGACCTTAATCTGGGGTCAGGGAAATGTATGCAACTATTGGGTGTACTTATTTATTTATTTGATGAGTAGATGGATACTGGTAATAGGATATGAGTATCCTGAATAGCGACTGCCATTCACGTTCTTAAAAAACTTGGCATGGAGAACCACGTAAGTTTTTCACGCTTTAAGTTCGTGGTGGCCTATTATTAACGGACCAGACACGGCTGTCAACATATTCACAGTAGTAGTGGGTTCATATCCCAATACGCACTATAATGGCAAAAGAATATATTCTGAGAAAACCTGCTCTCCAACAACGATTTGTAAGAATGTCTATGGTATCTAAAATTATACCTCTCTCAATTGTACTCGAGATTGTAGAAGAGGCCTATGCCTTGCATTGGGACGTGCACTGGCTGATACAGACACAGATTTAGATCTAAGAATAGACCTAGTTATTTCAAATACCTGTATCTTAATTTAGTAAATAAAGTCAGCCTCTCTCTCTCTCTGTCTCTTCAGCCACAGGAAGTCCACTGCTGAACATAGACCGCCCTCGAGGATCACCATAATATTGACCTGTTGGAAGTGGCTTGCATCTAGCGACTTGTTTCAATCTTAACCAGGAGTAGGGTATTAGCATACTTCGGAATAGCAAACACCGTAGATAATTAAGAAATTGTTACAGTAGCCCGTGTAAGTGTCGTATTTAGGGTTCATCTCGTGTGTATTTGTATAATTTTATCAATTGACGAAAGATGTCCATCTCACATCGAAGGTTTTGTATCTGGACTACACTTTACATCATAAAATTCTTTCCCGTCTTTTTTCCTTCTCTTTCCCCTTCTAATTTTATAGACCGACAACACATCTATGATTCGAGCGTTAAGGATATTCATGGGCGGCAGGGATCACAATCAGGTGTACTATTTGCTCATTTTCCTGACCTATGCAATTAAAAAGGTATATTATACCTAGACACTTTATCCAGCACAAAAAAATAACTATTGTCAT
This sequence comes from Hyles euphorbiae, assembly GCA_023078785.2. Taxonomy (NCBI): domain Eukaryota; kingdom Metazoa; phylum Arthropoda; class Insecta; order Lepidoptera; family Sphingidae; genus Hyles; species Hyles euphorbiae. Next base: position 5,172,307 of record CM041056.1, on the reverse strand, counting down.
AACGACATCTGTTGTAGCACAAAATGCAAAATCGCGTGTTTGAGTCACAATTTCTTAATAATAATTGCTGACCGATTAAAGTAAGGGCAGATAGCGAAGAAAAAAATGTACAAAGTTCACAAAAAAAATAAAAAAAAATTGTGACGTCAACTTTGTTATTATAGTCCGGGAGCCAGCAACAGATTTTCATGACCAATTTCCTCTCAAGCGGTAATTAGTAAAATGCATCAGAGTATAGTATTATGAAGCCTTGTGAACGTCAGCTGGCACTCGGTTGGGGGGATGAGCGGGTGTAGCCTCCCACGCATGAAAAAAAAATTAATACATTCACTGATTTCCTCTCAGCTGAAATTTTGTCAAATTGTAGCTCATCTAATATCTCAACGAAAAAAAATAATCAGCTGGTTACAACGTGGTGTATTGTACGTCAGCTGGTGTCTCGAACATGAAAAAAAATATTTTATTTTCAGTGATTTCCTCTCAAACAAAAATTTACCTGATGATAGCTTATATGTAACTGTGGATAAATATATAGGTCAGCTGGCTGTATCTTGGTGGAAAAACCGTCAGCTGATACTTTGAAAGTTATTACATAGGAGTTAGGCAGGAGCATCTACTGTCAATTTAAATGCATCAGCTGACTAGCTTTTCCTCGACTTATTGCTAGCTGATTTTTTTTATTTATCGCATCAGTATATTAACAATCAACTCACAAATTTTCATCTGGGAGGAAATGATGTATCTTTAATTATTCGACATAGCGCTGCTTCAATATGAGAGTTGAGTTGAAATAAATATTCTGTATCAATGTTTTTGAAACGAATAAGTATGTTATCAAATGATATTAGATATATTTAAATTAAGTTACTCGATAAATAATATTTATTATATAAACGTGATGAAAAATGACAATGAGAATAACAATGTGATTTATTCATTTTCGTTTTCGCTCTGGCTTGAGTCACTTTCCTCTCTTTCCGATTCATCGTCAGAGTCGCTGTCAGAGATGTCTGTACAAAAATTTAAAAAAAGATTAGGATGCGTATTTTAACATAATATAATCAAAATTATAAAAAAATGTTACCTTTTTCAGGCTGAATAGTGATTTCATTAATCGATGATGGTAACTGACTTCCAGAAAACCAGGTGAATTCATACTTGTTGTCGATTTCTGCCCAACCATAATCTACAGGATCATGAGAAGTTGGAACCTTCATGTGTGCATGTGACCAAATTTGAGCAATGTAACATGCTCTTAAAAATTGCTGATATAGCTCTGATCTGCATGGTGGTAAAGAAGAGCCATCAATACCTTTTTTTGGTAACTTGAAAGTTTCAGTATCCAAAAATTTATATGTTTTTTCAAACGACGCTACTCTTGCCTCATTGATCTTTTTTAGACGATTAAATCCATACATATGGCAAACAAACTCTTCTATCTTCTCAAAAATATTTTCTTTTATTTAAAAATTTTATTTCGTTAGAATTCTTTGTGTATATTTAAACTTCGATAGTATTTTTATCTCTTTTAATTGGCACTAATTAATTTAATATTATATCTATTTTGTACAGAATTTTTTGAGCTTTAATTTAAAAAAAAATTCTCTAACTTTATTAGGGATCAAGATATTTGAAAATGAAATATGTTGGGTACTTTTCACCCTCAATGCCTAAAGAGGTATACGGTTTAGATGTGTGCTTGTCAGGGGTTAAAGATACGTCATTTCCTCCCAGATGAAAATTTGTGAGTTGATTGTTAATATACTGATGCGATAAATAAAAAAAATCAGCTAGCAATAAGTCGAGGAAAAGCTAGTCAGCTGATGCATTTAAATTGACAGTAGATGCTCCTGCCTAACTCCTATGTAATAACTTTCAAAGTATCAGCTGACGGTTTTTCCACCAAGATACAGCCAGCTGACCTATATATTTATCCACAGTTACATATAAGCTATCATCAGGTAAATTTTTGTTTGAGAGGAAATCACTGAAAATAAAATATTTTTTTTCATGTTCGAGACACCAGCTGACGTACAATACACCACGTTGTAACCAGCTGATTATTTTTTTTCGTTGAGATATTAGATGAGCTACAATTTGACAAAATTTCAGCTGAGAGGAAATCAGTGAATGTATTAATTTTTTTTTCATGCGTGGGAGGCTACACCCGCTCATCCCCCCAACCGGGCACCAGCTGACTTTCACGATGCTTTATAATACTATACTATGATGCGTCTCACGAATTATCTCTTGAGAGGAAATAATTAACCAAATTTGCAACTGGCTCACGGACTATTATAGAATTTTGTGGGAGATATTACTTAAGGGTCAACCTGTCCAAAGATAAGCGTAAGGACGCTTTTAGTACGATGAGTGACTAGTTACATACCATTTCTGTATCAGCCTATATACATTCCAATGCAAGGCACGGGCATCCCTACAATCGAGAGTACAATTGAAAGTGGTTGGCCATATAGTCCACGACGCTGGCATAGTGGGGGTAGGCATTCTGGTACTTTTCTTTTTTAATTACATCATAATATAATGAAGCAAAGTGCGTGGTGGCCTGTTGGTAAGTGCGTGGTGGCCTGTTGGTAAACGGACTAGACGCGACTGCCAACATGTTCACGGTGGTCGCGGGTTCGAATCCCAGGGCACACCTCTGACTTTTCGTAGTCATGTGTGTATTGTATAGTCAATCACCACACACTAAAACGGTGAAGGAAAACATCGTGAGGAAACCTGCATATCATAGCGATTTATAAAATTTCTATGGTATGTAAGTCGGCCAACCCGCACTAGGCCAGCGTGATGGACTATATGGCCTAACCACTCTCAATCGTACTCTCGATTGTAGAGGAGGCCCGTGCCCTGCAGTGGGACGTATATGGGCTGATACAGATACAGATAATGAAGCTTTGTGATAATTACTAGTGCCGCCAAAAAACGCGTCACTGCAACACCTACTAGCAAGGGATTAATGACAAAAAAATAGTTGACATGGAGCATTGAAACTTTGCGAGTGTCTTAGGCACACCAGCTTGTCTTCAATTCGCATCGAAATTCAACTTTAACCTGTATTCTGAATACCAAATAATAAACTACATAATCGCTACTCCTTGGCAACAAATGCAAGATGTTATACATTTGTTACCGCATGCAAAACAAAATAAGAAATTTTCAGTCCCAAATTAGCGACACTTATTCATACATTTAAACTTTACAAAACCGGAACCACAAACAAAGCGAGAGCTGAACAATTTAAAAAACTAGAAAATTCAAAACTGGAAATCTTGATACACGGATATAGACAAAGTTTTAAATAAGTATTCTTACAAGTTGTTATACACCGTCTGAGCAAAACCACTTCAGAATGCTAGCCCGTTATTGTTGCGGAAAATTGAAAATTATTTTCGCTTACATGGGAAGAGTGCAATTGATTTTTTTAACTCCTGAACTCAGTTCCATGAGAATGAAGTCTAAGCCGCTTAAAACGATCTGCAGATACGATGGAGCGGAGAAGTTCCTTCTACGAAATCAAGTTGAATTGAAAATACGAAATTTCGCTGTGAAAGTTTTAGTAAGTTTAAACTATGGATCGAAAACTCTATTGGTGAAGCATGAAAATATTTTTTCGTTATAATACGTTTATTTCATTATGTGATTCGTTTTAGTGTTCGTGATTGTACAGTCAGCAACATAAGTCGCTATACATTCACGAAATTTGGAATGGTGTTATTATACAAAATAATAATTATTTTCAATATCGTATGGCACTTCTCGGCCTAGATGTGTTTACTTGGTTATATTTTACGACTACAGAGTAGTACGTACAAATTTTAATTCATAAAAAGGTTATAAAAAAATGTGAAGTGTTCAGCGACTTATGTTGCTGACTGTACATTTTGTTTTCTATAACAAACAAGTGAAAAACTAGCATGATGATGTAAAACTCAATCATTAAGATTAAAGTTTGATAATGAGAAGTCTGAAGTCTACACTGCTGTTTGACAGGAGAAATAGACATTGCGGTGGTATCTACTCAGTCTGCTTCTCACTTATGAGAGACTTTCCACCAATAATCTAATGAACTCTAACCTAATACTTCAACTTTACGTTCCATAACACTGATTCATAGAAAAAATCGTCAACAAAGTTTCCGGATGTTCTATTTCGGATACCGATACACTGTGTGATGTTGAATTGAATATAGCTCCAATCGGAATTGCTTAATTCGATAACGATCTATTGTTGGAAGCTACGAGTTTGATATACAGGTAAAATATTTGGTTATCTATGTTCAGCTCTCTCTCTCTTCAGCTACAGGTGGTCCACTGCTGAATATAATATTGTCTTCATGTACATTCAGAGTAAACAAAAGGTATTTCACAGTAACCTATCAAAATTGCTCTGCATTGTAAAAATCCTATACTAATCTTGAGTGAATCTTGCACTTCATGTTTTACAGAGTTAAAGTTTCTAAGAATACAAAAGTGAGAGGTTAGTTTAATACTAAAGCAATGAAACGGTTAGCAGCATAAATATGTTCCCTTATAAAATTGACTTGTAATAAAAACTTTGAAAATCCATTTTGATTAGGATTTAGGATTGTTGGAACCAACGGACTGATCATTCGTTCCAACTTACTAGTGCACCAAGTATTATCAGGTTCCATCAGGTCACTTGATAATTGTCGTCTTCAATTGTACGACCATGAACCCACATCTTCCTTGCATCTTCTAAGAATATCCAGCCAAAATCCTTACAGCAGCTCTCCCGACTAGAAAAATTAATAATCAATACACTGACCTATTTCTCCAGCTAATCGGCGAGCCATTACGTTTGAAATAATAAAACAATGCAGCGTAAACAAACGCCGCGACGGAACAAAACGCAATCGAGAGTGCATCGATTACACAACCCGATGAACGATTCGAACAAGTGAACTAGGACGTCGCGGCGCGCACTTGTCGGTGAGCAAGGGAGAGGAGAAAGCGGTACGATGATAAAGCATTAGGTAGTAGTTTAATGTAGTTTGGAAATGCGTGATGGCTTGTTGTTAATGGACCAGATGCGGCTCAAATCAAATCAAAATATTCTTTTTTTAAATAGTCTTTCACAAGATCTTTTGAATCGTTAACGTTACCGGCCCGTAAAGACTCTGTAGTTACTCCGTCTTCTCCCGGTGCCTTGTTATTGGCAAGCTGTCCAAGGGCTATTCTAACCTTTCTCAATTCGACGTCAGGAAGCTTGTCTGAGTAGTGGCGGGTTAATCTGGCTCGAGGATCATCTACGATTTGGGCTACAGGTAGGGGTTCCTTTTGGGCATATAAGTCACTATAATATCTTTCCACCTCCCCAAGAATCTCTGGCATTGAAGTATCGGTGGTTCCCTGTTGTGTTCTGAGCTTTTTCAGGTGACAACTGGAGGTGGTTGGCTTGGAGAATACTTTAGAGCCCTTATTTTACGCAATGGCAGCTTCAACCTCCAAAGCATTCGAGCGCCTTATATCGCTCCGTACTGACGTCGTCCATTAGCCGGACGAAGTAACACGTGCGGTCGCTGGTCGCCGATTTTGTCGCCGATTGATTTTTTTCTTATAGGCCGCTGGGTCGTGATAGCGGGCTGTGTTTCGGGGCCGGTAGCTCCGGTGAGTAAGTGCGCTTTACAGACAAGCATGACATAAGATACTTTTAGTATCGTAGATTTTTCTGAACAACAGAGACGATTTACTATCAGGAGCTGCGTGCAAATTTATCTATCATCATATATTGTGAAATGGTCGTCCCTTCCCCAAAAACAAAGCTTATTCTTCCTACTACCGGTTCCTACAACACCAGCACAGGAGCAATGCCTTTAAATACATTAATGTGTGTACACTTTTCTGCCAATAAAGATACTAATTATTAGTTATTATATCTAACAAAAATAACTTCTAACGCAGTGACTTCAAATCGCTATTTCCTAAAACTTGTGCCACACCTGTCACTCCCACTTTTACCGCAATCGTAGCGCGGTATGAAGAGCGAATCGACTTAATTACTGCACTTCGAATTTCACGGGTCGATGCAGTTCCTATTTCGCACAACCTTTTCTTTGTAATCGTTGTTAATATGCCGAGTTTCCGCTGCATGCACTTTTACTCAATGTGTGTCATTAAAGTTATATTTTAGTTTGACGAGATTGGCTATATTTATATCATCATAAACTATAGATATTTTCAGTACATTGTTTGTTAAAAATCAGCGCTGCAGTGCATTGGAGCTGTATTGCAGCAAAAAAGATGAATGGTAGGTTTTATTATTGACCATTACTCCCCACCATACCATTCTATATATGTTTATAGTGGTATTCTTTATGATTTGAGTGTTAGGCAAATATAAGCAAACCATAAGTAGCACTGATACAATTTACAGAATATAATTTTGTTATTCTTCTATAAAGTTACAGGAAGTGGCTGGATGCAGGCCGTTTCCAACAGGTCAATGTGGAGATCCTTGGGGGGAGGCCTATGTTCAGCAGTGGACTTCCTGTGGCTGAGATGATTATGATGATGATGAATATGTACGTATTATAAATATTAACCTTCCTCTTGAATCACTCTATCTACTAAAAAAATCGCATCAATATCCGTTGCGTAGTTTTAAGGATTTAAGCATACAAAGGGACATAGGGACTTAGGGACAGAGAAAGCGATTTTGTTTTATACTATGTACTATGTAGTATTGTTCTATATATGTGTCAATTATACATTTAATTTCTTTCTTTCTTCTTTTTAGTCATAATTTTATTGCGAATTGAGACATTAAGATAGATATTTAGCTTTGTCCAAGGACCATAACCCATTTTTCATGTTGCTCTATGATTTCGAGCAGATAGGCATCATTGCCTCTTTCGACGAGACAAAATATTACTTGATCGTACTTCACTTGAAATCATATCTCCGCATTGGTCTTAGTTAAAATCACCCTTTCAGCGAAATTAATGAAAACCCTTCCGAATCTGAACAGAAGATTAAAACATAGTGTATATTGAAATAATAATTTGCAGTTCATAATAATTGCATAGATTATAATTGCACATTGCATAGACATAATTGAGTAGAGTTTCCTGGAATAGTTAAGCAGGTGTCATTACCTGCTTGATTATTCTAGAGGACTCTATAAGAAGACCCTAACTTCCATAAGTTAGGAGCCTCTTTTGCCGTAAAGAATACTTGTTTGAGTGGCAAGTAATCATAATCAATGTACTGCATGGTTAGAAGTAATTATTAACTACGAATCGCTTTTATATCTGCACTCATCATACTTGTGCTAGTATTAAAAAATGAACCTCTACAAATTGCTACATAATATCAGCAAAACTTTATAACAAAATCTATAATCATTCAACAATATCCCCATAGTTTTCCCACAGATCGCTTTTTATCTCATTGTTGAACAGTCACACGCAAATGGGTCATGAGAAATCAACTCATTCACTAAACATTATGTTATTCCATTGTGTATGCTGTATGGTATTTATTGGGTATTTTTTAATACAAGAAGCGTTTGTGTGCCTTCACACGGGGGTCTACTTAAACTGGTTATATAATACCAGGAATCATATACGCAATGCCTAAAAAATCTCAGTGAGTTACTTACTGAGGTTTCAGAAATAATATTGTACTAAGAAAACTACTAGAATTCCTTACTACAAAGGAGGTAATAATTGTAATTTGGAATGTTGAATCCATATCTATTATAGAACTTTATGAAAAATACTGTCTAACAATGGCGTTAAATAGTTGTTAAAAAATGATAGATCTTGGTAAGCATTGCGTAAAGTAATATATTATAAAAAGTAACACATCTAAAATTATCGATTTTTTTTATGGAGAGTGATATTGTTTACCTACCATAAGGTGTTTGTTCCATGATAATTCTTATTGGTTCACAGAGAGGCACTAGTTTTTTTATACCAATATAATAAAGAGGAATGAATTGTTTGTTTGCATTGAATTGGCTCAGAAATTACTGGACCGATTTGAAAAATTCTTTCACCGTTAGAATCCTACATTATTCCTGATGAATATAGCGATAGAATATTTTAAAAAAAATTGTATCTGCACCCGGGCAGAACCTGGCTGGGCCGCTATTATTTTTGGAATCATCATAAAAATTTGGTCTTATACAAATTCGATCAAATGGTTCGATCCCCGCACCGAGAGAAATGTTTGTGCGGCCCACAAATATTTCTTTCGGGTCTGGGTGTTTGTGAAACCGAAAAGTCTCTCGTAGTTCCTGATACCCACGACATAAGACTCGATCTTAGTGTAGGGTCAGGACTATGTATGTGACTGTTGTGTGTTATTTATTAAATATATATATATATATATATTGCATTCTCCAAACATCTACCAATATTCTTGCACCGTGCACCATCCTCAAAGAAAGAATCTTAAGAGGTCTTCATAAAGTCTATATTGCTTTGTAACAGATTTATCTTGTTTTTTAATATATCGCTCCTTACGCATTAAATCTGCATCAGTCACGGTAGCCGGTGTAATTGTTTCGACATCGGTCACACGTTGCACTAATGTATGTCTTTTGCTTATATGTTGTTATGTTTATTGCTGTAACAACGAAATCAAATTGTTATTACTTTTGATAATTGAAGAAATTGATCAGCTTCATTTATGTACTAACATTGTCTCTCGTAACACTGGGGGCTCCTCTATTTGAATGTTCGAATGTTCGATGTCCACGTAAAAGATAAAAGTTTTTCACTTCTAAACATCACTACATAGTATAAAACAAAGTCGCTTTCTCTGTCCCTATGTCCCTTTGTATGCTTAAATCTTTAAAACTACGCAACGGATTTTGATGCGGTTTTTTAAATACATAGAGTGATTCAAGAGGAAGGTTTATGTGTATAATACGTGCCTATTATTGTAGAGAAATCTATATGCACCCGGGCGAAGCTTGGCCGGGCCGCTAGTAAATACTATTCTCTATAAAACTTATCATTCACTCCGATCTTACGACATACGATACAGGATTTTAACATTTTGTATAGTTACTCATCGTTTGTCAAACATCGTCATCATCATCGTTACATAAAAAGATACGAACTTCGATTGTTCGGATGTTCTTCGTCCAGAGTAAGATGTAAGTTTTTCCCTTTTCAAACAGAAATCAATACTATTTTCTATTCTACTTATCTTTTTCTCCGAACTTAGTCTTTGGTTGCGATGTACGATAGAGGATTCCAACATTTTGTGGAGTATCTAGGCACATTAGTTAAGTTTTACGTACGGCGTTCGAAGATTAGAAGTTCGTATGGTTTCGTAGAGTAAGCCTCCCGATTTTCGAAACGAGAAACATTGTCCTTGTACATGGGGTTTTCCACAGCGCTTGCCATGGGGCGCAATGTTATGGTTTTGATGTAGATGTATAAAGCTTTTTTTACTCTTAAATTAATATTTAAGAGTAAAAAAAGCTTTATAATATTTAAGAGTAAAAAAAGCTTTATACATCTAGAATTATCTAACATCTATAATGTAGTTCCACTACATACCTTGATCCTCCAAGGATGGCCCACCTACTTTTGACAAGCTAAATATTAGGGGCTTAAACAGTTCCTGATTTATTAGTTATCATTTTATACGTTTCAAGTCTTTATACTAAGTTTATATTTCACTGGCGAAAAGCCGAGAGAACCCGATTTAATTAATATAAATAATTTCTTATAAATTTTACTTAAACTCTAAGTAACACACATCCACATTAATTTGGGAGTTCAACTTAAAATGGACAGTCAGACGGAAAAAGTAAATATTTTTTTTTTTCATTTAATCCTTGATTTTGCAAGGTCTTGGTATGTACAACAATTATTGATTAATGGTATTGTTATGCCATAGAGCCATTACAACTAACCTTGTTATTGAGAACTTTTACATTGTTTGTCAATATTACGTTTCAACGTTCTTGAATTATGAAACTGCTAATAAATTCAATACTAGTTTGAGTGTGAATAAAATAAATAATTATATAACACCATACAGTCACATAAATATTCCTGAAACCACACTAAGAGACTTGTGTCGTGAGTATTAGGAACTGCGAGAGACTTTCCGGTCTGAACACATCCAGACATGAAAAAAATATTTGTGGCTGCACAAACATTTCTCTCAGTGCGGAGATCGAACCCGCGGCCTCTCATTTCACAACCGGCGTCTAACCGACTGCGACACGGAGGCTGTCAAAGTATTCAGATTTGTCTTTTATAAATGTCAAAGCATATAACAGCTCATTTCAACACACTTTTAGTGTTGGTAGATCTCTCAAATGTGAGAGGCTACCTGGGTACCACCGCAATCTCTATTTATCCTGCAAAACAGAAGTTTAAATGCACGTTTCTGTTCAACTTTGAAGGACTTTGTAGCCAGAATAACTGGACGTAATGAGACTTAAGATCTTATATCTCAGGATGGTGAGCGCAGTGGATTGCCAAGCACTGCTTCCCAATTAATAGTGTTGTTTGGTTTTGTAACTGTTCATGAGCGGTCGTATCGCCTAACACCAGGCGAATGGCATATTCGTCTCACCATTTCTTGCTTTAACTAGTCATAGTAATACCCATATTTTATAGTATTATTATATAGTACTATCAAGAGGAAAAACAAACTAATCTCCAAATCAAATTATACTAATCCTAGGTCGCATCCACGAAGGCTGACAATCAGATGAGCATTCTGCGTACTAAAACGTAATTATACACTGTAAAATTAATTTCCATTTTATCAATCGGTTCATTAGTAGGTAATTAATTCATTGCAGCACGCTAATGAATTGTAGAGGCAATATTTACAACTCGTTCCAGTTTTTTCTACTTATTCTACATATATTTTACAATATGACGAAAAAACAGACTTCATTGTATTGTGGTGTTAAAAAAATAATAATAAAATGATCAAGGATTATAATCTGTATCTGTATCAGCCCATATACGTCCCACTGCAGGGCACGGGCCTACTCTACAATCGAGAGTACGATTGAGAGTGGTTAGGCCATATAGTCCACCTCGCTGGCCTAGTGCGGGTTGGCGGACTTACATACCATAGAAATTCTTATGAATCGCTATGGTATGCAGGTTTCCTCACGATGTTTTCCTTCACCGTTTTAGTGCGTGGTGATTGACTTTCAATACACACATGACGCAGAAAAGTCAGAGGTGTGCGCTGGGATTCGAACCTGCGACCACCGTGAACATGTAGGCAGCCGCGTCTAGTCCGTTTACTAATAGGCCACCACGCACTTTTTATAATAATATATAAGGATTATAATACACATATTTATTTATGTATTCTTAACTCCACTTAAACATTATAAAACACTTAAAGATATTACAAATGAACAAAAAAGTACAGATGGCGGTCTAATCGCTCTAGGCGATTTCTTATTGAAAACCCTTTAGATGGATAGAAGACAAGGAAAGGAAGAGAAAAAGGGCACGAACTCAAATAAAAGAATAATAGATAGACGAAGTATTTATAATTAATATGTACATCATATATGATACATAATTATGTACACTTAATATAAATGCACATATGTATAAACACTTCCATAGATAAATATACTTACATATATAAACATACCATTTTAGACCTTTAGGTTCAAATGCAAGGAATTATACTTTTCCTATTGTCTGTTCATTGAGAAAGTTAATGATAATTGATATATTTTTTTCAATGTAGTTAGTGTTTGAGCTGATCTTACGGTAATTATTAGCGCATTCCACTGACGAACAGTTTGGACTGTAAACGAGTTATCCATGAAAGTTGTGGTGTGCACTGGCATTCTCAATTTCAGATTCTCCTACGAACTCAAGAATATTTTTGTATCAATATTACCCTAAAATCTAGCAAAGTTTGAAATTCTAACAACACACATTCCGACAATTTTGACACGTCGCGAAGTGCGTCGCTTATTGTGAACCCAGTTGTGAGCATTGTAATATGAGTATACTTATTTTAATTTAAATTTTGTTAATGATTTTTTTTTATCATATTTTGTGAAACGGACCTTCACATTAATTTTGCCTAATAACACCTTTTTGTTTTGTCTGCATAAAAAACACTATTTTATTTATTCTTCTGCTTGTCCTTATATAGCACTGATAATATTAGACTAATTAAATATGACTCTTTACTCATGTTGATGACTTAATTGTTACAGAGAAATGTGTCTATTATTTTAAGAATATATTATCTGTTTAGTTTAGACTTACGCAAAATATCTCTACAGACAGATTTTCTAATGTCACAACTTACCCCCTGCCTGATTTTAAAATCTTAGTCCACTAAAATGACCTAACAAAATTAGTAAAATTCACATACTCTTACCTTCGGAACTGCTCCAAAAAAATCAAATACGCAAGTGTCCTCACGACGTTTACCTTTTCTGTAAAATCAACTGTAACCAACCTTTTCAAAATAAGTTCTTTGTGTTAATTCAGTAGAAAAACTCCACATATCTTACAAATTCCTACAAAGAACATTGCAAAAACAATTAAAACAAGATTCCTAGCAATATTTTCTTTCATACTTGCGAGCGATAATTTACTAAAAATAGACACGGCTTGGAAAAGCCAGTGGTTGTACTATTATTTTCAATTCAAAGCGTGTTTATCTTCATCTATTACTTGGAACACAATCTGCTTGTCTATGTAACATGTAAGATTTGCAATTCTCCTCGCATTTTATTGTGCACGGATAAAGCTGCGTTGTATTTGATTGTTTTTCTCGCAAATAGACGAAAGCAAACGTATTCAATACTGTATTTTTCCGTTCTTATATTAGTTTGTCGAAGGATTTAGATCAAGGAACACCACTATACTCTGAATTTTATAGTGTAAACTACACACGTTGGCAGAAATAGAGGAGCACGAGTGAAGTGAATTCAAAAAACAATCATAAAAAATACGACAAATAATATTACAGAAATCTTTGTACTTGTTCCTCTTATTTAGCGAGCGTATGTAGGTGAGTACTTTTCTTTGTCCCGGTCATTTAGGAGGATAATAAACTATACGTATGAACTCTACCAAATATGACTTAAAATGACGCATGTGTATTAATATTTTTAAATATACTAGCACGACAAAACTATTGCAGCTCTCATGATGGCAACTGCAGTGCAAACTAAATAGACAAATAGATGGGGCCTTGAAAAAATGTCTGTTTCTGGCTATTCGACATAATTATACCGATCTAGTCGCAACGATTATATATACATAGACTGACCCGAAACGCAACACACTTATCTGTCTCACTATGGCGGGAAATTCAACATCGTAAAAACTGAGTTAATGAATTTGTTAATGAAATTGAAAGTTTACTTAAGATTTTCGACAATAATTTAGAAGGTATTTGCCTACCAATAACATCAAAGCAGTTATACTCTTTCTCTCTCAGCCATAGGAAGTCCACTGCAAAAGTTTTACCTCCTCAATGATCTCCATATCGGTTTGTTAGGAACGACCTGCATCCAGCGACATCCTGCAACCTTAACCAGATCGTCTGTCCACTTTGTAGGCGGGCGTCTGACAATTCGCTTGCCTGTACGTGGCCCCGGCTATCGGTTCTTCGCACTATCTGGTATGGTATCTGCTATGTGCTTTGTGCTCGGCCCAATAGCACTTCAACTTGCTAATGCATCAGAAAAGTTTTATACTAAGACAAGGTATATGTTAGACGTAATATTTCAAATAAAAAATCCAAATTAAAACCTTATTTAGTTGAAATAGCGTGTGGTATGTGTTTAAATCTTCATTGCAAACAGAAAGAAACCAGTAAAATCAGAACTTGAAATCCTTACATATGGGTTTTTGGCACGAGGGACTCAATGCAATGGATAGGGTTGCCTCTTCAATGTATTATCTGCTGTGATATTTTTAAATGGTGGAAAACAAGGTATATTTAGTTTACTTAAACGTTTTTTTAAATAATAATTTATAAAGTATTTTAGCTTTTTTTTATAAGGTGCCGGGAACGACATAAATATTTTCCGTGATTATTTTTTTTCTGTTGAATTTCCCATTTAATCCTGAGGGGTAAACCGACGTTTTTGATGAACTATTTTTTTTCTCCACTTTTTATAATTGAGGGGAAATCTGTTAACATTCTCCTTTTGGTGCTTCAAAGGCAAGCGAACGATGCATGCTGATATGACTTCTAATCAGATACATTCACAGATCTGTTACAACCAAACCAGGTTCCTGACATAATTTCTCACAAACTGAAACCTCCAGTGACCATCACGTACATTTTTGTCAACCCTGATAGTAAATAATAGAATAGTCGATTGTCTCAAAGATTACCTGAGCAGGTACGTGTTCAATACCCATAGCTATTTCAATGTGATTTTATCTTCTCATAATATGGGAAAAGGTCGCGAGTCTCTCAGGAAATGAGGTTTCATCCACCTTCGAAATATGCTTTGTTTCGACCCTTGCGTAACTCATTATTCAAATTATTAGATAACATTTTATATTCCCATAGGGACTGATGATTTCAATTCTCGAATAATTATGTAAGTACCTTACGTTTTGATTTAAGTGAATTATGTATAGTAAAATTTTGGTATGGTGTACAATAATTCGCGTGATAAAGAAAAAAAATATCATAGTAAATTATGTAAGTACCTTACGTTTTGATTTAAGAAAATTCTGTTGTGTCATTTTGGTATGGTGTACAATCATTCGCGTAATATTAAAAAAATCATAGTATCAAGTACACAGAGCAAAATTTAAAAAAAAATACTTAATTATAATCCAGTTGTTGTGTGAGGAGCTGTGACGTTTTCGACACTTTTCAGTCCACGTAAAGATATTTCATACATAATCAAATACAATTTTGATTCATACAGCGCTACAAACTTGAAGACTATCATAGTAAGCATTTCTAAAAATGACAATTGTATTTCTTTAAAATTATATTCACCTTCAAATAACAACTGGATCATAAGAATGGAACTATTGTATTCAGGTTGATTTTTTATAACTTCTATTAAAATCATCATCATCATCATCATATCAGCCACAGGAAGTCCACTGCTGAACATAGGCCTCCCCCAATGATCTCCACAATGATCTGTTGGAAGCGGCCTGCATCCAGCGACTTCCTGCGACCTTAGTCAGATCGTCCGTCCACCTTGTAGGCGGGCGTCCGACACTTCGCTTGCCTGTACGTGGCCTCCACTCGAGAACCTTTCGGCCCCAACGGCCATCGGTTCTACGAGCTATGTGCCCGGCCCACTGCCACTATTAAAATAATAACATAAAATTATAAAATTGATATAGAGTAATAATATCATATATTCTTATGTATAAAAGTATTATTGACCGAACGAGCGAAAGAGGTTGTATTTCCAATAAACAGACTGTTGATAACACCCGTACATCGTATAAACTTTGATTCGTTGTTTCCTGGACGCTGTGACCTGTCCTTCTTCAAACGAGGCTTAAAGAAAGTACTCTCCTTAAGGTAAAAAAGGCAATAAAAAAACTCTGCACAATAAATCACAATCCAGCTAAGTATTACATCGGATCACAAGACCCAAGTTAATAATTAGATTCTAAGTAAATCCGCAATCATTAATTTGGGTTCACACTGCCCAATAATAACTTCAAGCCGTTAAGTAATTAAATTTCAAGCAACTCAATAGCAAGCTTCCGCGGCTCATAATTTTAGATTTATTATAGAATACGCCAAGTTTAAACGTTCCAAGATTTAACCTCCACACAACGATGAGAGTTAATAGTTGGCTGAACACAAACTTCTTTGTACCAGTAAAACCATACTATAACACTTTTCTGCATTTAAAATTGTGTTTCGGTTAGAAGGACATTATAGCCAGAGTAACTAGTGGACATATTAAGCCTTAACATGTTATGTCTTAGGATGGCGAGTACAGTGGAATGCTATTGCATTGTAATTCATGATATAGTTTGGTTTTGCTACTGCTCATGAGCGGTCATATTGCTTATCATCAGGCGAATGGCATTTTCGTCTCGCCATTCGTAGAAATGAAAAAAGAATACACTGATTTTGTATCAGTCTATATACGTCCCACTGCTAGGCACGGGCCTCCTCTACAATTAGAAGTAGGGTCTCTGAGCAGTTTTTGGTATCAGTGACTTCACTTACTGGTCTTGTGAAAGACCAGCATTGATTTCATTACCGTGAGATTAAACCGTTTTGTGCCAAGCACTATTATATAACGTATAACAAACAAGTTTCTTTCTATAATATTTTAGTTCCACTTTCAAAAATGTACAAACTTAAATAACATATTATTTTTTATTGCACTGGATGGCGTGAAGAACATGCTGTTCGCCTTCTTGAGAAATAAGATGCTAAGTCTCAATATGTCCAGTAGTTACTCTTATTACAGTTTACTTCAAACCGTAGCACAACAGTGTATTTACATTGCTATTTGACGGGAGAAACACGGCCTGTCAGATATTAGAGACCTACCACAAGTTGGTTGGTTATTGGTATCACTAATCGCTTCACTTTAAATTCAGCCCAATACATTACGAATGTACATTTCCTTTGCCTCGGGGTCAAGCAAGATGACACTATCTGTAAATGAGTCCGGTTGAATAACAACCGGTATGCAACGTTCAATTACTGCTCAAAGCGTATTGCAGGTGCCTCTGAGTATACGTTATCTGGCCGGTACAAGGTAGAGGAGAATCGATAGATAATTTAGATACTTGTATGTTATTGGTTTTTGCTATTACTCTTAAAATTAAATTTATTTCAGTACTGTATCAGCCCATATATGTCCCACTGTAGGGCACAGACCTCCTCTGTAATCAAGAGTACGTAATCGTATGGTTGAATATTCAACCATACTGGCCTAATGCGGGTTAGCGGACTTTTACATACCAAGGAAATTCTGGAAATCGCCATGGTATGAAGATTTTCTCACTATGTTTTTCTTCATCATTTTGTTGCGTGGTGATTGACTATCAATACACACATGACTCTGACAATTTAGAGGTGTGCCCAAGGATTGGGACCGCTGAAGAACGGAAACATGTTGGCAGCCGCGTCTGGTCCGTTTACCAACAGGCCACCACGCACTTCCAATTCAATTATTTATATAAGTAAGTAATTTATGTTGGCCGAGCTACATTTGCATGTCTTTAAGTGACTACTGAAAATCAGCGTTGCGCTCTAGCTCGCGCCGCAGTACAACATTATGCTGAGTGGTCTCCTAAATATCACAGCAATGAGGTCCGAAAACTCCTACGCTATTTTGTTTTCTTTATTTTTAGTATGATAATGTATGTTTGTACTTCGTTTTGTGTGGCAGCAAAAATGATTTTTGTTATATTTATTAATTCGATTTGGTGCTTTTTACATCATGGGTCTTTCTTAGACATGGTACATTTTATGAAGTTGGTTGTCCTTAGACCTCAAACTGACTGTATAAAATAATATTTGCTTTGGACTAACACCTTTTATAGCGAAGATCTTCCTTGGGATTCATTTAGTTAACGCGAAAATTTTGCTTCGTTCTTTTTTCATAGCATAATATTGTTTTGAACGTTTCCTTTTTTATTTTATTTTTTTGCTTAGTTTTTCTCCAGATGAAATCACTTCAACGATAAGTTTTCGAGGCATACACAAAGGTATTAACATGTAGACCCAAACGAAGCATTCCCTAACTAGTCAATAAATTCTATCAAACAGTAAGTTAATCATTGATCCCACACCGCACATTTTTCCAATTTAAGCCAAACTCGGTAGTCCAGTTTCGCATCCATTAGTCGAATGCGCAGTATTGTTCGCGGGAATAACAAGTTTGCATTGAACCAACTCTCATTGTTAGTACTCGCTTCACTATATGAAAAAATGATAATTAATCACGGAAACTACGAATACGACCCATATGGGAATGTTGTACTTTTTTCATTCATTAAACATGTGGACCATTGAGGCGGATTTTCTAACGAATGTGTTGACCTGATTGTTTTAAGGTCATGGGGAGTTTTGTAGGATCTTGGTATGCACCTGTCACAGCCAAGACATGCTACTATCTTCACTTCCTAATCTGGTTCTTCTATTTTAATAATGGTTATATTGTTATTTTATTAATTTCTTTGTTTTCATTTTTATTTTGATTTGTTTAATTATATTTTGCTCGTACAATCATTGTGACTTTTAAAAGTAGATATCATAGTTAATTATAATTCAATTTTACTGGCATATTTGTGAGCCTGTAAGAAATAAATCAGTTGTATTTTCTTTCTTTTCTTCTTTTCATTCAAAGCTTTACACCAATGATGTTTATTTCTTAACAAGAAATCGCATTGCTTTTTTTTTGTCCCATAGTTATCCTGTAGTGAACACAGGGTCTTACAAGGGTTTTACCATCTGATACAAGCAGCCTCCATCCAGCGGTTACTTATAGTTAAAAAAATATCTTACTATAGGAGTGAACAAAGTTTACGTATCGACTATAAAAATAAAAATAGACTTATGTACTGGTCTCATATGTGAAATGCCATCTAGATAAGTACCACCGCAATGTCTATTTCTCCCGACAAACAGCAGTGTAAATGCACTGTTGTGTTTCGGATTCAAGGACATTGTAGTCAGTGTAATAATAAACATAATTACACTTAACATCTTATGTTCCAGCATGGTGAGCGCAGTGGAATACCAACCATTGCAAGTCATGATGTTGTTTGGTTTTGCTACTCTCCATGAGCGGTCGTATCTCTTACCATCAGGCGCATGTCATGCTCGTCTCACCATTCACAGCAATGAAAAAATACATATAAATTCATAATCTCTAATGCTCAAAGTTTAAATTCTTTCATTACTCGAAATTACACTATTTTGAAGCCATTTCAAAAATTTCGTTTAAAAATAAAAATAATGATTGCTCTCCAAATTGAATTCACTTTTAAATCAATTTGACTCAAAACATATTGGGAGTAATAAAATCGGCCGACTAAATTTCTTCGCTCTATTGGAAAAGTAATGGATTTCAGTAAGAAGCCTTCGAATGAGTTTATCTTTAATGTACAACGCAAATTATGCGTAAGTAAATTAAATTGTTATTTGGCTTTTATTGACTTTTTAATACAGACTTCAAAGCAAAATAAAATAAAATAAATAAATACGTCGAGCAGTAATTCAATGTCGCAGTTGTATTTATTTATTTATTTAATAAAGGTACACAAAGCTTAATGCAACCAATTAAAACAATAAAATTTAGCGTAGTTATATGATGTAGGACAATGATTCTCAACCACTGTGCCGCGGCACTTTTGTGTGCCGCCAAATTTCAAAAGTGTGCCGCCAAATTTTGCAAATATATAATAATGTGAATATTATAATTTATTAAATTACATCATTTAAAAAGAAAAATATTTTTAACATGAATATATATTTAAATGCACAAAAAAGTTAATTATTTTATTATTTGCTTTGCAACGCGTTTTTTCTTAGTGGCAAATTATGATGAAGCGGCGTGCATAGCAATAGGAATATGTCTCAAGGCGCTCTTTGTGTGCCGCCAAATTTTGAAAACGTTAAATATGTGCCGCAACAAAAAAAGGTTGAGAATCACTGATGTAGGATGTATGTTTGACTATGTATATACAACCATATATACTCATAATATGATTGCAAGGTTGAGGTCTTGGAGTCAAATCCCGGGTTGGACAAAGTGAAATTGTTTTTTTCTATTCAATGTCAGCTCGGCATCAGGAATTTGTACCTGATATGGAGATTGGTTGCAGTGCCTGTGATCAGTGATCAAAATGTTTCTATCACATGTATTTTTAGTATAATTCTCTATCAACAATCTCATCGCTCGGTTGCACCAAAAAAGAACAGAAAAAATGGAAATTACATAAATATTTTTTTTTTTAATTCCGTCATTTATTACTTATCCAAGAAAACAGGCTTTTTAATGACATTACAGCGAATAAAGATTTCATTTTAATAATCTCCGCCGCGTGTCTACAAATTGTGTATCTTGAAGCCGCTTTAATGGGCCGTACTTGGAAGCTTAAGAATATTTTGTATGCAGCATTTTTGGTAACTGCACCGGTGGGTTCTTAGGATAAATATGATTTTGCCGGCCTTGTTTTTTAATGACTTTTGACTACTTCGATGACGTATTCGTATCGGTTACAAAGCTGAAGTCTTGGGCTGAAATCCCACGTCGAGCAAAGTGAGATTGAATTTTCATTTTCATTATCAACCCGGTGTCAATAATTTGAGCCCGATATGTTGATAATCTAATTTTAGCCTCTTATCTCACTTTGGGACGGAACACCCAATGCGAAACGTGGGTGTCCTGGTAGGTACTAAGGGAACCTCCGCCTACCCCTTATGGAAAAAGGGCGTGAATTTATATATTTATATTTTTTCCGCGGGTGAACACATGTTATAACCGAAACTTTGCATACTACGTGGGTCAATATGATGTATTACTCAAAATGTATAATGTCGTTGCTATCAAGACTATAATTTCGTTTCACGCATTGTGACCAATGTTTGAAGGACACATAATATTTGTCGCTGTTCTTAGTGTTTCTGATATACGAAAGTTGTATGTAGTTAAAGTTTCATACCCATAGTTTCTGTTAACTGCGACACAACAAGTATATTACAGTTAGTACTATATCGGGTTTATTTGTTTAAAGTTTAAGGGGTACCTAAAAACATTGTGCATATTACATACTGCAGCTAAAAGCTAAACTGGAGATCTAGTGTCCACGCAATAATTATTTAGACCTATTTGTATATTTATGCAAGTTTTTTATTTCAATAAATGGTGATACGATCATACAATACCTACTCAGGTGGCGTCTCATATATAAGAAACCTGCAACTAGTAAAATTGTATGTAAATACTTTTGTCATGTTTTTTATTCTTATTAATTTGTTTGCTACTGATGTTTATTTGCACCTCCAATAAATGAATTTTCTTATTCTTTCTTACTTTTTACTCACCTCGATATCAAATAATTCAAATCCCTTGCATCCAAATCCACCTCTGAGCTCAGATAGGCACTCGAGTAACGTTTTTGTTTAGATTCAATTTACGACGTTGTTGTGTGTACAGTAAATTGATTGGAGGTGAAAATGTATGAGTACTTCATATATTAATAATACGGATTATTAAAGCCAACCATTATGGGTAACCTTGTCTTTGTAATTTCATACCTTCCCCCTGCTCTTATAAAATCCCCCTCCCTTTATTTGACATTCTGTCATCAAATTCTAAACTAACAAGGCATCTGTGATGCTTAAGTGGTTCTCAGGTTTATACCGGGTATCTCAAGACTGCTACCGAAAACGAAGCCGGGTGGTAGTTTTAGTGACTACAAACACAACGCAACTAAAAATTTCGCAAAGAAGCGCGACAATGATTTTTTATGATTTTTTGAATATCGTCATTTTTAGGTGGTAAATCCATAGTTTTTGCTAGAATTATAATTTAAACACTTTTATACCTTAGATTATTACAAGTCCTTTACCATCCATGCTGCTCGCTTGTGGAATGTATTACCACTGTCAATTAGACAAGCCAAGACGCTGCCAAGTTTTAAAAGACTTGTTAAGGAACATTACTTATCACTACAGTAATCTTTATTCCTGTCATAATTGTATAATGTATGTATGTGTTTATATATATATATATATATGTATGTGTATTTTCATCTTCACTGTTTACTTAATATATAGTATATTAATATATATATGTATGTATTTATAATTTAGGTATATAAGTATGTTATATTTAAAACATAATATGTAACCTGTACATCTAGTATAATTTTCTTTCACCTCATCCTCTGTACTGCCCCATTAGATCTTTATCATATTAATCCAGTCCATCCAAAGGTTGCCTGGAAGAGATCGCAGCTAGCGATAAGGCCGCCAATTGTTACCATATCTTTAGTTTTAAGTATTTAATATGTTATTTTTCCTATTTTATGGTGTACAATAAAGTATATAAATAAATAAATAAATTATTTATAAATAAAAGTGTATACACTATCACGAAAAAGGCCAAAGCGCAAGGCAGTGAAACCTCTGAAGATGTTCGGTCAGGAAATCCCATGGGGTTACCAGGCCAAATATCTCAGAGTTATCATTGATAGGAATCTCAGTCTGGCTAGGCACGCCAAGGCTACCGTCGCGAACGGTAAAATCGCGAACGGGAAGTTGCGGCCCATTCTCTTGTCCAACCTTCCACTTAGAGTGAAACTGGGGGTGTACAAAACGTACATCCGACCCCGGTTCACATACGCGGCGCCTTCTTGGTACGGGCTCATCAGCCCGACCCAAAAGGGTGCACTGCGTAGAGTACAATCGGTGGCTCTGCGCAGAATCGTTAATTCTCCCCGGGGTTTCAGCAATGCTACCATCGAGAGAGAATTAAGAATCGAAAGCCTGGACAATTTCGTCCGCTGGCTAGCGACTTCCATATTCGCGCATGCTGACGCGTCGGACTGGGTTCACATCCAGAACATTGCGCCTCAGCACGCCCGACCACCGGATGGCAAGCCACTACCTCGCGAACTCCTCTCGGTTCCTACCGAGAACTCGACTAGCGTTACCGACATCTTGCCCAATAGGCCCGCAACGTGATAGACGCTCCAGTGACTGAATGACCCGACCAAACTGGTCAAATGTGTTGCTGAGAGTTTGTTGCGCCGCTTCTTCTACTCATTGATAACACTAGGAAGCGGTGGTAGGAAATTTGCGTTGACTCAGTTGGCATCATGTCAGTCACCCTCGGGAGCTCTCTCACACGTAGACATCCTAGGTCTTTTGGCCGGCCAAGAGAAATATAGTCATCTTCCGCGTTCGCATAGTCCGTATCGTACGGACTATAACCCAAGGGTCGGTACCGTATTTACGGACCGCTAGGATAGACCACAATCGATAAGGCTCACACCTAGGTATTGTAGCCACAACGTGGTACCTCCGCAATCACGAAGGTCCCGCGTTCGTGAAGACCTCTTGCTATTAGGTGTTTGAAAATGCTGCTTAGTACCTTTAAATAACAGATAGGTAACGACAAATCATAGGACGTGACTCATACATACATAAACCAACGTCTTTTTCCCAGAAAGGGTTGGCAGATGTGCAACCAGGACAGCCACGTTTGACCTTTTATTTTCCATCATACGATGTGATTTGGGGCAACTTTATCGCCATATCGGGCACAAATTCCTGACTCCTTTACTCTTACTTTACTCGACCCGGAATTCGAACCCGAGATCTCGACTTTGCAATCATGTCGTAGTATAGCTGCTCCACCAGGGCAGTCTCGATTGTAGATAAGGCCCGTGCCCTGCAGTGGGACGTATATGTGCTGATACATACAGATTGAGTAACAGTGACGGTTTTGTGTTTTTAGTTATTTTCGAAGAATGGATTTACTTTGATTCCTGTATCATTGGAATGCAATCAGCTCTACGTATGCAAATGTCTAGCAAATGCAGCTAAACTTCATTAATAATTAACCTAATGACGTGATTAAGGAAATCGTATGCCACAGTGGGCCCAAAACTAATAGGGACTTTGATCTGGTTTGTAATCTTGTAAGCCTAAAATATTATTCAATCGTCAAAAAGTTTTTGAAAAATATTCAATATAAAACTCACTATGCGACGTTGAATGCAAGTTAACAACAGACAAATAGTTTCGTAATTATTTCATAAATTAGGTACTACGTTTAGCAGAGAAAACATTATAGTTCATGATATTGCATTATAGCGGTCAAACCTGGCTCCACCCGGGGTAAGATACACTTTTCAGAATGGTGCCCAAAAGTTTAATTCTGACTATCAATTTTGAATATCGACCAATCGGACCACGAAAAACGAATAAAATTTTCTCGTAATTGCTACATTTTTCACTACTGCTTCTAGGTCATAGTGTGATAATATATGTCCTATAGCATTCCTAGATAAATCCAACAAAATAAATATTTTTAATTCCAACTAGTAGTTCCTGAGATTTGAGGCAACAAACAAACTCTTCAGCTTTATATATGTATACGTATAGAGTATAGTTTATACTTAACTACATCAAAATAAAACCCTAGAATACATATCTTAACAGCTAAAGCAGCACATATTAATAAAAACAATGCAGCACAACGGCATAGCAGCCATGTATATTCATGAGACAGGACGGCTAAGTTAGGTAATCGAAGTGTTGGTCCAGTCACGCCAGATGACGCTCGTGTTCCGCTCAATATTCACTACCAGGGCACTTGGAAAGTTCCAGTTTGAAGAAATTGGCAGACTTGTGAGATGATGAGTGAAATCTATTACAACGCTCTGTACACTATCGAAATTGAAAAGTGTATTTTTTGTTTTATTGCTCCAATTGCAAGTAGCTACAAACCAACAAGTAGTAAAAAAGCAAAAATTAAGGTACAAACATTTACAATTCTTTACAATAAAATATACCATAAACTGTTTTTCAATCGAATAAAATTGAAAGGGCATAATATGAACATAATAAAATATTTAATTTGCCACATAGTACAATGTTATTGGTGCAAAGTAGTGAATTAATAAATTCGATAGTCTACGTAGGGAATTTCGATTTGGTCTTATCCAAGCTCGGCACAGCTGTAAAATTTCCATGGTTGTTGGAATGTAGGTCCTATTGCTAATATATCAAATAGCACTGCTGCTGTTGCATAACACTGCCTACCATCTTGAGGTTATAGGTGTAAAGATATACATATGTCCCCTTTGATTTAGTCCTGGCTCTCATTCACTTTGATCGCAACATTAATATCAAAGACAATTATTATGAAACTACCACAGTCGCGCAATGGTACTACAATACCATTACAAAATGGTTTCAGATTCTAAACTGGGACAGGCTATTTTATATCCATTCATTATCAGCCTGAAGTCAGAACTTTGTGCTTAATATGACGTTGGGCTTGCCGCCTATCACATCCTCGGACAAAAAA
Source organism: Hyles euphorbiae (assembly GCA_023078785.2). Classification (NCBI taxonomy): domain Eukaryota; kingdom Metazoa; phylum Arthropoda; class Insecta; order Lepidoptera; family Sphingidae; genus Hyles; species Hyles euphorbiae. The sequence continues at coordinate 5,147,278 of CM041056.1, read as the reverse complement.
CACAAGGCTAAAATTAGAAATTGGCGTCGGTGTATGTATGTACAATTAGATGAAAAAAATGAACGTCGGGTTTCGGTCTGAAGAATATTGTAGCCAGAGTAACTACTGCACATATTGAGACTTAACATCTTATGTCTCCAGCAAGCGCAGTGAAGTGCCAAACATTGCTTTGTAATTCAAGTTGTTGTTTGGTTTTACTGCTGCTGAGCAGCCGTATTGTTTACCATTAGGCAAACGTCATGATCGTCTCACCCATTACTATAAAAAATTTACCATAAAAAATAAAATTTGTGAGTTACCACTAAAAACAAAATTCCATATTTCATGAAGACACACCTCGATCAAAGCACGCGCGCACAAAGCCCCGCTACAGTCAGTCAATAATACGTAGCATTGTGTACTCATGCACGCTGCCGATCGTTTACACTGATTTATCGAGTGAATATTCATGACTGCCACCAGATTAGGCTGGGCTGTTGAATGGTGTGAAGAACAGAAATTATTGGCGTGGAATTTGATGGTTCAAAACGTGTGGATTTCATGTGACGTCTTGAGGTTTTGGGTTATGGAGATATAAATCATAGGGGTGCGACTTCGTATTTATATGTGGCGTATATTTATATATTGTAATTATTTGTGGCGAGAACGGTAAATTATCTTGTAATTAGTTTCAATCTAATTGTTAAATGGCGGAAGTGTACCACTAAACCAAGAAATATGTTTTGTATGTTGATATTTTGAACTTTCTTGATATTAAAAATAATATTATCAGCTTGATATTGGTTAAAATGGCAAGAGATTACGAAAGATACACATTTTGAAATATTGGAATAACAAATATGAAATTTCGCGCGTTTGCCTAGCGCGCCCTCTAATGGCGAAATAACGTAAGAAAATAAAAAAGTAGAGTTGCGCATCTATCTCTGTATATAATTCTAATCTATGATATCAATTTCGATTGGAATGGGAAGTGATTGTCGTTTTGAAATCAATGTGACTTTGGGTTACGTTCTTGATTTGTTTTGTTTCACTTGTTAATATTATAATAGCTATATTTATATTAAAACCGACTTCAATTTTAAAAAGACACTACAAAGTAAAACACAAGAATACCACTGCAAAGCAAATGCACTTGTACATGTTAAAAAAAATTGCTAATATAATGAATAAATATCGTAATACTTTCAAAAGAAAAACAAAATTTACATTTATTTTGAGTTATTTTCTGCACTAGATATGTTGATTTATTAGCTATTTATGAATAGGCAACGATATTTGTTATTCTTTTTTGCAAAAGTCTAATTAATTTAACGATGTTTTACATAATCGTAAAAAAGATTTTTCAACTACCCTAAAAAAGAAATGAACGAATCAACATTAATATGAATGCGAAAAACTTTGTCCAATAAAATGTTATGGTTTTGTGTTAAAGAAGTGCTTTTAGCTTGCTTGGTACAACCGATATTGTAATACGGGGTGTATCAACACTGCTACCGAAAACAAAGGCGGGTGGTAGTTTAGGTGACTTCGACACATCAAGTTATTATACTAGAGTGGACATCGGAAACAAAATCCCCGCGTATGTACGTGCACACGGGAGCCCAATAAAGTGAAAGCGAAGGTAATGTTACTACGTAGGTGTGACAGGGACAGAAACATAAGGAGCTGTACGGTACCGTTCATTTTTAACAAAAAAATTGTTTGCCGTGTCCCCTCTAGTATACTATCTCAATGCTTCGACACAAGGCTACTAAATATTTTGCATAAAAAGCCATGCATTATTTACCCATACTTCTATTTGGGTGGTAATTACATGGATTTTCTAAAATAATATTGTACCCCTTTATCAATAAAGATGCTATGGATAGAAGGGTTTAAATTATTATTTTAGCAAAAAACTATGGATTTACCACCCAAACATGAAATTCTTAAAAAACATACAAAAATGATAGCCCGTTTCTTTGCGAAATTTTTAGTTGCATTGTGTTTGTAGTCACAAAAATACTTCCCGGCTTATTTTCGTTAGCAGATTTGATATATTCTTTATAATGTTGGAGTTACGTGGGTTTCAGTACTCAACCTGTATTGCTTGATTGTATACGTTGTTGTCTGCAATTCATTTAACCGCTTAATATAATGTTGAAATAATAAATATCACTGATCTTCTCATACCTTTAAAACTCTTGGAAATAATTAGTAGCTAAGCTGGATTTCTTACATTATTTAAATCAAAGATCAATTATGCAATGACTAACGGTAAACGCGAAAGTATAACTTTCAGAGAGTAAAGTGACATCATTGAGATAATATACTAGAGGGGACAGTGCAAACAAAATGTTTGTAACAAAATGAAGGGTACATTCTATTTCTGTCATGCTAACGAAGTAACATTATCTTCCCTCTCGCTTCGCTGTGTACCCTTGCGCACGCACCATACGCACAGATTTAGTTCCCGATGTCCGCTCTAGTATAATACCTCAATTAGTGACATCTATAAAATTACCATCTTTGTATTCTATATGTGGTGCACTAATGAACAAAGGCATTACCTAAGAATTTCCACAACGACCTGTTGACGGCTTGCATAAAATGACTTCCTGCAATGTATAAAGGAAGTTAAAAACAAAGAAAATAATATATGTTACTGACACAATAAATTACACAATAGAAAACAGTTACAGATAGCAAACAAGGTAACAAAATAAAAACAAATATTGCGCCAGCAAAGGTATCCCTTATTTAGCTAATATGCTGCAGCATCAACTGAGCATTACTCCAACGCTGATTTTCGATGAGAGACCTTATGATGTGTGGACCTTCAGTCGTAATATTACGATTAATGCTAAGACTTAACACATAACACAATGAACTAAGAGCGGACTAAACAAGAATTAAAAAATAATAACTTACTACCAATATTACATCATATATCCACTTTCTGAGAATACGTCCAATTTTGCCCTTTTCACCTAGCCTAACACTCCAACAAACCCAAAAAGACCAGTAACAATTTAGAAATATGACATCAAAATGTGTAAAAAAGCTAACAAACACTCAGGTAAGGCTGAAGCCACACTGGCGATCGTAAAAATGACAAATGTTCTCGCATTACCCGACCAGCACATGCGGCCGCAGCAACGCGTTTGTTTTTGGCTTTTAAATACGCCTGTTCGGCTTAAATTAAGTCCTTTTGTTTGCTCGAATTTTTTGGTGTTCATTCGTTGTGTTTAAAGTCTATTCGTGTTTGGGATTTTATTTGGTGCATGGGTTTTATGTCGTACACAAGGTATAGTTTTTATTACTTTTGGGATGTGTTTAAGTTTTATAGATTTACTAGCAATAAATCGTAATATTATGATAAAGTTTTTTATCATCAAAAATATATCAAATTAAAAAGAAATACATTAAATACGGATTTCTGTGGCGGATAACAGAACCTACGGTTATAGTGAGGCCAAAAAGTCGCTCATAGTTCCTGATACCCACGACACAAGATTCGATCTTAGTGCGTGGTTAAGAGTACGAACGTGACTGATAGGTGTTATTTATTTATTTATATTAAGCATTAATAATTGAATACTGTATAAAATTAAGCATTAGAAATATTCCTATTGCTCCGTCATATTAAACCGTACTGGATGCACTAGCACGTCGAAATCAATTAGTCAGCAATATCCGAAAATGTTGGTCTGATCCTAAATAAATTCTAGTTGATATGTCAAATTGTAAGCGACTTGAGACAGAATGCTTGACAGGTAATTACTGCTCGTATCATCATAATGAAGGTTTAATAATGTGTACCTGTATCAGCCCATATACGTCCCACTGCAGGGCACGGGCCTCCTCTACAATCGTATCATTGAGAGGGGCCATGTAGTCCACCGCACTTGGCCTGTGTGGTATGCAGGTTATAATGCGGATAATTGACTATCAATACACACATGTGAGTGTGTGTTGGCCTGTTGGTGAACGGACTAGACGCGGCTGCTAACATGTTCACGGTGGTCGTGGGTTCGAATCCTAGGGCACACCTTTGACTTTTCGGAGTCATGTGTGTATTGATAGTCATTCACCACGCACCAAAACGGTGAAGCAAAACATCGTGGGGAAACCTGCATACCATAGCCATTTATTTATAAGAATTTCTATGGTATGTAAGTCCACCAACGCGCACTAGGCCAACGTGGTGGACTATATGACCTAACCACTCTCAATCGTATTCTCGATTGTAAAGTAGGCCCGAGCCCTGCAGTGGGACGTATATGATCTGATACAGAAGTCGAAGACTCATATATGTCTAAAATGTCAGAGGTGTGCCCTGGGACTTGAAACCGCGACCACCGAGAATATGTTGGCAACCGCATCTTGTGTTACTGACAGGCCACCACACACTTAAAGCACTTGATAATATTAAAAATTATTTATGTGCACACAAATTCAGAATATTTTGGGAGCAGATATCTAGAGGTAATATCATAAGCAAATTATACAGTGTCACAAAACCACAGAAATAAATTGGCAGCATATGCCTGGGTCTCAAAATAGCAGAATCAGATATTGAGGTAGGTCAAAATATTGACTTGATGTGACCAAGCAAGATATGAGGGTCAATGGTTTTCCAAATGAAGACTTTAAACCCGGCGAAATGTTAAAAATGAAAAAGGGTGAAATTTTGCCACGGCTAAGATAAGGAAACATACAAATAAAAAATATGTAAATAAATGTTTCCGCAAGATATTTTAATGCCGGATATTGTTTTGATTTACACGTGGCGTTATTATTTTCCTGTTAAGCAAGCTTAAAAATAAATTAAAAAGATGTAGCCATTATTCAGTTTACGTGCCTTTTTTGTCCAATTGAAGATTTCAAAAATTACTTTAGAAACACTTTGCAATCAAACTATTTGAATATCGCTGTTTGATAAAAAATACATTTGGAATTTATTTCGTGTTATAGGGTTACTTAGAATTTTCTTTTTTGAGAATGAATCAACAAAAATGCATGAAGGCGTGAAGTATTTGAAGCGAACGTGATATGTCAAGGGGTTACAGATGATGCGAAACGAAGTTCGAATTCGGACGTCGTAGGTTAAATTGTACGAATATTCTTAGGTACTCCACAAAATATTCGAATACTCTATCGTATATCGTAACCATAGACTATGTTCGGATTGAATGATAAGTGTCATAAAGAATGATTTTTAAAAGAAGAAAACTTCCAACTTACTTCGGATGTCAAACGTGTTACAACTCTACCATAAATGTATTGATTGAAACCTCAACATATGTTTCTACATTGCGTTGGCTTTTGTAACATTCCACTGTAATAAGGCTGAGTCAATTTCCTTCAATACACTTAATTTTTATTTAGTTTTGCCAATAATTCTTTGGCATACGCGACGAGTGGTCTTCGCTTCTCTAGCAACCACTATAATAGGGATCAGAAAGTCAGGACTTTTGTGCCAAAAAATTTAACAGTTTAGTTTCTCTAATTAAATGTTTCATTATAGATATCGTAGTTTTTATATAAAAAACGGACAGTCAGGATCGTTCGACTAACAGTTCGAACATACGAATTTCGTATCGGATCATAGAGGGGAGTTACCCCCAGGATGGAACCCCCATAGAACACATGCGTAATAGTTTAGTATTTCTGCATTGAAATATTTTCGCAATATCCCCCAACGGACATTTTTCTTGCAATATTAAAAATAAAAACTCAGCAACGCGCGAACAATGTATCTCACACTGTGACAATGCGACATGTAATTTAAGTTTTTTTGCCGGCATGTGAAATGTGAAATAACCAGGGGAAAACGCATTAAATGTCTCCCATTCTATGGAATGGACTTTTAACTCCCGCCGAGAGGTTTTGTTCACACTGGCGTGGCAAAGTGACTATGCTTCCTAACTTCTTGTGATGTTATCCAGGGTGGGAAAATTATATGCACTGTAAATGTACACTGGTGGTAGGTCTCTCATATGAGAGAGGCCGCCTGGGTAGTAACCACCGCAATGTCTATTTCTCCTTCCAAACAGTAGTGTAAATGCATTGTTGTGTTTCGGAACGACGGACACTGTAGCCAGAGTAACTACTAGACATATTGAGACTTAGCATCTTATTTGTCAGGATGGCAAACGCAGTGGAATGCCAAGCATTGCTTTGTAATTCAAAGTGTTGTTTGGTTTTCCTACTGTTTAGCGGTCGTATCACTTAAGTACTTATACTCATCAGGTGAAAGGCATGCTCGTCTTGCCATTCAGTGCAATTTTTTTTTTTAATCTAGACTAAAGAATCACGTTCTGAAAACTATATAACAATAAACAGATGAGTAATTTTGCATGATGTTTATCCTCGCATATTGAAAATGCTATTCATTGTATGCATAATCTGGAATATTGGTATTTATAGTACTCAACTATTCATTACTGTTAGTTGTAACTATATAAATAAACATGTAATAGTATATAATATTAGTATAATAATTAACTAGTTATCTAGTTTAGTAATTAAAATAGTTTAGTAGTTTAATATAAAAACAATGGATAAATACGATTTGACAGATTTTCGGTTAAAATAATCGCGCATGAAATGTTAAGACCGAAATTCGTGCCTGGTATCAGAAAGGCTTGTATTTTACCAAATTGTGGGACGAAAATAATAATGCTGGTCATGATAAAAGTTTAATCCTCTATAATATTTGTGATGAAAAAATACAGGAAGAATTGTGGCCGGCGGTTAGACGATGTTTGTGCGGCCCACAAATATTTCTTTCAGGTCTGGGTGTTTGTGAGACCGAAAATTCTCTCGTAGTTCCTGATACCTGCGACACAAGACTGAGTCTTAGAGTGGGGTCAGGACAATGTATATGACTGTTGGGTGTTATTTACTTATTTATTGTAACTGTATCAGACCATGTGCGTTCCCCTGAAAGAAGATCCTCTATAATTGAGGGTACGATTAAGAAAGATACGTATTCGATTTTAGACAAGACATGGCTTATCATACTTACCTATCTATATCAGCCCAAATACGTCCCACTATAGGGCACGGGCCTGCTCTACAATCGAGAGTACGATTGAGAGTGGTTAGGCCATATAGTCCACCACGCTGGCCTAATGCGGATTAGTGGAGTTACATAGCATAGAAATTCTTATAAATCACTACGGTATGCAGGTTTCCTCACGATGTTTTCCTTCACCATTTTAGTGCGTGGTGACTCATACACACATGACTCCGAAAACTCAGAGGTGTGCCCTGGGATTCAAACCCGCCACCACCATGAACATGTAGGCGGCCGCGTCTAGTCCGTTTACCAACAGGCCACCACGCACTTCATCTACTACACCAATAAAACATCTAAAGCATCCTATTAATCACAATTACCAAACAAACAGCGCGGACAAATAGAAAACAACCAGTTGTTTCATTACGAAACGCGTCGCCAAGTTTAAACGCGACAGTCGCATTACCATCGCATTTAATTCCCTTTTGTGCTGTTATAATAATATTCTTTTTGAAATGCATAGCTCCAAGTATATTTTACATACTCGTACTAGAGACGGTACAAAGTAGTTTTGCGACGCTCCACGAAACGCCCCTACTATTTGTTTTTGAATTTCACGACTATATTTTATAATTTACATACATAAACTCACGCCTTTATCATATAAGGGGTAGGCAGAGTTGTTACCAGGATGCCCATGATTCACTTAGTGTGTTCCGCCGGACACAATTTTTTACTCCGGGCTGGTAATGAATAGAAAAATCCAATATCACTTTGCCCGTTCGGGATTCGAACCTTCAGCTATGTAATCATACTGTGGAAAAATTACACAGAGGCAGATTATGAATGTTTTTCTTAAAACTATTCACTCCATTATTTCTTAATTCATCAACCGTCATTAACCAATCAACCAATACAAACGAACCGTGGTGTTTTATAGCCCAATCCCACTCAAATCGACTCTCGGTCTTGTAAAAATCCCATGACCAACAGTGGGCAATTATGGGTTCCAGTCGGATGTTTATATAAAATAACAGTTATCTTAATTTAACCTAATATAATAAAAAGGAAAGATTTGAAAGAAAGGAAGATACTATTTTATTCTTGACAACACAGTGTAGAAAAAAACACATTTGATTTGCATTGAATAGGCTCTGAAACTTCTTGCACCATTAGATTCTTACATTATCACTGCTGAACGTAATATAATATTTATACTACTCATCAGAAAAATTTAAACACCTTACAAGTCTATGTTTTGTAAGGATTATCAGAACAACGTGTATAAATTTAATTTAAATTTAGAACATCAACAATAGGATTGGAAAACCTCATATTATTCTCTATTAGACGACATTTGACATATATTATTAAATAATGTATTTTTAAAAAAGTGTATCTGCACCCGCGCGGAGCCAGGCCGGGCCGCCTATAATAAAGAATAATAATAAAATATTTTATTGAATCTTTTCTTAATCTAGGTAAGAAAAAAAGTTTCTTACCTATTTTTTTTTTATATTATAGGTGGCAAACGATCATGCGGTTCACCTGATGGTAAGTGAAAACCGCTGCCCAAGGACATCTGCAATACCATAGGGCATGGAGATGCGTTGCCGGCTTTTGAGACGGGAATACGCTCGTTTTTTGAAGGTCGCCAGGTCGTATCTGTCCGGGAATGATGCCGCTGGCAACTGGTTCTTACAAATTACAAGTGCTTAGGCTAAGATGTAAGTCATAAATATATTCGAGAACCACTAGTACTGTATACAATGTCCTCCCCAATGGACTTGACGTAGTTTACGCTAAAATGACTCGTGCGATGCCACTTTTCCATGCAATTGTGTTCTGTGGCTTTTGTCAACTTATTTTAATTATTGTCCACTACCAACGTGTCTTCTTCGTGCTTTATTTGGAGTTTAAGAGATTAGCTTTGTGAAAATTTGAATACGTGAGTGTAATATTCATTTGAATGAGAGATATTTTGTTTGCGATGTAAATGATAACTTTGTTGGTTGCAAACAGATCTTAATTGAACTTTGTAAGTTCAATCCTTACTAATATTATAAAGGTGAAAGTTTGTATGTATGTATGGATGTTTGTTACTCTTTCATGAAAAAACGGCTCAACAGATTTTGATGAAATTTGGTATAGTGATAGCTGACACCCTGGATTAACACATAGGCTACTTTTTATCCCGAAAAATGTAGTGTTCCCGTGGGATGAGTCAGGAAACCAAATATACATATTTTCTACTCTTTCAAATTCAAATTGTTGGCACGGGATGTCCTCTCCTACGGAAGGGAAATATAGTCGACGGCACGCGGGAAATATAGTTAGTAGACACGCGAAATAATATGTTCTTGATGTGGATTGGACTCAAAAACTATCTGCACCCGGGCGAAGCCGGGCCCGACAGCTAGTAAATAATAAATTTATGTTCACACTTATATGTACACTCAGTACTTGCCTCACGCAAACACTTCTGTCTGGTGCCACGGTTACCAGAAAGTAAACAATACTTCTCCAACTCACATTACAAAAATGTGCATATATACATAAACTCACGCTTTTTTTCCAGAACGGGTAGGCAGAGATGCTAGGACCTTCACATTTATTCATTTCGACAGCCTCCGTGGCGCAGTTGGTTAGACGTCGCCTGTGAAACGAGGGGCCACGGGTTCGATCCCCACACCGAGAGAAATGTTTGTGCGACCCACAAATATTTCTTTCGGGTCTGGGTGTTTGTGAGACCAAAAAATCTCTCGTAGTTCCTGATACCCACGACACAAGACTCGATCTTAGTGTGGAGTCAGGACTATGTATGTGACTGTTGGGTGTTATTTATTTTATTATTTATTTATCCTTGTATGTTCCAACACACGAAAAAATAGGGGGCAAGCGTATCGCTATATCGGGAAAATTCCTGACTACGGGCTAATAATGAATGGAAAAATCCAATATCAATTTAGACCCTGGATTTGAACCCGAGACCTCAGCTTTGTAACCGTACCGTAGTACAACTACGGCACCGAAGCAGTGAAAATAATATAAGAAAATCTAAATAATGTTTTGAGTTTCTAACAAATATTTATCTTGAAACGGATGTCAAACCGAAATTCTTTAAATCTAGCTCAGAAATTTAAATATGCGAATTTGTATTAATGAGGACTAACTTTTGTCTTTCGGGCTTTTAGTTAGCTTTCTAGCCAAACGACATTAATTAATCTACAGTATTAGAGACAGTATCTATCTGTCTATCTACAGTAGTCCTCCTGTTTACCTTTGACTTGTTATATTCCCCAATTATGTCACCAAATTACTCTTGGGACATCATTAAAATTATAAAGTAATAGAACCACTTTATAATCATTGATATAAAGAAGAAATATGGTAAATTGTATTCTAAATCATTAGAAGGGCCATATACTTGTCTGCTAACTCCTTACAAACCTTATTAACCGAGAGTTCATAGGTCTAATTCTTGGGGTTTAAAAAGCTGTTTTAAGTATTGAATATTCTATTCCTTTCGATCGACTTTGAAATTCAATTTGAGTGAAAAAGAGAAAACATTTCATCCGCTAAATTAGATTTAAAAACAGCTTATGATTAAGACCTAATGGTCTTAGACTAGACTAATGTCTATACCAATATTAAAGATAAAATATAATATTAATCACTAATATCTAGAAGAAATTATACATGAAGCTATTAGCCTAAATCGTTTGCCCGTCCATTAACTCCATAAAAAAACTTATTAACCGAAAATATGACCACATTATATCAGTTTCAAATGCAGTTGCTCGACATTTTCACCTTCACCCATCATATATTCCACTAACTTTAATGTCAATTTTAAATTCAAAAAACGTTTCATTACACCTGCCTGAAGAATTCTTTGGAATATAAAAATACTTTTGAAACCCTATTACTAAGACTGGACTCGCGTTGCGGTCGTCACAATGGGGACGTGACGGCATAAGTTAAATATTGGAAAAGTTATGGTTGCCTTTTTAAAATTCTTTGAGACTCGAGAGTTGAAGAGAAATAATTGTAAAGAACTGTCGTTTATGGAATAGTAGTTTGTAGTTTGGTTGTAGTCGCTCGTATTAGTGTAGGACGATGCAGAGATTCTAGAAGGGTGTTTTGGTAAAAATATTTTCTTATAATTGTCAATGATACTTTGCTTAATTTCGCAAGTCATCGTAGTTAACCAATGAAATAAGGTAATTGCTGAACATAAGGATTTTTCAAGTCTTCTCCTCTATCTGCTACTTATTGATGTTTTCTTTAAATACATTTTAATAACGTCATTAAACTGCAATAATTATCATTATCTAGAACTACCCATCGAATTCTAAAGGAAAAGTGTAAATAGTTCCCCGAATTTTTCCTCTAATCGCATGAAAATCCGTACTGATATTTCATATTATGTACATACTATTTACTTAATTTTATAATTATTTTGTCATGGGTATCTTCAGATTCTAACAAATAAAATAACATGACAACGCATTTAATAAAATATACATGATTAAAATACCAGTAAGAAAAGTATTTACTAAACTCAAAAATGAGGTTTATTGCATTATTAAAATCTACTCTAAAATTAAGAAATATTATAAAAAATGAAAGGGCATAAGTAAATTTGTTAGTTAATTGCATCAACCATAGCTATCTAAATAAACGATTGTTGCAAAACGAATGATCTTAAATTTTCCACTACAGACTTGTAAGCATTTTGATCACCAAAAATACTTTTCCAATCCACACAAAGTTGTATTCAAAACATCAAATAAATCGCGAACATCTGATATTGAAAATATCGCTATACGCATCATAAAGTTCGTCAACGATAAACTTGTAGAAGTTGTGTATTCATTTTGTATCCACGATTTTCGTGTTCATGTGTTTGCATTTGATATTTTGAGTATTATTTAGTGAGTATGTGAAATCTTTTAACTTTAGAAGCCCATATGAGTCTTCTGCAGGCACGGGCCTCCTCTACAATCGTAAGCACGATTGAGAGTGGTTAGGCCATATAGTCCACCACACTGACCTAGCGCGGGTTGGCGGACTTACATACCATAGAAATTCTTATAAATCGCTATGGTATGCAGGTTTCCTCACGATGTGTTCCTTCACCGTTATAGTGTACACACATAACTCTAAAAAGTTAGAGGTGTGCTCTGGGATTCGAACCTGCGACCACCGTGAACATGTTGCAGTCTCGACTAGTCCGTTCACCAACAGGCCACCACGCACTTTGTGAGTATTAAAATTAATTAATAATAAATAAATACACACGACAGTCACATACATAGTCCTGACCCCACACTAAGATTCACTCTTGTGTCGTGGGTATCAGAAACTACGAGAGACTTTTCGGTCTCACAAACAGCCAGCCCCGATATTTATTCCGGTGCGAGGATCGAACCCGCGGCCTCTCGTTTCACAGCCGGCGTCTAGCCAACTGCGCCACAGAGGCTGTCAAATATTATTTAGTGGGTATGTGAAATAATTTGATTTTGTGTCTATTTTACATTTAGATTGAGTTAATAAGAATCTATAAAAATACACGTCTGATTTCAGATGTATGTTTGATGAAAATGACTACTAATAGCATGTAAACTATGAAGTTCAACTACTATGTAGTTCAGAAAAACAGAATTTCATATTGAAAAAGACGGTATTATTAGAAATTATTTTAAAAACCAATGTAATATTTAGGGTTAGTATATAATTTTTGGGGTCCATCGAGAAGAGTTTCTATATCTAAATTCTATTTGATGGTTTATACATTCAGAGGCTCTAAGTTTTACCAATTAAAACCTAAACTCACAACCTTTTTCAATTTAACACAAACTTCCATGTTTTAATATCAATTCGCACCAGCTAATTGGTTATATACAAATTAATCCATGTTATTCATTCGTTCTTGTAAATTAAAGATTAGCAGTTTGCGTGAATAAAATAAATAATTTTTAAATAATATAATTTTAAATTTGTACTTGTTACTAATGCTGATAATAAATATATAATACTGGGTATATCAAGACTGCTACCAAAAACGAAACCGGGTGGTAGTTTTAGTGAGTATGTACAAACACATTGCAACTAAAATTTTTGCAAATAAACGTGACAATTTTTTTTTATGATTTTTTAAATATCGTAATTTTTGGGTGGTAAATCCATAGGTTTTGCTAAAATAATAATTTAAACTCTTTTATACCTTAGAGTCCTTATAAATAAAAGGGTATACACTATTATTTTGGGGAAAAATGAATTTACCATCCAAATACGACCATAGGAAAAAAATTATAAAAGTCGTCGCTTTTTTTTTTTCAACATTTTCTGTTGCAATGTTTCTGAAGACACTAAAACTACTACGGCTTCTTTTTCGGTAGCAGTCTTGAGATACCCTGTATATTCAGCCAACTTTTACACACGTCACTGTCTTGAACCGACATACCAAGTCCAGTGCAGTTAGTAGAAAAACTACGACAGACTACTGGTGGTAGATCTCTTATATGTGAGAGGCTACCTGGGCGGGTACCACCGCAATGTCTATTTCTCCCGCCAAACAACAGTGTAAAGACACTTTTGTGTTTTGTTTTGAAGGACATTGCAGCCAGAGTACCTATTGGACATATTGAGACTTAACATCTTATGTCTCAGGATGGCGAGCGCAGTGGAATGGTCAATCATCACTTTGTGATACAAGATGTTATTTGTTTAACTACTATTCATGAGCGGTCGCATCGCTTACCATCAGGCGAACGGCATGCTCGCCTCGAGATTCAATGCAATAAAAAAAAAACCAGGCCTTATCTAAGGACTATGATACAGAAAAATCCTATACAGCGTTTAATGCAGTATTCTTAACAAGACTACCCAAGCAATAAAACTTCACCACATAACATTTTTACTTGTCGGTGCTAACCGTTCCGAGTACGGCAGCGGCTGTAAAACACTTTATCTCTTTGCGAGATTATTCTTTGTGCTCCAAATAAATCTATTAGTGCCGAGCAGGTAAGGCTGCTTTAAATTCTAAGTGCTCGTTGGAGAATTAGGCGCTTACGACGTTTTTAATTTTGCGCTTTTATTTTATTTTTGTTAATTTGTAGTTGGATTTTATAGTTTGAATTTAGAAGGGCGTATGTGCTGGATTGTTAGGATGGTAGTTATGATCTTTTGGTGTTAGAATGAGGATTAAAACGATTTATCAGCAGTTAACAAATCTGGTGATTTTAAATAAGATTTATATATTTGGAAGGAAAAATGAGATTAAGTTGGTCTTTTAGATTTAGAACAGTGATTTATATTAAAGTAAAAATATTATATTATAGAACACAGTAAGTTAGCCTGCAATTCAATGGTTGTAAATCCTGTAAACCTATACTATCACCACTACCTATACTTTCAATCATACTCTCGATTGTTGTAAACGCCCGTACATAGTAGTGGGAAGTACATGTTTTGATGAGAATAAAGATACAGAAATTAGCTTACATCGTAGGCAACACTGAAAGAGAATGTTTACGGCATCATAAACCTATAAAGTGACTATTATCTGATATCAGCCTATAATCGTTTATTTTTAAGCAACAACAATCAACAATCGACAGTTTAATTGAAATGGCTTAGGCCATACCATGGTCTTCTGGTAAAGGTTAAAAAAATATGACTAATTTACCTTAAAACCCGCAAGGTCCCCTTGAATCAATATGTAGTTTATTTCCATTCTTTTATTTTAATCTAAATTAATACTGAATTGATCAATTATCTTAATTTTGTCTAGACCATAATAATAGGACTATAAATATAATCCAGCAGTCACATACATAGTTCTGACCCCGCGCTAAGATCGAGTCTTGTGTCGTGAGTATCAAAAACTACAAAAGAGTTTTCGGTCTCACAAACACCCAGACCCGAAACAAAACCTATTACACAAATATACGGGTGCGAGGATCGAACCCGCGGCCTCTCGTTTCACAGCCGGCGTCTAACCAACTGCGCCACGAAGGCTGTCAAATAGAATACAATAGGAGCAAAAAACTGACAGCATTAATAAAACGTCCTATTGTATCACTTTCATACAATCAAGTCATTATTTAGTTGAATAACTGAAGGCTGAAATTTCTACATTATTGCATAATACTTCTGACACGTGATGAAATCTTTTTCTCGCATTCTGTAACATTCTGGTCATATTTGTTGAACCGTAACGGCTTGCAAAAATTAATTGCATAGTCATATTTTTACAATTACATTTCTTTTGAATCTTAAATTATTGTTTTTACGCTCCGATGAATTGTAAAAATACATTACCTATCACATCTAAGTAGGTTGTGTTACTTAATATTTGGACTGGGTATTAAATATGTTTTTTTCAAACTGATTTTTCTATTGTATGGACTGTAGAATTGAGATGACCTAACCTCTGTTGGTACATAGATAAACTCACGACTTTTTCTCAGAAGGGGTAAGCAGAGTTGCCTGGACACCCACATTTCGCCTTATATGTTCCGTCCCACGATGTGATAGGGGATGCGGCTATCGCCATATCGGGCACAAATCTCTGACTCCGGGCTGATAATGATATGTCTGTGGGTAAGAACTGTTCAAACTGTATTTTACTGGTGGTAGGTCCTTCATTTGTGGGACGCCGCCTGGGCACGTACCATCGCAATGTCTATTTCCCCGAATAGCAGTATAAATTCACTGTTATATTTCGGATTGAAGGACATTGTATCCAGAGTACTGGACATATTGAGACTTAACTTCTTATGTCTCAGGATGGCGAGCGCAGTGGAATGTCATGCATTGCTTTGTAATTCAATATGTTGTTTGGTTTTGCTACTGTTCATGATCGGTCGTATCACTTACAATCAGGTGAACGGCATGCTCGTCCCGCCATTCATTGCAGTAAAAAATACTCTTGTAATTATTTTTTATCAGATTTCAGAGTGTGAAACTCGTGAATTTCGCAAGCACTTTCAATACATTTTTAAGGTTCCGTACCGAATTAAATGAAAATACAATCTTTAAGTGCACATGGAATTTGCGTCGGTTTACAAATGAGTGAACCTAGATATTTTAATTTGATACGAAAATTTCCTGTAACGACCATTTATATTACAAGTAAAACGGTAATATACACTTTAAAAAATTAATTTTTAGATTATATCATCTTCTTTTCTACCTGTATTTCTCGTTAGTTAAAACAAAAAAAAAATTAACAATGTATGGTATAAAATTTTGAAATATATTATGGATACGATGCTTCCCTATTCAATATAATAGTCCGCCTTGTACATAATGTTCCGTATACAGAACGCTCCATCGTAGGCTAGATCACTCTTGACCAATTTTTTGTCGAAGCAACGCTAACGTTACGCCGCTATCCGTTATAACGAATAGAGACATTTTTAAGTGAAAAGGTATTAAAACGGCTGCGCAGTTGATTTATTTTTTAAAACTTCTTTTATTTGCTTTTACTTTATTACAAAAATACCTTTGTCAATTTATTAAATATCTCATCATTCTATTTGTAGCCTGAATTATGGCGTTGTTGGTTAAAAGGCTTACTGTTAAACGATGAGTTGTACATTAGATTCCGGCATTGTGGATTTTTTTGGTCTCGGTTTGATACGGAAAAGTCTCTCGAGATTTGCATGTAATAAACATAATTTATATTATTCAATAGACCCAATAACTTTTTTGAAGTAAACACAATTAAAGGCTAAGGGACTTAGGTCTACAGCCAAACCAGAAATAAATACCTGTAAATCACACAAATATGTGTCTTCATGCGGGGATCGAACCTGCACCCCCTTGATTGTCAGCCAGCATTTCACCCACTACGCCATAACCTCCTGCCTACCAGAGGTACTTTTTGTTTAGTATGTTTGTGAAACTTTATCATTGTATTCCTAACCGTTTAAAATGGATCAGAAAAATAACAAAAAAAAATCTCACCTTTCGGAAAATAGTTTTTCACTATGTCCTTTATAAAGGACAAAGTGACGATACTACTATGTCATTTACATAGGACATAAAAAAGAATTGGAAGAAAAATTGCAATAAGAATAGGATTATAATCTATAAAAGCAACAATCTTATATATTATGTTATTTTATTCGAAAATATTTAAAATTAAAGTAATTCAACAAAATTAAGCACAATTCTCCAAAAACAAACAGAAAATAATTTTTAGTCAACATTATTTACTAATAAGTCATAAATTAAGAACATAAATAGAGATTTAACAAATATTTGTTAAAATATATATACTAAAAATAAAATTTATATACTAAAAATGGGAAAAACAATTTCGATTCCGCGTAAAAAAAGGTAAAGAACACTTTTTTATTTTCAAAAAAATCTGTTCTGAACTCTATCAAACCGTTGTTATGTAATCATTTTTTGTCTTTTTTGTTCTGTATTTACTTCACTATTATAAACACCCTTTAGGCGCGATCTTATAAAATAAAATCTGTTTCTCATTATAGCCATAGCAATAATAGGAACCTTTCATTTTTAAGACCAGTACATATCAATTTAATGCGGACATTATAATAGTAATACCTAATATGTATAATATATTATTTAGTTCTCTCAAAGTTAGACCCATTGATCTGCCTGTCCCTAAAATATATCTTCTATTCGAACAGTCAACTAAAAATACCAAAGTCTCCTCGTCGATATATTGATCCTAGAACTTATTCCACTCCCAATATTGAGTTTCTTTATATACATAACGAAACTATCATTTTATGCTTACATACGTAAGCATAAAATCATTGAATTCGGGTTCTAAGGTATATTTTTTCCATGAGTCTTGCATGCAATCATATGTTTTGTGATTTGTGATCGCACTCAGTCGAATAGATAAAGATGACGGTTGGGTGGGTTGCATTCTTTGCCAATATTTGAGCCACGTATGCGACGAAGTCCACGTCGTCGTCTTCTTCTGTTCCGTGCTCTCAAACGAGATCGCGATGTAGAACTGTCAAACAGCGCTAAAGAAGCAGGTAGATAATAATAAATAAATAATCTTTGTCTGAACTACTGGAATCACTAGTCTCGTGGTAACTCGCTTTTTGGGTCAATTCTGGAGGCAGAAACCCTAAATCATCGTCGCAGTAATCCCCCAAACAGTCTAATTCAGAATCATTTAACGTTTCAACTTTGCTATCATCTCTTATAACTGGAAAATATAAAAATAATTGAAAATATCTTTCAATGTACTACACAAAGTACAGTAGTAATGAAAGTATCAAACTATAACTACCTACATTTGTTCTTTGTGTAGGACATAGATAAACAATGCGAAGTTACTCGAACATTATTTAATTTTACGCAAAAATAACACTGTATATTTACGTCACAAGGTATTAATTAGTCACAAATAACTGAAAATCTAGAAACTATTAAGAGCTTGATAAAATTTTAATGTATTAACTTACACATGTGTGAACACACGGCTACGTTTACACACCCCGCTGCTATTTTCAAATAAAATTAAAAATGTTAAGTGTCATTTCAATTTGTTTTCATACACCCAAATATCTAATTGATGTCACTGTTAAGTAACATTAGTATATTCATTAAAAAATAAAGCGGCAGAATTTTTGTTTTCTTATGTACTATGAGTAGTACAGATGTAGGTACGAGGATAAAGACTATCGAATGACGTAACAAATACGTAAAACTTAAATAAATAAACCACCATAATTGTGTCATTGAAATGAATTTCAAAAAAGTACAAAATTACTCAATTAAATAACGGGAACACGATTTACATGTTGATGGCCATTCAATGCTTTCATTAATCGTGCAAGTGAATAACACTTGAAATAGTTGCTTTAATCGTGAAATAGGGTTCATTTTCGTTTGCACTTGTAATTGAAATGTAGCATGTTTTTCAACTAGCAATATGCTTGGACTGTGGATTTTTGGAATCATATTCGAATTGGCACGTAATTAAGGGAGTCGGACCGAAGCATGCAGGAAGTCGCTGGATGCAGGTCGCTTCCAATAGGTCGATTTGGCGATATTTGGGGGAGGCCTATGTCCAGCAGTGGACTTCTTGTGAAGATAGAGAGACATAGTGTTGACCCCAAAGTAAGGCATCAAGTCTTCTACCGGAGACTTTGGTCTCCTAACATCCAGACCTGAAATTCATATTGATAGTATTAACATACATATTTTATCTTCGAGGAACGATTCTATTCTAGCCCGTTCAAAAATCGCCTCTCAGCTAACTTGAACAAAGATTTCGAAATTAAAAATTATTTTTTCCGCAGTTATTGAAATATTTCACAAATAATAAATTATTCCACTAAAATTCACTACCTGCTACTCGAACCCGCTCAGATCACGTGACCTACTCCATTAAAATCTATGTAAATGCTACATAATTACGAAGGAAATTAGTTGCGGAACATATTACTACATGCGGTGAGGTATTGTAGCAGAAACTGCTCATTCGCGACCAAGCGACAAGCGTACAGACGGTCAGGGTTCCGTGAGGTTGCCCGACAATGAAGTAAAGAGGTAAATAGCCTCGCAAAAAAGGCTTTTACAACTGAAGAAGCCAGGTGAAGAAGCCAACCATTTGAGTAGAACATTTGAGTTGTTAAGCACCAGAGATCAAATAACTATTACTGGGTTGCATGAGACTATCTTCACACCCACCACTGTAACTCCTGTAAGCCAGGGTCAACAGTAACACCCAATGTAATGACACCGACCATTGAAGGTCGACGTGTCTCTGGGAATATCTAACTTGTCTTTAACCCGCAACGAAATCTATTACCAAGTTAAGTTGGAGGTGTTGGAAATAAATTATTGTTCCATTTTCTCAACTACTAAGTGGGTGACAGAACAATGAATTTAGGAGATTAATAAATAAAATAATAAACTTCACCCAACAGTCCACATAGTCCTGAAACTACAGTAAGATCGAGTCTTGTGTCGCAGGTATCAGGAACTACGAGAGACTTTTCGGTCTCACCACGCCACCAAAGCACGCATGCACGCTCACAAGCGCCACGAATCAAATAATTATTACTGGGTTCCGTGAGTAAAATATCCGAGTACCTAAGTCACACGAGGTTTTTTTTATTATCCTGGGTCATAGAGTGAAGAAGC
Organism: Hyles euphorbiae; assembly: GCA_023078785.2. Classification (NCBI taxonomy): domain Eukaryota; kingdom Metazoa; phylum Arthropoda; class Insecta; order Lepidoptera; family Sphingidae; genus Hyles; species Hyles euphorbiae. Next base: position 5,127,117 of record CM041056.1, on the reverse strand, counting down.
ATCTTACCGGGCTGGCATCTGTACTATACTCTATCAGCGTATTTAAGTCTCATTGCAAGGCACAGGCCTCCTCTGACTACGGAACGCTAAAAATAAAATAATAGATCGACGAACTAGTGCAGACCTGCTACTTAATATCCAGCAGTAAATAGATTAATAATATTGGAACTTTAATCATTGATATTGAATACGGAACCATATATTTTTGTTTATTAATAAATCGGCAAACCATCGCTTGGTTAAATATATAATGAGTGCGAGACTCTTTTACAAAAGAGAGCCTGTCTGAGCAGGATACAGCCATAGTCTATTAATATAGACAATCTTATTAAGATATCATATTATAAAGACTGCCTCGGTCGCGTATTTGTACTACGGTACGGTTACCTGTTCTCGGGTTCGAATCCCGGGCTTGGAAAAGTGATATCAGATTTTTTTATTCATTATCAGCCCAGGGTCAGGGATATATACCCGATGTGGCGATAGGCTCGCCACTTATCACATCGTGAGACGGAACATACAAGGCGAAATTTCGGTGCCCTGGCACCTCTGCCTACCTTCTGGGAAAAAGCCGTGAGTTTATGCATGTATGTAGTTAAGATGTCTATGGTATATGAATATTTTCTATGTATGTAATTGAGGTTATGATGTTCACTTGTGAAGAGACAGTGATATAAAAAGAAATGTGGCACAATGATTCTTTCCTAGTATTGTGTAATTATGAACTAATAACCTTAGCGGTGAATTGGTTTTAGAACTGGCTTTATATTATGAGACCGTGGGTTAGAAAAAATGAAATATATATATATATATATATATATATATATATATATATATTTATAACAAAACGCACAAACAGGTCACCTGATGGTAAGTGGTCACTGCTGTACACGAACATCCGTAACACTTGCCGGCCCATCTTGAGAGAGTTGTTGGATTTTTGATATCCACCAAAAAACATCTTACCTTATTTGATGTTTTGTTTTACTACTATCTTCGCTTACAATTATATGTACAAAAGGAATGCTCGTATCGCCATTCATTGAAAAAAATATCTAATTCAACAGGAAGTACATTTTTAAACTTTGGCCTCCTTCAAGAACTTCCATACGACTATAAAGAGCGCCGTGTATCTATAAACATTTCTGTTTCTGTATCAGCCCATATACGTCCCACTGCAGGGCACGGGCCTACTCTACAATCGAGAATACGATTAAGAGTGGTTAGGCCATAGTCCACCACGCTGGCCTAATGCGGGTTGGCGGACTTACATAACATAGAAATTCTTATGAATCGCTATGGTTAGCAGGTTTTCTCAAGATGTTTTCCTTCACCGTTTTAGTGCGTGGTCATTGACTATCAATACACACATGACTCCGAAAAGTCAGAGGTGTGCCCTGGGATTCGAACCCGCGAACACCGTGAACATCATATCAATATTTATTTTATTATTTTTATGTATATTTGGTATAGCAACAGCACAGTATAGATAATATTATTAAGTAAATTTAACGATTGGTCTCATACAGGTACACGTGCCAATAATTGGCAAACACAACATTCTTTGAGATATTTATAAATAGTCAACAAAAATAATGACTATTCTACAAAAACAGGAAATTTAGAGCCATATAGAAATAAACAAAAAATTTATAATATTTGTCTATATAACATCATAACATATTTATTATTATCTAATAACACACAAGTTCAACTAGATTTATGTGTAAATGGAAAATAACCTAATTATTTGGAGGTCTTCACAACATCATAAGAATTTTTCGTTTCTCCGTAACTTTATTACACAAATATTTAATTGCAACAACACATATTATATTATTGAAATTTATTTAAATGCAATGTGATTTGAATTTAATTTATAATTATGTTTTTGTCGAGACTTTTGTGACATTGTCTTACAAAAAGTCTCCTTTCTTAAAACTAAACCCAATCTGTCTAAATCTTATTTCTTTCATTTTGCTGTTTGTTATATTAAAAAATAAATATTTTTTAAATTTTCTAAAAGTATTTTGTATATTTATTAATTATTAAAGATTTAACACAAATAACCCACCATAAAATCACTAAAACAACCCAAACACAAAAACCAATCGTCCGAAAACCGTATAGAAACCTACAAAAATAGTGTGTCGAATAACTAAGGACACAACATTGATAATACCATTCACTTTCAATATAACACAGCTCATTATAACCCCGAGCGTTAGCTAGCACACTCGCCTGCCGCGGATAAAATGGCGACACAAACTTGGATACCGCCGGACATATCCGAAATATGTCAGGAACAAAGTGCGCCCTTAACCCAATGTTCGCAAATCGGATTTTTGTACTTATCGATCCTGTCGCAACTGTTCGGTAACAGTGTTGACAGACAATACAGAGATTTTGAGTTTTCATCGGACCTGTCGCGAATTCCATTAGGGCCGACTCTGGAACCGATTGCGAACTCTGTCCCCATAGAAACAAATTTCGCAATCAATCACAATACAAAAACACACAGCTACGGCCCCGGCGGAAGCCGCGGATATTCGCAAGCCTCGTTCTATTTGAAGCCGGAATTCGAATTTCAAAAGCCTTTTTACAAGCCCGATTTTTATTCGCCCACGTATGAGTACTTTAAGCGGAGTTTTGATACTGATGTCGCGGAGTCTAAAGTGAGTGTGAGAGAGGAGAAGAAGAAGAAGAAAAGTCGGAAGAAGAGAGAAGTTGTTGAAGAATATGACTTTATTGTTGTCGGAGCCGGGTCTGCGGGATGTGTTGTTGCTAATCGATTGTCGGAAGTGAAAAAATGGCGGGTGAGTCTTTAATATTCTTTTTGTAATCGATTTTTATGAGTGACTAATGTAGCAATATTATTACAATTTAAGAACTAATGCCTTCCTGCAAATTGTGCATTGCGCGTGTATTCGAAATTAAGGTCAGTTAAATACATATTCTTAATATTCAGCAATAACATTTTATTGCGGTATACTACAGTAATTTATTTTAATTAATCACGTTTTAAGTTTAATAATGATCCAATTATTATATATAGGTAAGTCTATGATATTTTTGTTGTTTCTAGACTAATAAAATATGTAAGTAAGAAACGCTAATTAAATATGTCATTTTTCAAGACTAGTATTTTCAAAGGTAAATAATGTTTCTATCTTATCTACATTAAAAAATATTTCTTTATATATTTTATGCGTAAGTTTATAATATTTATCAAAAAATCACGTTACTTATTAAATTGATGTAATTTATTAACATGAGTTTCTCACAGTAATAAAAAAATAACTATTATAGGAATCAAATGATGAATTAGGCTAGAAGTATACACTCAGTATTTCTATTGTCTATTCCCATTTCATTTGAACCACTACCATCGAGATTAATATAGAGTGATTTGTCTCACATATGTAAGTGTGCATTGGGAACCGCATACGATAGCATTGTCTTATATAATGTTCCCACGACATAAAGGCTTGGTATATAGAAACTATGTAAAGTTTTCCTTGGTACTTGGGGTATGATTAGAATAATTGTCAACGTACAGATTTTATTACATTTATTTTTTATTGCATGGATGGCGAGACGAGCATGCCGTTCGCCTGATGATAAGCGATACGACCGCTCATGAACAGTGGCAAAATATAACAACATCTTGAATAACCAAGCAATGCTTGGCATTCCACTGCCCTTACCATCCAGAGACATAAGATGTTAAGTCTCATTATTTCCAGTAGTTATTCTGGCTACAATGTCCTTCACACCGAAATACCAGTGCATTAATAATTTGTTTGACGGGAGAAATAGACATTGCGGTGGTACCTACTAAGGCGGCCTCTCACATATGAGAGACCTACCACCACTAGTTTTATTCTTAGTATGATTTTGTAATGTAAAATATTCGTATACAAAGTGTGAACTAAATGTTATTTTGAGATTGTTGGTTAGTGGTTTTTGCTAGTCTAAATATGTATCTATATCAGCCCATATACGTTCCACTGCAGAGCACCGGCCTCCTCTACAATCGAGAGTGGTCACACCATGTAGTCCACCACGCTAGCCTCTAGCGCGTTTGTTGACTTTTACATACCATAGAAATTAATAAAAATCACTATGATATACATGTTTTCTCACCATGTTTTGATGAAAAGTCACGATACTAACAATTACCAAACAACCGTATGTGTTATTTTTATGAGTTGGTTTGACCATAATTAGTGGTATTTTTGTATGAGATTTATGTTTGATATGAGTAGAATTGCAGAATATAAGATAACAGAAACAACAGAGTACATTTACCCAGTAGGTTTCGGCCTGTATCCTTGAAGGATAAAATGCGCGATAATCCAATTATGCCTGTTTTCTTTATAGTTCACACCACATTCAGGCAGTTGACGAACCAATCAAATACGTCGAATTAATGTTGTGAGGCGTAGCTAGTTAGTCATAGGCTGTTAAACAAGATGCTGCGGGTTCGAGAGAAATGTTTTAAGGCCCACATGTATTTGCCTAGGGTCTGGGTGTTTGTGAGATTGAAAAGTCTCTCGTAGTTTTTGTACCCACGACGCAAGACTTAATTGAACTTAATGTGTGGTCAAGACTATGTGACTGTTGGTTGTATTTATTAATTACTTTATATATGTGTCCTGTAAAAGCGAAAGAAAACCTTACCTCGCAAGCAGACACTCTAACAGCCGATGCCAATAATCAGTCGAAAAAATTAGATTGAAGTCAATCTGGATTGTTTTCTACTTTTCGATTTGTTATTTACCATGTTGCCATAGTTTTTTCACTACTGAGATTGATTATTGGCAATATAGTATCAGAAAAAAGATTAAGCTGTCAATCTCAAACGGCAAATTTTGGATTGGGATTGTTTATTGGCAGCGGCTGTAAGTCTAATAGGATTGTAATTCGATTACCAATGGATCAAATTAGGTAATTTTGTACAACAGTTCAATATAACAGGTCAATTACATAAATCATACGAAAAATTGCCCCAATAAAAAATAAATACTTAATATTGGCGCGACAAATTGTTTAAACCGAATCTGATGAGTTTAATATCGCCAAATTATCGGCAAAGAGTGATAGATTATTGCCTATTATTTCTGTGTTGCTTTATTTGTTACAAAACTTAAATAACTATTACTTTGTTTAGAAGTACATATGGTATCACAATCTATTGAATAGTTTTATATTATACTATAGACTGTAGATTATTTGTAATAAATATGTAATAAAAGATATGTGGAGTGACGATTTACGAAAAGTCACTGGTAGATGATGCGACAAGCCGAAAACAGGGTAAAATGTTACAATTTGTAGGTTAATGTCTGGCTCTAAAACGATGAAGGAAAACATCGTGAGGAAACCTGCATACCATAGCGATTCATAAGAATTTCTATGGTATGTAAGTCCGCCAACTCGCACTAGGCCAGCGTGGTGGACTATATGGCCTAACCACTCTCAATCGTATTCTCGATTGTAGAGTAGGCCCGTGCCCTGCAGTGGGACGTATATGGGCTGACACCGATACAGATACAACTACTTATATGTTAATGATTCGAACATGCTACCTACGGCGCAGGATAGCTGGTCTCCGTACCTGCTAAGCATTACTGTGAAAATTAAACATTAACTTAAATCAACATGTATAACAAAACTTAATCATGAAATTATTTAACATGACAATTTAAATATCAGAATCGTGACAATTGTTATATTTACACAAAATAAATAAAATAATGCAGCTCTTAAAATATGAATTTCAATAAAATTCTGTCGTTTTATAATACCTATTTTGCATAAATAATAAAATATAATTAAATATCTATAAGACAAGTTTAATTAATCTTGTTTTATCGTAAAACACAATGCAGTATGTTGATAACAATAGGCACTTTCTAAGCGTCAGACCTAAATATCTCAGTGTCACTGACAATTTAGAAATTCTAGCACGTGATTTATAATAATAAAACTTATCTTTATGCGGCTCTATTCATAAACAGTTCATAAAAACCTACTTTAAACCGACTTCAAAAAAAGGAGGCTCCAATTTTTTTTGTATTTATCAAAAAAATATCCATAGCTATGGTCTAACAAACAAAAAAAATATATAAATCCATTCAGAATGAAACAAGTTACAAACATTTAGCCTCCGTGGCGCAGTTGCTTAGACGCCGCCTGTTAAACGAGAGGCCGCGGGTTCGATCCCCGCACCGAGAGAAATGTTTGTGCGGCCCACAAATATTTCTTCCTGGTCTGGGTGTTTGTGAGACCGAAAAGTCTCTCGTAGTTCCTGATACCCACAACACAAGACTCGATCTTAGTGTGGGGTCAGGACTATGTATGTGACTGTTGGGTGTTATTTATTTATTTATTTATTTAATTGTCTGTTTATTAGTGACAAGACGAGCAAGTAATTCGATTGAATATAAACCTCTCCCTTTAAAAAAATAGTAGCTATCTCAAGAGAGTCAGTACTGGACTACGTAAACTACTGGACTATGTAAATAAGGAAATAATGTACAGACCTAGGGCTCTACTATATTGATCCGAAACGAAGTTCGAAACTTCGGACGATCGAATATTTCTTCCGGGTCTGGGTGTATGTGAGACCGAAAAGTCTCTCGTAGTTCCTGATACCCACGACACAAGACTCCATCTTAGTGTGGGGTCAGGACTATGTATGTGACTGTTGGGTGTTATTTATTTATTTTAAATTTTGTAGTGGGAGTAACAGAAAAGAAAGGCAAAACAAAGATAGTGACGTCACTAGGGTTATTACACATTATAGTGTGTGCGTATGAAAGAGACAGCAAGATATCCCCACTAAACTCCTACTCTTTAATTTTAAATATTAATATTTAGTTTATGCTACAAGCTATTTTAATACTTTCTTGACAGCAAGATTTCAATTTTAACGTATTTGTGTTTGTAAGCGAAATAATACCAAAAATAGATAATATTCAGTAAGTCTGTTTTGTTTTCTTCGCTCAAATTAAATTCAAAAGTCGTCCGAAATATGTAGGTACCTATATAATATTCAATATCAAATTAGGTTAATACACTGCCGATTTATAAGCCCGATAGAATTTTGGAGACATAGCAATAAAAGCAACCACGAAAAGGGTTCAAATAATTAAATTGTATTAAAGGGTTTTTGTTCATAAATAATTAAATTAATAAATACATTCAACAGTCACTTACATAGTCCTGACCCCACACTTAGATCGAGTTTTGTGTCGTGGGTATAAGAAAGTACGAGAGACTTTTCGGTCACACAAACACCCAGACCCGAAACAAGTCACTGGTGGTAGGTCTCTTATATGTGAGAGATCATCTGTGTAGTTACCACCGCAATGTCTATTTCTCCTGTGAAACAGCCGTGTAAATGCACTTTTGTGTATCGGATTGAAGGAAATTGTAGCCAGAGTAACTACTGGACGTATTGAGACTTAACATCTTATGTCTCAGGATGGCGAGCGCAGTGGAATTTTGCTACTGTTTATGAGCAGTCGTATCGCTTACCATCAGGCGAACGGCTTGCTCGTCACGCCATTCATTGAAATAAAAAAATCAAGCAAACATCTGTATCGGTGATAGGATCGAATCCGCGGCTTCTCGTTTCACAGCCGACGCCTTATCAAACTAAGTATAAATATGTTATAGATTATTTTCTCCTTTACTTCGAAATTATTATTTTTTTAATATTGATTTCTTAATAATTTCATAGGATGATTTCTAGTTAATTGTGAAGTTTTTTTTTTCTAAGCGGAAAAAACTCTCAAAAGTACTCTCGATTGTAGAGGAAGCCCGTGCCCTGCAGTGGGACGTATATGAGCCGATACAGTTTCATATAATTTACGACATTGTATCTCGACTCTTTAATAAGGGCAAGGGCCGCGTTGGATCCGGTGGTAACAATAAACCGCTACGCACCGTTGTAATAATATGCATGGTCCACTAATTAATATAATTTAATTTAATTTAACTAACGTACATATTGTATTTCTTTGAAAAATTACCATAAAGTCATAACTAATACTTTAAATAAAATAAGAATAAAAAGGAAACAAATAAATAAAACTAATTATAAATAAAAATAAAATTAATTTAAAATAAACAAATTACATAAATAAATTAATTAAACCAAGAAATTAAAATAAGTAATACTAAGTATAGGAAATATATTGTTTATAGAGATTAAGTTCTATGTGTATTGACTTGTCATAAGAGCTTTTAAATTGCCTACGTAAATACATTTCATTTCAATAAAATCGCAGGTAACTCAATCACTGAACGCATCACATAAAAACTACTGCACAGAATTCAATCAATTATTTTTGATTGAATTTATACACGTTCACGAGGAAAAAATAAAGTGCGTGGTGGCCTGTTGGTATCGACTCGGATGCGATCAGACAAAAGATACAAAAGATGAAAATATACAAATGAACACTTAAACAATAAAAAATCCTACAACTAGATTAGCGGCCCTACTATATTCATCCGAAACGAAGTTCGAAACTTCGGATGATGGAAGTTTATATACGAATGTACCTACATATACTTATGGTCGTTATTGACTTATGGTCGTAACCATAGACTTATTGTTACGATGTACGTTATACAAATTCGAACTTTTACAGAGTAGATATATTCGTATCGTGTAAAATACTTCGATCGTCCGAAGTTTCGAACTTCGTTTCAGATCAATATATTAGGGCCCTAGGTTTGTACATTATTTCCTTATTTACTTAGTCCAGCAGTTGACGTAGTCCAGTACTGACTCTCGTGAGATCGCTACTATTTTTAAAAAGGGAGACGTTATACTCAATTGAATTACTTGCTCGTCTTGTCACTAATAAACAGACAATTGAAAGCAAAGTTCAATAAATGAAATATAAACAAATATATCCAACAGCCACGTACATAGTCCTGATCCTACACATATCAAAAACTATGAGAAACTTTTCGATCTCACAAACATCCTACCGAAACAATTACTAATCACGGGCAAACACTAACGGCCGATGCCAATAATCAATCGAAAATATTAGATTGAAGATTTGTCATGTACCATGTTGCCATAGTTTTTTCACTACTGAGATTGATTATTGGCAATACGGTATCAGAAAAAAGAGCTTTTAATCTCAAACGGCAAATTTTGGATTGGGATTGTTTATTGGCAGCGGCTGTTAGTAGTAAACAATTATACTTCATTTTGTCATTTTTATTTAGTTTAAATGAAGAATAAATTATATTTCATGCAATTATAATTAATGTCACGAGCTGCGCAACATATTGGTTTTCAGATAACCGTTAATCACATTAATCTTAAACATCATTTGATTAATTAGCAATTTAACACCTTGTATTAATTATTAAATCCGTCACGACGAGCGATGACAATAATTAAATTATTGTTTTAATTAGTTAAAAGTGCGATTTAATTAATTAAAAATATGATTTAATTGGCCTGGCGATCTTCAGTTTCAGTGATTGTGGTTGACTGGAGGCTTTAATGAACTGTAACAAATTAGATTATTATAATTGAGCCTTAAATGATGCATTATGATTGATTGTTTTTATTGACTTTAAATTTTATAATTTTGAATTCTAAATTCAAATTCTGTTGTATTTTTTTTCAACCCGGCGTTATTTCAGCCAGTACTAAAAAAATTCTTAGTTTGTTTTTTTATTTCGCTAGATGCTTAGTGTTTATAAGACGTCAAGGCAATTCTTTTTATATCTGATGTTGGACAGTGACCCCTTGTATTCGGTCAAAGGTTACGTAACTAATTCCAAACAAACAAATATTAAAGAAATATTCTTTATTCAAATGTATGCACTGTATTATTAGCAATATTCCAGCCTTTAATTTTTAATATAAAAAATGTATGTCTAATCCTTTTATTTTCACATGGCAAACACAATTTGTTTGCACAACTAAAATAATAAATTTTAGATATTTTTATACCCAAAAGCGATATCAAAATTTCATATTAAAGCTTATGCGTCTACATGAATCAAACCCTTTTTATTGTTTGCCAAACTTTATTAAATTCGCGCAGATCGTTAGACCTTTTCGAAGCATTGGGTACAAACAATTATACGTATATTATTTTACGGATAGTTGGTTAAATGGAATATTTTTTATATTGCATTGAACGAGACGAGAATATAATAGATAGTAAGATATACGACCGCTCATGGACAGTAGCAAAACCAAACAAAACCATAAATTGCAAATAAATGCTTGGCATCACACTGCGCTATTCTGAGACATAAGATGTTAAGTCATAATATGTCCAGTAGTTACTTTGGCTCCTATATCCTTAAAACCCGAACACAGTTTCGCAATGTAATTGCTGCTGTTTACCCAGACAACCTCTCACATATGAGATACCTACCACCAGTAATTATAGTATATCAGAATCTTTCGTAAGGTTAGGTATTTCTAGATTAATTTGGACCATATCACACTAACCTTCAGGTATATTTGACAGGCTCCGTGGCGCAGGCGGTTAGACGCGGCCTGTGAAACGAGAAGCCAGGGGATCGATCCCCTCACCGAGAGAAATGTTTTTGCCACTTCAAATATTTCATTCAGTTCTGGGCGTTTATGAGACTGAAAAGTCTCTCGTAGTTTGCTGATACCCAACACAAAACTAGATCTTAGTGTGGGTTAAGGACTATGTATGTGACTGTTGAATGTTATTAATTAATTAATTTAAGGACGAAGTAAGTTAACTTAAATTCTTCTATCTACTATCGTAATTCCTTCCGTCGTTGCGTGAATAAATAGTTTAACAGACCGGTATTATTGTGTCTAGCTGCAATTATATATAATTGTCTGTTGCCGATTGCTACTCTTACTAGATGGTTTCATTCTTATCATCATACGGTGCAGTCACTTTGCTAGACTGATTAAAAAATCTCTTTTACTGCCAGTGTCCACCTTAATTCTTCATCTCCTTCTTGTTGCCATGATGTTTTATTATGTTTCATAAAATCATGATCTGTGTTACCTTATTTCATGCAGTCAACGCAACATAACTATTTTCTGTCCAAAAGTTGCGCTTTTTGTTGCAGATATTGATTTTATTTTTTTACAACAAGCCAAAATACATATAGAAAAACATGAAGAATTCTTGATAGCGGTAGCTCCACGCTGTTTTCAGTCATGACTCGATAAATGCGCAGGCTCGTATGAGACAGTACCACTGTCTCACAGAACATCAACGTGAAGCGACAACATTGCTTTCGTTTCGTTCGGTCTGTGATATTACCGGATGCCTAATATCCCTTCCTTCTTCCCATCCTTAATCCTTCCCGCTGCTCTCCCAATTTGCTGGGCCTGCAACACATCAATGATTCAAGAGTTATAGATGTTCTGGGGAGGCAGTGATCTCTTAGCACCAGGTGACCTGCTTGCTCCCTTGCCGGATCTACGCTATAATAAAAAAGAAGATACAATAAGAAGGCTTAATTTTCCTCATAGTAATACGAAACGTATTAAAAATTCTCACTAATAGCCCGACCTTAGCGTGTTCCGCACTATTGCACCTCGCAATTATACCACTAACTGGCACGATAAAGGCTTGGGAGATATTGCAAGACAATTTAAATTGCCCACTTTTGCAACAAATATGCATTCGATCTGTGAAATCAGTTAAAAAATGAAAAGGCCCACAAAAGAATGTTTAACAATGAACGGTACGTGGCGGTAATGGCGAAATTGGCAAAATTACAATTAGTTATTTGTAATGAGTGGTTGAACAAACCCGCTGAAACAAAATTTAGTTCAAGGATGTTCCGCGAGATGTCGCTATACTGAGGTTTGGTTTCACCTGAAAAAAACCAGCAATTATTATTTGAATTCAGTTTGTTTCGGTTGCTTCAATTGTTATCTCGCAAACCTGTAAAAAAAAACAATAGTTTATAACTTTGTGGCTAATAATCGAGCCTATTTTTATGCTTATTTTAATAAGAAAAGCTTGTCAAATATGATTTCTTCTTATTCTTCTTTGAGCACCTCTACAGCGTTGACTGTATTCCATCAGTTTCTTGTATAAAATATAAGTATTTTATTAATAATATAGAATTTAAATATGCTTACATAAAGAATTATTAAAAATGCTTTTATTTAAAAAAGCTGTTAAACTTGACTTTTCATAAATGAGGGGTTGCCAAAAGGCGAATGATAGTGTAAATTTCCTTCAACCCTTGAGCCTAGGCTAAGGCACCCTTCTTAACTCCTCAGGCTATCTAATTTTTCCAGGTCTTAAATGTTGAAGTCTATTGACTGTCCTTTCAGCTTCAATCCAAGCAACAGTCAGTCAAAATATTTCACAAAATCATTTAAAATTCTAGAAACTTCCGGCTACATAATATTACTATCAAACTATAACGAACTAAAAGTACCTAAGCCGGTGCAGAAAACATTTTTCTACGCGCAATGGTAGAAAAACAAGGGATTTTTCATAGAGACATAAACAACAAACTTTGAGATGAAAAAACTAGTTCTGCCTGAATATCGCTTGCTACGATTGTCTTTAAATTAGTACGTCCGTGCAAAAAGTTTGGAAATGGTTCTATTGGTGATATATAGAAGCTAGATGAGACTAATATTAGTTCAGTACATAATAAATTTATAAACTAAACATTCACTGTGTACAAAACTATGGACCTAATTTTTTACTCAAGAACATTATACATGAAAAATATGTTAAATAATAATAATAATAACACCCAACAGTCACATACATAGTCCTAACCCCACAGTAAGATCGAGTCTTGTGTCGTGGGTATCAGGAACTACGAGAGACTTTTCGGTCTCACAAACACCCAGACCCGGAAGAAATATTTGTGGGCCGCACAAACATTTCTCTCGGTGCGGGGATCGAACCCGCGGCCACTCGTTTCACAGGCAGCGTCTAACCAACTGCGCCACGGAGGCTATCGAAATGTCCATATATACATATATGAACTTAAGCCTTTTTCCCAGAAGGGGTAGGCAAAGGTACAAACACTCACATTTCGCTTTATATGTTCCGTCCCACAATGTGATAGGGAACGAGCCTATCCATATCGGGCACAAATTGTTGACTCCGAGTTGATACGTGATATCCAATATCACTTTACCCCACCCGGGATTCACCATATGATAAATATTTTTCGTAAGGCATTTAGTTTTACATGTAAACTAATAATTATGTAAATACTAGACGACTCTTTTTCGTTTTCTGTATCTGTATCAGCCCATATATGTCCCACTGCAGGGCACGGGCCTCCTTTACAATCGACAGTACGATTGAGAGTGGTTAGGCCATATAGTCCACCACGCTGGCCTAGTGCGGGTTGGCGGACTTTTCGTTTTACTTCTTTTTTTTATACAAAAGACTTAATAAGCAAGGGCTCTCCTGATGGTGAACGAATAAGGAAGTTTTAAACTAAATAATAATAAAAATCAGCCCAATTTGTGCCCTGTAATATTAACCCGCAACCAATATGGAAATGAAGGCAGCCGTGTCTGGTCCGTAACGACAAGGCCACCACACATCAATATTATGATTGAAACTATACATATTTTGTAAGAATCTTGGCATTTCCATCTACACTTAACTCTCTCTACTATTAAACTAAAACAATGAGAGTCGGTGCCGAAGCGAAAAAGTTTTACAATAGCTAACTAGTCGTCCAATACTGTGTTGAGATACCTCGGTGTAATACGTGTTATTCCTTCTTACTTTTCTCTTTCACCTGTGTTTATTAAACTAAATATAATTTTAGACACTGTATTTCAAACGTTTTGATATGGAGAATATACGTATTATTTATGCATCCAAGTACAGGACCCCGAGAAAATAAAATATTAATTATTTAATTATTTTTCGTACAAAGTGTGTGATTTAGAGACATTACAAAAAGACAAATTACAAATGGTGGTCTTATCGGTCTAAAGTATTGAGGTATTATACTAGAGCGAACACCGCGAACAAAATCTCTGCGTATAGTGCGTGGACATAGGTTTAATGAAGCGAGAGCAAAGATAATGTTACTGCGTAAGCGTGACAGAGACAGAAATAGAAGGAGCGGTACGGTACCCTTCATTTTGTTACAAACATTTTGTTTGACGTGTCCCCTCTAGTATGTTATCTCAATAGTCTAAAGCAATTTGTGCCGGACAACCATGTATTAAAAAATAGTAGTAAAAAGAAATAAATAAATGGTAAATATAAATAGTAGTAAAATGAAATAGATTTAAAACTGTCTGCGAATAAGACCATCAGTTTTTAAAATCTTTACCTATAAAAGTAGTTGTTAAAATTACTGATATGTAACTAATACACATAAAAAGCAAGATTAAATTAAAACAAAGTACACAACTCACTGTGAATATAAAACAAAACTAATTATATGGGCGATAAACTGCAAGTTTATCGTAAAATCACGGAAAATAATACAATGGCGAGCGATCTGGAGATTTTAACTCACTCGTAAAAATAGCATAATCGGTAAGTTCCGCTTTTACGTCGCAGGAAATTTGGAGGTAGTTGTTTTATTGCAAAATGACTAGTCTTAAGAGAATAATTTGATATACGGTTAAATTTATTTTCATACCATTTTTTAAAAGTTGACGAACTTTTGTGAGTATAAATTGCATACAATAATTTATTTTTCAGATTATAAATCGTTATAATATTGTTCTGCAAATTGAGAATGTGTTCAATTATATGAAAATTGAAGAGAACTTACTAACATCAATGAACTTGTCAGTTCCAAAAAACAACATTATTTAAGGTTGTTAAACTTCATTTTTTAAAATGTAATAATAATATAACGGCTTTCTATCGGCAGATTTAGTGGTCAATAAAATCTATATAATCCTCTTTTTTTTATCTCCGATACTTATAATATGTTTTAAATTCACTTTTTTTTTCTTCCGTAGCCTTTTTTTTGAAATATTGGTATAACATAGCCAAAAAATATGTTTTCAAGATCAACTTCAAAACACAACCAATGTTTGTGTTATCAAAAAGTACTACAACATAAGTCTTGTATCTGACTGTGAAGTAAGAATGATGAGTGTAATAAAGGACTATTTTCATTAAAAATATCTAGCCTTTTCACAAAATGTCTTAATATGAAACATTCCCGCCACACGAAGTTCATTGCCGTGGCTAGATCGATCACGATGGCGATAAAAACCTCTTTACAATAGAGGTGGAAGTAACACTACGAAGGAGAATTTTATTGAAGCACTTTTTATAACAAACGAAGGAAAATTTAATATGAATAATATTGTCCTTTATTATGTAAACGAAGACGGGTGGTAGTTTTAGTGAATTCAGTGCATGCAACATTGAGATAATATACTAGAGGGGACACTGCAAGCAAAAAGTTTTTAACAAAACGAAGGGTAAATTCTATTTCTGTCTTTGTCACGCCTACGAAGTAACATATCTTCCCTCTCGCTGCAGTGTGTACCCTTGCGCACGCACCATACGCAGAGATTTTGTTCCCGATGTCCGCTCTAGTATAATACCTCAACGGCATGCAATAATATATTAGCTAATATAAAAACTTGGGAACGGTGGTTCAACGGTGACAATTGGTATCAATTGTGACTTTCACTATTATATGAATATTTCACTCATTTAATGTTCTGTAATGCAAAGTATATCAATTTCTTGACAAATGCAATCGCAATAAAATAGGTCATATTTTTTTAATACCAGTGAATGATATTTAATTTAACCCTCATTGAAATAAAACTATTTTTTACGGATACCATCTTGAATTTGGATTAATTTTTACATTTTTTATCTTCCCAACCCACATATTTCTCATCACCCGAGATTTCATTGTACAAGATTTGAAAGAAATCCGAGATGATTTTTATCAAAAATCGCCAAATTTAGTTGTCACGATTTTGGGCCTCCTCGTATTGACATGAGTATTTTTACCGCTTAGCTGAACTTCGGTTCGGTTCGGAAATCTACCTGAGCGGTAAAAAGGCTCGTAACTTTAGGGGTTGATAAAAAGCCTTGAAAACTAAAATTGCGATTTTGACAAAACTACCAGGCAGTTTTATTTCAAACTTGGTACAAGGTCACCTTGGGTGTTTTGGAACTTGTGGTATGAAAGATATACCGTGTGTCAATATCACGAAATAAATTACGTGGATAAATAGTGATAGACGTCTTGAGAGTAGGCCATATGGTCCACCACGCTGGCCCAATGCTAGTTGACTGAGTTTACATACCATAGAAATTGAAATTACTAAAAGTATTATATTTGTTTTGGTATAATACTACGACATAAGTCATCCAACTGTGGGACAATAAAAAATTCTAAGAGAGGACTTTAAGTCCACTAAGTGGGCTTAGTGAGAGTTTGCGGACTTTACTTGCCATATAAATACTTACAAATTGGTAAGGTATGGTATCCTCACGATGTTTTTCTTCACTTTTATAATGCGTAGTAATTGACTATCAATACACGCATGACAAAACTTACCGAAACCCTTACCAAACGTCAACTATAAATTAATTAGCTCCAATATTATCAATGTTCATATTTGGCTATCACTTCCAACCAAACGAGTCGCTTGCTCGTTAACTCTGCATGTCATAAAAAAACAATCTACATAAACAGCAATGTACACAAAAACAGGAAGCTTGACACGTTAACAGCGTTTTGTATAGTTTAGATCCAATCAAACTTTTCGACGCTTGTCCAGATGAGATTTGAATTTTTATTCACAAACGACCCTTTTGTTTTGCGTTTAACACCGTTTTTATATTTCGAACATAATTAGTTTGAAATCAACGGGGATTGTGTGTATATAGTGTTAGTTGGAAAACGGTTATACGGATTCTGTGTTCATTTTTAAAAGTCATATTTATTAAAGTGTTTCTATTTTAGGGCTCATTGAGGTTCCTATTAGTTTTGTGATTAAACCTTTTATTAGGGTTTCGAACGCTTTTAGTCAATTGAAATGAAATTCAAGTTTGCTTCATTCAATGCACAATACACCTGGTAATATAGACACTAACATGTACCATTGAAATTTTAATACATAAATAAAGAAATAACGCCTTACAGTCACCTACATAGTCCTAACCCCACAAAGATCGAGTCTTGTGTAGTGGGTATCAATAACTACGAGAGACTTTTCGGTCTCACAAACACCCAGACCCGGAAGAAATATTTGTGGGCCGCACAAACATTTCTCTCGATGCAGGGGTCTAACCCGCGACCTGCCGTTTCACAGACGGCGTCTAACCGCCTGTATAACGAAGACTGCCATATATACATATATACGTACATATAGATACATACATAGTTACGCCTTTTTCCTAGAAGAGATAGGCAAAAGTGCTACTAGGACACGCGCATTCCGCCTTATGTGTTCCTTCTCACAATGTAATAAGGGTCGAGCCTATCGATATAATTACAAATTACTGACTCCAGGCTGATAATAAATAGAAAAATCTAATATCACTTTGCCCGACCTGAGATTCGAACTCGAGACCTCAGCATTATAGAACTATTACTAGCGTAAAAGATTTTGAATGAACAAGTTTCTGTGCATGTAATGCTATAGTAACAGCGATTTTTTAGAATGTAACTAATTGATTCGACTCGTTTTAGAAGCTATTTTGAAACGACCTTGCCAGTTCGGTGAAATGTGTGTATTGTTACGTATTTTATTTAACTCCTAAGTTAAATTTGTTGAATAGCACTTTACGTACCAACCTAATTCGAGAATTATTTTAGCCAATAATTTTAGGGGCAACGACCTGTCTAATAATAACGTATTTTCTGATAGGGTTAGGTTTAAATTTATCACTGGATAAATAAAAATTGATAGATGTTATACATAAGAAATTCATGCAAACAATTTTCATTTTTTTCACTAGTTTTCATTTCGTGAAAGTGAATGATAAAATTATCTGCTACAAATAGATTAAATACTGAGATACGGAATTAAAAACTAGAAACGACTTGTCAAAGTTTGTTGACATCGTTGCATGTAAACTGTGCTCACCAAATCCCTCTGAAAATCAATCAATTATTTTTTCAAATACATAATAAACATTCATAGGGATTACGTTCATACTTAAACTCAAACCTTTTCCTAGAAGGGGTAGGCAGAAATGCAAGTAGCATACCCCGTTTCGTCTTGTGTGTCTTAGGATTTGATAGGGAGCGAGCCTATTGCCATGATAAATTCGATGCACAAGTACCTGAGTCCGAACGGAAATCGAAAATAAAAAACCAATATCACTTTGTCCAACCCGAGATTCGTACCCGGGAACTCAGCCTTGCATACGTACTGAAGTACAACTGTGCCACCGAGGCACAATGTATATTACCCCCTTTGCGAAACTATTTTAAATCAGAGGATTTCGAATACATGACAAAAGAATAACTAAGTAGAAAACTTACTCAATTTATGACACATGACAATAGAAAAATATAAAGAAGTCGACTGATTAATTCTATACATCATCAGGTGCTGCTCCTAGAAGCGGGTCCTGAAGAACCGGAGGTGACCAGCGTGCCAGCCTTCGCGCCGACCCTCGGCCGCTCTAACATCGACTGGATGTACAGGACCCAGCCTGAGGAACTCACATGCAGAGCTCAGAGGGGACAAACATGTCAGTGGTTGAGGTATGTGATTAGAAAGTATTTTGTGTATCCTCGTAAAGCCGTATACCAAATTTAAAACAAATAAATAAAAAAAAAATAAGCGAACTAATATTTATAAATCAGGGGTAGTTAAATTGTATTAATCATTGAGTGGTTGACTAATATCTAAGTCCGTCACGTGACCCCGAAAGTTGTAAAATAATCAAAACTTCAGGAAGTTAAGACATTAAATTAAATCCGCGATGAAATAGTAAAAATAAATTATTTCAATTTAAATGCCCTTATAATATTCCTGTTGTATTATTTGTGATATATGAGATAATTAATAATTGCCACCAACTTAATATTAATACGGATGATAGGATGGTCGCTATAGGGATGAATTATTGCCGCGGCCAATTGTACCTAACCTAAAAACACTCATTTACGGCAAAAAAATAATATTTTATACGAACTTTTGACTCCGACTCAATAAATTTTAATATGCTATTAAAAAGTACTTTGACGCCAATAAAAAGTATTAAAATCGATTCTTAAATCTAACTGTTATTCTGTTATTCTGTATCAGCCCATATACGTCCCACTGCAGGACACAGGCCTCCTCTACAATCGAGAGTACGATTGAGAGTGGTTAGGCCATAGTCCATCACGCTGGCCTCGTGCGGGTTGGTGGACTTACATACCATAGAAATTGTTATACATAAAATCGGATAACAAGATCCAGTCATCTAGACGACAAACAAATTGATAGAATGAACGTACTTCGGAATATTCAACCCAGTTCGCATCATGGTCAGAAATTTCGCCTCGTTAACAATATTAACAATGGAGAGTTTAATCTGTCAAGGCTTACTACAAATATCGGAATTTGCGGCCTCGATACAGTTAGGATTAGCATCTACTGAAAGCGAAAGCCTTACAGATTAAAATTAACAGACAGTGAGTGAGTGAAACGTGAGGCCGCGGGTTTGATGGCCACACTGAAACAAATATTTGTTTGAACCATAAGTTTTTGTTTTGTATCTGGGTGTTATAAGACCGAAAACCTCTCGTAGTTCCTGATATCAACGACTCAAGACTCGATCTCAGTGTAGGGTCAGAGCTATGTATGTGACTGGTGAATATATTCTTTATTATTATTAATTTATTATTACATTCACTTACAGAATATAGTCGTAATTTTTATATAAAACTAATAGTATGGTTTTGAGTCATAAAGTAAAAATCTGAAATTCTACACCAAGATTTTATAAATACGTTGTTTGTTATTTGTGAAATTCTGGAAATGAATGATACCTTGATTAGCCTATTCACTATTTCTGAGTCTTTGATTCAGAAGATATATACTGCCTTAAAATCATACAGTACCCGACTCATTCAAGCGCCATGAAGAAAAGACTCAACCAACTCAATGAGCAATGAGGAATCTCGCTAACAATGGTATAAAAATAGACCATTGCCCAGCAAAATTAAGCATATTTTATGGTCAGAAAATAGAGAAAAATAATGTTGCTATACAGTTCAACTCAGTGGAGGATTGGTATTAAGGCGTTGCTTGTTTTCGCCTTCATCAATGTTTTGTAGGTCAAGTTGGGTAATTAGTCGCAACAATTAGCTCAACGACTGTGCAAGATAATTGATGGAAGCTGACTTAGAAGATTTTTGAGGAATATTTTAGGAAGGTCGAAGAGGAACTGGAATTACAAATTTTTTTGGGAAATTAGGACCAATTACATATTTGTATAATGAGTTCTATATGGGACGTAATTAGACTGTGATCGAAAACGAATCCAGCTGGTAGTTTTAGTGATGTCAGACTTAAGGCGACAAAAAAATTTGAAAGAAAAAAGCGTTGATGTTCTTTGTACACCCTTTTATTTTTAAAGCTATAGTAAGCAAGGGTTTAAATTGTCTTTTTAGCAAAAATTATAGATCTGCCGCCGAAACATGATATTAAAAAAAAACTCTCCTTTTTTTGCGAAATTTTTGATTATATTGGGTCTGTAGTCACTAAAACTACCACTCAGCTTCGTTTTCAGTAGCAGTATTGATATGGCCCGTATATAAAAGTTATGGAATAAAGTGTTTTAAAGGTAAGATATCAAAGAAACTTACTGACATAATATCCAATATTTCTAACAAAATAAAAACATATTTTTCGTAAAAAAAACATTCAAAGGAAACACGAAAAGGTACAGTTTAATTATGATCAAAAAATAACCGACGATCTGTAGATATATGATTTTGCTTGTTGCTATAGCCGTAAATATATATTGCATTAATTTTGCTAAATACATGTTAAATTATTTTTTCAATTTTTCGTTTTGATTGGATGACATGACGAGCGTGACATTCACCTAATGCTTATAAACGGTAGCAAAACTCGTCCACTGCGCTGGCCATCTTCAGACATAAGATGTTAAGTCTCAATATATCCAGTAGTTACTCTGGCTACAACGTCCTTCAATCCGAAACACAACAGTGCATTTAAATAACTATTTGGCGAGAGAAATAGACAATACAGTGGCACCTATCTAGGCGGCCGCTTACAAACGATGAATATTCTAAAAAATCTTTAAGAAAAAAATATATTTCTCAAGCCATCCTTCTTAGCGACACATAAAATATTACGACAGCCTAAGTAAACTGTGGTTTCGATGAAGTTTTTTCCACATTTCATAACTTCTACACGTGTTTTTCCATTATCCTTGTTTTACGATGCGTACATCACAAGGCACTTATGCCCAAACGACTCGCGGTACTTAATGACATGCCTCGTGGAATAGCGCCTTTGAAGAATTTAATGAACTTGATATATTGTGACGTTGACTTTGAAGTTTAAAATGGCTGCCATTTGACATGTGATTTTGTATACAAAACATACCGAAGAGGGAAGTATTATACTATAATACCGCCATTATTATATTGATTGACGTCAGTACACAAGAGTATGGCTTAAGGATTAATGATACTTTTGAAAGAGAATGTAAAAATAAAGTGTTCGCATATTGTTATATCTCATTTACTAGCTAGAATATTATTGAGCCGACTCGACCGCAATAGTATACTTTCCACAGGAAACAGACGTGTTGTCGTAACGGTCATTTTATTGCGTTTTGTTCAGTTAATATTGCCGAATGACAATATAGCATACATAAATACATACATAAACTCTAGCCTTTTTTCCCAAAAGGGGTGGGCAGAAGTGCAGGGACATTTCACCTAGTATGTTCCTTCCCAGGATGTGATAGGGAGCAAGCCTATCGCCATATCGGGCACACATTTCTAACTCAGGGCTGATAACGAATAGAAAAATCCCATATAACTTTGCCCGACCTGGAACTCCAATCCGAGACCTCAGCTTTGTAAACGTGCTGTAGTACAACTACGACACCGAGACAGACCATGCCTAAAAGCCACCGGAAAAGCAACTAACTTATACTATTATTCCTTGAATATTTCCATATGATCCGTCATAATACAAAGCAAATGTGTCCTGAGTCCATTGAGGTATTATACAAAAGCGGACATCGGGAACAAAATCTGTGCGTATGGTGCGTGCACACGGGTACACATTAAAGCGAGATGGAAGATATGTTACTTCGTAGGCGTGACAGAGACAGAAATAAAATGTACCCTTCATTTTGTGACAAACATTTTGTTTGCAGTGTCCCCTCTAGTATATTATCTCAATGCCTGAGTCTCAACAATTCATAATTCATAGTCCTAACCCAACAGTCATATACATAGTCCTGACCCCACACTAAGATTGAGTCTTGTGTCGTGGGTATCGGGAACTACGAGAGACTTTTCGGTCTCAGAAACACCCAGACTCGAATAAATACTTGTGGTTCATACAAAAATTTGTCTCGATTCGGGAACCGAACCCGTGGCCTCTCGTTTCACAAATGGCATCTAACTAACTGCGCCACGAAGGCAAATTGAGTGAGCTTGTGGAAGATAACATAATAGATAGATCAATTTATATTCGATATTTTATTTGGATTGCTCTGTAAGTTAAAAAAAATATCGATATAAACTTCTAACAGCGATACTACATCACTAGAAAATTGCCATGTCGACCTGTCTTGGACCGTATATATATTTGTTTCCTATTGCCAGGTGCTAGACATTATTCACATCTCGGCCACTGCCATCAACCACCTGACGATATCGACAATTTACATTCTGTGACGGTCGTTCTATATTCACAATCTCATTCCTATCATTAAACATAATGCTGCAGTTTCACAACCGTTCCGGTGTGCGATATTAAACGCTAGAATTCAAATAATTGTGATTAAAATGATGTAGATTCGATTTAGATGTTTGTTGATTAAGGAATTAAATTATGTAAAACTTTGAAACAGACGTTTATAGTAATAATTTTGGTTTACATTTAATTAAGTAAGATATTTTATACTGTACACTATCTTTACTACTTTGACAGCCTCCGTGGCGTAGTTGATTAGACGCCGCCTGTGAAACGAGAGGCCGCGGGTTCGATCCCCGCACCGAGGGAAATGTTTGTGCGGCTGACAAATATTTCGTCCGGGTCTGGGTGTTTGTGAGACCGAATAGTCTCTCGTAGTTCCTGATACCCACGACGCAAGACTCGATCTTAGTGTGGGGTCAGGACTATGTATGTGACTGTAGGGTGTTATTATTATTATTATCTTGAAGATAGAAAACATTTATGTTGTATGAAATGAATTACTGCCTTGGAGGCGTAGTTGTACTACTGTTCGGTTATAAGGCTGAGTTCTCGGGTTTCAATTCCGGGTCGAGCAAAATGATATTTCATTTTTCTATATTATCAGCCAGAAGTTAGGAAATTGTGCTCTATATGGCGATATGCTCCTTCTAACCAATAAATAAATACGAAAATTTATTTCATATATACGGGTACATACATCATAAACTTATGACTTATTCCCAGAAGGGGTAGGCAGAGCGGCAACAGGACAAATATATTTCGCCTTACATGTTCTGTCCCACGATGTGATAGGTGGCGAGCCTATCGCCACATCGGTCACAAATTCTTGACTCCGGGCTGATAATAATGAATAGAAAAATCCAACATCACTTTGTCCGACCCAAGATTCGAACCCGAGACCTCAACTTTTTAACAGTTTTTTGTACTGTCAGCAACATAAGTCGCTACACATTCACGAGATTTGGAATTGTCTTATCATCCAAAATAATCATTATTTTCAATATTGTATGGCACTACTCGGCATGGATGCCTTTACTTGGTTATATTTTACGACTACAGAGTAGTACGTACAAATTTTAATTCACAAAAAGGTTATCAAAAAATGTGACGTGTTCAGCGATTTATGTTGCTGACTGTACAACTACGCTACCAACCCAGGCGAACATTATATAATAATTTATCTAATAAATGTAATGCACTGATTGTAGGCAATGAGTTAATGAAACTACTTACTCTGATTTCTTAGCTTTAAGAAACAAGATGCTTAACGTAATTAATAGTCTTAAGAAAATAAATCCGTAAGATGCCTGTAGGAAAGTAAGTACAAGACATATTGAGACTTAACATCTTATGTCTCAGGATGAGGAGCGCAGTGGAATACCAAGCATTGCTTTGTAATTCATGTTTTTATTTAGTTTTGCTACTGTCCATGAGTTGTCGTATTGCTTACAATCAGGCGAATGGCACGCTCGTTTCGCCATTAATTAAAAATTTAAAAAAGCATCTATGCATTTGTGTGACATACATAATAGTCACCCTTAAAAGACGTGAAAAATATGGATATAGATAAAGATATCGTCAGGCGAAGATAAATGCCCAAAACTAATGTGAAAAAGATTATGTAACGTAATAAGTCGGAAGTATATTTTATCACAAACTAAAGATGGCAAAATCTAAGATGAAATTGTGGAAGAACCCACTGGAAAATGTAAAAAAAAAATCGATCTTGAAACACAACACAAGATTACGATAAAATATTATTTAATGTAAACCAAAACATAGCCATATATTTATTTATAAAGTATTTAATTCTATTTCATCATCATAATAACCCCGTTGCAGTCCACTGCTGGTCACAGGCCTCTCTCAAGGTACGTCGCAGAGCCCGGTCAGTTGCTTTATGCATCCAGTCGCTGCCGCAAGTCTTGTGCAAGTCGTCCTGCTATCTGGCCAGAGGACGTGTCAAGCTACGTTTGCCAAGACGCAGCGTTTATTTTAATTCTAATTAATTGGTATTTATTTACAGGATCTGATTAAATACTTTTAGAAGACATCCATAGAGTTTGTATTTGTTAAATAATTACACTATGTATTTTGCTATCTAAATCGTTTGCTATCTTCAATGTATATAATAATGTTTCGAAAAGTTTTATTGTTATTTATTTCAATTGATGTTGAATAAGCGTCAAGGAATAACAAACCCATTTTATATTTGGATAATTTACATCACGATATAGTAATTAATGGTATAAACACTTTCAATTTTAAAAATACCTTTATTGAAATGTTCATAAAAGATGTTGGCACTAAACAATAAAAATATATTTTTATTTAACTCACTTTCCACGTGTTGTGCTAATAGTTTCATTATTATGTACAGAAAGTTACATTTTACATAAAATTTACTGTCTACAATTAAATCCAGTTTCCTTTAAAAACTGCTTCAAGAATTTATTCTACCTTTTTAAATGCTGTTGCTATCTCTCCTATTTTTAATAACTTGCAAGTGCTGGTAAATGTAAATTTGTCATTGAGATAATATACTAGAGGGAACACTGCAAACAAAATGTTTGTAACCAAAAGAAGTGTACATTCTATTTATGTCTCTGTCACGCCTACGAAATAACATTATCTTCCCTCTCGCTTCACTGTGTACCTATGTGCACGCATCATACGCAGAGATTTCGTTTCCGATGTCCGCTCTAGGATAATACTCAATGAAATTTGTAGAATAAATAATTAAACGTATTTTATACTTTGCAGTGGTCGAGTAATGGGAGGCTCCAGTTCTACCAATTATATGGTTTATATGAGAGGTAATCGACGAGATTATGACGACTGGGCAAGTCTTGGGAATGATGGTTGGAGTTATAAAGACGTACGTATACCTGATCTTCTTGGGTGCCTCTTTAGTGTTGAAGGTGGCCTTCAGTTTTTTGTATTCCTCTTTGTCATTAATCAGGTGAAACAGTTCAACGTCGGTGTTGTTCATAATTGTTGCTTGTTTTAATTGCAGAATAAATAATTTTTAGTAATTACCTAATAAATAAAATTATTTTGATTTACTAAAAATGCTCTTTGTAAATTAGTGTAAACTTGCATCGACGCGTAAATAATTTAGCTAATACTGATGTACCCAATACCATGCTGACATAAAATTGGCGCTTTATGTTTCATGCCTCTGGCCATAATTTATTAATTAATTATAGCTTATTGCATCTGACGATCTAAAATAATATTGTAATATTATTGCTATTTACCATTCAATTTTTTCAGGTGTTACCTTACTTCAAAAAATCAGAAAATAACCAAAATATCGAATCTAAAGATGCTCAATACCATGGCGTTGGAGGTCCTTTGAATGTTGAAAGACTACCTTATGCAGATAAAAACGTCGGTATGCTAGTTGAGGCTTTCAATGCAACAGGTCTTCCTTTAGTTGATTTCAACGGTCCGAATCAAATAGGTACCATGATTGCTCAAACTACCACTCACAGAGGTAAAAGAGTGTCAACAAATGTTGCTTTTATAAGACCAATCAGACGTAAACGACTGAATCTAACTATCAGAACGAATGCTCTAGTCACGAAAATTATCATTGAACCTTATACAAATAAAGCTTGCGGTGTGAAATACATCCAAAACGGTATTTGGAGAGAAGTGCGTGCGAAAAAAGAAATTATAATATCAGCTGGAGCGTTAAACTCTCCAAAGATACTAATGCTGTCTGGAATAGGACCTAGACATGATCTAGAAGAACTAGGTATCCCTGTTATAAAAGATTTAGAAGTAGGGCAAAATTTGCAAGATCACGCCACCACTGACGCAATGTTGATGGCACTGACAAATGATACATCAACAATTTTGCCTGGAGAGGAACTTATACATCGAGTGAGAGATTTTCAAAAAACCAGGAGTAAAAATGATCCACTATCTGCCACAGGGCCTTTGCAATTGACAGCATTTTACAGAACGGAATTTGCTGTGAAAGATAAAACTGTACCAGATATTCAATTTCATTTCGATGGAAGGAATTTAAAGGAATTTTACTCTGATCCAACAACGTACTTAGCTACTGGTGTACTACCTCTATCGTTTTATGATAGCATAAATGTGAGACCAATTCTCTTAGCTCCTGAAAGCAGAGGATATCTAACATTAAACAAAACCCATCCTATATTTGGCCAGCCATTGATCTACCCAAGATTCTTTACAATTCAAAAAGACATGGACACTTTAGTAGCAGCGCTGAAATTTGTAACTACACTGGAGAACACAAAGGCTTTTAAAGACAATGGCGTGAAGTTTGTAAGAAAGCCTGTACAGGCTTGTTCGAAATATAAATGGGGAACAGATAAATACTTTGAATGTTTATTTATAAGTTACACAACTACGATATTCCATCCTTCGGGAACTTGTAAGATGGGGCCTGCTAGAGACAGGAATTCAGTTGTTAGCCCTAGACTAAAAGTGCATGGAATTAAAAATCTAAGAGTTGTTGATAATTCTATAATGCCAAATATAGTTCGTGGGAATACAAATGCACCAGCTATTATGATAGGAGAGAAAGCTTCTGATATGATCAAAGAAGATTGGAAAGATGATGACACTTTTGAGAAATGTTAATTAGAGAAATTGAATTGTAGAACAAATATTTATTTAGATAGGTAATATTCAAAAAAATATTCATATCATGTTATGTTACTTCATTCTATTTATTATTCGCTATTAAATTATCAAGTCTTATTAGATTAGTAATTACATTAAAATAAATACATTTTAACTCATGTCATTATTAAAATTGGTACTTAGTACCTAAAAAACGAATAAGCATTATTTAATGTATTTTGGTCGAGAGCACATTCTAAAATAAATCACTTCGTTAGAATTCAATATAAAATTTGAAGCATTCAATCCATATAAACACTGTATTTGCTTTCTAAAATGACTAATTTTAGCAAAAAAATGGAAATGAAATAATTTCTGCATTAAATCCATTTTTGTTCCACATGTCATTTTATTTATCCCAAATCCATTTTTCGTTATAAAACTGTTAAATAAATAAAATTGTATGAACACAATGCATTGATTTGCCTCTCCATGGTTCCCAAGCAACGGAATCTAAGACATTGGTGAGTTAATGAAGAAAATACCGCGCACTTACAACACGTATTGCAAGATATTACTAAACCTACATACTCAATGTTGCGGGGATAAATCAGCTGTTTTGGGAAAAGTCTAGAATTCTCCAACATTTAATTATTTGTCTTAAATCATCAGGCTGAAATTACAAACAGGAGTTTAATTTAAGCCTGTAAATGTATATACAACATAATTGTATTATTTTATTGAATTATGTTTCTAAAATGTTTTGCATTATGTTAAAGGATATTATCGTTAATATTTCTATGTGTCCAAAAAAATATTAGACATTTTCTAAAATGGCTGGTTTTAAACCCCTGTAACATCATCAACACCCACCATTCCTATCGCAATGTAGGTAATAACACAGTATTGGAACACAATTGAAAATTCCTAACATTGTTTGATAAATTCTACACGAATTATTCAATTTAAATGTATATTTTAACACTATTTTATTGTTTATTACAATTTAAATACATTACGTAATGTGTTTTAGTGGTGTTTTACTAATTAATTATGTGTATCTATTTATGTTTTATTTTCATCGTTTGTAGTCAGCAATTTTTAGATTGTATTACGGGTTATCTGGTTCAACATTATTTCATCTCGAATCAGATTTATTTTATACAGGGTATATCAAGACTGCTACCGAAAACGAAGCCGGGTGGTAGTTAAAGCGACTTCAGACACAATTCAGTAGAAAAAGTTGCACAAAAAAGCGACAATTTTATTTTTGTTTTTTTTTCCTATGACCATATTTGGGTGGTAAATACATTTTTTTCTAAAATAATAGTGTATACCCTTTTATTTATAAATAATCTAAGGTATAAAAGTGTTGAAATTATTATTTTAGCAAAAACTATGGATTTACCACCCAAAAATGACGATATTTAAAAATCATAAAAAATTATTGTCGCGTTTCTTTGCGAAATTTTTAGTTGCGTTGTGTTTGTAATCACTAAAACTACCACCCGGCTTCGTTTTCGGTAGCAGTCTTGAGATACCCGGTATATAGTAAGAAACAGTCACGTGTTTTTTTTTTGTGACGGTATTATTTATGTATTTCATTATATTGTGTGTTTCACGTGTATTTAGAAACGTATCTTTATGGTTTTAATGTATTTTAGTTTTTATTCTAATTCAAATATTAGTTTTTTAAGTGAAATATCAAACATTTACAACACTGAGTAAATACTTATTAGTCAAAATATACTTTCAAAGAAGATACAACTGCATAACTAATATATAAAATTTTACGGTTACCAAGAAGATTAATATTTCACTGACGTTGAATCTTTGAATTAGAATGACTACAAGTAGATTTAAACAATATTTAAAAATCAATCACATTAACCTTTTGATAGCCTAAACAAGACTATAACACTTAAATTAATACATCAATATATCAATTCCAGGGGTAAAACTATGGGAGGCTCGAGCGCTATTAACTACATGGTGTATATCCGAGGGAATAGGAGAGACTACGATGGATGGGCAGAACTTGGTAACCATGGATGGAGTTATAGAGAGGTATGTACTTTTTAAATCATGGAGACATTTAAAATCAAATAGGCCTACACAAAATTACCTCTTAGTTGTAAAACCACAGAAACATTACATTCACGAGGGCAAATAAAAAGATGTGAATAATCGTTAACATATTGTAGAATCTTGTATCTTTCTTAGGTTCATAGAATGTTATTGCGATGAATGGCGAAACGAGCATGATATTCGCCTAATAGTAAGCGATACGCTTGCTAATAAATTCTAGAAAACCAAGCACCACCATGCAATGCTTGGCATTCCACTGTACTCAATCTCAATATGTCCAGTCAAACCGGAACACAACAATGCACTTACACTGCTGTTTGGCGGGAGAAATAGACATTGCGGTGGTACTTACATTAAAAAGTGTAGTACTCCCATAAAAATACAGTCTGTTAATAAATAACTTTAAGACATATAGCGTTAATGCAACGAAAACAACAAACTGCTTTTAAATTGATATTAATTTAACTCCCATTAAAATCATTAAACCAAAATTGAATTTTATTTACAGGTTCTGCCATACTTCATGAAATCGGAGCACAACCAAGACATCGAATCGCATGACAAGCGATACCACAGCGTCGGCGGACCAATGAACATTGAGAGGTTCCCGTATATTGACATCAACACTATGATGCTGGTCGAAGCATTCAAAGAAAAAGGTCTACCTATAACAGATCTCAACGCTGAAAACCAATTAGGAACAGACATTGTTCAATCAACTTCTAAAGATGGAAGAAGAGAGTCGGTCAATGTAGGATATATAAGGCCTATACGGTACAAACGACCTAATATAGATGTAATTAGTGAAGCTCACGTCACAAAAATATTGATCGATCCCACCACCAAAACTGCGTATGGAGTAACATATATTAAAAATGGAAAGATTTACGTTGCACACGCGAAGAAAGAAGTGATCGTCAGTGCTGGAGCAATTAACTCACCAAAATTGCTAATGTTATCTGGAGTGGGACCTAGACATCATTTAGAGAGCTTGAATATACCTGTGATTGCTGATTTAGCCGTAGGACAAAATTTACAAGATCATGTAACTACAGACGGGTTGATAATTGGTTTGTCAAACAAAACTTCGACAATGTTTAACGGACAACAGTTAATTGGAGAGATATATAACTACTACAAACAACATCCAAAGAAAGATGGTCCTTTAGCAGTATCGGGAACACTAAGTGGCACAGCGTTCATAAAATCACCATATGCTTATGAAGACGCTCCTGATCTACAATTCCATTTTGATGGTCGCAATGTTAGAGAATTTTACTCTGATCCAACCACATACTTGGCTACAAATATATTTCCTTTATCTTTTTACGATGGACTGGCAGCAAGGCCTTTACTATTGAGCCCAAAAAGCCGAGGTCAAATATTACTGAACACTACAGATCCAATCTATGGTCCTCCGTTGATTTACAGCGGTTTCTTTACAAGAAGAGAAGACATTGATATTTTAGTAGCTGGCTTGAGGTATGTCATCGGTCTTGAAGATACAGATGCATTCAAAGAGAGTGGAGCTAGGTTTGTCAAAGTGCCTGTTGAAGCATGTTCTGGGTATATATGGGGAACAGACGAATATTTTGTTTGTTTACTAACCCATTACACTTCTACGATATACCATCCTGTAGGTACTTGTAAAATGGGACCTCATAGTGATATCGAAGCGGTGGTTGATCCAAGATTGCGGGTCTACGGAGTTAATAAATTGAGAGTAGTTGATGCTTCCATAATGCCATTGATTGTTAGAGGTAACACTAATGCCCCTACAATTATGATAGGTGAAAAAGCCTCCGATATGATTAAGGAAGATTGGTTGTCACATTAATTTAATATTGTATCAATATTTGTAGTAATTTTTCTACTTTCTTTTAGAAAATTATTTTTTATTATTATTCATAGACATTAATTTATAAGGTCAGTTCCAATTTGGGTTGTTTCTTCTTTATTTTGTTATTTACTTTTTATAATTTTAGTTATACTTTTGATGTAAGTTATTGTCTCCGAAATAATTGTTTGTTTCACTCTCATTTCTGGGGATCAAAGTAATTTTAAGAACATAATTTATGTTGTAAATATTTTGTTTGTTGTCTAACAATACATTTAAGATATTTTTCTAATCATTCAATTCAGAATATAATTAAATATTATTTTAGATAATCATAAGTAATTTTAGTAATTATATTTCTGTATCAGCGCATATACGTCCCACTGCAGGGCACGGGCTAACTCTACAATCGAGAGTACGATTGAAAGTGGTTAGGCCATATAGTCCACTACGCTGGCCTAGTGCGGGTTGGCGGACTTACATACCATAGATTTTTTTATAAATCGCTATGGCATGCAGGTTTCCTCACGATGTTTTCCTTCACCG
The DNA here is from genome assembly GCA_023078785.2 of Hyles euphorbiae. Lineage (NCBI taxonomy): Eukaryota > Metazoa > Arthropoda > Insecta > Lepidoptera > Sphingidae > Hyles > Hyles euphorbiae. The sequence goes on along the minus strand of CM041056.1, from coordinate 5,095,141 downwards.
TTTTAGTGCGTGGTGATTGACTATCAATACACATATGACTCCGAAAAGTAAGTCACTTATATTTCGTAGTATATATGTTCATTTAAATAAAATTTTAAGATTACGGTTGTTGCTTGAAAAAAATATTTTACGTGTATTTGTTTTTGCCAAGGTTATCATCAATATACTATTAAAAATTAGACTCAGTAGTTTGTAAATTAAGTATCTAATTATACCTTTTTAGAGATAATAATACTAAAAGTAAAGACGAGATATCTTCAAAAGAAACTCATTAACAAGTAAACATACATACATACGTAATTTATTATATCATTATGATAAAGTCATACAAGGGCTACAATTATCTATAATTTCAGATTAATCATTGAATGGTTATAGACAGGCCACCATTTTTTTTAAGTGAACTGTAGAGAAAAATTGTTAAACCAGTAATTCCCTGCAATTATTATTAAATATACTTTTTACGTTTATAAATAATTGTTTTATTTCATTTCATATAGACATGAATATTGATAGACTTTGCTAACTGATAGTGGTTCTATAAAATATTGTATATCTAATATATAAAATTCTCGTGTCACAGTGTTTGTAATTAAACACCTAAGAAGTAGCTCGACCGATTTTCGTGAAATTTTGTGTGCATATCGGGCAGGTCATTTTTATTTTTAGACATGTTTTTTGTTTTTATTTTTTTATCATACAGTATAAAAAACATGCGACCTTAAATTTTCACCCCTCTACGATCAACCCCTATTCTTTATTTGTTAAATATAAAAACGGCAAAACAACGTTTGCCGGGTCAGCTAGTGACAATATAAAAATGTTGAATTGTCGAGCGATTACAAATCTGTATCTGTATCAGCCCATATACGTCCCACTGCAGGGCACGGGCCTACTCTACAATCGAGAATATGATTGATAGTGATTAGGCCATATAGTCCACCACGCTGGACATATTTGTTATATTGTAAAATTAATTATGGGATTTTTCATTGTATAACAACGGCCTTATTCACTGAAAATTTTGGAAGAACATTTAAATTCAGCTAATAAACATAGCCGGAAATATTTGTAAAATACTCGTGTAAGCCGATTAGAGGAAAAAAATCCATGCTTCTTGGTAGAAATTAACTTTTAGAAAGTGCTTCAAAAATATATGCTTTATTATTTAATGTTTTATCATTAATTGGAAACATGACAAAAATATCCCAATAAAATATTATACGGACAATAGCCATTGGGTGTTATTTATTTATTTATTTATTCATTGCTAGTACCTACAATATTCACAAAGTTTACATACCTTTTTTATTGAATTGGAACGACAAACGAGCAAATATGTCACCTGATATTAAGTGATCCCTGCCGCCCATAAATATCCACAACTTGTGGAGAATAGATGAGTTGCTGGCCCATCAAATCGGTAAGGCAGACGGAAGGAAAAAGTATGGGAGCAGGAAATGGGTATCAGGCAACCGGCATCTCACTCACCGAACGAAACGCAACAGCTAAGTAGTCGCTATACGTCGATTTTCTGCGAAACAGAAGTACCCCCTCTGAGGAACCAGCCCATTCTTGCTGAGTCATGACTAACAACAGCGTGGCTACCATTTTGGAAAATTAAAAAAGGTTTTTTACCTACACGGCTTGTTAAAGGTAAGACGACAGGGTAAGATATACAATTTAATATACTATTAAGATACAGTATTTTTTCCAACTTTATTAAACTTACATATCTGAATGTGGCAGAGCTGAAAAAGGGCTTTGCGTCTTTGATAAGTCTTTAGGGTTTTGTCTTGCCAGCATTGGCCTATAAAGCTAAATATATATTATTATGAGCAAACATTCAAATATTGTGAGACCGAAAAGTCTCTTGTAGTTTCTGATATTCTCGGCACTCGGTTATTGTGTGCAGTCGAGATGATGTATGTGATAATTGTGTATTTATTTATATAAGCATCCCCTCATTGTCACAAGTCTCGTGTTTTGGGTATCAGTCACACAAGTCAAATCAGAAACAAAATTTGTCACGTGTTATTACCTTATAAAGGTTGTCTTTATCAGAAAACGCTATGCACAAAAATACTGCCTAAATGCGTCCAAACTAAGAAATAAATATTTAACCAGTTTCAAATGAAATATTTTTCTTCAATGCAATAACTACTAAGTAGTTTATGCATTGTTTCATTTGTTATAAGCAATTATTATCATTTTTTCACTTAATTCTCGGACGGGACGGATGTATCTCCAAAATTTAAAATGTCTTTATATATTAGACACCGGCAAATATATCCCAAATATGTGCCGAGCAAGGTGCATCGCTTACTCAATGTTCTCAACTCAGTTTGATATTTTTACATCTTGTTCATAATTTATAAGGGAGTTCCGTTGATTTGCGGAGTAATCCTAATAGCAATGCTGAAAATAACTATCCATCCAGTAATTTTGAGTCAAGAATACCAAGCAAGCAAACCAAGAAGAATATTCTGAATTCAAATATAAAGGAGAACAAAAGAAGACTGAAAATAAGAGCGGAGATGGAATAAAAATTTCATCGTGGATGGAGGAGTTGTTGCAAGCCGCTTCTCGGAATACCAGCATTGGAAGGTATATAGTTGATATTATTTATAAAGCTCTCTATTACTTTTCTGTAGAAAGATTCTATTTCGATATTTTTGCTGATAAACAGGTTCTAATGAGATTGTCTTGCTATCTTGAACTAGTGTCATATGATAGTGGAAGTAATAATAGTCGGCCATAAACATCCATACCAATTTCCCTAGGTGCAACACTAGCCATTAAAATGGCAGAAGAAAGGAACAAAAACAGAAAGGACTAATGAGCCTCCCACAATATCCTTCGTGACAAAGACACTACAGCAAAGACGTGATTTCACATCTTCTTTATTCGACAGAGCATCAACCTAATCAAGTGAACCTAGCTCAAGAGTAGTCCAAGGTAAATACAATGCAGATATCTTTCACGATAATTACATATGAGCGTACAATATCGTGAAAAACATTTAGTATGTTTTGCGTGATTTTATAAATTATCGGTTAGCATTTCACCACTAGACAGACCGTTCAGTTTGTTATATTAATACACAAATATACTTAATTGTAAATAAATATATTATATACGTAGCCTGGCCTAGCCAGGCCCCACAGCAAATTACCAATCTCTAAAAATTAAAATGAAACCACTTTAGAATTGCACATAGGCGGCGCCATGTTACACAGCCAGCTTCTCTTCAATCATTATTATCAAGCATTAGTCAGTGGCCTACTCAACAAATGCCTCTCTATTTACACGCCACTGACTGTGATCCTTAGATATTCTACCCCATCCACGATAAGCCATACATACCTCCTACTCTTTATACCCATTCAATACTTAGAATCTCTCTCGGAATTTCTATCAACATCGCCTGACAAAAATACTTCTATACGAGCATTCTTATTATATTGCTATAAAATATTTCTAGGCGAATGAAATATATAAAGAGGGTAAGTAATGGTATGAAGAAAAATCTCTTTGACCTCAGTCAACAGACAAATTTCTGATGGGAGCATAAATATCTGTTTCAAGTCTGGATCTCTCGTAGTTTCTGTCAACCGAAACACTAGTCTTGGTATCCTATTAAACAATTTGATAATTCATTCATGCATATTCTTTTCCAAAGATTTTTCTATTGGAAGCAGGTCCTGAAGAACCTCACGTAACTAGTGTACCAGGGTTTCCAACAACCACTTTTGGAAGATTTTGACACTTTTTAAATATTGACTGGAATTACCTAACACAGCCAGAGGAACTGACCTGCAGATCGATTTCGATTCAGAGTAATCGTGCGCGTGGTTCAGGTATGGTAATATAACTTCCAACTATGAGCCAGGTTGATATGAAGACATGCTGTAGACTATTATCATAATGAGCCTTTTTGTTAGATCGAAAAGTCTGTCATTGTTCCTGATAACCGAGACACAAGACAGTATCTTAGTGTGGTGTTGCGAATATGTTTGTGATTGTGATGTATCGTATTTATTCATAGAAGTTGAAACACAAGAATTCTAATTTATTTTTAGATTGTGCACGCCATTTTCCTCGGCATCATTTTTGGTGTAGCAATTTTCATTTATTCTATTGAATTACTCCAATAAATAAAAAACATAGTTAACAATTAAATTTCAACCAAAATATTCATTGCCTCGGTATCGTAGTTGTACTGCTGTACGGTTACAAAGCTGAAGTCTCGCCTTTGAATCCCGGGTTTAGGCAAAGTGATATTGGAGTTGTTTATTCATTATCAGCCCAAAGTCATGACTTTGTGCCCGATATGGCGATGGTCTCGCCCCTTTTCACATCATAGGATAGAATATACAAGGCGAAATTTGGGTGTCCTGGCACCTTTACCTACCCCTGTGTACATGGAGTTTTTTGCCTCGACGATACACTAAGGCCCTGCGCAGACGACAGACTATCCGTGACGCACTTTTTAGTCTGTGAAAATAGAACCTATGCAATTATATGCAGTAACGCACACGACGCGCAAAAAGTCCGGCGCACAAAAAATCCGTGTAATTCGGGCAGACCGCACCGCGCCGCGGCGCGCCGCTCCGCACAAAAAGCGTGTGAAAAAAATTGAACGTTTGCTTCAACGCGCGCTAACGCAGACGGCGCACTCTTTAGTCGGCAATCTGCATTTGCTAGGGGTGGGTGGACGTAACGCACGCGATCTATTATCATGGCGCCAGAGGTCGATGTAACTATGTTAATTCAAGAAATACAAAACAGACCAGCAATTTATGATACTTCTAAGGCAGAATATCATGATATACATTTAAAAAGAAAAATGTGGGAAGAAGTGTGTTGTAATGTTTATTCCGCTCCTGTTTGGACCTGTTTGAAATAGCAACTCATCAAATGTAGGAACAGACATTTTATAATATTTGAAAAAAATTGCCGGATGTTGTTTCAGAATTGAATGTTTAGTATGGAACTGTCCCTTCAGTAATCTTTCCGAAAGTATAGGATGTACCCAAAATTCTCTATTTCTTCTTATTTTTCTGTACTTCATGTACAGAATAATACTTCGCGGTCTCTGCACGATTTCCATAGCGTCTACGTCTCTACAGCTCTGCCGACAAAATGATCGAAGATGTGCGTCGTGTGCGTTGAGTCTGTAAAAAATCCGCGACCGACTTTTTGCGCGCCATGCAGACTTTTTGTGCGCCGCAGACTCGATCTTACAAAAAGTGTGCCGTCTGCGCAGGGCCTTATTGTACGGATATAAAAAAGTAGCATCATGTAAACGTTTTTCAGAACACGATAATCTATATGATAGTTGTGTCATGTGATATTGGCATATCATTCTCGCCACTTCCATGTGGATTGGGATTAAAAATCGTCAATATGAAAATAATTTAATGAATCCATCCAGCCCGTGGATGAAATATCAAAGATAAGTCGAGTAGCTAAATATCTTCACGGAAAAAGAACCCATAAAGAAGATAACTTATCATGAATACGAATACGTAAACCAATATTTAAATCAACATTCTTGAAGCCTGTTTGTTTGGTACGATAGCAATTGCAAGATATTTGAAATACGTTGTATAACCATTGCGATCGTTGTTGGAGACGGTCGTACCAAAATCAAAATGTCCTCCGCATATTGGACACCGGCTAATATATCCCAAGTGTGTCTCCAAGGCTCAATGCTCACTCAATGCTCTCAACTCAGTTTCTTATATTTACATCTCGTTGCACAATTGTACGGAAGTTCCATTGATTTGAACGAAACTTATCAGAATGGAACTGATGATCCGTTTAGCAATTTCGAATCTGGAATGCCAAATTTAAGAGATGCAAATGAGACTAAAGGAAAAGAAAGGAAGGCTGAAAATCACAGTGGAGATGGAATAGAAGAAGTTGATTTCATCGTGGTTGGAGGCGGTTCTGGCGGATGCGTCGTTGCAAGTCGCTTGTCGGAATACAAGCACTGGAAGGTATGTGATTTGTTTATTCTTTAGCTCTAGGCAATAAAAATAAAGTTGATGGTTAATGGAGTGCAATTCAATTAGAATATCCACCAGCGGGAGCATCTTTACCTGACACAATTTAAATTGAAAACAAAGAGACTAAAGTCGATACGTAACTTCTGAAGTTCATCAAGATAGATTTCATCCATCGCATGCGGGCATGGTATCTGATTAAACATCTTAATCAAACTGAAATGCTCAGATTTCGTGAAAGCCTTCATGACGTATTTGGATAGATGCTGTGAAGTGCTTAGTAAATACGGTGGTTGTGAAACGAGAAACCATGGGTTTGATCCATAAAAAAATTAAAAATTCGTTCTGATTTATGTTACTGCTGGTTATGCGTGTGACACTTAGTATCCAGGTATCAGAAGCAGTGTTGCCCATGTTCTCATTCTGTGTGATAAAAATAAAACTGCTAAAAGGTTTGGATCAATCAAAACCATCCTTAAAGTCAAATATGAATCTCGAAATGATATGGAAAACGGAAGAAGAGACAACAGGAGAAAGGAAGGGGTATTTTGTATTCAGCTCTCTTACTCACTGAATAAAAGCGTGAAAATCGTCGATTCACGTCAGGTTTTTTGACAAACAGTGGTACTCCCAAATCTAGCCAAGAAATACCTTTAGCAGTCAAAAGAAATTACAGGAGTTTTACAAGTGGTAGGTATCTCTTAAGTGAGAGGTCGCCTGGGTAGGTACCACCGCAATTACTATTTCTCCCGCTTCTTTTTTCAAACAGCAATGTACTATAAATGCACTGTTTTTTTCCAGTTTGAATAATATTGTAGCATAACTACTGGACATATTGACACTTAACATCTCAGAACGGTCAGTGCAGTGAAATGCCAAGTATTGCATTGTAATACGGTATTTTGATTTTGAGCAGTTTTATCATCATAAGGCAAATGGCATGCTCATCATTTTATTCGATGCAATAATAATAAAGTAGGCATAGATAGTAAATCAGTACAAGTAGTCCTCGTTTTCTATTTGTAAATTTAAAAATACTTCTACAAACATCGAGTAATATAAGCAAAAATTCCAATTTGAACCCTCATTAAGTTTCAACGTCAAATTTATGCTTTCAGATACGATAAGTAGCAAGTAACAACAACGATAAAATATTACATAACATTTGCTAATTTTATTTGTGATAGTATAATCAAATGCAAAATGTATTGGAATTAATTCATGTTAATAAAGTAAAATAAAGATATGTGTGTCCTTGATTATAAAATAAGGCATGTTTACATAAATACTATCACTAAGTACTGAATGGCACTACACTGCGCTCGTCTGATGTTACCCGAGACGGATTGTAACAGCCCAATGAAAAAGAGTTTTTTTTCGGCGAGAATCGTATGCCATTATAGCATAAAAACTACCATAGATTGACGTGGTCTGACTTTTTCTATCCTAACAATCATATCTTTGAGGTGTGAAACTGGGGCTTTAGTTTTTGTAATACCCAGTAGTCCAGTAGTTACTCTGACTAAGTTTTCTTCAAACTAAAACGCAACAGTGCTCAAACATTGCTTTTTGATACAAATGGTTTCTGAATGCAGACAGTGTTCTCACTATCTCCCCCTCATATACAAGATGAATATTTTAAATGCTCGACAAAGTCCCAAATACTCAAATGAGTTACAAGCCCGATTTCGTAAACTACAACTACATAGTATTTGAATTTTTGAAAATTAAACATTCTTAGCGACGTATTTAAATCGATAAATTTGAAAAAAATAAACATTTTCTGCTTATTACATCAAATGGTTGCTAATAAGGATCAACTTCTGGAAAGTAATGCCATGTTAATATTTATATTTGTTTCAAAGGTTTTGCTGTTGGAAGCGGGTCCTGAAGAACCAGACGTGACTAGCATACCAGGTTTAGCTACAACTACTCTCGGATCGAGTATTGACTGGAGTTACCGAACACAGCCTGAGGAACTGACATGCAGAGGAATGATGGGACAATCTTGCATATGGCCTAGGTATGCAGATTTCACAGATTACCTATTTGGACTCAAGGGGGTTACGGGGGTCCGGAGTAAGATATAAGTTTTCCACTTCTAAAAATCAATATTATTCTCTATTATACTTATTACTTTCACCCACCTAAGTATATGGTAAAAACGTGCGATAGAGGATTGTAACATTTTGTGGAGTATCTAGGCACATTAGTGAAGTTTTACGTACGGCGTCCGAACATTCGAAGTTCGTATCGTTTCATAAAGTAACCCACCAGGCTTTTTTGTAATCCACTATTCCTATCTGCTTTACAAGAATTTTCTAGGCATTTTTGTTTCTGAATTTTAATGATAATCTCTAATCATTTTATTGCAATAGCAAAATTAATTTCTTATTTAAAAAAAAATACTACAATGATAACTGCGCTTAAATATTACAAAAAAATTATATAATGCTTTCAGGGGCAAAACAATGGGTGGGTGCAGTGCAGTCAACTTCATGGTGTATATGAGAGGAAATAAAAGAGATTACGATAGTTGGGCAGAACAAGGAAATCATGGCTGGAGTTACGACGAGGTACACTTAATAATAAAGTATTTGAATAAAATACAATAAACATCAATGTCATTCAAAATCATATTTAAAAATGAAACTTACTATACTGTAATATAAACGATTTACAATGGTATACCTACACAGAATATACACTGGTAAATAGGCAGGAACCATATTAACTAACCACCAACTTACTGGTGCGTGAAGTGCGTGTTGGCCTGTTGGTAATCGGACTAGACGCGACTGCCAACATGTTCACGGTGGTCGCGGGTTCGAATCCCAGGGCAACTGGACTGGGCGGAACGATAGGAGGGGACCCGGAGACTGGCAAGTTTGGCCGGTTGGAATGCCAGGCAACATCGTGAGGAAACCTGCATATCATAGCGATTTATAAAATTTCTTTGGTATGTAAGTCCGCTAACCCGCACTAGGCAAGCGTGGTGGACTATATGGCCTAACCACTCTCAATCGTATTCTCGATTGTAGAGGAGGCCCGTGCCCTGCAGTGGGACGTATATGGGCTGGTACAGACTTACTGGTGAAATCAGTGATTTTGGCTGCAACGAGACACGATAAACCTCAGATTAAATTCGCCAGTCTCCTTGGCGCACTTGGTTAGACGCCGGCTGTGTAATGAGAGGCCGCAGGTTCGATCCCCGCACCGTAACAAATATTTGTGTGAACCGCAGGTATTATTTTCGAGTCTAGGTGTTGGTGAGACTATAAAGTCTCTCGTAGTTCCTGATATACACGACACAAGACTCGATCTTAGTGTGGGGTCAGGAATATGTGTGTGACTGTTAGGTGTATTTATTTGTTAATTTATGTATTTAAATTCAAAATCAGAAATAACTAGATATTTCAGAACTAATTTTATGAAAATATTGAAAACTATTCCACAAAATATATTACATATTTAAACAATTTATCATATTTCAGGTGTTGCCTTACTTTATGAAAAACGAAAACAACCAAAACATGGAAAGACTGGACAGAAGAATCCACGGCGTCGGTGGGCCTTTAAATGTTGAAACACTTAATTACATTGACATTAACAACATGATAATGGTTCAGGCATTCAATGAAAGTGGCCTACCAATAGTTGATGTAACTGGCGAAGAACAGATGGGAACTAATTTGGTTCAGACTACTACGAAAGATGGAAGAAGAATGTCGGCGAATGCTGCTTACATAAGACCCATACGTTATAGACGACCCAATTTAATTGTCAGGACCAATTCTTTAGTAACCAAAGTACTCATAGATCCTGACACAAAAGTAGCGTATGGAGTAACGTACGTTAAGGATGGAATAACACACATCGTTCATGCAAAAAAAGAGGTTATAGTCAGTGGAGGTACGATCGATTCTCCTAAATTGTTGATGTTATCCGGAGTAGGCCCTAAAGAGCATTTAGAGTCCCTTAATATTACAGTGATATCAGATTTATCAGTTGGAAAAAATCTACAAGACCATGTAAGTACAATAGGTCTTATAATTCAGACGACAAACACGTCAAACGCAGTAAGTGGGGAACAATTATTGGATGAAGTGTCAAGTTATTATTCACAAGACCTTAACAAAAATGGACCATTAAGTGGTACCGGAGTTGCCTGCTCGACAGCCTTTATTAATACAAATTTTGATGCTGAAAGTGCCCCAAATTTACAATATCATTTTGTTACCATGAATGTACGAGACTTCTACTCAAACCCGTCACTTTATGCAGTGTCGAGTGTTTTACCTTTATCTTATTATGATGGATTATTTGCATTACCAATTCTTCTGACTCCAAAAAGCCGAGGCCACATATTACTAGATCAGACTGATCCAACTTTCAATGCACCTCTAATATACCCAGGATTCTTTACTGAAAAAGAAGATTTAGAAGCTTTATTAGTTGGAACCAGATTTATTGTATCCTTGGAAGAGACTGAAGCGTTTAAATCAAACGGAATAAGTTTTGTAAAAGACTCTTTGATTGGATGTTCGGAGCATCAATGGGGTACCGATGAATATTTTACCTGTTTATTTACACATTACACAACTACTATTTATCATCCCGCTGGAACATGTAAAATGGGACCTTACAGTGACAAAGATGCAGTTGTAGATCCAAAATTAAGGGTTTACGGGGTTCAAAGTTTAAGAGTAGTTGATGCTTCAATAATGCCTCAGGTTGTAAGAGGCAATACTAATGTTCCAGTAATGATGATAGCGGAAAAGGCATCTGATATGATTAAGAAGGAATGGCGAAAAAGACCGTACGCTTGATTTATTGTTATTGTATTTTTTAATGTTGTGGCATGATTTGTTGTTAGAATTTTCTTGAGTTTTTTTTGTAAATATATTTTTATTGATTATTAAAAGTGTTATGTATTTCAATTTACCTGTTTGAGGGTACGCCGTTATTTGAAAAGACTATGTTGTGAAACGCATTGTTTGACAATGCGTTAAAAATTACATTAACATTGTGTTATTTAATTTGAAATGGTAGATGATAATTACCAGTACAAGATACTTGGTCTATATAGATTATATAGACCAAGCTTGCTTCATAATTCGTGATGTTGTTTGGTTTTGTTATTTTTCTTGAGTGGTCTTATCACTTTCCATCAGACATGGCACTCTCACTATTGATTGCAATAAAAAAGAGTCAGAAAATGTCTACATCGCACTTTTTTGACTCCTGCCAAAAACTATTTAAAAAATATTAGAGTAGTAAAAGAGAATAACATGGGCTGATACAGATACGGATGCAAATTATACCGGCTTGCGGGAAAGCCAATGTACGCATCGTATAATATAAAGCCGAAAGACCACATTTACTGGGACTCACTAGGATACATTTATCACAGATATATACTCGATTTGAATTGCAAATCACTTACAATGTGGCGGATTATGGACATTTTGCTATTGATTTTTATTAAAACTTTAACAAAAGTACATAATATATAAAAAAAATTACGCCTATTCAACAGAAGGGGTAAGCAGAAGTTCTCCTTATAGTAACAAGGACACCCACATGTCACCTTGAGTGTTTTTTTATTTCGATGAACAGTGAGAGGAGAATGTACTTGTAATTTCCTAATGTTTAGCGAAGATTTGAATATTTCCCTCCCACGACATGAGAGGAGGTGAAAAATCCAATATCACTTTGCATAGCCCGAGTTTGGAACTCGAGACCTGAGCGTTTTAATCAAACTGTAGTAGCAATGCGCCACCGAGGCAACCAAATAATTTAATTATACCCAGGCAAAGCCACGTCGAATCGCTTGTATCTCACAACAATACACGGTACAAATGTGTCAGATAAATATTAAAACTATTCATAAAAGGCGGTGATATTTACTTTCAACGCTCCAAACTACAATATAAATATGAAAGTAGAACACATTCCAAATCTTAGAGCCATTGTAGGCAAAGTGAAACAAGAAAGTTCCCAACAAAGAACAACAGAATAATATCTGCCGCTGACTCATCTGCGGGAAGGCAGCGGGCTTGGGGCCTTCAAACAGACTGTTTTAAAGGCTTTGGTATTTATTATTATAATATTTAAATATATATTTATTGGCAATGTGATCATTATTGCAAAGACCCCAATAGTAAATACTCGTACTTTTTAATCACTTAACAACTACTTATACAGTCTGGGTTCCTAATGTAGTAGTTCGACTTTCCTATTATATTCTCTTATGTTCTACGCTTAAAATGTATTTTTTACCGTCACAAGTTATGGACATTGGCACCTTTGTAAATTCACTCAGCATGCAGGAAAAATGGTAAAGAGGCTCAAAAGACTTACCTAGTTATAATATTCTGCCGTCCAAGTACATCTACAACGCATGGGTTAGATACAGACCAGCCTCTCAAAATGGGAGGAGAAATGAAAATAATGCAAATTAAGATTTTTAAACGCATTATGCTCCTTAGCCAAAACTTTATTTTGTCCTAATTTACATTGTTATAGTAAAGTATATTTTTGACTGATTTAGCTTCAAATTTGTTGCATAACTATTAAATAAAAAATATTTCATAGAAAGTAGGTTGTGACCGGCAAGACCATAACAGTTTCAGTGTTGAGAACTTACCAAATCAAACGAACCAAGCTCCTAACTTTACAGGATCTAATTACAAGCCCCGAAGTTTAAAAGCCCTGAAGATTATTGTGGCAATGTATGGCTTGTACAATGAGAGTGTGAGTCAGCGACAAATTCGACGAATTTTAGGTATTAATAAAATGTCAGTGTAAAAGTTAGTCAAATTAAACTTAGTGTGATTCTTAAGAGTGTTATGTCCTATCATGGGTTTTTTCTTTATCTGTATCAGCCCATATACGTCCCACTGCAAGGCCTAATCTACAATCGAGAGTTCGATTGAGTGTGGTTAGTATAGTCCACCACGCTGGCTTAGAACGGGTTGGCGGACTTTACATGCCATAGAAATTGTGCAAATCGCTATGGCATTCAGGTTTCCTCGGGATGTTTTCCTTTAAGGTTTCCATTATTATGCTTGATAACAGGCTGTAAATAAACTGTAAATAACCATTTAAGAAACCCCACTTGGTGACCTGCGTTCAAACAGGCCTTGAAATAGGCACTATACTCCTATGTATAGTAATGTTCACTACCAAAAGTATTAAAATAGTATTGAATTTTATCACAAATGCTTATAAACATACCAATCAAAAATGAGATCTAGAAGCAAAACTTTGTAAATTACCGACTTGTACAAAGTCAGCAAATACGACAAAGTTACTTTCAAATTTGCCATCTTAATACTTGAGAATTTCTGAAACTTTGTCTTTGATAAAATCATTTTTGTTTTTCTTTGCCATTTTGAAATCCCGTCTCGTAAATGACAACCTATTTTTGTTTTTTAATACGTTTTTTTATAAATATGGGATGGAAACCCCACGCCAATGTGAAATCTCGCTGTACACATATAATTTTTGATACTTTTTTTATAAATATGGTGGGAAAATCCGCCCGTTTCGTGACCTATTCAAAGACGCATCTGCCGCTAGTACACAACCATTATCTGCTTCCATAAACCGCTGAGACGCACACCAATCGGCACGCTCTGTACTCAGGGGAACGAGGACCAGTATATATTGACCCATACCCATACAAATTAATTTGGATTGTTGTTTAAAATATATTATGATTTTTAAAAGGAATTTTAAAGTATCGATATGGTAATAGGTTCTCTCCCTATTTTATAGTGAGATGGAAAATACAAGGCAAAACATGGGTATGTACCTCTGCTAACCCTTTCTGGAATAAAAATGCGAGGTTATGTATGTTTTTTAATAAACAAGAAATGTTTTTTTTTTTTTTGGCCTTCAATCAAATCAACTGATGCTCAGGATTTAAAATGACTGATTCTATAAGTTTGCTACATTCTCCATGCTGTAATGACACAAAAAAATTATAAAATTAAAAATACACGTAGCATACATAGTAATTTATCAAAATATAATCTTGTTTGTGTGCGGCAAAAAATACAAAAACATCAGATCCACAATATTTACTTATCTTTCACGTTATTATGAGGGCGTGGACCATTTTAATGACTATTTAATATCCTTTCGAAATTAGGTTGAGTGTTACATCGACTTAAATGATTTGCTGTTACTAGAAACCTCATATTATTATTATTATTTTTATAATGACCCGGCATTGTGGCGGCATTGCACCTGATGGTAAGCGCAAATACCGCCCAGGCAGAGTATCCATTGGCATCGAACGGCAGTCCCATGCCAATGGAAACAATTATGCCGGCCTACTAAGGTGCCTCTTCACACTACGGGGGAAGGACCCAGGATTGTAGGAAGGAGGGAACACGTGAGAAGGCAAACAATTCCACAGACTGACAATGCGGCATAAAAAAGAATTTGAGAACCGTTTGGTTCGCGCCGGGATGGTGTGTACCGTCAAGCCATGGCTTCGCAAGCCAGCACGCGTGGTTCTGGTTAGGAATGGAGAGGAGGGGATCAAGTTGAACAATTATTCAGAGCACTCACCGTGATACAGGCGGTAGAACACCCTTAGAGAGGCGACATCCTTCCGGAGTTGTAGCGAAATGATTATGTTTCCCTGGATTTTTTATATTATTTATAGTATATTATTTTAAGACTGCCTCGGTGGCGTAGTTGTACTAAGGTACGGTTACAAAGCTGAGGTCTCGGGTTCGAGTCTCGGGTTGGGCAAAGTGATATTGGATTTTTCTATTCATTATCAGCCCAGAGTCAGGAATTTGTGCCTGATATGGCGATAGGCTCGCCACCTATCACATTGTGGGACGGAACATACAAGGCGAAATGTGGGTGTCCTGGCACCTCTGCCTACCCCTTCTGGGAAAAAGGCGTGAGTTTATGTATGTATGTATGTATATTATTTTATTGCAATGAATGGCGAGACGAGTATGCCATTCACCTGAAGGTAATTGACACGATCGCTCATGGACAGTAGCAAAACCAAATACCATTAATAACAATGCAGTTCTTTGCATTCCTCTGCGCTCGTCCATGTCATATATCCAGTAGTTGCTCTAGATACAATTTCCTTCAAACCGAAACACAACAGTGCTATTACTTTGCTGTTTAGCGGGTAATATAGAGATTGGGGTAATATCTATCCAGATAACCTGTCACATGTGAGAGACATTCTACCGATAACATCATAAAAACTACCATCCACAGACAATCCATATCTACCTATATATCTGTATCTGTATCAGCCCATATACGTCCCACTGCTGGGCACGGGCCTTCTCTACAATCGACTACCGTTTGTGAGTTGACCTATATATATATATATATATATGATAATGTTATTTAAAAAAATAGTCTAAAATAATATAACCTCATAAATGTCGACATACGATGTCACTCATCAAAATCCGAAATTTTAAACACGAGAGGTCTAACTAAATTGGTCATTCATAAATTTTACAACGCCATAGACTTTAAACTTCATCAAAGAGCTATAAATAAGCAGAGCTGGTTCTAAACTGCCGGATGGGAGCCGAGGCTCGCCCATTCTTAATAGACACTCGTCTGAGATTAAGAGTTTACGTCTTAAGTTTTTTGAAGATTTAGTTTTAGGGAGTAAATTAATTTTAGGATTAAATTTGTCCAAAAAAAGAGTTATGAACAAAATGAAAATAAAAAGTGAAAATGCAATATTTTTGCCCGACTGCTAAGAAAGAATTATGAACATTGTCAACAAAAATAATTCAAAACCAAAAAATACTACATAATATTTTGATTAATATCTTTTTTCTATCTTTTCAGTTCTTCAATTAATTTAATGAAGATGGCAGATGCACAGTCGGGATATTTGTTTTTACTTTCATAATGTTAACTTCACAAGTATCATATTTCTGGTGGCTAATACATAGTTAATGCTAAAACAATAATTTACACTCATTTATTTTTAAAGACGCAATGGTACTCAAAATAGGTCAAATTATTATTAGTTTAACAAACAAGGGTTAGTTTTTATCGAAATTCCTAATAGCATTGTTTCACCACCTTCCTTCGTTTTGGTCGCCATCTGGACGTACCCAGTATGATAGACATCAAAATTATAATGCATTGGAATTAAATAAAATTTCGTAGGAAATAAATCACAAAAAAGATGCATTAACCATCACACAATGCTAGTAATAAAACAGTACCCGTTTTCAACTACACGTAAGCCCTAAATAAACATTTATATAAATAACAATAAAACCGCCAGTACATATAAATAACACACCTGACTCACTCACGTTTTATGACCGCAATAATATCACATTTTACAAAGGAAACTTTGAAATTGTATGCGCAGTTACACTATAGAGATTCTTAATATATCCCCAGTGATTCACTTTTACCGTATATGTATTATTTATAGGCGTAATTAAAAATCTCGAATACACATAATGTTTTTTTTTTTTTTTAAGTTTCTTTGCCACGTAAATACACCCAACAGTCTCATACATTGTCTCCACTACACATTAAGATCGAGTGTTGCGTCGTAGGAACCCAAGAGTTTTCGTACTTACGAACACACAGACACAAATAATTGTGGGTCAAACATTTCTCAAGGTGCGGGGATCCTCCTTAGGCTCCGGTTTCAACCCAAAAGATGGATACCGACCTAATAAGGATCATAGGAAGACGCTGAAAGCAGACCGCTTCCAAAACTTGCCATGGAAATCCTTGGACGAAGCCTATATTTTACAGAAGTCCTCCTTGGGCTGACGAGAAAAAACAAAATGATAGCTGAATCCACCTCAACGCATCCTGAGAAAGAAATTTGAATGAAAATTCATATAATTTAATATAAACTGATTATTAATCGTACTCTCGATTGTAGAGGAGGCTCGTGCAATGCAGTGGGACGTATACGGGCTGATAAAGTACATCATTGATTTAAGTACCTATGTACGAGATAGTTTGTTCTATACCCATATTGTAACATCGGCATATTTAAGTTACAAAATATAATTATTTTCATGATATTATAGTCAACCCTGATCATAGACATATTCTCTTGTTCTAGAAAAGGTACAGAAGGCTTTTCTACGATTTCTATTTAAATTTGTCTCGGGCTACTATCCATATATGTACCCAACAAAATACCTTTTAGGATGTCTAGGATATAATTTGCTTGAGACAAGAAGAAGTTATGACCAATTGATTTGTATGATTAAAATATGCCGTAGTATGATCGATGCGCCGGATATTCACAGTGAGTTGATGCAAATCTATACTCCTAACAACTATCTTCGAAATAGAAGACACAAGTTGTTTGCAACGCCTGTTTGTCGTACGGTGGCACGAGCCATGTCGCCAATTCCAAGAGTTCTTAATCAGCTAAATGCTTTCATGGAAGCTTACCCGCAATTCGATATCTTCAACGACGAATGGAAGCCGCTTGTTAGGAATTGTCTTAATTTTAGCGAAAATTATATTCCTCAGTAAGCTATCTATTATTTATATAGGTACATATAAAATGAATATTATTATTTTAGTATAAGTTTGTTTGTAATGTACGTTAAAATTTGTTAAGTTTTATGTTTTGTTCTTTATATTATAATAGGTAATTGAATAGTGTAATTGATGTTAATAATCGTACTGTTCAAATAAATAAATAAATAAATAAATAAATAGACATGAAGTGAAAACAATTAATTTATATTTCAATTCAACTTTTGACTTTTCATGTTCTTATTTACATTTAAATTAATTCGGATTTCATTTTATATTGCCTGCGTATTGTTTAATCGTCTTTACCGCATCAATAAATATTGAGTTAATTATTTTACACGAAATTGAAATCTGACATGCAGTTGAATATTCAATACTCAAATAATGAACTTTTAAACTAATTTTACTCCATTCTTGCATATACATTTTGGTTAATGGCCATTATTTAAGTAGACATTTTCATTTGTAACAACAAAGCTTACAAGAATTTGATAAGCCATAAATACGTACCTTTAGTTTACATAGATATTTTAATACTGAATTAATGCATACTAGTGGTTAGTCTTTTATTTGTGAGAGGCCGTCTGGGTAAGTACCACCGCAATGTCTATTCGTCCCACCAAACAGCAGTGTAAATATACTGTTGTGTTTTGCTTAGGACATTGCAGCTAGAGCAACTACTGGATATGGTATGTCTCAGCATGGCGAGCACAATAGAAAAACAAGCATTGCTTTGTTGTTTGATTTTCCCACTATCCATGTCGTATCGCTTACCATCAGGCAAATATAATGCCTTTTGCCATTCACAGCAATAAAGAATATATTTAAAAAATGAGTAACCTTACCGCAGCACTGTAAAGACACTCAAACACGATGGATGTATTTAAAGAGTATAATCAAGACAAAATATTCCAACCTACAAAGATATAATAGAGGAACCTTTGCACAGCAATACCTCAATAACTAAGACCGCGTCAACATGAACTCGGCAATTTTCACGCTCGCAACTTGGTATCAGTTTTTGTCGCCAATAACGAACCAGTAAATCGCCACAGTCTCGAGATAAAACAAAATACTGAGCACACGTCGGTGTTCCGTGCGCTATCCCTAATTGTGTGCTCTTGTTACAGTACGACGCAGAATTAGGGTGTGTGGATACGGCATTACATTTTAATGAGTTGTCTTACTTGGCTTGGTTAAATAGTACGTATTTTTCAGCAAAAAAGACGAAAAGGTCGTTCACCTGATGAAATTAAGCGTCACGCCTGCCTATAAATATTATTTATTTAAATACGTACACCCAACAGTCACATGCATAGTTCTGACCCCACAGTTAGACCGAGTCTTGCTTCGTGGGTATAAAAAACTACGAGAAACCCGCATTAGGCCAGCGTGGTGGACTATATGGCCTAACCACTCTCAATCGTACTCTCGATTGTAGAGATTGTAGGCCCGTGCCCTGCAGTGGGACGTATATGGGCTGATACAGATACAGATACAATTAATTCAAAAATAAATTAATACATTTGTGGAAGACTAAAAATGACAATCTAGTGGCTTGGTTAAATAACAAAAATATTTGAGCAATAAAAGATGAAAATATCGTAAATCTTATCCCTTAGACTGTCGGGAACCGTTATATGGTTCGTTCGGATTTCAAGCAATAAGCAACCCTAATATCATTGAAATAGGGTCTATTATTAATACGGCTCTTCTGATTTCAAGCAAAAAAGCAACCTAACGTAATTGAAATAGGGGCTAGAATTAAATGTCAGGCGGATGACGTGCTCGTCTCGCCATTCACTGAAAAAATAAATCAAATCGATACAATGTATATATAATCCCATTGCTGTTTCTATATCCTATTAGTAAATTCAAGCTGCTGGATATATCCAATGTAGGTACTATAGTACATTATTCTACATACAAATCCTTTCCAGATACAATACATCTTCAATGCTTGGAGTTGGAGCGCGCTCTGATTTATGTTTTGCCGCCACGTCACGTAGCTACTTCAAAATAAAGAACTGTTGTTAATCCACCACCCGCTGCTAATTCATCGATAATTATATTCCAAATGATTTCAACGGTATTGGTAATATTTTTAATATTATTGATTTAAAATTCTGTCGATTTGTGAGGTCACAAGTTTTGGGGATGGCGATAGTTAATTACTGAATATGTACTGTACTAACCCATATTCGCTCGTTTGTTGGGGGAGGACGATATCGCACTATAAAGATGAAGGAAAACTGTTTTTTATTGCTATGAATGGCGAGAGAGTATGCCATTCGCCTAATGAACGAACGCTGATGGACAGTAGCAATGCTTGGCATTCCACTGCGATCACCGTCCTGAGACATATGATGTTCAGTCTCAATATGTCCAGTAGTTACTCTGGCTACAATATCCTACAGACATTGCGGTGATACCTGCTCAGGTGGCCTCTCACATATGAGAGAACAACCACCAGTAACCATCTTCAAGAAACATGCATAAGATCTATGAAAGATTTTCTATGTTTTGTGTCCACCAACCCGCACTTGGCCAGCGTGGTGGACTATGACTTAAGCTGTCTCAATCAAGGTCTCTCGTGCACAGTATTAGTCAAATATAGACTGATACAATACAGGAGAAGAACAGAACAGAACAGAAAGAGAGAAAGAAGAAAAGAGCAGTTAGCTTGGACTTCAAAATGTATTCAAGCGGCTTTCACCCACACACTTGACAAACATACAAATCAGTAATTTATATCAAGTCAGTATTATTACCATTCAAGGAACCGTTTTCCTGCTCCCTGCAGAATATCTGGTAAACATAATCACTAATTAATAGTAAATGTGCGTGCGCCTGCTAAAATTTCTGTCGATGACATCTGTAAACATACCCTCAGAAGCAGTTGGGTCAAATATTAACTTATCTACTAGTTGCTCTGCGTGGGCCAAGATAGCAGATTAAGCGTTTATGGATTTGTTTAAAACAATATTCAAAATGGACACTTACTATGTAACCATGCGCAGAAACAAATGTCATTGGTAGCCTCTTTCTTTATTTGTTTTATTTTATTGGTAGTATTTCTTTTATTAGTAGCATAACTTGGCCTCTAGGAATCAATCTGATTGATCAGATGTACTACTATACCACAGAAAACTGAAGAAAAGCGACGTTTCTGTAATGTTTCGTTCCGTGAATCTGATTAACGTAGAGCCGGTATCGTTTTTATACTCCTTTTTCCTTAAGCTTAAGCTTTTTTCTGTATACCTATATATAATTATGTTGATGGAATTACATACCATAGAAATTCTTATAAATCGCTATGGTATGCAAGTTTCCTCACGACATTTACCTTCACCGTTTTAGTGCATGGTGATTGATTATCAATACACACATGACTCCGAAAAGTCAGAGATGTGCACTGGAATTCGAACCGCAACCACCGTGAATATGTTGGCAGCCGCGTCTGGTCCGTTTACCAACAGGCCACCGCGCACTTCCCCAACAGCATGTACTTTCAAGACCTTCATGCACTTTCTTTAAGATATTTTATCATTAGTCATAAAACCACTCGGAGACTATGACTTAACAAACAAGCTCACGTCTCGTGCGTGCCGCAAGGAACGGCGGCAAATTGCTCGGAAGTACGTTGCTCGCGCCAACTTCATCAAACACAAAACTTAATGGATTACATGCCTTGTTCCACTGGCTGACTGATGGCATTGTGCACATCACGTATTGTACCCACGGTTCTGTTGAATATACGGCATAATTGGAGTATGATTGCTATGGTTCACCATGATAATGTTGGTTTCCTACGTACCTTTCGTACGTACGTACGTATATTTTTATTTCTCTAATTAACATTGGTAACTACCAATAATTGTCGAGTCCAGTGTTTTTTTTTCTCATTTAAGATTTGCATCCAACTGTCACATACAAAGTCCTAACTCCACACTAAGATTGAGTCATGTGTCATGTGTCGTCGGCATCAAAAACTATGAGATACATTTTCGGCCTATTTTTGAGATAATTTTACAAGTGTGGGAATTGAACCTGTCCTTTCACGGCCAATGTTTAACCAACTGCGCCACGGAGTCTGTCATTTTCTTATATATTAACTTACACCTGCATAGCTTTATGTGTTTGGTATATAGTATACAACAGCTATGTATATAACACACAAATACTGCACCAAAAATAACTACACCTTACCTTAAACAAAGCACTAAATACCCACATTCAACCAGGAGCATCAAGTCACGGCATGTGTCCGCTGTGAATGCAATAAATCCTTGCATACGCCCTTAGATTTAGTATTGTCTAGATACCGCGCTGTCATGCATTCATTATTACCATTATTTAGTTGAAGTTTTACTGGTGGTAGGTCTCTCATATGTGAGAGGTCATCTGGGTAGGTACCACCGTAATGTCTATTTCTTCCGTGAAACAGCAGTGTAAATGCACTGTTGTGTTTCGGATTGAAGGACATTGTAGCCAGAGTTACTACTGGACATATTGGCGATGGCGATGGCGAGCGCAGTGGAATTTTGCTACTGTTTATGAGCGGTCGTATCGCTTACCATCAGGTGAACGGTATATTCATCGAAATAAAAAAATATATTCATTTAACCGGTATAAAACAGTCGCGGGCGTATACCAAATGATTGTAGATAGATTGTATTGTATTGGTTAGAGATTACGTTGGGAGTAGGTTCGGGTGATATCTCGAACTGTGAGAATTTTCGGACTATTCCGAAAGTGTTTAATATAACCGCTTTATTATTATTATAACTTAACACTTTATTGTATATTGTGTACAAGAAAAGGAAACAACATCACAGGAAAAAAATTACAAGAGCAGGATTCATTTTCAAAAACAGTCCATAAATTTTGTTCCTAATGCTTTTAGCACTGCTGTCTGTATGTATCAACTCATATACGTCCCGCTTCACTATAGGGGCATATACTTGTATTATGATAGGTTTTATCGGGTAAGAAGTTAATAATATATTTCCACCGACATCGAAAACAATTTCTAGAAAATTCCTCGGCACCACCATTAGTAACTTCGTTTTTGAACTTCGAACACTCCATCTAGACATTATACAATCTAAGCATGCAACGGACAGTTCACAGTACTGGCATGTTTACTCGCACCTTCCGGTCTAGACGAGCAACGTCTTAATTGTAACACGACTAAAACCTTTTACATTATGTTTCGTATTTTGCTGTTTATATGCTATTATTTTGAAACCGGACCCATCCTGACTATGCTTCAGTGCAAATACTTTTTAACGGCGAATACCTTTTCATTTCCTTTTTATATGAGAAACGTTTTTTGCTGCAGTAGATATTTTGTAACTGAAAATAATAAAGGTCCAGAATGAAGCTAAATGCAGGCCGCTTCCAAGGTCACTGAAGATATCCGGTCTATAGTCATACACTATCTGTGGCTAGACTAGATGATGGTCGTATAATATAAAATAAAGGGCACTTTTTAAGTTGTTTCTTGGAAGAAGGATGAATACCGAACTTCCATAAACGAGATGATTTTCCCAAAGAAGGGTATTGCTTTGACGATAGCATTACTATGGGATCTTTGAAGATATTCATTTTAACAGTGCATTTCTTGTGATTAAGAATAATAATAATAATTTAATTCTTTATTTTACACAAACTTAACAAGTTGTTGTTAAGTTTGTGTACAGTTTGTGTACTATACAGAAATGATAATTTAAGAAAATAAAAGTGGCAGTCTTATCGCTCTAAAGCAATGTCTTACAGAAAACCATGGGATAGATTTGAAAAAAGGAGAGAGAGAGGACAGTGTAATAAATAAAGAATTACATAAATCATTATTATAAAATGCAAGCAAAACCATTGATAGAATCTAGTGTATTTATAAAATAGTACCTTTAAAACCCTTCTAATTTCTAACAACTTACATGATGGCTTTTGCCGGAAATTTAAGTTCCTCGGGGATTTGTCTTAATTCAAGATGAGGCTGGTAATAACCGCTTTTATCATCGTATATGTTATATAATATTAATGTAATTTTACCTTCCTTTGAAAATATAATTTAGTTTAATTTGAGTACTCTTCACAGATTTACGAACATCAAAAGTAATTAAATATGTCCAAGAGTGAGCCATCGATCAAACAATCACGTGAATTTATAAATCAAAATGCCTTAAGTTCACAGTAACACTATTGACTGCCCTCTCTTTTTTTCCATCTCTTATTGTCCATCCCAAGGTAGTCGGTAAGAGATTGCCTCGAGCGATACGAACGCCTTTTGTACTACTATGTAATATAATGTTCTATTATATGAACATGGCTTCAAAATTTTGAACAACTCCCATTAAAATTATCCCATTTGTTATACTCAAGTAAGGTATTGAAAGACTGTCGATAATACAGCATTAGGATAAATTTTGTAACTAGTATCGGTTGAAAAATAAGTAAAATAAAATGAATATATGGCTCAGTTTTAGAGACATTCGAATAATACTATGATAATCTTGAAAAAGATATAAAGTTGGAAAAAGATAAACGCTTGTTTTATGACCAACATAAAATAAGTACTCCGAGTAGCCCGAGTAACTCTGAATTTGGAAACTACTCTGATAATCCAATAAGACAACGCCTTGTGCCTACTAGAATACTAGTTATATCTCATCTGAATGTGAATATTCTATTTGTATAGACTTGTTATATCAGGCACTTATGGCAACTTTTCATACAAGTATAAATGAAATGTTTCGGTTAAAGCCTAGCGTTTAAGTACCGTCTTTAAATATAAAAGGATTGCACTATTATTAAGTTGCAAAAAATTAAGTCGTATTGTATCGGTTGCCAATAAAACTACCACGTCTTCATTTTCGATCGTAGTCTGGATACCCTACATAATTTTTAATAAGTAAACAAAAAAAATATCGCCCGAATAAGATTGAATCTACAATCTCTTACAGCCGGTTTCTATAATCTATCTATCTTTATCAAGAGATTTCTCTAGAAATTTCGATACATTTATTGCTTCAGTAAAAAAGACAGAGATATTTAGATAAGATGCATATATTTATACATATATAGGCAAGATAATATTGTATGTCTATCTTTGTTTATTGAAGCATAGAGTGGTATCGACATGGTAACGATATCCATTTTAACCTCGTGTCAAAGATAGATAGGATATAGAGAACTGCCGTTAGTCCACAACCCACGAACCTAACCTCTGGACTAATAAGAAACACTGACAGTATTAAAATGCCGCTCAGCTTCTTGCTAAGTTTAAAACTATACCATGTGCAAGGCTAACACAGCGCTTGTCTTCTAACACTAAAGTTTCGAATAATTTGCATAAACTTATGTATTTGGGTCATCGGAACTTCAGGCTACCGTGTGTGTTTTTTATTGATCTTAGGAGTTAGTGGGAAGTTAGAGATACTCAGAGTAGTTAGTTGTGAGGTAATCTCACTATTGGGATGGCATATATTTCTTTTTCTGTAATCACTACATAGTATAAAACAAAGTCGCTTTCTCTGCCCCTATGTCCCTTTGTATGCTTAAATCTTTAAAACTACGCAACAATATTTTTTAATAGATGTAATAATTCAAGAGGAAGGTTTATATGTATAATACGTGCATATTATTGTACAGAAATCTATTTGTACCCGGGCGAAGCTGGGCCGGGCCGCTAATCAGTTTACAAAAGAGGTCTTTAGTCTCATACAATAACAGACTGTACATCCATATTTTGACAGCCTCCGTGGCGCATGTTAGCAGGCAGATTTGATCCTCGCAACGAGAGAAAGGTTTGTGCGGTCCACAAATATTTCTTTCGGGTCTGGGTGTTTGTGAGACCGAAAATTCTCTAGAAGTTCCTGATACCCACGACACTAGGTATATCTGGTCAGGACTATATATATGTTTCTGTTGGTTGTTATTTATTAATTAATACCTTACTACACACACACAATTTTAAAATTATTTTCTGCAAAACCATGGAATTGTGTATTGTTTTGACTTGAAAAATATAGAACTTTAAAACGGTACCTATATGATTAGTTAGATTGTTTAGAGGAATATTTTTTTTATTTAGCACTTTTTACAATTTTTGAAAGTGAAGCGACTGACGTTTTTTACATGTATCTAAACTTCGTTGTAAGTAACTATCACTAGTTCCAATTACAAGCTCAAGAGTATTTTTTTATTTCATGATATAATGCTATCGTCCCTGTATTTTAAATGAGACAAGGTTTTAAAAAAATAGCTACGTATAAAAACATATTTTTATCGTTGAAAACGTTTTTTAACTATTTATTTTTGTATTTACAACTCACACTGACAAATAAAACGTAATCGAAACCTTTAACCTATTTAAAACCAACAAATTAAGAACTAATCCCCTAATTAAACTTAGTAAAACGGAACGCATATTTTCCATCAAACATACGTATGGCAATCCACCAGCAAAATGAATTCCAATTTCAACACTTGGTAGTTACGTTCCAGGAAATTAGAAGTTCACCTGAACAAGTCCAATTTAAATTTCATATCCAACTTGCATCTGCTTTTATTCAACTGTTGGACTTTTTCTGAATACCTCCGCTTTAGTGAGATTCAAAGATTTATTTCAATGATAAATGAGTCATTTGTTAATGTTCCTATGAGTTGTGTTTTAGTGATAATGATTTGTTACATTTGCATTACTTTTCTGGTGGTAGGTCTATCTTATGTGAGGGGCCGCCTGGGTAGGTACCACGGCAATTTCTATTTCTCCCGCAAACAGTAGTATAAAAGCACTGTTGTGTTTCGGTTTAAAAGACATACAGAGGAACTACTGGACATATTGAGATTTAACATCTTCTGCCTCAGGATGGCTAGCGCAGTAGAATGTCTAGCACTGTTAGGTAATTCAAGGTGTTGTTTGGTTTTGCGACTGATCGATAGCCATTGTATCGCTTATCATCGTCTCAATATTCATGACAATAAAAAAAGTACAGGAATTATATACTAAAAGCAGACACAGATGGTGCAGCACCATTAAGGAAAAAATGCCCAATGCGGGGCAGATTCGTTTTTCTCAGCGTGATGAAATCGACTTAAGGAGGAATACGTTTGGGAAATTTTCCACATTGATATAAAACTTCTACTAGGTTTTACGCACGTTTTTTTTTTAAGTATCTATCATCACTAGACCAAGTTCTAATTTGGAACACATTAGAACTCAAAGATGCATATGTTCATTTTGAACCAACATCCTCTACCCCAATAGAAGGATAATTACCACATATCTAGAAATAGAATCTAGATCTCGCTTAGAAATATATACAAGAAACAAACATAATATAATAAAACAAAACAAAAAAATCACAAAGCAACCGCGAATCAATATTACGTTTGAACCGCGTGTGGGTATAAAATAAAAATAAAATACACAATAGCACTTGACACGTTGATGAAATAAGTCGGTCGCTGTGAAAATGAGCGAAGTGGTGGACCATTAAGGTGTCTATGGGTGCGGCACGACTTGCAGCTAGCGTAGTGTGGAGAACTTGTCGATAAAAATATGCCAGCATGAATAAAGTGGATATATTGCTTTTGATTGAAGTGATTGTTTGTTACCTTACGAGGTTTAAGCACATAGAATGGACAAAAGTGAGAATTTATCTTACGCCGACATGACTATGTCAGACTTGGTTGAAATTGGATATATTGCATACATAGATTGAAATACAAAAGTAATTTGCTTATTTTATTAAGATGAAAACGATTTTTTTTTATTGAATCCGTACATCACTAAAATTGAGTATTATTTCATGGATTTTAAACCATCGCGAATGGAGGTTTTAATACGGTAGGATACGAATCTCTAATACTATATTAGTTTTAGGATTTACGGACACCTCATTTACGGGACAAAGCCTATCGCGTTTTTTATGTCACTAAGTTCTTTTAATTTTCCTAATAATATTCATGTATTTTAACTATTCCTTTCGAATTAATGGTGCATACCATGTAGGTGGCTTCATGAATCAAGCATTATCTACAAACCGCAACACCAATCACACAGAAAAAAACGCAAATATAACAAAATTTTATTTAGTATTAAAAATATCGATATGTAACTCATCGACATCGACACATAGGCCATCTCTGCAACACTCCTATGCAGTGAACCGTTAGACAATGGTCTCGGTCGGGGCAGACACAAATTGGCAGCAGCATAAGATGCGAAGCGTTCGTAGCGAAATCTTATCCGTGTTAATTACCACGTATTTGTAAATGTAAAATGCTGACTGTTTTAAAGTATACTAACGGCTCGCAAGGCTCCGCAAGGGTGCAGATAAACATTTAAAAATGTCGCCCAAAATTTTCAATTCCGACTAATCAATTTAGACTATCGATCAATCGGGCGACGAATCGGGTTTGCTAAATTTTCACTACCGCTTCTCTCCTGCAGGTCATAGCATGATGATATAGCCCATAGCATTCTTGGATAAATTACCTATCTACCTATATATAGAAGTACCACCCAAAAATGATGATATTTAAAAAATCATTAAAAATAATTGTCGCGTTTCTTTGCGAAATTTTTAGTTGCATTGTGTTTGTAGTCACTAAAACTACCACCCGGCTTCGTTTTCGGTAGCAGTCTTGATATACCCGGTATGTTGTTGCTATAGAGGTTCGGTCTTATATGAATAGGTTTAGACGACATCATAATTACTCTAATCTTCATGTAATATTAACTTCATGTGTGTTTTTTTAATAGGGCTATGCCTATTTAAGATAAAAGTGCCTGAAAAAAATGAAAAAAAAAGTGTGTTTTGCCTCTTTTATTTTTCACTTTTTTATTTGTTTCTATTGTCACTAAAACTACCACCCGGTTTTGTTTTTGGCCAGTCTTGACATACCCAGTCTTTAAGCTATGTTATACACAACTAATTATTAAAATGAGTTTCATTTTTTTTCTATTTTTGGACAGTCATGGATAACACGCGAATGAAATCATATATCTCTTATATATATATCTCATCTCACCCTATTAAAATATACATACGATATTCTTTGTAAAATCATACTCATATCGTATTACACTTAATACCTTATTGAATACATTAACCTTTGAAAGGCTGGGAGCGAGGCTGTAATATATTGTCCCTACTTATCCTAAGCGAGTAGATTATAAGCAAATAAAGTAAAACAGAATTTCGGTCAAGCGAGACCTGTTTATGGTACTGGGTTCCTTTTATTTATTAAGTTTCATATTCAAAATCATCAAGGTGGACTTAATGCCAGTGACATTATATCCCAGTCGACAGGTGATTCAGAGATAAGCTGAATTATGTGTACGAATATTTAATTTAAAGGAGAAAAAACTAAATAAATATACGCGTAATTAAAATTACATTGCATTTATTTTTATTTGAATTTCAACTATATTACCTTCATTTTACACCTTTTAAGTTTTGTGTCGTGGGTGTTACACACTACGAAGGAGTTTTCGGTCTTACAAACACCCAAAACCGAAAAAAGTAAAACCGAAAAGCGATATATTTGCTTTAGATAACCATGCTGGCTTTTTTATTATTATTGCGTACACATCCAAAAAATACATTGCTAACATACATACATACATAAACTCACGCCTTGTTCCCAGAAGGGGTAGGCAGAGGTGCCAGGGCACCCACATTTCGCCTTGTATGTTCCGTCCCACAATGTGATAGGTGGCGAGCCTATCGCCATATCGGGCGAAAATTCCTGACTCTGGGCTGATACTGAATAGAAAAATCCAATATCAATACATTGCTAACACCAGTATAAAATAAAAAATATATACCACCAACAGTCACATACGTAGTCCTGACACCGCACTAAGATCGAGTCTTGTGTCGCAGGTATCAGGAACTACGAGAGACTTTACGGCCTCACAAATACAGAGACCAGAAACAAATATCTATGTATCACACAAATTATATCTCAGCATATATTATCAGCCCAGAGTCAGGAATTTGTGCCTGGTATGGCGATAGGCTCGCCACCTATCACAACGGGGAACGGAACATATAAGGCGAAATGCGGTTGTCCTGATACCTCTGCCCAACCCATTTGGGAATAAGGCATGAGTTTATGTATGTATGTTATAAGTATGTAAATGTAATCGCATTGGGTGTAGCTCCTATATGATTATATTCAGTTTAAGAAAATAAAATATCGGTGGAATTCTTGTGACTAAAGGTATATAAATATGAAGACATAGGAACGTGTGTTTCTAATAATAAACCTGTTATTGCTATCTCACCGTGTAATAAGATCTATCCCTAGGGAACTCAACTATGAGGGATAAGTAGTGTGAATTCACACCGTCTGGAAACTACACGTTCTAAATATAACTAGAAATAGGGCAATAGTAATTAAAGTTACACATGGTTTTATTTATAGAAATAAGACGAGTTTTGTAGGTCTCTCATGTGTGAGAGGCCGCGTGGGTAGGTGCTGCCGGAATGTCTATTTCTCACGACAAACAGCTGTGTAAATGCCCTGTTGTGTTTCGGAATAAAGGAAATGAAGGAAATAATTACTGGACATATTGTGACTTAACATCTTACCTCTCGGAATGGCGAGCGCGGTAAAATGCCCAGCATGCTTGTAATTCAAAGCGTTTGATTTTGCCACAGTTCTTGAGCGGTCGTATCGTATCGGGTAAGTACTACCGCAATATCTATTTCCCCCTCGAAAAAGTGTAAATGCACTGTTATATTTCGGATTAAAGCACATTGTAGCCAGAGTAACTACTAGATATATTGAGACTTAACATCTTATACATATATCAGGATGGCGAGCGCAGAGAATGTCAAGCATTGCTTTGTAATTCACAGTTTTGTTTGGTTTTGCTACTGTTCATGAGCGGTCGTATCACTTACCATCAGGCGGACGGCATGCTCGCCTCGCCATTAATTACAATATATATATATAACAAATTACGTAGAAAAACGTGCAGTTTTATACACGTAAATCCCATTACGGTACCCTAAAAATACATAAATATTCATGACCTCAGAATAGGCCTCATTTGCAAAATTAATCCGTACTGAAGGAATAACTCATAATGAAAACAGTTGATTTGTCCAAGCCGCTTGGCTACTGACCGCCCGCTAAGCTCTTATTAAAATTTTCAACTTAACTTTTCAATTCAAAAACGGTTTTTGTGTTCTTTCGGAAGTTTTGACGAAATAAATTATTGTGTTGGCTTTTGGTGTCTTGATGGTGTAAAACGGTACGATTGCGAAGCTAAGGCACTAAGGTCGGGTTGGAATCCCAGGTCGGGCATATTGGATTTTTCTATTTGAGTGGTAAAAGAGGCTCACTCTTTCATAGATTACACGAGATCGTATAAAAATATTAAATACGATCGGCTTTGTGAATAGCATTCTCTGTATCTGTATCAGCCCATATACGTCCCACTGCAGGGCACGGGCCTCCTCTACAATCGAGATAACGATTGAGAGTGGTTAGGTCATATAGTCCGCCACGCTGGCCTAGTGCGGTGTGGCGGACTTACATACCATAGAAATTTTATAAATCGCTATGGTATGCAGGTTTCCTCACGATGTTTTCCTTCACCGTTTTAGTGCGTGGTGATTGACTATCAATACACACATAACTCCGAAAAGTCAGAGGTGTGCCCTGGGATTCGAACCCGCGACCACCGTGTACATGTTGGCAGTCGCGTCTAGTCCGTTTACCAACAGGCCACCACGCACTATCAAATCAATCAATCTCAAATCGCAAAATTTTGCTTATTTATTCTCGTATTACTTGTACAATGTTATTATCGAATTCACTCGTTATTTGTGATTGTTATCGCTATATATTCCAACACTACACAGTCTCATGCATTATGAAGGGTTTCCCACAGCGTTTATCCTACAATCGATTTGGATTCGAAAATTCTAGCATTTGCGTCTCCAATAATCTCGCACACGGAACGAGTCGCTACAACAAAGCTGTTACGTTTCACTTTTCTATGACCCACCTACCTTCCAATATACCAAATACCTTCCCAATTAGCCAACCTATATATTATAGTTTCAACAAGCTCCAATGCCACTTACAAACTCACAACCTAATTTTGCTAAAAGCCTAATAAGTTAAACGCGATCGAAAGGTATAAAAACTTCGTTTTATAAATAAAAAGGTCCATAATTTATTTCATCCAATCAAGTAGAAAAATATTAAATCAGTGTAATTGACCGCGTTTTGTTAAATGAGTGCCTTTTTAGTCTGAAAACTTGAATGTTAGCTAATAAATTTATGTTCGGATTATTCGACTTCTTTTTCAGATGTAAGAGATTTGTTGGTATAAAAATGATTCATATAGTTTGGATTTTTTGTACAATAAGTTGATTTAGTCTAAATATTAGCAAGTTGAAGTGGCGGTAGGAACTTAGCACGAAAATTTAATGTATGATTGGGCTAAAAAATACATAAAAGCCGTGTTCCATTTTAATTATTCTATCGGATAATCTATACATATAAATAAAATTAATGTGTCTGTTTGTAAAGTGAAAATTAAAGAAAATCTCTAACTGCAAATCGTTATATACACAATACCCGTAATGAAAATGACCTAAGATTTTTTATTGTCTGTCTGTCTGTCTATTTGTTCCGGCTAATCTCTGGAATGGCTGGACCGATTTTGACGGAACTTTTATTGTCAGGTATCTGATATAATAATGAGTAACTTAGGCTACATTTATTTTAGAAAAATAAAGTTTTTGTTAAATTCCAGGCGGACGAACTCGCGGGTACAGCTAGTAATATATAATATTCACTAAACCCACAAATGTGCCTACTGCCCGATATTAATAGGCTCGCCGCCTATCAAATTGTGGGACGGAAAATACAAGGCGAAACGATTTGTCCTGGTTCCACCTCTACCTAACCCTTTTGGGACAAAGAAATGAGTATATATATACATATATTATCAAAATGGACGATCTAATGTAGGTCACAGTTTGCTATGTGCAAGCCAACTTTAATACAACGTTATTATTTGCAATAAAATGAACAACCAGACTAAAAGACCAGATGCGGCTACGAAAGGTCGGCATCTTTAGCTGTTAAACACTTTAAGTTTCTCTTACTTTCATTTAAATATGCTAGTGTCTTTTAATTGGACTGCCTCGGTGGCGTAGTTGTACTACGGTACGGTTACAAAGCTGAGGTCTCGGGTTCGAATCCCGGGTTGGGCAAAGTTATATTGGATTTTTCTATTCAGTAGCAGCTCAGAGTCAGGAATTTGTGCCCGATATGGCGATAGGCTCGCCACCTATCACATTGTGGGACGGAACATACAAGGCGAAATGTGGGTGCCCCTGGCACCTCAGCCTACCCCTTCTGGGAACAAGGCGTGAGTTTATGTATGTATGTATGTGTGTCTTAAAATTTTTTTTATGATTGTATCGAAAAATTGCGCTAATCACAGTCATAACCAGAAGAAGTTTTTAAAGCCTGTTGGGTAATTAGCTAGTCAAAAATATATGAAAGTCCGTGGTGGGATTAATAGAAAAGGATGTAACATGAACGACGTGACGTCATCATCCATAAGGTGTGCGCGTGCGAAAGAGAAAACGAGTGTCCCACCGCACTATTAAAAATATTAATATCTCAGTCACTAATTCTGATCCTAGTTTCGAATTTTCGTTTTTATTAACCGATATTTTTAAATAACCATAAAATGTTGCTCTAAATAAAACTTTGGACATATCTATTAACTATAGTAGCATACAAACTCAGTTCAGTAAAAATTCAGTACACTCCTAAGGTAGGAAGATAAATATATGTAACACTTTATATACTATAAGTGCGTGGTGGCCTGTTGGTAAACGGACTAGACGCGACTGCCAATATGTTCACGGTGGTCGCGGGTTCAAATCCCAGGGCACACCTCTGACTTTTCGGAGTCATGTGTGTATTGATAGTCAATCACCACGCACTAAAACGGTGAAGGAAAACATCGTGAGGAAACCTGCATACCATAGCGATTTATATAAATTTCTATGGTATGTAAGTCCGCCAACCCGCACTAGGCCAGCGTGGTGGACTATATGGCCTAACCACTCTCAATCGTACTGTCGATTGTAGAGGAGACCCGTGCCCTGCAGTGGGACGTATATGGGCTGATACAGATATACTATATGGGGTATATAAGAAACATTCACGGCCTCACTGTAAGCCCAGTATATACAAGGCCCTTACAAAGACAGCCGTTTTCTGCCCCATCGCACTTGAGATAGACACAACGAATTATCTCCCTGGCACAAATATCTAAACAGTATTGTTTACCCTGATATGTTTCTATCAAAATATGTTTATTTATTAAGGTAGTAGGAATATTTTTATGCTTGTACGAGTTAGTGTATCTATACACTAAATGTACTACATATATATAAAGCTGAAAAATTTGTTTGTTACATCCAATCTCAGGAGCTACTGGTTCAAATTGAAAAGAAAACTTGTGTTTTTTAGGTCATTTATTGAGGAAGGCTATAGGCTGTATATCATCACGCTATGAACTCTAGGAGGGAAGCAGTAGTAAACATCGAGAAATTTCGAGGAAATTTTATTCGTCCGTTTTAGTGGTCCGATTAATATTGCAGGATGATGATTAATAGAACGAGAATCGTGAAATCCTGCTTTCGATTTCCAGCTAAGTTGCCTTTACGCGTTGTTTCTGGCAGCGTTGCGTTTCCATTAGGTTCAGTAATAAATTACATCCCTATTTACGTAAAAAAATATCTTCATACAAAAACTCCCGCCATATTTCCAGACCTGGTAGGCAAAGCTTCCCCTGGTAGTACCAGGACATCAATTTTTCACTTGTGTTCCTTCTCACATTTGATAGGGGGCGAGTCTATCGCCATACCGGCCACAAAATCATGACACCGGTCTGATAATAAGTAAAAAACAACAAATACCAACAGTCACACGTAGGCCTGACCTCACAATAAGATCGAGTCTTGTATCGTGGGTATCAGAAACTATGAGGGACTTTTCGGTCTCACTAACATCCAAACCTGAAACAAATAGGTATTTGTTGTTGTTGTTGTATCACACAAATATTTGTTTCGGTGCGGGAATCGAACCTGCTACATCAGCTTTCTAGCCGTACTGATGTACAACAGTTCCACCAAGGCAGAAAAAAATACTAGGTGAAAAATCCGCGCGAATTACCTGAAACTTCCCCTAATATCCATTACCGACTTAAAATAGGAAGTAATTAGTATTCTTACATCGTCCTATCATTTTATTGGCCCAGCATCCGACGGATCTATCTCTGCATAATTATCTTAATTAATTCTTGTTTTAAAGGATCTTAACGTCTGTGCGTTCGCACATACATGAATAAGTAATCCTATTTGAATAATTATGCGTTATTAAAGGGAATTCCTTGGCGTCCTATTTTCTTTGTAAATTGATCTGGAAGGTATGCCTTTTAGGTTTATTTTGCCCTTTCTGCACATGAAAAACTAAAAGTTACCGCTCATTAGACTTACCCAGCACCGCTTCGTCGCTCGTGGCCCACTCGTTGTCACAGGTGAAACACGGATGGACTTCGCATGGTCCACACGGCAACGCGCGGTTCATTCGAGGCTTGTGAATTGTGAATGCGCAACAACGCAAGATAAGCATGCGAACAACGAGTTGTCACCGAGTGGTCCACGCGTGGACATCGGCAATCCGGTGACGTCACGGAGTAGATGAAGATAGCGTATGTCTATTCAATTTCATATAAAGAATATAAGCCGCACGAGGCGAGGCGCTGCCGGGTGGGTCTAATGAAATCAAAACCATCAAGAATGATACGAATGTGTGTCAATGAACGTTATTTGTTTATTTTCACGTTTCCATTCATTCATAAATCTTATGAATATAGCTTCAAAGATTCCAACAACCTATTATATTAAATGAACTCTTTATTTTCTTTTATCTTTATCAGCCCATATACGTCCCACTGCAGGGCACGGGCCTCCTCTACATTCGAGAGTACAATTAAGGTTGGTTAGGCCATATAGTCCACCACGCTGGCCTAATGCGAGTTGGTGGACTTACATACCATAGAAATTCTTATGAATCGCTACGGTATGTAGGTTTCCTCACGATGTTTACCTACACCGTTTTAGTGCGTGGTGATTGACTATCAATACACACATGACTTCGAAAAGTCAGAGGTTGCCCTGGAATTCGAACCCGCGACCACCGTCAACATGTTGGCAGCCGCGTCTGGTACGTTTACTAACAGGTCACCACGCACTTACTCTTTATATCAGCCTTTAAATATTCGGCTATTGCTGTGCACGGGATTCGGGAATATAGACCATTCGATTTACGGAGCTCGTGTCATACTGAAGAAAAAATTCTCATAAATAGCAATTTTTTTCTGTATTTTTGTCTCCTATATAACCCAGTAGATCTTATGGTATAATAATAATTGTCTTTTTATTTAATTTTCAGTTTTTTTTTGTCACTTTTCTTCCTATGAACTAATTGTTTCTTAATGCAAAATGTACTTATATATTTATGAAAAGACCACAGCGAATTACAATAACTCCTAATGTAAATATAAACAAATCTAAAACAATCAAAACAGATCTGCGCCGATAATTCCCAACTCCCGCGTTTCGAAAAATCTAGAACAGTGCGCAAACTCGACGATAAATCCGAGATAAACGATTGAAGTGGCGATGTTTGGGACGAGGCGAATACGAATTCCATTAAGATGTCTCTGACACTATTCCGTTATCTTTTTTCTATTTGCACTCAGATAGGGATGGCTTTGATTTATCGATAGATTTGGTAGTTTAAAATTCCGAATTAAGATCGCGATAGATTTGAAGTTGAGATTGGACAAATCGAGATTGAGAAATCGTTTTGAGTGGTTAAATTATAAATTTTAAATGTTCTTGCCCTTGCTAAGTCTATTTCGTATATAGGCTTCTTTTCGATCTTTAAAAAATAAATAAATTCACCCAACAGTCAAATAAATCATCCTGAACCCACATTAAGATTAATTACGTCTTGCGTCATGCGTATCAAAAACTACGAGAGAATTTTTGGTCCCAGGGCAAATACTTGAGGGACTCACAAACATTGTCTCAGAGCGGAGATCGAACCCATAACCTGTCGTTTCACAGTTGACGGCTAACCAACTGCGCCACGGAGGCTGTCTATATAACTTAATATAATGATACGCCTAAGTAAATTTACATACATACACACACACATAAACTCACGCCTTTTTCCTAGAAGGGGTACGCAGAGGTGCCAGGGCACCCACATTTCGCCTTGCATGTTCCGTCCCACGATGTGATAGGTGGCGAGCCTATCGCCATATCGGGCACAAATTCCTGACTCTAGGCTGATAATGAATAGAAAATCCAATATCACTTTGCCCAACCCGGGATTCAAACCCGAGACCTCAGCTTTGTAATCGTACCTTAATACAACTACGCCACCGAGGCAGTCAAGTAAATTTCTGTAAGCGTAAGTTATACTAAGGAAGTAATTACTCGTACAGTAAGAAAAACATAGTTAAGATACTAGAAGTAACATAAGATGTTCAGCCTCAATATGTCAAGTAGTTACTCTGACTACATGTCCTTCAAACCGAAACAAAACAGTGCATTTACACTGTTGTTTGGCGGGAGAAATAGACATTGCGGTGGTACTTATCCAGGTGACCCCTCACTTATGAGACATCTCCCATCAGTAAATACCGGTAACAGTGTAACTGCAAATTAAATTAAGACGGAATATAAAATAATAATAATAACACTCAACAGTCACATACATAGTCCTGACCCCACACAAAGATCGAGTCTTGTGTCGTGGGTATCGGGAACTACGAGAGACTTTACGGTCTCACAAACACCCAGACCCGAAAGAAATATTTATGGGCCACACAAACATTTCTCTCAGTGCGGGATTGAACCCGCAGCCTCTCGTTTCACAGACGGCGTCTAACCAATTGCGCTGCGGAGGCTATCTGTAAATAATTAGACTATTGAAACTTTTTCATGTGGATTGACTGTAGTTCCTTGAGTATTATTATATTTGAGTCCACCCTTTGCCCACGAAAGCTGTAAAGTAATCGAAACGTCGGGAAATTAAAAAATGTAAAAAATTAAACCAAATCCGCGACAAAATCCGCAAATAATGGATTTATTTGAATTGTTATATTTATGTTAAAATACATTTTTGACGTGACAACGTCTTAAATTAGGTTGCGGCTGGGAGTCACTTATGAAAAAGTGTAACGCCCGGTAACGTTACGATCAAGAAGCTTATACCCAAATGGAGATTGCATTCCGTATATAAAAGTGAAGCACAAAAATTTTACCTTGAATGACGTCGCTGTTGCCTTTTATCCTT
Source organism: Hyles euphorbiae (assembly GCA_023078785.2). Taxonomy (NCBI): domain Eukaryota; kingdom Metazoa; phylum Arthropoda; class Insecta; order Lepidoptera; family Sphingidae; genus Hyles; species Hyles euphorbiae. The sequence continues at coordinate 5,057,156 of CM041056.1, read as the reverse complement.
TTCTTTCGAGTGACAATGAATGAACAAAATGTCATTTTCATTCATTGTCAGCCTAAAGAAAAGGATAGCAGGTAACAGCGACTGCATTCAAGGTCAAATTTTTGTGCTTCAGTGTTTTATACGGAATGCAATCTCCATTTGGGTATAAGCTTCTTGGTTACGATGAGTCACCGAACGAGAGAGAGGCCCGCCGAATGCCTTGCGTCTCTCTCCCACTCAACTATGATCGGTCTGCGGCGCGCGCAGCACTAGAGAATTAGGCGCATTGAATCGGCGCATGCTTGTGTCTCTGTCTTTGTATTTCTCGAACGTTCTTGGCGTTGGAAAAACAAGAAAGCGTCACAATACAAGTTCACACGTGTGGTTAAAGTATCGTCAGCTGTGTCTGTAGTGAAAATATGGAGTGCTTAGATTCGTCATTTATCATTTACAACAACTACAACAATAAAGGTAAATAATTGTACACTGATATTTCATTATCGTAAACTATGATTGATTGATTAATTGTTAGATTGACACAAAAGTTGAGAAACTGAGTTTATAGGTTATGTCATACTATTGATAAATGTTGATAGTGTTTTAGTAAACAAAATATATTTCTATAGTTAAAATTTGTGCAATTCTTATTTTCATTCAATTCCTTGTTCCTATTGTGCAATTTAATTATATTCATATCAATAAATATTCTACCGAGAAAAAGACGTTGTCACGTAAAATCTTCGCCCGTAAAACCGACTTTACAGGCAACCATTTTTTTCTTTAATTTTATATTCTTGTAGTTTTTATTTATTTAATATCCACTGTTGATTTTACTTGCACAATTTTATGCAACCTCTTTTCCTTCACACGCCCTCAACAAAACTAAACCTATCATATTTCCCAACACATATACAAGACTGCTGCAAAACTTGGAATATCGACGGTAGGTGGCAGCACTAAACTACACAACTTCCCCCGGAGTTAAAGTTGTCTTAAACTCCTGAACGTAAGGCCTGCAGAAAAGGTGCTCTGCACTTTTTAAGACGTCGAAGTTTTTAAACGTCTTTCTTGGTTGAATTTCGCTTAGGCTCACGTTGTGTTGGAACATGTTTTTGTTGACGTCCAAATAATTATGACTCATTTTAATGATATTTTAAGTTAAACCGTTGTAGATACGTTGTCAATCCTTTAGTTCTCTCCTCTTATTTCCGTCTTTTGTCCCCTTTTTTTCTTGATTCACATCAGCTATTACATACAATTAGGTGGACAGTGTTCAGCATCTCCAACCGCTACGTTGTGACCTTCCTTATGGGATGAATACTTAGACATTAATGAAAAACTTTTTTGTTTCCAAGTCTCTAAAAAACTAACTACGACCACAAAATGAAATCTACGACCCATTTTAATAATCAGTCGTATCCCAACTACGCAATCATATTGCGTACTTAATAATCCGACAATACGCCACTATGATAGCACAGTTATCACTCGTGTATTTATCAGACACGTAATTTGCGCACGCACACGCAATTTACGCGTAAATTGGCGCACAACACAGTACGCAACAAAGAGACACGTCACGAGTGACGTCACGAGATAAACTCGCCATTGATTCGATGATAGAATGCGAGACACAACCCGATAGTCTGTGAATTTGATCGAAATGGAGTGGTGTAATTGTTTTGTGTGGCGCAAATGTGACATTTCCAGGCGCGTTGATATTTACAATTACTGTTTATAATACTTAGGTTTCTTAGATTTACGTGAATGTTAGATATCAATGTGTAATAATGGAATATTTTTTACGGATTTTATCGCGGCTTTGGTTTATCATGCATTTTTTAACTTTTAGCTGTTAGTAAAAAATAATAATTTTAATTCACGACACTGACGGGAATGTTTACAAGGGTTGAATATAAAATTTAAAATATTTGGAAGCTAACATACAAAAATCTGTATCTGTATCTGTATCAGCCCATATACGTCCCACTGCAGGGCACGGGCCTCCTCTACAATCGAGAGTACGATTGAGAGTAGTTAGGCCATATAGTCCACCACGCTGGCCTAGTGCGGGTTGGCGGACTTACATACCATAGAATTTTTTACAAATCGCTATGGTATGCAGGTTTCCTCACGATGTTTTCCTTCCCCGTTTTTAGTGCGTGGTGATTGACTATCAATACACACATCATACAAAAATATTGGTTATTAAAATTACTTTTTTATTAACTCAGCTAAGGTATACAATAATTTGTTTAGAATTTGAGCGAAAGGCAGTCTTCTTAATCCTGAAAGTTCTGGTAAAAACAATGAGACAAACGGTAAAACTTTAGTGTATCTGTCCAAGATATCAGGGTTGGGAGGGAGTGGGGGGGGAGGGGGAAGGTGTCCCATGTCCCTTGGTACCACTCCCATGAAAAGGTGACGCACCATTCCCGAGAAAAACCAATTAATGTAACCTAACCTCAAAACACTTGTTGTCAGAACAAATTTACTTCTGCAACGTCTCCGGCGCTGCGGGAAGTGCAGCCCCTTCGCCCTTGCGTAACAAAGGATAGGCACCCATGCGGGCGGGGGCTGCTCTCCCTCCGCGCCTCCGGCTTTTATATACACTCTAGGGGTGGTAACCAAAAGTCTACGTGAAGTCGGGGTGCCCTAAGTCGGTTTTGAGACAAAGTCGACCTATTTTTCCCACAAAGTGGGTACACTAAGTACCATCGGAACATGATTTCCAAGTTGTTTAAAAAACAAATAAAACAACAAACATGATATAAAGTTCATTTATTGAAACTAAAATTTATCACATAATTTCTCGGAAATTATACACCACCTTTTAATAAGAGTGGTATTGTTTTAATCAGGGACTCAATCCCTACCACCTGTGATCACTTTCGCCGCTCTCTTCGTGGCCAAATAAACTAAAGTCTAAACTAAAGTTAGGTTACATTAATTGGTTTTTCTCGGGAATGGTGCGTCACCTTTTCATGGGAGTGGTACCAGGGGACATGGGACACCTTCCCCCTCCCCCCCACTCCCTCCCAACCCTAATATCTTGGCCAGATAAACTAAAGACCATCCGTTGAAATGCTCGAAAATTTAGTTAAAAGATAATGTTAAACACGTACAGGTGAAGGTAATCAAATTGTGCTAAAAATAGTGTGAATATGATCCACCGTCTTCATTTGTTTTACAAGATGCGAAAACTGTTTTTTTTAATTGCATTAATGTGTCATAAAGATTGACAAAGATTCAAATATGTCCATTATAAATTGACCCCCACCTTTTCGTTTTTATTTGCTATCTTCAAAACTCCGTCAAGCACCAATGATTCCTTAACATTCAGGGCGTTTATAATCAGAAGTCATCGCTTTTCACCAAGTAAACTAGTTAATTATTGGCCGTTTTTGTTATCTCTTTGCTAATTAGTACAGAGTAGGATACATATATACATACAAAATTCAAAAATCACTTTTCACCTCGACAGTACCATCAAAACCCAGAGATCTGAAAAGATTACAGTCTCGTACAAAACTAATAGCATACCACTCATTCCCGGCTCAAATTACCTACTTAACCCACTTTATAACCCGGCCATTTGGAAGACCCACGAAATCTCAGCATACTGATATAAAATTAAGCGAGAAAAGTGCCGACTTAATGTATATTTTAATCTCGCCGGATTAATATCGCGCAAATTATTCGCGTCCAGTGGTCTAGATATAAATATTCAAGGGTGTTTAACGCCCCATTGTCTTGTGTTACAGTTGCATTTTGATTAATGTTTAACGTTTTATCTGTCCTATTGCGAGCTGATCAAACACTGAGATTTTTCATTTGAGACTGTTTGAATTTTAAATGGATTACTTAAAGTTTTGTCTTGTTTAATTGCAAAGAGCTATATAATCGAATTGTCTATTTCTGCCCTCAAGTGATAGGTTGTAAGAGCTGTATCTTCCAATTTGCATAAACATTTTAAGGAATCTACAGTAATTCTCCTGTCTGTACAACTCCTGTCTGTACCTCAATAAAAGGGGTTAGGCCATATAGTCCACCACACCACGCTAAGCTACTGCTGGTCGAATCGCTATGGTATACATATTTCTTATAATCATTTTCATAATAATTTTACAACACTAATATGACAGTTAGTCTTCACAAAAATAACATGAAGCAAAATTGAGTTTTGACGACAAAAAACACAAAATAACTAAAGTATTATGTCATAATTTAATGATAGAAAGCACCACTCAATTCAATATTCACACAACTCATCCACCAATGCATAGAAATCCACAAAAAACCCAAAGAAATAAAACCAAAAATAATCTCCGCGCCCCATTAAACTTCGTACAATAAATTAGGCACTTAATGATCAGAAAAATACACTCACGAAAAGGAAAATGTTGAAGTTCACGGGCTGAGTGGGACGGACTGAATACCTTAAATCTACATAATTGCGTACCTCCAGGGTCGAGAATTCAAAAATACTGTTTTTCAATTATGTACTGTAGGTTTGGTGACTGTAGAGTGACCAGATTTAGTTTGCAATAATTAGAACATTTATGCTCTAAAGAGAGTCCAAATATTAATATTATTTATAAATGTCCAAAAGGTTTGCGTATGGCATTCGCCCCGCCTGAATCACACCAACATGTCCAGGTTTTCCTGCCAGCTCGCTATTTTTTAATTAGATAATCATTACTTACTCGATTAAATAAAAAAAAAACAATAATTTATAAAATCTCTAGTATAGTAAAAATAGACAGTAATTAAATACCGGGTATCTCAAGACTGCTACCGAAAACGAAGCCGGGTAGTAGTTTTAGTGACTACAAACACAATGCAACTAAAAATTTTGCTTAGAAACGCGACAATTTTATTTATCATTTTTTAAAAATCGTCATTTTTGGGTGGTAAATCCATAGTTTTTGCTAAAATAATAATTTAAACTCTTTTATACCTTAGATTCTTTATAAATAAAAGGGTATATACTATTATTTTACGAAAAAATGTATTTACCACCCAAATATGACCATATAAAAAAATACCAAAAGAAAATTGTGGCTTTTTTTCCAACATTTTCTGTTGCATTGTGTCTGAAGTCGCTTAAACTACCACCCGGCCTCGTTTTCGGTAGTAGTCTTGATATACCCTGTATATTATTAAATTTTTTTTAAGCATATACATACATACATAGCCCTACAGAAATTAACTACAAAAATCCTCAAAAGACATTCATTCAATGGTAGAAAATTAGCAACAACACCCCGTTAACACCGCTTGTTAACTCGGAAAGAAACCCACAGTACGAGAAAAGCTTAAAAAGAGAAAATTTCAATTTGGCAAGTCGCGTACAAACGGGTGAAATTTTAAAATAGCTGTACGACTGTACATTACCTGACTGAAACTTTTTAAAATGAGCACTGACAAACTTCATCCCGGTCCTTTGAATCGGAGCACTTATTTATTATTCTTGGACCGCTCGAGTTTTTTAAGTCAATGGAAATGCACGATGTCGAAATCACGAAGTTCGGATGTAAGTTGCTATGTAAGTTTGAGAAAGTTGGCGTTGGATATTTTCTTGTAAGTTATCTTTGTTATTTTGATGCGCTGGTAATATATGTGAATTTCGGAATGTTAATTGAGATGTTGTATGTGCATTGCAATCGGGTTTTAAAGGTTACGCGTCGTTCTGATTTGTTCTGGAATATCCAATAACCTGAAATAAACCAGTGACGAAAATTCGGTCCAAATCTCTTTCTATGGGAAGATTCATCTTGTCCAGTATCGAACTAATAAATAATGCATATTTAAGGCAAAAATTAAGAAATCATTCCGACCTCTATTTGAAGATCTTGAAAATTGAATTATTGACTCTTATACTGAAATGGCCACAAATGACTTATTTTCGGGATCGAATCTTAAATAGCGGCTAAGATTGCTTACTAAGGCAGTTGTCCCACCAACGACGAGAAAACGACTAACTATCGGCTATTTTCTCGCTCAAGAAACGTACAATAGATATACTTTCCGTGTGAACAAAAGAGATGCATATACAAACAGTTAATCGCTGACTGTTCACACTGCCGGCGAGCACTCGCTTCACTAGTTTGTCGCTGAGCGACAAGAGCTATGAAAGATAACACTCGCTCGGCGATACTCGCCAAGCGATTAGAACTCACGCCGAGAGAGCAACCAGTGGTCACGTCTCACTGTACTGTGGACTGTACGCTTGACTGCCGCGAGCGAGTGATGCGAGTAATCGCCCGCCTGACTCGCACACTCGCTTATAGCCGAGCTACACAAATATCGGAACTACGCACTCGCTCCCCGCGTCTCGCTAACTCGTTTCTAGTTCTAGCTCTACTCGTTACTCGTTAATCGTTGCTGGTGAGACAAGTGCCTAATTTAGACCAAAGTAGTATTCAATTTCGTAGCACTTACCAACAGTCTACGGATGACAATAAGGAACATCGGCTACGCACTATCACCATCGTAGCATATGCGTAATTTTTATCGACTACGAACTTGCAACCGCGCGTCATTTAATCTGCTACGCACGCATGCCTTAATAAATATGCGTAGCAAGTACATAAATAAAACTTTTATCTGCTACGCGTCAACAATTTACAAAATTGAGTAGATATGATGAGAGCTATGTAAATTTATGTGCTACGCGGAACTCTAATGATAATGAGCTACGCTTCGCGAATACTTATCAGCTACGAGCTGTCTACGCCGACACATCAAATGATGACTAAGCGTATAAATCTCATAATGTACTACTATTTTCGCTGAGCAATGCTTTGCAAGGGATTATATTAGTTGCATTAATTTTAGTTTGAAGGATAATTGCTTGTAGCTAGTATGTATTGTATATACTTTGAGCGCAATTTATTGATACTTTGATAGTGAAAATTAAAAAAAATATATATAATTATAAAATTCGCTAAAGTATTGCAGTTTCAAACTAAGAATAAAATTTCAGTGACTTCTACCTGCCGAATATATTCTTACTACATTTTTTTTTAATTCATATATGTTTTGTTTTCTTTATTAATATAGGTAAAACAAAATACTATACAGCATAGTCAATTATAATTTTTACTGCATCATTAGATAATGGTTACACCAAAATGACGAGCTGATCCGTGATAGTACTGTTAGTTTGATCGCATAGTAAATATATATATATTTTATAAATAATTGGTAAAAATGAATTTTCGTTGAAATCACGCGTTATATTGTCCCGTTGGACACATTACGAGAAACGTATTGTTGTTTACAATTTAAAAGCTTTATCTATACTTTATTACAGATATTGCTCCATCCATCCATCCATCAGCCAAAGGAAGTCCACTGCTGAACATAGGCCTCCCCCAATGATTTCCACAGAGACCTGTTCGAGGCAGCCTGCATCCAGCGACGTCCCGCGACCTTTACCAGGTCGTCGGACCATCGTGTGGGTGGACGTCCTACGCTGCGCTTTCCGCTACATAGATATTGCTCGCTGCAGTTATTTTGTAAAGTTGATATATTTATTTACGAAACCGATAGCGGTGAAATGAATTAACATTTTTAACTGATATTTTATAGTTTCCTTTCTTTTATTTTTATGGTTTTTACATTTCCACATTCCAGTAGCATTTCCAGGAAAACTATATGACAGTGCATTAGTGTGAGATAAGCGGTATGAACGCTAACGAGGCACTAGTTTCTTGTAATGCCTCGAAAGCTCCCATATCCGGCGTGAGCTTTTATTTACAAATTTCATAATTACGCGGTTAATTTTCGGTACTTTTGTTTCAATGAATTAAATAAATACTCAATAAGTTACCAGACGCCTATCCTGGTTTTCATGTTAATGATAAATACATTTGTATTGGTTATGTGTATTGAATCAATAATTTTTTTTATTAAAAATATATATGTGCTCCAAAATAAGACACATTATCCAATAACTGCCTTTCTTTCTCTTATCCACCCAAAGGTTGTCTGGAAGAGATTGCTTAGTGCAGTAAGGCCGCCTATCATACTTTCAATATACTACTAATTATTTAAATTGTCGTTTGGTGTATATATATTGTATGTACAAAAACGAGGTAAATAAATAAATAATCCTAACATCGCTTATGTAGTTAAAAACCTAAGTTGCTTATGATATGGTAACGTTCGACACACCTAAATCGAGATAATCTGTATCAGCCCATGTACGTGCCACTATAGGGCACGGGTCTCCTCTACAATCGAGAGTACAAGTGAAAGGGGTTAGGCTATATGGTATCAGTGACGTACAAATATGGCCTAATACAGATATTATTAAAATCTGTTGAACCATAAATATATCCCAAACTAGTACCCACAAAAAAATTAAATAAAAACAGCAATGCAGTGAATCAAACAGACCCAGCGAGCGTTAAACGAACTTACGCAATTTAATCACGCTGACGGTTAAAATTCAATGAATGCTAAAAATTATTCGACATGACACTGAATGAATCAATTAACCCGGATGGAAGCCGGTTATTTAAAGCATTTTATTGTCGGCCTACAATCGTTTTACATTTCGTTTATATCGAGTAAATGTGTCTTTTTGGAAGGTTTATGGATATCATTAAAATCCTTGTTAGAACTTCGCTGAAGTACCTATATAAACTCACGCCTCTTTCACAGAAGAGGTAGGCAGAGGTGCCAGGACACCCATATTTCGCTTTTTATGTTCCGTCCCACGATGTGATAGGTGGCGAGCCTATCGCCATATCGGGCACAAATCCTGACTCTGGGCTGATAATGAATAGAAAAATCCAATATCACGTTGCCCAACCCGGGATTCGAACCCGAGACCTCAGCTTTGTAACCTTACCGTAGAACAACTACGCCACCGAGGCAGTCTCAGTCAGATTTTTAGCAATATAGAATTTAAAAAAGGATCGATTGAAAATACACCTTATAATAAATTCTATACCATGAAGACGTTATGTTCCGTTCCATGATGTGATAGCAGAAGAGTATAATTTTGTTGATACGACAGCTCATAAACAGAAGCAGAACCAAACAACACCTCGAATCACATGTATTGTATGTAATGCTTGGCATTCCACTGCGCTGGCCATCCTGAGCCATAAGATGTTAAGTTTCAATATATCTAGTAGTAACTCTGGCTACAATGTCCTTCAATCCGCAACACAACAGTGTTTCTATACTGCTGTTTGACGTAAGAAATAGACAATACGATGGCACCCACCCAGGCGGCCTCTCTCATATATGAGAGACCTACCATTACATTAATGTATAAAATCATCAGGTAGAATACTAGACGTTAGTGAGTAATCAGCTAGCCTGAAGTGGAACTAGCTTGGACACTTGCCCCGTATGCCCAATGAAATTTGGGCGATACCAACAACGAAATAGAAACTATTTTTGACTGTAGGGGTTTACTCTATGAAAAGATACGAACTCCGAATGTTCGGACGCCGTGCGTAAAACTTGTAAACCTAATGTGGTCTTACACACACACACATGTGGTTACTCCACAAAATGTTGGAATCCACAACCGTAAATCGCAACAATAGACTAAGTTCGGAAAAATGATGATAGTATTGATTTTAGATTGATTGTTAGCAGTGGAAAATTGGCATCTTACTCCGGACTTCAAGCATCGAAGAGTTCGTTTCATTTCATAGGAGTAGCCCCCCTGACACTTTGCGATAGGCCCCGAAAAAGATGGCGAGTTGAGTTGGACAGGTGTCAAAAATCACATACTAAGTCCTAATCCCACACTAAGATAGAGTCTTGTGTCGTGGGTATCAGAAACCACGAAATAAATACACCCAAAGGTCACATACTAATTCCTAATCCCATACTAAGACCGAGTAGAAGACTCGATCTTAGTGTCATGGAAACCACAAGAGACCTTTCGTTTTCACAAAAACCAGAGCCGAAAAAAATACCTATGGATCAGGCAAACATTTCTTTCGGTACAGGGTTCGAACCCACAGCCTCTAGTTTCATCCAACCAGCCTGCGCCTTACAGGCTTAAGTTTTAAGATATGTACATATTTAACAATATTCGAAATCGACCAAAGCATGTTACACCACAAAAAGTAATACACAAAGAGTGAATATAAAACGCCACAACAGAGCAGTCATTGTGAATACAGTCTCGTAATGAGTTGGCCAGAAACTTTAATTTCTGTCCTCTCATGATCTGTTAAACTCCAAGATTGGTGAATACCGGATGGGTGGTAAATGTACAAAACACGAATTTCTTTGATTTTTATTGTATCAGCCCCATATACGTAAGATATAATCAAGATTAAGATTGAGAGGTGTTACGCCGAATAGTCCACCACGCTGGCCTAGTGTGGTTTGGGGTACTTTACACACCATAGAAATTCATACAAATCGCCATGGTATGTAGGTTTCCTCAGGAAGTATTTCTTCACCGTTAAAGTGCGTAGTAATTGACTATCAACAGACACATGACTTTGAAATCAGAGGTGTTTTGTATACAAAAAATATTTTGTATATTATTACAATAGCGATCCGGCTCAGCTCCACCAAGGTGCAGATATACTTTTCAAAATGGCGACCAATTGAACCAAGGAAAACGTATAAATTATAAATTATAACGTATAAATTATTATTATTAAATTTTTCTATAATTTTCTAGATTTTTCACTACTGCGTCCCGCCTAAAAGTCATAGCATGATGATATACAGCCTAAAGCATTCCTCCTTAAATGACCTATCCAACACAAAAATATTTTTCAATTCGAACCAGCAGTTCATGAGATTAGAGATAACAAACAAACAAACTCTTCAGTTTTATATTTTACTCGTGGTATAGATTGATTGTACCAACCCGCATTAGGCTAGCATGGTGGACTATATTATAGCCTAACCACTTTCAAACGTACTCTTGATTGTAGAGTATTCCCGTGCCCTGCAGTGGGACGTATATGGGCTGATACATATAAATTAATTGTAAAATGGATAATCCAGTACAATAGGTTTCGTGGTCCAATAGCTCGTGCCGTGACTTGCCGTATTGTTTCGTTTGGATGCCATTATTTATGTGCCGGTCGATGCGGCCCGAATAACGGCCATCCTCGTTCCCGATAAGAATTATTTCAAACACGAAACTTCTAAAGGCTGTGTTTATATTTTGCTGTGTTGGTTAATTTATTTTAGATTTTCTTAGAGGCATTGGTTACTATGACACGAAGATGTCGTCTCAAACGAGATTTGGTGGATATTTTTATTCGATAGATAACATAATTACCTTATTAAATATCCAGATTAAATTACTCTAGCCTACCTCGGTGGTGTAGTTGTACTACGGTACGGTCACAAAGCTGAAGTCTCGGGTTCGAATCCCGGGCCGAGCAAAGTGATATTGGATTTTTCTATTCATTATCAGAGGCTATGTCATCATGAGACGGAATATACAAGGCGAAATGTGGTTGTCCTGGAAACTCAGCCTACCCTTTCTGGGAAAAAGGCGTAAATTTATGTATGTAGTTAATTATTACCTGCTAGCAGCATGTCTGAAATTATGTTCCGTCAACTCCATGTATAATCAATTAAAAACACTTAATAAACACGCAGAATATGACCACAACATAGAATAGTTAAATATACAGACGCCACCCAAAATTAAAAATGTCCACAACTCAACTACACCGAAACTTCGGCAATATTAAATTTCCCGCATAATACAAGGCATTAAATATTTCTGATGGTAAATTTGAAAAGTAAATCAGTCACGCCACCTGTCGGTGGATCTTTATTAAAAAACTTCCCATTGTTCAGGAGCATTTTAATTCGGCTCTTGTGAAATTTCGACCTATTCCACGTTTAATACTCGGCGTCTTTGAATACCTGCCCCGATTTTCAGATATAGATTTTATTTCTCAGCCGAGCCATTTGTCTTGTCTTCGTGGTATAGAATTTACTATTAGGTGTATTTTCAATCGATACTTTTTAAAAATTCTATATTGCTAAAAATCTGACTGAGACTGCCTCGGTGGCGTAGTTGTACTACGGTACGGTTACAAAGCTGAAGGTTCGAATCCCGGGTTAGGCAACGTGATATTGGATTTTTCTATTCATTATTAGCCCAGAGTCAGGAATTTGTGCCCGATATGGCGATAGGCTCGCCACCTATCACATCGTGCGACGAAACATTCAAGTCGAAATGTGGGTGCCCTGGCACCTCTGCTTACCTCTTCTGGGAAAAAGGCGTGAGTTTATGTATGCATGTAAAAATATTGATTCTTTTTTTTTACTGCAATGCGTGCTCTTTCTTCCCCTAATGAGTTACACCATACATGACAAAGAAATGCTTGGAATTCCACTGCTCTCGCCATCCTAGAATTTAAAATTTAAGTCTCAATAATATGTCCAGCAGTTAATTTGGCTACAATGTACTCGTACTTTCAATAGGAGAATTTTTTGCAGCGGTACGATAAGTGAGTACAGTGGAACTGATGGTAAATATTAAGCGCAGTGAAGTCCAATCCTCTATCTGATTTATATACAATGGGCCACCGTCCGTTCCGTTTTTATTATATGTTATGCAGCCTTTTATTATTACACATTAATAAATTAATATTTTGAGTCTTTGATATAAAAATAAAACACATACACATTAATTATTTATTAAATTTATAGTTCTGACCACAGGTCGCAAGAAGCAATATTATTTTGCCCAATCAGTAATATCACGTGTTGGCAACTTAATACTGAATACAATAACGAGTCATTGTATTTAAAACTAACGGCCCTGCCCGACGAAACCGGGTTCAAATACACTTTTTTGAAATGATTCTGTCACCTATGTTCATCAGGGATAATGTAAGATTCTAAGGGTCAACATTTTTTTCAAATTGGTCCAATAATTTCAGAGCCCATTTAATGTAAACAAACAATCAAATATTTCCTCTTTATAATATTAGTATAGACAAATGGTTGGATCTGAATTGCTTTTGATATAAAAAGAAAAACGAAAAAGGAGTAATTTAAGCGGTTATATATAACTTTTTAAAACCATCTTGACAAGATTCTTTCAACACCAGCTTATTCTTACAGTATCAAAATATTTGAAACAACGTTCCCATATAGAATAATGAAGGTAAAAGTCGTAAGCAAAATCTTATACGCTCCATAACAGGATATAACATAACATATAAAAATAAATAACCAACTGAATTGTACCGCTTCGTTTTTATGATGAATAAAAAATCTAATATGCCTTTAAAAGTGATGGCAGGAGGCAACCGTATACACACTTTTTCATGTGGTTTTGTGACTGGGGAAATCTCGAAAGTAGATCGTAAGTACGTGCTTAGAACGTGTTTTAATAAATACAACTAACAGTCACATGGCCACCACACATCCATGGTCCTGATCTCACACTAAGAACAAGCCTTGTGTCACGGTTATCAGAATCATGAGAGACTTTTCGGTTTCACCACACTTAGACCTGAAAAAAATCTAAAATAAATCGATCCCGCGGCTTCTCGCATCACAAACTACGTCTAACTACTATGTTGTTTTAGCATTTCTTATTATAATGAAAGGGGAAACGAGCATGCCTTTTGACTAATGGTAAGCGTTTTGATCGCTCATTGACAAAACCAAAAACCAAACAACCATGAATCACAAAGCAATGCCAACCTGAGATATAAGATGTTAAGTCTCAATATGTCCAGGGGTTACTCACGCTGCAATTTCCTTTAAACCAGAACAGTGAATTTACTCTATTATTACGGTGATAGATATTACGGTGGTACCTACCCAGGCGGCCTCTCGCATATGAGACACCTACCACCAGTAAACATAACTATGACATTACAGTACCCACTAGTATTTCACAAATTCCATACATTTTATCCTAAAACTTTCCAGACGGACTCTTAATCACAAGCCTTCCAGCTAAAATCGACCCGTCATATAAACCTCAATATTTGATCGCCTCTCCAAATTCAACGACGTAGTGATACAAGATTCTCGGTACTGAAGTTTCGGAGTCAGGTGGGTACATAATATTATGTATTGGTTTACTTGTTTGTTTACTTGGATATGTATACACTTATATAAACCTACAAGCTGGATAATTAACATATTATTTTTGCGATATTATTGTGATTATGAATGTTACTTTCTATACTCATATCACCAAATCTCTTCAGCTACAAAATATCCACTAGTGAACACAAGACTCCCTCAATGATCTCCACATTGACCGCTTGAGCTTTCTACTTCCATTGACTTATTTCATATTTAATTTATTCGTCTGTCCATCTTATAGGTTAATTACCGACTGATCACTTACTATTGCACGGCTTCTAATGAATATTTTTTCGAAACCATCGACCATTTGTTCTTTCTACTATTTCACCTGGCCACTTCAACCCACTAATGTGTGTAAAACATCGTAAAGGTACATGCATACCTACGAGTTCCCCAATAAAATATCGAAAGTACCTAAAGTCTATCAAATACATGAGGCCAGTGTTTCAGACTTTAAAAGGTCCCAAAAGAGATAATGTCAGGCAAGCAGCCGGCCGTAAAATATATGAATTCTGGTAAAACGATGAAAATTTATTTAAAACGATTCGCAGTAAATATGATATGTTGACGGAATTTACCAATACTTAACGATACTCTCAGGAATTGAGCTGCCGTGCTGCCGATATTGTACAGTAAATGTAAGACAGTAAGACAAGTTGGTACAATTTTGTATAATTGCTTATTTCCTAAGGCAGGTGAAATAATATTAAAACTCTTTATTTAAAACACCACTAACTAAATACAAAATTAAAGCTTAATACTAAAACATAAAAAGTTATTAAAGTATTTAATTTATTTATTTCTCCTAAGGTTCGCCACTATGCCAGGCCATTATAAAAAAAAAAGAAAAAAAAGCCTTACAACATGGGACGAGGCAATGATAGGGAGGAACAAAGACATTTAGGCTAATGGGACTTCGACTTATCGAATAGAACACCTGTAGAAAACACATAGAATATCTGTAGCTTCAAATGAGTTTTCTTATACTGAGGTTATTAAATTTAAAATTTTACTGGTTGTTTTAGGTCTCTCATATGTGTATTTCTGTTCTGTATCAAACAGCATTGTAAATAGACTGTTGTGTTCCGGTTTGAAGAACATTGCAGCTAGAGTAACTACTGGACATAATGGGACTAAACCTTATATTTCAGGATGGTGAGCTCTGCGGAATGTCAAGCATCGATTTGTACTTCATGCTGTTGTTTAGTTTTACTATTATCCATGAGCGGTTTCATTGCTTATCATCACGCGAATGGAAAGCTCGACTCGCCTTCATCGCTATTATAACAAATGCCGGAAGTAAACCAATATTTACCTACTGTTGAAGTATGAACTGTGGCACAGGGACATTGAGACCGTGTTGAGATCAAGCTCTATTCCCATTTGATGTATATTTACTGTGTCCGGAATACGCAAATATGGAGTATCAAATCATTTGATATATGTATTGTAGTTCAAAGACCTTTGTAGAGGTGCATGAGAAATGTGAAATAGCTGAGGCACTGAATTTTATTCTCTGTGTGATTACTTAGAGTGAATTTTTTGCTTTATTCTTTGCATGAATTTGTACACTTTATGGCAATTTTGTATCCCTGAACTTTCACTGCTAGGCACAGGTCGTCTCCAAAATCGAAAGTTTGTTTGACAGGGGTTAGGCCATTGTGTCTGAAGTCACTAAAACAACCACCCAGCTTCGTTTTCGGTAGCAGTCTTGATATACCCTGTATAGTCCACCACAGTGGCCTAGTGCGAATTGGTGGACTTACATACCACATAAATTCTTACGAATCGCTAAGGCATTCAAGTCTGCTCACAATGTTTTACTTCACTATTACAATGCATGGTAGTTGACTACCAATAAACACATGACTCCAAAAATCAGAGATGTGCCCTGGAATACGAATCGCTCTAGGAGTCAGGGCTCCTTCTAGGAGCTTGCAAATCTGCATAATTTCCTACTTATATGGCCACAAATATATTTCCTAATAATGAAATAAAATTAATATCTTATGATATGATATAATACTAAAAGTAAGAACTTAAGTTTACCATTTTCACTGATGATGATAAAAGTATAAAATGTGTTATTAAATTATTCAAAACACTAAATTAATTACTAAAGCACTTAAGAATGACCTTACTCAGTGAATAATCTTTCGCTAATGATGCCAAAAGTCAAAAATCTGCATTCAAACTGTACACAATACTAAACACCCATTTAACATCCCTTATTTCCTTAGTCAACAAAACACCAATAACAGATAAGGGGGTGAATGAAAAATTACCCCAGAGCTCTTTAGACTTCCCGGAGGTGTTTCCATAAATCTGCTTCCCTATCGATCCTAATTTTATCCTGTGTATTCCCTGCGAGTATATTTCTCATTTTCCGTCGAAGCTATTAAATACAGGATAGTTCGCGTAATATGAAATGAGGTAAATGTGTCTTTTTTTTTTCTTCAATCCAGTTTTTTTTTTCTCAGACTGCCCTGTCGGTCTGTATATTAATGATAGGCCATAAAAAGAAGTATTTATTGCGTGCATATTTAGGTACACAAGATTTTTTTTTTTTTTGTTATAAAAAATGTCGTCCAGATAAAGTATCACCTGACAATAGCTAACTAATCTCTTGGCACTCGATTCTTTAACGACGGCTGACGTCTTCGAGGTCTTGGAAGGGAGCATATGGCTCGACAAATAGGTTCAGAGATTAACAGGGTGGCAGAAGGCTGAATTTGATATCCTCTTAATTGGGATATGGGATCAAATGAGTTATTTCAAAGAAGTACGTTAGAATCTGAAGTCGAAAGTCGGGGAAGAAATACTTGGATACGTATATTCTTAAACGCACTTTGTATTTTAAAATAACTATTATTTATGGATTTTATCGCGAATTTGGTTTAATTATTACATTTTTGACTTTCCGACTTTTTGTTTAATTTACAGCTTTCGTGGTCACGGCGCGGACTTGAATTACTCAGACGTATATCATCGACTGGAGCTTATGGTTTAGTGTAATTATTTATAAAAAATAGCCGTTTGTACTTAATTAATTATAGCAACTTTAACAGAAAAAAAGGATTTTTGGTCTATTACGTCACTCTAGATTATGAAATCTATAATATGTGACTGCCCGACCCGGGATTCAAACGCGAGATTCAATTACTTGCATTTGCAATCATGCCATGTATGTGGACTGCGCCAACCCATACTAGGCCAGAACAGTTGACACCGGCCAAAGCACTCTAAAGCAAAATCTTGATCTGCAGTAGACTCTAGGATGGTTTGTATCACCTCTACCTACCCTGTGATGATATATTCGTGAGTTTAAATAAAAATACTGTTCCAAAAAGCAGAATATCTGAAAAAATATAAAAAAAAAATGAAAAGAGAACAATTTTGCAACCAGCTTACAAACATATAATGTATTATTTAGTTGTAGCTCTGTACGAATCCCAAAAGTATATCAAACAGAGTAAATTACAGCAATCTAAAACAACTCGACATAACTCTCATTATTTCACCGAAATTCCTTCACTATACCCGTCCGGAACAATCGTTTTTATCCCATTGCAATCCTAAACAGAAGCTTCTGAAAATTAATTAGTACAGTAACCGGATATCCTTTTAATTGCCGTGAATCGTTTTAGAAGAGCTCCGGGCGTGAGATTTCTTTTTCACAAACGTTTTTGTACCGAATGAATGTAGTGTTTTAATTGGATAACGTTCATTGATTTTTTTGTTGAATTTTATAAAATATTTTAAGGATTTTTTATGGTGTTTATTTGACTTTTGTAAGGACAATTATCATTTGCCTGTATTATTTAATTCGCACTTTTATAAATTACGCACATAAAATATTAAATTGGGAATGAAAACTAAAACTACTGAGTTTTTCAAACCTTATAATATAATTTAAGAAACATCTTATTTATTCCTACC
This sequence comes from Hyles euphorbiae, assembly GCA_023078785.2. Taxonomy (NCBI): domain Eukaryota; kingdom Metazoa; phylum Arthropoda; class Insecta; order Lepidoptera; family Sphingidae; genus Hyles; species Hyles euphorbiae. The sequence continues at coordinate 5,039,162 of CM041056.1, read as the reverse complement.
ACGAAAACAAAATGATTATATTTAATTAGAATAAAAATGAACTTGAAGAAACCACAGCATGAAACTTGACTATAATAACCACAAGGTCTCTGATAGTTTATTCATTAAATTACAAATAAGATTTCGACTTTAATCATTTTGAATATTATATTTTATTAAAACCGTACTGTGCTACATCAACCCACAACCACCAATTCCAGAGCTCAAGTCCATTTAACGACCAAAATTTTTATGCAGAGATTTTAACATAGTCCTTAGTCAGATACCATTGAAAACCCAGGTGGGTATTTAAATTTCTAAAGTATTTTGTTTTTCCTACAATTGCTTCCTTCAGTTTCATATTTAACAACATAAAAAATATACCTTCCTATTAAATATACAAGTTAAATTATATTATAACTCCACTAGCATTTAAGCTGTAGTTTCGGCTGAAGTTGCCCAATTATAACAGTATTGTAGGAGCTTCGGAGCGAGCTAAGTGATTCCAACTAGGCGACAGCATTGTACTCAAAATGGATATAATAACACCCGTGTTGCAATAACCGAGAACAATTCTGGATCGTGTGTTGTTATTAAAACTATTACTAGAATTAATTTAATGTGAAATTGGTCGTGGAAAAAGTAATGTTCATGTGTGATAGTTTATAAGTAAATATTTGAACCATAATAGGGTCGTGTCCAAGATTTTATTTTGAGCAGTATGTAATGGATCCTAAAAGTATCGCTTATAAAAACATGAACTTGAAAACAGCATCAAAATGGGATGAAAAATGACAGAGAATAATAAACATTGCAGTGGCACCCACCCAGGCGGCCTCTCACATATGAGAGATCTACCACCAGTAAACATTATTAAACCAGGTACCACTGCAATATCATTTCTCCCGCCATACAGTAGTGTAAACGCACTGTTGTGTTCCAGTTTAAACGACATTAAGGCAGCGTGACTCCTGGACATATTGAGACTTAACATCTTTTGTCACAAGATGTCGAGCGCAGTCCATGAGTGGTCGTATCACTTACCATTAGGCGAATTTCATGCTGGTCTCGCCATTCACAGCAAAAATAATTATGTTACCTCAATCACGCTGATCTCCTCGCGTTTAATTTCACAATTAAAGTTTATTTTAATTATCCTTAATATTATACTTATCTTTAAAGAGAATATAGTGGGCAATCTCCGATTTGGCAGCCTGTGCCCTCACTTGGGAAACCTACGGCTCGCTTATTCGGATTTTTTCAATGCGTAAGTCAGATAAAGAGGCAAACAGTTCGCCTTGTGGTAATAACGTTCTATAAACATACAATATTTAGATCACATATGCTTTGCCTGTGTCTTAGAATGGAATAAAAGACGGAATACGACAGAAAGAGGCAAAGCAAACTTAAAATATAAATATTTATATTTTATACAATATGCAACGAATGGAGAATTGATTATGCCATTCGCCTACTACTGCTCACAGAAAATAACAAAATCAAACGACAACATGAATTACAAAGCAATGCTTGGCATTCCACATTCACTTTCCCGAAACATAAGATATTAAGTCTAAACATACATATATCCAAACTCTAAATTTACTTATACTATCAATACTTGCATCCTAAATGCGTTAACTTCTAAAATCAGGATACAGAAAATAAAATGAAGAAATATCGTATTTCAAAACAGGCTAATAAAAAACACATACATACTTTACATACACTAACCATGCATGGAGGCCAAGAGTCGGTGACTGCGTAAATCATACGCCCACTGCAGTTAAACTACGAGCCCCGACTAATGCCTATTTAAGCTGCCCATATTACTACCATAACGGTTTTATACTTGTAAGAAAACGTATGCGACTACAGGGAATTATAGAGACTGGATGAGGCTAAATGTCGTGTATCAAATGGGCAAATATGAATAAAACATGGGAATTTCAATGAAGTACTTCATTTATTTATTCAAATTAAAATGCACATTAACATTAGATAGACCAAAACACTTACAATCTAAGTAATAGATATTGAAAACGTAATAAAATCTTATTAAATATTATCAAATAAATGCTATTCTAAAATGACTGTAACATGTATCAATGGCGTGTGACTGGAGAGGTCTGTCTCTAACAGTGAAATTAGTTTTTAATCAAATATGGAAATGCTGGGTGCAGTCACATACATAGAAGATATCAGTACACGTACACTGTTGTTTGGCGGGAGAAATGGATATTGCGATGATACCTACCCAGGCGTCCTCTCACATATGAAAGATCTACCACCAGTAACGAGCTGTCAAATGATATGTTTGAAAATCTCAATAAGGATTATCATCAAGCTATAAGTGCCAATTTCAGTCGTTTAATAATAATGCACTCCTTACATCACGATTTATTATAGAAACAAAAAACTATTATTCACAGAGTGATCCCAAAATAAACGATTATTCACAGGTTGATTCCAAAATAAACATTTGGTTTTCAGTACCTCTCACGATGCAAAACACCCCTTCCATCCTCCATAACTCCATACATAAACGCTAGTTCATTGCTCGTATAATAGGATGGCACATTAATAGAGGCAAAGCGAAGTTCTCGATAACTTTAGGCGAGGAACCATTAAGCTATTTAAGTTCCAGCTTAATTATGCAACGAACATTGCGAAATGCAAAACTGTGAATGCGGTGTGAAAAAAATTATAATCACCCTTTGTGTATTGCGATACAATACTTTACTTTGGATGCTTTCAAGGTAGAAGCAGTTGAAGTGTGCATTATTGTGACGAATACGGTAATAACTTTGACAACCTTAGATCACAGATATTTTGTTTCAGGATTTTATGAGACCATATGATCTCACGTAGTTAATACAAACACATTATTTTATTGCTTTAAATGGTGAGATGAGCATGACGAACATAAAAAACTCACGCTTCTTTCCCAGAAAGAACAATTTTTGGTCCGGGATTGGAACCCGAGACCTTAACATCACAGTTACTAGTAGCTTACTATCAGGCGTATGACACGCTCTATCGACATTCGTAGCAAAAAATATATAACTAAGCTCAAATACCTTAATAGGTTGAGGGAGAAAATATTTGAGTAGGGGGGGATTTTTCTGACCACGAATGGAACTTTTATAAGCCTATAAAGATAAGAAGTCGACTCATTGAAATCACATTAATTTCAAATTATGTTGAGCAATGAAGCGATTAATAGACATCTTAATAACGAAAATCGCACTTTTCAAAGTCACACAATTAACTGAAGTTTTATCAAGCCAAGAGTTTTAAGTGATTCAATTTATGTTTAAGTGTGAATAACTTAGAAGTTTTAAATAATTAAATGAGTAATTTACATTTTATTTAGTTTAGGTTTTTCAACTTCTAACTTTCATTTAATGTAACAATGTTATATTATTAGGTAGCTGTATTATTACTTACTGAATTTGCCGACAGTACGTTTGCAAAGCTGAGGTCTCGGGTTCGAATCGCGAGGCAAAGTGAACGTTTCTAACTTGTTTAATTGTAAATGGATTTATAAAACTGTGTGTGCTAGATATTAAATATGGATTACTTTAGAGATGACCACAATAAAAAAAATGTGTTAAATACCCTATTGTGATTTAATAAAGTTCACCAACCCTTGACCTTGGTGGTAATCTGTGTTCAGCAGAATTCTTGTGACTATAGAGAGGGGGGGAGATATTAAATTAAACTCTATTACCTTTCAATAGTAAACAAAATAGAATAACATGACCAATAATGCAACCAAAATAAGGCCAACTCAGGCTTGTAAATACTACTCTTGTAAACCAAAATACATTTCTAAAGTAAATATTAACACGAGTTGATGCCGAGTATGTGACAGGATATTTGATTCGAGTGCCGTTTGAAAGCCTTCAGAAATCTCATTTAACGCAAAGGTCGTAGGGCTATTCGATTTATAGCTATGTGCTTGTGACACACTGGTGGAATGTTTAGATAATATTTTGTAAGACATGATCGGGAGTTGGTTGGCGTTTCTCCAACGTCAGCGCAACGATGCTGTGAAAAATTTGCCAATTTCACAATAAAATCCGTATAAATTACTTTTATTCCAATGTGTAACATACGCGTAAATCTAAGAAACCATTATAATTTTTAGCAGAAAGCGAAGCGTAGGTCGTCCACCCACTAGGTGGTCAGACGACCTGGTAAAGGTCGCGGGACGTCGCTGGATGCAGGCTGCCTCCAACAGGTTTCTGTGGAAATCATTGGGGGAGACCTATGTTCAGCAGTGGACTTCCTTTGGCTGATGGATGGATTATAATTTTGTGATTTCAATGTTCAGTAGTAGCAGAGAGAGAGAGTTAGCGAAAAAATATAAAATTAATGGTTACAGTCATAGATATCTATTTCGTAGTATTATATCTCAGTGGTTACAGCTCGATTTTTAAATCGTCAAATAAAAATTTATCGCATATTAAAATACAAACTGAAATAAAAATGTCGGTGTTGTAATTGAATTGTCCGATTGCGTCACTTTATATACAATATTTATATACAAATATTATTTATTATAAAAAATAAATTAATATCGTATTAAAATTAACGTTTTATACGCCATAGTAATTCAGAGAGCATAGGAAAAGCTTAAAAAATTTAAAAAATAATTCGACCCTGCCAGGATTCGAACCTGGAATCTTCTGATCCGTAGTCAGACGCGTTATCCATTGCGCCACAGGGCCGGTGAATGTCTGTCGAAATAGATGATTATTTAGTCGACGGGTAAAAATAAGTCGCCTCTTATCTCATCGGTTAACCACATCGACTAAATTACTCTTCACTACCGATTTAATTTAGTAAGCAAAAACATTTTTAAACGTAAACGTTAGTAATTTTATTTCTTTTGTACTTTGACGCTGAATGCTACAGCAGTATACGATTTTAATCTAATAAACTGTTTTCATTATATACTTTTTTGCTATGAATAGATAGAGCATTCCATTCGCCTGATTGTAGGGGGCACTACCGCTCATAGACAAACGCAAAACCAAACAAACTATAAATTACCTAGCAATACTTGGCATTAAAGTGCGCTCGCCATTCTGAAACATAAGATGTTATTATGTCTAGTAGTTTTCCTGGCTATGATGTCGTTCAAACCGGACCACGACAGTGCATTTACACTGATGTTTGGCGGGAGAAAAAAACATTGCGGTGGTACCTACTCAGGCAACCTTTCACATATCCCAGTAACTAATTACACGCAAATTTAATTTTCGATGAATATAAATAAATGATTGAAGAAATGATTTTATTGACCGTTCCATCCAACAGTATGCCACAGGGTTTATTGAAAAGGCATTGTACGAAGATATTATTGAGATATTTCAGGAATAAAAGGCTGTGGATTTCATAATGCCAGATTTGTGGTATTTTTCTCATTGACGCCATATTGGCTATTTCAATATTTTGTCCGCCATTCGGAAGGTGGTCGGATTTATGGATTTCACGTGAATTATAGGAATAATTTAGTTCTGAAATGCATTTTATTTTATCGCAGAATGCGGTAGGAGATAAAATTTGTATAATATTTCAAATAGATAATTATTTGTCCTTTTCTAATGTTGTTGGAGGTTGGAGATTCAAATCAAAATATTCTTTATTCAAATAGTCTTTCACAAGATCTTTTATATCGTTCTTTTCTGCTACCACCGCTTCGGAACGCTACAACAGTAGCTGTGAAGAAGAAGCGGCGCAAGAAACTCCCTCAACAACACGATTAAAGTCAAAATAGTGTCTAGATTAGTGAGCAATTTTTTTTCTTGTTACTGTTGTATTTGACCAATGTGAGGAAAAAGAAGAAAATTTGTGATAGCTGTCCAGTAATATGCTCATGTGTATTTTAGAAACATAGTGGTAACTATTATGTTTTTTTTTTTTTCTTAATTTAGTGAGTTTAGTCACTGAGTGGTCATGATGCTCAGAAATATAAATTTAAAATGTTATGTATCAGAATGGCGAGAGCAGTGGATGCCAAGCATTGCTTTGTAATTAATAAAAATTTGTAAATAATAAAAAGGTTTTGTTTTGTTTTGCTACTGTTCATGAGCGATCGTAACACTTACCACCAGGCTGACGAAATTCACGTTTCACAATTAATTACAATAAAAAAGAAGATTCTATTTTTCATTTCATCCATAGGCTAAAAAGCTTCCTTAATAATGTCATAATAAAATTTAAAAATGCACTACGAGACAATATATTGTCGCCAACAATATGTTGTTATTTGCACAAAGGAATATACAAAACAAAGAAGCATCGCATACTATAATTAATTACGAACTTCTTGCTTTCTTTTAATAAGTCTGTATTGGAAAAGTCTATCTTTTAAGCCTTTCTTTGTCAGGCATATTAGGCGCCGCGTGTAAAAAGCTTATGCGAATTATTTTATTTATTTATCCTTTTTTGCACCAGTCATGGAAATAGATACATTAAAGACATCACATAATAATAAAAAATACAAAAGTCAGCCTTATCACACTGGGCAATCTTTTCCAGGCGACCTTGGGAGTGATATAATAGGAGAATGAGAGGGCAGTCTAAGGCGTAAATAATTAGCTGGAATTAATTTTAAAATCCTTGTAACTAGATAATAACTATGTAATAATAAAACACAATACTAAATATATACATATATAAAACACACATACTTACAATAAATACATATATACACATAAACTAATATACTGTATTTATAAAAACTATAATTGACCACAACATACGTATGGAAAAAAATATATTCCTCGTTTAACTACTTAAAGAGAGATAGATAATAAGATATCCCGAATCATTTATATTGTATGTACTTTTCTTATTTTGTTTACCCATAACACAACGGGTCAGGAAAATTCGATTCAATTAAGTGATTATGAAATATGATAATTATGAAACGTCTTCACGTTGATTGAACCCGTGGCTTCCCACGAGTTCAATCATCGCACAATTTTTTTTTTTTGAAACTGTGGAATACCTTATGAGAGTCAAATACAACTTTCTTCAGTTAAAGTTAATAATAATGAATGAAAATATATGATAAGAGAAAAAACCTGTTCAAAAAACTATGTAAACAAAAAAAATTCAAAAAGTAATCAAAACAGATTTTATATAAAATTTCAGCAAAGCGAAGGTACCTAAGCGACCCTGCCAGGATTCGAACCTGGAATCTTCTGATCCGTAGTCAGACGCGTTATCCATTGCGCCACAGGGCCGTTGTGAGAGAAGACAAAATTACTCATCAGACTTCTATTTTCAGCTAAACTAACATAACGAATGTTTACTATTCTTCGCTCATACTTTTCGATCAAATACACACTAGATTATACGTAAAGGCCTAAAAAACGGCAATAGAAATAAGAGCACAAATGAGCGTGTGCTATTATTTGATTTAAATACGGTCCAAATCATAATAAATCTTAACTTAAACTAATTTTATTTTTACCTGAAGTTATTATAATGCAAGGCTTTTTGCTACCATCTCGTAGTTCGAAATTCAAATGAATAATAATAATAATAATAATAATAATAAACTTTTATTTCAAAAGAAAGACATACAAAACACTAAAACTAAAGTACAAGCAGTAGGAATACAAAATAAAATAGAGCTAAAGCGCAAGTGTTAGATTGAACTCTGGTGCCCAAATAAAGATTTACTTGTGTTATGGGCACCAGGGGTTCATATCGTACATATAGTCACTATATCGAGGTCGCTAACAAAATCAATATTAATTTTAAATCTACAGCATTGTTAATAAAATAACATTTAAATACTTAAAATGTCTTAGAATATCGTGCCTGTAGCCAAGACACTATGTGTAAATATCTTTAAGTGTAAGTGTGTGAGTTGTGTGTAGTGTGAATGTGTGTGAGTGTGTGTGAGTGTTTGTGTTAGAGAATATATGATGTAACGTATTTATTACGATGGAGCAAAATTTGGAATATTTTCCGTCTCGTTGTAATTTTTGGTTAAAAGCCATTTCCTCACTTTCTGTTTACAATTATATCTGTTTAAAGGGTAAATATTGCAATCTTTATTTATTTTATTATAGATGTGGTTTCCAGTAATCATAAAGCTGCGCTTAGCCAGAGAAGTTTTAAATGTTTTAGTAGCAAAAATATCATAGGCACGTCGCTTTTTTGTCATATTGCGATCATACTGTAAGGTGTGAGAAGAGTGTTTCCGTAAAATGGTATGAAAAATGTACAGTTGCCTAACAGTGAGAACCTGACTATCTCTATAAAGAAGGGATGTTGGATATCTGAACGGTCGAAAATTCAAAACCTTTAGCACTGCCCTCTGGGCCCGTTCTAAAGGAAGCAAAACTGTTTTGTGAGCGTTACCCCAAACAGAGATACAGTAGGACAGTATGGACTGGCCTAAAGCATAGTATACCGTGTAAAGTGTTTGCTTATCTGCAGAGTGGCGAAGCTTTTTAAAAATAAATATTAGTTTCCTCACACGGGAGGTTAGTGATGCTAAGTGCAACTTCCAGTTTAGGAGATTGTCAATCTGTACACCAAGATATTTGATAGAATTAGATCTCTTTAAGGTATGGCAGCCGCATGTAGAATTTGGAGCCAGAGTCAAGCATGTATGGGCTTTAAGTTCTAAAGTATCTTGAGTAGATTGAATTTGGGGTTTTAACGAAAACATTAAATAGGTCGATTTATTTAAATTTAGGGACAGAAGGTTTTGAGAAAGCCAGATCATAACTTGTTTAAGAGCGATTTCAGCATGAAGAATAGTTTCCCTCCAGTCGCTACCATGAATCACCAACGCTGTGTCATCAGCATAGGTAAAAATAGAGCAGTTTGGAATGGAAAGCCTGCATAATGAGTTGACATATATAAGAAATAGCGTAGGGCCCAAGATGGAGCCCTGCGGGACACCATAACTGAGGTTTGAGGTACTACTAATTACTGAACCAATTTTTACGCATTGTGAACGGTCGGAAAGATAATCTTTAAAGATATCTAGAGTAGTCCCTCGAATCCCCATTCCATCCATCTTCGACAAGAGTAGCGGAATTGAAACCGTGTCAAAGGCCTTAGACAGGTCAAGAAAAATGCCTAGACATTTTTCTTGAACATCCATTTTGGTAATTATATGCTCAACTAGAGAGCTCACGGCATCCTCAGAAGATTTCCCTTTTCTAAAGCCGAATTGGTTGGGAGCCAAGATATTATTTTTCTCTAGAAAATTTACCAATCGCCTGTTGAGAACTTTCTCTAGTATTTTAGACATAGAAGGAAGAACAGATATAGGCCTATAATTGTCAATGCTAGCTCTGTCACCACTCTTAAAAACGGGGTGAACTATAGCTTTCTTAAATAAAGCTGGAAAAGTGCCGGAGGACATAGAGGTGTTACAGATATGTGCTAACACAGGAGTCAATGTAGAGGAGCACATTTTCAAAATCCGAGGAGAGACACCGTCCCAGCCAACTGCTGAATTTGTACGCAGATCATGGATAAATCTAGATACTTCTGATTCATCGGTGGAAAGTAAAACAAATGATTTATCAAAAATAGGGTCTTGAAGTATTGGAGCTTGTAATTGGGACATGGGTATAAGTTTTTCTGCGAGTTTTTGGCCTATACTGGAAAAGAAAGTATTCACTCTGTCTATTGACAAATTTACATCGGGATCTATTTTGAGCAATTCTGTTGGAGTGTTATTCGTACGATGTGATTCGGTTATATTTTTAATAACTTTCCAAGTCGCTTTCGGGTTGTGTTTAGCCTTATCAAATTCCGATTTTTCATAGGCGTACTTTAGTCTTTTAAGAAGTTTATTACAAAAGTTTCGGTAACGCAAATAAGTAACTTTCAAAATATAGTTATTTGGATCTTTTTTTAGCTTGCGATGCATATTATCCCTATTTCGAATGCAACGTAGCAGACCTTGAGTGATCCACGGTTTAAACACTTTGCATTTAGAAGGTTTTTTAACTATCTTGGAGTGTTTTAGAATAATTTGGTCAAGAATCGAAACCAACAGTTCCGTGGCTACATTAGCGTCTGCTGAATTTGTAACTAGGTGAAAGTCAGTCTTTAAAATATCATCGTAAAGGGCGACGTAATCAATTGAGGTGTGTGTGGAAGTAGTTTTAGGATAATGACGATTGGTATATATTTTGGACATTACTGGGAAATGATCGGTAATTTTAGTATCAACAACTAAGGTTTTAGAACTATGATTGGATTTTAGGAGAACATGATCTAAGCAACTTTCATCACGTGTAGGTAGAGTATGGGTTGGCAACAACCCGTGCGAGGCAAGTAAGTCTAGATAATCATTAGCTCTAGTATGCATATGCGTTTGATTAATATTAATATTCATGTCACCCATAATTATAATATCCTTTTGGTTAGAGTTGGTTGTTAGTAAAATGTCAAGGCTAGTAATAAAATTGTCCAGATTATAAAAAGACGGTGACCTATACAAGGCAATAACTAGAAAATTACAATACTTAATTTTACAAACAAGACAATTGCCATCTATAAACTTGGGTTCAGTGATATGATGTGACAGATTAGATTTAATATATAATGCAACTCCATCATTTTGGTTAAGATTGTTTTTAGTACAATATGATGTGTACCCTTCAAGAAGAGGTAAGTTAGAGGTGTTTTTAAGCCAACATTCGGATAAAATTAGAACATCAGGAACAATACGTATACTTATTAGAAAAACGCGTAGGTCATCGAAGTTGCGGTTTATACTACGAATGTTGATATGCACCAAAGTGAGGGATTTACTATTATATTCGAGAATTTTTATGCAATTTTCAGGTTTACAAAAGAATTGTTTACTTGTTCCAATGGAATCAAGTTCGTTAGATATATAATCTAGGTCAAGCACTTTTTAAACAGGATATCAAAATAATAATCAGTCACCAGAGGTACAAAAGAAAATAAGATAATCATTTTATTGGCGTACCAATCTAAACTCCAGGTCGTTATGGGAAAAGCTACATTATAATATGGTATCAACAAGAGATGTGAAACAAGGCGGATTAAAATATAATACCAAATTAAAACATCATAGAGTGAGTAAAAGTCTGTTTGTGTGTAAGTGTGGATGTGTTTGTAGAGTAATATACATTTCTTAATTTTGTTTTTTAAAAAATTATAGATATTAAGCAAAATAAATTTACCGAAATTAAGGCTAATGGTATTAACATATAATGTTGTGTACGAATACAATAAAATTGAAATTGGGCAAAATAATTTTGAGTAAACATGAAAAATTTTATTACAAAATGCGAAAACAATAGATAACCTAATTTTCCCGTTGTAGCAACTGCTCAAGATTTGCAATTGATGAAATAACTTTAAATTTAGATTCTTCATTTTCACGAAGAAAAATTTTCGCATTTTGCACCCAACAAAACTTATAATTATGCGTTTTTGCAAATTTGCGTGCTTCATAAAAAAGTTGTCTTAAGCTGGCTGGTAAGTGTTCGGCTATATAAATAGGGGTTTTTGCCCCCTGCATCTGAATATCTGTAGTATTTAATTTGTCACTAACTGAAAGGCTCTTATTAAAAGAACGGGAACATTCGATCACTTTGTTTTTGCTAAAAACAGTTTGGAACTCTGCAACAATCGGTCTGTTTTCACCTTTTTTGCCAGGCAGACGATAAACATCTCTCAAGTCTTCTCGATTTATACCGGATTTGACAGCACTGCAGGTTTTAAGTGCAATAGATGTAAGGTCTTCAAAAGATTCCTTGTCCCTCATGGGTACATTTCTAATTTCAATACTCGAGGATCGGGACAAATTTTGGAGATCGTTTACTTTCTTTTCAAGATCAATAATATACATACGTTGATCATGCCGTTCCTTTTCCATTTTTTTCAATCGATATTCTCATGCCTTCATATTCCTTATTGATAAACTCAATTGATTTCTCAATTTCGATGTTGGTATTTTGAATCTTAGTGTTTTGGAGTTTCACCTCCGCTATGTCGGACATAAGTTTTTTTAAAGCAGTGTCCTGCTCTGTTTTCCATGTAGTCAGCATTGACATTATGCGATCCTCAAAAGACTGCGAGTCGATGTCCACGGAAGAAACGCCGGCCTGATTCCGTTTGGCTCTAGTGGTCATGTTTGTAGTCTTATTCCCAATTAAATTGATATCAGGTTCAGAAGTCGTTCGCTGAGATGCAGGGATAGGAGTAGCGGTAGGTGAACGATGAACTTTAGGCATCTTATAAATGCAGGGGAAAACCCAGACCACCAAAATTAATTAAGCAGAGAAGTATATATTTGTTTTTTTTCCAAGCGTTAATTTTCATGCATAAATGTTAGCCAGTAATTTATATTATATTGCATAGATTCTCGTGATTTAAAAGAAAGTGTGAGGAAGCGATACGTTATTTCGACAACTGAGCGCATGCGCAAATTAGCTTCGATGCACACGCGCGCCCTTCGATGTCACAGCAGCAACCGAGTTCAAATCCCACGCGACACTCAAAAATTCACAAAAAGAGCAAAATTTTAAATTTCTCACACGCGGAACTCAGCGACACTAGGCTATCTCTTTCACGGGGCGGAGTCAAGTCATTAAAACACTTTAAGAAGAAACGAGAATTTGATTTAGCGTAATTGTCCAATAGTATTAAAGGAATTGATTTGAATAAATTTAAGTGATTAAACAAGCGGCACAGACACGATACACGTGCACATCCGGAGGCAACGTACGACGAACCGAATAAGTATAAGTAACGTCGGCCACTATTGTGGTATGCTTTTTTCCGGATCCTGTATCTAGTACATGTATATCTGATCGAAGCTCAAACTGGGGCCCTACTATATTGATCCGAAACGAAGTTCGAAACTTCGGACTGTATCTACTCTGTAAAAGTTCGAATTTGTATAACGTACATCGTAACCATAAGTCTATGGTTACGACCATAAGTCAACAACGACCATAAGTATATGTAGGTACATTCGTATCGTATATAAACTTCGATCATCCGATGTTTCGAACTTCGTTTCGGATGAATATAATAGGGCCCCTGAATTCGAGGTCGTGCGAAAGAGACAAAGCATTCGATAACTAAAGTCGGTTTGAAATTGTCTTTGAATAAGGGCGTAGATAATATTGTGTCAATCATAATATCACTAGTTCACCACAAATACGAATTACATTACTTATGATAAATTGTCTTGGTGGCACAATTGCACTACAGTATGGTTGCATAGCTGAGGTCTCAGATTCGAGTCCCAGGTTGGGCAAAGTTATATTAAATTTTTCTATTCATTATCCACCTAGAGTCAGAAATTTCAAATGGTAGCCTGGTAACACTTCCGCTACTCTTTTTGAGAAAAAGGCGTGAGTTAAATATCCTATTAAAACTAAACAGTGATACGCAATTATCAACCTTATTGAACCCTCTACATTATAAAGTCTGGTAGTTTTGCAGTACAGCTCCAGTCTTGCACCATTTACTCTCAATAATCTGGCAAAGATGTTCGAAGTGAGCTCGCGAAGTGCATTTATGTAGGCAAGTGGGGATATTAGCAAGCGGGTGCGGTTAAGTGGCGTACTCTTTCTTTAATTACTGCGCTTACTGAATGCGTATAGAGCGATTGTGTGGAGACGAGTTGTTTAAAACAAAGGCATATCAGAGGGTTTGTGGGGACTGGGTTTACACCCGTAGAGGGATAGTGTGGATTCGGGTTATTTTGAAAATAAATCATGTCAAATTTTAGATTAGTCTTTGGACTTTGAACTCCGTGGTGGGTCAGACGGCGCCTTAGAAACGAGAAACCGTGGATTCGATCCCCACACCGAGGGAAATGTTTGCACGGTCCACAAATAATTATTTCGGGTCTGGGTGTTTGTGAGAATGAAATGTCTATCGTAGTTTCTGATACCCACGAGACAAGACTCGATCTTAGTGACATTTCGATTCTAGCCCCTCCAACGCCTTTCAAATATTTATTTATAGTAATATTGTGGTAGTAATATGTGGTGGCCTCTTGGTAACCAGACGTTATTGCCAACAAATTCACGGTGGTCGAGGGATCGAATCCCATCCCCCATCTCTTTTCGGAGTCATGTCTGTATTGATTTGGTTGTCTGGAAGAGATCGCTAATAGCGATAAGACCGCCAGTTGTTACACTATTTCAAAAAATGTAAACTGTTTACTTGTATGTAATATGTGGTGAACAATAAAGTGTTATCTATCTATCTATCTTGATAGTCAAATACCACGCATTTTAATGGTAAAGAAAAACATCGCAAGGCTTCCTATATACCATATTGAGTTGTAATAGTTTTTATGCTTTGTAAAGTATTAGTTAGTGGTGGTACTAACAATCGAGAATACGATTGTAGAGGAAACCCTGCAGTAGAACGTATATGGGCTGTCAGGATTGTAGAATATGTCTAGTTACTATGTAATATTTATATTATTTAACGCTCCAGCTTCATTTCATAAAACCATATATCCAATATATCAAAGCGCTACAAAGCTGTGTCCATAGGGTTGCCAATCGCTAGTCCGACACACGTAACATATAACAACTAGGGTCGCATGATGGATAGCGTGTCAACCCTAGCTGGCCGACAATATATGACGACAAATGTTCGCAAATGCAACGGCTTTCCGATCTTATCGATTTTGTTAGTAATATATCCCAAGAAGCAAAGACTTTGGCCAGTTTCTAACCTGCTATTTGATTGATTTCTCACTAATTACGAATTATAATCATAATAATTACTAGCCTCAAAAATCAAGAACAATGAGCCCGACCAAACTAACCGAATGTAAAAAAATAACCGATTTTGGATAAACATACACGCATTTCATCAACTACAATCTAGTTAGTAGCCTCTTTTTTTAACCAGCAAAAAATCTCCGCATACAAGCAAATACAATTATAAAAAAAAACTAAGGTATCACAGTGGTTACGTCACACTGGTGGAACCCCTATCAGTTCCACTTAAATATTTATCTTCAGAAATCCCATGGATAGCCGATTGTTCCCCGTGGGAAAGTTCGAATGAGTTGGGATTTTACGCCGCCCGTGTAGTTTTATCAAGTCGAAGTAGAATAGAATTTGTTAAAGTTTCCATTGATTGTTTTGTACTGGAGGTGTATTTGAGGAGTAGTTTTTAGACAGCTATGTATTTTGAAATATAGAGTGAATTAATATCATGGTAATTTACGTCGCTTTGTAGTTCAGTTCCATGGAGAAGGTAAACCAATAAAAAAAACTTAAGTATTTATGCACTACTGCACACTGCCCATATTATTATTTCTTTTAAATATACCTAATCCTTTGTACCACGCAATCTTTGAAAGCAAAAATACATAGCCGTGAAACATTTTATAGCAATATATAATTTTCAAATATCAAACTTATTTCCCATGTTATATTACTAAATCCTGCTATTGCAATATTATGAGTTGTAATAATATATTTACTTTCAACTTGCTTTCATCTATTAACCTTGAATGCGCCAAATCCTGGGCTTATATTAATAAACATGGCTTTGTATGTACCTATAGGCACTTATGCTCAACACTTTACGATTTTGTGGGTATTTGAAAGGGGATTGTACCTTTATACCATGCCTTAATGTATGAAATTTATTTTAGGTAAAATTTTGGAGGATGTTTGTTTTAACATTTATTTTATTTATTTATTTACATATACTTTATTGTACACCATAAAAAAGGAACAATAACAGATTGAATACTTAAAACTAAAGGCATGGTTACAATAGGCGGCCTTATCGCTAGCTGCGATCTCTTCCAGGCAACCTTTGGATAGATTGGATTAATATAATAAAGAATTTTTAATTTTTTTTTCTCTTTTCATTGTTTTCTTCTTTGATGAGAAATATCATTATTTTATACCACCGAAAATGACCTACTTTGTTTTGATGCAAATGGTAAATGTCAAATGATTTTTGCCATCGTAATTGTTCGTAAGTTGTTATATTCATACCGTGTATTTGTAACTCAGATCCTGTGCGTAGTATGTTTGGTTGGTTAGGTTAACGCTGTTTTGCTTTGAAATCTAGTTGAAGCAATGGTGTTTGAGGCGTAGATAGCCGTAGATGCATTGAAAAAGCAAAACATTGGAAATTATTGCAATTTTTATGATAACTAAAATTACTGATATGATGAACTTTGACATCGAGCAGAACGATGCTAGGGAAAAAAAGATCAACAGTGGCACGCAATGTAATGACATTGAGCATTGAAGGTCGGCGAGTCTCTGGGAATGTCTAACTTGTGTTTAACCCGCATGAAATCAACCGCAAAATTAAAGGAAATAAATCACAAAGGAGAAGTTAAAAATAATTTATTGTCCGCTTTACTCCACGACAAAGCGGATGACAAAAATCGACTTAAAAAACACGACTATTAAACTAAAGAAGTTAATAAATCTTATTACTCTTACAAGAAGTAACGCTTCTACCCTCATCACCTACATAATCTTTGTCAATTATCCACTAATAACGCTAAGTTAATCGTTATCTCGGGCCCGCTCAACCGTTGTAAGCGATCATAGAATACATCAAAAGATAGGAACTGATTGGGTCAAGTTTGAGTGGCGCCTAGCTTTCAATTTCCTCCCTATCGGATCTTGAAGTATCCCTCGTAGCGATGGAGCACTGGCGTGGTTCAAGATATAAGCGATTGCGTTTTTTGGTCACGATGTTAAAATGACGGAAGAAATTACGGGAGGGCTTTGTTTAGTAGTGTTCTTCTTGTGTCAAAAGTGAGTGAACGAGGGTAAATTATGTAAAGGTATAAGTTTTGGTAATTATAGAGGGTAGATTGAATCTTTGGAAAGGGTGTATGACTAAAAATCGGCTTGTTGTGTCTGAGAATTTTGAATTTGATAATAATTCAAATAGACCAATTAGTTGCAAGGTTTTATGAGATCATTTTAGGATTGGTTCTTTTGTCTGAGTTTGATGATGAAAATAGTGAAATCTAAGCATAGAATTAATAGATAAAAGATGATACTAACCATTGATACTGAACATAAATTTCATCGCAAGGAATAATATCTTTCAAAGCCTTTACTGTTAGTTGAATTCGTTCGGCCCAATTATCTATAATAGAAACAAGTCAAAAATCTATTCAAAACTCTATTGATAAACAAAAGTATTTTTAAAGATTCTTGTGTAGTGGGTATCAGAAACTATGAGACTTTTCGGTCTCGCAAACACCCAGACCCGTAAAAATACCTGTGTTTCACACAAATATTTGTTTCTGTACGGGAGTCGAAACCGTGGCCTCTCGTTTCACAGCCGGCGTCTTACTACGTCACGAAGGCTGTCAATTCATATCCGCTTATGAAACAAAATAAAATATATTCTTCGCTATATCTTATGACACAGACCGTACCCAGATCTTAGTAAGTTTGCCTAGTCGAAATAGTCGCGCGCGGGAACCTACAGTCACAACTTTGTTTGCAAGCTGTACGCTTTAGTACTTTACGCCAAATGCAATAGGCTTACGTGTTTCACAATGTTATTATTCCGTATTTTAACTGGATATAGCTTGCATAATGAATTCAAATTTTCATACGTACATTCTACTGTGGCAGGTCTTTCTTTTCTATCCCGTCTCCATCACTGTTGTGTTTCGGTTTGAATGACATTGTAGTCAGGTTAACCACTGGACATATTGAGACTTAACACCTCATGCCTCAGAGCGCATTAGAATGCCAAGAATTGTATTGTAATGCAAGTTCCTGTTTGGTTTTGCTACTGTCCATGAGCGGTCGTATAGGTTACCATCAAGTGAATGGCATGATAGTCTCATTCATTGCAATAAACAAAATACATTTTTGAGTAAGAATACTTACTATTATAATTGATAATATAAGATTGAAGTTTTTTTTTTATTTCTATGAATGGCGAAACGAGCACGCCGTTCGCCTAATGGTATGCGATACGAAAGCAGCAGCAGCAGAAACAAACAACACCTTGAATTACAAAGCAATGCTTGGCATTCGACGGCGCTCGCCATCCTGAGACATAAGATGTTAAGCCTCAATATATCCAGTAGTTACTTTGGCTACAATATCCTTCAATCCGAAACACAACAGTGCATTTACAATGCTGTTTCACGGGAGAAATAGACAAAGTGGTGGTACATACCTACCCAGGTGACTTCTCACATATAAGAGACCTACCACCAGTAAATATATAATATATATATTAAAGTATAAAGAGTTTGATGAAAACAGATGCTGTGATAATATGTCGGCATTTAGCTTATTGGTGGTCTATAGCCAACTCCTTGAAATACAGTAATGAACAACTAAGATATATTAAAACAAATGTAGAAGCGTACTTACGCATTTCAACGAGTTTTACGTGCAGACACACTCCATTGCATCCCGCAGTGACTGGTTGGCGTATTCAATTAAAATAAAAGGACGAGCTTTGTTTGAGAAGAGGATTGTTTTCAAGTAACTTCTACATTAACGCCACTTAGTTATCACACAAATAATATTTACTGTTTATGAGTACTCCCGAGTCAGGCAATGATATTAGATTTTTCTATTCATTATCAGTCATTAGAGGTGTAAGCAAATATTTAGGTTATTTCTATGCATATTTTGGTTGAAATAAAATACTCAAATTCCCCATCATTAAATCACTCGAATATCCTTGCACCCTGTATATAAGTTCTACGAACCGAACTAAAACAAAGTTGATATTTCTCATAAGCTTCGAAATGCGTTTACGTTCACTCTTTTATGAAATACGTCACATTTACTTTGTGAAAGAAATTCATTTTGTTGAAACAATATGAAAAACGTCTGCTGCGTACGGCCAATTTAACTTTATTTTTTACCGAGCGGTGGCACAAAGAAACCCGATTTAGTGTATAAATGAGAAACTAAAATAAATGCAATTCATATCTTGGAAAACGAAATTGTACAAAAACTTTATAACTGGACGTATGAAATATGTTTACTTAAAATGATGTGAGGCAACTTGGGTTCAAATAAATTTGGGAGGTGAAGATGAATTGTCTAATGAGTAAAGCAATTTCTCATAATAATCTTCTAAGATACTGATCTTAGTATTTTTTATTACCAATCTATTTATATGGATTGGTATATTAGGCCTGAGGTCAGACGACCTGGTAAAGGTCGCGGGACTTCACTGTATGTAAGCTGCCTTCTACAGGTCACTGTGAAAAATGAAAATCATTGCGAGAGACCTATGTTCAGCAGTGGATTTCCTTTGGCTGATGGATGAGTGATAGGGCTTAGTTATAATTTATGGCAACAGGGCTTTACATTTCTACCACTGGATCTCATATTCTCTCAAATCCGTATTATTATTATTCAATCCTTGCACCATATAGATAAACAACTACCTTAAAGAAATGAAATAAGTATAATTGTACAAAGGCAGCCTTATCACTCTAAGCGCAGAATATAGTATTCTGTGCTCTAAGGTAATTTCTTCCAGATGACTTTTGGATGGATTTAATAATAGCAACAATGAGAGGGCAGTCTAAAGTGAATCTTTGAGACCGAAAATTCAAAATCTTCATCAAAACATCATATTATATATATTTGTAAATCGAATAATAATATATGTAGGTAATATAATTTTTAATTACTTGTATTTTTTCTCTTTATCTTTTAATTAAGTATTCGTACACCTACTACAGCTCATCTCTGCATCACCTAAAGGTCGACTGGGAGAAACTGCCACAGGCATTAAGTCCGCCTTGTATACATTTGTATATGAAGCTTAATAAATAAATAAAAAATAAAACAAACAATCAAAATCTAAACTTTGGCGGCCATTTTGAACTGTTTAGTAATGGAACGATTGTTCTAAAAATTAAAGCTTGATTTCTTTTGACATGTTCTTTAAATTCATATTACCATTAATTTGTTTATGTGTAAACCTTGTATTAAATATCATAATATTATAGTAGGTAACGTTTTTAAAATCCTATTAATATTGTTCGCTTGTTCTTTTTTGCATCTACCTTTTTTTTATCATGCACTTTACTAAACTTTGTGCATGTCGAGTTTATCGTAAATACTTGTACAGTTATTAATTATTTGTGAACGGCTTTAAAGGTGTAAGTATTTATTTTTACTATTAGTAATAGAAAATATTTCAGAATACGTAAAGAACTATCTCAATGACAAAAATAGACCTCTAAAGATAGGCTACAAAATCGAACCTAATCTTAGTTTACCTCAGGTACCCTAAAAATTAAACCTTTATATTATATTTGAAAGAATACACAATAAATCAAATAGAAAGTTTTTGTAACGATATCAAGCCATCCAATTTGAAGCTGTGTTTTCTTCGTCACAAAATCTTCGTGATTTAAAATGAAATAAAAAAATGGTATAACGCGTTGAGCCCAGACGATATTTATTTCACTCGGTATTATCCTTTTTTTTTTAATTTATTATTCAGTGTGCATTCGAATGGACTTTACTTTTATTTTTTTGTTGGGTACATTTTTGGCCTTAGTTGGTTATCAGTTTTATGACGGATTATTTGAAATCGAAAGTAAATGTAGGATTAGTATTTTATGAAGAACAATGAATAGAATGAAACCTTAGAAAATAACTGATATGGAACATAGAATGTGTGAAAGAGAAGACTAAAGAAGAAGAGAGAGAGAAGAAAAGAATAAAGATGGAAACCAAGAAGCTTATACCCAAATCGAGATTGCATTCCGTATATAAAACTCTAGAACAAAAATTCGACTTTAATATTACGTCATTGATATCTGCTATTCTTTTCTTAAAAGCATATTGATACTTTTTTTAAACCTGGACATAGTAAATTAAGTTTTATAATATGGAAACGAATTACATAAATGTTTATTGATAAGTAACGTCAGTCAGGACAACTAGGCTGAGGCGTAGGAGAACCAAAATAAAAATATAGTGTATAATATATGGAGTTCAATAATACGGTGAAGGAAAATATCATGAAGAAACCTGAATGCAATAACCATTTATAATATTTTATATAGTATGTATAATCCACCAACTCCCATTTGGCCAGAAGAAGTATATGGTCTAATAGTGATACTACAGATATACACATATTACACTTGTTCAAACCATGAATCTTTAAAGCAATCCCTTTACCTTCTACTACATCATCTCTAGAACAACTTATTTCATAAACTCCTCACATTTCAACCACAAACCCTCAATCACATGAAAATAACGTCACATAACTCAATTTCAGCAATCGGAATATGAGTTTCACACTCGGCGTAAAAAATATCCGACCCGTGCGTACATCAAAGTCCGCGATGGTCGGATCCCAAATCTAATTGCCTAATGTAGGTCAAACGGTATTTCTAACACGACATGTAATACGGCCTTTTGCGGAGTGATTTATTTCTTAGATATAGTACATACATAAATTCTCGCCTATATCCCAGAAGCGGTAGGCAGAGGTGCCAGGACACCCACATTTCGCATTGTATGTTCCGTTCCACGATGTGATAGGTGGCGAGCATATCACCATAT
This sequence comes from Hyles euphorbiae, assembly GCA_023078785.2. Classification (NCBI taxonomy): domain Eukaryota; kingdom Metazoa; phylum Arthropoda; class Insecta; order Lepidoptera; family Sphingidae; genus Hyles; species Hyles euphorbiae. The sequence continues at coordinate 5,017,608 of CM041056.1, read as the reverse complement.
CGGGCACAAATTCCTGACTCTGAACTGATAATGAATAGAAACATCCAATATCACTTTGCTCAACCCGGGATCCGAACCCGAGACCTCAGCTTTGTAACCGTATCTTAGAACAACTACGCCACCGAGACAGATCTCTTAGATATAAATATTTTTTTATTATTGCTAGGTTATTTTCATAAGGTTAAGCTGATTGTGTCGGCGCTGCTATACAACAATACGATTAGTCTCGGGTTCGAATCCCGGGTGGGGCAGTGATATTAGATTTTTTCATTATCAGCCTGAAGTTAAAAATTTGTGACCTGATATGGTGTTTGGCTCGCCCTAATTAATTACGGGAAAAAACAAATCAGGCGAAATTTGGTTTCTGGTAGCATCTTTTTTTAACCTTCCGAGTAAAAGTTTATGAATGTGTGGCTAGGCAAAGTGCCTATAGTATCTGATGTCAAGTGATCACTTCATTAAGAAGACTCGCATTTACACGTGAGACGTGACATTATGATCTCTTACTGGTCGCCACAATTATGTTGGCCGTATTGATGATGATAACTATACTCCAGTTTGGAAGCCGTAATTACTTACATGGATATCTCGTGTTTTACTTCCATCCAATATATGGCAGTCCGGCAAAATTATTTCGACCATCCCGCCATTTGATACTCAATTTGGATTCCACCTACCAATTCCTTTGTCACAACACTATTTATAACCTAGTCAAAGCCTAACAATTCACATAAACCCCGCAATACTCGGATCACCCCTCCCCCCTCTTGGAAGGGGAGGGGTGGGCAAATTCATTACCGACGATAAAAGTTTCCGCCGAATTAAAATGGAGATTATGAAGTTTGGAGCACCCGATGCCGAAGTTAGTACATTTTTACGATCGCACTGGGTTAATGTTAATCTGCCTTAAGACGTGATTATGGCGGGTAATAAAAGACTTTGATTTTTATTTTCGGTTCTTTTGTTTGGTATGTTGTAGTTATTAATGATAGTAGGGTATCTTTATCGTGTTTTAATTACTTTATTTGCATAACAGTCGAGTATACTTCTGGACATTAGAGAATCCTACAAAAATGTGCGGTACATAGCAGTTAGTGCCTGGCATAATGCGCGTAGAACTAATGGCCGTTGGGGCCGAAAGGTTCTTAAGTGTAGGCCACGTACATGCAAGCGAAATGTCGGACGCCCGCCTACAAGGTGGATGGACCTGGCTAAGGTTGCAGGAAGTGGCTGGATGAAGGCCGCTTACAACAGGTCGATGTAGAGATCCTAAGGGGAGGCCTATGTTCAGCAGTGGACTTCCTGTGGCTGAAATGATGATGATGATGATGATGAAAATAATACACCATTTAAACATAAATAATTGTTACCAAGTTTTGTGTCATACGTCTCAAAAGACTATGATATTTCACGTTAATGAATACTATGACTAGAAAATCCAATTTGTGGATCTCGAAGTTTCTTTTTAAATATCTTCAAATACACTATTGGTGAATTTGTTTAATTATTTGCACATTATTGCACACACATGAAAATGCAAATAAAAACGAGATTCACAATTATAAAAAGTACAGTTGGTGGTTTTATCGCACATATGCAATATCTTACAGATAATCATAGGGTTTAAGAAAATAAACGGACATACGCCCGAATACTGGAACGAAACTTAAATATGAGTTGCGCTTAACTACGTTAATCCGGATTAAATGTACTGGCTAAGTGGGCCGTGCGCTGATACGAGCAACTTATTTTTTAAATGGCGTTCCAGTATTCGGGCGTTAGACATACATACATGGTAATATTCGAAACTACACGTTTGATATTCTACTGTAAACCATTAATGTAAATTAATGTTAATTAAATTAACATTATACACTAATGGAGTATGCTCTAAGAATACCAATTATCTTCGTATTTTGAAGCCGAAATTAATGAGACGTTTTGAATAATCGTTGCTGAAATTAACGTTTAATGCTCTAACAGTATGGTAAGGACAGATCAGAAAATATATGATATATCTACGGGTTATACCTAGAATGCGACCGAAAACGAATGCAGATTGAAGATGGTAGTTTTAGTGACTGTAGAAAAAATTCAAAAAAAACATTTTACAAAAAAAAATGCTATTTTTTCTATCATCGGATTGGAGTAGTTAATCAATAGTTTTTCCAACGATAATAGTGTACACCCTTTTATTTTTAACAACGCTATGGTATGCAAGGTTTTCAATTAGTATTCCAACAAAAACTATAGACTTCCCAACCAACAAGGTTAAATAAAAAAAAAATTGTCGCTGTTTTTGAAAAAAAATTCATTTCGATATTTTTGATGTCACTATAACTAAAACCAGGCTTCATTTCGGTAGCCGACTTGACCCTGTATATAAAGTCCGACTTATGAAACGGACTTCTAAACAGTGTGAACGAAGCTTAATAAAAAACATCGATACTCTATAACAACAGGTTAAGGCCACACAGCCCATAACCCAAAATAAACGACACATTCATAAACATAGGTCTACACTGTCATAAATTTCGATAAATTCAAACGGGGGGAAAATTCAGATCCTTTTTTCCATATATACGCGTTTTGGCGCATTGTGTATATGCCTTATTCATAGCCTTTAGTTCGCTGCGGTTGGGATACTATGCATAAGCGCCAGCGGGTGTCATTAGTGGCATGAGCTGAAGCGTTTTTCATCGTCGGGCACTGATAATTCATTGCTATTTACATATAGAATTCACCAAGGGTTTTGCTAATTCCATATAGGTACCACCGCAATAACTATTTCTCCTACCAAACAACAGTATAGATGCACTGTTGTATTTCTATTTGAAGGACATTGTATCCAGAGCAAGTAAACAAATATAGATCTACCTAATCTAATCTAGATAGAATATAGATCTATATAAAGATTGAGAATGGTTAGATATAGTCCACCACGCTGGCGTACCAGTATAAATTAGTACCATAAATTGCCTTCGACGAAATTGCCATAGACTGCCTCGGTGGCGTAGTTGTACTACGGTACGGTTACAAAGCTGAGGTCTCGGGTTCGAATCCCGGGTTGGGCAAAGTGATATTGGATTTTTCTATTCAGTATCAGCCCAGAGTCAGGAATTTGTGCCCGATATGGCGATAGGCTCGCCACCTATCACATTGTGGGACGGAACATACAAGGCGAAATGTGGGTGCCCTGGCACCTCTGCCTACCCCTTCTGGGAACAAGGCGTGAGTTTATGTATGTATGTATAAATTGCCTTCAAATCTTGTTCCTCCCCTATTCAATAAGGAATGAGGCCGTATAGTCCACCACGCTGGCCTGTAGAGTATGAATGTGTACCAAAAATTGCCTTCAAATCTTGTTCCTTCCCTATTCAATTACCAAAGAAATAAAAGCAACACACCACTAACACCTCGGCCTTATCGAGCAGCCGCGTTCGGTCATCGATCATGGACGGCTGTTCGGCCGCATCCGGACGGACCCGGCGCTGTCCACAACGCCATGACTGATTTAAAATGGAAGAACGTGGCCGTGTAATTATAATGTCGAACACGAGTTTCTGTTACGACAAGAAGCTTTAGGTTTTTAGAATGGTGGGTACTTAGGTAAAGGTGTTTACATCAAGCTGTCTAATTCGTACCAACGAAACGACTTCTAAAACACAGCATTAAATAACTGGAGGAGTTCCCATGTGTGCCATCAACCGACGTTAGGTGAAAATTTAGTGGGCAGTATTCATCACGGTAGTGTGAGAACGTTCTATATGTTTTTTGCTAAGAATGGCGAGGCGAGCATATTTGATAGTAAGCCATAAGACCGCTCATGGACGGTAGGAATGCTTGCATTCTACTGCGCTCGCATTCTGAGACATAAGATGTTAAGTCTCAATATGTCCAGTAGTTACTCTGGCTACAATGTCCTTCACACAAAAACACGAGAAATAGACTTAGCAGTGGTGCTTACCCATATAAAGTGCATAGAAAGTACAAATTGCTATGGAACGCAGATCGTAAATGGATTTACTATATCAGCCTATTTACGTCCCACTGCAAGGCACGAGCCCCCTGTACAATTGATAGTTTTGGCCATATTGTCCACCACGCTGGCGTAGTGCGTGTTGGCACACTTTACATACCATACAAATTACAAATAGCTATGGTATGCAGGTTTCCTTGCATTGATTTCCCTCAACGTCATAGTGCGTGGTGATTGACTATCCATACACACATGACTCCGAAAAGTCAGAGGTGAATTTGAACACACGACTATGGCCATATTTGGATCGCATCTGGTTTGTAACCTAAAGACCACCACGTACCTACACAAACTGAAAACCAAAGTATGACATATTGCGTAGAAATTATCATGTATTTACAATGGCGAACGAGAGGCTAGTAAAAATATACAACCACAAGAGAATTTCCTACAAAATAGCCATAAATACGAAAGTTAAATTATTAATATAAGTAATTAGTGTGAGAACAATCAGTAATTACTGATATTTTACATTACAATAATAAAATTAAGTCAACATAAAATTAACAAAGTGGGACGCATAACAAACTACTAATTAATTAATATGATTTTCAATTACCAACGAATAATTTATACTACCATGGGTAATTGATGTGCTTTTTGTTTATGTAATCAATTGTTAATTATTATAATTATACTTCTTACTCACCTACATAGTCCTGACGCCATAGTAAACAAACAAGTTTTGGGTCATGGGTAAGGAAAGTAGAATAATATAATAACACCCATCAGTCACATACATAGTCCTGACCCATATTAAGATCGAGTCTTGTGTCGTAGGTATCAGGAACTACGAGAGACTTTTCGGTCTTATAAACATCTAGATGACATGTGTGGGAATCGAATTCACGGCCTCTCGTTTCACAGCTCGCGTCTAACCAACTATGCCACGGACGCTGTAAATTATATTACATATCTTATTTCGCTTTCCCTCTGAAAAAAGAAGAAGAAAGGAAGTGTTTTATTGGCACGAGTACTCTCCTCGAGGTAGGCAGCAACTTTGTTGTGCTGGTCCCCTGACACTACGGAGGTCCATGAGCAGCGGTAGCCGCTTACCATCAGGCGGGACGCTAGCTCGTCTGCCTACAGGGCAATAAAAAAAACGATTACATCATAACAGTACACGGACAAAAGGAGAATAAAAAATAACACACAAATAGAAAAAATACAATAAAAAATGATATAATCCTATTGCTTCTATTGTGTCTTTACTAAACACGCTTGTATGTTATTCGTTTTTGTGGTGTATCTCTCAAATGTTTGTTACGGGTTTAGGTGTGGTTAGTCTGAAAAGTCCATTGTAGTGGGACAGCCTGCGTGGCGCAGTTGCTTAGACGCCGTCTGCGAAACGAGAGGCCGCGGGTTCGATCCCCGCGCCGAAACAAATATTTGTGGGAACCACAGGTATTTGTTTCGGGTCTGGGTGTTTGTGAGTCCGAGAAGTCTCTGGTGGTTCCTGATACCCACGACACAAGACTCGATCTTAGTGTGGGGTCAGGACTATGTATGTGACAGTTGGGTGTATTTATCATTTATTTATTGTTGCCATTAATAATACTTCTACCCACCGTTTACGATACAAGCCTTTGCCAATAATAATACTTTTGCTTGCCCCTCACGACACAAGCTTGATCATATACAATATAGTTTAGAATTCAGGTATCCTACAGCAAGTTATGAAACTTCAAATCCCATTGTATCGTGTTAAACAAGCGAGCTGTGTTTACGCTATTCATCCCGGGGGAACTTTTAATTTTCCCGGGAACTGCGCTGTGTTGCACTAAAACTATGTACTGGAATTGAATGTGAACACTAAGTCCAGGATTTTTCTATAAACAGAAATGAAATGAAATGTATTTATTGGTCACGTAGGCAATTTAAAAGCTCTTATGACAAGTCAATACACATAGACTAATCTCTATAAACAATATATTTCCTATACTTAGTATTACTTATTTTAATTTCTTGGTTTAATTAATTTATTTATGTAATTTATTTATTTTAAATTAATTTTATTTTTATTTAGAATTAGTTTTATTTATTTGTTTACTTTTTATTCTTATTTTATTTAAAGTATAGATAGTAAGAAAAGAAAAGTATATGGTAGGGTAGGTGTTAGTCTCGGTGGAGCAATCGATTTATAGTGGGATTTAAAACGAGAGGCCACGGGTTCGATTCCCGCACAAAACAAATGTTTATGTAGCCTACAAAATATATATTATCTATATTGTGAGATTTAAAAAAAACTCGAAGTTTCTAATTTCAATGATACAAGAGGATGACCTAGTACAAAGAAAGGGCTATTCATGTGAATGTTGCCTGTATTTTTGTAACAGAATACTAAAATTATTTGAACTGAGAGACTGAAAAGAGAGAAGATAGATTTATTATCCAATTATTTAACACGTCTTTTTTTCTTTTTTTGTGTTTTTTCTATTTGTGTTTTTTTTTTATTCTCCTTTTGTCCTTGTACTGTTATGATGTAATCGTGCCAATAAAACACTTACTTTCTTCTTCTTTTTTCAGAGACTAAGCGAAATAAGATTTATAATATAATTTACAGCCTCCGTGGCATAGTTGGTTAAACGGCTGTAAAACGAGAGGCCGTGAATTCGATTACCACACGTATCATCTTAGTGTTTATGAGACCGAAAAGTCTCTCGAAGTTTCTGATACCCACGACACAAAGATCTTAGTGTGGTGTCAAGACTATGCATATGACTGTTGGTTGTATTTATCTTATGAATTTATTTTCGTAAACAATTTCGGAATAAAAATTTACTTATAAAATAAAGTCTGAACGAATCTCGGTGGAAGCAATCCGAATATTTTACGAGATTTAAAGATATATTGGTTTTATGTAAATATAAATTATATTTCGTCGGATAATAAAGGATTTTATGCGCTCGCGAACAGCGGTCCCATTTCATTTGTAATGTGCTGCAACAAGTTACTGGGTTTATTGATATATTTATGGGGTTTGATTGACTACGAAATATTTTAGATTCAATTTACTCAACACTATTTTGTCGAATTTTGTTTATTTTATTTAAAATTCTTTATTAAACACCACATACAGTAATAAGATTTAAAAAAAATATGACAACACGTTTAAAGAAAGGATATTTTTTAAAAGAGGATTGTTATAAGATTCCCCTAATGAAAGCGAAAGGAATTGACTTAAAAGTCTCTTGTTATATACAAAGAAATTCTTACAAATCGCCATGGTATGTAGGTATGCCGGAATGCAGGTTTCCTCATGATGTTTTCCTTCACCATTATAATGCGTGGTGAGTAACTATCAATACACACATGACTCCGAAAAATCAGAGGTGTGCCTTGGGATTTGAACCTACGATCGCCATGAAAGAGTCGGCAGCCGCGTCTGTTACGTTACTAACAGGCCACCAAGCACTAGGTCACTACTGGAAATAAATTATCTACCAAAATTTCCACATCATCTTAAAACTCACGTGCATGTACTGACCATCAACAATAAACCAATTACAAATCAACACAAAAACCCATTAAAAATCTATGAGACTCAAATTACCCTTCACATCTCTCACTGAACAAATGGCCTAGTTCTCCCCACAAAGAAGCGCGAATCCGGTAAATTCACAAATGCATTTGCAGACAGTCAAGTAAACGCTTTCATTGCTCGACGCCCGGTAATGCTGTGGATCACACACGGATGTATGTTGAAAAATCAGGAAATTCTCTCAAGTAGCTACAGTTTTGTGACACACTGCTAAGAAGTTTATACAGCATGGAGTTTATGTTCTATGTTTGAAAACAAAGTTCTCTAAGATCCATATTTCAAAATAGAGCTCAGAATTTGAAAAGTGAATTAATGATATGAAACTCCCAGCCAGCCAGAAAGCCAGCAACTCCTATTTGTGTATCTACGAGTTCCATTTTTGAAAATAAAATTCCTAGTTTGAAAAGTAATTAAATGATAAACTCAGCCAGCAACTCCCATCTGTATTTCTACGAATTCCGTGTTTGAAAATAGAATTCCATGTTTGAAAAGTCTTTAAACGATATCAAAGTCAGCCAGCCAGCATAAAGAACTGGCCAGACGTAAGTCCGCTCAAGTATTTCCCAGAGAATAACTCGCACCGTCGACACCTCAGAGAATTTCCGCCGTGGAGGGGCTATATTGTGATTTATCGGTCCCACACCCCTGAGTTACTGTTGTGTGTTGCACTTTATTGCATTATCCGGGAGAATTATTGTCGGTTAATGCAATCCAAATTGAAGATTTAACTGAGTTCGGAACATAATCTACTGGGAGGAATTATGATTTTATTTATTGATTTTGCCTCTAGCGTTATGTCTGCTTTTATACAATTCAGTAAATAAAGGAGAAGGGGCAAACATGTATGGACTCCAGCCTATCCACCAATAACAGCAAGCCATATATCAATGGAAAGGTCTTTTCAGTTGCTACAACTTTTTCTATGGCAACAAAACCGAAAAGGCTGTATTTTAGAAAATATAGCTACTTAAAGACTGCTGGAAAATCACGCGAAAGGGCCTCGCCATAGTGAGCAATAACAACAAGCGATACATCATTAGAAAGGTCTTCTAAAATACTATAACTTCTTCTACGGCGGCCGGTATCAAATCTTTGCGTGGGAAAAAATATCGCTGCGTAAAGGTAACGCAAGGATAAAGATATGTATATGGACTCATAGCCTGTTGACCAATAACGACGAGCGATGTATCATTTGAAAGCTCTCTCTATTTTCAATAACTTCTTCTTTGCCAAGAAATCCCGATTCGCTGTATGATAAGAAGTATATCGACATAAAGATATCGCGACGCTCATATGTATGGACTCAAGCCTATCGACCAATAACGACAAGCGATATGTCAATGGAAAGATCTTTTCGGGTGCTACAACTTCTTTTATGGAAATAAAACCCAGATCACTGTATTTTAAAAAATATTGCTACTTAAAGACTTCACGGAAATCACGCGAAAGGACCTCGGCATAGTGAGCAATAATAACAAATGATGCGTACTACATAACGTTAATGTACACTGTTATGTGCATGAAATGAGTCCAGTTTAAGTTTTGTGATAACATGAAATACGATAAATTCAATCCAAGTATTGGTCAGAAGTTGTCCAAGAAGGATTTTGCGCGACATTTATGTTTATAATTAAGATATTTTTATACTGATATGTGTTCATTTGCCAGTGACGTCAATTATTGTCACCGTTCTTAATAATCCAATCCGGAGGGCTCTTAGAAGAAATAACACTATTTAAAATAGAAAAACAAATAATATGTGGACAAAGGAGGTATGAACTGCTTCGGTGGCGTAGTTGTACTATGGTATGATTGCAAAGCGGAAACTTCTGGTTCAAATCCCGTGTGAGGTCCAAGTGAGAGCTTTCGAATAACATATCGCTTGTCGTTATTGGTCAACAGGCTATGAGTCCATATGCATATTTTCATTCTTGCATTACCTTTACGCACCGATATTTTTTCCACGCAGAGATTTGATACTTGCCGCTATAGAAGTTTTAGAATTTCAGAAGACCTTTCCAATGACACCGCGCTTGTTATTGCTCACTATGCAAAGACCCTTTCGCGTGATTTTCGTGCAATCTTTAAGTAGCATTTTTTTTTTAAATACATTGATTTGGGTTTTGTTTCCATGGAAGTAGTTGTAGTACCCGAAAAGACCTTTCCATTGACATATCGTTCGTCGTTATTGCTCGACAGTCTTGACTCCATACATATGAGCGTCGCGATATCTTTATGTCGATATACTTCTTATCATACAGCGAATCGGGATTTCTTGGCAAAGAAGAAGTTATTGAGAATTAAGAGATCTTTCGAATGACACATCGCTCGTCGTTATTGGTCAAAAGGCTATGAGTCCAGATACATATTTTCATCTTTGCGTTACCTTTATGCAGCGATATTTTTTTCCACGCAGAGATTTGATACTGGCCGCCGTAGAAGAAGTTATAGTATTTTAGAAGACCTTTCTAATGACGCATCGCTTGTTGTTATTGCTCACTATGGCGAGGCCCTTTTGCGTGATTTTCCAGCAGTCTTTAAGTAGCTATATTTTCTTAAATACAGCGTTTTCGGTTTTGTTGCCATAGAAAAAGTTGTAGCAACTGAAAAGACCTTTCCATTGATATATGGCTTGTCGTTATTGGTGGATAGGCTTGAGTCCATACATATGAGCCTCGCGATATCTTTATGTCGATATACTTCTTTTCATACAGTGAATCGGGATTTCTTGGCAAAGAAGAAGTTATTGAAAATAGAGAGAGCTTTCAAATGATATATCGCTCTTCGTTATTGGTCAACAGGTTATGAGTCCATATACATATTTTCATCCTTGCGTTTCCTTTACGCAGCGATATTTTTTTCCACGCAGAGATTTGATACTGGCCGCCGTAGAAGAAGTTATAGTATTTCAGAAGACCTTTCTAATGACGCATCGCTTGTTGTTATTGCTCACTATGGCGAGGCCCTTTTGCGTGATTTTCCTGCAGTCTTTAAGTAGCTATATTTTCTTAAATACAGCGATTTCGATTTTTGTGCCATAGAAAAAGTTGTAGCATCTGAAAAGACCTTTCCATTGATATATGGCTTATCGTTATTGGTGGATAGGCTTGAGTCCATACATATGAGCCTCGCGTTATCTTTATGTCGATATACTTCTTTTCATACAGCGAATCGGGATTTCTTGGCAAAGAAGAAGTTATTGAAAATAGAGAGAGCTTTCAAATGATATATCGCTCGTCGTTATTGGTCAACAGGCTATGAGTCTATATACATATATTCATCCTTGCGTTTCCTTTACGCAGCGATATTTTTTTCCACGCAGAGATTTGATACTGGCCGCCGTAGAAGAAGTTATAGTATTTCAGAAGACCTTTCTAATGACGCATCGCTTGTTGTTATTGCTCACTATGGCCAGGCCCTTTTGCGTGATTTTCCTGCAGTCTTTAAGTAGCTATATTTTCTTAAATACAGCGATTTCGATTTTTTTGCCATAGAAAAAGTTGTAGCATCTGAAAAAACCTTTCCATTGATATATGGCTTGTCGTTATTGGTCGATAGGCTGGGATGCCCCTTCTCCTTTAAATAAACTAATATTACATGTTGAAAAAATATGTTATATCAAGGAAGATATTAAGCCCAAGGAACTTGCAAATAAAATCGCTAAAAATCTGATGAACTGGACAAGATTAAGTAAGACAGCAGACCTTTCAAGAATCGACGACTATTGAATCTGATTCTAATATATTATTGTAGTTGACATATTTGTTTCCTTTTTTTGCCTTTTTATGTAGACGAGCTAGCGACCCGCCTGATGGTAAGCGGCTACCGCTGCTCATAAACCTCTGCAGTGCCAGGGGACCAGCACAACAAAGTCGCTGCCTACCTTAAGGAGAGTACTCTCTTTAAGCCTCGCTTGAATAAGGACAGGTTCTATTCATCATCATCATCATATCAGCCACAGGAAGTCCACTGCTGAACATAGGCCTCCCCCAATGATCTCCACAATGACCTGTTGGAAGCGGCCTGCATCCAGCGACTTCCTGCGACCTTAGTCAGATCGTCCGTCCACCTTGTAGGCGGGCGTCCGACACTTCGCTTGCCTGTACGTGGCCTCCACTCGAGAACCTTTCGGCCCCAACGGCCATCGGTTCTACGAGCTATGTGCCCGGCCCACTGCCACTTCAACTTGCCAATCCTATGGGCTATGTCGGTAACCTTGGTTCTATTACAATTCTATAATTATTATTTTTTTATCACCCCATATACGTCCCACTGCAGAGCACGGGCCTACTCTACAATCGACAGTACGATTGAGAGTGGTTAGGCCATATAGTCTAGTCATTTATATTCCCGAATTCTTAATTAACAAAGTACTCTGTCAGAACCACAGAACCCACACTAGAATCTGTGTTTTAGGTATTTCAAACTACGCGAGACTCTTCGAATTTACTAACAGCCAGACAATCAAACCCGTGACCACTGGTTTCGGAGATGGGATTTGCCAATTGCACTACGGAGGCTGTCTAGATGTTGGAATTGACTATTTGTAAACATACAACAGATAATAAAATGAATGCTTCAGCTTAGTCTGATGACGACAGAGCTGAAATATTCTTTATAAAGGCAGCATACCCATTAAGATCTATTATAAAAAAAAATTGAATACCATTAAATACCATAAAAAGATTTTAAACTTTGAAGTACATTTGTGGTATTGATTGCCATTTTCAGCGTGTACACAGATAAAGAAATTCAATAGTGTTCAGTATTCTATCATCCACGGATCCGAATCGATCCCGCATGGCAACTAGGTAACTTCATTGTAAACCAGAAGTTGGAGTAAAGGTATTTCACGGTATTTTCACCTGCCAACGCATTTCCTTTCACAGACTGAATAAAAGTAACAAAACACTCTTTTAGAACATTCCAAATAAAAGCAACAGAGTTCTCTGCTTTACATTAGTGCGGGACGGAAAATTGTATGAGGCTTTACTGTACTCATTAAAACTTCTTTAAGGATTACCGAATGCCTCGATGGCTTAGTTATTACAGTTCTGTTACAAAGTTGAGGTCTTGGGTTTGGATCCCGGGTTGTGCAAAGTGATGTTGGAAATGAAATGAAATTGGTTTATTGATCTTGTAGGCAATTGAATAGCTCTTGTGACAAGTTATTACATGGTACCTATTCTATGTTTAAAATTATATATAATTGATATTTATATTTAACTTTTGCTAGTCGTCTTATGTATTATTTGTAACTATTTACACCTTTTCTATTTATTAGCAGTCCGGAGTCAGGAATTTGTGCCCAATATGGCGATAGGCTCGCCACCTGTCACATTGTGGGACGAAATATATAAGGCGAAATGTGGACTAATCTTCTTGGGCGGCTTGAAGTAGGTCTTTATAGAAGCACGCTTCAGAATATAGCCAATTTTGTCTGTGACTCCTTTTATGTAAGGCAAGACAACGGGGATTCGTTCGACTGTGGCTGGCTTCACTCCCAAGAAGATTAGTCAATTTCTACCACCTGTCAAGTGCCATATACCCCTGCAAGAACCGGGCGTATACAAAATAGATTGCGACTGTGGCCTCTCCTACATAGGTCAAACAAAACTAAGCATAGGGACCCGCGTGAAAGAACACAGCTATGTGTGTCAAACATCGACGCTCAACGAAGTCTGCAGTTGCTGAACATATAGAAGAAGGCTCCAAGCATTTCCTCCGCTTTGACCAGCCCCAAGTCCTCGCTAAAGAACACCGTTTCCTGCCCAGGATGTTTCGCGAGGCTATTGAAATTAAAAAACATCCAAATTTCAATAGAGAAGATGGCTTGAAGCTTGCACAAGCATGGGATTCAATACTACATTTAATTAAATCGGAACCCAAAAGACCAACTGCCAGACCTCAAGACACTGTGAGCTCCTTCTGCGTAGATCGGATCGCAAACACAGACTAGATATTTAAAATTAATTTTCACTTATAATACCTCAAGGTTCCCTGCAAACAAATAAAGTCGTCAAGATTTGACTCCTTCATTTGTTTGCAACGAACCTATCGGGAAATACCCGATAATTTTGAAGCTCGTGTGGTATTCGGGGGATTATTTTTCCGTCCCAAATTTTAATTTCAAACTCATTTTCATGCAAAATCTCCAATTTTCACAATTGAATTCAACCTGTCAGTTTGACGTGTGGTTAATTTGACTGGATCATGTTTTGTTTTTTATATATAGCAACTACCAGAGAAAATTTTAAAAAAATTATCAGTATAATACCATGTAGGTTGTACCACGTGACGTCGAATGGTGCAATTCTATTGGTCGATATTTGGGTCGGAAAAATAATCACTTATAATACCACAAGAGCTTCAAAATTATCGGGTATTTCCCGATAGGTTCGTTGCAAACAAATGAAGGAGTCAAAACTTGACGACTTTATTTGTTTGCAGGGAACCTTGAGGGAAATGCCAGATAATTTTGAAGCTCGTGTGGTATTCGGGGGATTATTTTTCCGTCCCAAATTTTAATTTCAAACTCATTTTCATGCAAAATCTCCAATTTTCACAATTGAATTCAACCTGTCAGTTTGACGTGTGGTTAATTTGACTGGATCATGTTTTGTTTTTTATATATAGCAACTACCAGAGAAAATTTTCAAAAAATTATCAGTATAATACCATGTAGGTTGTACCACGTGACGTCGAATGGTGCAATTCTATTGGTCGATATTTGGGTCGGAAAAATAATCACTTATAATACCACAAGAGCTTCAAAATTATCGGGTATTTCCCGATAGGTTCGTTGCAAACAAATGAAGGAGTCAAAACTTGACGACTTTATTTGTTTGCAGGGAACCTTGAGGGAAATGCCAGATAATTTTGAAGCTCGTGTGGTATTCGGGGGATTATTTTTCCGTCCCAAATTTTAATTTCAAACTCATTTTCATGCAAAATCTCCAATTTTCACAATTGAATTCAACCTGTCAGTTTGACGTGTGGTTAATTTGACTGGATCATGTTTTGTTTTTTATATATAGCAACTACCAGAGAAAATTTTCAAAAAATTATCAGTATAATACCATGTAGGTTGTACCACGTGACGTCGAATGGTGCAATTCTATTGGTCGATATTTGGGTCGGAAAAATAATCAAATTAATAATTGTAAAATAAGGGTAGTTGAATTGTAACAGTCACAGAGCGGACGTCTAATACCTCAATCCGCCCCGTGACCACGAAAGCTGTAAAGTAATCGAAACGTCGGGAAGTCAAAAATGTAAAAATTAAACTAAATTCGCGATAAAATCCGTAAATGATAGTTTTATTTCAATGTGTAACATTCGCGTAAATCTTCGATAGTTGTGTGTTACCAGTGATGACATACGGCACCGAGACGTGGCCTCTCACTGTGGGCCTCATTAAAAGGCTCAAAGTCACTCAACGAGCCATGGAGCGGGCTATGCTCGGTGTTTCCCTACGAGATCGAATCAGAAATGAAGAGATCCGTAGGAGAACCAAGGTTACCGACATAGCCCATAGGATTGGCAAGTTGAAGTGGCAGTGGGCCGGGCACATAGCTCGTAGAACCGATGGCCGTTGAGGCCGAAAGGTTCTTGAGTGAAGGCCACGTACAGGCAAGCGAAAGGTCGGACGCCCGCCTACAAGGTGGACGGACGATCTGACTAAGGTTGCAGGAAGTCGCTGGATGCAGGCCGCTTCCAACAGGTCATTTTGGAGATCCTTGGGGGAGGCCTATGTTCAGCAGTGGACTTCCTGTGGCTGATATGATGATGATGATGATAACGTAACAAGTCAAATAATTTGTCATTCGACCAATTTAGTCCCCCTTAGTTTATGGAGCAGAATCGAAAGGTAAAGAAATCGAAACGTCGGGAAGTAAAAATAATAAAAATTGAACTTTATTCGCTATAAAGTCCGTAAATAGTAGTTTTATTTCAATGTGTTTCGCGTAAATCTAAGAAACAATAATGCTTACTAATAAAAAGTCGGAAAATACAAGAAATGTTCACAAATGTTATACCCCTAAATTAACTTTCAACATATTTTAATTATAATAAATCAAAAGCTAATTTATCAACTAATCACTTAAATTAATTTAAATTTGTTAACAGCCACATACTGTTTTCTTGTTTACAATGTTTACGACTTAAAGTCACGCATCGCGTGTTTACGTTCAGTAAACATGTTTTCTTTTTATTAATATTAGTGGAGACAGCGCCTCGTTCAAACTGACTGGTTGTAAAACATTTTTGGCGGCCGAAAATTAGTTTTAAAACGCACTTTACACGCGACATTTAATAACTGTAAATGGCGGTTTGATTGGGTAATTTTTCGTGGTAATTTTGGGGTAATATTTATAGTGATTAGTCATACAGAAAGTCAACATATTCAAACTAGTAGATTGATGTTTCATTTTTTATAGAATATTTCAGTTGCGTTGCGTTTTTATGGTAACATTTTTTTTTATTGCAAGGATTGGCGAGACGAGCATCGCCTGATGGTGTGATATGATCGCTCATATACAGTAGTAAAACAAAACAACAGCATGCATTACAAATCAATGCTTCGTGATCCACTGCACTCGCCATCCCGAGACACGAAATGTTAAGTCTCAATATGTCCAGTAGTTACTCGTGGTACAATGACCGTCAAACCGGAACACAGCAGTGCATTTCAACTACTGCTTGGCGGGAGAAATAGACATTGCAGTGGTACCCAGGCGGCTTCTCATGTATGATAAAGTTACCACCAGTAAATGCTATCGATTGTTATCATGTTAGTCAATATTATTAACCATTTTTTGTCTTTTTAAATGTTGCTGAGTATTTTTGCGAATATTCCTCATTAAAAAGCATCTGCAGGGTGGATGTACCATTAGGTATACCCGATGGTATTAATTACCGCCTGTGAATACACAATACTTAAATTGTAGATGCATTGCCGACCTCTCAATCGTATTGTTGATTGTAGAGGAGGCCCGTGCCCTGCAGTGGGACGTATAAGGGCTGATACAGATACAGATTGCCGACCTCTCATAATAAAAGAGTGAGATGAACTTTCTGATCAATTTCGTTGCGGGTTAAAGACAAATTAGACATTCCCAGAGACTCGCCGAGCTTCAATGCTCGGTGTCATTACATTGCGTGCCATTATTGATCCTGGCTTACAGGAGTTGCAGTGGTGGGTGTCAGGGCAGGACAGTCTCCAATAAAATAGTAACAGAATGGAAGTAAATTGTGCCCCAGAAGTCTGACTCACAGAATGAAACACGTCTTCAAAGTCATCGTTTAACGCTAGTTTCTATAAGATTGTTGTATTACAAATCGAGCCGCCTCACTGCTACAGTATTCCAACATAACTACAGTATGAGTCTACTATATTGTTTAATATATCCTGGAAGAGATCGCAGGTCGATAAGGCCGCCAATTGTAACCATAAGTTCTATGTAATTTATCTATTAGATAATAAGTTTCTTGTATTGTGGTGTACAATTAAGTACGTTAATTAAATTAAATAAATTTATTTTTGCACTACTTCTACCTTACCGCCACTGTGGCGCAGTTGGTTAGACGCCGGCGGTGAAACAAGAGGCCGCGGGTTCGATCTCCGCACCGGGACAATTATTTCTTTGATCCATAGACATTTGTTTAGGGTGTTTGTAAAACCGAAAAAAATCTTTTTATTTTTTTTTCATTGCATTGAATGGCGAGACGAGCAAGCCGTTCGCCTGATGGTAAGCGATACGACCGCTCATGAACAGTAGCAACATTCCACTGCGCTCGCCATCCTGAGACATAAGATGTTAAGTCTCAATATTATGTCCAGTAGTTGCTCTGGCTACAATGTCCTTCGATCCGAAACACAACAGTGCATTTAAGCAGTGTTGTTTCACGGGAGAAATAGACATTGCGGTGGTACCTACCCAGATGGCCTCTCACATATGAGAGACCTACCACCAGTAAATCTCTCGTTTTTCTGATACCCACGATACAAAACTCAATCTTAGAGTGGGTTCAGGACTATGTTACACGAAATTCCATAAGATACACTTATTTACATTGCATACTGTAAAAATTCCGAACGTGCAATCCCTGAAAAATCGTTACACTTAATCGATGTTAAATCCCCAATATCTCAATTACTCCACTCCAAAAGTCGATAAAAACCTTGAAAACTATCGACAATCGATATCGAAGTCGATAACTCATTTAGATCGCGCTAAAGTACATTACACGTAGTATAAATATTGTTTACGAGGTAATAACTGTTTTCGCGCCGGTTAATATATTACTTTTATGTTTTCGCGTCCGAGCTTTAACGGAAAGATTAAAAAAATATTGGTGAGTTTCGATCAGTCTATACTTCCAGGGTATGTGTTATAAATTATTATCCTTCGCTTGAATGAAGGAAAATCGTAACACATTTTATTAAAAAGGCTACATTCATACATAAACTGACGCCATTTTCCTAGAAGAGGTAGACAACCTTCCATAGGACATCCGCTTTTTGTCCTGCACATTCCGTCCCATGATGTGACAGGCGGCGGCCCTATCCCCAAATTGAGTACAAATTCCTAACTTAATGAATAGAAAATCCAATAACATTTTCTTTCTTTCTTTCACTTTGCCTGACCTGGGATACGAACCTAAGACCTCAGCGTTGTTAACGTACCGAAGTACAACTGTGCCACCGAGGCAGTCTATAAGAATCTTTAAGCGACTAGTCTAGGAAATATTACAAGGAGTACTAAGTTTCTAATCCTGCATCATCCCAGAATGATGGATTAAGTCTTAAACTTAAGCCCTGGTTTCAAATCCTTCTGATTCTGTACATGTTCAATTGTTAGCCGCACATATAAAAGAGTAGAGCCGGTATAGAAACTTCTTCAGTACTGTATCAGCCCATTTACGTCCCATTGTGGGGCACGGGCCTCCTCTACAATTAAGAGTACGATTGAGAGTGATTAGTCCATATATTACACAACGCTGGCGTTATGCGGGTTGGCGGTCACACACCATACACACACACCACACACCATAGAAATTCTTCTAAATCGCAGGTTTCCTCACGATATTTTCCTTTACCGTTTTAATGCGTGGCGATTGACTATCAATACACACATGACTCCGAAAAATCAGAGGTGTGCCCTGGGATTCGAACCCGCGACCACCGTGAACAAGTAGCAGCACAAAAAACTTTAAAAAAATATGTGTTAATTTACTTATATTAACTTCTATAATTGTTATAGTAATAAAACAATTTCTCCAAATCGATTTAACCTACTCCCAAAAATACATTAAGCAACACACACAAATAGGCCTCCAGTCATTTGTTTCCGAAAACTTCACAAAGCCTTGGCACCCTAATATTTCCTTCCCTTGAAATTCGCAGCTTTAAAATTTTGACAATATTCGCCCCATTTACCCCTCACCCCATAAACATTAATTAAAACTGTTATAAGGATGATGGTGCCACGGACCACCCCTATTTATAAAATTGTTTACCTAAATACCCTTATTTCTAAACAGTTCTTTGTTTGAATTTGTTCGCGTATCAATTTATCCTTATGAATATAAATAATCGGGTTTCGCTTATGTGTGGGGTTGCCATGCCTTGTGATTTTTTCAGGACAATTCTATATTATCAAGGTTTATGTTAAAAGTCCAATATAATATTATCCTTGTTTTTTTATTACATAGGTCCAGCAAACGAAAATATAATATCACCTTATGGTAAGGTAACCATGAGACGACCATAAGTAAGAGTAGACGCGACAATAAAGCTGTCGCCTCGCGTCCATCACGTGTGAGACAATGGTGTCGCCACGGACAAGTCTATCTATTTATGCTGATGCACGGCAGTGATCACTTGCCATCAAATGAACTGTTTGCTCGTTTGCAGAATCTATTACTGGTGGTAGGTCTCTCATATGTGAGAGGCTGCGTCGGTGGGTGCCACCGCAATGTCTATTTCTCCCGTCAAACAGCAGTTTAAATTCACTGTTGTGTTTCGGATGGAAAGACAATATAGCCAGAGTTACTACTAGATATATTGAGACTTAACATCTTATATCTCAGGATAGCCAGCGCAGTGGAATGCCAATCATTGCTTTGTAATTCAAGGTGTTGTTTGGTTTTGCTACTATTCATGAGCGGTCGCATCGCTTACCATCAGTCGAACAGCATGCTCGTCTCGCCATTCACTGCAATAAAAAAAATATCTATGAAATGAACTAAACAATAATCAAGACTCGAAACATATACAAATATTTTCAATTTAGAACCCGCAGCCTCTTGTTTTGTAGCATTCTTTCTATTATCTGCATCATAATAATACTAATCATCATATCAGCCACAGGAAGTCCACTGCTGAACATAGGCCTCCCCCAATGATCTCCACAATGACCTGTTGGAAGCGGCCTGCATCCAGCGACTTCCTGCGACCTTAGTCAGATCGTCCGTCCACCTTGTGGAATAATACTAATACATACAATTAATTATTTTGGAAAAATAAAATAACTGTGTATTAACTTGTCATAAGAGCTATTTAATCGCCCACCTGATCAATAAACCAATTTCATTTCATATCATTTCGCATTCACAAAAGCAGTCGAAAACTATTCACATAAAAAATCACATACTAATAAATATTTCTTCTCAATACCCGTAGTGCTCTAATACCCGTTTTCTCTGAATCATGGCGAACCCAGTTATAATATATAAAACAGTTCCCGTTACGCTCCAAACAATGAAAGTTTTGTACTTAAGGTGTTCACTATCAAACTTTTCCGAGATCCGCATTGGCAGAATTACAGGCGGATGTATGCTTCCCCCTCTTTGCTACAATGTTTTAACAAATACACGTTTTTTCCTTACTTTCTTGGTTATACGGGAACACGCATTAAGACGATAAAGCCTTAATATGTAAAGGTTCATTATCATAAATTATTTGGCCTCCTGCACAAGGCCAGTATGATGGACTAAAAATTAAGTCCTTCAAGACGGTCCAATGATTGATTTATTTGTGGCCTAGTGCGCGTTTGCGGACCTTAGATACTATATAAATTCTTACAAATTCGCTATAATATGCAAGGTTTTCTCACGATGTTTTCGTTCACCGTTGAAATGTATGGTGATTAACAATTAATAACCATATGACCAATCAGAGGAGTGCCCTAGGATTTAACTCCGCGACCACCGTGACCATGTTGGCACATTCACATACCACATTACATAATAGATTTGTAATAAACATATATCCAAGTCCTGAAGCAAAGGAGCTAAGTGGTGGAATTTATTGCATTCTGTATGAGAGTAGTGCATCGGACAACATTCCGGGAATTTAACACGTTTGCAGCATCTTCGAAATGTCAATTATTTGGATGGAAGGAGTGCGATCTCTTAGTAGATTTCTATCGCAATTTTATACTGAATTTGTTGTGATTATTAACGAAATTTTGAATTTTTATATCATAATTATGCATTTTCACTACATAGTATAAAACAAAGTGCCTTTCTTTGTCCCTATGTCCCCATGTCCCTTTGTATGCTTAAAATCTTTAAAAATACGCAACGGATTTTGATGCGGTTTTTATCTATCAAGATAGAGTGATTCAAAAGGAATGTTTATATGTATAATACGTACATATTATTGTACAGAAATCTATTTGTACCCGGCCGAAGCTGGGCCGGGCCGCTAGTATTTTTGAAGATGAATTAATTTTATTATTATATGCTTCATCCTTAAAATATTTACTTATAAGTTGTGCTTCACATTGTTTATTTATTTCGTCAAAGGAGACCAAAAGCTATATAAGCTTCCCGCAAAGTTTATTAAATATTAAAAAACATAAAATGATGTATGTACTTTGTTTTTTTGTTTCTAAGTAAGTATTGAAAAGTATTTTTACATATATTGCAATCAAAGGCGTTTGGCTCAAGTTTGTTCTTAATTTCATCTTAACAAAACGTTCTCATAGTCATTTCCTACAAGGAATACCTTTAACACTAACACCATAGAATTCTCAAAACACAATTCCGCACTGTACAAATTTGGAGCCTAAACCACAGTGTAGGCACAATATCCCATTGCCTTTAGTCGTCGACAATATCGTTGTGAAAGCAGATAATCTCTCCTTTAAAATCCTTTATCACGTCCTGCCAATAGGATCCAACCCACTGCGCTAATTGTATCGGAATTATGACGTCAACTGCGCCCGATTTTAGGCGCAGCGCACATTTTGCCCGAAATTCGGAAAATCTAGTGTGTTTTGTCTCCCGCTTTGGAGTTGAAGTGCACGAAAATAACATATTGAATCTATAAAATATAGAATTTAAATTCAGTTTAAATAAAGTGAAAAAAAAATGGATTCCATAAAATGTTTTGGAAAAAGACGATAGGCTCGCTCACTATCAAATCGTGGGCCGGAAAATACAAGGCGATATATAGATATCCTGTTTGCACCACTGCCTTTCTGAGAAAAAGGTATGTATAAAATATAATAAATAATATGATTCATTTATTTTCTCTACCACCAGTTTTGGAAGGCGGTTTTCACCAGAGAAGGATGCTCATAAATGTATCAATATTTTGGTAGACCTTTCAACTTCTTGTTAAAGATTAAATAGTCAATCATTACGCAATGTAACGGTGAAAGAAAACATCATGAAGAAACCTGCATACCATAGCGATTTGTAAAATTACTGTGGTGTGAAAAGTCCACACGCACTAAGCCAGTGTGGTGGACTATATAACCAATCTCAATCGTACTCTCGATAGTAGAGGAGGCCTGTGCCCTATAGTATATGGGCTGATACAGTACATTGAACATTCAGTCCCTAATTGAATTATATATGAGCTGATAGAGTACGATGAAAAATCAGTTCCTGATTGAATTCTCTATTGAAATAGAGCAACAATATGCTAATTATACACACAGTGTTCGTGTGCACTGATCTATGTTCAGCTGATAACGTCTGCGCCACTTCCTATATTTAGCGACGCTTATTGTTCACGTTCCGGTACAATGAACTTGATACTTAAATAATTATTAAACTATCGAGTATAGATATGACAACGTAAAATTGACAGACGGCCTAGTTAAGGTTACTGGAAGTCACTAGATGCTTCCAACAGGTTGATGTAAAGACAGGGCCCCCGCTACCATATGTGCGAAGTGTGCAATGCACACGGGCGCCATCATTTAGGGGCGCCAAAATCCAGGGCCCAAAAAATTTTTTGCCAAAAAAAAAAAAACAAAAGTCATACATCCATCCATCCGCCAAAGGAAGTCCACTGCTGCACATTGGCCTCCCCCAATGATTTACACAGAGACCTGTTGGAGACAGCCTGCATCCAGCGACGTCCCGCGACCTTTACCAGGTCGTCTGACCACCTTGTGGGTGGATGTCCTACACTGCGTTTTCCGCTACGTGGCCTCCATTCGAGCACTTTTCGACCCCATCGGTCATCAGTTCTCCGTGCTATGTGCCCTGCCCATTGCCACTTCAACTTGCTCATCCGCTGGGCTATGTCGGTTATCTTAGTTCTCCTACAGATATCCTCATTTCTGATTCGATATCGTAGGGAAACCCCGAGCATAGACCTCTCCATAGCTCGTTGAGTGACTGAGCTTCCTAATAATGCCCATAGTGAGAGGCCACGTCTCGGTGCCGTAAGTCATTTCTGGCGACACATAACTATCGAAGACTTTCGATTTAAGGCACTGAGATATTTTGGACGAGAAGACATCGCGTAGTTTCCCGAACGCTACCTAACCGAATTGGATTCGACGATTGACCTCTCTCTCGAAGTTGGACCTGCCTAACCGGACCACTTGTCCTAAATAGACATATTCGTCAACAACTTTAAGAGTCGAGCCCCCAATACTTATTCGGGTGGGCACTACATGGACATTCGACGTGATCTTCGTTTTGTCTATGTTCATTTTAAGACCCACCTGTTGGGAGACTCGATTGAGGTCTTCGAGCGATTTATTTATTTATTTATTAAGTACAGGTATACAAAACAGAATACAGCCAATTAAATAGTTAAAAACAAAAATAGCATTGTTATTTTGCTAATACTACAATATCATCGGCAAACCGAAGGTGAGTGATATACTCGCCTTTGATGTTGATGCCGAATCCTTTCCACTGCAAGAGCTTGAAGGCATTTTCCAGCGCGGCAGTGAACAGTTTCAGAGATATGACATCTCCCTTTCTCACGCCTCTCAGTAGTGGAATAGCCTTCGTACTCAGATCTTGTTCTCGGACCGACATGGTGGCGCTGTTGTATATACACTTCAATATTTCAATGTACCGATAGTCGATATGGCACCGCTGGAGAGACTGTAGCACAGTCCAAGTCTCGATCAAATCAAAGGCTTTCTCATAGTCCACAAACGCTAAACAAAGCGGCAAGTTATATTCCTCGGTTTTTTGTATAACTTGCCGAAGCGTATGGATATGGTCTATGGTACTAAAGCCTTTTCGGAAAACGACTTGTTCGGGAGGCTGAAAGTCATCAAACCTGCGTTCGATACGATTTGTGATGACCCTCGAAAACACCTTATAGACGAGGCTCAGGAGCGAGATGGGCCTGTAGTTCTTCAGCAAAGTGTTATCACCTTTTTTGAAGAACAAGACCACCACGCTCCTGCTCCATGCCTCAGGCGTTGAGCCCTCGAGAAGAACAGAATTGAAGAGCCTTTGAAGGACTTTCAGTATTGACGTGCCGCCCGCTTTCAGAAGCTCTGAAGTGATTCCGTCCTCGCCCGGCGCGTTGTTGTTTTTAAGTCGCTTCAGGGCTATCTCAATCTCACACAGGCTGATGTCCGGGATATCATCGCTAAAGTGTCAGATCAACTCGATTCTCAGGTCTTCAGCCGAGCTAACAGCAGGTTGGGCAACCGAGGTGTAAAGCTGTCTTTAGAACCTCTTGATCTCCCTTAATACCTCTGCTCTCGTCGATACCACGCGGCCGTCGTCCGTCTTCAGCCTAGACAACTGGCTTTGCCCAATAAACAAGTCTCTTGCAAACACTTTGGAGCCTCCGTTCGTCCAATTGTATCCTTAATGCTCACAGTATTGTGAGCAAGGACATCGTGTCGCAAGGACTTCCAAATCCGTCTATTGAGCCGCCGATAAGCTTCAGCGTCAACGGAAGACTGCAGCGTCAAAGATCGACGTTCGGCCATGAGGTCAAGAGTGTGGATCGAGAGTTTTTGAGGTCTATCTCTACAGCGAGGTCTAAAATACTAAGATCCCACCGTATGGACAGCTTCTACCAAACCACTGTTTAGCTCGTCCACTGCAAGGTTTTCTTCAAGACAATCAAAACGATTTGTCAACTCGAGTTGAAAGGTTTTGGATATGGGCGCGAGTAGGTCGGAGCGTAGATTTCATCAAGCGACGCCTTTCTGATTGGACATTGATATTCAGTGTGCCCCTAACCATTCGGTGGTCACTGCCAGGTGTCCATGTCTCGTCCGTGCATGTCTATGTAGACATCTCTGAATATCCGTCTATTCGTCGTCAAGATGAAATCTATCTCGTTTCTCGTAGAACCGTCAGGACTCAGCCAGGTCTATTTCTTGTGAGGCGGCTTCTTATAAAAAGTGTTCATCGAAAAGAATCCCTCATTCTCCAGAAAGTCGGCTAGCCTCTGACCCCTGGGGTTCCGTTGCCTATGTCCAAATTGTCCCACTTTCAACTCTGCATCGCTTCTCTTGCCCAACTTTGCGTTGAGGTCCCCCATAACAACATTGAAGTAGGTTTTGGAAGTATGTATGGCCCGACTTATGTCCTCATACATCTCCTCTACTTCTTCATCTGGGTGTGTCGAGGTCGGCGCGTATGTATATGACCTTCAATGAATATCTTTTTGATACCTCCTCGACACACTTTCGATGGATACGATGTTGTTGATGAGAGACTTGTGGACAAAAAATCGTCGTCTCCCCGGAAGAAGAGCAGGTTACCAGGCTTCAGAGTTATCGTATCCTCCCCGATTCTTCGGACAAAAAAAAAACAAAAATAATCAATTCCTATAATAAAATCGTAACCGGTCGATGTCGGTGTATAGAAGATATATGAGAATAACCTTTAGAGTTTTTTTCATTACCTGATGATACTCACCCTGACCCTTTTAGTATTGTACAATAAATATTTAAAAACAATTTAACTTCCACCCTTCCAAATGTATGCATTTCACTAAGGATTTTTCTGACATTGCCTGTATCTGTAGCTTCTGGCGAATGATATTTGCAAAGTTAAAAATTATTTAAGGTCAACAACGCTTCAAGAAAGATTGTCTGGGCTAGCAATATTAGCCATTGAACAAGAAATTTTTGATGGTATAAATTTCAGCGATGTTATTAACGAATTTGCAACAGCATTGTCTCGGAAAATATCGCTACAGTAGCAAGAGTATTGTAGTTGCGACTCTACTACAACACCTATTTTTTAATTTTTTTATTGTATAAAGATATATTTTTTGATTTTATAACGAAGTTACCTAGGTATTTGTTATTAAAGTATCTGCGTATTGTAGTATAATTAGGAAGTGATACTTATTTACGTGTTAATGAAAAAGCGCAAAACCTCAGACACGCCAACTTATTTTGATTATAAAAGAATTACGAATATTATTTTGATTCAAATTTGACCCCTATTTTTATTAGTGGAATCGACTCTACTCACGATTATGAACAAACTAATTTTAGGTTTTGCGCTTTCTCAATAACACGTAGACATGAGTAACATGAGGTAATATTTCTGTTATTTGTTCCTAAAAAAATGTGATTTTTAGTTTTGGGTTATTTTCTTGTATTTATGAACAACGTGTCTGTACCCCATTAGTTAAGTAAATGCTTTAAAATGAGTGTAAATAAGAATTCATTATTATTATTATTACAAACAAGAAGAATTAACAAGAATTCATTATTATTATTATTTCATTTTGATATTATAGTCTACAAATACATATGACTTCATAACTAAAATTTTTAATAAAAAAAATAAAAACCGACTTCAAAACGAAAATCCACTAAAAACCAAAAAATAATAAAATAATAACTACCACTCCAAAGCAAAAAAATAATTTTGCTTTGGAGTGGTAGTTATTATTTTATTATTTTTTGGTTTTTAGTGGATTTTTGTTTTGAAGTCGGTTTTTATTTTTGTCATTAAAAATTTTAGTTATTTTTATCTTTTTAGTGTTGATAAGCATTTAAATGAAGAAGATTTGGTCCCCACAAGGAATATGTTCTTTCCGATGACAATGGAATCGCTAAAATCGGCTAAAAGCTGCCAAAGATATTGGAATATTCACACTTTTATTATTTTTTCCACCCCCCCCTCTCCCTTCGCGCCTACCCCTTTTTTCCTCAACCACTATAGCCTAGCTTTTATACTGAACCCAATGCGAAAAGAACCGTTGAAATCCTATTAAATTTTGAGGAGTTCTACTCTCCAGGTCCGAACATGATAATCAGATCTTAATGTTGTATTCCTGGGATCAACCTGTTAATACGTTCTTTCCAATGAAAAAGAAATCACTAAAATCGGTTATGAGCTGCTGAAGATATTAGTATTTACGTGTATTTTAATTTTATCACCCACTCCCCCTCATCCCCACCCCTTTTTCCCTCTCTCACTGTAACTTAACTTTTCTAATGAACGTAATGCAAAAAGAACCATTGCAATTCTCCTTAATTTTAAGGAGTTCCCCTCTCCAGGTCCGAAGATATTTATCAGATCTTCACTATATTTTTATGGGACCAAACGACAAGCTCCAGCTTTCAATCAAAGAAAGAATGATCGAAATCGGTTCACACAGTACAGAGAAACGAGGTAACAAACATAAAAAAAAAGCAACATACAGTCGAATTGAGAACCTCCTCCTTTTTTTGAAGTCGGTTAAAAAGTTCAGTTCTTTGCTTTATTTCAAGCACCTACCTACCATAAAAAAAGATAATTCAAAATGCCTTAAGGGGCGCCAATTTTTTTTTGCACATAGGCGCCTGTAGCCCTTACGGGGGCCCTGTGTAAAGATCCTTGGGGTAGGTTTTCAGCACTACACTTCTTGGAGAGAGAATGGCCTGTGATCAGCAGTGGACTTTGTGGACTGTGTGTATGTGTGTGTGTGAGAGAGAGAGAGACATAAAGGTGTATTGTAAAAAGGAGAAAATAATGTCATATATATGCGGCTAATTTGCGCGATAAAAATAGCATTTTTCTTTCTTTCTGTTTTTCTTAATAAACTCCCAGACTATGTCTAAACTCCCAGAGACAACTATTAACTGAAACTTGAAGATAAATCACTCATCCACATACAAACAAACTTCAATTGAATCCGATTCGTGTGATTGGAAGAACAAACAAAACAATAAAGGCTTCACAGTTTTTTTATCGGCGCATCGGCTGGTGAGTGATCGGGTATCGATTTGCGGTGCAGACGTGAGAATTTTAGTTGTTGCGACTTTTTGTCGTTACTTTTTGTTTTTGTGTTTTAGCTTAGGTATTACGTTGTAAATAATATTAATAGCCTGTAAATTGAGCACTACAATTTTATGTATTAATCAAAATATCGGCTTAATATATTAAAGATCTGAAAATAATATAATATAATACATAAACACACGCTTTTTCGCTCAGGACACTGAGAGGGACATGACACTCACGTTTCATCATTTTGTTCCATCCTATAATGTGATAGGAGTGAGCCTATTGCCATATGGGTACACATTTCATACCCCAGAATGATAGTGTTTAGAAAAAATCAATATCATTTCGCCCGACCTGAAATTCAAAACCCGAAACCTCGGCTTTGTAACCGTACCGTAGTACAACTACGCCACGAGGCAGTTTTTGCATGTTATAATTACAACCTTCACTGACATAGTCATCATATCAGAGAATCATAGGTGGGGAAAAAAAATATACTACATAAGACACGAGTAAGTTTAAATGTCACCCATTTAAGCCTTTTTACCAAATCGCCCGTCTGCTCCGCACTTTATCGATATTTTCCAAGACAATGTTGTAACGAGTTCTTTTAGCCGTCCCCTTTGTATCATTAAACGTTTTTATTCCTTTTTTATTTACGAGACACGAAAAAATTGTATCGACCAATGTCCTCATTAAGGAGATCAAAGAACTAGCATTTGATCTTCGGGCTACTGTATATATTCAATTAATCGGATGAGCAGAGAGAGAACGGCCATTATAAAGTCTCTGGTTACCTTCACTGGTTAAAATAAGTTTGTCGTTTTGTATTGTGCATTCGTAGTTATGTTTTATACTTTTATTTCATCATCATCATCTCAGCCACAGGAAGTCCACTGCTGAACATAGGCCTCTCCTAAGGCTCTCCACATCGACCTGTTGGAAGCGACCTGCATCCAGCAACTTCCTGCAACTACTGTTACTATTTTTATTTACAATAATTTGTAAACAGTTAACAGATTTTAAATATAATTGAATTTTTAGCAAAAGGATTTTTACCAAAAATTTCTTCATATAGTCCGCCGACCAGTACCAGGCCAGCGTGGTGCACTATATGGCCTAATCACTCTTAATCGTAGTGGGACGTATATGGGCTGATACAGTCTCTCGAATCATTTTTTGTATCTTAGCAACATGTATACAAAACCCCATTATAATCACTGTAATAGTTATGGCGTAAAACCGCAACAAAATTGATATATCGACGCTCTTTACTTAAACTATCGAAAATGAAAAGTGTGATGTTTGTTTTATTGCAAAAATTTCAAGTAGATAAAAAGATTTATAATTATTTACAATAAAATATTATACCAGGTATATCAAGACTGCTGCCGAAAACGTCGCCGGGTAGTTTTAGTGACTACAAACGCAATGCAACTAAAAATTTCCCAAAGATAAACGCGATATTTTTTTATCATTTTTTAAATAAATAAATAAATAACACTCAACAGTCACATACATAGTCCTGACCCCACACTAAGATCTAGTCTTGTGTCGTGGGTATCAGGAACTACGAGAGACTTTTCGGTCTCACAAACACCCAGACCCGGAAGAAATATTTGTGGGCCACACAAACATTTCTCTCGGTGCGGGGATCGAACCCGCGGCCTTTCGCTTCACAGGCGGCGTCTAACCAACTGCGCCACGGAGGCTGTTTTTGGGTGGTAACTCCATAGTTTTAGCTAAAATAATAATTTAAACTCTTTTATACCTTGGAAACTTCATAAATAAAAGGGTATACACTATTAATTTAGGAAAAACTATGGATTTACTACCCAAAAATAACGATATTTAAATAAATATGTCGCGTTTCTTTGCAAAATTTTTAGTTGCATTGTGTTTGTAGACCACTAAAACTACCACCCGGCTTCGTTTTCGATAGCAGTCTTAATATACCCAGTATATGAATATACCTTTAAACGTTTTTCAATCGAATAAATATGAAAGTGCATATGAACATTATTTCGTCACTTGACACTGGCGGAATAGTCTCAGTGAACTAGAAGCCATAACAAAAAAAAAACTTTATAAAATATCTAATTTGCCACATACAATGCTATTGGTGTAAAGTAGCAAATTAACAGTTTCAATAGTTTACGTAGGGACCTACGATATACTCGTATATAACCAAACCGCAATAAAACATTCAAAATATGTGTTAATATTCCACAATTACGTAGTTTACGTGTACCGTCCAATTGAGCAGGGTCAAATTGAATCATCCACGTTACAATGACAGACGTTTACCGCCCGAACGAAACTCGATTAATTTACATAAATGAAGGAATTCATTGCCTAGTTACTGTTTGGAAATTTGGATGAGGTATTTTTGTCTATGTTAGAAGGTTGACTTGATCAACTTACTGTTGATAAAGTAAATAGAAACCCATACTTAGGAAATGGAAACTGGTGGTAGGTCTCTCATAGGTGAGAGGCCCGCCAATCTGTTGTGTTTCAGATTGAAGGACATTGTAGCCAGAGTAAGTTCTGGACATATTGAGACTTAACATCTTATGTCTCCGGATCAAATGCGGCAAAGCACCGTCGGCTTGTGTTTAAATATAAACAATGTTCAAACCATGTCTAACTCTAACCAATGATTTGATATGCATTTGTAATTAAGGACTTTCTAGTCACGTTTTCACCGAGTGTTTTTTTTGTAATAAAATGAAACAGCAGAAGAAGAACAACATAAAACATTACCTACTTCGTACTTGTACTTCCACATTTAATATTTGCAATATTACACAGAAAGTTAATACAAATTTCACAAATCACGCAACAGCATAATGGAAAAATTTGTAAGTTGTTACCAATCAGGCTGAAACATAAATTGATACTTCTTGTTAACAGCCATGGCAAACAGGAGCATAGTTCTTTAGTATCTGTGTGTAATAATTATAATACGAGGTCTATGACCTCGGGCAAATATGTTGTGCCTAGAGTCAACAATATTTATGGAGATAGAACTTTAAAAAAACGCATACCCTACACTCTCAACAGTCTGCCCGAGGACATAAGGCAAGAGTCCGTTAAAACCATATTTAAATATAAACTCAAAAGGCATTATTTAGCCAACTTGCCCTAATGTTTGAGTTTAAGTATGTAATTAGATATGTAAACACCGATCCTGCAGTCAAACTGTATGTACAGTTTTGCAGGACACTATAATAGTTCCTATGTATATAACTTTTTTGTTAAATAAATAAAATAAAAATAAATAAAATAAAAACGTTAAAATAATTAAATCCAATTCTTTTAAAATTGGAAAACATACATTAAGAGCATTAAAGCTAATACATTTCCATTAAAAGCTAAGAGACTATCGTTAAAAACAAATGACGGTGTCAAAAATATTAAGTAAGCTCCACCAACCAATATCAAAGACATCCATTCATTCCTAAATCCTGAGTCCGAAGCAAACCTCGTTCGCAAAGCTAATTAATAATATTGAAATGGATTGTTTTTGATTAAACTTTCAGATCGTCCATCCCTTTCTACCCTATAGATCGGATGATTCCCTCTCACTCCATTCTGAAGATTGTTTTGATTGACGTCGCCCTCTTAATTCTAGCTCGGGCCGAATATTAACTTTGAAAACTGTAATTTGTGTTCTCCGTCCTTTGATTTAGAGAACGTATTTTCTAATTTCCGCCGTTACAAGGTGTTGGGGGCAATGATTGTCAAAGTTTGTCGACAAAGCCCCTTTGTCATTACTCATCATTGTTGATAGTCGTTTTGAGTTTCATTTAACGTTGCTCCTCTTGTACGCAAATGTTTGCTATAGCATTTTTTTGCAATGATTGGCGCGATGAACTGACGTGTTGTTCGCTTGATGGTAAGCGATACGACCGCTCATGAACAGTAGCAAAACCAAACAACACCTTCAAGGTGTTACGAAGCAATGCTTGGCATTCCGCTGTGTTCGCCATCCTGAGACATAAGATGTGAAGTCTAACTACAACTTCCTTAAATCCGAAACATAACAGTGATTGACTTTCAATACACACATCACATACACACAGAAATAATTAATTTCTATTACTTATTTTATTTCAATCATTAATTTTAATTGGTCTTACAACAGCGCTACATATGTTACATGAATTCACTTGTACAGTACAATAGTGATGTTGAAAGCTGATATATTCTGATATCTATTAATCAATAAATCACACCAACATTCTCCGCGCACGCTTCAAGCCATAGCTAAATAAATAAATAAAAAATAAAATAATAATAATTATAATAATTCATAAATCCTTAAAGAAAAAAAGAATATAAGTACAAATGCATAAAGAATTACCGTTTCATAATTTCCTCCTAGAATACTAAAACACAAAAATTAATTATTCAGGGCATGCATACTTTGAGAATCTCAGAAATTAAATTCTTTATTTCAATAAAGTCCTTATGCAAAACGACGTTATTATTTTAAAATCTAAATCGACCTGGACACTTTCAATAATAACTCATTGCTTATTAAATGAAGCATAAATTCATTTAAATTGGGAAATGAATTTTGTTACGGTCTTCAACAAACCCTGTTTGAAAATGACAATTTTATCTGGGGGCGCGGCCGAGCCCCCGTCCAAGTCGAGCTTTAGGCCGTAACATCCTTTTCTCGAAGCAATTCAGACCATTTTCAACCCCCTATAACTTCGTTTTGGCTAAAGCATGAAGCCTGAATTTTCAGTTACTAAGCAGGCATTATGTAAACACGGTATATTTAAAATTTCATTCAATTTGAACCAGTAGTTTAAGAATTGTAACTAGTCAAACTTTCTTAATTTTGTCACTCACTGACTGACTGACCGATCATCAAAAGTCTAAGGCACTTCTAGCAGACATAGAACCTTCAAATTTAGAATATAATTAGTGTTTAGTGTCTAAAGTAAGGGAAAATTCAAACATTTCATAATTTGTGTCTAGTTTTCTAGATAGACCAAATGTCAACTAGTAGTTGACATGGTATAAAAGTGTATATTAAGTGTATATTTCCCGTGTCAACTAGTAGTTGACATGACGTGGCACGTTTGGATGCATTAGAAATCCGTTAAATATGGTCATTTCGGTCACACTAAGGGCAATTTGTATTACTATTTCAACCTTGACGGGCATGAGCGGCGGTGCGGATAACTTTGTAATCCCATATAAATGTATAGGATTACAAAGTTACATTTGCAGTTAATGAATCATTGTACCCGTATATAATGAAATAATAGTTGTAGATAGATATCTATATATATGAGGCATAACAGGAGGGGATATAGAGAAGGAAATGGTGTATTCAGCATGTCACATGCCCTTGCAAAGAAAAAGACTAAATAGCTCGAAAATATCAATTACAATGAAAGAAAGAACATTAATAATCAAATCCGCTATACTTGTGATAAATTGATGCCTACAAAAATAAGAAAAATCTATAAGACAGAGGCTTTAAGAAAAATCGTTAGTGATATTCTAGAAGTAAGAAGTACTGAAAAGGAAAAAAAGTAGGACTCTACAAAAAGACGTGAGATCCCATCAAAAACATCCTGTAAAAAAATTCCAAGTCTCGCAGCTCAGGTTTTTTTACCGCAAAAAGTTGTGAGATGCATGTTATACCAAGTCGATTAATTTATTTAGTCCTTAAGGGACCTTCTATATAAAGTTATTACGTTAGTTATTACCATATCAATATTAAAAATTCTTTACGTTTTAAATAAATAGATCGACTTGGCCAGCAGCATTATGTATAAATTGTATGATACATTATGTTTTCATGCGATGGCCAAGTCGATCCATTTATTTAAAACGTAAAGAATGTTTAATATTGATATGGTAATAACTAACGTAATAACTTTATATAGAAGGTCCCTTAAGGACTAAATAAATTAATCGACTTGGTATAACATGCATCTCACAACTTTTTGCGGTAAAAAAACCTGAGCTGCGAGACTTGGAATTTTTTTACAGGATGTTTTTGATGGGATTTATTTTACAGTTTGCGTATAACACAAATTATCACTAAGGGGAATAAAAGGAATATTATTATTCCACTACAGGGTCCAAACTAGGGATGTTGCGGATGTCGATTTTTTCACATCCGCGGATGCGAATGCGGATGCGGATTTTCAAAGGCTCACATCCGCGGATGCGGATGCGGATGCGGATGTTTAAGATCTTATATAAATCTATATTAATGTTTTTAAAGCTGCAGAGTTTGTTTGTTTGAACGCGCTAATCTCTGGAACTACTGGTCCGATTTAAATGATTCTTTCAGTGTTGGGTAATACATTTAATGAATTTAAGGAATGCTATAGGCTATATATCATCACGCTTTGACCTATAGGAGGAAAGCAGTAGTGATATTTCTAGCAAATACGAGTAAATTTTGTTTGTTTTTCGTGGTCCGATTGGTCGATATTCTAAACTCATAGTCAGAATTAAATATTTTGACCGCCATTTTAAAACGTGTAGACACCCGGGCGGAGCCGGGCCCGACCTCTAGTATAGTATATGAATGAATATTGAAATTAAACTATTATTTACGGATTTTATCGCTTACTAATATTTATCGGTTTATCTATGTTATTTTTTTATATTTTTTAACTTCCCGATATTTCGATTACTTTAAAGGATTCATGGTCATGGGGCGGAATTGAACTACCCGTAATTTACAATTATTAAATTAAAAAGTTAATTTAAAACGTTAATCTGTTTTTGCATTTCGGTCTACGCAGAAGAAACTCACTGTGTCTTGATGTCGGGCAGTTGGTCTTTTGGGTCCCGATATAATTAAGTGTAGAATTGGATTCCATGCTTGTGCAAGGTTCTAGCCATCTTCTCTATTGATAATTAAATGCATTGCCTTCGTTTTGAGTAGCCCCAAGACCTCGCAAAAGAACACCGTTTCATTTATTAAGTATAACACCGCGCCGCCTTTTCTGATAACAAGGTTAGGAAGAGGTTCATAAATAAAACCCACGCTGCAAATAATTGTTCGCTAGGATCACTACTTAGTGGAGTGGATAAAAATCTTTGTGCTATCGGCAATAATATCTTTAATTCCTCTCGATAAACACCACTTAAAAGGATTTTCATCCACATAGACTCTTTTTTTAATGGGGTCAGAAAGAAATTCTTTTTGGAGTACAGCTTCAGTGCTTCCATTCTCTGGTATTTCTCGACTCTCATTTTCACTAGAAGAATCTAACATTATAGCAACAACAACCGCGTCGGATCATGTCACTTTTTCTTTCGCTCCCATTGGTCAATGTCACGTGCGAACGGCACGCGCCATTTGCCGGCACCGCCAAAATTTCTGTTTTGTCTAATTTTTTGTATTACATCCGCATCCGCATAAATATCCGCATCGATTAATGCGGATGCGGATGCGGATGCAGATGTCCAAATCTATGCGGAAGCTCCGCATTTGCGGATGCGGATGCGAATATTCGCAACATCCCTGGTCCAAACTATACAAAACTCACTGCAAACTACTTTAAAATATTATTATATGCAAAAATCACAAATAATATTTCATATTCAAAGATTACAATTATCACTCTGAACACTATTAGTTATCATCATCATCATCATCATCATCATATCAGCCACAGGAAGTCCACTGCTGAACATAGGCCTCCCCCAATGATCTCCACAATGACCTGTTGGAAGCGGCCTGCATCCAGCGACTTCCTGCGACCTTAGTCAGATCGTCCGTCCACCTTGTAGGATTAAATAAGTTATACAACAATGTTATTTAGACATTCTTCTGTCATTTCATTGGTTTTGTATCTTACGATACGTATAATGAAACATTTAATTCAATAGTTGAAATTCAGATACAATTTGGCGAGACAACTCCTTTGAACTTTCTCCGATATACTCGGTTCTATTGCGAATGTTTTACCTTCTCAACATTGTATTGGGTTTCTGGAGCTGAGTCAGTTTTAAAATTCTACATATATGCATAAACTCACTCCTTTTTCCCAAAAGGAGTCCCTACTCCTTCTGACACCTGAGTTTTCTTTTATGTGTTCCATCTCACGATTCTTTAGTGAACAAGCCTATCGCTATAAGACACAAATTCCTGACGCCAGGCTGATAATGAATATAATAATTGAATATCACTTTTCCGGATACAGGATTCGAACCTGAGATCACAGCGTTGCATTCGTACCGAAGTACAAAGGTAAAAAGGCGCCACCGAGGCAGGAGGCTAGGCAAAATTTAATCAATATGCATAAAATTTTGGGTCCCTATATAATATATGTTTAATTAGCTGCCAAAATAGGAAATAACATTTTTTACATTACAGATACAGATAGATACAGAACATTTTTTTAATTCAAATTGGCTACAAACACAATACTAAGGCCAACCACAAACAACGATATTCGATACATCGTGTGATTCGATTGATGATTGTGTTAAAACCTATTTCCAGTGCCTTTATTCACTCATCGCGCCTGTTGAACGATTCAACTAGATTGACAAGGCTTGCGTAGAGAATATCCATCATAATAACAACATAATACGAGCTCTAATGGTGTTTTAGTTACGCGTATGTTACACATTGAAATAAAACTATTATTTACCGATTTTATCGCAGAATTTTTTGACTTCCCCACGTTTTGATTACTTTACAGCTTTCGTGGTCACGGGGCGGACTGAGGTATTAGTCATCCGCTCCATGCGTGCTACAATTTACCTACCCTTTTTTAATATTATTGAAATAATAAAGTTAACTATTTTATGGTTAATTGTATAAATTAAACCAAATCCAAGATAAAATCCGTAAATAACAGTTTTATATCAAAAACGATGTCACTCAGAGTAGATTCCAATACGAAGAATCGCACAACATATCGAATATCGTTTTTCATAGTAAGCACTCTGATATTATTCATTTACCAAAATGAACAAACAATTATAACATTCAATTAAAACAACATTGCGGCCAATCGCGAGCGGCTTTTGTCTAGAAAAGTTATAATTATTCCACACAGGAATTCGTTTAAAGAAAAAAAACTTATTTAATCTAACTTCTGAAGTAGGACAGAGATAAGTATCGTTTGCTCATTAAAATTTCGGTCTGCTATAGAATGTCGGGAGTGACAGGCTGATTTGGGGTACCTACCAAATATGAAATTAAGTATTTGATGTTCGCGTCTTTGCGGAATATACAGAGTATATTAAGACTGCTACCGAAAACGAAGCCGGGTGGTAATTTCAGGAACTACAAACACAACGCAACAAAAAAATTTGAGAAGAAACGTGTCAATTATTTTTATCTTGGTTGGTAAATCCATAGTTTTTTGCTTGGTAAATCCATAGTTTTTACTAAAATAATAATTTAATACATTTTCATACCATATCGTCTTCAAAATTAAAAGAGTATACTCTACTATTTTAGAAAATAATTATGTATTTACCACTCAAATACGACGATAGGAAAAATATTTTAAAAAATCTTCGCATTTATTGCTAATTTTTTTATTGCCCTTTGTCTGAAGTCACTAACACTACCACCTGGTTTAGTTTTCGGTAGCAGTCATAATATATACTGTATATATACACCACATACACATGTAACTTTGCTAAAAGGATAGGCAGATTTGCTACAAATTGCATCCATATTTCACCGCCATTTTTTTCTATTCTCAGATTTGTTAGGGGTCTAAGTCCGTTGACATGTCGAGCCTAACCTTAGGCCTGAGTAATTCTTGTGACATTTTTATTATTTTACTAAAATACAAAACTCCTTTGTATATTTCAATTTACATTATGTTTAATAATAGGGATTAGTGATGACAACACGTAAACTTGTTTTCATGTTAAAATAAATGGTAAAATATGCATTAGATTTATTGTAGTTTAAATTACCTAACTGACAAAGTTAGACCTTATAAAAAATAGTGTCCATATCTTTTGGTCGATAATGGGTACCCTTATCATTCAATTTTCATAGTATTTAAGCAAAACCTAAGTAGAGAC
Organism: Hyles euphorbiae; assembly: GCA_023078785.2. Lineage (NCBI taxonomy): Eukaryota > Metazoa > Arthropoda > Insecta > Lepidoptera > Sphingidae > Hyles > Hyles euphorbiae. The sequence goes on along the minus strand of CM041056.1, from coordinate 4,979,518 downwards.
TTCCGAAATCTTGCAAATGAAATTACATCAATCTTGAACCCAATAAATTGTGATCTCATTTGACACCAGCGCCACCTGTAGCATTTAACTGGCAAATATAGAAAATGACCGAACCAAATTGCCGTCATTTGCGAGGGATGTCCAGCGATTACGCAGTTTTATGGACACGTCGTAAAATTCTTTCGTCTTGGATTTGGCGGTGCTGGATCGTAAATTTATAATTGTGATATATAAATATGCATATTAATTGTTAGAATTCAAAAACGGAGGTATTAGTTAGTTTAAAATAAGTATAAATAAATACAACCTACAATGACACACACAATCCTGATCCCACATATTAATTTCTGTATCTATTTACTAGTACATTCCTCTGCAGGCAAATAAATAAATAAATACACACAAAAGTCGCATACATAGTCCTGACCCCACACTAAGATCATGTCTTGTATCGTGGGTAAAGAAACTACGAGGAACTTTTCGGTCTCACAAACACTAGACCCGAGGTAAATATCTGTAGTTCACACAAACATTTGCCTCAGTGCGGGGATCAAACCCGCGGCCTCTCGTTTCACAGCCGGCGCCTAACCAACTACGTCGCGGAGATTGTCGAATAAAGACAGTGTTATGCCATTTCTTCTCCACACACTTAGACTCATTCTAGAATACTCGCCTAATTTTTTATTTTTTTATTATATTTTATTATTTTTAATATCAAAAGCTAAGAGCTAAGCTACTGGACATATCGAGACTTAACATCTTATGTCTCAGGATGGCGAGCGCAGTGGGGTGCCAAGCATTACTTTGTAAATTAAGGCGTTGTTTAGGTTTGCTTCTGTTCATGAGCTGTTGCATCGCTTTGGTGGTCTGGAAAAGATCACTAATAGCGACGAGACCGTCAGTTGTTGCACTATTTCAACAGAATGTAAACTGTGTACTTGCATGTAATATGTGGTGAACAATGAAGTGTTATCTATATATCTATCTATCGCTTACCAACAGGCGAATTCTAACAATTCATCTAACCTTCAATACGATAAAAAAAAACTCACAATACATTATAGCCACGTTGGTATAAAAAAAACCCAAGCAAAAAATGCTGACTGATGAAAACATAAATAATTCACGGCCCATCCACAAACACGAATCCGGGCGTCGGCAAGGGTTCCGAGTGATGTCCACTTGTTTCGTCAAATTATGTGAAATAAAACGTAATGCGTTGTTAAACACGCTCCACACGGGCTTTCAATTTCCACTCACTTCCAACTACACCGTTCTGTTTAATAGACTACATTCTGAAGTGTCATGAGTTACAGTTTTATTGAAATTTATTTCTGTATCTTTATTTCTTACCCACTTGTATTTATTTTATTCATTCATAAAAAGGTTATGGGTTTTTAATGACAGCTTCCATGGCACAGTTGGTTAAACGCCGCCTGTGTAACAAGACGCCACGGGTTCAATCCCCGCGCTGAGAGAAATGTTTGTGCAGTCCACAAATAAGTCTTTGGGTCTGGGTGTTTGTGAGACCAAAAAATCTCATGTGTGCGTATCAACGCATGACACAAGACTCGATCTTAGTGTGCGGTCAGGACTAGGTATGTTGCTATTTATTAATTATTTAATTATTTGTCTCAAAAGTACAACATTCTCATTTTTCTAAATTATCCAAGCAATTGAATTCACCTGGTTTGTCATTAACAACCTCAAAACCAAACATCATGCACCAACAAATTTAATTCCCATTGAATTTACAAATCATCAGCATCTTCATCATCGTCATCAATAGGCTGTATGTTGAACCTGGACGAGTGCTGAACCTGCAACTCCTGAGGCTCTTCCACGTCAGGAATTCGGTACGCCATGAGAGCAGCGCCGTAGTTTCCTAGACCGGCGTCCCAAAACACTACCTGGAAGGTGGAGGGTAATTTCAGAATTGTCCTTAGCTTTTACATTGGTGGATATAGGACTGCCTAGAATCTCCAGAGTGACATATTTGAAACACCTGTAGTTGTAAAATAGCAGAATGAGGAGTTTGTGACCAGTAAGATTGTGGTTTCATATTTTAGTGTTATCCACTTTGTGTTAATTGTGAATGAAATCGGTAAACTCTCACCTCTGGTTACTCTTAACTAATAATTCTAGACTCGCGACAATAGCATTATAAAATCGATTTACTGTGATGTACTGTATCAGCCCATATACGTCCCACTGCAAGGGTTGGGCCTTTTCTACAATCCAGAGCAGTCTTGAGAGTGGTTGGGGCCATATTGCCCATCACGCTGGCATAGTCTATGTTGGCGGGCTTTACGTACGATAGAAATTCTTACAAATTCGTTATACTTTGCAAGGTTTCCTCACCATGTTTTTCTTCACGATAAAAGCACGTGGTGATTGACTCTCAATACACACATGACTCCGAAAGGTCAGAGGAGTGCCCTGGGATTTGAACCCACGACCACGAGTATGTTGGCAGCCCCGTCTGTTCCATTTACCTACAGGCTAATAATAATAATATCCTACTTTAGTTCAACAAACCTGCTCATCGATCAAATATCTGATGTAATATATTTCATTCAGCTTCGTGAAGCCGATCTCTTCAGCGATCTTGTGCAAGCGTGCTGTGGTTAATATCGCAGACAATACGGGTACATTTGCACTCGCGCTCAAAGCCACTGCTGCTTTCAACATCTCTTTGGCTATACCTGCGAGAAACAAGAATTAGTGGTAGGTCTTTCATATGGGAGAGGCTACCTGGGTGGGTACCGCCGCAACGTCTCCCACAAAACCATAGTGTAAATGCACTATTGCGTTCCGGTTTGTAGGATATTGTAGCCAGGGTAACTGGATATATTGAGGTTTAACGTCTCATTGTTTGGTTTTGCTTCAGTCCATGAACGATCGTATCGCTTACCATCGTCTCGCCATACGTTGCAATTCAAAAATCGTCGCATAATGATAGTTCGTACTTTGGGAATTATTAACTTACCAATTGTTAATGAATAATATATTATTTTGCCGCTTTTGCGATGTTTTGCCAACCAAGGCAATTATAGTAAATCTTAAAAATATTTTGCCCAGTGTAGATGACTCTAACCTTAAAGCAATTAGAACTATGCTTAAATCAAACAAATATTTCTAGTGACATAAAGATAAAAATACCAACAGAGCTTAAAAATTTAACTGCCGTATTTCCCCACCAAATCTGAACATCATAAACGCTAAAAGCTATGAAACTAAATGGAGTAAAAATCATCGACCCACCTCGATGCCTGTACCTTCCTTTCAGCGCTATCACGTACACTTTAAAATATCTCTTGACGCCCATTTTCTCGTATATATTCACCGGCTTCTCTATATCATTGTAAAACTTCATCACAGTTGTATAATTAGGGTTGTGTGTGAGTTTGACTCGACTGAACGTTCTGGAGAATGCATCTGAAAATAATTATGAAAGTCATTCACATCATTCAATTAAGAAATTTACATTTAAATATAAATTGTTGCAATATCCTTACATACTGACTTGACAGCCTCTGTGGCGCAGTTGATTCGACCGAGACAAATATTTGTGTTATCCACAAATATTTGTTTCGGGTCTGGGCGATTGTGAGACTAAAAAGTCTCTCGTAGTTCCTAATACCCACGACACAAGACTCGATGTGGGGTCAGGTCTATGTGTGTAACTGTTGGAGCTTATTAAATCGACTAGCTATAGTAGGTTATATCGCACCTAACAAGAATATTCAAAGACTGCACTGCACTGTTGCTCGCATTATCGTCAGCATATCCCACCGCAGTACAAATACAAATAAAAAAAAGCAAACAGGCAACACCGAGCAATCTAGCAAAACAAATTGCCTAATATATTTGAAATTTACAATTCAGCGGAAAGCGATACAGCGATAGAAAAAAAGAATATCGCTGAAAGCGCCACCTACCGTAACGATAGAATACCTCGCGCACATACCATCAACGTTCCCCTAATATAGACCTATCGTATCGACTACTTGGAACCCAATTTACGTACAAGAAACAGGGTTTAATTTATGAGCGATAGCGATTTGGGTAATTACTGTTCTTTTTGTTTTGTTTTCTAAACGTCAACAACGTAGGGAAGAAAAATATGATGGTTGCATTTTTTGGGGTAATCAGTTTTTTTTACGTGGCTTTGGATTTTTAAAATAACTTGACTAAAAAATTTGGTGGAATCATAAAAGTGTTATTGAGTAATAATACCATATACGATTTTAACTTTTAGATATCATATTTAGGAGTAGCATTAAGGCACACAAAATAGCATTCACCTAAAGAATTATTACGCAGCTTTTTTTCAAATAATTATATTTAAATAAAATACATTTTGAAACATAGTTACATTTTTAAACTACAACGTGACCCAAGTTACATTAAAATCAAGTCGATTCAACATGATTACAATGAATAATTACATCAAGTATAGACAGCCGCCCCGTGAGCACGAAAACTCTAAAGTAATCGAAACGTCGGGAAGTCAAAAATGTAAAAAATTTAACTAAATTCGCGATAAAATCCGTAAATAATAGTTTTATTTCAAGTATAGACTGTACAATGTTGACTATTTATTAAGTTTCTATATTTTTTCGTTCCACTAAATCATATTATTAATATTTCTCCATATAGATAATTCTGCCCATGCAACGTTGAAGATCTAATAATAAAATTATAATTCCAATCCGCCACCTCTCACAACTTGACACAAAACGTATCCTACAGCTGAATCGGAATTCTTTTTACAGATGCAGTAAAAATTTAGGCTCAAAGGCATTCGAGGAATCCGCCCTAATGTTACAGCGGTACACAGAAACGATACAATACAATGGCTTCTGTACAAAGCAGTTTCACTTTGATTGTTAGGCTTTATGCAAAGATTGGGTAAATGCATTGGTGTAGTGGAGACATTGAATTTAGAATGAGTTTGGTGTTCGTGATTTGATTTTAAAATATTTACGGTACAGTTCAAGAGTACAGTTACTATTTAAAGATGCCTGAGTGGCCTTCGTTCGAAACAGAAAAGAGGTGAGTATCAAATTATCGATTCAAATTAAACCTTTTTTTTTGGTATGGCAGAATCTATTGGCATTAAGAACAAAGATACCTATATCGATTCAAATATAAAAACTGTAAAGTAATGGAAATGTCTTATTTTCAAGGGGTAGAAAAAATGTAAAAATTAAACCAGTCCGCGATAAAATCCGTAAATAATAGTTTTATTTCAATGTGTAACATTTGCATAAATCTAAGAAATCATTATACATAATTACTAATTTTCCATACATACGTTTCTCCTGTATCCTCATTATGAGAACTCCGACAAGTTTGTCCGTTCCTTCCTTCACCGCTGCCAGAGACATCTTATCCTTCATCCAAATTCTCACATTGTGAACAAATTCATCCGTCCCTTCTTTGTCATCTGCTAACTTTACTGATCTATAGGTTATCTGCGAAAAAAAGCAACTCTTTTAGTCATCCCAATAAATATGAAAGCCGTTGTGAAATGTAAAATTATGAGTATATTAGAGTCTCAGTATGTCTCTGAGTTACTCTAGCTACAATGTCCTTCAATCCGAAATACAACAATGCATTTAAACTGCTGTTTGGCAGGAAAAATAGACATAGCGGTGATACCTACTCAAGCGACCTCTCACATATGGGAGACCTACCACCAGTAATTTAAAGCCTTGTGTACCATAGGGTCTTTAAAACATGTGCACCACATATTAGATACCCTTTTATTTTTACTAACCACCCAAAATACGACAAAAGGAAAAAAATAAAGAAATTTAGAACCTAGAACTTTGCGATTAACAGCCTATATGTACAGCCAATACACCAATAGCCCACAATCCGATATTAATCCTTTCATTTTATACCTATACTCAATTATTCCAATCAAATCGAGCGATTGAAATCTCAATATAAATTGGAAAGAAGCATTAAAACAATCAATCTCGCTTTGATGAAGCTCAAAACGGAGTTTATTAAGAGGGAAAAAATATAATCAGATATTCCAAGTATTTGCCGAAGGATTTTGGCTCGTAGCTCCTATGAATGATTGAACTGATAGGGATAAGTTCTCTATCAGTAAGCAGGAAGCTTAAGATCATTAGATATATGTGATCCTTTGATCTGTTGTTTTTTTTTTTGCTATGAATGGCGAGACGACCATTTCTTCCACCTGATGGTAAGCGATGCGATCGTTCAAGGACTGTAGTAAAACCAACAACACCTTTAAATATAAATCAATAGCATTCCTCTGCTCTCATTGTTCTGAGACATAAGAAGGCTCAATATGTTCAGTAGCTACTCTGGCTACAATGTCCTTCAAACCGAAACACATCAATGCATTTACACTACTGTTTGTGTGGAAGAAATAGACACTGTGGTGTATTGATATATAATCTCCGATCGTATTATCAATTCTTACATGTCCTCCTTAATGATTTAGCGCAAAGACTAAAGATTATAAGGTCTTGGGTTTTCCCATCTTATTTTTAGGACGCAGAATAAAATAAACAAAAGAATCACCATGTACTGTACTATACTGTATCAGTCCATATACGTCCCACTGCAAGGCACAGGCCTCCTCTACAATCGAGAGAACGGTTGAGAGTTAGGCCATATAGTCCACGACGCTGGCCTAGTTCGGGTTAAATAAAATAAATGAATAAAATAAGTTTATAAGCTGTATTTATATAAGGTCGTACGAAGTAATACTAAGAAAAATACAACATGCCCCATACAAACCTACTTTGCGCAGTCAGTTAATAAAGACACATATTGTATGTTTTCCCAAGTTTTCAAATACAGAGTCCCAGGTGCTAAGACGAGGGTTTAAAGTATGAAACAACTCGCAACTTTAAGAGTTGAGACACTTCCTTAAGAATTGTGATCGATTGTTTGATACTGATAGTCTTGAGAAATGTTAAGTTGACTTTGAATATTAGAAAGCTGTTTTTAATATGCTTTTATTAACTTCGCCTGTATGTTTGTACGTATGTATATATGTATGTATACAGGGTGATATTGACACACGTTACTAAAATTAACCCATATGTTTCTCATCACCCCAGGTGACATTGTATATAATTTGAAATCAATATGAGAAGATTTTTTGTCATAAATCGTGATTTTCGTTTTCACGATTTTTGGACTTCCATTATAGATAAGAGTATTTTTACTGCTTAGATAAACTTCAGTTCGGCTGAGGAACTTCTCTGAACCAAGAAAACTCAGTATCAATAGGGGTTGATAAAAAGCCTTTAAACCTAAAATCGTGATTTTTGACAAAACTATCAGGCAGTTTTTATTCAAATTTGGCACAATATTACCTAGGGGGATTAAGGAACATGTGTTTTAAACTAAATACCATATGTCAATATCACTCTGTATATATATGTATGTAACGAAATCTTCGAAGTCGATTTTCGAACACATCAAAACGTTGGAGTGACTCGAACTTCATTTTCTTTAGTCTTAAACTCATTATCAGTTAGGTTTATTCACAGTATATTAAGGTCTGGCAGTCACGGAGCGGATAAGTAATACCTCAGTCCACCCCCCGACCACGAAATTTGTAAAGTAATCGAAACGTCGGGTAGTCAAAAATGTTACAATTAATATAAATCCGAGATAAAATCAGATTAACAGCTTTCCTTTTGAGAAGATAGAAAAATCAATCAGTATAAGAAAGCAACATAAAGCATATATGTAAAGGATAATTGAGTAATTAGTATTACAGTTTACACACCAACAATTATATTATGATCACTAACTCCAGAGCGTCAACTTATTATTTTTTTAAACTCATCCGAAACACAAAATATCTTCATTAACTGAATTCATATTTCTGAAGGCAATCGTGTTTTTTCTCTCCGTTTTTTAATTAAACAAACCGTTTCGCCACCATCCATTTGTACTTTCCTCGCGAATTATTTTTGTAATAACGTTCAAGGAATTTGTTTTACATTATACATTCTCGTTTACATATTGCAGACGATTAGTGCGAGTGTTTCTTGCGAAACAAATAATTTTGCAGAATATCTATCTTTTATTGCTATTTAGAGGCCTGTTAGTAATGGATCAGACACGGCTGCCAACATGTTCATGATAGCCGCGCGTTCAAACCCTAGGGCACACCTCTGATTTTCAGTCATGTGTATGTATCATGTGTATGGATAGTCAATCACCACGCACTATAAAGGTAAAGGAAAACATCGTGAAGAAACTAGGCCAGCGTAGTGGCCTAACCACTCTCAATCGTACTCTCGATTGTAGAGGAAGCCCTTGCCCTGCAGTGGGATGTATATGGGCTGATACAGATACAGAATACCTCTTCAGGCAAATAATGCTTCTTCAACAGCCTAACAGCGTCATCGTATCTCTTGTCCTGTAAGTCTTCGAACCTGATACCGCATGGTACGCGGCCCCATATCGACGGCGCTTTTATACGTTCTTCTAGTATTTTCATCTTCGCAACTTCTGCTTCTGCGCCTTTCGCCATGATTTTTTATTTTCTAGAAAAAAATAGTAGTATTAGAGCTTAGACTTTTGAACTGGTCTATGAATAATTTAGAACACTTAGGTTTGATTATAGTGAATAAAGAATTTTGAATATTCAGATGCACGAAGGGTGATATTTAATTTAAAGTATATTACTGTCCCTAAACAGCCGTAGATATGTACTGTTGTGTTCCGATTAGTAGCCACAGTAACTGCTGGTTATAATGAAACTTAACATCGTATGTGTCAGGATGGCGAGCGCAATAGACATAGCTTTATAATTCATGAAAGAATGAAATAAATAAAATCTGTTTATTTGTCACTAGCGAACAAAACGATGTACATATACAGATGTAAAAAAAATATTAAAATAAATTAAAATTGAATAAGAATGAAGTATTTTGCACGTCGTGGCTGTGATGTGGTGATCACTCAGCAAATGTTTCGCTGTGGTTCGCACCGCAACGCTAATTTTCGGTGATCACCTTGGATGACATTATTTGAATAATATTATTTATATGTGCATAATAATATTACAATACTTTCGGATTCACATCTAGTACATGACAATCCGAATATCAAACGCTTTTCTTGTACATTGCTAGATTGTACATCAGTTTTGTGAATTATAATATAATAAAAAATAAATAACAAATATTCATGGTGCTATTTAGTTTTGCTAGATACAACAAACGACTATCGTCGCCTATGATGATCTACAACATTGTATGGTATGTGCTGACCACTCAAATTGGCAAGGGAAAAGGAGGCTAAGAATATGATCGAAACACGACAGCAATGCTGTTGTTTCACATCGGTTTTCCAGTCGACACTGCAACAAATATCTTTTGTTAAACCTCAAGAAGTCCACTGCTGCACATAGGCTTCCACCAATAATTTCTATAGCTTTCTGTTAAAAGCAACCTGTATCCAAAGACTTCCTGCACCCTTAACTATGACATTCAGATCTATATCTGTATCAGCCCATTTACGTACCACTATAATAAAATAATTCGTCTATAATCTCTGCCTACCCCTATGGGATACAGGCGTGACGATTATATATGTATGTATGTACGTTCCACTGCAAGGCACGGACCTTATCTACAATTTGGAGTACGATTGATTAATATACGTTTAAAAAAAGTTTAATTTATGATCAAAAATGCATTCATTATAAAAACCGAATTCTCAATAAAACCAATACATCAATAACTTTGTACGTATTCTGCAATTAAACTATGCCTAAAAAAATACTATATTAATATTTACCTTACTAAATGTATAAAATAAACTTCATAAAAATAAATGTAAAATTAGTGTAAATATTTATTATTGATCAATAATTAACGTCATAGTGACAAATATGACGTGCGTGATTATGTGCAAATGATTATAGAATGTGCAGATAATAAAAACAACGTGAAACCTTTTTGGTCATTTTTTATTAAATGTTTCTATTATAGTAATACTAGTGGCCCGGCCTAGTTTCGTCCGGGTATAAATAGATTTCTGAACTATAATATGTACATATTATACATATAAACCTTCCTCTTGAATCACTCTATTTATTAAAAAAACCGCATCAAAATCCGTTGCCTAGTTTTAAAGATTTAAGCATACAATGGGACATAGGGACAGAGAAAGCGACATTGTTTTATACTATGTAGTCATTACTAGTGGTAGGTCTCTCATATGTGAGATTACGCCGAGGTAGGTACCTCGGAGAATTTCACCCGTAAAACAGCAGTATAAATGCACTGTTGTGTTTCGGATTGAAGGACGTTGTGGCAAGAGTAGCTACTGGACATATTGAGACATCTGATGTCTCAGGATGGCGAGCGTAGTGGAATGTCAATTCATTGCTTGGTAATTCAACGACATACTCGTCTAGCCATTCATTACAATAAAACAAAGGAAGAACAAGATAAGATGTTTCAATTATAATAACATAATCGAGGACGTCAATCTGAGAAAGTCTCAGAGCATCACCAAATTGCGGTGCTCGTACAATAAAAAATAATAATATAGAAGATAAATTCATATTTGGTTGTGACATTTTAAATCTAATATTTAAGCAATTATTTTAAATAAAAAGTATTTTAAAAGAACCGCTTTTACTTTTCTAATAATATGAACAACGATTTTCTTAAGAAAGGTGAACTTTAACCGAAACTGAACATCGTAATCAAGAAACAAAATGGAACGTGTTTGACCCAAGTTACTAGAGCAATCACGATTCATCAGCTTATTGTAGGGTGACCATGAAATTGATAAAATGATGTATTAATAAAAAATATAAAATATGTTAATCTTGATTGCCTCGGTGGCGTTGTTGTAATATGGTTCGGTTATAATACTAATATCTCGGGTTCGAATCCCGGGTCGGGGAAAAACGATTCGACAAGTCAGAAATTTTTGCACGAAATGGGAATAGGCTCGCCCCCTATTACATGATGGGACAGGAGACACAAGGTGAAACGTGGTGGTCCTAGTTATGTTTTGGGAAAAAGGCATGAGTTTATCCATGCATGTATTTAATTATTTTTAATTAAAAAAAATGGGCGAAGAAACAGCGGTTTAATTATTTAATAGGGATTATCCAACCATATATGGAAGGGTAAGTAATAAGTTTACCATAAAACCATAGTATGCCCATGACAACCATATCTAATTTTACTACGTCATGTAACCGTGTAGCTGCTACGATTTGATGCTACGGTCCAGTTACTACGACCTATGTATGTAGACCGTAGGTGCTACGCTCTTGGAGTTTACACAATGGGTATGTGCCTTCTACGATCGAGGTGTATCCGACAGGACGCTACGGTATAAAGTCTCGTAGCAACTACACGGGAAATCCAGAGTGAAAATTCTGGATTGTATAAATGCTACGGTGGATACGGTGGCAATGTCCAAGATCAAAGAAAGAAAGAAAGAATAAGTCGAGTATCAAATTATTGTATAAATCGACAACAGTAAGACTTTTCAAAAAAATTACCCTCCATACAGGAAATATCTAAATTGTGACCGAAAACGAAGCCGAGCGGTAGTTTTTTTTTTTTTTACTTGGGTGATTAATACATAGTCTTTCCCTAAAATAATAGTGTACACCCTTTTATTTTGAAAGGCGTTACAGCACGCAAATTTTAAAATTGTTATTTTAGAAAAATCTTTGATTTTGTCACCCAAAAACGATGAACAAAATATATTTAAAAAATAGCGTTTCTATCTGTAAGTTTTAGTAGCATTGTGACTCACTAAAACTATCAACCAGCTTCGTTTTCAGTCGCACGTTTGATAAATCCTGTATTTTCTCTCTAATTTTGGACAATAGTTGGTCACACTAAACAAAGAGGAATCAGATCTAAGCAGGTGTGTTTTCCCTGATTAAATAAGGGATCCAATTCAGACCCTCTGTGTAAATACGAGTGTTTGCCAGCGACGCCTAGCCGACTTCCTATGAGATATTCTGTCCAAGTGGCCCATATTCTTTGGAAATTATCTTACAATATTTGAATTTTAACCAACCCGCACTAGGCCAGCGTGGTGGACTATATGGCCTAACCACTCTCAATCGTACTTTTGATTGTAGAGGAGGCCCGTGCCCTGCAATGGGACGTATATGGACTGATACAGATTTGAATTTTAGTCTTAATTATTTAATCAATCGACCTGGCTAAGGTGGCAGGAAGTCGCTGGATGCAGGCTGTTTCCAACAGGTTGATGTGGAGATCCTTGGGGGAGGCCTATTTTCAGCAATGGACTTCTTTTGGCTGAGATGATGATGATGAATATGATTATGAATGGATGATAGTATATTTGACTAACACACCACTCAATTCATTACCAGAATAAATACTATTTCCCAAAATACTTAAAAACTAGAAATTCAAGACGAAACCATCTAGAAACTAAAGAAAATAACAAAAAAGTTCTTACCGCAGTAAAAATACCGTCGAACGCAAAGCGGCACTGAACACTGACTTGCCGAAGCCTCAATGCCTCGTGAAAAATGAAGAAAAATAAATCAATAACACCGCTCAGTTGGACATAAAAGTTTGCACGATACCACGCAAAATGACTCCGAATGGAAGGAAATGCTTTTTTAATGTATTATGTAAAAGGTTTTTCGGGGTTCCGTTATCTTTGTATATTACTGGTGGTAGGCCTCTCATATACACAGATAGAAAATACATACATACATAAACTCACGCCTATATCCCAAGAATGGGTAGGCAGAGGTGCCAGGACACCCACATTTCGCCTCTACATTATGAATGAACCGATTTAAGCTTAATAGCATCTCCGTCTAACCAAAAAGCAAGCAACATGGTCATATGCTATTTGATTAGTAAAATTGCTGAAAAACCCAACTACCTTCGTCACCATTATCTCTAACCAATGGCTACTAGTAATTAACATTGACCTTCCTTTATTTTATTGCAACGAATGGCGAGACGAGCATGCCGTTCGCCTGATGGTAAGCCATACGACCGCTCATGAAAAATAGCAAAACCAAACAGCACCTTGAATTACAAAGCAATGCTTGGCATTCCACTGAGCTCGCCATCCTGACACATAAGATGTTAAGTCTCAATATGTCCAGTAGTTACTCTGGCTAAAATGTCCTTCAATTCCAAACACAACAGTGGGTTTAAACTGCTATTTGGCGGGAGAAATAGACATTGCGGTGGTACCTACCAAGGCGACCTCTATGAGAGACCTAACACTTGTAATTTATCACAGTGACCTATTGGAAGCGATCTTTATCTTCTTCTATACCAACGAAAATCTAATTTAAATCTTACGTCCCAATACGCAGATGGGATTCCCAAACAAAACCCTTTTATACATCTAATCCGAATGCAATGCGGTACCCTAATAGCGTTGGAAGCTTAAATCGATACAAAACGTGAGTCAATATCGTTACGCCAATCGGTAGCGGTATACCGACGCAATACTATAACATGTAGACACATCTCGCGGTAATAAACCAGCAATGATTGTGTGTGTGTTTAATTATGCCGTTACGTCATTAGTTTTGTTGCTGTTTATTGTGGGGCTAATGGTATTAAAGACCACATATTTGTGACACATAGTAATATTTTTTTATTATTTTAGTATATTGTTTTGTCGTTTTCTGTGTGTGTAATTAAGAGAAAATAAATAAATAAATAGTTGTGACTCCATATTAAAAAACATGTCTTTTGTCGTGGGTTTTGGAAATTAAGAAAAACTTTTTGGATATCGATACTGGCTTCGTGTGTGGGATACCGTGATAATTTAATGTTGGTTTTAAGTTGGTTGTATGATGTTCAAATCCTTTAAGATTTTGACCACAAGGATGGAAATACCCACTGAAGTGTCAGCATTTCGAATTCAATCTGAATACATCAAGTGATACATTTAAATACATCATTCCTTTGTCCCTGAAGGGATAAGCAGAGGTGTTACTAGGATACTCTCGTTTCGTCTCGTGTGTTCTATCGCATAATGTAACAGGGAGCGAGCCTATCGCCATATGTTCACATTTTCTGACTCCAGGCAGATAATAAATAGAAAAATCCAATATCACTTCGTCCGACACGGGATGCGAACCCGAGACCTCAATATTGTTTTTTTATTACATAGATCCAACAAACGAGCAAACAGGTCACCTGATGTTAAGTGAAAACTGCCACCTACATATTATGAACATCGTTTAATTCTTGGATTATGGATTCCTTACCGGTATCAAATCGGGATGAAAGCGGGAAGGATAAACTATAGGAAAGGGTAAGGGGCATCCGGAAATCTCACTCATCAAACAAAACGTGACAGGAAAGCTGTCATGATACGTTGATCTGTAAGACAGTGGTTCCGCCTCGGACGAGCCTGCCCATTTAGACTGAGTCACACATTTTACTAGTCTCTCATATATGAGAGGCAACCTGGGTAAGTACCACTGCAATTTCTATTTCTTGCGACAAACAGCAGTCGAAATGTACTGTAATTACTAGACATGTTGAGACTTTACATCTTATTTCTCAGGATGGCGAGCGCAGTGGAATGCCAGCTATTGCTTTGTGATTCAAAGTGTATAGTTTTTCCACTGTTCATGAGCGGTCCTATCACTTACCATGGGGCAATCGGTATGTTCATCTCACCATCTTTGGCATAAAAAAGAAAATACCTATAATAATTTTAATCTTTATCCTGTGGATACTCAGATTACCTCTTCACTTAGTATCAGTCTGTCTGTATCAGCCCATATACGTCCCACTGCAGGGCACGGGCCTCCTCTACAATCGAGAGTACGATTGAGAGTGATTAGGCCATATAGTCCACCACGCTGGCCTAGTGCGGGTTGGCGGACTTACATACCATAGAAATTTTATAAATCGCATGGTATGCAGGTTTCCTCACGATGTTTTCCGTCACCGTTTTAGTGCGTGGTGATTGACTATCAATACACACATGACTCTTACACTTAGTATCATAAGCATGGTAATTACTTGTTATACCATTGAAAATAATCTCAAATTAAGTTTGGCGAGTATGTTGTTTCGATAAACATGATTTGCATGAAACTGGATAATATTTTCCTAAATGGTTGACGTTAGGAATACCGACGAATTTAAAATTATACGTTAGTCGCTGCAAGGTATAATTTGACTGCAGACATTTTGAATAAGTATAGGTAGTTTTCAACGATTTTATCAAGGTTGGTTTATTAAATTGGGTTTAATGTCTTAATGTTTTGTTGGCTAAAGTTTAGCTTCTTATATACCTATCAAATAAATTATATAGCCCATCTCTATAGTTTGGATAGCAGCCAAATAATTTGGAATTGTAATAATATTTTGCTAACTCAGTTGGTAATGCTAATGAGTTCTCTTGTACTATGTCCTTCAAAAGTTAATAATCTACTTGTTATAATATTTCGGCTACAATTTACTCTCAAACCTCTGTTTATTCTTTATAAAAACAACGGAATTAAATATTGACCAAAAAATAGAATAAGAGGGAAGATGAGTAAATTCACTGGTAGGTCTCTCAAAAGTCATATGGTCACCTGACGCCCGAATCGACGAAACGACGTATATAAACATCGATTATCCAAAGATTTGAACTTCGTTTCGGATTTACAGAGTAGGGCCCCTGTATGGGTACCACCGGAAAGTCTATATCTCTCGCCAAACTTCAGGGTAAATGCACTGTAGGTTTCGAATTGAATATATAGGATAAGAAAAATAAGAAATAAACTATTTTAACATAAAATATTTTTGTTCTTTATATCAGACTACTTTCATCATAACAGGTAAATTTCATAACAACGCAAAACATTCCAAAATCTTTCCTTTTACTATTAAATAGAATAATTCAAAACGCAAGCCCGTGTCCGGGCGTTGTCCTTCAGCCCCATTCTTCAAATAAATCCTTCATAACACGCCGTGAGATCCAACAACTGATCCCGGCGAAATGGGCCCGCTTACCCGTTGGGTCAGGGTGACTATGAGTTTTGGATTAGAGGAACTTTTGCCTGATTTTTTACACTACAAGACGACGCTGCGCCTGATGGTAAGCGCAAATTCCGTCGAGGTAGAGTATCAAATAGCATCAGACGGCAGTGCTATGCCAATTGATTATATTATGCCGATCTTCTAAGATGCGTCTTCACGAATCTTTTCGACCTTTACGAATACAACACGGTAAACATAGTTCACGATAAATATGGGCATTGGATTTTACAAGCGACATATTTTTTAATACTAAAAAAAACAATATTAACATGTTCAGTTTGGAGACTATCAAAGGAGATCCAGTGATAATTTTCCACTTAAATCAATATTGGGAATATTCCTCATCTTACAGAAATTATGGTCTCCACAGTGTAGACCCACACACAGAACTTTGCACACTGTGCGAAAACGTTGCGTAACTTAGCTCGACACGTGCCCCGTATTTTATATCGTGCATATTTAACTCACATTGAACGGCTCAAACTAATCGCTTTGCAAATTACGCCTATTTGTATTGTGTGGCTGACCTTCATCTATTGAACGGATGGCGGTACCTTCGTAAAATTATGATCGATTGAGCAAAAACTTAGTGGACTGTATGGCCTAACCACTCTCAATCGTACACTAGATTTTAAAAGAAGCATGTGCCCTATGTGTGTGTGTTGGGCAGCGTTCGGGAAACTACGCGACGTCTTCTCGTCCAAAATACCTCAGTGCCTTAAATCGAAAGTCTTCGATAGTTGTGTGTTGCCAGTGATGACTTACGGCACCGAGACGTGGCCTCTCACTATGGGCCTTATTAGGAAGCTCAAAGTCACTCAACGAGCTATGGAGAGGGCTATGCTCGGGGTTTATCTCGGGGAAATAGGTTGCTTCTAATATATGGGAATATAAGTTGTCGATGACAGGTAATGTTCAGCAGTGGAGTTCCTGAGGCTGTGGAGAAATATATTTGTTGCACTGTCTATAGGAAAATCGTTGTAAAATCTATGATCGTATTTTTAGCTTCCTTTTCCCTTGTCAACTTGAGTGTTCTATACATACGATTAATACTACACAATGTTTTAGATCACCATAGGTGACCAATCGTTTGTAGTACATATAAAGAAAAATACTTTCGTTTTTATCAATTTTAAGACCGAAACATCGAAACCTGAAGAGCGGGTCTTAAATTTGAATTTAGTTACCTTTAATGATTAAATCTCAAACATAAAATAATAACACCAAGTAAAAGTCTTTATCAAAAAACGCAGCCATTGCAAAAGTCATTACACTAATATAAGTTTTACCGATAACAGAAGTACTAATGAAATATCTTGGTATGGATTCAAGATGGCTGGCCGATTAATAAAGGCTCAGAGGAATGAGGTAAAATTTATTCCATCACTAATCTAGTAGATGTGGGTCTGCCACAGTATAAAATGATGTAGTAAGACAAGTCAAATACTTTGTAATCAAGATTAAAGATTTCAGTTGTTTTAAAACGGGGACACGATAAAATAAATTCAGGTAATTACTAATGGATTATAATGGTGCCTGGTATCAAATTGCTAAAGAAGTTTTTAATAGAGCTTGTCTGCAATCTGTTGGCGTCCAAATCTATTGTTGTCATGCTGTTGTCAAAATATTAGGAACAGTTTTTTCTTTCTTCACATTACAATATGGTGGACATGTTAGTACTATTAAATAAATAAAATAAATAACACCCAACAGTCACATACATAGTCCTGACCCCACACTAAGATCGAGTCTTGTGTCGTGGGTATCAGGAACTACGAGAGACTTTTCAGTCTCACTAACACCCAGACTCGGAAGAAATATTTGTGGGCCTCACAAACATTTCTCTCGGTGCGGGGATCGAACCCGCGGCCTCTCGTTTCACAGGCGGCGTCTAACCAACTGCGCCACGGAGGCTGTCAATACGAATATGCTTGTTGTTAATATTATGAAAACATATTTCAAACAATGCTTTAAACTGAGATAAATTAAATATTAATTGTATTTCCATATATATATATATATTATGTATATTAATTACCGCGGCAAATGAAAACTGAAAATCCTATTATAAAATAAATAAAGCAATCTTCTGTAGCACTATATAACACAACATAAGTTGATAATCGGTACATAATATATTTATTTCATCGACGCTACGATGATAAAGTAGCATATTTTTGTAATGATTTAACATTTCACAGTCTACATAATTTATTGCAATAAGTGGCGAGACAAACATGTCATTCACCCCATAGAAAGCAATGCGGCCGTTCATGGACCAGTAAAACCAAACAACAACATTAATTACAAAGCAATGCTTGACATTCCACATTTACCGAACCAGTAGTAGGTGCATATCCCCTAGGTATATTCCAGAATAGGTAGGTAAAGGTGCCAGGGCACCCACATTTCGCCTTGTATGTTTCGTCCCACGATGTGATAAGTGGCGAGCCTATCGCCTAATCGGGCACAAATTCCTGACTCTGGGCTGATAATGAAAAGAAAAATCCAATATCACTTTGCCCAACTCGGGATTCGAACCCGAGACTTCAGCTTTGTAACCGTACCTTAGTACAACTACGCTACCGAGGCAGTCAGTACTATCGCCATAAATACTATGACTCACCCATATTCATTATGTAAGTGCCTCGTTTGCAGTAATTAATTCCCGCATCTAATACTATTTCTTATATTTCTTAATTTTGTCTCAAATTATTAGTTTAACCTACTATCTACACACATACTACGTCTCAGAGATATTAATTGTGAAAGTGCCACAGGCTATTTGCAATAGATACGTTTGCACATTGCAGTTATTAATTCCCGCCTCTAATAGTTACTCAAAGGGATAACCGCAGAGTTTTGTTTGTTTTCTGTAGTTATGGCTTCATTATGACTGGTTGTTCAAATTGAATTTATATGTGGCTAAACTTTAGGATTTTAAAGTCGTCCAAATTAAATTCTGTAACATCACATTTTACTGACCATTTAAAATCATCCATTAATTAATGTACATGAAATAATAATAAGTCAGTAGCCTGTATAATATGTACATAGATACTTGAATTACAACATGAATATAAACTGTGAATCTACAAGTCCTAAATTCTTAGATCCTTGAATGTAGAAATTTCATATTATGAAATTTTCCAAATGGCATATTCGTTAAAGTTGTCCGGCCTTGGATTAAACCCAGAAATTCTAGATTCGTGAGCTATACTCACGCTGTTATTGAAAGAGCTAATAATTTATGCGGGACTGAAACTTACGCTCTCCATTAGTTCTCTATTGGATCTTGGAAAATAAATAACTTTTTCAAACTTGGATCTCTACCCATCTCTACCTACCCCTGAGAAATACAAGCATGAACAATACACTGTATTAAACATTACCGGACAGTCACGTACAAAATACAATGACGGCTTGTCCAGCAGTACAGTCGCGGTCAAACGTATGTTAATGGCACGTCATCCCGATACACCCCTTACATATTTATGAGATGTGATTTATGTACGCAACATAATATGTTTTTAAATAACGATGACGTTTACTGAAATTCTGAGGAATAAAGGAATTTTTGTATGGGTGTGGGGGGATGAACGTTTAATGGTTACGTAAGCTTTAGGTGCTTGGTAGGTATAACTTAGCAAAAAAGTGTACGATGCGGTGACAACTGGCATTCTGTATCTGTATCAGCCCATATACGTCCCACTGCAGGGCACGGGCCTACTCTACAATCGTAAGTACGATTGAGAGTGGTTAGGCCATGTAGTCCACCACTTTGGCCTAGTGCGAGTTGGTGGAGTTGCTTACATACCATATTTTTTTTTAATAAAACGCTATGGTATGCAGTTTCCTCACGATGTTTTCCTTCACCATTTTAGTTCATGGTAATTGACTATCAATACACACATGACTGCGGAGAATCAGAGGTGTGCCCTGGGATTTGAACCCAACAGGCATTAAAGAAAAACAATTATGGCAACACCATTAAAATGTCATTGTCTTCGTTTAATAATTTTATACGTAGGGATTTCTATACATTTTCGTACGGTTCTGTTTGTTTTTTGATTTAAAATAAACAAAGTGACTATTTACGATAATAAATAAACTTACAAGTATCTAAACTTTTCTGTCGTAGTATATCGGGCTGCCATGTTAATACTAAATTCGATGCTAGCGCCCTCATTAAATATATACTCTTTTTTGCCAAGTTATACGTTTGGATTATATAATAATCCAGACTGGTGTCTTATACATTTTGAGTATTTTATGGTTATGTAATATTCATAAGCGAACAGTTTTGAAAATCTCGTATGCATTGTACCACTAATAATCATCAATCAATTAAAAAGTACAGTTAGCGGTCTTATCGCCTTAAGCGATTTCTTACAGACAACTTTTGATTTGATAAGAATTAAGAAGAGAAGGCCGTATATAATTTAAACTGTAAAACATGCTCTCATAAGGAATATAATATCAATAATAATATATAATTAATATACGGATCTTTATTACTCTTTCACAAAGTATTTAAGGTACAATTAGCTGAAACTCTGGTTTAACAAATAGAGTACTTTTTATGCCAAAAAAAAAAACCTATACTATTCCTGTTGGATGAGCAAGGAATATAATATGCGTATTAATTACTCTTTTAAATTCAAAGGTATGCCAAGCAAGAGAGGACAATATTACATGGCTTGAATAATGATAAAGGATGAAATGGGGCAAACGGGGATGTAACGGGATGTCACAACGAGTTTAAATACTAATAAATAAATAAATAACATCAAACAGTCACATACATAGTCCAGACCCATACTAACATCGATTCTTGTGTCACAAGTGTGAGTCAAAAGCGTTACAAGCAGCGTCTAACCGCCTGCGCCATGGAAGGTGTCAAATATAAAACAATACGTAAAATATTATGTTGAATGGATTAAAAAGTATATGGACCTGGGCAAACTTATTTCAAAATGTCTGAAATTAAAGTGTCCAATTTTCATTGCCCTATGTGGCTCTAAACCAGGCTTTTTCTCATTCAAATATATACGATTTAAACTTAAATTAGGTAGTCCTGCGGCGAGCCCAACTATGGCCTCGCGCCAAAGCATACATAAAAGTTAAGACCCAGGTGTAGGGTGTAATCCGGCCAAACCAAAGGGTTATTTAAACGATATGTTTGAATAGAATTGAACTTGGAGGGATCGTTTTGTGGACTATTGTTTGTGCGATCCGATTAATGTATAGAATTTTTGTTTATCATAAAATACAATACTCTTTATTGTAAACTAAATACAAACACAAAAAATGTAACACTTATGGTATTACAATAGACGGCTTTATCGCTTAAAGCGATCTCTTCCAGACAACCTTTTTTATGAATAGTATTAAAAGAAGGTATGAGAATGTAGCTTTTCTTGCAGATATATCTTATTGATTTGTATTAATTGTTTTATTGCAGCCAGAGTAACTAGTGGAGGTATTGAAACTTGTCAAGTAAAATGCCAAGCATTAGTTAATAAAATGGTATTGTTAGGTTTTGCTACTGCACATAAACAGTCTTATCGCGTACCATTCATTGCAATAACAAAATAGCATCAAGAAATATTTATTTCATGCGCAGTACCCAAGTAAGTATAAGAAGCCTTAGGAATAAAACCTGCGCCGTTTAAAGAGGCCAGAATTTGGTACTTTATATTGCATCCCTCACTCGTAACTTTAATACTTACCCTGGTAAACTACCCACGGTAATACACATCAAACACCGCAATATATGTACCTGGTACTTTTAACAAGTAGGTCCTGAGTCAATATTATAAATTACTAGCGGCCTGGCCCAGCTTCACCCGTGTACAAATGGATTTCTGTACAATAATATGTACGTATTATACATATAAACCTTCCTCTTGAATCACTCTATCTATTAAAAAAACCGCATCAAAATCCGTTGCGTAGTTTTAAAGATTTAAGCATACAAAGGGACATAGGGGCAGAGAAAGCGACTTTGTTTTATACTATGTAGTGAAGATTTATATATCGCACCTTTAGAATTAGGGTAAACTAATTAAAACATCTTATTTTTTTGGGAAACTTTAGTAAAGATGTAAAACATAAGAAATATTGTACTTATGTAAGATACATCTATAAGACCGATTTATACATCTTTCTGCCTTTCATGCGTCAATATGTCCTTCTTTAATACCGGTTCGATAGGTCATTTTGAGCAAAAATATGATTAAAAGCCAAAATCTATTTTGTTTGGATTACGTCACTAATTCTAAAGATGCGATATAAATATACATACATTTGACAGACTCCGTTGCGCAGTTGATAAGACACCGGTTGTGAAACAAGAGGCTGCGGCTTCGATCCCCACAGAGACAAATATGTTTGTGATCCACTTGTATTTGTTTCGGGTCTGGGTGTTTGTGAGACTTAAAAGTCAATCGTAGTTCCTGATACCCACGACACAAGACTCGATCTTAGTGTTGGGTGGGGTGAGACCAAAAAGTCTCTAAAACCCACGACACAACTCTCAATCTTAGTATGGGATCAGGACTATGTATGTGACTGTTAGATGTATATATTTATGTACAGTCACGCTTTTTATCCAGAAGAGGTAGACATCGGTGCTACCAGCCACCAGGACATCCACCTTTCGCCTTGTGTATTCCGTCCCATGATGTGACAGTGAGTCTATCGCCACAATCATCGGACACAAATTTCTAACTTCGACCTGATCATGAATAAAAACATCCAATACCACTTTGCTCGACCCGGGATTCAAACCCGAGACCTCAGCGTTGTAGTCGAGACGGTGATCTAAAATATAAGTTTAAAATGTCTAGAATACTTGAAAACTGTATAAATATTACTTGATGCTCTCTGACTTGATAACACCCAGACTCGAAACAAGAAACGATCGTTCGACCTTTCGTTTCACAATCGGATCTCATCCAACTACGCCTTAGAGGCTGCCTACGTGTATAAAATATCTTGTAATTCCTTATAAACTCCCGACTACAGATTTCATAACCTTTTCGTTGAAGCATAAAATTAACAATAAATACGTGGCGTATGTACGAACTATGTATTAGAGAAGTTCCTTCCTTCCTTAAACATTTTTTTTTTATTTATTAACACTACACTATACGAGTCCAATGATGTAGAAGACGTTAAAAACCTGAAAAACAACTTTAAAAAATAAGGTTTTATTAAATCGTAATTGAAGATTTAACAGACATCTTAATCTTACATATTTTTGCTTCATTTTACTAATCATATTAATAGGTCAGTATGATGGACTAGCGCAAGTCATCTACACCAAATTCTCGATGGAAGAGGAATTCCGTAATCACGATTGCGCCTATATATCCTAATATAAATTATTATAACTAAAGCTAAGATAAGATATAAGATCTAGATTCAGCGCAACATACCAAGAAAAGGAAATATTGAGGAAAAATTTATAAAGGAAACTCGCCAAGATTCAGCGAACACAGGTATAACCCGTCAAATTAAAGTATGTATATTGAACAAAGGATATCGATTGTCAATATGTGATCTGAAAACTACAAGCGTTATACGCGTGGGCAATTCGGGCCTATTCAGTTTTATGCGCCTCTTGCGAATATCGCCGTTTCGAGATGGTGACAATGAGGTATTTTTAAATAGGATAATGTGAGACTATTTTTTTCTATGCAGGTCTGTGTTTTATAATTTAATAAACAGAGCAATATTGATTGCATTTTTATGTGGATACTGCAATTAAAGAAATAAAATAAACACAAGTGTTGACTATATAGTATCGAATAGTGGATGATACTCGAAATAAATATACCCTACTATTTGCTAAAATTATCCCGATTTTATAACTTGAATTTGGAATTTAAAAAAAGCGTCTTTTCAGTAACATCATCAACACCCCTGTTCTGACAATGGAACTAAGATCAGAGAGGAAAATACGAACATTATAATACATAAAAGAGGTTAAACTTATGAAAAATTTAGTAAACATGATGTAAGACAAGAAATAAGATGAAATGTTACAGCATGCGTTTGTATCTACACACCCAGCGCAGACAACAGGCAGTAAAACTTGCTTTATATCCGCGACATACTTCTTGCCTCTGTAATCTTAGGCTGTTACATTGTATGAGACGTAAAGTTAAGTTTAGGTCACATTTTAAGTCAGTATTAAAGTTAATACGTATTTCTGCATATATACGGCAAAAACTATTTCTTTAAAGAGTAAAAAAATAAAATAAAAATAATAAAACATAGTGTCTATTCCAATAGTCTTATAAAATATATTTGGAATCGTGAAATAATATTATTAACACTTTGAAGCAAATTATAACTTTAATGAGAAACGTTGTAAAATACGTGCAATGACAATATTTAAACAACTTTCTAATATTTGAATTTACTTAAAGAAACTAATTACAAAGCCGCTTTATGATTTATAAATCATTTTTAAAACCTACATGCTATGGCTACGTATAAAAAACTAAGAGTAGATTTTGTATCTATATCTGCCCATAAACTACCCACTGTAGGGCAAAGGCCTCCTCTACAATACGTACTCTCGAATACTAGAAAATTAAATAATTTTAAATATATCCGTGAAACTGTCGAAAGCATACTAACCCTACCTATGACGCTACTACAGTCCAGTCGAGTTGAAGGACCCCAATAAATATTTATGTAAGAACATCGAACCGAAGCCGACGCCTTTAATATCCAAACACGTACCCGTGCGTTCCCAAACTCGTGTATGTGGTCTTTTTATGTAATAAATAGAGGAGATATTTTGGCAAAACATAGAGATAACTTAATTTATTAACTCATCGCGTTCTCTTTAGCCAGGAAATGAACTAGTGAATGTTGGTCTATTACAATTTGTTATAACATTTGAAAATACTTCATTTAATTATTTTAGTTAAATAAACAACTATATCTGAAACGGTGGGCAGAATTGACTTACGCAAAAAAATGTTGGTAGTTTCTGATTGCCTATTATTGCATTAAATGGTGAGATAGTCATTCGCTTGATAGTAAGTGCTACGAGAGATGACGGACAGTAGCAAAACCAAACAACACCATGAATTAAAAAACAATGCTTGGCTTTCCACAGCCACGCCATCCTGAGACATATGATGTTAACAGCAGTTAATCTGGCTATAATGCCCTTTAATTCGGAACGTAACAATGCATTTACACTGTTTGGCAGGAGAAATATACATTGCGATAAAACCTACCCAAGTGACCTCTCATAGATGAGAGACCTACCACCATACTTTTGTCATAATATGGGATCAAGATAATAAAAGTGTTGGATTTTTAATTTAGACTAGATAAGATTTCTTTAGATCTTACTTTTCTAATATTTCCCTTATAACGAGTATTTGTTACGGTGATGGAAAACATCGTGAGGAAACCTGCTTACCGTAGCGATTTATAAAAAAATCTATGGCATGTAAGTCCGCCAACCCGCATTATGCCAGCGTGGTGGACTATATGGCCTAACCACTCTCAATCGTACTGTCGATTGTAGAGTAGGCCCGTGCCCTGCAGTGGGACGTATATGGGCTGATACAGATACAGAACGAGTATTACCTTAACTCATATTACTCTCAAATACATTGAGTAAAGCTGCTATAACATTTCATGAGCAGACGCTTTTTCCAGTCCTTGTAAATGAGACCTATTGAAACCAATTGCAGAGAGATCTCGATATAAAAGTCGGCAGCGATCGCATCTGGAACCTATCCAACAGTACATAATTGCTAAACATAGAAAATATGTAATTTTTTGTTCGACTAGAACTATTTGGAAGGGTGGTCTAGTTTTAATAATCCAAAGGTTTTTTTTATTGCCTTGAATGGCGAGATAAGCGTGCCGTCCGCCTGATGGTAAGCGATTCGACCGCTCATGAACAGTAGCAAAACCAAACAACACCTTGAATTAGACAGCAGTGCTTGGCATTCCACTGTGCTCGCCATCCTGAGACATAAGATGTTAAGTCTCAATATGTCCAGTAGTTACTCTGGCTACAATGTCCTTCAACCCGAAAGACAACAGTGCATTTAAACTACTGTTTGGCAGGAGAAATAGACATTGCGGTGGTACCTACCCAAATGGACTCTCACATATGAGAGACCTACCACCGGTAAAGTTATGACCCCCACAGGCATCAAAGTATATATTATAAATAAAGTAATACGAAGTTCATACTTACTCATTCAGAAACAGTTATTCCCCATACAAAGTACGTTACCAAAGCGAATTCATAAGATACCGCGAACAAACTAGATTAAACGCTGATCAAGTTACGTTGCCATTGATAGGTAATGTCGTGAGCGGTTCTGTACAGCGGAAATATGGCACGTATAGGACTATGAACAATTGTATAAGATTTAGAAATAATAAATAGTCACATACAAGTTTTGCATCGGGTATCAAAGACTTTTGTTTGAATTAAGAAGAACTATTTAAAATGGTTTTTCTACATATTTTAACTAATATTATTTCACAAGAATAAAGTATTTTCATTAAGATGATCTGCCATTTTTCTACTTAATATTTCATTCTCGTATCCTTTTTACTGTCTTCCTCTTCCTCTTTTGAGACTAACCTACGATTCTAGTATTATATTTATCTCCGTTTCTAAACATAACCACCTGTTCTGGCTTGGAAAGCCATAACTTGATTGTCCAAACAATCTCAGCATGGACCCAAAAAAGGACCCAAATTCTTTTTTGTGCCGCACCGTCAAGCTGTGAAATTTGCCGTCACGCGTGTTCCCTCCTTCCTATAAACCTGGGTCCTTCCGCTGTAGTGTGAAGAACATCTTAGCAAGTCGGCATGATTGTATCGAATGGCATGGGACTGCCGTCTGATGCCATTCTACACTCCATCTGGACAGCATTTGCATTTACCATTAGACGCAATATGGTCCTTATTTTCTTTTATTATTTAGAAAAAGTATGGTGAACGCTTATCAGGTCATCCTAATACCGTAGCCACTCAACTCCTAAATCCTCCAGTAACTGCGAAACGACTAAAGAGGAAGAACATATTGTGAAATAGGCAGACGAGGCACTGGTCTTTTCGCCTTCAAGTGAAACAGCACACAACACATCCACTTATAGTCTTGCGACTGATTGCTGATACAAATAAAACAAAAACAAAATATTTTATTTTAAACACTGAAATAATTATACATTGTTTGTTGGTATTGCACCATATAAACATAGTTATGCCGCTAGTATAAAAAATGATTTCATTAAAAAAAGGCAACCGATTACTAGTTAATCAGACTTTATGTTTAAAATTGAAGTTTAGTATACACCACAGCAAAGCCCAGTCTCAAGTCCTATCTTCCATTGACCTAGATATCCTGTAAGACTGTTACCAACACGGCAGAAACACTTTATGTAAGCGTAAACTAAGTCAACAATTACTGGAAGCACACCTGCATGTTGCATGTTCAAATCCGTATGAACGAGAGGACGGGCTTGCGAAACAGAAATGTTTCTAGAATTAACTCTAGAATTAAGCGAATTTAGATCAAAATTATAACTGTTTTTCTGTGTGCAATTCTGTACCTATCGATGTCTTCACGTGGAATATAAATGAGAAAACCTAATATAGTGTGGACCGTATTAACGTATTAGAACATAAAACAATGATTTTATAGACGTTTTGGCTGTTTGTCCATGCGGTGTTTTTTACTCCAATGAATGCGAAACGAACATGATGGTAAGCGATACGATAGCTCATAAACAGTGGCAGAACCAAACATTACCTCGAAACAGAAAGCAATGCTTGGCAGTCCACTGCAATCGCCATCCTGAGACATAAGATGTTAAGTCTCAATATGTCCAGTAGTTACTCTGGCTACAATGTCCTTCAATCCGAAACACAACAATGCTCCTACACTGCTGTTTGACGGGAGAAATAGACAATGCGGTTGTACCCGATGAACTCAGATACGGTTAGCAGATTTCGTAGTTTGATGTGGAGATAGTCGACACCCTGGATTAACACTTAGGCTACTTTTTATCCCGAAAAATGTAGTGTTCCCGTGGGATGAGGAAAGAATTCCGATATATTTGATGTGATGGAACTAGATTACAAGCCTTTTCTCAGAATGAGACGGCACGGGTCGAAATAATCGCAAATAAATGGTAACGTCATTCGTGGTTTCAGGTATTTCTCCTTTTGAGGGGAGAAATGGGGGTGAAATTTGGATTAGATTTTTAAGTAGGTACCTAAAACATACTGTAAAGTCATTGAGGTATTGTACTAGAGCTGACTTCGGGAACAAAATATGTGCGTATGGTGCGTGCACACGGATACACAGTGAAGTGAGAGGGAAGATAATGTTACTTCATAGGCATGACCGAGACAGAAATAGAATGTACACTTCATTTGATTTGCAGTGTCTCCTCTAATATATTATCTCAATGTGTAAAGTACAGTTAATCACGTAGACAAAGTTGCGAAAAAATGCTAGTTTTGAATAAACTGGATAACTTCGGATTTGAAATGGTCCACAACCTTGAATGCTGTTTTAGACATTTTTGGATACAAATATTCTACCATCAGCATTTGTAACTCCAGTTATTTCTTTCACCGAGCGAAACACAACATGAAATATAATTAACAATTTTCCCACAGCTCTTTAATTACATTTCGCCTCTCTGATTTTGTATTAACATGTAACTTTACACTGTACTCTATCAGCCCATATACATACGTACTGCAGGGTACGGGCCTCCTCTACAATCGAGACTACGATTGCGAGGGGTTAGGTCATATAGTCCACCATATGGTCAGGGGCTATCGCACGATTTCCCATGAGGCGGCCTGCGTACTGGCTGGTTTCCTTCCCTGGGACATTGACGCCAGAGCCCTCTTGTCAGCCTACCACTGGCGGGAGGAGGCGTCCCGTCGTGAGGAGCTACCAGCCTTTAGAGAAGTCGAGGCCGTTCGGGCCTCCTTCCGCACGGCTGCAGTGGAGGAGTGGCGCACCAGGCTGAACAATCCCAGTGCTGGTGTTTGGACCATCGCGGCAGTGCGTCCTGTCCTAGACCAGTGGCTGGGCAGGCGCCACGGCGAGATGACGTTCCGCCTGACACAGGTTTTGTCGGGGCATGGCTGTTTCGGCAGATACCTGTGGCGGGTGGCAAGAAGGGAAGAGTCCGCCGTGTGTCACCATTGTGACAACTGCCCGGAAGACACAGCCCAGCACACTCTCTCGGAGTGTTCAGCTTGGGAAGAGGAGCGCGCAGCTCTCCGAGCAGCCATCGGAGAGGACCTCTCACTCTCAGCCGTGATTCCTTCCATGGTTGAGAGTAGGAGGTCATGGCAGGCCATGCTTACCTTCTGTGAGATCATCATCTCACAGAAGGAGAGCGCGGGGCGGGATCGTGAGCGGAACGATCCCACCCGCCGCCGCCAACCGAGAAGGAGGCGCCGGGTGAATGACAATGGCTGACCCGGCGCCCCGCCCAGTGGTCAAGGGGCGCCAGAATTCCACCACGGTATCCCCTGCCTGTCGTAAGAGGCGACTAAAAGGGGTCATCGGGGTCGCTAAGCACACAGCGGGGGCTGTGTGCTCACGTCGGGAGTGACCCCGAGATGGGCGGCAGAACGTGTGGCCTCGTGTCTGTCGCGGACGCCCATCTCACCATGGGCGTCCGAAGTAGGGAAAGAGGGGGCATCTGCGCCCTCCCAACATGTGAGGAGCCATATTTGGCAGTGCGCCGGGTGACACGGCGAGTTAAATGGGCGCCATTCGCCTGTCCACATCGCCTGTCACCCATAACGCGCGTGATGCCCACCGAGAGGTTTTAGTCGGTATGCCGGCAAAAGATCTTTTTAGATCTCGGTAGGGACCCAGCCTGATAACAGGCTGGAAGGCCGGAGACCCCGACACGCCCCTTCCGATCTCCCCCGAGTGTCGGAAGGAAGGCTAAAGGAGCTTTACTCTCGTTAAAAAAAAAAAAAAAAAAAAAAATATAGTCCACCACGCTGGCCTAGTGCGGGTTAGTATACTTACCATAGAAATACTTTCAAATCGCTATGGTATACAAGTTTCCTCACGATGTTTTCATTCACCGTTAAAATGCTTTGTGATTATTGACTATCAATACACATATAGCTCCGAAATCTCAAAGTTTTGTCCTAGGATTTGATTGATTGACACCACGCACTTACACTTATTTTACACAACATAATATAAATAAAATTAAGTCTTACTACTATTGCACACGTCAGATAAGTTTTTTTGCAGATACTCATAAAAGCCTTCATATTGGAATCATTCAAGTTAGCAATTCCCAAAATAAACCAAGATATGTTACAACACACATTTATAACCCAACCAATAAAAAGATAAATTCCCAACTGCAATAACATTACAATTAAGCATAACAAGTGTAACTCGTGTGTATTTCAGGCCGATTTGAATTTGAACAGAAAAAGTAGCGATAAAAATAAAATACTCCAGCGAGCGAATTTATGAGTAAGAGGCTGTGAGGTCGTGAGTTAGTTGAAACACGCAGAAAGTACAAGGAGTTTGTATAAGGTTATGGATACACTGAGTTTTTCATTAATATACTTTGGGAGGTTTCTGAGGTGATAGGCCGCCTGGGTAGGTACCACCGCAGTATCCTTTTCTCCCACCAAAAAACACTATAAATTCACTGTTGTGTTGCATTACCATGTAGCCAGAATAACTCCTAGACATATTGAAACTTACCATCTTATATTTCAGGACGGCAAGCGCAGTGAAATGCCAAGGCATCGCTTTGTAATTTTAGTGTTTTTTGGTTATGCTACTGTCCACGAGCGGTCGTATCCCTTACTACCACTATAGGCATCTGGCATATGGCATGCCCGTCTCGCCATTGGGTGTTTGCGCTCGTCTTATGACAACTGGTAATGCATTCCACAGTTGAACGGCTTGGATTATATGACTTATCCGTGAAAGTCGTGGCATGCATAGTCATTCTCAATTTTGGATTCTCCAATGACATCAAGGATGAGAATCATGGAGAAATAAAAAACGTTCTTTCAGTTATGATGGAGTGAGAGGATTAAACAAAATATTGTAAAGAAGATTATGAATATGAGCATTCCGACAAAGTCGTACGGGTAACCACTTGATCAATCAATATTTCCTATATATTCGCTCCCTCGTGCCCGACTGCCTCGGTGGCGTAGTTGTACTACGGTACGGTTACAAAGCTGAGGTCTCGGGTTCGAATCCCGGGTTGGGCAAAGTGAAATTGGATTTTTCTATTCAGTATCAGCCCAGAGTCAGTTTGTGCCCGATATGGCGATAGGCTCGCCACCTATCACATTGCAGGACGGAACATACAAGGCGAAATGTGGGTGCCCTGGCACCTCTGCCTACCCCTTCTGGGAACAAGGCGTGAGTTTATGTATGTATGTATGTATTCCCTCCCATTGTGTTCCTAACCCAACAACATTGCATTAAACTGTATTATAGGGCGCGCATACTCGTACTTAGTATCATCGAATGAACCCAGCAGTACGTTCGTAAAATTTTATATCAGCGATCTCCTTCTGAATGATAATGCCGTCATTATGTTTCGCCACTGCGGCTAATATTTCTGCGTTTGCTTTTGTATCTGGGTTTTTGGAATGAGCACAAATTCACTGTCGTTCCAAGCGTTCAGTTCAGTCAGCATTTTGCGTAGAAAATATAGCTTGGTAAAAAAGATTGTGTTTTTAATGAGGGCGCTAAGATCGAATTTTATATGAATACTAGCAGCACGGCCCAGATTCACCCGGATACATATAGATTTCTGTACAATAATATGTACGTATTATACATATAAAGCTTCCTCTTGAATCACCCTATCTATTAAAAAAACCGCATCAAAATCCCTTGCGTAGTTTTAAAGATTTAATTAAGCAAACAAAGGGACATAGGGACAGAGAAAGCGACTTTGTTTTATACTATCTAGTGATGGCAACCCGATATACTACAACAGTAAATGGTTAAATACTTGTTATTTTTATTTTTGATTGTAAATTGTAGTATTGTAGTTCTTTGTTCATTTCAAATTATATAAAAAAAAAACAAATTCGTTCTTTTGTAGAAATACTAACTTTAAAAATTATTCAAAGAACCAATGACATTTTTAAATGTGTTGCCATAATTGTTTTTCTTTAATTCCAATTGTCTCCGCATCGTACTCTTTTTTGGCAAACTATACAATCGAACTCACTAACAGCCGCTGCCAATAAACAATCCCATTCCAAAATTTAACGTTTTAGATTGATAGCTCAATCTTTTTTCTGATACTATGTTGTCAATAATCAAACTCAGTAGTCAAAAAATTCTGCAATATGACAAGAGAGCAATCGAAAAGTAGAAAACAATCCAGATTGACTTCAATCTATTCTTTTCGATTGATTATTGGCATCGGCCGTTAAAGGATACTGTTTGACATTTATACTCTTCAAGCCTCCGTGGCGCAGTTGGTTAGACGCCGGGTGTGAAACGAGAGGTCGTGCGTTCGCTCTCCACGCCGATACAAATATTTGTGTGAACCACTAGTATTTGTTTCGGGTCTGGGTGTTTGTGCGACCTAAAAGTCTCTCGTAGTTCCTGATACCCACGACACAAGACTCGATCTTAGTGCCGGGTCAGGACTATGTATGTGACTGTTCGGTGTATTTACTTATTTATTTAAGTTAAAACAGCTTTGTATAGGCGTAACTCACGATTTCAATAAAATTTTCCGTAAAACAACAGAATTATGAAGCTATTATTATTTTCACTCAAGATCTATAATCCTGAATCACCAAAAATTCAAATCTATACTAAAATATAAAACTGAAGAGTTTGTTTGTTACCTCTAATCTCAAGAACTACTGATTCGAGTTGAAAAAATATGTTTGTGTTACATTGGTAATTTATCGAGGAATGCTTTAGACATATACATATATATCATCACGCCATGACCTATAGGAGGGAAGCAGTAGTGAAAGATCTAGCAAATGCGAATCTAGAAACTAAAATAACCCACAAATATAACAGACAATTTTTTTAGATTTCATTACGAACTCACCTCGTTAGATCCTTATCTTCAATACTCATATGGATACATTTTTTGAATGATGATAAAGAATCATGGTAAATATCAAGGTTAGTCAGTTTACTAGCTTATTATAGAGACCAGATAAAAGCGGGATAGGGGAATGTTTATCAACATTGGTTCTACAAAGTTTTCTTCTTTAATACGTCTTGTAAGACCATTAAAAACAACGATAAAATAACAACAAAGCTAAAAGGGGCCAGTCCAGGTGTTCCTACAAAGTTGCATAGAACAAAAAAAGGGAAATTAAAAAGCGTGGCGCAATAAACTGTGTATTGTTGTAAAAATAATGATTAAAACCATTTTATGGCTCCTTTGGTAGTTTTAGTGTTTCATTTACTTAACATTGTTGCTCGACGTGAGACTTTCAACTTTGCATACTTTAATGTGTTGAGTTTGCTGAGTAATTAATGTTTAATCTAAAATTACTTTCGCATTTGTATGTAAAATTCTATACGCAAAATTAACTTAATCTAATTAAATAAACGCGCTCGTGAATTTGAATTAATTTCTCTCGCATTTTTAATTGCTATTTATTTATCTACTTAAATTGACGCGGATTTGTTTCGGATATGCGTTCTTTATTTGAATTAATAACATTGATTTTTATTTTTCGGGAATAAATATGTTGAATATTGTATTTATTTGTATTTTTAATCAACTTAATATAAGGAGATTATGATTAATGTATTATTTGTGTTCATTATTTAATTAACGTATTTAAATAATAAATTAATTTATATTTCTTTATTTCAATACATTGCATTGATTAATTAATTAATTTATTTTTATGATTAACATTGTGTTAACTATCAAATTAACTTGAATTTTAATGAAATAATGCGTGTTAAAATATAATTTAAAATGTATGTTTATTGAAATAATTTGTTTAAAATTTGTACATACAAGGAAATATAATCCCTTATTCGAGGCCTTCGCGTGAAATAGGTCAGGTAACTCTGTATTCATCTTAACTATCACGCTTAATTATGGCTGCTATTAATATTCATAGGTTTGTAATTATTACAACGTCCTGTAATCTCGCTCGTAAATGAACTTCAGTAAGAGCATTAGGCTTGTATATTTATGACGTATGTGTGGATGGAATTATAAGTTTAAATTATGCGGTTCTTTTTGGATTTGTGAAGTGTCTGAACATTTCTTTTGTACTCATTAAATTATAGAATTATTGAAAGTAAAGCAGTAAGTAAGCTGTTAAGAGTTTTCTGAAATCAATCCCATGGTTGTCTGTAAGAAATTGCCCTTGTGCGTTAAGACAGTCAATTGTACTTTATGTTTGTGAGTTTCATTTTTATTTGTATTTTTTATGTGTGCAACAAAGTGTACATAAATAAATAAATAAAGAAAAGTAATTGAGATAACGTTTTTTTATTACATATTATTTTAATGTCCATGACCACATCCATGACGCGTATTGATTAAGATCATAATTCTACAATTCGCCATTACCAGATTGTAGGAAAAACATAGTTTAATTCTGAGTTAATGGGGTGAAAAAATAATGAGCATCGTATTCTAGACCCCACAATTTATAACACCAACACGTTGCTTCTAGGCTACTTAAGCAAACTACTATTCATCATTTTGAAAATCACACGCGTATTTTGCATTCACCAACAGATCAGTATTCATTTGTAAATGAACGAAATAAGAACTAAAGGACAAAACTGACCTATGGTTCAATTTAGATCGAATTGTTACCATCAACCACTTTGTTATATTACGCCATCAAAATACTTAAATTAATTATTATAATTTTTAGTAACACAAATTAGCTAATCCCTAAACTCAGAGGTGATATCGCCCGAAACCCAGCGCGGTCATCACAAAATTTTGTAAATCTCAAAAGCCCGCAAACAAACGGCACCCACTAATTAATTTTGAATAATTAAACCCCTTAATTATATTCTTCCGGTTGCCGATTTCTGAATGGGCTGCGCGGTCGTGTTTCGGCAATTTTACTAGTGGCTGTGTGATTCTTTTTTCGGTAGGTACTGACTCCTTTCGCTGGTAAGCGAAATATTTTAATTAGGTTGTCCGAACTACGGTACGGACCGATGTGTGAGAGGTGGGTTTATGTCAGAGTTTGCAATTTGGTTTTTAATGCTGGTGTTGACCATATTGTGTGAAGTTCCTACAATATGCGGCTACCAACATGTTAGCGGTTTCAAATCCCAGGGTACACCTCTGACTTTTAGTTGTCATGTATGTATATGTTATGGGCCAACTAATTAATGTGGGCAGTATTCGTAATGCCCGGGCAGTATGAATAATGCCCAGCCATATCGGGCCCAATGATTAATTTTATTTATCACATTGCCCGGGCATTATGAATATGGCTACATGATGATCGGGCAATGTGATTAATAGGTGATTATTTACGTGGTGCGCTGCCGCATTGTCGCATCTGCGATAGACCCATAAATTAGAAAGGTTGAATTGATCTGCTTATGTTTAGTTGTTTTTTACCGTCCGAAACAATATGTTCGGAAGGAAATTAGTGTACCCACTTTATGGATCAGTTAGGTCGATTGTGCCCCAAAACCGACTCAGGACACCCCGACTTCACGTAGTCTTTTGGCTACCGACCCTAGAGTGTGTATAAAAAGCCGGAGGCGCGAAGGGAGAGCAGCTCCCGCCCGCTGTAACAAAGGATAGGCAACCGTGCGAGGCGCAGCAGCTGAGGCTGTTCGCAGGAGGCGACCAGCAAGTCGGAGCTGCGGAGGTGAGCATGGGTGCCTATCTTTTGATACGCAAGGGCGAAGGGGCTGAATTTACCGTAGCGCTGGAGACGTTGCAGAAGCAAATTTGTATTGACAACAAGTGTTTTGAGGTTAGGTTACTATAATTGATTTTTTCAGGAATGGTGCGTTCCTTTTCATGGGAGTGGTACCAGGGGAGGTGCGTGACCTTACAATAGCCGCACTATGCCACTTCGGCTCATTGTTTTGATTTCAATTCACTTTACATCACTCTGCCCAATAGGCACTGAGCATTATTCATAATGCCCGGGCAATGTGATAAATTCATTGGTTATAATCACAATGCCCACTCTTATTGGGCATTATTCATATTGCCCGGGCATTATGAATAATGCCCGATTAATCACTTAACCCATACCATATATATAGATACCATGCATTTTAACGGTAAAAGAAAATATCATTAAGAAACCTGCATACCATAGTGATTTGTAAGCATTTCTATGGTATGTAAAGTCCGCCAACCCGCACTAGGCCATAGAGGTGGACTATATGGCCTAACTCCTTTTAATCGTACTCTTGATTGTATAGGAGGCCGGTGCCCGACAGTGGAAAGGTTACTACGACTACAATAATCTGATATACGAGGCAAAACGCTTCGAATCATAAAAATATTTTTTTCTCTATTGTATTTACCAATACTTTTTTTTGTTCAAGAGGAAAAGGGGAGCTTAATATCCCCTTTCGGTACCCCGGGGGAGGCCGAAAGGGGTATGTCAGTGTCTCTGGCCAATACTTGACATTGGCAGAGTTGTCGCATCAGCGTTACGGCCATTTTATAAAACCACTAAACTAAACGATACATGAAAAGTTTCTTAATATAAATTATATAAATTAAAACAATGGCTGGTTCATTGTGGCATAGTCCGGGTGTCGTAGTTACACACGGCTGCGCTTTCGACGGCGCCCTCTTAATATGTAATTACAGGCGGCACGCGGCCACGCGTTTTGCTTTAAGCCCTCACAGCTATTTTATTTGCGGTTAGGCTGACGCGGGCGGCCGATTGGGCGTTGTAAATTAATAAATTATTAATTATATTGTTAATCGGAATAATTGTATTTTCGTTAAATGCTATTATCCTTATGATTATTATAAATTATTTAGAAATTTGAGCACCGTTTTTGATTACAACGAAAGACAATTAAAAATTGCATTTGTTTTAAATTAAATTAAATGAAATATACGAAAATGAAATATTTCAGTCAAGCTTACCGTCTTGAGTACTTTTTTTAGTTATTTCTTTAATATAACTAGTTCTATGCATGGTGCAAAAAAGGATAAAAAATAAAATTAATTCATTAACTTAATATGTACAGTTTTTGCCTAATTATTTTACCAACAATGGGCTTCAATATGTTGCAAATTTTCCAACGGTCCAAGATTGTTGAAAATACATGTATGCCTCGATTGAATTTAGCATATTATACGATTAATCTTTAACCCAAAAACCTCCGCATTATACATATAATCCGTGCGACAAATCGCATTATGCAAAAAAACTTTAGAAACCGCAAATAAATTCCACTTTTTTCATTTACGTAACAAAAGCCGGCAATTAATTCAAACAGAATAAATATTTGGAAAATCCTCAACACCGGGCGATATTAGTCCCGCATGGTACCTACAGGGTAGATTAAAAATGTTTTTACGTTCATATTTCGAGAAAGTTTCTGAATTAGCGGATATAAAAATGTATAGTTTATATCTTCTATCCATTGCGGGTTTTTGAACAGTAGTTTTAAGTCCTGGCGCACTGGGACAACAGTCGATTCGATAGTAAAAATACTGGCTTCACTATCGCAATAGATTCTCGCTATTGTTGTTTATAAATATTTACTATTTTTCACTTGTCTGAAATATTATTTAAATACCGATGTAATTAAATAAAATTATTATATGGCCCAATGCTGGAACTCCTCTACAATAGAGATTTTGAATCAGAAGAATTCAGCCATAATCTAAAAATTCAACAGAAGGTAAAAAATATCTAAATATTTAAACACATGTCCGTTACTAAGAGCATTCTCTAAGCAGGATTATTCTAACCGCATATAGTTTGCCACACGTTGCACGTTCCTTGTTTATAACAATGGATTCAAAAAACAACATTACATACTACCCTAGTCACAGAAGCACCACAGCAAAAATTAAACAGAATGGTAAGGTAAACTGAAAATAATTTATTGAATCTATCAATGAATGGCGAGACAATAATGCTCTTCGCCTGATGCCAAGCGATACGACTGCTCATGAAAAGTAGCAAAACCAAACAACACCTTGAATTACGAAGCAATGCTTGGAATTCCACTGCGCTCGCCATCCTGAGACATAAGATGTTAAGTCTCAATATGTTCAGTAGTTACTCCGGAAATAACCTTCAAACCGATACACAACAGTGCATTTACACTATGGTTTAGTGAAAGATATCTGACATTGTGGTGGTACCTACCCAGGTGGCCTCTCATATATGAGAGACCTACCACTAGGAACATTACTATATTTGAAAGTACACAAATACACCAGTAGTTTTTTCTAAACACGCCAATAAAAACTTTGAAAATGCTGAATCTACATATCGGTTACTTAAGTTCTCTGTGTAGGATTATTCTAACAGTTAGTTTCCCACACGTAGCAACTAGCACGCTCCTTGTTTATACCGGTGGATTGTTTAAAACTCGTTTAAATTTCCACTAAGCCCGGAGTTAGGGGCATTACGCGCTCCAACATTTATGTTGTGTTAAAACCAGCTTTATCATGCACTGATAGTCTTTGGGAGAAGTTTTTATTGGTGTTTTGTTTGTGAATTGATATGTTATCCATATTTTATGCAAGTTTACCATCAAAATATTGTATCGGGTGATTTCTATGAACGAACCTATAATTCTTGTATGACGATGGTGTTATCAGTTATATTAAGAATAGAATAAGGGCTTGAATATAGAACAGAGTTTTCAACGGCTGATGATTATTCCGATATGATTTTTTAATATTTATAGTTTTTTATAATATATTTTATCTTGATAAATTCTTTCCTCGTCCCATTCTCTCTCTTCGCATTTTGAGAAGACGGCAGCAATCAATTCAAATGTTTTTCACCTTTATGGGCTGGGATAGTCATTTAACATGAATCATTGTAACTTAATATGGCCTTAAAAACGAGAAACAAAAAAAATTAAAAGTTCGTGTTGCTAAGGCAGTTTTTTGCGCTGTTTCTTTTCCACAGCTACAAAACGTTTAGGAGCGGTGATATCAATAATTAAATATTGTAAAGATCGTGTGAAAGACTATTTGGGTAAAGAATATTTTAATTGTCTGATTTATAATTCAATAAACATTAGAGCTGCACCTCCCGTCCTTTTATTAAAGGATTTTCCAATGTGAATGAACTTGAGTTTCCCAAATATAGAAGTTTTTATAGGCGAGTATGAACAGAAATGAGCCCTTAGATTATTTGACAGTTCTAAATATAATTAAATTATCTAAGTAATACTGCATCAACACAAACAAAATCCTTATTTACTGCTACGAAAGTTTTATCCCTACCAGTGGAACAAAGGCTGATTGACAGTAGACAGAAACTCGGCGTAAACAAATTGCATACTACCAACTGCACTAGGAATCCATGAAAACTATACATACATTCTAAAAAATAAGACTAAAACTCACGTCACGACTGTTGTATACTGAGCCTTTTATTTCAACTTTCTATCTGCTAGAGATTCCACGTTTCGAATTTCTGCGACACGGGAAATAAAAACAGCATGCATTGTAAATTACGACATCTACTGCAAACCAAAGGTTAGCGATGACTACAGGATTAGAGAGGATTTGTGCAAATAGATAATTAAGTAACTAACACCATTTATCAAATAAATTATGATGTCTAGGCCAGTACGCATTTTATTACAAGACTGATAAAATATACAAAAAATCATATTACGCTCAAAGCAGATACATTAATGGCTTACAACCGTTTTTTATGGCATCGAAAATATAATTAATAATTACACTACAAACGTCCTTTTTGCTACAAAACTTGTAAAAATCGCAACAAGACAGCGAAAGTCACAATTAAAAAACGTCAAAATTTCATTGTCAAACACCGCATTATAAAAGGTTTATTTTATTATAACAATTTATTAAACAATGTCGAACAATTAATGGATAACAAACAGTCGGAAAGGCTGCAAGAAGAATCGACGAACGAAGAAAGAATTTGTATTGTCAACAATGAAAATCGCGAAGAAGTAACACAACCGGATAATGCAGGCCCTTCCGTTTCTCCCCCACTACCGGGAGCTGTTAACAGTCCCAAACACCAAACAAAACCATTCCATTCCAAGTCAGAACATAGTATACACAAAATAATAACAACAAAGGATGTGACAGAAGCCCTAAAATCACTCAGTTTTGGAGCAACAACCCAGGGCATCGTAAATCTAAACATAAACGAACTCAAAATTCCTATACTAGAAAAAGATGATGATTCTAGAGATGATTCGACAACCCTAATTGATTTAAAAAGGTTCATGGCATCATGTTTCAAATTTAATAAAGAAGGTAACAGCGTGATTATTGAAACTCCAAACGTCCACGCAGTTACAATTAATAATGAAATCCAAGATGTACCGAATTCAAGCAATGATGTACAAACAGAAGCTCCAATACTTCCAAATGAAGTGCTAATTAGCGGTCAAATTGAATGTAAAGTCTCCAAAGGCGGTCCTGATAGGAAGAAGACATCGGGAACCCATTCTGAAAGATCTGACTTGGGTTTGATCCAGAGAGATTCTATCTCCAGCATTGGCTCAAACGTTTGTCGTATTTGCATGACACGGGGACGGGAGAGGTTAGAAAGTTTTTTTGTTTGTCACAGATTGTTATCGCGAATGTTTTTCGTTACGTGCCTGCGGCCGAGCATATTTCTTTTTTGTTTATTATCCATTCAGTTAAGTAGAATTGGACTCATTTATTGTTCGTGAACTGTTTTTCTAGTAACGGATGATAGCATTGATTTACTTCATGGAATATTCCAATGAAATGGGAACTATTTATAGCAGAGCAGGTAACTTCATATCGATTCAAATTGAAACACAGCACGAGTTAAGTGCGTGGTGGCCTGTTGGTAAACGGACTAGACGCGACTGCCAACATGTCCACGGTGGTCGCGGGTTCGAATCCCAGGGCACACCTCTGACTTTTCGGAGTCGTGTGTGTATTGATAGTCAATCACCACGCACTAAAACGGTGAAGGAAAAACATCGTGAGGAAACCTGCATACCATAGCGATTTATAAAATTTCTATGGTATGTAAGTCCACCAACCCGCACTAGGCCAGCGTGGTGGACTATATGGCCTAACCACTCTCAATCGTACTGTCGATTGTAGAGTAGGCCCGTGCCCTGCAGTGGGACGTATATGGGTTGATAAAGAAGAAGAAGAAGAATGCACGAGCACCATAAAATCACAGATATCTTATTATTATGCCTGAATAAACTATTTGTCACTTTAATATGAATATTTTAAATTATGATCAATCTAATAGTCAATCGGTAACCCAGGAATACTGGTTGAAACATAAATAACTTTATTTTTACATAAGATACCATTAAATTGTGTAGTAATTGTAATATAATCTGATATTTAGATTAAGAGAATCTGTAATTATCAAAAATAGAATGTATAAAATTTATTTATCAAACAAGGGTCAATTTCTCCTAAACTACCGACAAGTTATGGGAGCCTATGTTTAACTATTGATGTTATAACTGCTTGTAATGAAACAATATTGATTTCAGACTAATATCGCCTTGCAACTGTAAAGGATCTCTTGCCAACGTTCATCTGAGTTGTTTGGAGCGATGGCTGAACCAAGTAGGAAGGAATCATTGCGAATTATGTGGATTCAGGTAAATAATTTCATTTTTTTTTCAATTATTAATTATTGTGTACTGAAAACACGTAATAGTATAAAGAGATGATTAAATAACAAAGTACAAATGGTAGTCTTATCGCATTTAATCAATCTCTACCAGACAACCATTGGTTGGAT
Organism: Hyles euphorbiae; assembly: GCA_023078785.2. Lineage (NCBI taxonomy): Eukaryota > Metazoa > Arthropoda > Insecta > Lepidoptera > Sphingidae > Hyles > Hyles euphorbiae. The sequence continues at coordinate 4,937,492 of CM041056.1, read as the reverse complement.
ATAAAATAAGAAGAGAGACTGGACAGTATAAAATAAGGATAATATCAAAAGCTATACATACATACATAATGCGAGTGTGGATGGAAGAGTCGGTAGGGGTCGAACTCACCGAACATACACCATCCAAATCGGTGATACCCTCAACAAGGGTCAGGTTAAAAGTACCCTGAACCGACGAGAATGCATGAAGACGTTGATGAAAGTGGATGAAGCGAAAGTAGTATGTCAGGATCGAGCAAAGTGGGGTCTGTAGTCTCTGCCTACCCCTATGGGATACAGGCGTGACGATTATGTATGTATGTATCAAAAGCTCAAATAAATAATATTATTTACACAAAACTACACACAGAAGAAAACACATGAGTAACATATCTGTGTGTGTGGAAGTGCGTGGTGGCCTGTTGGTAAACGGACTAGACGCGGCTGCCCATATGTTCAGGGTGATCGCGGGTTCGAATCCCAGGGCACACCTCTGACTTTTCGGAGTCATGTGTGTATTGATAATCAATCACCACGCACTAAAACGGTGAAGGAAAACATCGTGAGGAAACCTGCATACCATAGCGATTCATAAGAATTTCTATGGTATGTAAGTCCGCCAACCCGCACTAGGCCAGCGTGGTGGACTATATGGCCTAACCACTCTCAATCGTATTCTCGATTGTAGAGTAGGCCCGTGCCCTGCAGTGGGACGTATATGGGCTGTCACCATCACCACCACATATCTGTATCTGTACTAGTCTATATACGTCCCACTGCAAGCCACGGGCCTGTTAGTAACAGACCAGACGCGACTGCCAATATGTTCACGTTGATCGCGGGTTCAAATCCCAAGGCAGACATATGACTTCTTGGAATCATGTGTGTCAATTACCGCACTCAAACGGTGAAGGAAAATGTCGTGAGGGAACCTGCATACCAAAGTGATTTGTATAATTTTCTATGGTATGTAAAGTCCGCCAATCCGCACAGTGTGATAGCTATATAGCCTAACCACTCTCAATCTTATTCTCGATTGTAGAGTAGGCCCGTGCTCTGCAATGGGACGTATATGGACTCATATAATACTAAAAAAAGAAGAAAAGTAAAACAAAACAATACTGTACGATACACAAAATATAAAACATCCAAACAAAATTTAAATTAAAACAGTAAAACACATTTTAATCGCCGAGTTACTTGGCGCAATACACAATTGTTTCGAAACTTAAACCGTTCTTGCTGAAGTGGAAACCTACTGCAACTTGGATGCACATTCGTACCATGGAAGATGGCCGTTGTGACGTATTTAAATTGAATTTATTGGAGCGGTTAATGGTTTTGCGGAAGTTTTAGAGGTAGTAAATGACTCCCTGAAGGTAATGCCAATCGATTCGGAGGATATTGGATTCGGTTTGGATGTAGTGGTTACGAGTATAGGGGTAATGAGGTTACATAGCACTAAAATTATTCTAAACATAAATAAAGCGAGAATAAAAACAACTTCAATAACTCAATTTCAAATAGCAAGTAGAAATAAAAAAGGCTTTTTAAATTCCTTTAATGAATCGAAGTCAAACGGTTCCATTTCAATCGGTCGAATTTGTGAAAGAATTTAATTTAATACTGTTATGCAGTTCCTTGCTTAAAATGAGCGGAAATTTGTAAGGTTTTAGCGAAATGAAATTATATGAATGCGCTAACTTACTTACTTACTGTAGGTGTTTAATAAATTTGAATTTCATAAAAAAATATGATTTAGGAAATCAGTTGTGTTAGAACCATTATGATTATTATTTAAATCTTTATTGCCCACATTTAAAATAAACACAATATGCAGAAACAAATTAAAAAAAAAAAACAAAAAGTAGTAATGGCGGTCTTATCGTTTAAACTTTAAACTTTAAAGCAACCGATGACCAAAACCGAACCGTTAAGGCCAGAATAACTGGAAATAACCACAAGACTTAATTGATCTTAATGTGGGATCAGGACTATGTATGTCTGTTGGGTGTATTTATTTTATTATTATTATAATTTTTAGTTACCCAGCAATACGCACGCCTCGGTACACAGTGTTGCAAGCGCTACGGCTGTGGTTCGGCAACCCGCGTAACAGGAGCCATTTGCAGGTGAGAAACGTTTCTGAACGATTTGAGGTGTTAAGACGCTTTTATATTGGATCCCCCGCACGTCAACCCACGTGTGGGGGATTTAATTTGAGTATGGGTAATTTTTTTTAATAAATACTCGTATGCAGTGAGGTGGTTTACAGTAATTTAAAAAAACTAATGTTTGTAATCAATGGTTGTAGTATATAGAATAGAAATAATATTTTTAAAGTCTTTGGATATTACTCGATTGCCTTCTCTAAGTACATTAAGAATATCGTGTCACTTCTACTTTTTTATTTGACGACATCTAAAGATTTGCTAGGGCCACCAAACCGCATTAGACCAACATGATGGATTAGGCCCCCCAATCCTGCTCAAATGAGAGTAAGAGATATTTTAATTACAAACTTGATCACTTATGTATAAATTTATTACAAGCTAGAACGAAACATACAAATATCAATACAGACTAGACGACATTTTTTAACCTTGCCTGACGAATCGCGCGACTCCCCCGGTCAGTGTAAACAGCCATAACAAAAATTTTATGTAGCCCGCGACCGCGCCATTTGCGAGCGTCCGGTTCGGCCGGCCGAGCGACAATCCGTCTTCGCATTTGCCGGCCTTTCCGAATATATTTTTTCGGTCGGGCCAAACTATACAGCGATACGGAATCGCCGAGGCGGGTTTTTAAAAGGCCATTTGTGTCCTGAAGTTTTGTTTATGTGCGTTCTGTTTCTAGTTATTTTGTGTGTTATAAATAGCTTTGTTTACTACTTGGAAATGATGGATTGTGTGCGTTTTAAATGTGATACAGTTTGGAAATCGAAAACAGCATGTTGATAAATCCTGAATGTTTAGATTTCTGCAAGTGAGATATTTATCTGCCTCTGTGGCACAGGCGGTTATACGCCGGCTGTGAAACGAGAGGCCGCGGGTTCGATCCCTGCACCGAAAGAAATGTTTGTGCGGCCCACGAATATTTCTTAAGGGTCTGGGTGTTTGTGAGACCGAAAAGTCACTCGTGGTTCCTGATACCCGCGACAAAAGACTCGATGGGGTCAGGACTATGTATGTGCCTGTTGAGTGTTATTATATTATTATTATCTATCTTTTCATCAGGCTAGAAAGGTTCCTATGATGGTAAAGTATTCTCTCCTATAAAGAAGATCTTAACTCACTAACGCACAACATTAAAAGGTCAAGACTTTGTACACGAGACTCATTCATTCATTCAGGTCCTATGTCTCCTGAATGAGGCAAAGGGAATCCACATTGGCTCTCCATGGCCTTGAGCTTCCTGCTTGATATCACTCGAGCTCTTTAACTTGAGACTTTGGCGTTTGAACTGGAGCATGCCCTTAGGATCTGAAGTGACCGCCCCATCAACGGACATTTCTCTAAGTCATAGTGAAAAACTATGATTTTTGAAACTGAAACACAGAGCCAAGACTCTATTACCATAAATACTTTACGCTTATTTTAAAAATACACTATATTTCCATTAAAAAAATTATTTATAAACAAAACTAATCCCATATTAGAATGAAGCCGTCAACACATTGAGAGTTCACGTCGCATCAGTGAATCAATAATACACTTGCACGTTTAATTACATGCTCGATTGTGTTCACTGATGTCGAAACATGTCACTAACGCGCATTAGGATGTGTTAATGCTAATTTTAGAGTAATTATTCTATAAATATGAACTGGAATTGGCTTGATGGTTGTTATCTCAAAAGGTGCAAAAATAACAGAGATAAGGGGTAGGTCTCTCATACGTGAGAGGCCGCCTGGGTAGGTACTACCGCAATGTGCTAGGTTAGATTAGAAGGACTGGACAAATTGAGACTCAAAATCTGATGTCTCAAGATGGCGAGCGCAGTAAAATACCAGGCATTGCTTTGTAATTTCATGGTGCTGTTTGCTTTAGATACTGTCCATGAGCTGTCGTATCGCCTACCATCAGCCGAATGGCATACTTATCTCACCATTAATTGAAATATAAAATAGATAAGAACATCTAGATTTGTGTGATCTCATTTTGTTTGGTTGTTTTGTCGAGTGGTGAGAAGGAAGTCTCGTGTAATATCTGATATTCAGGACTTAAGAATAGTGTCATGGCATTGGGTTAGACATAATCCCATTAGTCGCACATCAATGTTACGAAAAACTATAGCCATTTCTCGCGGAACAAGTCATCATTCAAATTTAAGAGGGGCGCTCCTTTAGACCTTGTTATAAGACATGTCCTTACCGTTATTTTATGCTGCGTGAAAATGTACAAATTAAAACAATATCGAAATTAAATGATAGAAAATTCAAACAAATGCAAATTAAATTACCGTTTAGCTTTCAAAACTAGTCGCTAGTAAGAATTGCAAATTGCCTGCTCTTCATTCTTTTAACTTATCAAAGCGTCGGTGCTCAAAGATTTCCCGTCGCCTCCCTCGCATTAATCGAGGGGCGCGCGTTATTGCATTTTGCACTTGTAATGCTCCCCCATCGTCACGCTTTGACCATCTATGCGTTGATTTTTACACAAATTATTTATATTGGAAAATTGTGTTTCAAACACAATATGTGTACGTGACTAGGGTTTTAATCGCTAATTGCAAGCCAATATTTTTAGCAATGAACAATTGCGGCTTTATTATCGTTATAAAATGAAGCAATGGGTTTAATTGGGAGATTTGTTTTCCAAAATATGTATATTTGTTTGGTGTGCTACATAGTGTCAACATTACCTATGCATATTAAGATATTTTTTGGTTCATTTTTGTATGTTCCTGATCACATAATCGCCCCATGAAAATGTGTGGCATTCCGTAGTCAACTAAGGTACGTCTAGTTTCAAATAGTCAAATTGCTACTTTATCTTAACAACACTGCTCTTACAATCGGCGTTAGTTACAAAGCGTCCAAAACATAATAATTATATTATTACACGTCACAAGCTGTGCTGTTAAAGATTGTCAACACGACCCGCGCACGCAACATCAATCGTTCACAAATTTCGCTTGACGCGTCTCAAATTGCTTTACGCAAAATTCCAGTGTTTCTCAAACTGCCGCGATATTTCAGCGCCCCCCGCTGACCGCAACGAGCTGACGTCACAGCCACGCACTTATTGGATTTCTGTCTCCTTGTCGTATTATTAAATTACCAGTGACAAGCGTCGCTTCTTGGGTTTGAAAAATGTTTAAGCCTATATGTATACTGGGTTTAAGTGCAAAATGGTGGAGAACCGTAGGAATGACCTGTGTCTTGTTTATGGTTCGGACTGTGTATATCTGAATTGATACAACTTACATAATTGTGCCAATCAGTTAAATATGATTTTTATTCATGTTTATATCATCTCCGTGTCACGCGATGGTTCATAGCGCCCAATAGTCTCCATTTAACTTTTTCTTAGGAAAGACAAGTGAGAATGTATTTTTTTAAGAACAGAAATTTATATCTAGCCCTGTTAAAAAATGTAGGGCTGTAAGCCATAGCTGCTGTGTTAGTATGTAGAGCTGTATAAGCAGATTAAACTGTGAAATACTTCGTAAACAAAATTCATAATTTATTAAGAAACACCCACATTCATTAATTCAGTACACTGGAATGTTCAGAAAGTTTATAATATCTATCTCTAGCGATCATCTTTTTCCGATACAACAGCTTAAGTTGCTACACGGATTTCTTTGAGTAGCTTTCCAACTAATTGCATTAAAATTTTATTTTTATAATAGAACCGGTTTAATGCTCACGATTATAATAGATTTATACTTACAGAGTATTAGTTCCATTTAATTCAATAACCAGTAAAACATACTTCAGTATGATTTTGTAAGGCCGATTAAATAAGATAAGCGTCTTGATTTACGATTATTTCGTCAAGTTTTAGTACTTACAAGTCCACTCTTGTATCTCCGAAACGGTAGGCAGATAGGATACTTGAGCCAATTACTGCTTATTGAACATATTATCCTCCCAAGGAATTATTTAAGGGGAGTCTGTATTGAGTTTGAGCATCATATCCAGTACCTAAAAGAAAACACTGAAAGAAAAAACCTTATAACGGTTTTCTCTAAGATAGAGGTACTTACCACCAGATCACAGACCATCCATACCATCTGGTGACCTATTTGCTCTTTTCTTCTTTCTTTTGCCAGATTTATGCTATAAAGAAGTATTGAATGCAATACTCAAAGGTCATGTATTGACTCTAGAATGGTTTTGGCTCGTAAACATTTTTAAATCACGAACCACGTCCGGTGAAATATTATCGCCGGCTAAACACAGATCATGAAATATACGCGCCATAAAACATTGTCAAATCTATTGGGTAAAGATAAGCATCTATTGAACGGGAAGTCTAGTATTATATTGTTATCATACAGCTACAGAGGCTTAGTGGCAGATATAGGCTTCTAACAAATTATACCAGTTACTGGTGGTAGGTCTCTAATATGTGAAAGGCCGCCTGGGTAGGTACCACCGCAATGTAAATTTCTCCCGCCAAAATTCAGTATCAATGCACTGTTGTATCCCGGTTTGAAGGACACGGTGCCAGACTAACTACTGGACATAATGAGCCTTAACATCTTATGTCTCAGGATGCCGACCGCAGTAGTTTTGTAATTCATGGTGTTGTTTAGTTTTGCAACTTTCCATGTGCGGTCGTATTGTTAAGCATCAGCCGTGTGGTATGCTCGTCTCGCCATTCACTGCAATAAAACCAAAAAAACTAATGAGCGCAATTATACTATGAATATCGTTATTCTGTAGTATTTTATCAGTAAAAAATACCTTTCCACATAATTCTTGTACTTGATGATAACTTAATTGCTGTTTACATAGAATATTGATACAATTATGTCAACTTCCACGAAAGCGTAAGACGGATGCAGTAACGTTAATTACGGGTTCAAATCCCAGAGCGCACATCTGCCTTGACTCATGTGCGTATTGACTATTCTTAATTACTATTCTGACTAGATCACAAAATATTTCTTTAAAAACTATCTAAAAGTCCTAACCATAATAAGACATAACTCAATCCGGCTGTAGTCGACGCTTACCTTTACATTTCTTAGTGTTGGCTCTTGTACGCTATGACAAATACGCTCCTCTAACATCGACTTCATCGTCACAAAATGCCTTTTTTTGGTTTGATATCGCACCGCAAAATGGTTACTGATATTATGGAGTCCATCAGAATTTATTCGATTTTTCCTTGGGATTGTGATCGAAGTTGGTATAAGATTTTTATTTGATTCAAAAGGTGGCTATTTAAAGTAATATTTATAATCATGATAATTATCACAGCATGATACATTATATGTACATTTTAATGCTAGAATATTTATTTATATTTAAATGCACATAAAGAGGAAAAACATTTCAAGATATTACATATTATAAAAAGTACAGATGGTTGTCTTATCGCTCTAAGCGATTTCTTACAAACACCCTTTGGATGGATATGAGACAAGGAAAAGAAGAGAGGGCAGTCTATTTTGTATTGAAGAATATTTGTCTTTGGTACAGTAATTCTGTCTGATATGCTTAATGACAATTTCAAAAATTTTATATCTGTAGAATATGTCAATTTACAAACTTGACTACTACCATTTTCAATTGGCCTCGGTAGAACTTCATCCTTTAGTTAGTATTTTATTCCGCGACCAGGAGAATGGTTTGGGAGCCCCCAACGGCAAATTCTTTTCCTTGGATCACCCTATATGCAGCTTTTCGAAATCATCGAAGTGTTCCATTAGTGTCTTTAAAACATGTTGATCTTGTTTAAAAGCAGTTATTTTTATCTGTTAGTCCGCGGACCACTCTGGGTCCTTGGACATCCCAAGTTTATGTTATAGGGTAAACGAGCATGCGGTTCGCCTGATGGTAAGTGATCACCACCACCCATGAACATCTATAAGTGAACCGTGGAGCCATCTTAATGCCATCCTTAAAATAATTTATGCATGTTTAATTGAAATATATTATTTTACTAATTTAAACCAATGACGTTTTACAAATAGACACGTCATACACTAACATAATGGCACAAAAAAATGGCGCGATGCGTATTGTAATTTCAAATTGGTTCGAAGAAAGAGTAAAAAAGCAAGAAACATAAGTTAGAAGAAGATGAATAGACTTCGCTAGTTACGTAACAATAAGTGCCGCACGGTTATTGGCCAAAACGCGTGTGACGTAGCACTAAGCATGAAGTACAGAATGACGTGGCGGGAGCTGTCATACGTTGCCATGAGAGCGATTTTACTAATTTTATTTAATAAAAAATTAAATTAGTGTGTACTTGTGCACTAAATAAAATATTTTTTTGTTTCACAGTTTCAGAATCATTTGTACTTTTTTTTAAATAACTCTAATCTATTCTTACGCATTTGGTTTCGAGAATACAGATAGTCAGATAAACGTGTACCCGCGACACTGGTTGATGTGTGACTGATTGCACCAGATTGCACTGGAGGCAATTACCTTCCAAACGTGTTGCCATTATAAAGCTCGGACAACGCATCTATGCTTTATAAACATCTTAGATTTAAACTATTATTTTCGGATTTTATTGCGAATTTGGTTTATTTTTTACATTTTTTAACTTCCCAAACTTTCGATTACTTTACAATTTTCTTGCTCACGGGGCGGACTGAAGTATTAGTCCTCTGATCAGTGACTGTTATGATTTAACTACCCTTATATATATTTTAGAATGAGTACCCCCGTTGAGTCAGTTACTTAATTTATCAACAACGATTTCCCGCCTTATCTCCACTTAAAACATAAAAGTGCAAAATCTTATAATAAAAAATTCGATACTATGATTTAATTATTTACATTTTGTTATTGTATTAAAAACAACACAACCAGTTAATTAACCGGGTGGTCAAAGGCTACATTAGAATAGAAATTCACGTACACATAAAAATGCTAGAATATTTCCCTTTTCACAGTCCGACTGCCTGATATTTTGGCTGCTGTCGACCGTGACTGCCGGCTTGCTGGCTGTATGCATCGTTGGTACACAATACTTTGTTATTGAGGGCAATAAATTCGGTAAGCTTGACGCCGGTACTAGGAAAGACGAAGGTTTGTTTTGTTCTTTTTTTTTCGTTTTTTTTTTTATTTGAATTTAATCAGACAGTAATAGTGATTCATTCATTCGAGATCAAAGGCCAGACGAAATCATGAAGATTGAACAGAAAAATTAGAGGGATAATGTTCTTAAATTGAATATGATTTTTATGTTCATTTACGACAAACTTTACTTATAATATGAAAAAATATATTGCAAAAGTTGTAATATAATTATAATAGAAGTTTGATTTGAAATAATGAACAAGATTTATTAAAAATATTTACACAGAAAAGTGTGTCGTTCAATAATATTATACAAATATATTTGGTCAAAAGAAATGAATTGTTTCCTTAATAGTTCGAATTTATATCCCACCGATTATTTAGTAATATTATTATGATAAAAAATAAATCTTTACTACAAAATATTATTTTCAGGAATATCCCATAGAATAACAGAGACGGCAATGGACTTCTTCATGGCAATAGTGTTGTGCGGGTACTCTGTGACCGTTTATCTTCTGTGGAAGGACCATTACGTCATGTGGAATCGATGGCGGCGGGCCAATGTTAACGTGAGACTGCTTCTCACGCCCGACTCGAATCCTGTTCCGTTTGTGCCTCGGCCTAGATATAATGTCGTTTAATAAATTGTATTTTTTGAAGTAGTGTTTTAGTTCATAAGTCAAGTATAGGGATATATGAGAATCAGACATTTTAAAACAAAGGTTGTACTAGAAACCAAGATTCCAAAACCGATAAACATTAAAATTATTGATTATTTATTATATCTATTGTCACTTCTTTTGTTTTGCTTAAGCCTCCTTTACACTGGGAGTTTCTCGCTGCGAGAATGGCATGCCAGTATCGCATGCAATAACCGCGATGGATTATCGCGTTCTGACAAAATATGTTTACACGAAGTTACTTTTTAAAAAACCTTACCATAATCGTATCTTTGCGACGAGAACGTCTCCCGTGTAAACGGGGCTTAATGTACGTTGGCCTAGGTCCTAGGCAAACTACACTCCCTTAGAAACTCACCGAGCTTCAATTTTAAATCATTGCATGGTTGTGGTATTTTCGGCCTGCTAAAAAATGTATCTTGTTAGAAGGATTGCTAACAAGAGTTTGCAGTAGTGAATGAATGAGCAGAGTAGATTATAAGTTTAAAAAGACTATAGGACTATGCAGGAATCAAAGGTCCCAAGGACAAAAGATTAAAGAATGAAACTTTGGGGAAACCTCGTGCTAAAATCTAATCACAGCTTAGACTTCTGGATATTTTTATTAGAATTATTGTAACAACATTGCAGCTGAGCTGGAAAACCCCGAATAAATTTTATGCGAATATAATAGATATGCGAGTAATTTTCAATCTGAAAATGGCCATTAACTGGGAACAGAATTTTCTAGTCATTTTCAATATAAAAATTGCTAACGACAGGGCAATAATAAAATCCTAAAAGTATTCCTATCTCTGAAAATAATCGAATCAAAACAAAGCTAGGGAGAATTTTGTCCAGCTGCTTTACATAATAAGCTGTTAGTCTGGACACAAACTTCGACCAACCGGCACAATGCGGTTAGTATGTTAAACGCTCTAGGCTAGGGGTCAGTTTGTGTTGGATTTTCCAATTCTTCTAGTTCAGACTTACAAATATATTTAAATAAAATAATGGAGGTTCGTTGTGTTATAGCGTGATGCAAGATGCTAATGCTTTTCCCATTTCTTAAACATTTAGCTTCAATCTTAAACATAAATGATTATGCCTACATTGTTTAATAAAATTTATTGGCTTACTAGTTCTATAAAAACGACCTATATTTTTCATATAGGTATGCGTTTATGATTGTACTTACATTCCCTTGCTTAGAATAATTATTTCTATTTCTACCGCCAAACGGCAATATTAATGCTCTGTTGTGTTTCCGTTGAAAGGACATTGTAGCCAGAGTAACTACTGAACATATTAGGACTTAATATTTTATGTCTGGATGGCGAGCGCACTGGAATGCCAAATTGCTTTACAATTCAAGGTGTTCAGTGTTGTTTGGTTTTGCTAACCTGAGCTGTCGTATCGCTTACCATCAGGTGAACGTCTTGGGTGAACGGCATGCTCATCTCGCAATATATTGCGATAAAAAAAATGTCTGACCTTTACCTATAGATATTGTGAACCATCCAGAATAGAGCTTCGCGAGAAAATTGTAGGAATTTAATATAGCTCTTGTTTAATTTTATTTATTTGCTGCATTTAAGAGCTTTATTGCATAAAATAGAAAGCGTTCTCTTCAATATAGTTCTGTAAAGGTGCACTACTGAAATTGAGGTTAAGAAGAAGTGTTTTATGTTATCAATTCGATTTTTATTTTTATCAAGTTTTAGTAAGGTTGCCTTCGCCTTACTAAAGCGTGACTTGTGGAATTCTGCGGTCCCTACGGACCGACTGTTGGACAATGACGGTCTATGGACTTGTGTTTAACCGCTTTCGCCCATATTGGACAAATTAATTGACAAAATTATTTTGGTCTGACCCGGCTTCGCCCGTGTGCAAATGCTTTTTGATTCCAGTCGCAAATGTCCAATCGCCAGTCGGTATATCTCGTTTTGGGTTCCTTGACTCAAGGTATGCAGTTTGATCCTTTTATATCCCATTGCATCAGCCCTATATTCTATTCCAGTCTATCCCTTTTAGATTAAAACAGTAGCAAATATACATATTTCAATTAATTGCTCATCCTATGAGAGCAAACAAAATTTCCCGAATAAAAAGTAGCCTTCGTTTTAATCCAGGACACCAGCTACCACCATATCAAATTTCATCGATATTGGTCCAGCCGTTTGAGCATGAAGAACAGTGGCGTAACAATAGGGTGGCATAGTGCGCAAAATGCCACGGGCCCCCGGCCTAGGGGGCCCCCGGCTCGGAGGGCCCCGGTCCTACAGGGTCTCAGACCCAACAGGGCTCTGGCTCGATAGGGCCTCGGGCTAAAGCCCAATAAGGTGTAAGCAGAGAGGAACGTAACATTAATAACGGAATTCCTAATAATAAACAAGAGCTACCTACATTTTAAACTTGGCAAACATTTCGTCATAATATTTGATTTCATTGATTTGTTTTAGTTTCATTATAGTATAAACTCAGTTAGAAACTTAAATTTTTTTTTTATAAATATTAAGGTAATATTTTCCAAACAAATTTAAACATGCCTTGTTCTAGAAGTTATTTCAGTGGCAGCGAAAAACGAAAGAAAAAGAGAGAGTCTGTAGCAATAAATAAAAATATATCTGAAATAGTCAGTACTTTCGGAACGAGCAATTTATTAATGTGTCTAGGAAATGAATATGGACGAAACTAAAAATTATATAATAGCAAATTCCGACGATAGAGAATATTCAGACCTAAAACCACAACCAAATCACAAAAAAGTACGAGCTAACATGATATTCAATCATATTTAGGAGTAGAAAATATAAAATCTCTATACATTAATTACAGACAAGTGTAATAAAAAAAAAAAAAAAAAAGAATGACGCAGTGAAAAGATTTTTGAGTGAGAAAGGCATACTATAAGCCCCACATTGTACATTGCTATACTTAATATGAAAACCCAATGGTCTCCTCTAAGATACAGTGACAATAAATAACAAAATAAATAAATATAAACAAACGCGTCTATAACGATTCACTGACTATATAGTTTTGATGGCGGAATCGCTGGAGTTGCAGCAGATGCTGTACTGCCTGGCTTCAGCCTCATAGCGAATTGATCTTAAAATTAACTTCGACAAGTCAAAATAATGATCAACCACCACCCTGATCCAAGAACTGTCGCTGTATGAGGCCACCAGTTCGAATTTTTTTCCGAATATTAGGTATATTCGGAAAAAATGGGGCAGACCCTTTACTAGGTAGAAACAATTTAAGAAGGAGACTACGAGTCTTCATGTCAACTCTACCAAAAAGGTTGAAAACTACCTACGTTTCTTGAACACTCACAGTACGACTGGTCCACTAGCTTCGCTCAGCGAGCCATGGAGCGTGTTATGCTCGGTGTCTCTTTGAAGGATTAGGATCCGGAATGAGCTTATCCCAAAGAGAACCAAAATTATAGACATAGCAAACGAGAATTAGCAAGCTGAAGTGGCATTGGCCACATCTGTCGAAGAATCGATAACCGTTGGATTAAACGTAATCTTGAGTGAAGTCTGCGTTTTGGTTAACGTAGTGTAGGACGCCCTCCAGCTAGGTAGAGTGACGATTTGCAAAAGATTGCTGCCACATGCTGGATGTAACAACTCGACGACAGGGTGAAATGACGCCATTTGGAGGAGGCCTATGTACAGCAGATCAAAACAAAATGTTTTGCGTTGATGACGACTGAAAACAAATTGTAAATGCGATAGAGATTGTAGATTCATGTATTTTGTATAAACAATGGTGGTTAAATTGGATACTAGATGAGGAGCAATAATCGATTTAAAAAAACTTTTTTTGAGGCCGAGGACTTATTATTACAAAGTTACTAATTTAGGTTTTCATGGTAATGAAGAAATTGGAGATTGCCCACACAGGTCCCATTGCAAGGCACGGGCCTTCCTTACAATCGAAAGTACGACTGAAAGTGGTTACCCCATATAGTCCACCACGCTGGCCTAGTGCGGGCTGGCTGGGGCTGGCGGACTTAACGTACCATAGAAATTCTTACAAATCGTAGGTTTCCTGAATATGTTTTTCTTAATTTTCATAGTGCGTTGTGGTTGACTATCAATACACACATGACTCCGAAAAATCAGAGGTGAGCCTTGGGGTTTATACCCGCGACCACCAGTAGCATATTGGCGGCCACGTCTGGTCCGTTTACCAAAAGGCCACAATAAAAAAATAATCAATAAAATTGAACTACAATATAATAGTTTTTTTTACCTTGATGAAGGGCCCCATTTGATTAATTTTGCCACGGGCCCCCGGCGGGGTAGTTACGCCACTGATGAAGAAGAAACAAACACACAAACTTTCGCATTTATTATATTAGTAGGATTACCACTGGCTATATGCAATAACCGTGCAAAGCCATGGTGAAAAAAAACACTCAGACAAAGCCACGTTCATCAGCTGCACAAAATATTCTATAATAAGAAAATTCGTGGTGTAAAACTTTGATTTTTTAATATAAAAATAAGACGAAGCTACTATAAAGTTAATAAAAAATGGAACAAACTTATTAAACGTACCGCGGTACTGAAATATGAAGTTCAATTCTTTATAATCCTTGTTTACATGTACTTTACACGAGGGGATGATTTGCAATCGTGGGTCTGGCAAGCGGCCAGCCCTACATTCAGATGTTTATGGTTGCCTGTGTTAAGTGGCCTCAAAGTATGTAGCCGTAGACACGGCGAAAATTGGATAGAATCTCTTATACGATTGCGTGGCTAGTTTAGAAATTAAGTGGAGAAGCGCCCATTTTGCAAGATGGTGAGACATTCTTATTAGAAACTGGTGAATATTTTTATACCTCTAAGTGCAATGTAATCAAAATAGTGTATCTGATGGAAAAACATGATTCTACCGCTTGACTGGTGAACATTATTAAATTAAACCAGATAGATACAGTCTAAAATCAAAATTAGACAAACTTACGTGGTTTCCAATCATAGTTTTTCTATCATTATCTAATATCGTCGCAATCCGTACTGACAAGGATATCGCACTACTTTCGTCTGGGTAATGGTTATCTTATACCCAATTCATGAAAATTACTACTACTCCTAAATTAGTACTTCGATCAAAGTGTACCCCAGTTGACCCGTCCACCCATTTGTTAAATACTCACAATAGTTGCTTACATAGTCCTGGCCCTCTATAAGATACCAAGTCTTGTGTTATAGATTCTTAAAAGTAAGAGAAGCTCATTCTGCGAAAATGAACGAATCCCGAAAATATGCCTATATAAATAATTTTGTCGCTGCGAAAATTCTCGTGGAATAATATTCGAATTATTACTCTGTTCTATAAAATCAATAGATGTTTTCCACCTTCAATATAGTCTAAGATCCCGCCATACATCGACCTTCACCGAGATGTTTATTTGATGAAACCTATTTTATATGCAATTTAATATGTCAATAAATATATTGTATATGGGTTGCCTTGCAAATTTCAGTCCAGAATACGATTAATTAATTATTAAAAAAAAAAATATTTTTTTACACATTTCACCTGTTTGATTATTAAACAAATTCTATACCAATCGAAAGTATGAAACCCATAGAATATGTAAACGTTAGGTTGCCTATTTTTTTCCGGTCACAACCCTCAGTTTGCCAGGTATAAACAGGTAAATCGCTACTAGCATTTTGCGCCGGTCTGATTATTGAATGGAAATTAAATGAAAATAAAGATCATTTTATTATGAACACGGTGGTATAGGGTTGCCTGCGAAAAAGTGAAATATTGCTCCGAGTGACACAGCATAGCAGCTGTTCGAAGTCCGCTCATAAAGAAAGAGGGTGCGCATGCTATTTATTCTTGAGAATGAAAAGGACAGCGATAGACTCGTATATGCTGTGTTCTGTGTTACCTGGCAACCTGAGGGTTGTGACCGGAAAAAAATAGGCAACCTAACGTTTACATATTCTATGGGTTTCATACTTTCGATTGGTATAGAATTTGTTTAATAATCAAACAGGTGAAATGTGTAAAAAATATTTTTTTTTTTAATAATTAATTAATCGTATTCTGGACTGAAATTTGCAAGGCAACCCATATACAATATATTTATTGACATATTAAATTGCATATAAAATAGGTTTCATCAAATAAACATCTCGGTGAAGGTCGATGTATGGCGGGATCCTATACTAATATATTATATTCAATATATTCATATTATACCCAAAATGTTACACATTTTAAAATATGAACGCATCCAAAAACTTTTTTGACAGTATTTTTAATCTGTGGCAGTACAAAATGAATGGCGCGTTTGAGTGCTGTTTGTTGTTATAACGGAAAACTTAAAAAAATCTTTTGAAATACCGAATAATTATTGAATATTGTGTCTATCTTACGCCTTTATTTGTTTTCTGAGAGTTTTATTGCATTACACAATGAGTTTTAGTTTTGGAACCGTATCTACAACGTCGGGGGGCACTTTTGGCACTGCAACTCCTTCAACAGGTAATATTATGACTTTTATCAAAAAATCTATTAAAATATAGACTTTAATATACTATTAGTGTGTTAGAAATATGTTTTTAAAGGTATTTTGTTGATTAGGAAACAAAGTTCCAAGCACATAACCTATATTGCATACCGACTAAGATTATCGGCTCACGCATTTTCTAGTAATAAATGACATGGAAATCAATGGAAATACATGTAATCTACAATAATACTTAATTATAAGTGATTTGGTTAGCTTTGTAAGCAGGCTTATTAAATTATATTAATTGTTTCTTCAAAACATATACATTAAATCTGTCAAATTACCTATCATGCTTGGAGTATTACACTTGTAAAGCTTTAAGTATGTAAGCTTTATGTGTGTGCTGCTTTAATCGACACTCCCAATAACTACTATTATTATAAAGATATTTCTAAATATTTTTGTAGTGACAACCAAACATTATGTATTAAAAGCAGTTGGAGTAACCTAAACAAATATGTCACATTTTGACAGTGTATATCCATATTTTGCCAGACTTATACTTGTATTGGCTGGTGAAAAATGATAATTGCTCTGTGTCTGTATTAGCCCATGCACATGCCACTGAAGGGCACGGGCCTCCTTTACAATTGAGTGTATTATTGAGTGTGGTTAAGCTATATAGTCCACCAAGCTGGCTTAGTGCGGGCTGGTGGACTTTACACACGATATAAATTTTACAAACCGCTATGGTATGCAGGCTTCCTCACAATGTTTTCCTTCACTGGGGATTTGAACCTGCAACCACTATGCACCTGTTGGCAGCTGCATCTCGTCGGGTACCAACAGCCACACACTTATTACTGCTATATTTTATTTGAATAAATTAAGACTTACCAGCAAGTTCTATTTAGTCGCTTTGCTGAATCAGTAGAAACTTATTGCAATCACACAATATTTATTTTGCAGGGTTTTCATTTGGAGGTGGAGATGCTAATAAATCACTATTTGGTGGCACAAATGCAGGTAACTATACAGTGTTAAAAAAAACATAATTTTAGTTTGTCTTCTACATTTCTACAGAGTTTAACTCAAAAAAGATTAATTTTATTACATTATTTGTAGTTAGTAGGACTAACAATTTGACAAAGTTTGATCTTTGCTAATAACAAAACATTTAGATTCACTTTTGTTGCATGCTGTATCACTAAATAATGATTCTTAAATGTAGTCATCATTAAACTTTTATTGGAGTAATCATATAATTGATATGCAAATGTGTTTCATACATGGCAGTATGCATCTGTTTTTAATCAGTCTTTATATAGAGCTCTGCTAATAAAAAATAACAAACTCATAAATGGAATAAATTATTAAAAAAAATGTAATGTCCAAATAAAAGATTTTTTTTTTAAAGTTATATGTATGAATTATGGCTTCTGGCATTTAGTTGTCTCTGCCTAACCAGAAGCGAGAACAGCGTGAGTTTATATATATAAGGTAGTAGCCAAGGTTTAACTGTAAACATATTTTACAGAGAACAAACCAGCTTTCAGTTTCAGTAGTTCGACAACTACTGCTTCGGGTGGATTTGGAGCTAAAACCTCTGCCGCGCCTTCATTGTGTTAGTAACATTGTTTTCAACATATATACATATTATTTTAATAACAATATTAAGATAAAGGTATATATTAATGATGTAAATACAATTGAAATGGATAATTATATTTTTCAGCTAGGGACATTGGTAGTGATAATTATAAATTAACATTTTTCTAGAATATTCTAACATTGTAGTTCAGGTGGTGGAAAATATTTTATATCAATATACTATACCACTATAAAGGCATAGAAAAAGGTTATGTTATATCTCTGTATCAGCCCATATACATCCCACTGCAGGGCACGGGCCTCGTCTATAATCGAGAGTATGATTGAGAGTGGTTATATAGATATGGATTGGTTTATGTTAAATATAGTCTAATTATGTCAGTTCAATACAAACTGCTAAACAAAAATGTTGACTCAAGTGGAGCAATTTATGTATTGCATATAGACAATCCCCTTATTCATAAGTACTTAACACAGTTTTCAAATGCTGAGCTGACTCAAAAATATTGTTCATAGACATCAACAATCACTAATCAGCTATTGAACTGCTTAACTTTACATGGCTGAGGCCCTTGTTTAAGCTGGACTTGATATTACTGTCAAGTGAATGAAATCACTTTTTTTCTGTGAAGTGGCAATCTGTGTTAAAATATGTTGAATAAAATATTATGAATAGCAAAACTTAACGAACGTTTTATCTCCACTTCACATGATTTAACTAATTTACGTTAATGTGATTGATCATCGGTTTTATATCAATAAGGGGGGTAGCATCTACAATACAAACTCACAAATAATTTAACTGAACATAAATAGCATGTTTAGCTTCAAGAATATTATAGTTTTTAATCCATTACTAATCAGTAATTTCTATTTAATTTATGTTATTTCTACATTATCATCATCATTTTCACAACAAGAAAATCTATCACTAAAATCAGTATTCTCAAAGATTTCTATGTTGTACCATTCGATCAAATATACAATATATTATAAGTCACCTTTTGTTTTTTTTTTTTTATTGCATTGAATAGCGAGACGAGCAAGCCGTTCGCCTGATGGTAAGCGATACGACCGCTCATGAACAGTAGCAACATTCCACTGCGCTCGCCATCCTGAGACATAAGATGTTAAGTCTCAATATGTCCAGTAGTTGCTCTGGCTACAATGTCCTTCAATCCGAAACACAACAGTGCAGCAATTTAAGCAGTGTTGTTTCACGGGAGAAATAGACATTGCGGTGGTACCTACCCAGATGGCCTCTCACATATGTGAGACCTACCACCAGTAAAACCTAAAAACGGCAAGAGAAATAAGAGCACAAATAAACGTGTAACGTAACGTATTTGATTTTAATATGATCCAAAACATAATAAATCTTAATTCAAAGCAATAAATTATATGTATTTGATCGAAGGTTAAACCAAACGCATTTCAATTTACCATCATTTTTCTTTCAGTCTCTTCGCCAACAGCTACCACACAAAGTTCTCTGTTTGGAGCGAGCAAACCTCTGAGCTTTGGTGGTTTCACATCCCCACCCAATCAGACAGTTGGCAGTCCTGGGTTCGGACAACCAGCCAATCAGGTAATATACCGGGTATCTCAAGACCGCTACCGAAAACGAAGCCGGGTGGTAGTTTTAGTGGCTACTAACACAATGCAATTAAAAATTTCGTCTAGAAACGCGACAATTATTTTTTATGATTTTTTAAATATCGTCATTTTTGGGTGGTAAATCCATAGTTTTTGCTAAAATAATAATTTAAACTCTTTTATACCTTAGAGTATTTATAAATAAAACGGTGTACACTATTATTTTAGGAAAAAATATATTTACCACCCAAATATAGCCATAGGAAAAAAATAACAAAAAAAATTGACGCTTTTTTTTGCAACTTTTTCTGTTGCATTGTCTCTGAAGTCGCTTAAACTACCACTCAGCTTCGTTTTCGGTAGCAGTCTTGATATACCCTGTATTTAGTTAATGATTATTATTCTACCTTAGAGGATTTTTAATACAAAATTATGTATATTGTACACTAGATTTTTTTCTACATACCATTAATCAACACGTACATAGTTCACATCACAATATGATGTAACAAAAGCAAACTCTTTCAGAAAATTAAACAGATCAAGACAAATTGTACTTTTAAAATATGCACAAATTGGATTTCATGATATTCTGTATATGTCTATGTCTATTTTGTTTTTTTTAGAATGCTCAACCGCAAAATCTGTCGTTTGGTGCCACAACTCAGGGACAGGGGGCACCACCAGCATTTGGCAGTCAGCCTGCACAAGGTAAAATAAACATTGATACTTAGTGGTAAAAAAATATCTCATTTTTGTGTCAAATTCGATTACTAATCCTCTGACTATACACATTGCTGTTGTTTTTTAGAAAAATAAATTTACATATTTCATTTTATATTAATTTTGAATGAAAATATTTATTAAGAATTTTTTTTTACTTAAAACCTTATTTATGTTGCTTTCCAATAAAATAACGTCTTGATAATCAAATAAAGATTCAAATTCTCTTAATAATTCAAAATACTCATATTATTTTGTTTTGTTTCCCAGCCGCTCCCACATTCGGTTCCCCGTCGAGTACATTCGGTTCATTCGGCAAGCCGGCGTCCACTACGGCTGGGTTTAGCTTCGCCACGCCTACATCTGGGTTTTCGGCACCACAAGCGCCCGCGGTAAATACTTTTTGAATGTATCATCATTTACCAGTACTGTAATATCGCCAACAATCACCTAAAAGCACTTTGTGTTGGATAGCACTGGTTCGATCAGGAGAAATATTTTCAAAGGTATCCTCAAATTCTTTGTCTAGCTATACCAAACTTGGTGGTAGTTTTAGTGACTTCAGACACAATGCAACTGTGCAAAGAATTGCGACGAATTGTTTTTGTTATTTTTTTTCTATCAGTGTATTAGGGTGGTAAATACATATTTTTTGTGTACACCCTTTTAATTTTTAAACTAGCTATGAAACGCAAGGATTCAAATTATTATTTTAGCAAAAACTATGGATTTACCACCCAAACTCGACGATATTTAAAAAATAGTTTTCGGTAGCAGTCTTGATATACCCGGTATACAGACGGCATCCATGGCGCCGTTTGTTACACCACAGAATACTTACAGAAGTCAAGCTTGTGTATGTACTTCACTTTTATTGCCACACTCACACTACGCTCGGCGTTCGCGCAAGGGTTGTTAACTCTGGCTTATGCGAAAACACGTATCGTGTTAATAGCACTCATATAGTTTGATTGAATTTTTAAATAAAATATATAAAACACAATATTACAATAAATAAATTTTAATTTTATTTATGAATTCGCTGAGAATTTGTATGTCATTACTCTTAAGTTTTTTTCATTGTTTTTGTATAACATATGTTTTTTTTAAATGCAATTTATATTCAATTAATATAATCTGGTGTTTTATATACAAGTGTAATAACTTTTATTCATTTGCTCCATCGTTGCACAAAACATCTCACTATTTGCGTTCCCGAAGCGGGTGACACTCGCACGCGCAGTGGTCTCGACTGGTTTGAAATATCGTGTCGGTGAACGCTGTCAATGTGTGCGTTGATTTAGCGCGCTTTGTATGGAGCTTGACTTCTGTTAGTTTAGTATTCTGTGGTTAGACATCGACTGTGAAACGAGAGGCCCCGAACCGCCACAAATGTTTGTGCTTCTCATAAAATTTGCCCCGGATGTGGGTGTTTGTGTGACCGAAAAGTGTTTCGTAGTTTCTGAATTCAACAACACAAAACTTAATTGGTCTTAGTGTGGGGTCAGAACCATGTATGTGACTTTTGGGCGTATTTATTTATATAGAATTGGACACCTTTACTGCTTAGATGGCGCCTAGTGAACCTCTAACGAAGCATTGATACTTAACAAATATTTATCTCACACTGAGACATACATTATGTACATATTTTTGTGTTAAACTAATGACCTATATTAAAATATTGGTCTCGCACCATGCTATGCTCTATATACATATGTATATTATAGGGGGCAAATGAGTATACGGTTCACCTAATAAATAAATTAAAGCAATAAATATAAGTAATACTAAGTATAGAAAATATTTTGTAGATAGAGATTAAGTTCTATGTGTATGGACTTTTCATAAGAGCTCTTTAATTGCCTACATGACCAATAAATACATTTAATTTCACCTGATGGTAAATGATTACCGCCGCCCATGAACATCGGTTAAACAATAAGGCATAGGCCTTTAAGGTGGGAATACATGGGGTGGTATTTTGAACTTTTTTCAGTTAGTCTAATTATTTTTCATTCAATTTCCCAGACAACCACTGCCCCCGCTCCACAAGCAACCAAATCTGCCTTTGGTACAGCGACCACCACAAGCCTGAGTTTTGGTTCAAGTGCATTTGGAGCCAAACCCGGAGCATTTAGTTTTGGTGGCAGCGCTCAACAAACTCCTGCTTTTGGGGCGCCTGCCGCCACTACTGCTAATGCAGGTAATAATAGTTCCAGAAATAATATAATTTAAATGAAAAAAACTTTATTGTACTCATTAAATGGCAAATTATTTAAGATTCAGTCACTTTTCACGATCACTCCGATCACAAGGCTGATTATAGAAGTATGAGCAAAAATCTCTAGCATTGCTCTTTCGCGTCAAGTTTACAATACAGTGATTATGCAAGTCACAGCTTAGTTGCATTACTTATAATAATAAAATACTTTTTCCTGCATGCTGAGTGAATTTACAAAGGTGTCATTTTACATAATTAGTTATGATAAAAAGTAGATGTTAAATTTTAATATTACTGTATTAGGGTTCCATACTGTACATTTAGATATGAAGTGAAAAAAATAAATAATAAATAGTGGCAAGCTTCCACTTACATGCTGCAAATACATAATAAAAGTTATAGTAGTTAACATTAGAAGCAGCCTACATCTTTAGGTTGCTACAGTAATTATAATAAATTTAGATGGGAGTATGTGCAACAGTAGACTTTGAATAACTGAATCCCCGTAAACAAAAGCTGTAAAACAATGGATTTATTTTGTTCTTTACTAAGCTCAGTGACCCGATTACTGCCGAGGCGAAATGAAATTAAAACAAAATTTGCTCACTCATCATTCATCACAAATACCTGATAATGGTAACTTTGCCAAAACTAAGCCCAATATATTTCCAATTTTCAGCACCAACGTTTGGCTCCCCGGCACAGTCCACAGGCTTCGGTCTCGGTCAACAAACTACTGCTCAAGCAGCAACCACACAGAATGCTACGTTTGGTGGCACAGTCTCCCAGGGTCTTAATTTTGGGACGTCCCAGGCAACACCCGCACCTGCATTTGGCACTGCTTCTGCACAGCCTTCTGGGCTTACTTTGGGTAAGATATATTTATTTTATTTTATTTGGGAAGCTTACAGCTAATTTTACTTTTTAACAATATCTTAAATATCTAGATGCCAATTAGAAGCTGCCACATAAAACATTTTTGTTCTTATGTGAAAGAAGATCTGGCATAAAGAGAAAAATGAAAGCTGAATTTTATTAAATATTATTTTTTCTATGTTTGACGAAAAATTCCGCATTATATTTTTTATATAGTTTGTGGTATTGGCTTTTATTAAGTCTTTAATTAAATCATCATCAGCCAAGGATTTAGGTTTTGAACACCACTGGATATTAAAGCTTTCCAAATACTAGTATTTAGAACTATTCTGATACAAATATTAAATTATTGTACAATGAATTCATAATGTACAATTTTATTTTATTTTATTTATAAGTATCTCCAACAAAGATAAACACATAACATTTATATTCTCCTGCATGCATCTTCAATAAAAGGAGAGTACAGCTTACACGGAGTTTGTTAACATCAATATTATTATAGTACAATAATAACATTTCTAATAAGAATATGGATTATGATTACATATACATTTTATCACACTTTCAGGCGGCACAACCCAATCAACCTTCAGTTTTGGCAATGCAGCTCAACCGGCAGCACCAGCGCCCGTTCTAGGCACAGCATCAAGTCAACCAGCAACCGGGCTTAGTTTCGGCACTTCGGCAGCCCAGTCTACCCCAGCGCCCGCATTCGGGACAACCACAAGCCAACCGGCAACCGGACTGTCATTCGCAACCCCAGGCCAAACCACAGGCCAACCGACCGGGCTTTCTTTCAGCACGGCAACCACTCAACCATCCAGCGGCTTTAGTTTCGCCAAGACAACCGCCCCGGCAACCACGAGTCTCGGCTTTGGCACCGCTACAACCAGTTCCATGCCTAGTTTTGGGACGGCAACCACAGCTCAAACAACTGGAATTAGTTTTGGAGCCGCAACTACGGCCCCAGCGTCAACCGGGCTTAGTTTTGGCACGGCGACCACAGCTCAAGCATCAACTGCGCTTAGTTTCGGAACTACTACTACGTCAACTGGGCTTAGTTTTGGCGTAAGCTCGGCTGCTTCCAGTCAGCCTAGTACGGGGCTTAGTTTTGGAACTACGTCTGCCCCGTCGTCAACTCAAGCGACCGGGCTTAGTTTTTCGAGTAGTGCATCAACTGGGTTGAATTTCGGTGTGAAATCAACTACAACAGCGGCTTCCTCTGTTGGTATGTATTATTCTATATTTTTCCTTTGTTCAGTCCTATAAATAATTTTATCCCAAAGAATCAACAATCAATTTTATTATTCAAAAATCTTATAATTTCAGTTGCTATTTGTAGAATAAATGGTAAATATTGGCGTAATTAATAAAATTGTTTATATGTTTAAAAATTTGACCAGAATAACTTTTAAAATAAATCACAAAATACAATAATCCGTAAAGAGGTCTAAATATATTTTCGCTTAACCTGTCACTAAAATGTCTTTGATAGGTGTCAGTATATAACCTATATGTATGTTACTAAAATTCCGAGTGTTTTTCAGCTTCTACAACAGCCCCGTCCGGTATCACAGCACTTGGCAAAACCACAGCGAGTACTACCATGCCTTCACTAACCACGGCAACCACGTATGTACCTTTGTATTTATACCGTTTATATCAATACTACCGAAAACGAAGCTGGGTGATAGTTTAACGTTGCAAAGCGACTTTTTTTATATGGTCGCATTTGGACGGTAATAAATTTTTTTCCTAACTTAATAGTGTATACCCTTTTATTTCTTAAGACTAAGATATAAAACAGTTTAAATTATTAATTTAGCATAAACTATGGATTTACCACCCAAAAATGATGATATTTAAAAAATGATCAAAAATGTCGCGTTTCTTTGCGAAATTTTTAGCTGTGTTGTGTTTGTAGTCACTAAAACTACCACATGGCTTCGTTTTCGGTAGCAGTCTTGATATACCCGGTATTCTTGTTGTTTAAAAATATTATCTATCTTCACACTTTATTATATTGGACATGTTAATATTATTAAATTACAAGTACAAATGCTTGTTTTTTATGTTCTAAAAACGTATTTCAAACAATCAGTACAATATATATTTTTTAATTTAAATTTCTATTTAAAAATTTCGCCATACTCCATTAGAATTAAGACAGATGTTTCTATAGAGAGCTTAGTAATGACTTAATAAAAAAATAATCCTGTCCACAATAGTATACAAATTACTATCGAAAATTCACCATGCAAAATTATAATTAATTACTAGTACATTCATAGCATGGTCTATGGTGATAGTACACTTCTTCATAGGGGTAAGAGACCCGTAATCCATAAAGAAAACTAGATACAAAATCCAGATTAATAAGTACATTTACCACTGTCTTTGTCATTTTAAATCCATCTCATGATTGTCTGTTGGACTTTACTTTAAGGCTTAAACGACAAGACCGCCGTTTGTACTTTTTATTTATTATTTTTGTACATTGTATTTTTATGTGTATCGTAAAGATTTAAATAAATAAATAATAAAAATACTTATTAGCTCTAATCAAGTACAATATAACGATTAAATATTTCAGAACATCAACAATAACACCGCCACAGCCGATAAGCTCCATAACATTCGCACAACTAGAAGAAAACATCAACAAATGGACATTAGAACTTGAGGAACAAGAGCGGACATTCATCAACCAAGCCACACAGATCAATGCATGGGACACATTACTCATTGCTAATGGAGAAAAGGTACAAGATTTTGTGCTTTCTACATTATTAAAATGTAAATTAATTTGAATATGATTTGAAAACTGGTCTAGGCATCAAATTATTAACATACTAATTAGTCTTTTACATACAAATACATAAACTCACGTCTTTTCCCAAAATGGGTAAGCAAAGATGTTAGATGCTACTAGAATACCCGTTTCTCCTTGTATGTTCCGTCCCACGATGTGATGGGGGCGAGCCTATCACCATATCGGGCACAAATTTAATAGATACATCCAATACCACCATATTACAGTGGCGTGCCTAGGGTTCTAGACTAGGGCAAGCCCAATATTTTTTTAGATATTTTAATATGTATTGATTTAGAAGCAAATGGTATTAACTCGGCACACTTA
Source organism: Hyles euphorbiae (assembly GCA_023078785.2). Classification (NCBI taxonomy): domain Eukaryota; kingdom Metazoa; phylum Arthropoda; class Insecta; order Lepidoptera; family Sphingidae; genus Hyles; species Hyles euphorbiae. The sequence goes on along the minus strand of CM041056.1, from coordinate 4,910,975 downwards.
CCACACAACATCTATACATACACATGTTGGAAAAGGTGCTACCAGGACAATCATGTTTCGCCTTGCATATTCCGTGCCATCTTGCGATAGGAGGCGAGCCTGAATAATGAATCTTAAAAACGACCCGGGATTCGAATCCGACAACTCAGGCACCAAGAAAATCCTACCGTTCAATCTACAACGTGTAACAGAATTAATTCACAACCTCAGACACCCCAACTTTAAAATATTATTGCAATCATAGTTTATGCTTTGAAATCGTACTACCATAATTACAAAATCTTTTATTTATGAAATTAGTTATACCAAATGTAGGCACTTAACATGGTCACCTCACGAGTTACAAATAAGAGAGTACTACTACACACGCTCGCGGACACGCACACATTTACACAAGACCTATTCACACGAGTACCTAACGCCGAACGCTGCGACGCGCCGCGCCGCGCCGCGCTGGCAGAAACAGCTGACAATAAACGAAATACAAATTACGTACGTAACTGATTACTGGGTGGTTTGGTAAACAAATTATTATTAATTTAATCTGTAAGCATAACATTTGTGTTTTAGCTATAAAATCTAAATATTTTACTTACTAGATATCATTATATCATTATATGCGTACGAACCCAACGTAAGACAATATTTTGCATGAATCGGCTATAAAATATTATTAATTTCACTTCCGCTAAACTTCGTTCCTACAGGCGGGCAGGATACGGGCGTCATTTATTTTGCATTACTAATGAATAAGATAATTAGATAACGCAATATCTAACAATGAAGACTAGATTGGGAATCACAACACAAAAAAATACAACAAAATTAACTTACGTGTTACATGGCACTCATGCGGCAATTTCTTTTTAAAATATGTTCGAAATGTCCACCACCTTGATACACTTTGATGCACATTTGCGTAATTGTTCACGTAATTTATGTAAAACTTCAGTGTCACTTTTCACTTTTAGGAAGGCTGCCACTATTCTACTTTTTAGTAGTCTAGTTATACCAGAGATTTATTACGTCCCCACAAAAAAAGTCAAGAGGCGTCAAGTCGGGTGACCTAGGAGGCCATTGCACAGGTTCGCCGCGACCTATCCAGCGCTCTCCGAACTCAGCGTCGAGATACTGTCGGACACTACACTGGTGCCGCGGCCGTGCCTGTTGTTAAATGTCTTGCATGCCAATGATACACATTATCACCACACAGTGCCAAAGTTCTCACCATTTCAGTGTATTCAATATTCGAACACCGAAAAGACATCGCGCGCGAAAGTTATCGAAATATCTACTAAACACTTAAACACAAGTAGACACAGATAACTGCGGTGCACGACTGGATTTTTTTCACATAGTCGGTGCCCATTTAGGGATTGCAATAACGGGATATTAGACACACCGGAATTCCGCATACATTGTAGCAAAATTACAAACCGAATTTAATCCCCATTTTAACGTTCCGCGAAATTATTTTTCATAGAAATACCTACTTGTTGTTTCATTTCATAGTGATTTTGTTACAATTTAATTTGTTTCATTTAAGTGCATGTATTGCGCGGGATTTAGATCGCCCGGTCTTGCAAATACCGGGAGTAATTTTTATCGCGGCGCATCCCTATACCGGTTGCCTTTTGATGTACCGCCGCGCCGCGCGCGCCATCGTTTGTCGGATGGATCAAATTGCATTAAACAATAGCTGCATCCTGCTCTATCTAGTTGTAGTTAAATGTGCGGAAAAGAGAATATGATAGTTATTTATTTTGGTAGCTTATTACGTTTATTGAGGCCTATCGTTGTGTGCGTTTGATTAATGACAGATTGCTTAAATAAACTTTATGACTATCGAAATAAAGTTCATTTTTGTTCATTATTTAGTTTATTAGAGTATTCGTTTAGTGATTCATTTAAAAATGATCTTATGTCCTGGAGTTACGTTTCAATTTCGTTTGTTCGGAGTAGTAAATGAAAGAGTGTCTGTAATTTACTTGGTCTTAACTAATTATTTTGAAAAAAAATACCTACCAAAAAAAATGTTGATATCGGTTCAGTAGCTGATTCTGAACGTACTACTTTCCGCTTTTACATTTAAATCTGTTACATGTTGTATATAAGAATAGGATAAAAAACATTAAAATAACAGCTTTGTTTATCACTGATATGAAATCACCTATATCAATAAGTTGTTCCGTAAAACTCAAATAGATGGCGCGATTTGCACACCCATCTAATTAATATTCCTAATATGCTAAAGGCATTACTTATCTTTCGTTTTTAAATCAATTAATAAAATAAATATGTAACTTAAATTACTTTTGGAAATGCATCTGTAACTTTAAATTGTATTTTAATAGCAAAAGCATAGCTACAGCTACGTTGCCGTGTATAACTTCGCGGGCAGAAATTATTATTAATACATTCATGTTATGTTTTGTATAATACAATTGATATAATTTCTATTGAAGGGATGAACTAATTTATTTTAAATATAAATCATTATACTCCAAATAATGTAACACAAATCTTGGCGTTTGATGAACTTTATGAAACACGATTGTTTAATAACCTATTTGAAGAGGAGAACATGTTAAAATTAAAGAACGCACATAGTATATTAAAGCGAGTCGATAAAATGTATCTTGTGATATACCACGACTTACAGAAATTCACAATCCCGGCGTATTTTTCGCGCCAGTTTATTTACAATACACTTAAATAAATTTACCTTTTTAACGGCAATGAGTAGTTTCACCGTCACACTCACACCATCATAGCAAAACAATACCACTCATTTTAGTATCAAAAACTAAACATTATCACTAAAAATAACTATTTTTGAGAAATACTAACAATTGCAAAATGTCAAAATACATATGAAGTTAATCGCAATTCGTACAGTATTGCCCTTATAAGTAAAATAAACATTACGACATACAAATATATTTTATTAAAACGTACCTATACGAAATCCTTCCTATTTGTACTAAAACTATAAAACCAACCAAATTAATAAAAATAAAAATAAATTTTAATAAATCATAATATTAAATAACAATGCGCCGACCATGAAACGTACGATGTTCATTCTAAAAAGCCGGGCATTTGGTGTAGTACAAATTGCTATACAAAATGTCTATACCTATACATTTGTAGTGCACTTCACTCATGAGATCCCCATACAAATATCGAGTTTGCCAAAAGCCTCGTAAAAGCACACGAGAAAGAAAAGGATAGATATATTTTGCAATGTTGCTACTACGAGAGCGTGTGGAGCCAGCGGACTTCGTATTTTAATATTACTAACATTTGAATGAATTTCGCGTGGCGCTTCGGCGCGACGCACCGTCGCGTCGCAGGCGCTTTTAATAATAATAATTTGGATTTTAGGCGCGCGACAGGACGACGACCTTCGTCGCTCTCGACAGGACGCGGTAAATTCAAAAATTGTAAATGTTTTCTAATAAAATATGATTGTATTGTACGGAATAAAATGGTTTGTGTTTAGTATCGAGTATGTACGTATTAAATAGGGCAAGCCGGGCTTTTGGGCTTCTATGGAAGTACCGCCACTGCCATATTATCCAATAGCGCGACGAATTCGAACCAGAGACCTCGCCTTTACAATCGTACCGTAATATAATTGCGCCAGTCTTTTTATATTAGTCTTTTTGCACTTAATATTTTAATTTGATACAAATATAATCCTACACTATGAATAGTGCAAGTACTGTAACGCCCGAATACTATTACACAACTTAAAAATAAGTTGCGCTTAACTACGTTAATCCCGATTAAATGTACAGGCTAAGTGGGCTGTGCGCTGTTAAGAGCGACTTATTATTTAATTGGCGTTCCAGTATTCGGGTGTAAAAGTAGGAATTTTTGGTTTTAGCAGTTTATGGCGAGTCATGCATGCCGTTCGCCTGATGGCAAGCGATACGACCGCTCATGAACAGTAGCAAAACCAAACACCTTAAATTACAAAGCAATGCTTAGCATTCCACTGCGCTCGCCATCTTGAGACATAAGATGTTAGGTTTCAATATGTCCAGTAGTTACTTTGGCTACAATTTGCTACACCCCGAAACACAACAGTGCATTTACTTATTTAGAAAGACATTGCGGTGGTACCCACCCAGGCGGCCTCTCACATATGAGAGACCTACCACCAGTAAAAATTATTAACACATTGATGCTTAAAATTGACAATTGAAAGCAATAAGATCGCCACTTGTGCATATATTTTTCTCATGTGAGCCTGTCATATATAGGTATATGGTGTACAATATTTTTTTATATAAATAAAATTGTTTCCAACAGATAGTAGAACTAAACGACGCAGTGGAAGCTGTTAAGAACGAGCAACAGTCGTTAGAACACGAGTTAGACTTTGTTCTGGCACAACAGAAAGAATTGGAAGATATTCTTACTCCAATGGAAAAACAATTGTTACAAGAGAATGTTGAACGGCTCAGAGATCCAGAGAGAGAGCATATGTGAGTAATTAAAGTTTGTTGTTTTACATTTATTTATCATCACGCCTGTATTGTATATGGATAGGCAGGACAATGAATGTCCATTTTGGTCGGTTCTGACATGTTACTTTCTCTTTATATAACATATTCATCAACCTCTTCATGAATTAATTTTGTTTTAATATAATTTATTCATATTTCATATGAAATAAAATATTTAATTTTTAATATGAATAAATGGAGTGATACAACAATCTTGCAACTGTGAAGATTTTTGCTTTGAACATTTAGAAATATAACCGTGAACGAAAACATTGTGAGGAAACCGGTATACCATAGCAGTTTGTAAGAATTTCCTATGTAAAATCCTCCAACCCGCACTAGGCCACAGGTAGACTATATAGCATAACCACTCTCAATCGTACTCTTGATTGTAGAGGAAGCTCATGCCCTGCAGTGGGTCGTATATAGGCTGATAAAGTATGTTTGAGATGTCATGAACCTTGACAACAATATAATGTCAAGTTTATAAATAAATTGGGGTAACATATTTGCTCTATTAAAGAACATCAACGACTGTGTTCAATATGACATGATTATTCAATTTCAGGTATTCATTAGCCGAAAACTTGGACACACAGCTGAGACAAATGTCAGAAGATTTGAAGGAAGTTATTGAACACCTTAACGAAACAAATAGAAGTCAAGATAGCAGTGATCCAGTATGTATTACTCTTAAATATGTTTTATTTTCTCTATAATGAAAGCCTCTGTGGTGTAGTCGGTTAGACGCCGCCTGTGAAACGAAAGGCCACGGGTTCGATTCCCGAACGGAGAAAAGTGTTTGTGCGGCACACAAATATTTCTTTCGGGTCTGGGTGTTTGTGAGACCGAAAAGTCTCGTAGTTCCTGATATACAAGACACAAGACATCCAAGACTCGATCTTAGTGTGGGGTCAGAACTATGTATTTGTTTGTTTATTTATTTGCTAAGAAATAAAAGAAAATATTATGTAAAATTGACGAATATAAGTCATCTAAGCATAATTAAAAATGACATAACAGCCTTTCATGAAACCAACCCTTTCACAAAATTAATCCCGTTAGTTTCTATTTTAAATACCCACTAACGAATGCCCATTTTACTAAGAAACTTAGTATGGTTGCGAAAATTTTTGTGCCTCGATGGAACCTATTTTTTGTGTTGGGAAAATATACATTTTCAATAACATAATTGCGACCCAGGAACAGAGTCTTTGAGAAATTAACTTGAAGTCCAATAAAACAATAATAGTTTGTTATGGCTCCGTTAACAAAATGTAAAATGTGATGATAGTGACTTTATTTTATAAAAATCTGTGTCCCGAGATAAAACACGAAAACATTTAAGGACAAACCATGACAATGCTGTAATGAATTTTAAGCAGTATCGGTATTGGAATCAACAATATTTTTTACCATAACTATGAACGGGCATTCTCCAGTATACATTCATCCCTTGTTATATAATATTTTATGGCTTAAACATAAAAAAAAAACACAAAAATTAAATCTAAATGAAAATGTATTCTACAATAAATCTTTCTTTCTTTCAGATTGTCCAAATCGGCCGTATTCTCAACGCCCACATGTCTTCTATGCAATGGATAGACAACTCCATCGCTCAAATATCAACAAAATTGGACCAACTGAAGGCAACCCACGACACACTACGAAGGGATAATGAAAGATCCTTCCAACTTACATATAATTGAGTAATTTGTGATTGTCTTGGGCATTATTTATTGTCTGTCTATTGTCTTAACGTCAGAAACAAATGTTGTGTTATGTAATAAATCAGTACAATTGAAATGGCTGATTTAATACCTACAGAATTCTTAAATATGTCATCCATTAATAATTTCTGAAATGCCTTAATGAATATAAACTTAGTGAAATCTTAATTATGAGAAATGAAAAAGGTTTGGTATCAAAAATGGTAGCCTTTTCATATAGACTTTTTTGATATTGTCTCGACAGTGTTATTGAAGTGATGTAAATAAGCTTAAAATATACATAAGTTTAGAAATAAATTGTGAACATTAGCAAATACATATTTGGCATATTTAAAAATGTAAACATAACAATGTGACATTTTTGGATATTTTGTACAACTATAATTAATTTACTTGTGTAATTTAGAATCCCATAACATTCAACAGTATTGAGAAGACAACAATTGTAAATTAAATTCTGTGAAATAAAGTGATTCTTTATAATAATGATGTTTTGGTTAAAATCTATTATAGATTTATTTCACATATTTATTATTATTATAAGCGGTTTAATTCCCACTACTGGGCAAACTGGCCTCACTTTTGCGAGACGTGCATGCCGTTCGCCTGATGGTAAGCGAAACGACCGCTCATGAACAGAAGCAAAACCAGACATTGATATTACAAAGCAATGTTTGGCATTCCACTGCGCTTGCTATCCTGAGACATGAGATGGTTAAGCCTCAATAATATGTCCAATATGAAAGTAGCTACTTCTTTCTCTTTATGCCTCGGGACCAGGAATGTTATTGTATAATTCGACACGATGTTCGAATATAGTAATAACATAAGTACATTTTAAGATTTCCACATCCAAAAATTAATATCATTCATAATTTTCTCCGAAATTAGTCTATATTTACGATAGAGAATTCCAACACTTTGTGGAGTATATAGGCACACTAGTGACGCTTTACGTACGACGTCCGAACATTCGGAACTCGTATCGAATCATAAAGGAACCCCAGATGCTAATTGGCATGAGTCGAGTTCGACTATTGCGTATCAACCATTAAAGCTTCACAAATATGACTCACAATATTCATCAAGGCACATTATAGTCAACAGATGCTAATAGTAAAATTCTTCAATTAAAGTGTAGTCGCAGTACATATTGAGAATGTAAATTATTAAGTTAAATAATTATTTCACATTTTATGTATTCTCATTAATACAGAGTATATCTGAACAGCGACCGAAAATTAAGCGAGAAGGTTTTTAGTGACTTCAGACCCAATGAAACTAAAACATTGCAAAAAAAGTGGTTTTTGTTGTATTCCTAAAATACATAATTATGTACACCTTTTTTTTATTATTATTTTAGTACAAACTTTGAAACTACAACCCAAAAACAATACTTAAAACAACAAGAAAATTGTACTGATTATGCAAAACTTTGTTGTATTGTCTGTGGTGACTAAAACTACCACGCGGCTTCGTTTTCGGTCAATCTGCTTACACCCTGTATATACACTGGAATAAGAATAACAATCTACTGCTTAGTATTGACCTGCAACTATTTCCACTGCAACCATTTCAAAACAGCCTATATTTGTCTAACGCCCGAATACCCTAACGCGATTTAAATATTACATTACACTTAACTACGCAAAAGTAGGTCGTGTGCTGTTAAAAGCTTATTATTTGAATGGCGTTCAAGTATTCGGGCGTAAGTCCTCATATTCAGTTTTTCCACTTTTTCAATAAACCACTATTTGGAATCAGTCTGTATTTTCCCAATCCTTATTCACTTTTACCACTTTATCAATAAACAATACCACTTATAAAACACTGCAACCTGACATTCTCTTCGGTCTGTAGGCAGAGTATGACCAGTCTCTTGTGCACTATACTACACACAGTTCTGTTGTGAGTCAACTGGTCTGCACTCAGAAACATGGACAATTTCTTGGTGTCCACACGACAGTAGCAAACTCGGGACATGTCCTCGTTGGCTTGACTCTCTGTTTCTGAGTCCGAGTGGTCTATTGGACCTGGGAAATAAGAAGAAAAGTTATAATTCATATAAAATGATAAACTATCTTTGCTCAATGTGGTATTGGAGGGTTTAAATCCCAAGCTAACCACTGACTTTTCTGACATGTATTGGTACTCATTTACCTCGCATTTTAACAGTGAAGGAAAACATAGATCAAAAACCTACATATCATAGAAAATCCTGAGAAAATGTATATGGTATTTGAAGTACGCCAACCGATACTACGCCAGCGTGCTGGACTTTAGCTTAAGCATTCATAATGGACCTTTGTCAGGCGAGCAGTTCATCGAGCTATTAAGCTTCATGGCCAGAAAGGGCTATCCATATTTTGTAATCTGTACTATAATATGAATGTATTATACACACAAACTCTGAAATCACTCTATATATTACTGAAAACTGCATTAAAATCCATTGGATAGTTTAAAAATATCAAATAGCACAGATATCAAAAGCAATTTCTTTTTATATTATACCGGGTATATCAAGACTGCTACCGAAAACGAAGCCGGGTGGTAGTTTTAGTGACTACAAACACAATGCAACTAAAAATTTCGCAAACAAAGGAGACAATTTTTTTATCATTTTTTAAATATCATCATGTTTGGGTGGTTAATCCATAGTTTTTGCTAAAATAATAATTTAAACTCTTTTATACCTTAGAGTCTTTATAAATAAAAGAGTATGCACAATTATTTTAGGAAAAAAATGTATTTACAACCCAAATACGAAAAAAAATAAAAATAAAACGTCGCTTTTTTTTAGTATCATTTTCTGTTGCATTGTGTCTGAAGACGCTTAAACTACCACTCGGCTTCGTTTTCGGTAAGAGTCTTGATATACCCTGTATAACAATAAACAAACCTCCAAAAGCTTCAACCCTCAAATCTTTGAATCTAGTAGACACTTTAGCCATTCCAGTGTTAATCTGAAGAGTCAGCCTTCCAGCTGCGGACGCCCATATGATAACTTCTGATGACATGGTCTTCATACGGTCTATAGTTGTCCGTACTTGCTTTAGTGAAGGCAGTTCTATTGATATCTGTAAAAAGTTTACAAGACACCTGCAAAGTACTGTTAGGCATGATATTTAACAAATTCGTATTTTTTGTTCAAAATTAAAAAGTATAGGTCGATGGTCAGTATCTCATATGTGAGAGGCTGCCTCGGTAGATACAACGGCAATGTCTATATCTCCTGCCAAACAGCAGTGTTAATCCACTGTCGTGTTTCGGTTTGAAAGACATTGTAGCTGGAGTAACTACTGGATATATTGAGACTTAAAATCTTATGTCTCAGATGGCGAGTGCAGTGCAATGCTAAGTATTGCTTTGTAATGAATAGTGTTTGGCTCTGCTACTTGTCTATGAGCGGTCGTATCGCTTACCATCAGGAGAATGGCAGGCTTATCTTGCCATTTAAAGCTATAAAAAAATATATATTAATGAGTTTGTATAGAACCACACCTGAAATAGACACTAATGTAAGTACATTGAATCTTATTGTAAGTCATTTGGTAGTGATCAAATTGTATCCCTTATCTCAAGGTGGAGTTGAAATCCATTCTATTAATTTGTATTCTAAGAAACTTGGTGGTTTTGATTCAAATTTCTTGCAGGTATTAGTAACAGCAGAAGAGTTGAAAAGTTTATCAAGTTCATTGCTTGCACTAACACTGAATTATTTTAAAATAAATCTAATATCTAAGATTGGGCTGGAAAAAACTTACATCAGGCTCTGGAATCTTTGGCTCCTGATATTCTGACCACATCTTCCTTGGTATTACAATGACCGGTATATCATGCGTTACATTCCTAGTTTGTTGTGATGTTGATGATGGCTAAAAAATAATTAAACATTACAATATATTGCTGCATCACCCAAATGTTGATTGGTAGTGAATGCCTTAGTTAATGTCCACCTTCATATTATGTATAAAATGTTAAAAAAAATAAAGAAAGTATGTATTTAACAGTGTGTTTAATATGATTGTAATTGCAGTGGGAATCATAAGTTAAGTGTACCTGAAGCACAAAAGCATATCATTGTGCGAGCCACATGTATTAATTTTGCGCCTGGATGTTTGTGAGGCTGAAAATATCTTGTAGTTCCTGACATATCACATGAATAGTATCTTTAATCTTAGCTTGTAGTAAGAACTATGTGAATGTTGGGTGTATTCAGTTATAATTATTATTTCATAAAGTATTATGCAATACTTACCGTCTCTATTTCCAGTGTAAGACAAGGGCACTGCTTTTTAGTTAACTTAATTTTTAATGATTTTGCAGACTTTAATGTTATTAATGACCTTGACAGATTACCTGGAATAATAATTTGAAGTATTCATTGTATAAAATTATTATTTTCCACGTAACATTAAATAAATAAATCCTTTGTAAATTTGTATCCATCAACCCGTAAAAATATGACAATATTAATTTAAACCACATACTTAGATTCCAGGCAACAGTTTTAACACCAAACATTATTAAATTATATTCAACAATATTGTTATGTTTTTTACATTTTATGTATTAGGAGTACAAATAAGTTTCCGCCGTTTTGATACAAACGACATGGCACGAGGCTTACCTTAAAATTCGCAGATGATAATCGGCTTGAAAATTAGGTTGCTCATTCAAGAACAACATAGCCCTATTTTATAACAAATTCATATTAGCATCATTTATTTTTTTTAATCCAAAAGTGTCTAAGTTTGAGTCAAATAAGCGTCATTTGCGGGAACTTTTAATTTAATTCTTTAATTTTAAAAAATCTGCAACTGAGGCGCATTGATTGCTCATAGAAGCATATTATAATACTGCTAGCTAGGTAAAAAAAGGTTTTTTTTTACATTGAATTGTCACTGGTGATGAAAAGTGGATACATTATGAAAACCCAAAAAGAAGAAAATCATAGGGATTACCTGACTATGTGTCAACATCCACAGCAAAACCGAATATTCATGGAAAAAAATCATGCTGTGTATTTGGTGGGATCAGCTGAGTGTGGTGTATTACGAGTTGCTTAATCCAAGCGAAACAATCACTGGAACTCTAACAAAATAACAAATAAATGTTCCCGCAAATGAAGCTTATTTGGATTAAATTTAGACATTTTTGCATTTTAAAAAATATATGATGCTAATACAAATTTAATAATATGATAGAGCTATATTGTTCTCGAATGCGCAACCTAATTTTCAAGCCGGTTACCATCGATGAACTCTAAGGTAAATCTCGTGCCATGTCATTTGTACCAAAACGGTGGAAACTTATTTGTACTCCTATTAAATAACTGTCTCAATGACCTTGTTGTACTAGAGTATGATTACAAAGTTGAGGTCTTGTGTTTGAATCCCAGGCTAGGATAAGGCATATTGGAGATTTCTATTTGTTGTCTGCCCTAAGGAGTTTGTGCCCGATATAGCAATAAGCTCACCCTACATTGTGCAACAGAACTTAGCAAAGAACAAGGCAAAATGTGAGTGGCCTGGTACCACCTCTGTCTATTCTTTCTGGGAAAAAGGCATGAATTTATGAATGTATAAGCATTTACCATCTTACTGTATACATATCTATCTGCATCAAGACATGAGCCACAAACATATTAATGCAAGTACTGAATATACAAAGCCAAACAAATAATACCTGAAGCTAAACCCAAATAAATATCCTTATGCTCCTCATCAAGTCCCACCATCTGGTACTCAGAGAAGAACATGACCTGTGGCACTTCGCACCAGAGCACTGGTGGGGCAGGACCACTGTTGTCATCGCTCACTATGAAATACAACTTATCTTCAGCTACACGTAGGATGCACTCCTTTGATAACTTTGATATTATTGTTACTATATCTGGAACGAAATGTAAGTATATTGCAGTGTGATTCAGCAAATTTATAATGCATTTTGTACCACATACAGGTTTTTTCAATGACATTGTGAAAGTACCAGAAAAGCATAAAACATGAGTTAATATAATTCTATTCTCATAATCCAAAATGGAATTTCTTATACTTGAATTATTCTTAAGCTGATTCACTATTCATAAATAAATAGAAATAATTGATTTACACCATATTACAGTCGTACAAAAATACTTAAAATAAATCGTTGTGTAGCAAATCTTTAGATATTTACTATTTATTCAATTTATTTAATAATTTATCTTATTATTCCTATGCCAATAAGTTTTATTTAAGTTTAAGCCCTGGATTTTATTATCAAAGACCGGCTGTGTACTTCCCATAGCCTAACTTAATGTTAATATTTACGCCCGACTCACTGGCAAACTCCCGCATAGGCCCTGCATCTATCATTAATGCTCGAAACTTCATCTCAAATACGTAATTACAAGCACGATGTTAATTAAATCACAGACAAAACAACGAAAACAACACTGTTTTCGAAACAAATTTTCCGCCAACTTTCGACTTGACATCTGTCATTTTAGTCGTAGCATAAACAAGATAATAATGTTGCTAGCTTCGTAAATAGTAACTTTTATGTTATTATCATCATTTTCAACTAATTTGCACTAAAATTAGTAGACGATTTTCAATAACTTTCCACCTCGGTTATTCATTTTAATCTTTCTACTGTAATGTTTGTTGTGACACGAGCAAGTCGCTCTTTCGGCGGTAAGCATCACGAGAAGTTATAAACAAGAGCATCATCACCATCAACATCATCATCATCAGCCTGTTGCAGTCTACTGTTCGACCTAGGCCTCCCACAAGGTGCATCACAGAGCCCGCTCTGCTGCTTTATATATCCAGTCACTGTGACATAGCACTGAACGACGCTGAGAACTTTGAAAACTTATATTTTTATTCTCTCAATTCTTAGTAACCAGGGTCGGCAATGTCTGTTACATGTGAACATAACAATAATTATATGTACACTAGCGGTCCGGCCCGGCTCCGCCCGGGTGCAGATACACGTTTCAAAATGGCGGTCAAAATGTTCTATTCCGATTATCAATATAGAATATCGACCAATCGGACCACGAATAAAATTTTCACGTATTTGCTAGAAATGTCACTACTGCTTCCCTCCTATAGATCATAGCGTAATGATATATAGCCTATAGTATTCCTCGATAAATGTACTATCCAACACTGAAAGAATTTTCCAAATCGGACCAGCGGTTCCTGATATTAGCGCGTTCAAACAAACAAGCAAACTCATCAGCTTTATAATATATGATAGCTGCTTAGTGACAGAAAAAGAAAAAGCGGTTGCGCTTTGCATAAAAAAATCTGACCACTTGGACTTCAAGGGTATTCAAAATTTTCTGTAATATTTGACAAAAGCAGTTTTACAAAACATTCCATTATTTTTAGATTGGAAGAGATTGGGATTAATGTAATAAACGGCAACTTTAATTTCGATAGGCTCTGTGGTGCAGTTGGTTTCACAGCCAGCGTCTGGCTGTGAAACGAGAGGCTGTGGATTCGATCCCGCACCGAGACAAATGTTTGTGTGAACCACAAGCATGAAAAAGAAGTTAATGAAAGGGGATGAAGCAAAAGTAGTGTCAAAATTCAGCAAAGTAGCGATTTATGGCCTCTGCCTCTAATAAAATAGGGGTATTTCATTTTATTTTATTTGAATTAGGTACAAAATATATAACAAAATACAACTTACCTAACTTAAAATAACTTATGCTAATAACAGTGATTAATTTATTAAACAAAGTATTGTACACAGTATTTAATATAAAGCAACTAATAAAATATAAAAAGAAATATCTTAAAACTAATGTGATTGTTTATTGATCAGTACAATCTATCCTATTGATATTATTGAGGAGATTCTTTTTAAAACTATTAAAGCTTTGGTGAAAAATATCAACATTAGTACTATGGCAACTATGGCAAGGTTTCTTAAACTTTTTGCCGTTGCGGACCACTAACTAAATTTAAAATAGTTCACGAACCCTGTCAAAGAATATTTTAGGAAGAAAAACAAACCACGTATTGAAAACTCATTATTATTGAACATGGAATTTTATTAGTACTTTACAATAGGATAGGGTTTAAACCTTACCTACATTAATTAATCAAACTTCTACATCTTTGGTACTTTGCGAATCGCCTTCAATATATCACGCATATATTTTGAATTAAATGTTACGGACACCTAATTTTTCTAAAACTAACATTTATTTGGAAATTTTCCAATATTCATGCATGTTTTTAAAAATTATCTCCCATATATTTTTTAATTAACTGAAAATATTACTTGAATCCATAAATATCATACATACATACATAAACTCACGCCTTGTTCCCAGAAGGGGTAGGCAGAGGTGCCAGGGCACCCACATTTCGCCTTGTATGTTCCGTCCCACAATGTGATAGGTGGCGAGCCTATCAAATTCCTGACTCTAGGCTGATACTGAATAGAAAAATCCAATATCACTTTGCCCAACCTGGGATTCGAACCCGAGACCTCAGCTTTGTAACCGTACCGTAGTACAACTACGCCACCGAGGCAGTCATAATATCATACATTATTTAGAATTAGTCATTTATTCCACTACCACTTAGCTCACAAGGCTGTTTTCGCCAGAGAAAAACGGGCAAGAAACTCTAGCGTTGCTCTTTTCAAAATAAGTTTACAATACAGTGATCATACAGGATTTGCAATTCAGAGCAGTTCATAAATTATTTATAATAATATTTAATTAATAATTATATTGTACCACTGAGTTAAGTGTGGTCGCAACACAGATCACTTCCAATAGATACCGCATTACGATAGTTTTGTTTTGAACCGAAAACGCCAACGAAGGGAACTGCGCGGGGGGTGGGCGGATTGCAGCGCGGTCACGTGGACATTACTGGAGAGATGAGGCATAAGTCGATAAATAAAAAAATGTATCGATAGTTCGATTTGCCAGTAAGTTCATGTATTATGATCGCTTCTATAACTTGATTACCAACTTGTTAAATGTTTGATAATATTTTTTCACCGGCCTGATCTGATAAATTATACCAACCGGCAACCGCTAACTACGAATAAAATAGGATTAAGATTTATACTTTAGTATGTAACGGTTTTATTTATATTATTCACCGTGTATTTTTGTATACCATAATGGCGAAATACCCAAATTAAGTGTTGATATAAAAGATCAGATAAAAATATGAAATAGTAAATAACTAAACCTCACACCCTAAAAGGCTACAATAACTTATTCCGTTTCTTGAACTCTGACGGCGGCTGTAGTAAAAGTCGACATTACGACAAGTGACGATGAAACCCACTTGACGAACTATGAATGTTTTTGAGACGATATATACAACGTATGTTAAAATTAGTGCAATAGCTTGTGCTACTGATTCTCAATAAACTTAGTATACTAAAACTTATGATAAATACCCTCCCATTATATTTGAAAATGTATACAACTAGAGGAAAAAAAAGGAAATTTAATTACGCCAAAGTTAAAAATAAATAAAAAAATATTGTAAAAGTACCTTGTTAACAAATTTAACTATTTTAAATTACACAAAATAACGTAATTATGGTAATTTGCAATTTTTATGTAAATCAATATATATTTTGTGACATTGTCATTTAATAAAATTAATTTACATTATTGTTTTAAAATATCAATATTTCTGGGAATTATATTATAAACATGCGTCAAACATTAGAAGAACGCATGATTTCGCCAAAAAAAGATGGCTTATTACGGTTATTGCTATGCGAAAAAGAGACGGCTGATTCTCCATCCGAACTCGACTGTTTGACATTGATGCATTAACCAGTATAAATTGAGATCGCTCGGGACCAAATTAATTTAAAGAATATTAGTTATAGATGAAAACTTATTGCGTTTTTTTTAGATACTTTACTTTTTTGAGTTTTTTGGCGACCATTTTATTGAACAAATCATTTTTAACTGTAATATTATGTTCCCAAAATGCAATTTTCGCCAACGTGTGACGACATGTGCGGGTCCACTACTTGGACGACACTGATGACGCGACATTTGGCATCGGTGTATATATTTCTGATAGCTTATATGTGTGGCGCGCAACCGCTGCCTTGCATTAGGTATCTATTGGGAGTGATCTGTGGGTCGCAAAGACCGCGGAATCGGTATGCACTGTTCAGCATAAGCAATATAAGGAAAAAAGGTAATTCAATTTTATCATTATAAGCGAAATGAGCAGACCAGTTCACGAGTATGACGCATGTGCCAGCCATCGGCCTCCTCAACCGTGTTACAGGGAAGTGATTGACCCGGCCCACGACACCGCCGCAAACAGACATTTAAGCGAGCATGACGTACTCAAATTACCTACAACTATGATGAAAACAGTGATATTAGTTATTTGATTTGTATTAAACAGAGCACACGTTTTAAATAGAAACCCGCAAAAAAACGCCCGAAAACCGCCCAAAGAAGTATAACTTAAAAATTGAAGGAAACTATCCATTTATTAGAGAAATTCAATATTTATTAATATAAATCGTTACAATATTTTGGCCACCGATTGAGTTGTTGTTAAGCTGGTATCAAAAATTAAGAAAAAGTTTATCTCATTTCTAATTTTATTATATTGGACACATTGATTCTATTAAATGACGAGTATAAATGTTATTTGTTTATATAAGGAAACATATCTCAAACCAAACGTACCTTTAATACATACTTTTAAAATTTTAGCTCACAATTCCGCGACACGCCAATAGAAACTACCAATAGGAATTATTATACGTCTTGTTTTACTCATAGGTTCAACTTCAAAATGTTTTTATTGCCAATAAAATTGATCATCACGTGTTTAAATTACATAATAATAAAAAAAAATACATTATTGAAGACTGAACAGTAATATTAATCTTTTCTATCTTTTGTGTATCAATTAGAATCTAATAGGATAAATAAAATGTACATTGTATTTTTGAATTCCATAAGTTAGAAAACTTATTACTTATCATTCATTATCATGTACATGGTACCATTTATTAAACTATTGGCATTTTGTTCTACTTCCCAGTGTGTATGGAATCAAATTATTCCATTTTTATATGTTTGTTTAGTCGATTTTTCAATATATGGTAACATTGCGCACCATAGAGAGAAAATAATTACGTTATCTCCATAAAGGGGGCGCTGTCTAGCACTGCGTGTTGACAGATTTCTATTTACGGTACTACTTTTCTCTCTTTCTTATCAGTACAATTTTGAACAAGATTGAAAGAGACAAAAAACTTCATTTTGATTGTAACGAATACTAACGAATTGTGGTTATGACTTGAAAAGTTTTTATTTATTTTATTGAATTATCGTGCAATCCAAACTATTTTTTGATTTATGCTGTATATTTATTGTTTACAATTTTAACCACACGTTTATTTTGGCCTGGGATTGCGCTCGAAGGAAGATTTTATGGCGGAAAATGATTCTTCAAGGTATGTCCCCGATCGATATAGCTGTCTTTACGGACGTTTTACTATTACTGGAGTGCTATTTAGAACATTATTTTTACGTATACCTTACATTAGTACATGTGTTCTTTTATTATAGCCGATGGTAGGGTTATAGGAGGATAAAATGCGCATTTAACGTCGTGTTTACCTGTATGTGACAAATCTTTGACCATACCGTTTTTTCGAATTTGATCTTCGAATATTAACGGATTCTCATTTCGAATGACGTATTTCATATTCTTATTGGTCTGCAAGTTTAGGAACGGCTGATTGACGCGCCTTTTTAACAAATGATTGTAATGTTTTCTTGCTCATTAGTGGCATACGGCCTAATGTGCATCACGCATTCCTTAATGCAAAGATTATGCAATGATCGGCCATTTTTTCATTGGATTTCTTATTGGATATTATGAGTGTCTGTACATGTTTGTTTCTTATCGCTATCGAGTATCAAGGTAAACTTAGATATACAAGAATGAGGTTGCTAGACGTTGATTTTCCGGTTCATGCATTTTTGACGCGTACATCGCATTGACATTAAATTAGCTTTTGGCCGTGACTTTGCTTGTGGATTTTTTTAGGTGCAACGTAATATGGACCTTATTACTTAAGACTCATGTGTTAAAATGGGCACATTTGTGAAAGTACCCCAATGAACCAATTAAAACGCATTGTTATTCTTTTATGCACCCCTATTTGTTCACTGTCGCAAATATATATTATGCAAAATATCAATTTGAGGGCTGTGTGAGTAGGTAAGTACCAAAATGAACCAAATGCCTTTTTTTATGCGATGTTTACGAGAATTTGGTGCAACATCTTTTCTTAATTGTGCACTGGGCTCGTACGTAATACATGCATAGTGAATTGCCCGACCCGGGAATCGAACTCAGTACCTCACAATCCCCGACCAATCCACGCTATCAACGGAATAATAAGGCTTAATATTAAAAATAAAATAATATTGATAAATAAATTGATACCTAGTCCGACTTTTGTCAGTCATGACAGCATGAATAGGCATGTGTGTATCACTAGTGGTATCACTGGTTCACAGAAGATTAACGTGAAGCGACAGCACGGCTGTCGCGTTTCGTTCGTGAATACAGATTGCCGGATGCCCAATAGCCCTTTCCTCTTCCCATCCTTATTCCTTTCCGTTCTCCTCTTGATTTGATGGGCCGGCTAACTATGATCCAAGCATTGTAGATGTTAATGGGCGGCAGTGATCACTTACCATTAGTTGACCTGTTTGCACGTTTGCAGGACCTATGGATTTAAAAAATCATCATCATCTCAGCCACAGGAAGTCCACTGCTGAACATAGGCCTCCCTTAACGATCTCCACATCGACCTGTTGGAAGCGGCCTGCATCCAGCGACTTCCTGCAAACTTAGCCAGGTCATCCGTCCACCTTGAAGGCGAGCGTCCGACATTTCGCTTGCCTGTACGTGGCCTCCACTCTAGAACCTTTCGGCCCCAACGGCCATCGGTTCTGCGAGCTATGTACCCGGCCCACTGCCACTTCAACTTGCTAATCCTTTG
The DNA here is from genome assembly GCA_023078785.2 of Hyles euphorbiae. Taxonomy (NCBI): domain Eukaryota; kingdom Metazoa; phylum Arthropoda; class Insecta; order Lepidoptera; family Sphingidae; genus Hyles; species Hyles euphorbiae. The sequence continues at coordinate 4,891,684 of CM041056.1, read as the reverse complement.
GGCTATGTCGGTAACCTTTGTTCTCCTGCGGATTTCCTCATTTCTGAGTCGATCTCGTATGGAAATACCGAGCATAACCCTCACCATCGCTCGTTGAGTGACTTTGAGCCTTCTAATGAGGCCCACAGTGAGAAGCCACGTCTCGGTGCCGTATGTCATCACTGGTAACACAAAACTATCGAAGACTTTCAATTTTAGGCACAGGTATTTTGGACAAGAAGACGTCGCGAAGTTTCCCGAACGCTGCCCAACCGAGTTGGATTCGACGATTGACCTCTCTCTCGAAGTTAAACCTGCCTAACCGGACCACTTGTCCTAAATAGACATATTCGTCAACAACTTCAAAAGTCGACCCCCAACACCGATGGGGGTGGGCACAACATGGACATTCGACATGATCTTCGTTTTGTCCATGTTCATTTTCAGACCCACCTGTTGGGAGACTCGATTGAGGTCTTCGAGCATAGTGCTAAGGTCTTCCAGCGATTCTGCCAAGACTACAATATCGTCGGCAAACCAAACGTGAGTGATATACTCGCCGTTGATGTTGATACCGAATCCTGTCCACTGCAAGAGCTTGAAGGCGTTTTCCAGCGCGGCAGTGAACAGTTTCGGAGATATGACATCTCCCTGTCTCACGCCTCTTTGTAGTCGAATAGCCTTCGTACTCTGATCTTGTACTCGGACCGACATGGTGGCGTTGTTGTATATATACCTCAACACTTTGATGTACCGATAGTCGATGTGGCATCGCTGGAGAGACTGTAGCGCAGCCCAGGTCTCAATCGAACAAAAGGCTTTCTCATAGTCTACAAACGCTAAACAAAGCGGCAAGTTATATTCCTCGGTATTTTGTATAACTTGCCGATGCGTATGGATGTGGTCTATGGTACTAAAGCCTTTTCGGAAACCGGCTTGTTCGGGAGGCTGGAAGTCATCAAACCTGCGTTCGAGACGATTTGTGATGACCCTCGAAAACAACTTATAGACATGGCTCAGGAGCGAGATGGGCCTGTAGTTCTTCAGCAAAGTGTTATCACCTTTTTTGAAGAACAGGACAACCACGCTCCTGCTCCATGCCTCCGGCGTTGAGCCCTCGAGGAGAACAGAGTTGAAGAGCCTCTGAAGGACTTTCAGTATCGGCGTTCCGCCCGCTTTCAGAAGCTCTGAAGTGATTCCGTCCTCACCCGGCGCCTTGGTGTTTTTAAGTTGCTTCAGGGCCATCTCAATCTCACACAGGCTGATGTCCAGGATATCATCGCTAAAGTGTCGGATCAACTCGGCTCTCGGGTCTTTGGCCTAGCTTACAGTAGGTTCGGCAACCGAGGTGTAAAGCTGTCCGTAGATCCTCTCGATCTCTCTTAATACCTCTGCCCTCGTCGATATCACGCGGCCATCGTCCGTCTTCAGCCTAGACAACTAGCTTTGAGCCCAATAGACTCTCTCTTGCAAACACTTTGGAGCCTCCGTTCCGCTCAATTGTCTCTTTGATGCTCACAGTATTGTGGGCACGGACATCGTGTCGCAAGGACTTCCAGATCCGTCTATTGAGCCGCCTATATGCTTCGGCGTTATCGGAAGACTGCAGCGCCAAAGATCGACGTTCGGCCATGAGGTCAAGAGTTTGGATCGAGAGTTTTTGTGGTCTATCCCTACGGCGAGGTCTAAAATACTTAGATTCCACCGTATGGACAGCTTTTTTTTTTTTTTTTTTTTAATGGTCTGGCATAGTGGCGGCATTGCACCTGATGGAAAGTGCCAATGCCGCCCAGGCAGAGTATCCATTGGCATCGGACGGCAGTCCCATGCCAATGGAAACAATTATGCCGGCCTGCTTAGGTGCCTCTTCACACCACGGCGGAAGGACCCGGGATTGTAGGAAGGAGGGAACACATGCGCCGGCAAACAATTCCACAGCCTGACGGTGCGGCACAGAAACGAATTTGAGAACCGTTTGGTTCGCGCCGGGATGGTGTGGACCGTCAAGCTACGCGAACGCGTTGTTCTGGTTAGGAATGGAGAGGAGGGGAGCAAGTTGAACAATTCCTCAGAGCACTCACCGTGATACAGGCGGTAGAACACGCTTAGAGAGGCGACATCTCTCCGGAGTTGTAGCGACTCCAAGTTGCTCGTAACGTCTGCATAATTCACAATGCGGATGGCCCGCCGCTGCAATCCATCCAAGGCATCGAGCAGGTACTGGGCGGATCCATCCCAGAGGTGCGAGCAGTACTCCATACCCGGCCGGACCTGCGCTTTATATAAGCGGCAAAGCTGACCGGGCGTGAAAAACCGACGCACTCTGTTCAGGACTCCAACCCTGCGTGATGTGGCAGATATTACGCCCTCGATGTGATGTGATTCCTTGGATTGAGATCACAGCGGATATCCACACCAAGGATACACAGGTCATTCCGCACTGAGAGGGGAGTACCCTGAAGAATGGGGAGGGGAGAGAACGGGGATTTTTTGCACGTGAACGCACACACCTGGGTTTTCCTGGCATTGAACTCAACCATATTCCAGGAACCCCATGTAGAAATGAGATCCAAGGTCCGGTTGAGCTCAATGACAAGATCTTCGCGTCCCTTCACAGTTTCGACACGGCAACCTGGAGGCCCGCAGTGGTATCGCTCATGAACCGTGCTGTCATCTGCATAGCAATGAATGTTGCCAAGCGACAACATGTCATTGATATGCAGAATAAACAAGGTGGGCGACAGCACCGAGCCCTGAGGAACTCCGGCATTTACCGACATGAGCGCCGAAGCGTGTCCGTCTACGACTACACGTATTCTACGCCCATGCAGAAAGCCGGAAATCCACGAACACAGGTTGCCGGGTAGACCGTATGCCGGAAGCTTGGACAGAAGACCACGGTGCCAGACCCTAAGCTTCTACCAAACCGCTGTTTAGCTCGTCCACTGCAAGGTTTTCTTTTAGACAATCAAAGCGATTTGTCAGGTCCAGTTGAAAGCTCTCGGGGTTTTGAATATGGGCGCGAGTAGGTCGGAGCGTAGACTTCATCAAGCGACGCCGTTCTAATTGGACGTTGATATTCAATGTGCCTCTAACCAATCGGTGATCACTGCCGGTTTTCACCCTGTTGATCACAGAGACATCACTGAACATCCGTCTATTCGTCGTCAAGATGAAATCTATCTCGTTTCTCGTAGAACCGTCAGGACTCAGCCAGGTCCATTTCCGGTCATTTAAAAAATACGCGTATCGAAATAAAAGTAAGTAAATAGAACTCAGTCTCCAAATTAATAACTCCAAATGAAATACGTAAATCAGACTATGTATAAGACAAGTTAAGAGCCAAAAACAGAGGTTTAACATTTGGGAATCGAAGCCCACAACGGTATACATATTTGCTGAGCTACGTGTACCTATCTACTATTAATTCCAAGAAACTGAGAAAAGGAAACAGTTAACGCTAAACTGCACATTATGGAAATGAATGGCTTACGGGTCTCATTAACGTGAAGGTAGTCGGTACTATTACCGAGTAAATTCTTTGGTACTGTATGGGTTAAAATATAGGCCTGGCCTGGGCGATGAGAGAAATTATGAGATATTGTATGCGACTCATTATGAAGCTCTATACATTTTTGGTTAAGTTGAAGTTAATACGGTATTAGGGTTAGAATCCCCGATGTTTATAAAAATCAGATAAGAGTTAACACTGAAAAAATTGTGATCATAAAGCCCGTTAAACTTATTTTGCATTTATTAGGTCCCATTACTTTATAAATTGAACATCATACATATGTACATACATCGCAAAATATACTTATCTTCAGAAAAATCGAAACACCTTGCATGTTTTCTTTGTAAGGATTATCAGAAAAAATGTGTATAAAAATTAGAATTTAGGACATCAATATTAAGATTTGAAAACCTCATTATTCACTTTTAAACGACATTGGACGTATATCCTAAATATACACATTTTTCTGATAATCCTTACAAAACATAAGCTTGCAAGGAGTTTCGATTTTTCTGATGAGAATCACATATGGGGCATAATCTTTGCGCACTAGGCACTACCTACAAAGCACTCGAAAAACCATTAGAGCAAAAAGGCAGATACTGCGATTGCGTAGGAGTGAAACATACAGGAATTAAGTAGCGGTACAATTTAGTGTTGAAGCGAGAGGGAAGATAGTGTAATTACTAAGGAGGAAAAGAGACAAATAGTGGTACTGTACCGCTCTTTTCGTTACCTTTTGTTAGCAACATCCCCTCTGGTATAATCTCAACATAGGCTACGCTCATTTATTTCAAGTAAGGTCTAAAAAGAATTGATGTGATGTCATTATGGGCACGGTTGATGCACATCGTATGATTGATGTCGCAAAAAACGCATTACTTGACATTATTTAGAAATTGCTTTAAAAATAGTATATTAGGGAGATTGTATAGAATGCTATTACTGAGATTTACGTTTTTATGAGGCAATTAGGATAGGAAAATTGATGGGTAAGCAGAAATGCAATTGGCTGCCTGCGGCTCAGTGATAAGCGGCTGTTGAGTGAGAGGTCGGGAATTCTAATACTGTTCAGGGACAAATATTATCGTATTGTAATTAATACAAGTCTTGTATCTTGTCTGGTCTGGGTGTTTGTGAGACCGAAAAGTCTTTCGTAGTTTCTGATATCCACGACACAAGACTCGATTGTAGTGAGGGGTCAGGACTAGGTACGTGACTGTTGAATGTATTTATTTATTTGTATTAATTTCTTTAAATTATGTGCTTCTATCTTCTTTTCCGATAAAGATCGAGCCTATTATCTTCTTGACGTATATTTTCCAACCCTAGGTTAAACTCAAATAATTCACACAGGAATGGAATCTAGAACAAGAACCCCTATGCTTACAGTAGATAGCTTATACCCGTTACCACTAGACCTAGCCGAATTAATATACTTTTTATAATAACTTTGAAATCAATTACACAAAGAAATAAAATATAAATTTGTAATATTTTTTCTGGATTTTATCATTGGGATACCGGGATACAAGGCGGACTTTCGTGATCCGCCACGTGACCACGAAAGCTATAAAGTAATTGAAACGTCGCGTCGCGAAGCGTCAGGAAGTTAAGAAAAAAAACAACCTTGCCATAAATGATTTCCGAAAACCTAAGTAACCATAAGAACCGCAATGTCTATTTCTCCCGCCAAGAACAGTTTAAATGGACTGTTATGTTTCGGATTGAAGGACAGCCAGAATAACTACTGGACTTATTGAGATTTACCATCTTATGGTCTCAAGATGACGAGGGCAGTGGAGTGCCAAGCATTGCTTTGTAATTCAAGGTGTTTGGTTTTCCTAATGTTCATGAGCGATTATATCGCTTACCATCAGGCGAACGGCACGCTCGTCTCGCCATTCAAGCAATAAAAAAAACTTCGCAATAATTTACATAAAGACATTATATTTCATAATGTATGAATTTCCACCAAAATCCTATACAACTCGAAAGAATAGTATTGATAATTCGATATTTTGGTTGCCTGTAAGAAATTACCTAGTGTGATAAGGTCGACACGTTTATTTATATTCTTTAATAACAGTGCAAAAAAGGATTAAATATAAATAATTAATTATTTTGTTTCAGCATGGGGGAAGGCAGGACAAAGTCCTACCTACAGAAGCAGATCGAGCGACTCAAGGCATTGCAGTTGAAACTGTCCAAAGACACGGCGAGTTTTGAAAACGACGAGGAAGATATCGTCTATATTAAAGAGGAGTGAGTACATATTTTATTATACACTTTATTACAAACAAAAAAAATCGCAAACAAAAAAGTACAATTATTAGACAATTTGACTGCCTCGGTGGCGTAGTTGTACTACGGTACGGTTACAAAGCTGAGGTCTCGGGTTCGAATCCCGGGTTGGGCAAAGTGATATTGGATTTTTCTATTCAGTATCAGCCCAGAGTCAGGAATTTGTGCCCGATATGGCGATAGGCTCGCCACCTATCACATTGTGGGACGGAACATACAAGGCGAAATGTGGGTGCCCTGGCACCTCTGCCTACCCCTTCTGGGAACAAGGCGTGAGTTTATGTATGTATGTATGTATGTATACACAGTATATAATTTTTCTAAAGTTTTTTTCGTACTTGGATATTGGTTCATACTCGTTCAATGCGATAAATGTATAGGCTTTACCTTTACTGTGATTTTTTTCTCAAACAAGGGTTTTATTAACACAGCAAGTAAAGATGTATTTTATGTAAAAAAAAATGCTACACGTGTAGGGTAGTTGTTAAAAAAAAATTTTAACTTGATGAAAAATGAAACAAACTTCATTTAACTCAACTTATTACGTAACCGATTTCATAAATGTATTTGAATCACCGTACCAAAGGCCAGACCGCCTCGCTTCGGCGCTGTAAATAAAAACTGTGAGATAATGATCGATATGGGCAGCGGAACTGGTAACTCACCAGACCGGCCGTCGACGGGAGAGCCCTACACACTCAATCTACATACATTCCACAGGTTTCTCTTTGCCTTTGTGAGATTTCAATGTATATTGAGTTTTAAAATGTACACTGTATTACACTTCTGATATTAGAAATCAGAAAACGAGTTAGCAAAAATACCATTTTACTTCCATTTATCTACGTCTAAACAATCAATGTTAAATTTACAAATAACTTGTGTATACCAAAGTTTATACAAATATAATATAAAATAGCTAACTGGAACTTTACAATTCAAAGGTTTGAGGACGAATGTGTTTCGTCGCAAAATACAGTGTTCTTATACTATTGACAGGACATTAGTGTCGCCTTACAGGCCATAAAGAAATATAAGTTATTGCCAGGGACCGAAACCCATTCGACATAACGGTACCGGTATCGACGAATTTCGGTTACCTTTAAGATTTCGGTAACCGCTATGACGCAATATAAAGGTTACCCTTATATACGGGATCCGTTTTAATACCGGTAACCTAATATATAATAGTTAAAAAAAACTAAAATACACGCTTTAATAAGATATACAACTAAAAAAGTAAAAATAATTGATACTGAATTTAAGATAAGAAAATGGAGTAAAATACATATATTTTATTGTTACAAAGCGTGGGGTGTTTACAACAATTACTTATCCTCCTGCACCCCACGCTTTGTAACAATAAAATATATGTATTTTACTCCATTTTCTTATCTTAAATTCAGTATCAATTATTTTTACTTTTTTAGTTGTATATCTTATTAAAGCGTGTATTTTAGTTTTTTTTAACTATTATATAATTGTTTTGACTAAAAACATCCATCTACGGCTGTATTTCCAATCAATAACGCCATCTGTTGGTCAGTAGTAACATTTGACACTTGAAGAATACAAGAAGCTTATACCCAAATGGAGATTGCATTCTGTATATAAAAGTGAAGCACAAAAATTTTACCTTGAATGACGTCGCTGATGCCTGCTATCCTTTTCTTTAGCGTAACAATGAATGAACTTCACGTGAACTTCATTTATTGTCACTCTAAAGAAAAGGATAGCAGGCAACAGCGATTGCATTCAAGGTCAAATTTTTGTGCTTCAGTGTTTTATACGGAATGCAATCTCCATTTGGGTATAAGCTTCTTGGAAGAATACAATGTTAACGCCATCTAGCGATGAATGTAGCAATGGTCATCAATTATAAGAATAATTAATCCTGGCGAATCTAATCAGGATAATTATATATTTTAATCGAATTATTGTATTGTCATCGGTCTTTGACAGGTGTGCAAAATTTGAACGAAATCTGGCCGTTTAAAGTGGGTCAAAATCGCGCCCAAAGAAGTCGGTTACAAACAAACATACAAACATACAAACATACAAACATACAAACATACAAACATACAAGTGAAGCTAATATAAAGCGTGTAAAAAGACCTTGAATGCAAAAGAAAATGCGTTGTTGTTGCATAACAAATAAAAATCATACTTGTCGTGTTGTTTACACAATATCGCTGGATACGGTTCATTTCAATTTTTGTGGGTAATTCTGTTGAAAAAATCATGAAATGAGTAAAGATAATTGTGTGGTATAGTGCCATAATGTTTAGTAAAGACAAACGGCGGTATAACCACACACAGGCACTGCCCCCGCTTTGACTTATAAGGAACTTCGCATGAAATATAAAGGTAACCCTTATTTCGGTTACCGGTATGATACCGGTTAAATTCTAGGAATCGAATAAAATTGGCGGATACCGGTTACCATTAAAAATACCGGTATTATTTTTTTCGGTTGATACCAAAAAATACGGTATTTTCGATACCGGTTTCGGTCCCTGGTTATTGCATACAAGCAAAGTTTTACAAGTGGCGCACTATTAGAAAAATAAGGACCCCATTATGTTCTTGGAACTTAAACATTACTTTCAACAAACAAAAAATAAAAGTTGGCAATAAATAAATAACTCTATCGTGGGAATGCTCATTCACAAAAACCATAAATCAGACTAATTGCATAAAACAATACATTGATGCCCAAAGTTTGTATCGCCCCCTGGAAGTGACGTGCAATGGGTCCTTGTCAGAGAAAAAAGTAATTTAGATGTAATGATTTTGGTCTAAATTTTATCACGCCACGATTTTTATTTTTGTTAATGTTCTGAAATCTTTTAACTAAGTAAGATATTTAGAAGTCAAAAACATTCGAAGTTTAGGAATTTGTAAAATTGTGTAAGAAGGAGGACTAAACTAATAAAAAAATTAGGTCAAGGGGCTTACGAGACAAACAGTTTGAACAACCTTGACGTGTGGAATTAGGCAACCATAAAGCAACAGTGGCTATAAAAGAAACTGCTTTTATTGGCGAATAGATTTGAGTGAAGAAAAAAAGTGGATTTTTAGGGTTCTTATCACAGATCGTTCTTATTCAATGATTTTCTTTTATTTTATTTTTTTATTGCTTTGAATGGCGAGACGACCATGCCGTTCGCCTGATGGTAACCGATACGACCGCTCAGTCAGTAGTAAAACTAAACAGCATCTAGAATTGCAAAGCAATGCTTGGCATTCCACTGCGCTTTCCATCCTGATACATAAGATGTTAAGTCTCAATATGTCCAGTAGTTACTCTGGCTCCAATGTCCTTCACTCCAAAACAACAATGCATTTAAACTGATGTTTGGCGGGAGAAATAGACATTGCGGTGATACCCACTTAGGCGGCCTCACTCATATGAGACCTACCACCATTTTCTCTTGGCCATCGCATGAAAACATAATGTATCGTACAATTTATACATAATGCTGCTGGCTAAGTCGATCTATTTATTTAAAACGTAAAGAAATTTGTATATTGATATGGTAATAACTAACGTAATAACTTTATATAGAAGGTCCCTTAAGGACTAAATAAATTAATCGACTTGGTATTATATGCATCTCACAACTTTTTGCGGTAGAAAACCTGAGCTGCGAGACTTGGAATTTTTTTACAGGATGTTTTTTTTGTCCTAGTTTTTTCCTTTTCGGTACTTCTTACTTCTAGAATATCACTAACGATTTTTCTTAAAGCCTCTGTCTTATGGATTTTTCTTATTTTTGTAGGTATCAATTTATCACAAATATAGCGGATTTGATTATTAATGTTCTTTCTTTCATTGTAATGATATTTTCGAGCTATTTAGTCTATTTATTTGCAAGTTTTTCTTCGTCATGTTTTTCCAGAAGAATGTTGTACAGTTTCATGGGCTGAACCATTTCCCTCTCTATATCCCCTCCTGTTATGCCTCATATATATAGATATCTATCTACAACTATTATTCCATTATATACGGGTACAATGATTCATTAATTGCAAATGTAACTTTGTAATCCTATACATTTATATGGGATTACAAAGTTATTCACGAAGTTGGTCTATCTAGAAAACTAGACACAAATTATGAAATGTTTGAATTTTCCCTTACTTTAGACACTAAACACTAATTATATTCTAAATTTGAAGGTTCTATGTCTGCTAGAAGTGCCTTAGACTTTTGATGATCGGTCAGTCAGTGAGTGACAAAATTAAGAAAGTTTGACTAGTTACAATTCTTAAACTACTGGTTCAAATTGAATGAAATTTTAAATATACCGTGTTTACACAATGCCTGCTTAGTAAAAATTCAGACTTCATGCTTTAGCCACAACGAAGTTATAGGGGGTTGAAAATGGTCTGAATTGCTTCGAGAAAAGGATGTTACGGCCTATAGCTCGACTTGGAGGGGGCTCGGCCGCGCCCCCAAATAAATAATGTAGCGCACATAGGTCACGCTACAAGGCAAGAGTGTTGTAGAGGCAACGAAGAGTACCTACTTTAAGTAACGTAAAGGTTAAGCCATAGTCTATACCAATGGTCAGTAACAGACGGACCGCGAAAGGTCGAACTTTAGACCGCCAAATATTGTAATGTTATTGTATACCAAGCATAAATGGATGCAAATGGTAGTAGGTAAGGTATACAGTAAAAGTTCCTTATTCACGGTTTCCGCATTCGCGCTTTTAGCATTCGTGGGTAATGGCAATTTCTATTTTTCTGAACCTCGTAATGTTTTTCCCACAATTTTCAGACCCCACCTAGAACTACTTGCCTATCACTGGTATATACACTCATTATCTATATAAATGTTTGTATATATGAAAACTTGTAAAATAACCAAGTCTCGCAACTCTGTTCTACTCTAAAAAATTTGAGATCCATGTAATACCAACTCGGTTAATTAATTCAGTCCCTACTTAAGAGCCTATGTCTTGCAAGGTGTCTTAAGTTATTGTGTAATTAGCTAACCTAACACACTCATGATGACCATATCAATATTAAAAATATTTTATGTTGTGGATAAAATAGATTGCCTTGGCCGACAACAGCATAGCAAATATAAAATTTGAAATGAAATATCCCGTAATCTTTAGAACCTAGGTAATAACCAAAAATGTAAGGAACAGAATCAAAATTGACAGACATTTGCTTGTGTGCACCATGCATTTTCGGGTCTGGGTGTTTGTGAGACCGAACAGACTCTCGTAATTCCTGATACCCACGACACACGACTCGCTCTTAGTGTGGGGTAAGGACTATGTATGTGACAGTTGGGTATATTAATTTATCCCTTAGTTTATGCAAAGTTACCATTAAAGAATACATTTTTTTGTAAAAAATATTGTATATTATAAAAAGTTGCCCTGTGTCGTGGGTGTCGGAAATAACGAGAGGTTTTTCCGTTTCATAACACAGACAGGAAACTAATATTTGTTGCTTACACAAATATTCTCGATGTGGGGATCTTTTAAGGTAACGTCTTGGCGCTTTTGCTCTTGATATTTTTTTAGAAAAGCTTGGCGTAGGTGGTCTAGAATATATCAGGTTGGATGGAGCGACAATAAACAAAGCAGTTGGCTATGTTTTTTTATTGCAATAATTGGCGAGACGAGCATGCCGTTCGCCTGATCGTAATTGATAATATGACCGCTCATGAACAGTGGAAAAACCAAACAATACCTTGAATTACAAAGCAATGCTTAGAATTCCACTGCGCTCGCCATCCTGAGACATACCTAATATATTAAGTCTCAATATGTCCAGTAGTTACTCTAGCTACAATGTCGTTCAATCCGAAAAACAACATTGCATTCACACTGCTGTTTGTCGGGAGAAATAGACATTGCGGTGGTACCTACCCAGGCCGTCTCCCACATGAGAGACTTACCACCAGTATGTATAGATCAGATAAAGCTAGGACGGTACTTATTGATCAGAGGCATATATCTTACCGACGAGTATGTATTTATGTCACAAAACATGTCTACATTTACGCATCCTGACTAACAAGGCTGTATAACTCGGGAGTTTGGACAAAGATGATTTTCAATGAGATTAAAAGTGATTAAACGTTGCCACGAGCTTGAGGTCCCACGTAATGTAATGTAAGTACGTGCTATTATGTTACAAGTAAGTTTACGTGTAATTTTAAAAGCTCAAAGTGTAAAATACGATACAATTGCTTTAAAGTAACCCAATTCAAATAAAATAACTTTAAATATAACATTCCGGTTATTTTCACATGTTTTTGCATAACCTCTCCGTTTCGCCCGATCAGCTGATACAAAGCAAATATGGCGGCCGGACCGGTGTCGCGGAACTTTGCAAACTCGCCTTTATTGCTATAAAACCAAGAAAATGTATATAAAAATAATTAAAATGTAATCCATTTGTGCATTAAAAAGTTATTAGGAATTTATGCATATCTGCAAAAGTTACATTAAAGTTGGGAATTTTATGATCATTACGACTACCCCGGGTTGTAGGAGAGGGACAACTTACGCGGTGTTGTCAGCTGTGAAGTAATTTCCATATTTTTGAGTAATTTTATTATGGTATTTCGAACATAATAGCAGTGATTACTGGACCTATTGAGACTTAACATCTTATGTCTAAGGATGGCGAGCGCAGCGAAATGCCAAGCATTGCATTGTGAATAATGGTCTTGCTTGATTTTGGTACTGTCTATGAGCGGTCGTATCGCTGGGCATCAATGGAATGGAAATGGATTGATTGTTTCGCCATTCAGTGCAATAAAAAAATGTGTATAGTTATGAGTATTCTACATACAACCTAAATATGGTACAAAAGCGTTTGTGAATCAATAATATGAGTTAAACTTGTAATATTTTATCACAATGAATTACTAATAAATCATAAGTAACCTCATTACGAATTCGAAAATATTAAAAACAATATAATAAAATGATTTCTTTGCTGCCGCTATGAAATACAAGTATGTTGATAAATTAATTAGTTATGCTTTGCATTATAATATGATAAATACAAAGTACTACCTCTGAATAAGTAACATTTCTTACAACAATATGAGCTTTGTTTTCATATGGAATAAAAAAATTAAAAGCATTAGCGAGGTTTCAAGTACATCGATATTATTGAAAACTTTAACCTTTTTACATCCAAAGCAATAAATTCCTGGGTAAATTACGTTCGCGTGCTAGCAACCCCACACATGCCGGTTCCCGCCGCGGCGGCGTGTTCCTCGCTCGGCACAGTCAGTCCGGCTCCGCGCGCGTTACAGCCGAGATTCATCGCGTCGTTCCATTTTCAAAATTAAAAAATAAACTAGTCTTTGCTAATTGTTTTCGCGGCAAATGGAGGTTGTTTGAATAAAAAGTGTTGATGTCTCGTAACGATGGTTGTTAAATTGAACGGGAAAAGTGTTTATATTTCGTCTGCAAAGCTAATTTAGTGTGTAAGCGATGCAATATCAAAATGAAGACGACGATTTTCAATATCGGATTTTTGGCGAATCCTTCAATTTCCCATTGGAGAACAGTTTGAGTGCCGGTCGTCGAAAAAAGTGAGTAGTTTCTCTACCGCCATGATTTTTATGTATCCTGCTGACTTGCAGCATCCTGCATCGAGATTTAAGGATTGGGGCCATAATCCTTGATCACAAACGGGTTAGTAGGGCTACCAACAATTATTTGTATATTTCTTTTGATGTTGGTATGCTTGCCCGATCAATTATTTGCCTTATGGCTTATACATATAATTATTAAGTAAAGTTTTTGTAAAATCGTAGCTAACATAAAAGCTGTTTTCGTAGTCTCAACTCGCGTAATATTTTTTCAAAGGTTAATAAATAGGGAAAATAAAACGTATCAAGGTAGAATTTTGTTTTCGCACAATTTTTACAGATGTTCACATACGTTGCAGCAAATAACACATGACTAGAGAAACTAAACTATTTTACACTTAATAAGTATTTAAGAGTGGCCCTAGACTTATTTTATAAAACATATTTGCATACTGACTTGACAGGGGTTTATCATTCAAACTTCGAAGTAAGAGTTCAACTTCCACGTGTTTTCGAAAATAGAGAATTCAGAAAAATATCCTATTTATCTTGAGGGGCAGTGAGCACATTTTTGCTCCGATTGTTGCCAATGGCAATAATAAACAAGTTACGAACCTTGTGGTGTTAAGCGGATGGCTTGAAAATCCTGGTAAAAAGATTACAAAGCGAGGGTCGACCCAAACTTTTCTAAATAAGAAACGAGTGCGTAATTATTGTTGCAAGGGGTTGATTAGTACATAAGATATTGATAAAATATTAACATGTAAAAGGTGAATAAAGCAATAAAATGTTTTTATTGTTGACGATAAGAGCTGTC